>CM057090.1:17131760-18546760 GCA_029959045.1 Taenioides sp. WSHXM2023
TTCAACACCATCCAGCCACTGCTCCTGAGGGACAAACTGGAGACCGCCGGGGTGGACTGTGACCTGGCAGACTGGATCCTGGACTACCTCACAAACCGGCCCCAGTTTGTGAGAGCCAAGAACTGCGTGTCTGACCTACTGACCTGCAGTGTGGGGGCGCCCCAGGGCACGGTCCTCGCGCCCTTTCTTTTCACACTTTACACTGCAGACTTCAGACACAACACGGACAGCTGCGTCCTGCAGAAGTTCTCTGATGACTCTGCCATCATTGGCTTCATTAAGGATGATGACGATGTGGAGTACAGAGGACTAGCGCAGGACTTTGTGGACTGGTGTCAGCAGAACCACCTCATCATCAATGCAGGGAAGACCAAGGAGATGGTGGTGGACTTCCGCAGACGCCACTCTACTGTCACCTCAGTGAACATCCAGGGAAGGGACATTGAGAGAGTGGACTCTTACAAGTACCTGGGTGTTCATCTGAACAACAAACTGGACTGGACTCACAACACAGATGCACTGTACAGGAAGGGCCAGAGTCGGCTCTATCTCCTGAGGAGACTCAGGTCTTTTGGAGTGAGGGGGCCACTCCTGAAGACCTTCTATGACTCTGTGGTGGCATCAGCCATCCTGTACGGTGTGGTCTGCTGGAGCAGCAGCATCACAGAGAGGGAGAGGAAGAAGCTGGACAAGGTCATCAAGAAGTCCAGCTCCGTCCTGGGCTGTCCTCTGGACTCAGTGCAGCAGGTGGGGGACAAGAGGGTCCTGGCTAAGGTCATCTCTATGCTGGACCATGAGTGTCACCCCCTGCAGGACGCCCTGTCTGCTCTGGAGAGCAGCTTCAGTGACAGACTGATTCACCCTCGCTGTGTGAAGGAGAGATTTCGCAGGTCTTTCCTTCCTGCTGCTGTCAGACTGTACAATGAACACTATTAACACTGAACACGTGTCATTCAACTCTATCTATGTGCAATACTGAAGACCTCTGGTACAATTCACTTATGTCATTTACTGATATTTATCCTGTCTATACATAAACATAGTCATTACTGTAAATAACATAATATACTGAAGTCACTTTACTGAGATTTACTCTGTTCATATGCTGCACTGTTACTTTTATTGTACATAATAGTATTTTTTGGTATTTTATATTTTGTATTTTATATTTTTGCTCCACCAAAACAAAATTAGAGTCTATCTTTAAGTCTATTTCTAAATTATTCTTTTTTTAGCTATTATCTATTATCTTGTTTTATTGCATGTTCCATTTTCCTGCTGTTCTTGAACTGTGCGTTGCAACACTGGAATTTCCCCACTGTGGGACTAATAAAGGTATATCTTATCTTATCTTTATGGTCCATTGACGTTTTGGGTAATATCACCCACCCCTACCTGAAACACGTTGAAGAAAATGACGGTTGAATTCCATTGGACCCAAAAACAGCCTAAGGATGTGATGACATTCTCACTTAACAGTCCCATAGACTTATGTCACAGAGGATGATATTAATTGGTTTACCTGACTTGTTACATATTAACTGTGATTATTTTGACATGCTGTTTGAAGAGTGATTAGTCAGTCAGTTCCTTGCTTCGACTGGCTTAATAGTACAGTACTTTCTGGAGGTGGAATATCACCTGCATGATTCCACGTAAATAGAAAGTTAAAAGCATACTTTGGAACATTCTCCATTGAGATAGATAAGACATAAGAGCCAAAAGAGCAAGATTTCCATAGAAACAAGCAGGAGGAGGCCATCCTCCTGAAATCCAAGACTTTATTTTGCATATAGCAACAGCAAAGGCCCTCAGTCCAAAACGCTGGAGAATGTTGTTCAGAAACCACGAAGAACAATCTGTTTTGTTTACCTGTCTGGCTTTCTATTATTATTGTATTTTACTGCTCAATGTGCTTAAATTGCAAATAACAAATAAAGTGATACTGATTGATTGACTGATTGATTTGATTGATGCAAGCCAGTTCATAGTAAGGCTTTTGTTCACTCACACAACCAAGCTGATAAAAACATGCTTATATTTTTCTTTTTTCTATTGTGTGCTTAATTGTTTATTAAATAAATAAATAAATAAATAAATAAATAAATAAATGGCAGCACTAACTCAGGATGTCACCATTAACCCTTAAGCCTTGTTAAGGGAAATTTTTGTATCTGAAGGTACATTTATCATGACAACTTTGGCTGTGGTTGTTGGATTGCCATGAAAATTCACACGGACATGTGTTTTTACAGCATTTTATAATGGGAGTCTATGGAGTACAATGCAACATCGGCTTTATGCAAAAATAAAAAGTGCACCAAAGTCAGTCTTCTTCTTCACACTGATAATAGCCAGTTATATACATATATATATATATACGAGAACCCCATTCAGGAAAAAAGCAAAAGAAGAATTTTTGAAAAATATTAATCTTTGACAATTTTATTTCAGTTTAAAATCTGAAATACACAATTTGTATGAAACACTCCCAGTGTGACTTTTCTTTCTTTTCTTTTTTTTTTTTTTTTAATGGACTTTTCTCAAAAACAAAAAATGACCCAAAGTCTATATTCACACTTAACATCCACATTGATAGGCCAGCCACACTGGTCTTAGTCAGAGTAAAAAAAAAAAGTGTTATCATGAAATTATTGGGTTTTATTCAAAATGACTGTAGGCTGTATATGACAAAAACTGGTATCTAAGGGGTTAATCATTTTTTGTAACTTACAAAGTAAATGTATAATTTTGAAGAGCACCCCTTCACGAAAAAAAAAAAAAAAAAGATCTTTGAAAAATATTAATTTTTGACAATTTTATGGCAGTTTAAAAAACAAAATACACACAGTTTGTACGAAACACTTGTACACATTTTTTTTTTTAAATTCACTTGATTCAAAAACAGAAAATGGCCCAAAGTCCATATTCACAATGAACATCCACGCTGAAAGGAAGGACACTCACAGCGGTCATAGTAAAAAATATGCCTAGAATGGATTTTTTTTAGGTAGTATGTTGCAAAAAGTGGCACCTAAGGGGTTAATAAATTATGGTAATTTATAATCCCAATATATAATTTTAAAACCCCTTCACAAAAAAAAAAATTGAAAAAAAATTGAAAAAAAATGTTGAAAAAAAAATTGAATTTTTTTTTTGAAAAATAATTAATGTTTGATGATTTTTTTTGGCAGTTTAAAAACAAAGTACACAGTTTGTACGAAAATCTCACATTTTCAATAAGGCACATGTCAACATGTTAAAACCTAACCTTATGAGCAGGACTAGAAAAAGTAAAAATATAAACAGTACTTCTACTTTTTATTTTGGACTTTTCACAAGTTGGTAGCATCATTAGTAGCAGTGATTGCAGTTGTGTTGTTGTGGTTAAGCAAATTTTCATATGCAGTAGAAGAGATGTTAAAACAGTTGTTTTGCCACACACAGGGTCAAGTATTAATTTACAATATAATACCTGAATTGGCTAGTGTGGAAAACTGGCACACATCATTAAGGTCCAAAGAGGTAAGACATTCCTATAGCCTCCTTGGACTCAACACATTTGACAACACATAATAAAAAACCTCTCACATACATTGAGCTGTTCTGACTAATGTGATCCACAGTTCAAGTGCTCTGATACTTTTGTTGAATATATCAGGATGGGGGTGCTAAGTAGACTGCGCCAATCCTATTTAGGTCTTATTGGTGTTTGAAGGACATGGGCTGTTGCAAAGAACATACATTTTAGACCCTTTTAATCAGTGTGCAATCTGACTGTAACAAGGACAAGTATCTGTCTTTTGCGTATAGGGCACAGAGCAGGTTACTGTGGTTAATAGATAAATATTGCATCTCAAGCCTTGGATCAGTTTGGGCTTATAGGGTATCTAAGGGAATAGTAATAAATAAGTGAATATAAAAATACAGGTGCTATGAACAAAGATAGGCAAATTTCTCATTGAAAACAGTATAAACACAGAATTAAATAGTAAATTAAATAGTAATTAAAAGTAACATAACAAATTATTTTTTTTATTTCTTTTTTTGTATTTTTGTATTGCCTTTACCGTTTTTTCCCCAGCTGCTTTTAAATGAAAGTCTTAATATAAGCACAAATTCCAAAAAATAACTAAGTTCATGTTTGCACAACCTTATATCCATCTTAAAGCCTTAATTTTTAATTCTCATATAGAAAAATAGTGAATGTTGAAATAGCAGATTGTTACAGGGATGAGCTTTCTGTTCAATCTCAATAATACCTAGGCCTCAAGTAATGACTTACACTTGTTGCAAATGTGTTGAGCCAGACCATGCTCCTCTGTGTTATTGCAGACAGTAATGGTAGCACTAATGACTCAGAGAGCTTGTCTGTGCTGAGGAGAAATAGGAAAGAAAAGCTTAACATCATTATAACCATTGAGAGGTAAACCTGATCTTGTTTTGCAAAATTGGGGCAAGAGGCTTTGTCAGTCCAATTTATAAATGTGTCTTTTATGATGCATAAAACATCTTACATAAATGTTTCGGTATTTAATTTGTCTGAATGAGATGTAGAAATCACTGTGGCTTTTTTTTAGAGAAAAGGTGAATGTATTTCTTAAGACGCCAAGGAGACAGTATAATTTTTTTTTTTTTTTTGCAGAGACATTAAATTACACAACACACAGTAAAAGTGCAATTCCATGCAATTACTGTGCTGTCATAACCTCTAAACATGACTTTTTGTACATTATATGTTATTATATGTTATATACAGTACATGCATGGATAACACTGTAATCACCACATGATCACGGTGGCTGAGTGGCAACACTCATGCCTCACAGCAAGAAGGTTACGGGTTCGATCCCCAGGTCGCCCGGGCCTTTCACCACCTGCAGAGGGGTTCACAGGGGTCTGGGTCTGGTGCCCAGAGTAGGACTACAGATGGAAATTAGCTATGAGCTACAATCTGGTACAAACATATCTGCCACTGTGCTTAATGTAATTGTACACTGTCCTAATAAACCAATAAACTACTAATCAAAATGCCATGACTGACCAGCCTGTACTGATTAAAGCATGCTAAGGTTCATCCTGCCAAATGGACATGAGAGGAATTATGGATTGTGTTTGCATATAGTTTGCTGGAGATAAACTATTTTCTGTAAGAGCCAGCAAAAGTTCAAAGCCTTTATAATGGAAGAAACCATCATTATGCATTGGTGTGAAATGAGTGTAAATTCCCTCTTTCCACCTGTTCCTCCTCCAGAGCATCATGGGAAAAGCATAAATCTCACAACCATACGCCTCCATGCCATTAACATTTACTCAGGCTGTTTATTCTGGCTCTGCAGCAGTTACCATTCTCTGCAGGGAGTGTGAATGCATGTATAGGAGGACCAGCAGCGCCCACATTGCACTTCTCACAATACCACACACGTGTACAGAAGACAATAGCACAAACGCACGCCCATCTCCTTGCACACTAGCCCCCCAGACGCCGGCTGAGATGACCTTAGCAGTGTGTCAGAGGGCATTACTGTCGGGTGAAATGTTGTCAATTAGTTCTCATGGACTGTCTGTGGCTTATAGTAATAGTTGAACCAAACATTTGTCAGTTGTTAAGATATCAGTGGTAAAAGTATAGGCAAATACTTCTTCAAAATTACTCCTCATTTGTTTTTTTAATGCTGAAATTGCAGATCCCAGCTATAACCCCAAAGTATTATGTTAAAATACATAAAACTGCTAGTGCAAATTTGTTGAGCTAGACCATGCTCCTTCGCTCTGTTATTACAGAGAGTAATGGTAGCACTAATGGTTCAGCATCGTTTCTGCTTTAACGTTGCCTCAGCTCTGTGAGATGAATGCCACGATAATATCTTACAGTGAAATTTGAATATCAATGCATCCTGGGGGCACTGGGTTTAAGCTGCTGTATGTAAGCTCTGCTCATTGCTCCTGCTATTAGTAACTCATGGAGCTCTTTTCCAGGTGACATGAATCTTATTACCCAACCTTTTAGTCTTTTGATCATGTTGGATCAACTGTTAAGCCTGTTTGAGGTGAATAGCAGCCCTCAGGACAAAAATGTCCCTCCTCTGCCTCCTCTGTGTCCTGCAGCCCAGTCATCACAGTCCACAGTCAGCATCCAGGAGGTAACAAGTGAACTCTGGACACACAACAGGATAGCGTCATGCAGAGTTGCTATGGATACAGGAAAAACAAACTCACACAATCCAATAGTCCTTAACTTCTGCCCTTTGAACTGCCCAAGAGCAGCCAACCATGGCCATGGCAACCAACCACATTTTATGGTGAAGTGTCCACCACCTGTTTGTGACCATGGAGTTGTTATTGATTTGTTTGAAAAGTTCCACTGTATCACAGAAAGTCACACCACCAGCCCAAGTTACAGTTTAGATCTGTGCAGCAATGACACAGAATGAAAATGCTTTGCAAACTATTTTGGAGAAATAAATACACAGGTAATTTAATAAATGCAAAGATATGTAATCTCAATAAACCACCAAACTATGGAGCATTCCAGAGACAAGTAGCTGGTGTATCTCCCACCAGAAAAGTTACATAGTGCACCTTTAACATGTATTTAAGATTATCTACTGTGTTTTACTAATTGTCCTTAAGGTCTGATATATAGACAGATGTCTACGCAAACACTTTAGACAATGATTTATTCATTTTGTGATGCAATTTCCAATGCAGTTGCAGTGTTCATTATATAACATAAACAAAGCATGTACACACTGTTAGAGTGTCTGAATAGCTCAAATGAAAAAGATAATTAAACACTACATAAAGTCTGTCATTTTTTAAATCAGACTAGTACACTTGCCTGTTGTTTTTCCCGGACGTAAATTCAGTCAAACTCCAGGTTAAAATACTCATTGTATATATGCTCATTATATATATATATATATATATATATATATATATATATATATATATATATATATGTGTGTGTGTGTGTGTGTGTGTGTGTGTGTGTGTGTGTGTGTGTATATATATATATATATATACACACACACACACACACACACACACACACACAATACAATACAATATAAATATGTCTCAGCTATATACAAGAAGTCCTAAGGAGAAATAGTGCAAAGATGACATATTGTTATCTATTACATAAGGGTGAGTTGTTGTACAGTTATATGAAGTATGGTATGAGTGTTGTCCTGTATCTCTCACTGTTTAGAAGCAGGCTTTTGTCCTCTCTGTCCTGTATGTGTGGAACAATAGCAGTTGCATGAAGACAAATGGGCACCTGTAAACTTAATTGCGTTGCTGAGGAGTGCATTTCATTACTCCGCCCACATGTGCCGTTTAAGCGAGGTAAGTTCAGTGCTGATTACAGTCTTTAGCCTTGACACACATCTAAAAGCAAGATTTCTAGTAATTTCCACTGCAAAACAGTCAACAGCTGACATATCAAATGTTATTGCCTGAAATTGTCACATTATGGCATTACACATATTTATCAATGTGGAAACAAGCAAGTTATGCCTTTCCAAATCAGATCTGTGGAAAGGGGATCCCGCTAACAACGTATTTTTTTCAAAATCAAAAAATGGTCTCCATGTAAATGAAACTGGATTGCCTGGAATGTCCCAGTATGGCATTCAATGTATCCATGTTGCATTTACTCAATAACTTGGGTCTTTATTGACCTAAAAACTCTTACTGTTAGTGGACTTGCCTCTGCACAGATCTGAAATGTAACTTGGCCCTGTGGCATCACCTGCTGTCTCCATAGAGATAAGTAAGTGTAATGCAATACTATAGAACATTCCAGGCTACATTTCCATGAAGAGACGTTCAGTAGAGATTGGCAATTTAAGGCCTGGAGGCTGAAATTATCCACATGATTCTAGTGAAGGTGTGTGGAGTTTAAAAATAATTCAATACCGTGGAACATTCCAGGAAAAGCAATAATTTCTCCATGGAGACAAGCAGGCGGCATACCCTCACCAGAAAAGTTACGCAGTGCAACTCTAACTTAATAAATTCTTGTGTAATCGGTTTTGGTATGAACTTTTTTGGGTTTACAGTATATTTTCCGTTTTTGTTCACCTTTAGTCTGCTTGACCTGAAAGCCTTCATTTCGCTGACCCTCCTTTGGGCTCAGCTTTGGTATTTTCTTCTCATATCTTTCTGTACCTCTGCTTTCCCTCCAGCCCTACAATAACACAGACTGAGGCCTCTCTAAATGCTTTTTTCCTGGCGGTGCAGAGAACCCTCCCTATATCCAAACAGGGGCTCAGTTTACCTTCACCCAGCCCAAAGTAGACCAACAGACTCACCATCACACAATCTCAATACACTTACAATTACATACAAGATATGAGGTACAGGACGGCTCAGATCTCAATCACACTTCAGAATGGAGAGCTCTGCCAGATTCATTACAAAAAAAAAAGATATTTGTAGTTTATAAAAAAAAGTGTTGTGTGTGGGCTTTGTAATAATAAAAAACCCTTTACTTGAAGATCATATTTTAATCTGCCTCGGTTACTCATTCCTTCAATGTCCATTTTGCACAAAGAGCCCACTTCATATTTCAAAGCAAAGTGACCACCAATGTGTTTATAAGCTGAAAAGATTGTATCCTTGAATAAGTTTATACAGTTCCAGATACACAGTAAATCTATATCATGCAACTGCCATCTTAACTAAATACTTTCTAATAATAATACTTACAATTTGGTGTATCATCATTAACATTTCAATTACAGTTTATGAACTAACTATGGACATATTTCTTTTATCCCTCAGGTGCAATAATCCAACTTTTCAATTCTTGATAGGAATGTCTTAAAGGAACTGTAAGATGTTATAATTTGGTGCTTTGACTGAGGTGCACGTGAATTTTAATGCTGAAATCCACTTGGTTGACTCTCTCTGCTCTGAATTCTCTACTACCAGCATTGTCAGCCAATTATCGGTGCTAATCCAGCCACTACATCTCAGTGAGTGAATTCTGGAGGTTCAGAGCCTATAATGATAATGAGAAAAACTGACAACTGTGCTGACAGTGTGCATATATACAGTACAATCTATTATTTATACCCTTGAACTGTGGAGTTCTGGTTTGACGCAATGTGGTCTATATAATTGTTTCAGGGCAAATTAAAAGGTGTAGGATAGCATACTGGTAGCTTGTTTATTCCATTTTGATCATTTTTGTATACAACAGTGCATCTAAAAGGAGGCCAATCTTATGTATTCATAAGTTGATCATGATGTACCCCATGTGAAGTAATGAGCTGCTGTGACACTCCTGTACACAGTAGCCTGTTCGATATTGGAGTGGAGGGTCTGTGCTCTGGGGTCACTGCAGAGATGTGTGACATAAGCTGAGCTAGTGGAGCAGGTGCACACAATTATGGGAAGAGGAAAAAGATGTGCACCGAGTAATCCACAAGAAGTAATGAACCCAACACATCATATCAGGAGATGTGACACAGGTGACTTCTACATCAGTGTTTTATGGTGTATGGTTGTACTTAATGAAACATATGGAATTCCATTATCTGAATATATATACATATATATATATCTCCATCCAACTATCAGCCAATAACCTGTCTCTCCACAACATGGAAGCTCATGTCAGGCATCATCGCAGATAGGATAAGATAAACGGGCACATGGATCAGTACAGCACAGTATAGCACAGAAGGGCATCGGCAAAAACACCAGAGGAGCCAAACATCAACTCCTGGTAGACTGAACAGTTGCCCGTGACTGCAGAACCCTTCAGACCAACCTGTACACTGCCTGGATTGATTAATTACAAGAAAGCCTATGACTCAATGCCACACACATGGATCACTGAGTGCTTGGAGTTGTACAATATCAATATCAATAGAACTCTAAGGGCGTTCATTGCAAACTTGATGCGGTTGTGGAAAACCACCCTTGAAACCAATGGCAAGCCACTTGCACAAGTGTGGAATGTCATTCGGGCTTAAGAAATGTAGTAGGATGGTGACAAAGAGAGGGAAGGTAGTCCACACAGAGGGGGTCTCACTCCCAGAGGGAACAAAAGCAGACACTGAGAACAGTTACAAGTACCTTGGTATCCCACAAGCAAATGGCAAAGAGGCAACAAGGAAAGCGGCTATGGCCAAATACCTGCAACGAGTAAGGCAAGTCCTAAGAAGCCAGCTCAATGGCAAGAACAAGGTACAGGCAATAAACAGCTATGCCCTGCCAGTGATCAGATACCCAGCAGGAATCATAAGCTGGCCAAAGGAGGAGATACAGACCACAGATGTTAAGACACGAAAGCTCCTGACCATGCATGGAGGGTTCCATCCCAAATCCAGCACCCTGAGATTGTACACGAGCTGGAAGGAAGGAGGCCGAGGACTAGTGAGTGTGGGAACTGCTGTCCAGGATGAAACATCCAAAATCCATAAGTACATCAAGGACAAGGCCCCGACAGATGATGTGCTCAGAGAATGTCTCAGACAGTGGAGCTCAGAGGAAGAGGTGCTGGAGGGACCATCATGGCAGGACAAGCCCCTACATGCGGCGCACCACCGAAACATAACTGAAGTGGCTGATATCATGAAATCCTACCAATGGCTGGAGAGGGCGGGTTTGAAGGACAGCACAGAGGCCCTCGTCCTGGCTGCACAGGAGCAGGCCTTGAGCACCCGAGCAATAGAGGCCCAGATCTACCACACCAGACAAGACCCAAGGTGTAGGCTGTGCAAAGAGGCTCCTGAGACAGTCCAGCACATAACTGCAGGGTGTAAGATGCTGGCAGGGAAAGCATACATGGAGCGACACAACCAAGTGGTGGGCGTAGTGTACAGAAACATCTGTGCAGAGTATGGGAGACCCCAAGGTCAAGGTGGGAAACACCTCCGAAAGTTACGGAGAATGATCGAGCCAAGATCCTGTGGGACTTCCAGATACAGACTGACAGAATGGTGATGGCAAACCAACCAGACATAGTGGTGGTGGATAAGGAACAGAACAAAGCCGTGGTGGTGGACATTGCAATACCAAGTGATGGTAATATCAGGAAAAAGGAACACGAGAAACTAGAGAAATACCAGGGGCTTAAGGAAGAGCTGGAGAAGGCCTGGAAGGTGAAGGCATCAGTGGTGCCCGTGGTGATCGGAGCACTCGGGGCTGTAACCCCCAAACTGGAGGAGCGGTTACAGCAGATCCCAGGAAAAAACCTCAGACATCTCAGTCCAGAAAAGTGCAGTACTAGGAACAGCAAAGATACTGCGCAGAACTCTCAAGCTCCCAGGCCTCCCGAGCTGGATGAGGGTGAGGGAGACCAACCAAGGAAGGTGAGGAACACATTTTTTTTCATTTTTTATTATAAATAGGAACATGATTTTTGTCGGAATAACTTTACTGGGTAAATAAAGGCTAATTAAAATAAAAACATGTACAGCATCAAGTTTTAGTTCTACATATCAAAAACAACTCCAGCTCCACTGCCCCATAACAATTTTAAATAATTTCATCTTGTAACTGGTCACAGCATTTAGTGGGATCATGGAAATAGGTTTGCTCTGTAATAGTCTCACTTAAACTGCTCACATTACCAAACCTTCAGTACATTCTTCTCTCAGCTTGTATCTTCAGAGGTATTTCACTATGCTGCCAATGTAGAGAGAGGTCATATGTGTGTAGACACCGGGCAGCAGCAGTTTGAAGAGAGCTTATCTCTCAAATACAAGAGATACATCTCCAACATGTGCCACATCTGCCCTGCGACTGTCTGAGGACAATATGGCTGCCAACGTGACCTCCTCAACCACTCTCTCCCTCACCACATCCACATAGGCAGATGCATACTACTTGATCCACTTTATCTGTATGGCATTTTAATAAATAATCATCATGTGCAAACACTGACATAAACCTATAGGCCTACTCGAATCCCCAAACTGCATATGACCTTTAATATTCCGGCAGTCCTGTTACCCCAATTCTAAACCAATCTAAATTCAAATTAACCTGACGATGTCTCACTCTCCTTCTGAAGGAGGCCATGTTCAGCATTATTTTCATAGGCTTAATGCATTACGAATACTCTGAAAGCCAAATAAAAATGATATGTAGGCCTGTTTATTTCAGAAATAATAAACAGTCGAGTTCTTGACAAGTTGGCTAGACAGGATGATCTCTTCTAGATCTATTTCGGGTAAAATAAATCATGGAGCGCCCTGGTGGTGACTCGCAGAACTGCCTGTGACTCGAGGAGGAGGAGAGAGGAAGTTCTTCAAAAGTTTTTTCCCTAAAACAGTTTTGGAGAGATTCCGTTATTTTCAGAGGAAGGAGCTGCGACTATAAGGATTACCTGGGATAAAACGACCAAAATAACATTAAACTAATTTAAGTGTTTCTTTTCACATGAAAAGCTTGACGGCGATTGTTTTTTTTTTCTCTTTGAGTGGACTTACACCAGCAGAGGCGATGCGATGTGAGTGAGCTATGCCTTGTGGAAATGGACTGACTTTATCCAAGCGAAAACATGGCGTCTGCGTCCCGGGATTGGGTCTATTCTCCGGCGTGCTTGTGGCGCTGTGCTGCCTGGAGGTGTGGGGCTCCGAGCCGCGGGGCTGCTCTCCGTGTCCGCTCAACTGCAGCTGCGTGCTGCTGTCGGGGCCCCCGCTGTCCTGCGCCGTCAACTGCTCCAACATAGGACTGGAGAAGGCCCCAGCCGCAGCGGACCTGCCGCTGGCCACCAGCATACTGTGAGTCCAAAAACACAACTCACAGATAAATAGCAAATAATACTTATGTCTCAAGCCAAACTACAAACTTCACTCTTTGTGCTTTTCACAGGGATCTAAAACTGTCAACTATTCACATGAATTAAAAAGCTATTTCACATCATTCCCTTGTATTTTACCCTCATCTCTGGCACTGGTGGTAATAATACTCATTATGGGTCAAATTACTCATGAATCATTTATTTTTGTCAATACTGCTGTTGAACAGGGGGTGGGCAAATGTGCTTTAATAGCTTACTTAATCAAAAGATAGATCATAAGCCTAATATCCAGACACACTATAATTGTGGCTGCATTGTGCATGTAGATAAGGCGATAATTACAGTTACAGTTGTGTTTCAATTGTTTGGATAACAGTTTAATTTCAGTTCCTGGACTCAGAGGAGTCCGCTCAACACCCTGATTGCAGTATCTTTTCCAAAGGGAATCCCAGGTTGTCACCATATGTGTCTGAGAGTGTGTATCTCCAGCCCTTTGAATTTTTTGGTGTTACAGACCTCCCGAGTCCCCATGCTGTTGTGGCCTGTGTCCTATAGTTTCTTGGTGTTGTTTGGAGGATCTCTCAGACTTTACTGATCATGAGCTTGTCTCTGCTGCAGCCGCTCCAACAGCAGTGAGAACATTGTGTCCTGCGCCTTCAACACCATATGTTATCAATTTAGCAAAAGCCTCTTTTTATTGGAATTAAAGGTTTAACAGGAACGCCATTGTTATAAGCAGAAGATGTATAGTCCATTACAAGTTTTAGCAAAATAAACAACAAAAATCCACGTGACATTTAAAATGCTGGGGCTGAGAGCACATTTATGGCAGTGTTAAATTGCTGAATGTATCAGACACAAATCTGCAGCTGGACTCTAATAATGTTAGACTCTTCAGGAGGGCTAATTGCATGAGTTTAATGTAGCGCCTGGTCTATTCTAACTGAGGACATACAGGGAGGGGACCAAACGATCATGATTGTCAGATTTGTTTAGCTGAGTGACTCTTGACTGAGACTGGATAATATTTAGTTTCTATGAGAAGCTGAAAAATACGGTGGTAGACGGCACTTTGTCAGAGTTCATCTTTTCTTGCATGATGCATGTTTAATGCAGTTATGTGCTGATACTGACAGGAAGGGCATCTGGCATTAAAAAACCCTATCAAACCTATGCAAACAAGTAAATTTAATGTAGCTTACTTACTTTACTTTTTTCCTTCTTGATTACATATGCAGACAAATTATTTAAAAGTAAAAGCTATTGTTACTGATAAGTAATTATTTTATATTATTGATTATTTATTTATCTTATAGAAGTCACAATATAATGCATTCCCTTTTTCCTTGTTTCTCTCTTCGATCTGTAAGTGACAGTACACTGCAGTGTCTTATATTCTTCACAGAGTGGAGATTACATTTGCACAAAGATTCAGTGAGCATTGATCATGAGGCTATCTAACACAAGAAGACGTTTATGCAACAGGGGAACCACTTCTGGGACTTGGTCCTGTAGTGAGACCAGATTTATAACTTGGAAAGTATAGCCCCTTCATTCAGCCGAGTATATGTAATTATGTTGCTGAGATTCTGTCTTAATACTCTTGATTATTATGTGCGTGTTCGTGTACTGTACATAATGCTTCCATGCAGTCTCACGGGTTTCATGAAAATAAAGGGCACTTCTTGCATGTATAACAGTGAGCACTAGTGCTTTGTACTTATGTGGCAAATAATTAATCTCTAATCATAGCTACATCACTCAGGACAATAGCACTGGTTTGGATGCCAACTTGCTGCTTTTCACTGTCTTTTCAACAGAGATGGTTGATAATTATAATAATCTATAAATCATCCTAGCACAACAGTATCACAATAGGCCTCAAATAATGACATAGTATTTTTAAGTTGCTTTATTATTGAGCATTATGTTGTACTTACAAGATACATTGAATTAAGTAGCTCTCTGGACATAATACTATGTTACAGTTACTTTTAGATGTGTCTGATGTACATTGATACACACTGTTGTGAACTGTACACAGCAGACAGTGAAGGGAGATAGAATTGCAATAGTTGAGTAGTTAATGTAATACCTTTTTTAGGGTTAGGGTCTGAAATGTTACGGCTTAGCAGAGGTGGGACCCAATAAATGGACTGACCAGTAGAAAAGGAAAAGGTGATTTATTAACAAAACTGAGAAGCAGGCTGGAACGAGGCTGGACCGGGTGGATAACAGGATGCAGAGGGTGAGTATCGGGCTGGAGTAGACGGGGATCTCTGGAGAGCAGACAAAAAGCAGGTAAGTGGAAAATACTCAGCTGACAACGTGGAGATGCAAAAAACTCAGTAGAGAAGAGCCTGGAAGTTCACCGTGTGTAGGATGAAACAATCTGGCGGAGTCTCACTGGTGAGCAGGGTCTTTATTGCAGGAGTTGATTGGATGATGAGTCTCAGGAGTGGAGCACAGCAGGTGAGGAGTGATACAGGTCCCAGGAGACTCCGCCCACAAACACACACACGGGAGAAAGGAGGGAGGGGAGCACCAGTCATGACATGAAATTTGTAAATATCTGTGACTGTATCCAGTATGTCGGGGTTGGCATTTTGGTCCCATAACCAGCAAAGACATATCAAGTCTGATTTGTCACTCTCTGGACGTCATCTGCATGATTCCATGAAAATAGAAATTAAAACTATACTCATAAGTTCTCGATGGAGGTAGATGAGTTTTATGCCATACTGTGAAAGAGTATTGTCAAAGGAACACCATTTTCGTGGAAACAAGCAGGAGGAGGCCCTCCTCCAGGCCAAATAAGGGTCAGGTTTGTGGAGATGCAAGCCCGCTCAGATGCGTGTTTTCCTCCATTTTTCAATGGAATAAAAACATCCATAATTAAAAAAAAAAAAAAGGGTTTATATTAGTCTATTTTTTGGCATTACTTTGGCCATACTGTGGCTTTAAGTGTTTTTGAAACCTGTTTGAAGCTGTTCTCTTTTAAGTGCAAGTAGGAGGTTCTCAAACTGTAGGTGGGACAACAATTTATTTAGGGCATATTGTTGTTTGAAGACTAAATGTGCATGATGATGGTGACTGTAATGTGGAAAATTACCAAGAGAATGGAGGTCTGCAATACCACACTTCTTGTAATGTCACTACATTTCCCTAAACATGTCCTCAGTCTTTGTGGTCCTGCTGCTGGTTTCCATGGCAAAGCACAGGCGTGGTCCTTCTAAAACAGGGTTTACAGCTGCAGATGATGAACTAAGAAACACTCCTTATTATAAGTTTAATTTAAGTTGTTTGTAACTGTACAGGATATATTAAAATGTTCACATATAAGATGGTTTGCTACATGTGTGCAGGTTTAGTTAGCTTCGACTATGGAAGCCCACAGAGCACACAACGGTAACCCACGTAATAGCAGATACGGGTGCACAATATAGCACACTCACTATTTGTGGCACTCACTGCAATTATCAAATTGCAAAAGCTGAAATTATTTAGATAATAGAAAGTCCTCTGCAAAGAACCCCTCTTCTTGAATCCAAATGTTATACTTTTGAAATTAATTTTAAACATGAATTGTTGAATATAGTATTTCAAAATTTTTGCCCCATTATTGTAATTATTAGTAAGGATTTTCTTTTTTCCAGCGTTGGTCAAATGGAATAGAAGTAGATGTTAAAACTTCATCACGTCTTTTTAGTCGCTTCTTTTTACCATCTCTGCTATTTCCACTCCAAACCAGAGATTTTGTTGTGTTTCCGTGGCAACAGGCAGCAGCCATGACATCATTTGCAGAGACATTCCACAAGGTCAGTGAGAAGGAGGGACCAATCAGCTTTCTGCAAATGTTTAACTTTACTCTTCATTATTAACTTTCTCTAAATGTCCACAGCCTTCTCTGTTCACGACTACAGTCTAAAAATATTAAAAATAGCTGCAAAAGCTTCCTCTAGAGCAATTTATGACATTTTGTGTGAAGTGATATTACCTAATAGTTTCAGTTTGTCTGTGTTCATTTATGTCATTATTAAAATACTTATTTGTTTTTAATATGAATAAATCTAATTGTGATAAAGCAATATACAATATTATTTATTACATCATACTAAAAACGACTATATTATAACATGCTAATAATATGTAAACCTGTACATGTAAAAAAAAAAAACATTTTCTGCATCACAGCATCAAATGTCAAAGAAAAACAATTGTGAAGGACCACAGTTGCTGAGGTCTGAGATTAGATTGACATTGAAAATGCATCATATTTTTACGACTGTTACAACTGTTACGAATGTAGATGTTGAACTAAAATGAACCAAGATGGAAATCTGTCTTGTTTTTATGGTGTTAATTAGCTACCTATCTCATCATTGTTAAAGTCTATTTTTATACATAATAATATATATGGCAAAAGGAGAAATTCAATTTGTAAACTGGACAAAGTTTATTTGGTCAAATACGTTTCGTAGCTCATCCAAGCTGCTTCTTCAGTTCTGGTCAGACGCTGGTGGACACTGCTTTATATCTATCTGAAGGGAGGAGCTAACTACAATGAAATTACTCTGAGACAACACATATTTGTTTACAGTTTCTGTTAGGTGGGTCTATTCAGTATGGAGTGGGAGTGGGGAATAGGCCCACCTAACTAACAGAAACTGTAAACAAATAGGTGTAGTAGTCTCAGAGTAGTGTCACTGTAGTTAGCTCCTCCCTTCAGGCAGATATTTGAATTTGAATTTGAATTTATTTATGGAAAGCCCCTTGAGATGCAGCATCTCGTTTTCAAGGGGGACCAAGAACATAAAACATACAGTTTACAAACACATATTTTCACAACAACACATAAAACATGATAATGCATACATACACATATATACATAGATACAAACACTACAAGTAATAGGACAATTTTGCTCACATCCCTCCCCACCCCCATAGGTTCATCTCATACAGTCATTAATCTAACACAGTGTTATGGAATCAACAGCAGTGACAGTCAGTTTTCAGGTAAGTTAACAAAGCCGTTCTAAAGGAGCCCAGAGTAGTTAGAGTCCTCAGTGATGAAGGCAGATTGTTCCAGTCTGAGGGGGCCTTAAAGCAAAAAGACCTCCGACCCACCTCCTTACGAATGGGAGGTACAGTAAAGTTTAAATACTGAGAATGTCGGAGAGAGTAATTTGTAGGAGACTGGACAAGACAACATTTCAGATATAATGGAAAGTCAAAATAAATACATTTAAAAATAAACAGAAACCAGTGGTACTGTCTTCTTTTTTCAGGCTGTAACCAGTCAAGCTGATTGTATAGTTCACAGTGATGAGTTCTATATGGACATTTTAAAATGAATCTACATAATGTATTGAACAGTATATTTAATGGTTTGAGATGTATGTTGTAGGCGTTTTGATAAACTATATCAGCATAATCAATGATAGGCAGGATAAGCTGGGAGATTATCCTCTTTCTTATTTCTTGAGTGAAACAGTTTGCTGATCTATACAGAGGCATTAAACAGGAATATGTTCGTTTTATTATATAATCAATGTGGGGTTTGAAGGTTAATTCTGGATCCACCCACACTCCCAGATATTTGACAGAGGTTTCCTTGGTCATTGGGGCGCCATTGAAAAAATATATATTAAGATCAGAAGACTGGAGTAAATGATGAGTGCCAAAAAGCATACACACGGATTTTTTCATATTAAGTTTTAGGAAGTTAATTTTGAGCCAATTTTGGACTGAATTGAAATCAATCTGCAGATTGTTTTGGAGTTGAGATATGTTGGAGCTTGAAAAATAGAGAACAGTATCATCTGCGTATAAATGAACTTGACAGTTTGTGCACACTTGCGACAAGTCATTAATAAAAATAGAAAATAACAAGGGACCAAGAGTAGAACCCTGTGGTACACCTTTTCCCATGATGCATTGACTGGATTGTGCGTCTTTAAATACAACAAACTGATGTCTGTTATGGAGGTAAGCACTGAACCACAAAAGAGCATTTCTATTAAGACCTATGGATGCGAGTTTGTCCAACAGTAGATAGTGGTCAGCTAAATCAAAAGCCTTTGAAAGATCAAGAAACACAGCACCTGTACACTGGTTTTGATCAAAGGAGGAGAATACATCGTTAGTCAGTTTTACTAAAGCTGTTGTTGTAGAGTAACCAGAACGGAACCCTGATTGATACGGAGATAAGATGCTGAATTGATTGAGATATTTATATAATTGTTGAAAAATATTTTTTTTTTTATATTTTGGCAACAGTACAGATAATGGAAATAGGCCTGTAATTGCTTAAATCAGTGTTATCGCCTCCCTTGAATATCGGAATTACTCTTGCTGTTTTCCAAATCATCGGCATGGTGCTGGTATCTAAGGACATATTGTACAGATCTGATAGTGGATATATAAGTATACTAGATCCAAGCTTAAGAAATTTGGCTTCTAAACCATCTGGGCCAGAACTTCCAGTTTTTAGTTCAGAAATAGCTTGATGTACATCAGATGGTTGAATTCTAGTAAAAGAAAAAGATGCTTCAGTTTGATTCAATGGGGATAAGGAGACTGAATAATCTGAGTGCTCTGCGCTGCTAATCAAAGAGAAATATGTGTTAAAAGCCTCAGATATTGTCAGAGTATCTGAAGTAGCATTATCATTAACAATAATATGATTGATTGAGTCATCATTTGATCTGTTGAGAAGATGGTCTAGATGTTTCCAAAACTGTATGGGATTTTTCCAATTTTGACCTAAGACTTCCTTATAGTAGTTAGCTTGTGCATTCCGTGTTTGTGTTTTACAGCGGTTCCTAAGAAGCCAGTATTCTTCCCAGTCGGTAGGGTCCTTAGATAATCTGTATTTATGCCAAGCATGGTCCCGCTTTTTAAAAAGACTAATTAAACTAGGACTAATCCATGGAAGATGTCTTCCCTTTACACGAATTGTTTTAAGTGGAGCATGTTTGTCAATTATACTGGAAACTTCAGAATGAAAAAAATCCCAAGCATTTTCAACAGATGGATTTAGATTAAATCTAGTCCAGTTAATATTAGCTAGATCATTTTTAAATTGTTCAGTATTTATATGTTTACTTATATATAAGGCAGTGTCCACCAGTGTCTGACCAGAACTGAAGAAGCAGCTTGGATGAGCTGCGAAACGTATTCGACCAAATAAACTTTGTCCAGTTTACAAATTGAATTTCTCCTTTTGCCATGGATTCTACCTGGACGACTGAGGGATTCTACACACATCATAATAATATATAGGCCACTGTATCAAGCCAGTACTTTTGTGTCACATTCAACAATCTGCACCTTCTTATTAATTACCTCTGAGAATAAAACTTTCAAATTTCTCTTTTACTGTTATTTTCTCTGTGTGACCAAACAAGGCAGTCATTCCAACCCTCTTATCCACACACTTAATTCTTTGGGTTACTTTATATGGCAGTATGGCAACAAAGGGACCTGCCACTTTGTCTTGAGATGTAAAAATCCAACATTGCTCCACTGGAACAAAACAATGTGAACTGCTATAAAGACTAATACTTTTTTATGGCAAGTGCAAAAAAGTGAATAAACCTGATGAGAAAAAAAATAACTAACACGTGATCAGTACTGAACTGAACTGCCTGTCCATGGTGGTGCTCCGTATGGCCGTGTATAGCTGCATAATGTTCTTGTCACTGTGAATTTGAAGAGAGATTTACAGATTGAGGGGGGTAGGCACAGAGGCACATTTTATTAATATTACAGTTTTTCTCAGTTGTTTTGACACATGTTTTCTGATCAGGACTGAACATTTTGAAAAGTCATTGTTCAACCTGCAAATCAAGTCAATTTCCTGTTTGTTTTTGCACAGAGCAAATCATTATTTCAGTTGATTTTGTACAATCATTTGCTTTTGTTACACTGTTCAAAATTCATTATATTGGCTCTCATCTATTTGGACGAATCATTCAAAACATTTTAGGATTACCTCATGAAACTATGGCCACCAAAATCATTAAACCTATTATCATTGGCATTTTCCAAACATTTATGTTGTATGGAATTGGCAAAAATGTACATGAGTGCCTAAACAAATATTCAGAGTGATCCTAAACAGCTGTAGACAGTAAGACAAATATACACAATGGGACTTATCCTACAGCGGGTGCTCCTGACCCGGGTCTCGTGAAGGGTCCTTGGGCTCTGCACTTTCCCACTCCTAAAGAATGATTAAAGGATTGGCAGAAAAGCACACACACACTGTGTTTGAGAGAGACCTATAATGACATATCTTGTTGGTGTATTTGATTCAAAATGGAAAATGACATCAGAAATGTGTCAGAAATAAAAACAATTGGGAGTAAAAAGAGTAAAAGGGAGTCATTAATACGTAAACTCACTCAGAACTGAAGAAGCTGCTTAAATGAGCTGCGAAACATCTTCACTTGAAAAACAAATTTTGTCAATGACACCATTTGACAATGGTTTAATAAAGAAATACCAATTTGACCTGCGTCTCTCTAGTTTGGACTTGTGCTGAGGAAACATGCATGTGTTGGTTGAAGGAGAATTTAAAGAGATATTTGCTAATTTTGATAAAACTGATTAAGGATTCTGATTTGTGTAAATCACCACTGTGAACTGTGAGCTTTTGTCCAGCAGCCTATGACCCTGAACAGGAGCTAGCGAAAGAGGAATGAAAGTTGTTGCTCTCGCTTTGGGCATATCGTAAATATAAATCTATTAAGTGTTGTCACCATACATAAATCACTAAATTGTTTGGCAGAATTAAAAGTCTTTTTTCCAAGATCTCACAAATTTATTAGAAGTGAAGCAAATATTAGCTCTAAATCAGATTATTTCGGTTTTTACATATTATTGTGCCTTTGTCAGTGTAGTGATTGCTTTTTTGGATGCATTTCTGTTTTGTCCTTGTCCTTAGGCCTGTCACAGAAATTACTATATTGATTTATGGTTCAGTATACGAAAGCTGGAATAATATTTTGGGGTACTTAAATCTGCTTCAGGGTTTTTGTGTCAGTGGGATGAATTAGTTTCAATATTATTGTTTATCGTCTATATTTACTTAAGCTATATGTCGCACTGACAGGCCTAGTCCTTGTGCATTGGTCTGTGCGCATCTGTTGCAAAGAGCCATCTTTGCATTGAAGGCGCTTATGTATTGAGGATAATTCTGTCTGAATTGTTTGTGCATCTGGCTCTTGGTCTTTTGAAAAAGGAGAAAGATGTTATTTGCATTTGAGCTATGGAGACAGACTTGAGTGACTGATCAGAGGTCACAGTCACAAATGAAGGACGTAAGATTATCATTTCTTTCATGTTAAAATATACACTTCACTGTTACAATGGCAAATTAACTTAAATTAACTCTTCAAAAGATTAGACCATTTTTACACTTCAAAGATAAGTTAAATATATAGGCTACCCTCTATATATTTGTTGTGACGAAGTGAGATATACTAAAAGTCTAAAAGTGTTACATCTAAATCTTCCAATTGTAAATTAAATGAAATTTCAATGCTGTTCTATTTTATTGATTGAGTGAACCAGTTATATAAATTCAAACTTCTGCTTTGTGGCAATATTTACCTCGCAGCATAACAGACATCACAGAAGCACAGAGCAAGCCAAGAACTTAACAAGAGTTGATGTTGGTCTCCAGGAATGACCCTTCTAATTTACATCAAAGGATGAATAATACTATGCACTTTACAAAAATGACCAGCCTCCAGTCAAATTAGAAATTAGAAATTTTGGGAAAAAATGTATCTGGATTGATCCCTAACAAAGAGACAGACTGCTGGCTTTTCCCTGTAACGTGCTGCTGTGGGTCTATCTATGTTTACATGGGTTTATAATATGTCTGTTTTGGAGCAAAATTACTTAAAAAAAAATGTTGTACATTTTATGCAACAGTAGTTTTAAACATTAAGACCCACCCACTTTCGTGTTTAAAGGTCCTATATTAAACTAAATTGATTCTTGTGAGCTTTTAGCCATGATGTTACGTCATCAAAAACATACCTGGAGTTGTATTTTGTTCCATTCACACATGTTGGGGTGACCCTGGTTTATTAGTCTGTCTACATCTCCAAAGCTCAAAATACTCTTCCACCTTGTGATGTCATGAAGCAATTTTCAAGATAACAACTACCGTTTGGCAATTCCAGGGCTGAAATTTTCCAAATGATTCTAGTGAAGGTGTATGGAGTTTAAAACACAGTGGAGCACTTCCTGTATTACCACATGATGACATCACACATGACACATGACAAGTTGGAGTGTTTTCTGTTTCAGGGAAGAACACAGCCTAAATATGCAGGATTTGTGTGCTAAATATGTATGACTGAAACAAAACATAACTCCATGTTTGTGATGAGGAAACAACATTATAACGTAGATCAGAAAATAGTCTAATAGGGTCCACGTTTAAGCAATTTTGTTGTATCCCTGAGCCAGACACTTCAGTTTGAGACTTCAGTTTGAATTAATTGTATTAAATAATCATATCGCATCATATTGCATTTTGACAGGGATAATCCAAATGTTGCTTTAACAGTGCGCTGTAGTGTTATGTGCGTGTGTTTGTGAAGTGCACACAGCTGTCTTGTCTTGCCAGCTGGACAGCAGACAGCGGCTGCAGCAGCTGGAAAAATGGACACAATGTTCTGGAGCAGAGAGGAGCGCTGGTGCAAAATACACAGACTAAAGCGCAATCACTGAAAAACCTCCTCCACAAGATCCTCGAGCCCCTAATTCCCCCTAATTTCATCTTCAGAACAGGGGAAAGAACCAGCCCCTTCCCTTAGATCCCACCCCGGACGGACGGTTGGCAGCTTTGGTTTAGGCTACGTCAGTTTCCAAAGTTGGAGCTTGGTCAAAAGGAGCTCACAGTGCAGCAATTGTTCAACAGTTTCTACCTGATGTCCCAACCACAGCAGCCAAAACGCAGTCAGCTTATGTGAGTCAGTGGAAATAACCAAATTACACAGAATATGTTATTTAATATATCTTAGACAATGCTAAGTCTGTGTTAAATATAAATACTACACAGCAAATAATACAGTTATTAAAAAAACATGTTCTTGCTTGACAATGTGTTGAAAATGCCCATTCTTTATCCTTTATTCTCTTTATTAACCAAATCTCATTGTTTACTCCACCGTGTAAAAAAAAGATACTTAAATGTACAAATTTATTTTTTTAACTAAAAATAAAGGTTTGACACTCAGTAACAATTTTGATATCACAGTGATCACACAATAGCATTCATTTTTCAACACAAAACAAAAGTAGTTTCATTTTACTGTGTGTTGTTATAAATAAAAAACTATATAATAAAACTATTCAGAGAAGGTTGTATTTAAAATTCATTTGGCATTGATACTTCATATGAGTACGCAGTATCGCAATAAGGTTGAGAAACAATTAGTATCTGTATATAGATTTTTTTTGTCAGCCTGCTTAAACCTGTTATTGATATTGCAGTTTGAGTAATTTTGTGATCTGCTGTCTCGCCCAAAGTCAAGAGTAGAAGTAGTTGTTCTCTTCAGCATCTTAAAGTAATTTTGAGTGGCCTGTTTAGTCCCCACTGCGGCGCTTTCTTCACATGACTGACTTCTGTAGACTGCACATAAACAGAGAGCCATGGAGGAAATACAGGAAGTGAGTGGAAGTAATGATCGGGGGAGGAGAGGAGAGGGGGTCGATGAAAGAGACCACAGAGCAGACTGTTTTTAGTGGGTTAGTGGAGCGCAGCCCTTGATTTACTGTGACCAGACCAACGCTTACCCACAATGCAACATGTGTCCCTCCAATCAGTGCACTGCAGAACCCATTTAGATTTACTGCATTTGTTTATTTGCACAGGAGACACAGGAGACATATATAACAGATTTTTATGCAGTCTCATTTTGGACTCAGACATGGAGGACTTTAAATTTATAGTTTAAGAACCATCACTGATTTATTTATTTACTGAAACAAATGCAACTCTGGGCAGTGCTGATTTCTGGATGATTTTCAAATACTTCCATATGTCCCAGCAGCCCCGTGGGTTTGTCACTGTTACAAACTTGTGTGGTATCTGAATTTTATAAGAAATTGTGGTTTGGCTGCACTTCAGTTTAGTGGAGGGACATTGTTGATGCTTAAGTAGACAGTAGACTCTACAAATATATGGGCATTGTTTTATTTACCACTTAAGTCATAATAATAGAGAGGCAAAATATTCAGTAATAAATAATACAATTAATATACTTTTTATTGCCTTGTAGATACGTTTATTTTCCAACCAAAAGCTTGGATTTCTGTTTGTGAATGGTTAGTGAGTAATTGAAGTCACATTTTACTAGCAGTTGCTTGATGAATACAACAGTTACATATTTGTATCAATTTTGTACAAGTTATTTGTGTTCAGTAGTTTTTTTTTATTATATATCATAGTCAACCAAAATTTGTATAAATCAACTAATATTTTTTGTTTAGATTATTAGGATTTATATGGGACTGCAGACAGGAGATGTTAGTGAGTGAGTTAATTGAAGATTTGTTGTTGGTATTTATATACCAAAAAGGTCAGATAAAACGATTATTCACAAGTTTAATCTGTGTTTATATAAACACATTGTTTCCTAGTACTTCTTTCTGCATAAATAGTTGTTTTTGCATGAACCCACGTGCAGGTGTAGTCTTGTGAGTGCAGTTTGAGTCAAGTACATAGAGATACCAGGTCTCCTATTGCTACCCTCTCTTTCATGTCTTTAATTGGCCAAGAGCATACCTTTAATTGTCCAAGACATTATTAAGTCGACTACAGCTCTACTTCTTTCACTCTAACTTGATCATGAATTGGTCAGTGTAGCCTTGACTGCTGTGCCTGATATTATTTGGTTTAAATAGAAAACTTGAATACCAGCTCTTATTCATTAATTTCCTTTGTATAGCAGCACCAGTGAAGCTTGTAGTGTGTTCTCATCCTGCAGCTCAGAATAAGTGGCACCAGACGGGCCTTATAAGGAGTGGTTAGATCATTGGCCACACTGTAAGTAAAACAGAACCATATGTGCGTACGTGTGTGTGTGTGTGTGTGTGTGTGTGTCTGTCTGTCTGTGTGTGTGTGTCTGTGTGTGTGTGAAAATCAAGCCATGTGTGTCCAGGCGGAGTAGGTAGCTCAGAGAACAGGAGCCTGCTGCTAATCGACATGAAGGAGGTCACATTATATGGTCATGGTAAACACACATTAATCTGAGCCCTCACTGTGTTTAGTGTCTTCCACAGTGTTTGTGTCGTTATTTATGCCATTGAATATAACAGACAGTGTTGGGAAGTAACTGACTACATGTACCGAGAATACGTATACAAAATACTAATTTTAAGTACCTGTATTCTGATACAGTTACCTTTTCATTTGGTGGTATTCAGAATACAGTCACTTTCCTAAAATCAAAGGAATGCATTGCAATACTTGATCACTTAATTAAGGCTTCAGACTGCACAGTATTAGTGACAAAAATAGAAAATACTGCTCTACTGGTGCATGCAAGTGCGATTTTTTTCTTTTCCAGAAAATGCATAACAGACGGTGAAACAAATATAAAGTTTTAATCCCATGCTGTGTCTTAACACTATAATTGAAATGCAGCTGTGTGAAAGTATTCCTAGTATTCAGAATACAATACTATGATTGTCCCATATATCAGAATATGTTAAAAAATTCATTGTAAATACATTTTCAAAGTATTCTTTCCATTACTGATTACAGATAATGATTCTAGGCACTATTACACATTGTATGAATAAACCAAGTCTAAACCAGAACAATTCTAGGACTAAATCATCTTATATATTTTATGCCCATTAAGTGTCATACTGCCAGCGTTCCTCATGTCTGAACTAGGGTTAAGTTATAACCCTCATTTTAGAACAGAACAGGTCTAAACTAGGACTAAACCAGGTATAATTTAGCTCTTAGCTCTGAAGGCGCAACAGTGGCCAAAACTTTTTAACCACAGCAACAGTAGAGCAGAATGAAGCTGCACACATCACATCAAATTTGGGACTAAACTGGGACTAAACCCGAAACTATCCCTGGACTATATCAGGACTAGAACTTTAGAATTTGGCTAAATGAAGTGTACTTCAGGACTAAACTGAGATAAAACCAGGACCTACACCAGAATTGCTCCATTCAAACAGTCAAAGCTATCTTACCATTGGTTGTACTGAGTTTTAAGTGTGACCTGACTCTCCCTCCCTCTTGCTCTCTCTCTCCTAAACTCTCCTATTCCTACTCTCTCCTTCACTTTCTAGCCCCCACTCTCGTTCCTTTCTTCTCTCCCTTTCTCTCTCTCCCTTACTCCTCTCTTTCTCGTCCCCTTCTCTTTCTGCCCTCCCCCCCTTGCTTACTCCCTCTCTCTCTCTCTCCCACTTCCTCCCTTTCCGTCTCTCTCCCCTCCTCGTACTTCCTCTCCTCTTCTTTACTCCCTCCCTTCCCATCTCTTTCCCTCCCTACTTCTCTCCCTCTCTCCCATCTTCCTTACTCAGTGTGTCTGGAATGTACAGATGTTTCCTTTTGGGAATGGGCGTCTTTTCACACACACACACACACACACACACACACGTGCATGCACACATACGCACACACGCACATACACACACAAGCAGAAAGGAGATATGTTGTGCTCTGTTCCCATGTTTCTTAGAATATTTTTGTCATCAACTGTCTTTATTACACTACAGTATCAGTAGTAAAGTATCATTTAAAGTAACTTCAAAACAAAAACACAGAGGAAGTGAGAGCTTCAGTGCATCTTCGTTCAATGTCCACAACAGGTGCTCCTCAAGGATGAGGCTCAAATGCTAAAAGACAGTGAAGAACAACTACAGAACAATATTACGAGGTGGTTTGAGCAAACACTGGCCATTAAATTGTCTTATTACACCAATTTATAGAACAAAATGATCTTATTGACTGAACTAATGTCCGTTCAAAATTTTCAATATCGGCACTGATATCTGATACCAGTATCGTATTGGTGCATCCCTAGTCCTGAAATGCATATTGGTTTAGCTCATTATATTGCAGTCTTCCCTCAATCTTAATGCTCCTTGACATGCTATTAAAGACTGTTTTCCAAAATTCTCGACTGTGAAATGTAACATAACACAGTGCTAATGCGTTATGCAAAAGACTGTTGTAGGAATTTAACCTTTTAATTGAGGCAGCTACAAATAACAGCTTCAATATGTTGGCCCTAAAAGGCTCTCTTGTCTCTTGTCTCCTGTCCTGACTGATACCTTAATAGCAGAGAAGACATTATGTTTCATCTCTTTTTGCATGTTGTTCCACTAAATGCATAATATGTAATACACTGATGTGACTCATCTTTTCAAAGCCACATTAATAAGGTATAATTTCCTCTGCAGTATATAGGGTCATCCATAATGTACACACACTGTATATGTGTCATCTCATAATCACATTCATAATCTCTGCAGAAACCTGTCCAAAAACCACATCTCCTCCCTCGACACCAGCCTGCTTGATCGGCTCACTGGCCTCCGCGAGCTGTGAGTATTCCAACACAGGGTAATCTATGTTAACACATACATTTACATAATAACGTCTGCCATAACAATGTATACCAAAATAACGTATGCCTCTCTGTCAGGTATCTGCAGGGCAACAGGATCAATGTTCTGCCCAGAGGCGTCTTCTGCTGCGGGCCGCTGTCTGTGCTGTGAGTAACTGAGTAACTTTATCAGACTACTGCTGTCACGTTAGTAAGGTTGCAGTCTTCATTTTGGTGCTATAGAAATTCTCAATTGAGACTTTTCTATGTATTTCTATGGCCCTGACAATACCATGGTAGTTACCATGGTGCCACAGTGAATAGACAATTTAAGAATTAAAGTTTTTAAATTGTCTGAAACAACATATTTTCAAGAGCCTGTGATCAATACAGTTCATGGTCCTGTTTAGGTGTTTGTTTACAACAAAAAGGTGAAAGTGAACGGAAAAACAGTTGGCTAATGCTAGCTAGCTTGTGACTGTAATTTTATGTGTGAGAGACTTGTTTAAAGGCACAAATCAGCTCACCTATTGCCGTTCCATCTAATACAGCTCTTCTTGTGTTAAAAAAAAGCATAGATTAAAGTCTAACTTGAGTAACAGAGCTTCAGACAGAACAGAGCCTACAGTTAGCAACACACCCCCAGGGAATGTTGATGACATCAGAGTTCAAAGTATCAATACCAATTTTGAAAAAAAAAAATAAAATAATAATAATAATGAGAAGAAGAAGAAGAAGAATTATTACTTAAGTCTTAAGTTACTGCTTCTCATTCTATTATAGATCCAAACTCTATTCAGAGGGTCCAATCTAGTCCTAGTTGTGTATTTTTCCAGTATTAAAATTTTAATTTTATTTAATCATTGCCATTTAACACAAAAAAACAGTCAAATTTCTTCCCCGAATGTCTAAACACTGCTCCAAACCACATGTTTTTACTCAAAGAAGATTGGATGCAGTGTAGAAAAAGCATCATATCTGACTGAATGCAGCCCTAGTTATTTGCATAATATTGATTGTTGACAACCCTATTGATTCTTCTATGCTCAGTACATCGAGAATAAACTGGATTCAAAAAGGCAGAACATTTTACAGGAGAGGAACAGGATCAGAGACCATTCACCAAAATGTCCCTCCTCCTCCAGCTATTAGCTTATTTCTTCCACCCATTTAGCCGTGGTGAGAGAGAGAGATCACTGGCGGTTTCCATCAGGCCCTTCCAAACCACCATACAACAGGCCCATTATGTACTGACTGTGCATAGGCGGGAGGGAGAGGAAGTGGGACAAAAGTTAGTGCAGTTTAAAAACAAAAAACAAAAAAACCAAGCAAAAATTTAAACGTTAACAGGGATTTAAATTCTAGCCAGTCCTCTCTTTGTGCCTGTAATAAACCCAAGTAAATACTGAGGATTCATCAGATTAAAATAGTAGGAGGTAGATTATCACTCAATAGGCACAAATGATGTCTGTGGAGAAAAAAATGCTTAAAAAAAAAGATGATTCCTTTTTGAAAATGTGTAAAAGGCTTGGTGGATAGTTACACAATAATCATAAAAAATACACAAATATTTTGTATTTAAGAACATAGCATTTGGTTATAAAAAGTTGATTTGTGAACTTAACTGCAACACTGCTTCCATTTGTGGGCCTTGCAATTAAATTTCAGATTCATGTTAATATGGGCAAATAGGCTATTGGCAACAACAGCAAGACAAATATTGGCTGAAAAAAATCTAGACTAGACCACTCCTTGCTTTTGGTATTATTTTGAATAATTGGAAAAACAAAATGATTTCCAGTCTTGTAAAATGCTCATTAAAAAAATTGTCTCAGTATGTTTGAGGCGTCTGCCCTCACTACTTACTTTGTCATCTTCACTACATTTAATGTAGATCAAATTTGGGGAAATAACTATTTGACCATTTATTCTCTGTCTGGCATAATTTCAAATAGTAAAATAGAAATCAGGTCTATCCTGTTTATTTGAGTAGTGTAATGTGTTATATAATATACTTTCACTAAAATATGCTGTTAAAATGCTGTTATGAAGTTAGTAAAAATATATTAAATACTGTGTCATAATTCATCACCCCCAGTTCTTATTGTCCTGTAATTGTATATTAAGCTTAATTTTATAGCCATAGAAATGTACAGCTATATCTGACATTTTATCTACACATTTCTTTCAGAGATTTGAGCAACAACCAAATCACAACGGTGAAGGAGCGAATATGTGACAACCTGTGCAATTTAACGCAAATGTAAGTAATGGCAGGGTGTGTCAGAGTCCCATGTAACACATCATATAGGCCTACATTTGCTGAAATCTCATGCCAATCTGGGCATAGGCATCGTGTACATGTTCAATCAAGCGTATTCAAATTAGGCGCAGCGTTCCAGTTAGTGCACCTACACACGAGATGAATGGTATTCTGTATTGGGGAAGAGTGGGAGGTTAAGAGTAGTCATTACTCCTCAGCAGGTTGAGTCCAGATCCTTTTTCTTAGGGTTTTTCTTGTGATCAACTAAACCTCTTAAAGTGAAAAGTGCAACTTTTCTAGTAAGTGGTCTGCCACCGTCTTCAAACCATGGCCTTTGTTTTAACTGCTCCTAAATACCTTGACAAACATGTGTTATTACTATGAGCGGAGTCACTCTCCACAGATCTGACCTGTACCATGGCCCTGTGGGGTCACATGTTTGTCTCCATGTAGATAGATTAGTTTAATGCCAGACTGTGGAACATAATATTGCAAACAAAACAATAACATCTCCATGGAGACAAGCATATGGCTTACCCTCTACGAGAAAAGTTACACAGCGCACCTTTAATATAATGTGATATGTATTTTATTCATGAGTTCCAGCTTCTTGTTGTATATTATATTGAGGACCTTCTCCCATTCAAAATATATCATTCTGAAACCCATGGAGAGCACATGAGTTACTCTGAACACAAGATTAAATACAGTATATGTTGAACTTGTTGCTCTTGAACTTGAAGATCATAATACTACTGTTTTTTTGGTTGTTGTTGTTTTTACAGTGACCTGAGCAGTAACCCTTTGGAGTGTGACTGTAAACTCTTCAGGCTGGTGAACTGGCTCCAGAAGAAGGGGGTCCGAGTGCGTCGCCCCGAGTCCATGCTCTGCAACCACCCATCAGAGCTCCACCACCACCCGCTCCTCAACATCAGCCAACTCACTTGTGGTACACTTAACCAAATCACAGAATACATTCATAAGCACAATGGGGAACCTTACTTATGGAAAGATGTGGTAATAGTATCAGAATGTTTTAGGGGTGTTTTGAAATGATTTTGTGGAAGGTTATAGGCATTACAACAACAAAATTAATCACAATTTTTCCTGATATTGATTGATCTCGGTTTTTATTCCATTTATTTTGTTGTTAAAAATAGCTTTCAGAATGAATTTAAATATTAACCTAAACAATACAGACATTTATTTAAAAACAAAAAATATTCAAATTTCTGAACTCCAGACAGCAACAGGCTTTTACTGACAAGGAGGATCGGATGTGTAGACCTCTTGATTAAAAAAGACCCAAACTGATCATTCATGATTAGAAGACTGAATCTCAATCTGGATTAAAATGTGATTAACTCCACAGCCCTAGTTTTGAAGCTTAGTTAAGATAACATCTACCCCTAGAAGAAATTTGAGTGGGGTACTTGTCATAAATATTGTAAAATTAATAATTATAGAAGTACATTTTGTTTCTTAACACCTGTTAAGACACTTAAGGACACGTTTTGAAATTAGTTTTGAAAACAAATGCAACACAAAAAGTACTTTAGACATGGTCACAACAGTTAAACTTTCTGTATTGCCAGCTCTCGAAATAGGCCTCAGAGATAATATTGAACTGAACTAACTGCTTATATTTGTCTTTTCTTTTAGGTATGAACTATATAGCCTGTTTGGAGGACAGCAGCAGTGGAGCAGGAGGTCGCAGCGAGCTTGTGATCTTCTCCTCCTCGACTCCAGGGAACTTCAGCCGGGAGCAGTGTACAGGGGTCTGCCTGATGTCGTCCCACCGGTACGGAGGGCTGGGAGCCAGGAGAGAGTGTCTATGCAGCACCAACTCTGAACCCAACTTCATCAGCGAGGCCCATTGTTCTGCGGCCTGCACCAATCCACGCGTCATGGAGGTAAGTTATTGTACATGGACAACTGAGAATTAACATTGTGACTACACTTAATGCTCCAATCAATTTGAAAAACAATTAATTAATGCTGTTCTGAATCTGTTCTGAATAACATGGGCATTTTTCTGCCTCTCACTGGTCTAATCGATTCATTCATTCCTCTTCAGGTTAAAGGTGCATTATGTAATATTATCTGGTGACGGGGACCCCACTTGCTTATCTTCTTAAAGATGATATTTTGTTGCCTGAAAAGTTCCACAGTACTGCATTAAACTTATCTATCTTGCATTTCTTGAATTATATAATTTATTGCTCGAAAATAGCTTGGAAAATAATCATTCGTATTTCTGGCTGGCCTCCCCACAGATCTGACCTGGAACGTCCCCACCTTGTCTCCATGGAGATAAATACGTTTAATGCCATACTGTTAAACATTACAGGCAAAGCAATAACACCTACATGGAGATAAGTAGGTGATGTACCCTCCACCAGAAAAGCCACGTGGTGCATCTTTAGTATAAATACTTAATGAAATAAGGTTAAATCCAAGTTTTCCTTAATAATATTGAGTGAACAATCTCACCTTAATAATCAATACTAAAGTGCTGCAGCTCATAGATTGTGTTCTTCTGTTCTTAGGAATGTGGCTGGACTCTTGCTGATGATGTGTTTGCAGTGGATTTTTCCGTCTCAGTTAAGGCTCTTCCTCCTCAAAGTGTCCACAACCAAATCGGCCTCTCTGCAGCTTCCTCCGTTAGCCCCCTCACACTGTCCTGGGACTTTGGTGACCTTTCACCCCGGGTCAACATCTCTGAAACCGAGGCAACCAAAGCCATGCACAAATATGGACTTCCTGGTCAATACAAAATTGGTGTGACAGCATGGATTGACCACAAAGAGGTGGGTAATATAACTATATATCAAGGAATTGATGTAACCTGAATGTTATAGCTCCTGTTTTTTGGGTGAGTTTTCTACTATCTACTGTTCTACTAATCGTGCTATTCTGCTTTTTACAAAATGTCAAACTATTGGATGATTCTCAATGTAATTGTATTGTTACATGTCTGTTTTGCATTTCAGCAGGTTTCCGCTCAGGGCGAAGTGACAGTGATGCTACCACCCAAACTACAGCTGCTCTGCCCGTCTCTCGCTGTGGCCAACAAAAGTCTGGAGATTTCTCTTCTGAGCTGGGGTGCTTTGGGTTTAAATATAGACTGGAAAATCACCAAAGACAGTGTGGAAATATCGAAAGGTAGGTTTTTAGGGCACACCTCGAGCATTTTACACCGACCTATTATCATCAATTCACCTCACCTCTCACCTGTTCACTGTAATCAACAATCAGCTTCCTTCCTGTGTTTAGCTTCCTACCCCTCAGTCCCATAAATCATCAGACTTAGACAGTGATTTCCGGTCTAATTTCCCTCTTCCTCCTATATGGATAAAGCTTTAAACCCTATATAAGCTGTTTCATTATGGTTTTATTGACTTGATCATTGATCATTACTTTTTAACTGCAAGGAGAATCTTCAGCCTGTATCTTCAGTATCTTGGACTTGGCTCACCTTGACAACAGTGGTAGATTAATGATTATATAATGTTATATTACACTGAGAAAACCAGGTTGGTCACCGAGTACATGGTGCATGTACTTATTCTTAAAAGGGCCCATAATACGCTATTTTCAGATCTATGTTATAATGTTGTTTCCTCATTAAAAACATACTCAGAGTTGTGTTTTGTTTCATTCATACATGTTTAACAAACAAATTTTGCATATTTAGGTTGAGTTCTTCTGTCATACAGAAAACAATCTGTTCCACCTAGTGATATGTGGAAATACAGGAAGTGCTCCGCTGTGTTTTTAAACTCCATTCATCTTCACTAGAATCATTTGGATAATTTCATCCCTGGAATTTCCATTCTCTACTAAACAAAAAGTAAAAGGTAGTTGGTAACTTGCAAACTACCACTTCATGACATAACAAGGTGGAACAGAGCATTTTGAGCTTTGAGAACCTAGTAATAAAGGATTACTCAAACATGTGTAAATGAAACAAACACAACTCTGGGTATGTTTTTGATGAGGTAACAATATTCTAACCTGTCTTAAAACTCACTAGAGTTGATTTTGCGAAATATAGGACATTTTAATAGTAACCAATTTCTGTAGACATAATCCTGTTTTTATAGCAAACTGTTTTAAATTTGGTTTATTTCTTGTTTAGTCTGATATTTTTAATTGTTGTTGATACTTATTTTGCCTATTATAGAGTATACTTGGAGAGACAAGAGGTGTTCAGAAATAGCAGCTGGTAGACTAAAACCTTGTTTGTCTCTTGGCAGCATCTCCTCACTGTCCCGGCGGAGTGGTCCACAACGAGACGTCCCACTGTTTCCAGATTCTTCCCGAGGAGATGAACTGGACTGACGCACGACAGCAGTGTTTAGACCGTGGCGGGGATCTGGCTATAGTCAGGAGCGAAGCTCTGCGTGGCCTGTTGGCAATCAATGTCACACAGTGAGTTCTCAGCCTGCTTTAAACAAATATATGTAAATATATAGTATGTTTAATGTTGGATAGTATCTTCTCCCTTCTTCTTCCTTCTATTGACCAAAGAGTTTTTTTTGGTGTAATTGCCTCTGGACTAGGCCTGTATAAAACCCATAGTTGCAGGATTAGTATTGGCATTTCATACCAGCAGCTGTATTATCTGTGCACATTCCTACAACCATTGACCTCTTTAACAACTTCTAGAGGCAAGGATATTTTTTTTATTATTTTTTATTTATAGTGATGTTTTTTAAGTTGGGCAAATAAAGGCATCTAATCTAATCATTCATAAAAACCCAAATCCTAAACCCCAAAAGCCATAGTTTTGTTTTATTTTATTTAACTCTCTCTGTGTTTGTCTCCACTTTTTTATTATTATTAAAAGCTGGAGAGGCCACTGTAAGGATATAAAAAGTCAAAATAACAACCTTTTCCCTTTGCCATGTTTTTTGTGATAAAAAAGAGATTATATAAAAGTAGTTGGTTGTTTATATCCTACTCTGTACCTTTGTTCCTAATGCTGTCTGCTGTTTTCTATCACTGGCTCACTGGCTTTGCTCTACTTTCAAGGCTATTTGTATTGTGGTTGTTGTTGTGTTTAGGTAGGTCAAAGTGTTACACAACTTACATCTGTACTTACACAGCTGCTCTGTAAACTGGAGGTGTTAGCAGGGTGCACATACTACATACTCTCCACAATGCAGTGAATTTTATTGGAATATATAGAATGTGGAGGCCCCAGAAAATTATTGGGGTAACAAAAACACGCCGCAGATGTGTGTAATCCCCATAATCCCCTTATTGTGCCCCCACCTCTGCACTGTTATATAACACAACCTGTTTTTGTCAGTTAATATTTTATTGCATTCTCAGCTTGAAATCCCCCACATACCCCATCTTCCCCCCATCGTCGTTGTTTTCTCAGATGTCAGTAAAGAGAAAAAAACAGACCTAACAAAAAGCTGTCGGAAGTTAAAATATGTGAACTTTTAAAACACTGAAAATGCAAACACTGAAAATGCAAACAAATTTGCTTGTGATCTTGGAAAACTGGCATAAGATCTATGCAAAACACACGGCTAACTGTGTGATTCATCTGTTAAGCCTTGTTTTTTACACAAGCATTTCAAAAGGGGCTGTCCATGAGTGGGCTTTCAGTGTGTAAAAATCAATCACGATCACAAGATGCATTAAATACATGGGTGCTCTAACAAGACCCCTTAGCGTTTCAATCAAGAGAAAATTCAATACATTTGTCATAATCACTGGGGGGACGCCATTGGGTTTCAATCAATGTCCATTTCTGTGGCTTCTCTCTTCTGCAGTCATCAATTTTTTGAGGTAAACTGTCACACAATTATTGTACTGGATTCTTTAGTCTACAGCAGTTTTAAAAGGTGAAAAATCTAATTGTAGATAAATCCAGGCCTGAAATTATCGAAATGACTGTAGTGAATATGTATGGAGTTTAAAAACACAGTGGAGCACTTCCTATATTACCACAGGACATCACAAGGTGGAACACAGTCTTTTCAGTTTGAGAGAAGAACTAAATATGCAGGGTTTGTGTGTTACACATGTGTGAATGAAACAAAACACAACTCCAGGTATGTTCGTGATGAGGAAACAACATTATAATACCGTAACATTTGCAGTAAAGTGTGATTTACTGTAGTCAGCAGATAGATACCTATTCAAGGCATTATAAAGATACTAACTTGTACATAGAGATGATAAACTCAAAATTTGAATCCAAGGAAATCATCATTTTTTGGAATATCGCCTATCCCTAGCCCTACCGTTATTCACTAAGCACTCTTGATACTATTTTGTCAGGGAGCGTGGAGTATGGTTGGGCCTGAGTGATGTGCAGTCACCGGGAAAGCTGCTGTGGGTGAATGGCTCCGAGGTGCAGGAGGGAGAGGAAGGTCCTCCTCCCCGATCCGCGATAACCAAAGGAAATATGTGCATCTCCCTGGACCAGCGCGGACAGACCAGCTCACACCCCTGTAACATTAAGAGGGCCTATGTCTGCGAGCTCAAGCCCCAAGGTAAATGGAATAACACTTTAAAAATCTATTTTGTTTATCTTTCAATGCTGTAAGAAGTACTACACAAGAATTGCATACAAACATTTTTATGATTTTTTTCACTGGGGTTTTCACCTCCCGCATGAGCTCGGGCTCCTACCCCCCCAGCAAGGTGACATTCCATGTCCCTAGAGCTAGTCTTCATGTCTGGAGATTCGGTCGTCGAGGCCCCTGCCTTCGACTGCCGCCCAGATCTGCAGGGAAGCAGTGCTTCACCAACACTGTTTACAGTGTGGGTGGAGAGCTGTTGACCTCGACTGGGGATGTTGTCGGACGGTAGAAGGAATACTTTGAGGATCTCCTCAATCCCACCGTCATGTCTTCTGAGGAAGAAGCGGAGGCTGGGGACTCGTAGCCGGACTCGCCCATCACCCTGGCTGAAGTCACTGAGGTGGTTAGCAAGCTCCTCGTGGAGTGGAGGAGTTCAAGTATCTCGGGGTCTTGTTCATGAGTGAGGGGAGGATGGGGCGTGAGATTAACAGGCGGATCAGTGCATCATCAGCAGTGATGTGGTCGCTGTAACGGACCATTGTGGTGAAGAGGGAGCTGAGCCGAAAGGCAAAGCTCTCGATTTACTGGTCAGTCTACGTTCCTACCCTCACCTATGGTCATGAGCTTTGGGTAATGACCGAAAGGACGAGATCATGGATACAAGCGGCCAAAATGAATTTCCTCCGCAGAGTGGCTGAGCGTTCCCTTAGAGATAGGGTGAGGAGCTCAGTCACACAGGAGGAGCTTGGAGTAGATCCGCTGGTCCTCCACGTCGAGAGGAGCCAGCTGAGGTGGCTCGGGCATGTGTTCCGGATGCCTCATGGACGCCTTCCTGGGAAGGTGTTCCGGGCATGTCCCACTGGGAGGAGGCCCCGGGGAAGACCCAAGACACGCTGGAGGGACTATGTCTCCCGGCTGGCTTGGGAACGCCTTGGGGTCCCCCCGGAGGAGCTGGAGGAAGTGTTCAGGGTGAAGGAAGTCTGGGAGTCTTCGACTGATGCACCATGACCAGGTCCCAGATAAGATGGATGGAAAATGAATGGATGGATGGATTGTCAACCATCAAAGGGCACCTTTAATGGATTAATCAAACTTTTAATCAAACTATGAATGTATTACTCTTCCATAGAAAGCAAAAACACTATGTAACTTTTCTAGTGAAGGGTCTGTCACCTGCTTGAGTCCATGGAGATGTTATTGCTTTGCCTAAAATATTCCATAGGATGTTCTTCAATTTATGTGTCTTGTATGAGGTTTTTTATTGCTAAAATTGTTTTATGCATGAAAAATATGTGCAGTACTTACTTTGACCAGGCTTGCCTCTCCACAAATCTGACCTGACTTGGCTTGGTGGCATTACCTGCTTGTTTCCATGTAGATAGATGCTATACTGTGGAATATACTGCAAAAAGCAATACTGGGTCTACAGTCCTTTGATGTCTTAGTGGAAGATTTTATTAGTCAACTAACTATTTTATTAAGATTATAAGGATTTACAAGCAAAACAGCAGAAAGAGGAACGCATGGAGTGAGTTAGTTGGAGTTTGCCCTTAGCAATATCTCCATGGAGACAAGCAGGTGGCAGACCCTCCACTAGAAAAGTTTATATATTACATTTCACCATGATGTTACAATAAAAACACCAGATTACCTTGATGGATTCAGGTATGGTGCATTTATCCCCGAACTAGTTCTTAGGTCTGTGCCCATTTTTAGACCCAAGTCTTCCTGGGTAGTGCCCTGCATAAGTCTGCCGGAACATTTCCTCATTGTTGTGTTTTTATTTTTTAGTTCGTGTCCCAGATGCTGGTGTGTACATGGTGGGCCTGGCTGTGTTTCCTACCCACAATCCTTTGCTCAATATCCAAGCAGATCAACTCCTAACTCCAAAACCAACAAGTGGTGGCATTGAGGTAAGGAATGCATGCCACTGTTTTAATTGAAATTTACTAAAATCTTAGTAGATAACCAGACCACCAAAAAAATGTTGAAAACTGCAAAAAATGTGATTCAAAGATTAAAAACAAGGTGATATTTCTAGAGGCTTAACTTAAAAACGGGCATGTATAGAAAACCAGACATTGCCAGACATTTTATCAATAAGGCAAAAATGTAATTAATAATTTCTATTTAATCTCTTCTTAGGTTCTGTTGTTTCCTTCTCTTAACTTCATCCACGGCGGTCGGTTGTCCTCACTGGAGGTTGTTACACAGGAACGGCAAACACAAGTCCAAGGTCGTTTCCAGATCTACAGACCCTACTGCCACTACCCTGGCTTTCACCTGCTGCTTCCTGGTGAGAAGAAGTCACTCACGCTCTTAACACCTCCATTCGGCAGGTGTCAAGAAACGTTTAGACCACCTGATCCCCTCCTCCGAGACTACACTCAACACTCGCCTTGACTGAACATGTCTGAAACTGTTAGATAAAGGATTCAGAGGAGAAAGCTACAAAAACTAAAGGAAGCAGGGCAAAAAATAGAGATAAAACTCAAATGATCAAGGTCATCTCTCACCTCCCCGCCTTAAGACTTGCTGTGCTGTGTTTCTTTTATACTGTAGATATCAAAGACAAGAGGGCACAGACAAGTTAACTAGCTGCTTAAAACCGCATGCATTTGTAACATGGAAGTATAATAAAATCTGGAAGGTGAACCCCAAATGTCATTGTATTGTTTTCATAGGCAGTGCTCATTGGCACACAGGTCCAAAAATAATTTTCTCTGCCGCATTACTTCCTTAATATGGGCTAATGCCGGCCAACGTGTGACATCAGAAACCTGCATCGCATGACCAGTTCTGACCAATCAGATCAAAAGGTGCTAGAGTGGTGCTTGCAGAAGCTCCACTCTAGCTAAATCTTACAAAGGTCTCTTTTAGCTGTTTTGAGGATGTATGCATTTTTTTAAAGTTCATTTTGTGAAAATAGAGAAGAATTCCTACCAAATCCGACCTTTGTGAAAGCTGTGGATGTTTTGTCAGCCGAACATGGGCACTTTTAATTCCCCCCAAAAAACACATTCTTTCTGGGCCCAAGATCCTGGGAGCAGCAGTACCTATGGAGAGGGGAATGTCCTATCCAGTTTTTATTATAGATACATGGTTTGTATACACTAAAAATACTGTATTGGATAATTTAAGGTTGAACTTATTAAAGTTTTTTGCACATTTGTCAAAACTATAATTAATTGAAATTGTATGCTTTGTACTAGTCCCAAGCTAGGATAATAAGAGTTAAATGCAGTCATAGTTAAACCAATACCAAATAAAATGTGGACTAGTTTGAGCCAGATGATTTGGTGTTAACATTCCAAAAGCTTTCTTTCTTTGCGTGAACCTTGGGCAACTGACAAAAAACAAAAACAATGAAATTTTTATATAAAATGATTCAAGCTTTCAAAAATTCAACTCAACTTTATTTCTAGAGCGCTTTAAAAACAACAGTTCACCAAAGTACTTTACACAAATTAAACAGAACATTTAGCAAATAGCGACAGTCAAACTAAGTTACAAGCCAAGAAAAAAAAAATGTCTTTAGGAAGCCATAATGACTTATTTCTAAACTTCTGTGTCAGGTTGTGGAGGTGTCACCTGTGCATCTGCTGCTGTTTGTGTGCTCACTAATTCTGAAACCAAAGACCTTCCGTCATGCCCCCCGCTGCAGCAGTGGTGCCCCTTTCAGCAGCAGTGCCTGTCCCTGTCCGCCCCGTGCCTGCCATCGTCCTGCTCTAACTGCTCCCAAGCACACAGATTACCCCATGGGGCACTCAGGCCTCGCTACAGACTGCAAAATGAGGTGGTCTTCACGTTGCCAGCGGGACCCTCTGCGCACATACAGGTATTTTTTTTTTACATTTTAACATGTTTGGAAAATAAAGAGTGGACAGTGTATTGACATTAACCTTGAACGTTATGAAATTTCATACATGCATTTAAAAATCATAGTAAATACCAATGAAATACATCATAAAAAAGTAATATGGCTAACCACTACATTTGAGTTAGATGGAGGATATTAACAGCTCAGTCAGTTCCTTGAAACATGATTATCAATAATACTTTATTACAGTGCCAGTCACTGTCCCATACAATATACGTAAAAATTTGGCGATATAGGAAGGAAGAAAATCAAATTAAGATGATGCTGAGACAATATGCTCTGTTGACAATAATCATATTTTGAAATTGTTTACTGTCTAATGCAGCTCCCCACTTCCTGATTGCTTCAGTTACCTCTTAATGGCATATAAAACATGTATAAAACTGTATCAATTGCGATAAAATTTATAATATCATCCAAGTCATGTAAATTTGTTTGTTGCCAGATACAAGATCAAGTGGAGGACCTCCTTGTCTTTCCGGGGGATGTTTTCGCTCTTCAGCATGATGCAGGCCCTGGGTCCCTCCTACTCTGCCAGCCTGCTCCTCAGTCTCCTTGGCACCAGTCGGTTTTAGCCATAAATCAGTCGGAGTGGTTTTGGTTGAACAACACCAGATCTTATGAAGAACATGAGGCAGGCCATATCCCTCCTGAACTGGACATTGAGGCGCTGGTGATGGATGGGGAGGCACGATGGGAGACGGACGTGGTTTGCCCCGTCAGAGTGCTCTACGCCGGATGCAGTGAGATCCAGCTACAAGGAAAGCATCTGATGACTGGTTTAAAAGAGCCTGGCCTTTATAGTCTGCAGGTAAGATAAAATAAAATAAAATAAAAATAACCACTGAAGACATAATATTGTGCATTTGTTTTTACTGGAGGAGGGTACGCCACCTTCTTGTTTCTATGGAGATATCTGGAACCTTCCACAGTATGGCATTAAATGGTACATGGTAAATGGTAAACATTTTATATAGTGCTTTTCCACCTTCAAGGCACTCAAAACACTTAATAGCAAAGAACCACTCACCCAATCACACACCAGCATATGCAGACACAGGGGGCGAGGTGGGTCAAGTATGTTGCCCAAGAACATGACAGTAATCATCTGTGGGAGCTAGAACTGCACCACCAACCTGTGGGTCAGTGGCTCTGACCGCTGGTCCAGTGTTTAGGTCAACCTTTGGATCAGTGGTTAAAGATTATACCAACTGAGCTATGACTTAACTATGCTCACGAGGACAAGCAGCTGTCTCCACAAGTTATCAAGTTATAGGTCAATGAAAAAATATTTTTCAAGTTATTAAAACAACTGTAATTGAATAAATGCACAATATAAACATTTAATGCTATATTGGGAAACATTCCAGGCAAAGCAATAACATCTCTATCAGACAAGCATTTGATGGACCCTTCACCCAAAAATAAGTAACCACTTCCTGTTGGGTTGTTGTAGGTGTATTCTGCTGAACCGTCCTATCCAGCGCTGGACACATGTTTGCTGCGAGTGGTGCCTCCTCTGGGCTTAACCATCATCCACCCATCAGTTCAGAACGGATCCATTTACGTCCAGTCCAATGACACTCACATTCTTCTGCGTGTTCAGTCTCGATATTCGACCAATGTGACTTGGAGTGGGACCAATCGCACTGTGACCTTTGTGCCCACTTGCCCCTCTGAGTTTGTGTCCCGCCATGGTTTGTGTCAGCCCAGTCCAAACACAGGGTCTCAGGCTGACCCCTCTGAGCCCAGTCAGTATGCTGTGCTCGATCTGGCACCGGGGTTAGAAGGGCAGGATGGACAGGGGCGTCCCATGCACCTGGGGCTGGAGGCCCATAACAATGTGACAGAGGCCAGGCTCTCTGTGGTGGTCCACCTGGAGGAGGCGCTGCAGGGACTGATGGTGCAGCCACATCCCACCCACAGAGTGCTGATGGAGTCTGTTGTGGTGCGCTTGGGTTTTGTTTATTCATTAAGTTAAAATTTGACATTTGAGGGTGGTTATATTATATGTTATATTGTTTTTGTTTTCAGAGTTACACAGCGTCGGTGGCACAAGGCTCTAATCCCACGTTCAAATGGACAGTTGATGACAAGCCTTATTTCACTTATTACAACACTGTGCTCAATGTGATTTACCAGCACGCTGCAGTCTACAAGCTCACGGTGAGTGCCCTCAGTTTATTCACTCACCCTAACAATGTGCCAGCGGAGTTCCTTTCAGCCTAAGTCTGCCGCATTACATATAATTTCAATAGACTCATGCGTGAAATGCAAATGAAATCTCAACATGTGTAATTGTGACACAGTGTGACCTTGTGGTATTAAAATTGGCTTTGGTAAAAAAAAAGGCTGTCTAATAATGACTTTTTATATTTTAGCTTGTACAGCTTTGCTGTCCTCCTTCTCACTCTGAACCGCTCTCTTGTGTGATACTATTTTTGCAGGTAACAGCCATGAACCATGTCAGCACCATCACACAGCACTTTAATGTGACTGTTGACCGGCTGGTTCCCATGACAAACCTTTCAGTTCAGGGGGTCCCGGATGTTGTCCCCCAGGGCTCAACTCAGACTTTTACCACCTCTGTGCTGCTGGACATGTCTGTGACTGCTACCTTCCGGTAAAAAACAGCGAGGCAGTGGATAGACAGTGTCATGCTGATATTAAATACAAGTTTGATTGATGTTATGTGGCAGGTCATGTTGTGAAAAACTATTATCCTCAGTATGGCATCTTTGAATGTTCTTTTACTAATCCATAATCTTTTCTCCCTGTTATAAACTTCCCTTCATCACAACAGTAATCTTAGCTACAGAGTCCTGGATTTATGGCTGCGCGGTTAGAGCAGATTGCTGACGAGAATTTTCCCTTCTTTTCTCACTGGCCCTTTTCTTTCTAGTTCTTTTCCTTAAGTCCCACCCTCCTCACTCTGGCCTCTGTGCTCACACCAACCCAGATCCACTGCAGCTTCCTGTGTTTTGACTTTCCATTTCACTCTCTCTAATGCTGTAAATGGTTCTGTATTCTGTATTATTCCTTTTACCTGTTCTAAGTCATTTAAATTGTTTAATTGTAGTTGGAGTTTTGGCGATGGTGGATATGAAGAGTTTGAATACAAGCCTCCATACCCTGCCTCTCTGCAAAGCCCAGACTACCCCAATCAAATCTTACTCAGTAACAACGTCACTTATGTCTACTCCCAACCAGGTATTCCTTATTAAATAGTTACAAGTTTGTGTATTTGCCAATTACATGAAAAACATTTTTTAATCAATAGCTTTACTTTAGATGTCACATTTAACATCTAAAAAATACTGATGAGGCAGCGAAATTTAGTTTATATTATAATTAATGACATTGAACCTTCATACAGTACCATGTTGAAGTATGTAAAATACAAATCTGGCAATCAGATGACAGGTTATCCTTTTTGCATTTTGAATTTGAATTTTTTTTTTAAAAGTGAACAATGTAACTTTTCTAGTGGAGGGTGTGCCACCTGCTTGTCTCATTGGAGGTGTAAATGCTTTGCTTGGAATGTATGGCATACAGAAGAATAAAGAATTAATAACATTAATGTCATACTGTACAACATTCCAGGCAAAGCAATAACATGGAGACAAGCACGTGGCGGACCCTCCACTAGAAACGATACATAGTGCACCGTTAATTAAATTTCGTCATTGTTTTTACATTTGGCCGTATAGTTGACAAATTCATACATTCTCTTCTTCTTCATACATTCATACATTCTTTTCTTCGCAGGGATTTACCCAGCTTTAGTCTCCGTGTCCAACCGTTATGAAAACATCAGTCAAACCATCAACATGAGTGTCTACAGCATCCTCAATCACGTGGACATACAGACACAGCCAGAGCTTCTGCTCGCTGGCCAAGTTGCCCAATTCGAAGCCCACCCTCTGCCCTCTCCATACGGGATCCACTACAACTGGGACTTCGGCGATGGCTCTGCCCCACAACAGGGTCGACTATTGAACCATACATATACTCATAGTGGGGTCTTCAATATCTGTGTCTTAGTCAACAACACTATAAGTTCTCACGCCGCCTATGCTGTCATGCTTGTGTATGAGAAAATTGAAAACCTGACAGCGAATACATCCTCTCCATCTGAGCTGCACTGTCCTACAATAGTGCAGGCTCATATTACTTCTGGTAATAATGTGACTTGGACTTTCTCTATGGGTGACGGCTCTATCCACACTGTATTTGAACCTTATATATCGCACCAATACAAGTCTGATGGCAACTACACGGTGAAAATTACTGCCTCAAATGCAGTGAGTTCTGCCTGGATAATTCTACCTGTGCATGTATTTATATTCCAAATTGTCCACATTGAACCAGTGGGGTGTGTCCATGAAAATACCCCCATAAATTTTCTGGCGTTTGTGACTGGAAATTCCTCAGCTCACCGTTATGAGTGGAAATTTGGAGATGATAATACCACTAATGTCTATGGAAATCCTCAAACCTCACATACCTATGCAACAAGTGGGAACTACAACCTTACTCTATCCATTTCAAGTGGTGTCAGTAAAGCGACTAAAGATGTGGTAGTTTGCGTGGAACCAGCTCTCAAAAACATCAGCTTCACTCATGAGAAATCCCACTATGCAGTTGAAGAGGAAATTTGGTTTCAAGTCCTAGCTAAACCAAACTTTAACTACAGCTATGAGTGGGATTTTGGCCACGGCAATAACCCTGTCATTGTTGTAGGATCTGGAAATGTGACCACCAAATATACAGACCCAGGCCATTACATTGTGACTGTCACCGTCTTCAGTAACATCTCCTCTCTCAACACCAGTGTCAAAATTGAGGTTCAGATGCCAATTGGACCAATTGCAATTTTACATAATGGCACCAATCACAACAACCTGACTCTGAGAGAGCCCTACGCTTTCCACACATCCTGCTTAGCCACCAATGTCTCCTACACGTGGCACTTTGGAGATGGGTTTGTGCAAAATGGTACAAGTATTGTTCACGCCTACAACATTTCAGGAAATTACAATGTCACGTTAACAGCAATGAACATAGTTAGCAGCAATCAGACAGTTTTGTCTGTGGCGGTACTGGCTCCAATCAGAAACCTAACACTTAACTCAAGCTTGATTAATGTCCCCTTAAATGCATCTGTGAATTTTGAAGCGCATATGGATGAGGGAGATAGCGTGCACTATTCATGGATTTTGTGTGACCACTGCTCCTCAATTGTAGGAACAAATACAATGTTTTACACCTTTCGGTCTGTGGGTACTTTTACAATCATTGTGATAGCTGAGAATGACATAAACAGTACACAAGCTAGCATCTTGTTATTTGTGCAGCGTGAACTTGAGGGGCTGTACATTATAACAGAAGATGAACTCAGCTGTATTGGTCCAACAGAGAAATGCTACTACGCCACAAATCGCATACTCCATCTACAGGCTGGGTTGAAAGAAGGGACGAATATGACATTTACTTGGAACTTAATTCGAGAGTCTGAGCCTCAATTGTCTGTATATAATATAACTGGGAAAACTGTGGAGGTGAACGTCTCTTCTCCAGGCCTGTGCAATATTTCTTTGCGTGCGGACAATCTTCTCGGCCATCTGACTGTTGATCGGACCATCAACTTTCTTGAACCAGTGGGAATGCTGTCTTTGAAGATCAGCCAAAATCCTGTTGCAGTAAACTCTCCCATTAACATGAGCATCTTAGCAAATAAAGGCTCTAACTTACAATACCGGTGGTTGATAAACAAAGAGGTACTACAGTGGAACATGTCCTCAAAGATGCATAGTTTTGACACTGCTGGACTGAAATTAGTTGAAATTGAGGTTTTCAATGAGGTTAGCTCAAACAGTTTGTCAGAGACTGTTAGGGTACAGGAAAACATCTCTGGGCTAAGATTTACAATCAATTCGACAGAGTTAAGTTACGTACCAACCGGTTTTATAAACTGGTTACAAGGGGAGGTCACTACTGGAACCAATGTAACGTGGACATGGACGGTTGATGGACAGACAGAAACAGGAAACAAAATATCTCGTACTTTTCTCAAACCAAAACATACAAATATTTCATTGAAGGCATCCAATGACATCAGTGAAGATGTCATCTCCAGAAATATTGTTGTACAGGACAAGATAAATGGACTCGTCCTCAAAGGTAAAAAGTATGTACGTGTGGGCGATGAGGTGGAGTTCACTGTAGCACTGGCAGCTGGTACAGATCCTGAAATTGTACTCAGCATCAATGGAGACAACATGTTATTTATGCAACCCAACCAAACCTACGTTCACACTTTTACCAAAGTGGATGTGTACATGGTTACTGTCACAGCTCACAACAAGGTAAAAAAGAAAACATTAGTTAAAAATTATGACAATTCGTGGTGTAATTTCTAACTTGCGATGTGTGTTTTAGGTCACTTCAAAGAGGTATACTCTCCAAGTCCAGGTGATGGAGATCGTGCGAGGGCTTTCCATAGTGGGTTGTTGTCCCACAGCCATCCCAGTCAGAGTAAAGAAGACATTTGTCGCTAACATCCTGACAGGCAGTGATGTTAGTTTCCTATGGACCCTAGATTTGCATCATTTAGACAAATTTACACACATGAGGAAAGAGGTAACATCTTACCCGTTTAATATATGTCATGTTTAAATTTCATTCAACAATTACATTTTCTCTGACCTTAGGTGTCCTATGAGCCAAAAGAACCAGGGACACTCACTATACATTTGAAGGCCTTTAACAGCCTTAGTGAAGATTACATCACTAAGAAAATCCAGGTGCAGAACGTGCTCAGTGATGTAGTTGTGTATGCAGTGCCCCGAGACACTTTTATCAATAAGACGGTGACTCTGATGGCCTTTGTCACGCCCAAACACACTTCTGTGGAGTGTCTGTGGAAACTGGGCGATGGATCAGCTGCTTTCAAGGCAGACACAACTGTTGGCTATATTTACAAGCAGCCTGGCCATTATCTTGTTAGAGTATGTTTTGTTTTATTAGACATATATTCCTATCTTTGTAGCTGGCTGTGTCAGACATTAGTGACATGTTGCACTTGTCCTCCTCTGCCAGGTGAACTGCAGTAATCAAGTGAGCTGGGTGCTGGGTCAGGTGGAGGTGAATATTACTGTGTTGGAGTGTGAGGAGCCAGAGGTGCACGTGGTGCAGGCCCCTCGCCTGCCCATCTTGCGTTCCCAGCCCTCTCTGGTGGAGGCCAATGTGAATTTGAAAGGTTGTGTTCGTTATGGGGAGCAGTACCTCTGGCAGATCCTTGCTGCTCCCTCCTGTGAAAATAGCAATGACAACCAGGTAATGTCAGAGCCATCGCTGCCTGTCCCAGTAATTCACCTGCCCGAGGTAGACACACGGCGCCTTCAGCTGTCGCTGCCTAAGATGTCCCTCCCAGTGGGGAACTACTCCTTAGTCTTCTCTCTGTCGTACGAAGGTGTGCCCCTGAGGAAAGCAGCCTGTTTGCAGCTCACTGTCATGCCAAACAAGTGTGTGGATATGATTTTTTCAAAATAATGATTTTTTTTTTTATTTTCTAAAGCATTCAAAAGATTATCATGAATTTTCCTTCAGGCTGATGCCTATAATCGAAGGAGGCACCTACAGAGTGTGGTCTCGGAGCCAGGACCTGCAGCTTAGTGCAGAGCAGTCATTTGACCCCAACATGGACCTACACAGCCAGTCCCTGCTCCACTACCACTGGGAGTGCATAGGAACTTCACAGGTAATACATTAAAACACATTAGAATGTGTTGTGTAATGTATTCTCCTTTTGGTTACTTTTTTTGAAACACAAGCAAGTTGCATTTTCTGGCACGTTCACTGCTTAGACATGTTTGTGTGGGATAAACTGTACATATGCCCTTTATAGTTGTGTTATATATAGTAGGCGCTGCTTCTACATTCTGTGGTGTGTGATTTGACCAGTGAGGCACATGTGATTTTACAGAGATAATTTAAGCATTCCTGAGCGTCCTCCCCACCCTGACAATTTCACTCTCACACAGTAAACACAGAGCACTTTTCAAGTAAAGCGGCTCTTCTGACAAAGCCTGGCTCTGTTTTATTGTCTCTTATTAGTCTCCATCTTTCTGTTTCTAGGGGCCAGAACACTGCTCCACTCTGAATTTTGGATTGGGGTCCAGCGGCCCTGTGTTGGGCATATCAGGTGTAGAGCTTGAAGCAGGAGTTGAATATACCTTCAAACTGACAATCAGCAAAGATGGCATGGCTCCAGAGTCTACCACACAGACTGTAAGAGATTTAACATGGACAACAAGAAATAGTACAACATCAGACATTTATGACAAACAAAATGAAAATGCTTGTAATTATTCACTGTATATTGTTTATTGACAAAGGGATGAAATATGTTTTTCTAACAAACAAAAGATATATTATGCTTGTAGGTGCTGGTACAGAGTGGCGATATTCCCATGGTATATCTGGAGTGTGTCTCTTGTAAGGCTCAGTCATTTAATGAGGTCAGCCAAAACTCTAAACTCTACCTCAGAGGGACCTGCACCAACTGTGAGGGGTTTCACCGAGGGGTAAACTCACTTTATTTTGTACCTGATGATAAACCATGTGAAAATGATCTGCAATCAGTGAAACTTGTGTTTGTGTTTCAGAGGTGGACTGCCATGACGTCACAGAATGAGTCCCTGGTGCTAGACTCCTCCTCCACCACAACAGGAAGTGACGGCATGCACCTGGTGCTGAGGCCGGGCGTGCTACGAGAGGGTGACTCCTACAACTTCACCCTGCATGTTACAGACTCTGGGTTGGACGGGGAGGGTGCTGCATCCATAACCCTGCAACGAAACATGCCCCCTGCTGGCGGGGAATGTCACCTGAAGGCTGGTGGTGAAGCGGGAGTGGACTATGGCATTGAAGATGGTGAAATCTGGAGAATACAAACACTCGTGGACAAGGTTCAGTTTAATTGCTCAGGTATAACTAAACCTACAAATCTCATTTTACACGTGTTTCTCACTTTATACTTTAATATTCCTTCTATCTATTTATCTATCATTTACAGGCTTCAGTGATGTGGGAGTCTCAGAGACCCCCTTGCTCTACAGTCTGTTGGTGACCAGGTGCAGGGAGGACTACTGTGAGGACTTTTGTGTCTACAGAGGCAGCAGCCCTGAGCACACAGCCTTCCTTCCCCCAGGTTTTAGCTCGGCTCGACATCGTGTGGCTGTGTCTATCACAGTGGAAGACCACCAAGGAGCTACCAACACTGCACTCAATAAGTAATTACCCTGTACAACTTCCAACTCTATAGCTCACCTCTTCTATAGCTCACCTCATTTATAGCTCACTTCTTCTATAGCTCACTTCTTCTATAGCTCACCTCTTCTATAGCTCACCTCATTTATAGCTCACTTCCTCTATAGCTCAGCTCTTCTATAGCTCACCTCTTCTATAGCGCACCTCATTTATAGTTCACTTCTTCTATAGCTCACCTCTTCTATAGCTCACCTCATTTATAGCTCACTTCTTCTATAGCTCACCTCTTCTATAGCTCACCTCATTTATAGCTCACTTCTTCTATAGCTCACCTTATTTATAGCTCACTTCTTCTATAGCTCACCTTATTTATAGCTCACTTCTTCTATAGCTCACCTCTTCTATAGCTCAGCTCTTCTATAGCTCACTTCTTCTATAGCTCACCTCTTCTATAGCTCACCTCTTCTATAGCTCACTTCTTCTATAGCTCACCTCTTCTATAGCTCACCTCTTCTATAGCTCACCTCTTCTATAGCTCACCTCTTCTATAGCGCACCTCATTTATAGCTCACCTCAAGCTGTGGTTCCCAAACTGGGAAACAATACCTAACAGTAGGTTGCAGCTAGAGGATACAATGTAAGTTCAGTGATTGTTTCTTCTAAAGTTTTAATTCAGGTATGGGCAAAAGAGACATTTTCTTCATTTTATAAAAAAAAATATATGAAGGGATATTCAACATGAGCAGCAAAAATGTGTTTCATCCTTCACATGTTGTCAATGGTATTACTTAAAGATGTGCACTTTGCTGATTATTTAGATCTCTTGAAGTTGGGCTTCCAGTCCCCCCCCTTCAGTTCAGTAGCCTCCCACACTGGTTGTCTGAACTGACAGACACAAAACTCAAAAAACTACTGGAGCAGGGAGACTCTCAGAGGGTCAGGGAGCTATCATTGGCTCTCATCACCGTTCTAAATGAGGTGAGAAAAGTCATTAAACAACCTTTTTTTTACCACAACTATTAATATTTGATTCAGCTAGGACTTAAAATGATTCAGGCTTAGTAACAACTTAAATAAAACCTTAAACCTAACCCCTTAAATAGGTAGTTAAGGGTTAATCTCACTTAATAAACTATTTGTTAAATGATTATGAACATATTTTTCATGCTTTATTAAGGCAAATTTAGATCTTTGTTTTTGTTCAATATAAAGAAAAAAATAATAAACAACAAAGAAAATATGTGATTCAGTATTTTTTTTTTTTTGCACAATAGTATGAGCAGACCAGCCAGCAGGGGTCCCAGGCAGAGCACTTATATCGAGCCCGAGTCAGAAGCAACATCACCAGAGCTTTGACTTCTCTTGACCTGACCACGGTTAATGACATCCAGCAGACATCAGCAGCTTTAGCACAGTGCACGGTGAGAAGAAGAGAGTGAAAAGTGCCAAAAAAAAGCTTAATTTCAGTGTTTGTGACGTCATCACATATGTTTGCACGCGGTGTGTTGGCAGGCTGTGAATCGAGAGTTCATATGTGAGGAGTGTCAGAATAGTACACTCAACAAACTGGAGTCCATGTTGAAAATCCTGCAAACGGACACCAAGCAGGGCACTGTCACCCCGACCGAGATCGCCGACAATATCCTCAACATCATGGGTGAGCTACTGATGCTTTTTCAATGTCATCACTCTACACAGTTACCATGGTGACGCAATGCACACATCCAGATATGTTTTAAGATGGTCTGAAAACTCACAAAAATACAAATGGATTCAAAGATATTTTCAGGAGCCATGTTCTTTGTATATGTTTGTAAGAGTTGTCAAAATTATCGCCAAATTTAGCCAAATTCTTAATAAAACAACTAGATACTCATTTGAGGTATTAATATAAAAAAAAATAAACAGGACAAAATTGGATCTTCCCTGAATAGTTTTTGAATGAACTTAATATTAAAGAAAGAGCTATTACTTTGCATGTCTAGTGTCCAAAATATAGTCTAAAATATTGTATTACAAGTATCACAGTCAAGTTTGAAATATTAATGTTGTGACAACACTAGATTGTACCATTGTATATACCACAATTATATTTAAAAAGATAAGATAAGATAAGATAAGATAAGATAAGATAATCCTTATCTTATCTTATCTTTTTAAATATAATTGTGGTATATACAGTGGTACAATCTAGTGTTGTCACAACATTAATATTTCAAACTTGACTGTGATACTTGTAATACAATATTTTAGACTATATTTTGGACACTAGACATGCAAAAAAAAAAGGTCTTCATAACAATTATCAAAAAAATCTACAAATGATGAAACACTCCATTTGAATACATTTTTAGGTTTATGATCTTGTTATACCACACCAACTATCTACTTGAGCCCTTTTTCTATTAAACATAAGAGCTTATAAAATCTTATGATGCTATCTGAGCAAAACAGCAGCATAAGGATTAAATGGTCCTTCTTAGAATTAATAATTATTAATAATTATACCAGATTTCTGTGATGGTGTTATAGTATATAGTAGTGTGATGATAAGACAGGTAAGTAAAGATGAGATCCTTGGAAAGCGCAGGGTGAAGCTAAATTGTTGGGTCCAATGAAATTCCAGCCGAATTCATTTTAATGGCATTTTGGCTGCTCCAGGGCTTTGTGCAATGCTGTTTTAAAATGTATGACTCCACAAATTCTCTGATTTTCCTTTAACTTATCATTTCTGTCACCTGATTTGTCTTAAATTTATCAGGAGGCAAGTATATATTTCTAGTACTTGTATCAATACTTGAGCCTACCACCTCAGGTATCCCACTGAGTCGTTCTTAATATAACCTTCTTTTTCAGGCGATCTCATCCATCAGGTGAGCCAGTCGGCCTCCCAGATGTACGTGTCTCCTGCCTATGTGGATGCTGCCTCACAGCCATCCCAACCCATCGTCTCCTCTCCCATTGAGGACCAGGGTAACTCCATATTCGACCCTCTGCCCCCCTCCCTGGAGCCACACCCCTTGAGGGTAGCTGCAAAAGCCTACAGTCTGTCATCTGTGCTGATGCTGATTCTAATGCATGCCCGGGTGCTTAACGAAGAGCCTCTGAGGTTAAGAGGGGCGGAAATCGCTGCCACTGGGAAACTAGCGGACCCGCAGAGCCTTCTGTGCTACCAGGGCAACAGCAGTCCAGGTGGGTTTGAGTGCTTTACATAAGGCTGGCAGTAGTTTGTGAAGAAAGCAGTTAAAAGCAATTAAAATGGAATAAAAAGGAATTCATGTCATAATTTCAGATGGAGGGCAATATTCACTGTTTTTGTAAGAAATACCCAAAATGCATATCCACAAATATTGAACCTTATCATTATTTGTTAGGGAATAGGTCCAATAAGTAGGTATTTGTGACTGGATAATCCCACCACATGTTTAAGTTATTGTGAAAAAAAATATTTCACCTTAGATTAGCTCCAGTAATTACTGATTTATTAACCAGCTCAATTTTAGCCAATAGGCAATTTTGATGTCACATGAACAGTTTAAATATTAGTATAATATGTAAATGTAAATATGTGTAATTTCTAGACAGGATTTATTCATATTAGGAGGTAAACTACAAACTTCATCAAAATTGTCAAATTGGTGTAAAGTAGGTACAATTTGTAAATAGCATTATTTTAACTAGGTTTTTTGTAAAAATCAGTCACATGCACTTTAAGAAATGAAGGAGGATGTCTGATTTATTTGTGTTTTGATCCTGGTTTTATCTGTTTTGTTGCAGAGTGCCAGCGCTTCTGCATCCCCAGAGCGTTCAACAAAAGTCTTGGCAAAGCTGCAGCAGGAAACAGCATCATGCAGCTGCTGTTTCAGGTAAATTAGGAAGAGTTTAAAAGGCCATCAAACTAAATGCCCTGTAAGAAAAGTAGTATTTAAGATGCTCTCTTTCTCTTTCCTCTCAGGTGGAGTCCAATCCATTCCCTTTCAACTATGTCCCAAATTACACAGTCTCAACTGAGGTGGCGTCCATGGAGTTTCGGACTGAAAACGGCACACAGATTCCTATCTCAGGACTGGATGACAGCTTGGCCATCACTGTAGCTGTTAATAATGGCAGCATTGTGAATGAGGGGGGCTCTTTTGGTTGGAGCACGCCAGGACTGCCCACCTCTGGGTCTGTTAACATCAGCCACTGCGACTCAGTCATAGTTAAAGTCAATGCAAGAAACACCAATCGACAAGCAGGACTTTTTGTGCAGCTCAATTTCACATCTTTGGAAGGTGTGTTTTAACCTTTTATTTTAATTTACTTGTAGTATTTAAGAAAAGGCCTAACTGGTTATGTTATTTTTCAGGTATCGGACACAAGGATAGAGACAAAGATGGAGAAGATACATACATCACTGCATACCTTCATTCTCATGATGGACCCAATGAGTTCAACTGCACTGATAAAAAACGCATCTCACTAAATATGACCAGGGGACAAGATCTGGACCATAAGAAATTTACATTCTTCCTCTCCCCTGAGTAAGTCCTACAGATGCAACATTTCTGGTGTGGGGCCTGCCGACTGCTTGTCTCCATGGAGATGTTATTCCATTGCCTGTAATGTTCCACAATATAACATTAAACTTAATCTGTCTTGCATTTATTAAATTACAGGTGTTCTTTTCATAGATTTGATCTATAACTTGGTAGAATGGTGTCACATGCTTGCCTCTATGAAGACAGATAATACTGTGGAACATTCCAGGATTAGCAATTATATATAACCAGGTGGTGCTTCATCCACCGGAAGAGTTACATAGTTACAGAGTTACATGCACCGTTAATATGTATATAGTAGAGCATAAATCTTTGTGACAGTATGGTGCTATTTCTTATCAATATATAATGTAAATGTCTAACTTAAATGAAACTCTGTGCTCCCTGCAGATCTTATGACACGACTCTGGAGTACTTTATCAACGTGAGCACATCCTGCAGTTCCAGTACGCAACCTGTAGGGGTGTGTCTGGAGGTGGGGGTGTTTGCGTCTCTGTGCCAGTACTTCAATGAGAGCGACAAACAGTGGAGGACAGATGGTATGGTGCCGCTGGCAGAGACGAATGCCACCAGAGCCGTGTGCCGCACTAGGCACCTCACCGCTTTCGCAGCTGGCCTCTTTGTTCCGCCCAACGCCGTCAGCTTCAAAATACCAGTTAGTATTGCACTTACACAAAATGCACTTTTCACTTTTGTTTTATAAACTCTTCACTTTTGTATAGTATATATATCAACCTATTTGTCTTTTTCATCCCATTAGACATTCGGTGCCAGAAAATGTCAAAAATCTGAATCAATTGTCAAATAAAGCAAAAATATAACTCTCTATATATAAATATAACCTTATTTGGAAGATTACACTTCCAGTTTACCTTCTTAATATTTTCATCACCATCTCAACTACTAGTCTATTCAAAGTATATTTTAAACATATTTTACCAACTCTTGTTCTTGCGCATTGCACCACTAAAATTTTCCCATTAAGTGACAACTACAGGCTCTCTTAATAATCTAGTCTTTGTTATTATCTTGTTGACAACCCATCTATGTTAGCATCACAGCCACTCAGTGAATTTCCTATGGCACAATTTAGAAAAAGCATCCACTTTACTTTTAACACAATCTAACTTTCCTTAGGAGCGTTATGGAGCGCCTAGCCTTGTGGTGCTACTGGTGTGTGTATTGGGATTGCTAAGTTACGTCATAGCAGCTGCCATTTTGCATAAACTGGACCAGATCGATCTCCGGCGGGCTGGTGTTGTCCCTCTCTGCGGTGAGGAGGGGCTCTTCAAATACGAGGTGCAGGTCAAAACCGGTTGGAGCCAAGGAGCAGGTAAGTTATGGAAGAATATCAGACAAGAAAACAGAAGATAAACTTGTACACTGTGAATGTTGTTTTCAATCGATAAAAAATAACCCTGAGTTTCTGTTTGTACCAATATTACTTTTCACAGACACTGAACAATGGGCGGCAATCAGTACAATCTCTCTTTCCTACAAAATAGTTCTATGTGAATCATCAGCTTGATAAAATGCTCTTTGAGTCATGCCAACTACACATTTTAACTGCCTTGTCAGTTTTAAAATAGCACGCCTATCCAATTTATTTTTGGTTTCAATCAAAATCTTCAAATGTAGCTCACTAATTGAATGGATGAATACACAACCACTTTGTACAAAAAACAAAAGAAACAATCTATGTTTTACATCTGCAGTGTTTTGGTTGAGAGCTTTATAAAGTGCAGTCTGGGTCTGTTTTGTTTTAGGCACCACTGCTCATGTAGGCATCAGTTTGTATGGACGAGAGAGCCGCAGCGGTCATCGTCACCTGGACAGTCGCGGTGCCTTCACACGCAACGCTCTCGATATCTTCCACATCGCCACAGACACCAGCCTGGGCAGTGTGTGGAAAATACGGATTTGGCATGACAACAAAGGTAACCCTGTGTCCTGGCAATCATTATTTAATCTTTGCAATATTTATCCTTACGATCTCTTATATATAGCTGAGATATATTTGTATTACTATATTTCTGTATTTTATTTTTACTTGTACATATACATTTATATAATTATGCCTTATTTGACACCAGTCTCTTGCTATATTTGCTATTTATTTTGAATTTATTATTACCATTATATTTTTGCTCTTTGTTATTATAATGTATTGTGATATGTGATCTACTGTGTCCAAATAATTTCTCTTGTGGATCAATAAAGTTTGTCTATGTCTAGTATATGTAATCAGCGCTGCTAGTACTAATATCAATAACCACTCAGTGCATAAAATGTAGCAATAACACGATTTTACATCGGTTTTTCTCATATGTGTATCTATGCAGGTCTGTCCCCAGCGTGGCTGCTACATTATGTCCTGGTCAAAGATCTCCAAACAGGAAACAGTTACTACTTCCTGGTTGATGATTGGTTGTCTGTGGACAATGAAAAAACTGGAAGAAAAGTGGAGATTGAAGTAGAGGCCTCAGGTAAGTCACTGTACATCCTAATTCAAGTGAGAGATGATGTTTGTTTAGGTTAATACTGTAGTATGAGCAAAGTATCCTCACTCCATAGGGTATTTATATGTATAAAGCTCTCTAACCTTGTATTGTGTAGTCTAAAAACATGTCTTGAAAGCCATCTTGGACATATTTATAATGTGCTCTGTAAACTGAATCTTGTCTTGAAAATATGAACCCCAAATCCAATTGCAGAAAAAAAAATCACAGTATTGTAGCTATCCATGGCCTCAAATCAATATCTTATCTTTGGAATGGTGAAAAGAATAAAAATGAATATATTTTATAATTTTTCCCCACATTGTTGTCTATTGTAACATTTGTTTACTTGTGATTTGTTTCAGAAGATGCTACTCTCCGGCAGTTACCGCGGCTCTTGCGCACTGAGCTGGAGAGAGCAGTGTGTGAGAGCCACCTGTGGCTGTCACTATGGGAGCGGCCCCCACGCAGTCCCTTCTCCCGCCTACAGAGGGCGACCTGCTGTGCATTGTTACTGCAGCTCATTCTTATGGCAAACACGCTGTGGTACAGCATAGTTGTCGATAAAAGAATCAGGTACTGTGCTTTTTAATTCAAATATATTCTCATTCTTATCCATATTATGAGTTTCAGGATGTTTATAAATGCAAACATCTTATCAGCACATATAATGATAATGACATATCTTTAACTAATGAGTTAGTTAAAGATGTATGTAACTTGTGGAAGCTTTGCAACTGGTTGTATATAATATGAGAAGTTATTTCTTTGTCTATAATGTTCCTCAGTATAGTATTAAACTTTCTCTGTGGAGATAAGCAGGTGATGCCCCCTGGCCAAGTTACAGGTCAGAAGCCTCATTTATAAAAGAGTAAAAGAACGTCAAAGTCAACTTGAAATAGATTGTACAGACAAAACACAAATTTCGTATACATGAAAAAATACTGGAATTTATAAAAAAAACTCCCTACCACTTGACACACTTTCATTTCAAAGTTTGCATGATCCTGCCTTACGTCACACCCCTTCAACGCCTATTTTACCATAAAAAGACAATAAAAAGTCAACCCTGAATGAGATTTAAATAAACATGAGCTGATAACGAGCTGATAATGAGCGGGTTTGATTGACACACAGGGGCAAAGAGGGGGCTCAGGGGAGACCGTAGACTGTATCATAGAAGGGGGAGATGCTGCAGCAGAAGACAAAGGCACGTGGTACATTAGAGAGAAAGCATGAAAAAGCTCTCTAAAACAATATTTAACACAGTGACTTATCCTGTCATTTAAACATTTATAGTGAATATTATATTGAAACGACCGATGTTTTGGAGGGGCCATAAGAGTGTGAAACAGCCACAGAAGACGCTGTTTAATTCTCATTTTGCTTTGTGCACCCTCGTGCACGCTCAGGTTTTAGTGTGAAGGACTTGTCACAGTGCAGCCACGGTGCCGTGCTCGTGACAGTGGCTCAGCTTTGATTGTCTTTTGGCCGTTTGCTTCCTTCATGGACCAGATGTATAAGAGGGTCAAATACTTGTCCAGTGATAATTTCATAAAAGAACTCAGTGACACTGCAGGGACCATCTGACAACAGCATCTTCCAGTGCTGATGCACTCCAGTGCACTTTATTCCCCTCTAATTATCACAACATGTTGTAAAATTATGATACTCAAACAAATTGTGTATGTTTCTCACACGCTTGTGACTAAATGGTCACAGTTCAGTTAGATTCTGTGTCTTTTTCAAACTTCCACCAAACATGACTACCTCAAACTCTCTCCCCTCACGGTTCCTTGAGGGGAGCGCAATGTTTCACATTCATATTGTTTTTTTTATAAATACAAACTGTGACGAGCTACGTATGCACATTTTATACCTTGTTTTGTGTGTACCGACTCTTTATAAGTAAGGGCCCAGATTTGTGGGAAAAAGATCCCACTGACTATTAGAATGCATATTTTTATGTTTCTGTCATATCAGTAGTTACATAGAACACAGTATTGAGGTAAAGATATTGAGGTAGACATAGACTGAATTAATGAATTTATTTTAAACATGTCATCTGTAAACACAGATTAGAAGTAATGACATCACAAGAACAGTCTCATGTCAAATTAAAATGATATTAGTTACTGGCACAAAGCTGCAAGTTTACATGTCCAAAAAGGAGTCCCAGCTCCTTTCCTAATTATAATAACTTGAGTTATTTAATTTTCTGTTACAAGCATAGACTATGTCTACAAGTTAATAACTCATATTTTCTATGAAATAAAAGGAAAATAATCCATATTTAAATCAGCATGTTTAATAATAGTTTTAATAATTATTTCTGTACATGGGCAGATTGGTGTGGATGTTGCTGGTTTGTGCCGGTTTGCTCATATATCCTTGTTCATATACACATATGGCCGTATGTGCTCAGGTGCCTCCAGCCAGTAATCTGAATATTTGATTTTGTGCTTCAGCCCAAGGGCCATATCGACATTTTCTTCTCTGAATGGAGAGACAGTGGCAGCAGGTGTAGTTGTCTGCCTGGTGGTCTACCCGCTCTATCTGCTCGTATTCACACTGTTCAGAATGAGTCGTAGTAAGGTAAACATGCTCACAGCAGCACACTGCATAGCCAGATATTTGACCATAATCACATGGTTTGTTCTTGTTTGTTCCATAGTGCGTGACTGTGGAGCAGGTGTCTCCACAGGTCGACCAGGAGTCAGTGGAGATTGATGACTTTCTTGATAACTCCATGGCTGGAAGTTCATTTCTCTTTTTTAGTGGAGAGGTATATAAATAAATAAATAAATAAATAAATATATATATATATATATATATATATATATATATATATATATATATATATATATATATATATATATATATATATATATATATATATATTTCCTCATGCTTGTGTTATATTTTTAGACCAACTCTGAAGAAACAAATGTTGATTTACCTACCCCATCAACAAAAAGGTGAGCTACACCATGCATTTTACTAATATTAATTGAACATCAAATAATATTTTAGCAATATTATATAACATATACATATAGGACTATGATTTATATATTTCAATTCAGTTCAAGTTTTTATTGTTTATAGCTGTTTTGAATTAGATTTAGGTTATGGACGTACTAAACTGCTTTATTGTGTTTTAGTGATGAGAGCTGGGACATGGGAGAGGAGGACATGGAGGAGTGTGATTGGCCGGAGCTCATGAGTGAGGTGTCCACAGTGGGCGGGGGAGGGCACGGGGCGGGACTCCCCAGACTGAAGAGGGGTCAGGGGAGCAGGCATTTAGGAGTGGACATGGCCTTTAACCCTGATAATGAAGACGGACAACACAACAAATACTTCACCTCTTCAGGTACACCAATGACTTTGGTGTCAGTTGTTTTCACGATATGTTTACATGCACACTAAGAATCGGATCATTATCTAATTTCTGGAGCTATCCGGAGTTATCAGATAATAAAAATTTCATGTAAATAGTAATAATCTGATTTCTCTCTGATTTTTCTCAACTGGGTTGGGTTTGAAAAGGAAAAAGTATACAAATTAAGTCAAAATGTGGCAAAGACATAAATGAAAGAAAAAGACTTATTCTAAACTTCATTGTACTTTGTCTTCCACATACAACAGTTACTATTAAAAATCCACTGATTATTAACTGACACACATAAACAGGTGCATGTAAACAGACAGCAATAATCTGATCTGACTTTTGGGTTATCTGATCGTTCTAGTTATCCCATTTTTACTGGTCGTGCAAATTTACCCAGTGTTCAGTTTAACATTTAAACTTTAATCTCACAGACGAAGATTTAATAAAGCACATTTTGGCCGATGGACAAAACTTCTTCCCTGAGGCTGACGAAAGTGAGATGGCAGATCTGTAAGTACCAGCTCAATACATAATTACACTTTAACAAGATCTGTGGAGTTAATACTTATTTTAACTCTAAATTTGTGTTTAGTTCAAGCATCTTTGGGGACAAAACCGAAGTTATTCTTCTTCAGAAATTGAATGAACCTCTTCCTCTTGAAACTGTCAGAAGGGACCCACCAAAAACTGCTTTCACATCAAACACAGGTTGGTTTTAGGACACACTTAAACCTATAATAATAATAAGATACTCTTTAAGTAGCTGTAGTGTGAACATTTTTTTTTCTTTATCATTTCTCTGTGCAGTGGTGACAGATGTGTGCCGCCCACGGCGCTTCCCACCCTGGTGTGGTCGGGCGGCTCTGTGGGGCAGCTGGGCAGCAATCGCACTGGCCAACTTTGTCTCCATTTGGGCAGGACACGGGTTTAATCAGAAGGTGGCCATGATGTGGCTTATTTCAGGCTTTTCTAGTGTCCTGTGCTCCTGTCTGCTCCTGGAGCCAATCAAGGTAAACAGCTTGTACTATGATTTTGCATAATACCCCCTCTTAAAAGCAGCCTATTATGCAAAATCAACTTTTCGGGGCTTTTAACCTTGTTATAGTTGTTTCTCCTTCTCATTTATGCTCTCAAAGTTGTATTTGGAGTGATTGATGCATGTGTTTAATTGCTTATTTTCCAGACTCCATATTACGGATTTTCACTGCCGCCCATTGCTCTGTACTTATTTCGTTCTAGCGTGAAGTCAGCTCGTTCCTTTTATTAAGTTGTTTTAGATGAATATTGTGATATAAAATATGCATATTGTAACATAATGATCCACCTTTGTGTCATAGATTATAACTATATAGCAGACACAGGCATAATATGTCTTCTGTAAGTATTAAAAAAGAATGAATGTACATTTATGAACAGTTTATTATTTAAAACATAATAATTATAGTATAAAACAAATGGTTAACGGTGGTGAGTTATCATAAAATGATCCCATTTGCTTCAGACTGGGAAAAACATGTGAATAGTTGTTTAAAGCTTTCTCTCATCTGCAGGTGATTTGTGAGGCCGTGTACTATGCAGTGTGTGTGCGGCGGCTGCGCCCGGAGGACCAGGATGTGCTGGTGGAGTTCCCACGGGTGGAGCGGGTGGTGCAGAGGGTCCACAGAGTGCGCCCCCCACAGGGCTTCGCTCTGTCCCAGGCCCGACAGCAGGCGCGCAAAGTCCACATGCTGCACACCATGTTAAAGGTGAGGCTTATTAGACACAACTGTGCAAAGGGTGTCAACAAGTAAAATTACAATTTAGAAAAATAAACAGAGATTGATTTAATACATACAGTTATGTACACACGTGATGTGAGTAATCTGATTCCTTTCTGATTGTACACATCTGTGCAGGTTTTGAAAAAGAAATTATGGGACAAAGATAAAAGAGAAAATGTAAAAAGATTGAAATTCATTGTACGTTGTCCTTTGTCTTCCAAGTACACCAGCTAATCTAAAACTCAATTGATTAATGGACATGTCACCGGACGATTTTGACGATCAGATTTGTTGTGTACATGTACACACACACACACACACACACACACACACACACCCACCCACCCACACACACACACACACACACACACACACACACACACACACACACACACACACACCAGAATCAGATCTTATTATATGGTTATCTGATAATTCTAGTTATTTCATTTTTACTGGCCATGTAAATGTACCCAGTAATTAAAGGGTAGTTTTAGCACAGGTCTCAACAATTTATCTTTGGCTCAAACTATAATCTATAATGATAAGATTTTTCCAACTTCCTGCTCTTTCACTCACTCACTCAGTATTGATATACTGATACAGCTCTTTCGTCAATAGACATTTCACTCACACAGTAAAGTATAGAAAATCTTTATGATGGATATTGAATCCCGTTGTCATTTCTTCACAGAACTTCCTGGTTTATATGTTTTTGCTGCTGGTGGTTATTCTCCTGAACTACTCGGACTCAGCCAAAGACACTCACAGTTTGAGGCTTCGCACTCAGCTCCAACAAGCCCTGCACACACCAGAATACCACAAAATCACCAGGTAATAAAAATAGAACAGCCGTACTCTGTAGGTGTTACCCTTTACTCTCAAACATGAATGCATTTTGAGTGCCTTTTCTATACACTGCACCTCACATCTCTGATACTTCTAAGGCACATATCATTATCAGGATAACCTCTGCCTTTTGTAACATAGTGAACGCTTTTGTATATTTGTAGCCGAGAGGATGTGGTGATGTGGCTGAAAGGGTCCTTGTTGCCACGACTACTGGAAGACTCAAGACTCCTTCAAGATACAGGAAGTGTGTTGCTTGGTACTGTAAGATTTCGACAAATACAAGATGTACAAGGTTAGTGTGAAAGTTATCTGACAATATTATATAAGCAGCAATTATATTTATTATTTAATCCTGAAGAAAATAATATATATAGTTTCTGCAGTGTATTCAAAGCAGTTCTTTCTAGGGATGGGTGATATGGCATCATAATGCATAACAATTTATTTCCTGGTATTGGTACGATTTTTTTAATAAAAAATTTTCTCATTAAATCTGGCTCAATTTCATGAGCATAAACAATATCAATTTATAATCAGTGCTCTTTATTCAAAACATACATAAAATAATTCCTTAATTCCTTCACTACTCGCCCAACAACATGATTTGACTGAGATTGGCTGTGGACCTCTTGGTTAAAGTGCATATGACAGGTTTTGATGATTCTCAAATTTAGACTTAATTTAATACATGTTGTAAATATAAATGACAGTTTAACGCCAATCAAGAAGCAATTTAGTTAAAAAATTAGTTGGAAATTAGGAAGTAGAGAGTTCTAAAACATTTGATGATATCAGACTAGGGAGAATTATATCCTAAAGTTTGACACAGTTTACTGACACAGTTTTGGCCCAGTGTATTATATGGTTGCTAGGTGACATTGAATTCCCTATTGTGATGTCATGATCAATCAGGAAGTACAATTTTAAATCGTAAAGAAATGCCTAACTCGGATGAAAAAAACATTTTGCATAATCTTAAATATAATTATCTTAACTATGTTTTAATCAAAATAAGTGGTCCAACTTGTCATAGGCACTTTAAATACCCTCAAGCTTGTCATTGAACATTTGAAGTGATTGGATCTTGCATATTATTTGAACAGCCCTAATTTATTCTTAAGTGGCACCCAGTTATAGCAGTGTCTTCAAAATTCCACAAGACCATTTCATATCTGCTATTATGTCTCATCATATAGATCCAAATAAATGATTCTATTTATTTTCCATGTTTTTCTTTTGTTCCCAGAAGAAATAAAAGCTTCAGATGACCCTTCAGTAACATCACCCACAATAGCCAAAAGGTAAGATCATGTATATAGAATACACTAATGAGGCATCACTTAATGATAACTGATGGGAATTGGGATGGGATTGAGATGGGATTGATGGGAAACTGAAAACTTTTATGTCATTTTTGTGTGTACTTGTATGCCATCAAACTGAAAACTATAGTAAGCCATTATTGTATTGTTAGAGAGTAGGATGTGAGGAGCAAGCATAACTGCATAAAGAAGTGGACTAAGGGCATGCGACGTCACTCGTGGCATTCGGCTCCAGTCAAATGAAGCTCACAAGGCTAGAAGTTATATAAATTAATTTGGAGTCAGTTCAATAAGGAATAGGAATGTATTTACATACAAAACAGCAAAATAAAAACACCAGTATCATGTAGAGCAGGTTAATATGAACATTTTAAGACCAAAATGATTTTACAGTTACAGAGAGAGGGGTGACAGTTTTTCAATATAAAGTCAATTGGAGCCAGAGTCGATGGAGGTGAAAGTGCTCCCATGAACACTTCCTGTTCAGAAAGTGGCAGCTAGTGGGTTAGCTATGTCTATTTATTTACAGTCTATGAAAGCAAGTGAATGTTTTGGCTACAAAGTAGATATATTAGCAGTAGAATTAATGAGACACGGTAAGCAAATTTGCCTGGCTACTTTACTGGATCAGTGCTATTCCCAATTTTAAGTGGCTAGTCATTTTGCATTAGTTTATTTTCCTTTTAAGTTGACATTCTTGTGTTTAATCAACAAATAAAAAATATTGCTCAAATGGATGAAAACATTAAGTCTGGCACCAGCTCAAAAAGTGTTAAAAATATAAAATGCACTACAGCAGCATGTCATTATGTTATGGTCAGTTGTATACTTCATAATATTTCTATTGATTTTAACGTTCAGGTTGCAGCGTTTTGGTACAAGGAGAGCATTGGAAAGTGGGGATGTTATCCATCAGCTGAACCGAAGCGTGGGAGAAGCTATTTCCTCTTTGGAGCATCTGCAGCGGCAACATTGGCTCAACCACAGGTGCAACACCACCAAATCTACTTTGAGGATCTCAGGAAATTAAAGACAGAAACATAAATACTAGAGTCATATCTGTACTGGCAACAATTATAAGAACAATGTTTTTCATGAGATTTTACCATTTACTTTTTTCTTTTTGTTTTTAAATTAAATGTATGATTGTGTTCATTTTCACAGTGTTTTTATTTATTTATTTATTTAACCTTTATTTTACCAGGTAGGTCGGTTGAGAACCAATTCTCATTTTCAACGACGACCTGGCCAAGAGGCAGAAAAGTGTTGAATGTATTAATAGTTAGATTCATAAACCGAGGTCCTGCAGCTTTTTTGTCCAAGAACTGTAATTTCCTGTAATGAACACACTTCTGTGAACACTCATTTAAAACAGTCTAACAAATCCTCCACACTTTTGTTACACAACTGTAATTTTCAGAATGACAAAAATATTCTTTGCTAAAGAGGCACAGTGTAACATTCATTAGTTACAAGTTTCTAAAAAAAATGTTAAAGTGTTGTTTATTGAAATCACAACTTTTGTGTGTTTGCAGGACCAGGGCAGTAGTTGTGGAGTTTCCATTGTACAACATAAACACCAACCTTCTGGCAGTTTTCACTTTCATCTTTAACTTCCCTGTCTCTGAGCGTGCCCAGTGCAGCCTCAATCTCCTGGTCACGAGTCTCTGGCCGATCACGGGTCTGGATCTGCCACTGCTCCTAACGGTAAAATCTATCACCAAAATCACCAAAACTTAAATAACTGTTTAATAAAGACATTATTATTAAGTACTCCAACTACTGTGGGGCAGGTACCACGACATATTTCTGATAGTACTTTTTAAAATCATAATTTAATTCATCTATTGTAACACAAATATCAAAGATATGTTTAATAATAATAAACAAAGGGTTAGAACCATAGGTGGAAAGAGCATTGAACATTTTTATGTAAAAGTGTAGTTGTTTAGCAAAAAATAAACAAATATATACTTTAAATTTATACTTAAGTAAAGGTATAAAGATCACATGAAAAATACTACTCTTTAAGTAGTAGTTACTTTTTTAACATAATTTTAGTAGCACTCAGGGTTTGTTTATTTATAATGTTTTCATTTTCAGATGATCCTCTTTGTCCTGGTCATGTACTTCCTGGTTCGGGGCATCCTGGGATACCTCAAACAGGGCTACACATATTTGCTGTCGTCGTGGCGATTGTTGGGTGTTTGTAAGCTCGTCCTGGCCCTGTTTGTGTGTGGGCTGCACCTCAGTCGCTGCATCATGGCCAAGCAGCAGTGGACATTTTATTTGAGACACCAACGAGTCTCCTTTACAGACTTCTACCCTGTGGCAAAGCAGAGCCAGCTGTACACCGTCATGGCCGCTCTGCTGTTGTTCATACTGGTGCTGAAGGTACATGACATAACTCTAGTTCAGTGGTAATTTAGGCTTTTTTAGTCCTATTATGCTTTTAAGTTGTTTTCTTTTAGTCCACTAAATATTTATATATATTATTTATGTATATTATTTAAATATACATTATATGTGTGGTTGAAGCAGCTTAGTATAAATAAATGAAAAAATATTTGTATTTTTTTATTTATTTGGTATTTATATCAAACTGCTTCAACCACACATAGAAAGACTCAAGAAAGAAGTTGAGTTTGTATATGGTTTCGTATTGGACTTGAATTTGATAGAAAAGAAGTACATTAAATTTACATTACTGAATTTAGAATTTAAATATAATTCCCATATGTCCTTACAGTTCATTTTGGTTTAGTTTCATTAGCTGTACTTTGTAAAAGCCCTTCTAGGGACAGTTTTTGCATTTGGTTGACATTATTGATTACTGTTTCAGTGTTTGTCAGTCAAAAAATACATTGTCAAAAACAGAATATATTAGTCAATAGAATATAGATTATGGCGCATTTTATTTTATTTTTATGGTGAAGTTGTTACACATTGACTTCCATCTGTTTCATTGCGTGTTGGTTTCTCCAGGCATCTCATCAGCTCAGGTTCCTGCGGGAGTGGGCTGTGTTTGGAAGGACCCTGAGGCGCTCGGGGTGGGAGCTGCTGAGCCTCACTTTGGCTCTGCTGTTACTGGTCCTGGCCTACGCTCACACAGGACACCTGGTCAGTACTTTGTAACTAGGAATGGGGAATATTGATCAGTTACATATTGGTGTCTGTGATATCGGAGGGTGTCCCAAATATTGCTATTGGTACGATACACAGATATATTTTCTAAGCTGCCCCAGACTAATTAGTAAAAATAGAATAGAAATAAAATATGGCTGTATGTTTACAAAATTATGCAAGAAATTATTTTAGATGCCAGAGAAATACTTTTTTTTTTTTTTTTTACAAAAGTGAAGAGTTAATTTGTGAACTATATATTTATTTATAACCAGGATTATATACTCTTATCACACCTCTGTACAGTACATTTACACAAGTACAGTCATGGCTCTCTTAGTTACACTAAGTTACACCTTGAGAATGACAGTCACAATAGCCATTATTTCACTCTATCTCTTCTGAAAGTGCCAAACCTGTTTTATAACTATAACATTTTTGTCATGTTTTTAGATTTTAACATAGACCAAAGTTGTTGTTTTTTTTTGTATATTTTTGAATCTAAAATGCTGACTAAATGACTAGAATCTCCTCAGTTGTGGTCTTCTCTTCTTCCCACAGCTCTTCCACTCAGTGTTTGATGGCTACAGCAGTGTGAGCTCCGCCTGCATGTCCCTACTGGGCACAGGGGGGAGAGGTGTTTTATTTTGGAGGCCTGTCTCTGTCATGAACGCTCCCTCCAGTAGTGCCTCCACACTCATGTTCCACACCAGCTTCGCGATACTTCGCCTCCTGGTGGTTTGGTTTGTAATCGCGGTGTTGCTGAGGAACTACAGGCGGGCGAGGGCGGAGCTGTACCGCCCTGCAGTAGACCTCCAGGACTATGAGATGGTGGAACTTTTTCTACGGAGACTCAAGATGTGGATGGGACTCAGCAGGGCCAAAGAGGTACAACTTTTAAGAGTAGTAGCATGTAAAATCCCTCAGTCGTCCAGGTAGAATCCATGGCAAAAAAGGAGAAAATTTTCTCCTTTTTTGCCAAGAGTAGTAGCAGTTGTAGTAGTGTTCCTTTATCATTAGTTTACTCAGAGTTGTGTCAGATATTGTCTTGCATTTGAAGATTGTGTTAGTGCCCACTTTTCTGTACTCTGAACTTGAGAAAATTAAATGAATCTGACTCAGTGTCACAAAGGCATTTTTCAATCATTAAAAACACCTAAATCACCTAAATGAACATTCTTCTTTTCTTTCATAGTTTCGTCACAAAGTGCGCTTTGAGGGAATGGACCTGCCTCCATCCCGTTCCTCCTCCACCAGTGACTGCAGGTCCCTGTGCCTGCCCCCCCTGGACCGCCCCGACTCCCCCTCCACCCCAGACAGTGTGGACGGGGGCTCAGAGGCGTCATGGCGACCGGCCTCATCTAGCCCCTGCAGTCTGACTGAAGCACCTGGAGCCACTCTAGGCCTGGGGTTTGGGCTGGGCTTGGGACTGTCCCCGGGGGTGTTAGTGGGAGGGGCGACTTGGAAAGAGAAGGCGGAGACTGAAGCCGCTCTGGGGAGGGTCCTGCCCACACTGGACGCCCTGCTGCAGCAGCTGGACCGCGTCACCATGGCAACAGAGGATTTGTACTACGTGGAGTGTAAGCTGGAAAAAGCCCAGAAGAAGAGAAGGCTTAGAGGAGAGATGGGCCTAGGAACAAGCAGACTTTTGAGGGGTCATGGGGAAGACTCAGGCAGGGGGAGAGAAAGAAAGAGTGGCAAAGAAAAACAAAAAAGTAAAAGAGGGAAAAAAGGAGAAAAAAGTGAGGGAAAAGACACCAAAAAGACTCCTGTTGCCACACCAGTTCCTTTTTTAAAATCTAAGGCATCATCTTCACACTTAATACCAAACTCTTTCAGCAAATCAACGGTCATTACACAGGATCATGCCCCTCCCCGCTTCTCAGGGTCCACCTCTGCCCCTGTCCACACACTTTCAAATAATCCCACACCTGCCCCTCCTATTACCCTTGCCCCAACCACCCCTGGGCCTTCCACCTGTGCCTCCACACCAACCCAGTCAGGGCTCTCCTCCTCCAGTCTGTTCAATCACCCCGCGCACACCACAACTATTCCCACGCGGAAGAGAAAACGCAAGCCCCCACCCTTAAAAAACAAGGTGCACCCAAATCTGGACAAGAGCTAAGAGGAGATAGATGGTGGAAGTGAAGGATGAGATGTAGAGAGGATGATTTTGGTTGAGGAAGAGAGGAGAACTTGAGACAGCTGGCTTGTTCTCAGGATGTCCTCTCTAAACCAGGGAAAGGAAAAGAACATTTTAAACAGAAAGGTGAAAAAAATGGAAAAATGAATTATGGTGCAGGTCGCTTAGCACAAGTTGGTTTAGTTAAGTAAATTACAAATCAGGATAACTCCCTTTTATTGTGCGTTTGTGTGTTTCTTAAATCGTTGTTGATAAATGTGTGACCCAGGTGGTCATGTGTGATCAGTGACAAGGGCACAAGAACGTGCTCACATATTTGGACTTTTCTATCTGGGTAATTAAAGCGTGTACATTACACATACTTTCGTATAAACATGTTTAAGATGAACACTGTAGGTATTGTAGAAGTACTTAAAATATTACATAAGGGTACACAAGATATGATCCAAAGCACACATTACGGGCTGTTGGGTCCCTCAGCCTCTTCTTCAGGGACAGTGTCGATGTGAGGAAGAACCATCTATTTAAAAAATAAGTCAGAATAATTGGAAAAAGTAAAGGGTTTTTTGCGTCTTCTGTGTCTTATAAAAGGTCATAAGGAGATCATATGACTCTCCTACCCTAAAGCTAATTTTTTTATCATGTTTTGAAGCACTTTTAATTGTTCTGAATGAGGTATGCTACGTCATGATCATGTAATAAGCTTGGCATTAAAACCAAAAGAGAAAGTTTTACTCATACATACTGTATTAGTGCCAAACGTGTGTTTATGCAGCTTGAAATCATTATCATGCTATGTAATTTTAATACAGCTTTTGTTTGTACTTAGCACTTTATTTTCTAAGGAAGATGATTCCAATGGCATATTTAACTGTTTAACATTTCCATTCAATTTCACATGGTAAAAAGCGCTTGTTATTAAAATGCAGGTATTAATACGTTTAGATATAGTTTTCTGCGCAAGTATTGTTTTTTCATTAAATGTCCAAGGGGCAAATCTCAGGGAACTTAATACATCCCCAAAAGAAAGTAAGAGTGAATTGTTTCCAAATGTAGGTACATGTTTAAATTATGCATGCATCCGAAATGTAAACCCTGTCCTGTGCATCAGTCTTAGAGGGTTATACAGGTACTATGTAATCTGTATGTAGTCATATATGTACATATTGGGGCTTTAGTGTATATATTTTTGCTTCATGCTTCAACACCTTTAAGAGTAAATGGGGTAATATAGTGCTGCATTTAAACTCATTTTTGTAATTTGTTCAAGATAAGAAGTTTAGTTTTGTGTTTTCTTTATGTATGGTCCTTATTTGTAATGTTGTTCTATCTTGTTCTATCTGGTATTGTTGTTTGTATTACACAGTTATAGCACTTAATGCTTTGCACCTGACAATGTCAATGAATCTGGCTGCTGCATGTTGTCTAATAAAAAGTGCCAATGTAGTGTTTTTGTAAACCATAGTCACATTTCAAACTGAAATGTCTACTCCACGCACAGAAAAACACAGAGAAATATTGAAAATTGTACAGAAATAAGTGCATCCTTCGCACATTTACTTAAGTGTTTGTTACTGATTCTAGACAAATGCACATGGACATTTGCGATACAGTGAAAAAATAAAAATAAAAATCAGATAACCAAGTATTTCATGTTTTTATTTCAGAAGCCTAAATATTTGTTGTTCATTTTCCATTGAGTATGTTCATATCAAAACTACTGTGTGCACTTCATTTTGACATCATCCAAATTAAGTGTTTTTTTGTCAAACAAAATCTGTAAAATCATCAACTGTTGAAACCAGTCTCTTTCGTTGACCTGCAGCTTCAGGGTTTTGTTGCACAGACTTCTGCGAGTGGCCCTGTGTCAGTGAGATGCCTGGTGTGGAGCGGGACTGGATATCCTCCTGAGCCTGGGACATAGTAAATACAATATTAGGAATTAACAAATAATTAGCCTACAGTAATGCCACTGGACCTAGGGCTGTCACTGTTATCCCTGGATACCGAATAATTGCTTAATAAATCTAGGGTCTAGGGCTTATGTGGAAATGACCAGGTATGGTATCAAAAAGGACAAAACGTGCTGTTGCAGTTCTATATACAAAACATTGCTATTGCTACACTAGATCAATATGAAAAGTAACCTCCCAGTTCACAATGTTATAAATGTAAAGAGTTATTTTGAGTTATTTTGAGCCTTATTGACCAATCAAATCAACCACCCAAAACAAAACAAAAGTATTCTGTATTCATGTTGCCCACAAACTTTTTTTTGTTCCTAATTGATAGTGATTTTGGTGTTTTACCCTTGTCCGAATGCGCTTGATGTGCCTCAGTCTGGCCAACCACTTAGAGGCGTAAGCATCAGACGGGTTAGCTCTGTACTGATGAACCAGAGATGCCATCTGAGAAAACAACAGTTCAGGTTTGAACTCTTAAAATAATGCAAATACACCAAATGATTATAGACTCACATTTGCATGTAGAGCCATCTGTCTCACGAGGAGGGGGAGGTTGCGATCGGACACAATTTTTGCAACTGTTGTGTCCACTAACCCTTCCAAGTCTGAAATAACCAAAGATGCTGATAATGACTGTAGAGTCTGTAGGGGCCCAGTTACAATGCAGAAATGATGACCTTACCTTTGCGGCACTGGAGTGTCACAAGATTACATTCATAATCGAGAGGTTTGATTATTACTTCCACAAAGTTAAACTGACCCTGAGCACAAATTAGAAAATGTTTCAAAGAAAAATGATCACCGATGAACAATACAATTAAAGTGTGTTTTACCAACCTTTATTGTGCCCAGCTTGTATTCCTCCCCGGAGTCATTGTAAACCACCATCACAAAATCATTGCCAATGTGACGCTTTTTATTGCAGCAACCTTTGTCACTCTCTCGGTTCGGCATCAGTGTGGCAATGTGGAAGATGGCTGCAAAAACAGGAGTTTAAAGAGAATCCATTAACTAAGGTGATAAAGTACAGTTTTAGATGAGTAAGAACTAAATAAATAAAATTAGAGCTTAAAAAATTAAAGCTCTAAACTTCACAGTAAGTCAAGTCAGAATACAAACAATACATAAAGTTCAACTTATTCTTAAATATGGCCCCTCCATTTGCTCATTTTCAGTATTAACAGGCATTTGAATAGGTTTAACATGGGGGGAACACATGGGCAATGTTTTTAAAATATTCAATCCCAAATTTAGGTGGGGTAATGAAAATTCCATAAAATGTACCTTGCATAATGTCGTCATGCCAACAGTAGGTGAACTCTCCATCATCTCCGTACTGGTCCAGTCCACCCAAAAATATCTGGTCAGGGTCACAGTCCTTCAGATGGATTAATTTACCCAAGCCGGTGAGAAGGGCGGCATAGCGGTTAGAGCCATATTCATTCGACAAAATGGCCACCTCATTGTTTACCTAAAAAAAAGAGAGAGAGCAGAGGTTTAAAAAAAAAAAAAAAAAAAAAGGTCCCAGCAAATACAACAGCAACTGAAGCATGTTCTATACCTGACCAGCCCCTACAAATACCACTCCAATCTTATGGGTGTCATATGGGGGCATTTGGTCCAGAACCTTCACAGCACGATCAATCACCTGAAATAGACAATTAATACAATAATTAAATAACATAATTAAACAAAACCAGCTGTATGTGGGAAGTTGCCTGACCTGAGTTTTGGGAAGCAGCAGGGGCTTGTTGGCTTCATTCCCAAAGAAAGGAGAGTGATAAAGCTGAAGAAAAACAAAACTGGAGCAAACAAGAAGAAATCATTTAATATAAAACAATTTTCCAAAAAATATTTTGTGGTTGTACGAGTCAGAAGGAAGTCAACTTCAAGTATCAGATTCAAGTACTAGATTCATTTTATTGTTTATTGTTTAGTTTTATTTTATTTTATTTGTTTGTTTGTTTACTTCTGGTATACGGCGTTACCTTGGACTCAGTCCGGACATCTTCTCTGAGTTGCTAGGTCCAGGGCGGCTCTGATACGAGTCCCGGTCAGCGCGCCTCTCTCTGCGGGACGAGGGGGCGGACACAGAGATGGTGTGGCCCCTTGGGCGGTGGCCTCCTCCTGGAGAAATGGAGCCCTGAGACACTGCTGCTGTGGGGAACTCCAGCCTCATCTTGGACCCTACACTTTGGGACGATACTACAGTTGGACACTCCGAGGTCTGCCCCAGTCCATTAACATCCTCTTTGTCCTTGTCCAAATGTAGTGGGGGTTTACCATCAGAGGGTGCTCTTGGTCGCAATGAGTCTCTGGTGTCAGACTCTAGAGCAGCTTTGGAGAATGCCTCAGGCAGTGTTTGGAGCTCTGGAGAAGAGCTGGACTTGTTCAGGCCATGGCCCTGGGACTGACTGTGTGTCTGGAAGGGGAGCTCTGGTCCCTGTCCCGGAGTGGACGCTCCCACAGTGGGCTGGTCTATGGGAATGGCCCCCTCACTGACCTCCTCCAGAGTGGACTTCTCATCATCTTGACTGGAGGTAGAAGATGACTGGAGCAGAAAGGGGAGAGTTAGATTTTCATATAAAACTAAACACATACATTTCTCTATCACTCACCCGGCTGAGAGTCCCATGGCTCTTCGTGTCTGTAGACATAAAGATGGGGTCAGAGGGCATGGCCTCAAACTCCTCAGTCTCAAGCCAATCGGCACGAGGTGCAATGATCCCTGAACCCCCGTCCAGCACTACCACAGAATCTACAACAGCACAAGGGACGTTATCCGTAGAACAAATAGTATACACGACATTCACTATGTCAGAATAGATTTTTAAAATGCACTTCCAAATGATTTTCATCTCAGCACTTCACTCACAATACAGTAGACAGTCTAATGGTAAAATCATGAAAACAGAAAAGAAAAATGCATGCATTATTGATTGAAACGTTCAAAATTTGACAGACCAGCAGCAGATCCAGCGCCTACAGAGACCAGCGTTTAAGCACACACTGGAGACAGACAGATCAATGTCGCCCTGCTATTCTGATTGATTTCCATCATGCATTGCTTTGCCTGATTTGTTTACTCGGAACACGCTGCAGCTGATCCATCAGCTGCCCAGACTATTATTTCAAAACCTCCAAAACCCAAATTACAATTAGCTTAATAGTGTCTGGGCTTTTCCGTTGACAATATTAGTGTGAGGTTAGGAATCAACCACTAAAAGTTGTTTTTTTTTAACCAAGACAAGAGTTAGAGTTCACGAAAATTAGACAAAAAGCAGATATTACAACAAATCAAACACAGTCCATATTATTTAAGGATTGAGACAACAAACTGCAAGCCAATGTTGAGCATCACTTGTTACAGCCCCCTAACACATGAGCAGAAACCCCTTACTCGCATATTGTCGACTTTTCCTTTAGGTGTTCAAATGGCTTTATTTATTTATTTATTATTAATAATAATCTGTTCGTTCTCTACTTTACATGCTAGTTTATATAAACCAAGTACTATAAATGGATTGACTGAAATGTTGATGGTACAGGAACACACCTGTCACTTTAGCTGAACAAAGAGTCCATTCAGGAACAACATGGACATTTTCATAAGTACTTCATAAATCCAGCAAATTATTCAGTATCAAGGTCTGGCATAGGATTAGAATAAACACCATTTGTAGACAGCATGTTTATCAGAAACTATTCAATAGATTTCTTTAAAAATACAATACAGAGGGAATGAAGGGGGTATGTCACAATGACAAACTATAGATCTAGTCACAGGTTGAAGTCACACATGATTTTTATGGTCAAGTGATGTTGCAGTGTGCCAATAGCCTCTACTGTACAGGAGGACACACTAAACGGGCGGGGGGTGTCAGTGGCACAGGAAGTGCACGGTACCTGCCCAGGAAATGCTCCTGTGCAGCCTGCCCGGCCCCGGCGGTCCCGAGGGGACCGAGCCCTGACCCAGAGACCAGAGAGAGCCGCCCACTGCGGCCACAGGCGTTACAGCAAACCATAAACCAGCATGAAAGAAGATCAGAAACATTGAAATGAATCAGAACAAAGTGCTCAAAAGCAATGGGAATAAAGAAGTAAAAAGAAGACTTTCAAATTAAAATTAATGATTGATGTTTAAAGAATAATTTTTAAATAAAAATGCATGAATCCGTGAAATTATAGCAACTGAAAAAAGACATGACTCTAAAAACAATGAAGTTGACCAGAGAAAGGAGCTCAGTGAGCCTTGTGTTCTTATCTAGAGGAGATCCAGCAGAGAATAGCACTTCTCTCAGTCCATTAAATAACATCAGAGGTATGTATTCAGGCAGAAGATGCACTCATGCATGATACACTGTGTGCAGTGTAATGCACGTCTCACAGTTCTGTGCTCACCCGTGTTGGAGCGCTGGATGAGGTTGGCCTTCCCTGAGACACTGCCGAGTGCCTGAGGTTCAGACACAGGAGCTGGGGCGGTGGTGCTTGCTGGGGCACTGGCCGTTTGAGCAGGGGCCTCCTTCACGCCCTCCATGGACATCAGCACACTGGACAGCTCCTGCAGAGGCATGTTCCCCAGCTCAGAGGAGAACGGACTGGGAGGGTTCTCCAAACACATGAGCCAGCTCGTGTTCCCTGGAGACAAAACACTCACATAAATCATTGTTTGTAAGCATAAATGAACCTCATGTGCATTTGAAGGAACAACTCTTATTAACTAAAACAACATACAGATTAGTGATTACAGTATTTTTGGCTTCTTGCATACCAGACGGGCGGCGGATGAAGATCTCAGCCCAGCCCTGTGTGAGCATGGGCACGAACTCTGCCAGACTGGGGTGGTCTTTGAGTGGAGGAGGAGCTGTCGATGCGGTGGAGGAGGGAGGCCCCAGACCCTCCAGAGGTGGTCCTGCTGAGGGCGAGAGAGGGGCAGCTAACTCACCCTCAGAGGGGGATACCAGAGGACTAAGACTCTGAGCTGGACCAGCCCGGAGCGCATGTCCACCTGTAACAAAGGAGTAATGAGCACAGTGTTTGCCCGAAAAGTGCCATGCTAAGTATAGGCCTTCTCTTTTTGCTATGGTTGGACTAATAAAAACTGAAAAAAGGGATAATTTTGGCAACAGCAATGATGACTATGATAATGCCATTTTAATTTTCTTACCCCAATAGGTTAATTTTATGTTAAATCTATGCTTTACTATACAACTATAAAAGAGGAGAAATGCTTAGAAGCTCATATACAAAATCTATACACTGTTTATCTGCTCAATACCATCTTCAAAGCTTCAAGCTTACAGCAAAGCAAAGTCTATCATAACACAATTTATCTAGTTCAAAATGTTAAACCTCTTTGGAAACATTAAAAAACATCTGAGTTTATGATGGAAAAAGCACATATCAAAAACACCTGAAATCTGCAAAGTTGTAGGGAGTTCAAGAAGGCATTTTCAAAACATGATAACCTAATTAAATATTGGTAAAAAAAAACAAAAAAAAAAAAAAACAGTAAGTAAAAGATAAATCTTATTTTTGCATGCATTTAAGAAATTTCTTGGCAACAACATCAGTAAAACACAAAACCAACTAGTGATTGTGCCCAGAAAAATAAAAGTTGTTTCTGATTTGAGCCATTACCATGAAGCTAAGACTTATCAGAGAGCCACCTCAATCTCATTACCTGATATGGAGCGGACCCGAATGCGCCTGTTCTGCTGTTGGCTCGACTGGGACTCTAGTTTGGCTGGAGCCTCTTTCGTTATTCTGGTGTGCAGAGATGGGTCCGACCTGAGCATCAAAAAAAAAAAAAAAAAAAAAAGTTATATTACTATTGTCAACTAGTCTATTTTAAAAGCTACAAGTCAAAATAAATATTTCACTTGTCATCTACAAAGTACATGCTTTTGTTAACACAAATGTTAACACAAATAAATTAACTTATGTCAAAATAATGGTATAATGTGGATAATGTGATCCTCACCTGGTCATCTCCCCTCCTCCACCCAGGTGCTCGTTCATGTCCAAACCCAGAAGAGCTTGAGTCCGGACCCCTCCACTGGTCGTTATGGTAACCAGTTTGTTACCAACAAGCCAGGTCATGCTGCGACCTCCAGCGAGAAGAAACTCAGCAATAGGAGACCTAAAAAACACACAATATTGATGTGTCCCTATTCTGACCTATAAAACCGTGAGAAGCACCCACTTCACTGTTGCTGTGGTAACTGCCTATTTTTTTTTCCAAATCATTTCCCTTGTAGATCAATAAAGTTTGTCTAAGTCTAGAGGAAGACACACCCTGGCGCTTCTCAGCCCCCCATCACACCAGACCTGAATTCCAACATAAGATTTAGAGATGCACTCAGTTGTTACTTTGGTTTAGACTTTTCTTAAAAGATCCACAAAGTCTCTACAAAAATGGAACAACTGACAATATTTCAAGAAAGAAAAAAAAAAAACACTGACAGCTTCAAATAAATTGCCATGACCATGATATAAATAAAAAACACAGCTGTTGGATTAAATAATCTCAGCTAATGACTTTCTCCATAGAAGAAGAGGAACCATGTAAATTGTTTATGCTGTGAATATTTACTGATTTTGAACATTTGTGCTTGTCTTTTGATGCGTTTTATCCACCAAAATTATTCTTCTAGTCAAAGTAAAACACTCACAAAGGCCACATAAGGTCTGCTTTAACCTAGGACTAAAGGTAATCCAATTCTTTGTGTCAATAACTCTTTAAAAAAAAGTTTTAAAAACTACTGATTGATACACAAAACCTTCTAATTCTATACTAACTAGTATACTAATAATAGTACTAATAGTATATTAGTAAACTAGTACTGTATCAAAATGAGATACTCATTTATCATTTGAAGTATAGATACTGACAAAAAAATTATGTACAGTTTCATGTCGTGACAACACTGGTAGTGGTAGTGATAGTGGTTATGTTATGCTTGATCAGTATGTAAACTACTAAAGTACAGTGCACAGACCTCTTGGGTAAAGCAGAGAAGTTAGAGAAGACGTAGCGTGCCATCATGTCCAGGCAGGTCTCCGTGAGCTCCAGGTGGACAGTCTTCAGCCCCTCATCCGCCTGAGTCACAGAGTTCTCATCAGCGGAGCCCAGACTGCAGGTGGTGGTCGATGTGTGCATCCTGTACAAGCACAAAGAGGTGATTCAACGGCATATTATATTAAATATCACCATAAAGGTAGCCATGCACTGATAATGTACTGCAAATTGACGGATTAGTCACTCACAAACATGCAAATTGTCAACAACAGTGTAAGATTTCATCACTCAACAAGACACATGCAACACCTTATATGGAAGATATGCACAATAAGTATGACATAAAAACAACAAACTGGAACTAGTTCAAAGTGGTCTTAGGAGGGTGAATAATTAAACTTTTAATAAAGTCAATGATATTTTGATGAGCAATAACAAGTCTTGAGCTAATGGACGCTCTGGAGCCTCTCAAGTGCACTCAACCTCTTTGTATCCACAACAACCACTAATGTGCTTCACAGGCAAATTAAATACACATTTGCTGCAGATGTTAACATCCATATTAAAAGTAAGAGCTAAATGCAGTGGTATGTATGCCTGTACAAATAAAAAGGAGCGATAGATAGCTTCTCACAACTTCAGCATCAGTCACAAAATGAATGATTTAAAAGACTCAAGCTGAGATGTGTCTAGTTACCCATCTATTAGAGACAGGCTGTTCAAATCAAACAAAAGGTACTATGGTTATTCAACTAACTGTTCAACTGATCAGTTAAGTGTTTTTTGTTTTTTTTTATATGACACCCCCGGTGTCAAGCTGCACTTCAATAACCATAAAATGCACTTCGGTACATCTGGAAGTCAAAGACAGAAGTTCAATTACTATGTACACTTCATATTGACTTATTTAAATTCAACAGGAAACAGAACCACTCTGAGTCGGTGCCAGTAAGTGACTTGACTAAAATGTAACACATTTAAAACAAACTGTATACTTACCATTTATACTGATAGTTATGTTCTTTCAAAAAGATGACCATGACCACAGCCAGGGATGTTTGATGTTTTAAACACATTTCATCGTTTAATTTTTTAAATAGTATGAAAATTCAATTTTGAATTCAACATATTGATTGTCCATACCTGACCGTGGCCATGTTGTCTACAGATGTCAGGTTTACATGTTAGTCCTTTTGCAAGCAGCCATTTAGTATTTCAGCTGATCAAATACAACACTGTAGCTGTTTTCAATTGTAACATCGTTCCATTTTTTTAGTTTTTGTAAAGACAACTGTTGCCACCTTATGGGCAGTATTGACAACTGCAGTGTTGCATTATTAGTCACCAAACTGAAAGAAGCGAGGCAAGGAGACAAGCAATAGGATATGAAGCTAGTATTTGTTTGTGCAGTTATGTAGGCATAATCAATAATATGAAAAAATAGATTCAAATTTCCCATCCACCCTGGAAAGTCCCTAATTCCCACACTATGAGATTGCCATGGTCATATAGCAGGTGAAATGGAGCAAAACAAGAAGCAAGCTAGATGTGATAAAACTGCATATGTTTAAATTAAACACACCACGCCGAGTGACATTTGTAAAATGCTGAACTTATTGTCTCCAAAAATAAAACATGTTAGTCAGTAAAAATATATTCTGCAATTTTTTTTTTTTTAAATAAAAAAGGCAAAAACATGGATCACAGTGATGTCCATAAAAGCCTCATGCAAAGCAAAACAAAAAAGATTTTTTTGAAGGCAGCCCAAAAAAATAAACAAAATAATAGACAAATCTTCCTCCAGCATGCACCACCCATCCAAAAGAGCCACCATAACTCCCCCACGGCTCAACAAGACATTGACCCTAACCCATCACCCGTCCCGTGGAGGAAGTAAGGAGTGTTTGAATTATAGTTGACTGATTGTTTAGGTTTTTTTACCCATAAGGCCTTGGTCTAACCTGCGGACCGCATGATCGGAGACGCTGATGCTGCGGGACCGGAAAGCATCCATGGCGGACAGGTCCCTCAGTTCTTTAACAGGAGACTGGCTATTGGCAACTGCCACTGCTGCTGCCTTTGCCACTTTAGCCGCCCGCAAACTGGTGTGTGGTGGTAAGGGGTAGGTGGTAGTGGGCATCATAGGGGAGTATTTTTAGGTTTTAGGATTTTGGCATTTAGGGGCATTGTGGTGTATGAACCAGGAGGGGCCAGGAATAACCCATTAGCAAAAGCAAGGGTATACAGAGGTCATATAGAGGTCACATAGGGGTCAGGCAGGTTTCACAGAGGAGGCAATGGGAAGCAATGGAGGAAAGGATCCAGGATGACACAACGACCACCCCGGCCCAAAACCACAAGGCAGCACCCAATTGCAGGAGGCAGGGCAGGGGTCAAATGAGTAGTCGAAAGGAAAAAAACAAGGTGAAAATTAACAGCAGTGAACACAATGAGTCAAATCACAGGAGTGGAGTAAGAATAACTCAAGAACAAGCTAGAGCAGAAGGTACAAATATCCAGAAAAGAAAATACACACAGGTATTCAGGAGAGCAACAAAATAATATTAATATCATTTAACATAGCAGGTACATAGAAAAGCTGAAGAATTGTACAAGAGAAGTCATAGAGGTTGGGATGTACTCTGGCCTGGATGATGTTAAGACACAGGGATGATGACAAACTGAAAATAAAATGGCTAAACTTTTGGGTTGAAGAACAGCAACTATATATAAAAAAAAAAAATCATAAGAACCAAGATGTATAAGATGTATGTAGTATTTTGAGTAGACCTTTGTAGTAGCAGTCTATATTTTTCAGCTTTTTATACATTTTATATACTTGTACAGTTCTCCAAACCAAAATATAGCAACAACACATAAAACAATAGGGATTACACAAAAACTGATGATGAAGCAAAGGTTGCCAAAAAAAAAAAAAAACACACAAAGGACGGGATTTGCTAGAAAATAAATAAAATAAATTTGAGATGTTATGTATTTGTATGTGTACATGAATTGCGTGGCTGTTTATATCTATAAGGTTTTTAAAGCATTTTAATCACATTTGGAGACACTACACAGTTGTATACGTAAGATATTGGTAAAGGTCTTTATAAAATGATACTAAACTTCCTGTTATATTTTTGAACCAACAATGAATGTATGATAGTTTATTGAATTTGACAAAAAGTAAAATAAAGCGTACTTAAATGGGAAATGTCTGTCCTAATCAAAACAATGGGATTTTTCAGTTTTTCAAATTATCCTCAAAGAGTTAAAACATAAATGAAAGAATCCCAAATAAAGTGATGGCTTCGAGAACTGCATGCAATTCATATGATAATAACAAAAATAAATGAAAAAAACAACAATGTAATAATCACCATGGCAACCTAAGGAGTCATTTCAGCATCAGGATACTGGGGCCCAACATTTTTATCATAGAGCACAACGTCTCTCACAGAGATCCATGTTTATAACAGTGTGTTTACTTTACCTCTTAGGCCTTTCATTGAGGCTTGTGCTTCTGGCACGAAATGAGCTTTGTTCATGACTATCATCAAATGGCAGCAGTGCATTGGATCGAAGACCCTAAACACATAATACATAATTCAGTAATGATTTTACACAATAGCTCAAAAGCAACCAAAAACAATCAACCAAATCAAGTAATTAATGAAACATACAGAGCTGAACAGCAGGAAATTAGGGTGAGAAACTGTCAAAGACCCCAGCATTTATTCATTTTTTTCTGATACAGATAATTTAAGCCTTCATGAATTGTTTCCAATGCGACCAACTTGTGTGACTGAACTATTCTGACTGCACTTTTAAACAAAACGCTTCCAAATTCTAATAAAGTGAGTTGTACCTTTGTGATATACTGCACAAAGTCTTTGCGGAAGGGAAGTCTGCAGCGGATGAACCACATGGCGATCACATGGTGGGCAAGAGACACTATATACTGGTTAAACCTAAAAAGCACAAAAGTTAAAGCATGTACTGTCATAGAGGATGATACAGTGGCTTCATGTGTGTGGACACTCACTTGGATGGGTTTGTGTAAGGCAGCGAGATGGCGAACACACTAACATACTGCTCAGCTACAAAGTTGGCATAAAGATGGGGAAGACGGACCAAAGCTAAAACAAAGAAAACATTAAAGTTAATATAAATTCTTTAAGTTGTTACTAGTGAAAATAATAATAATTTAGCAGACAGATCTGTAAAAGGTGCACAATGGAAGTTTTGTAAAGACAGACCCTGCACCATATGTTCCATAGCCTGGTAAAAATGTACAAGCTTAATGTATTAAATTCCTGGCAAACAATTGTCAGTTTGGTGTTTTGCAATGAATACATATGATTTTATATGGGTTTATTGTGGGTTAAAATGCAGTGAAACAAAATGACCTTGTAATATAACAATGGTGAGTAGTGTATTAAAAAGTGAGGACTAACTGGAGAGGAACTCGAGCATCGGTGAAGCCATGGCGACAGTGGCAGAGATGTGGGTGAGCTTCACGATCAGAGCCGGGAGCAGCTTTATCATGATGTCAGGCATCTCCACGGTGCACATGGTCAGAGCCACCACACACTGTTTGGCACAGCGATAAATGAGACCGGTCTCCAGGCACTGAACCAGCTCCCTCTGTAAAGCAATGTATAAACCACAATTCATTTTAATACTTGAGCAATAACAAAATATGTTAGATCTTCTAATTCACTTAAGATGCTGGAATGACCATACTAAATCTTATTTTGGCAAGTTAGTAAAACTGCAGCACAGTTAGTTTGATTACTGACTTAACTATGGCCAATGACAAGAGAAGTTATTTAGTACCATTCTAAATATCACAAATAACTGAATAAAAGTCAAAGGGGATGTTCATTTGTACCCTTGATTCTATGATCTATGATATAATTAAATACCTGTCTGGACTGTTCCAGATAGTTGTGATAAGATGTAATGGCAGTGAGGACAGGCACCACAGCCAGCTGCACATCGGTTCGAGAAAATCCTTCTGGAGTTTTCTTCAAACGTTCAGAGATCAAGCGATCTGTCACCTACAAGACAAGTGTGAATGCTGCAGTAACAGTGCATCAGTGATTGCATCATAATATTTTATACCATGCTGCAGAGGTGAGAACAGAGTTGATCTAAGTTGCACTGGGAGGTGAGCAGAAGCACTTTGTACTGCAGTGTCCATGGCAACTTATCAAGGACCAGCTTCAACACCTTCCAATCACTCTCCTGCAAATAAAATACAAAATACACAAGATAAATATCAAAATATGTAACTTTTTGGTTGGGGTCCGTGACCTGCTTGTTTCTATGTAACTGCTGTGCCTGGAATGTTCCGCAGTATGACATTAAACAGCTCTACCTTATATACCTCCCTTATACATTTAATTACAGGTGTTTTATGGCTCAAAAATACCTAGAAAAACAGGCATTCTGACTGTGGGCAGAGTTGCCCCTCCACAGATCTGTCCTGCAACTTGGTTTGGTTTGGTCTCCATGAAGATAGAATGGTTTAATGCCATATTGTGAAACATTCCTGACAAAACAGTAATAATTCCATGACGAAAAGCATTTGACAGACCCTCCACCAGGAAAGTTGCACAATGCACCTTTAAGTGTTCATTTCCACAAAATCTTTTAATAGGACAGAGGTATACCATCTTGAGGCACTGTAGAAGCACACTAAAGGCGGGTGCATAGGGCAGGTATGCTGTGCGGAGTGAAGCTGCTGCAGGAGCTGGGGGGGCAGGAGGCGCAGGGCTGCCAGCAGGGGGTGATGTTGTTCCTGTTGGCTTCTTTTCACTGACACGTTTCTCTGACTCCCTAAAACAAAAAATCTGTTCACTTGGGCTAGCTTGGAATCACCACACTTTTAAATAGTAACAGACAGGTTTTTACCCTGCATCACAGTAGCAATATGGACTGAACCTTATAGCCCCATCTTTATTTGGCACCCCAATGCGATGAAGAGAGTCAGCACGCATCATCAGAAAGAAATCGAAAACCTTTAGGAAAAAAAGAGAAAAGTGGATGTTAAAGTAAACTGGGTATTGACAGCTGTGACAGCTGCATATTAGATAAATACTGTGCCTTATTCTTTGTATAATATACTCCACTCAAAGAAAATTTAATGTAAACATATCTAGATGGAAACATATCTATCTAGAAATTAATTATTATCATTATTATTCAAATTATTAATATAAATCAAGAGGGGAAAAAATATGAACAGTTAAGGACACACCTGAAGGCGAATACTGGATGCAATGGAGGAGCAGTACTTGTTCTTATAGTGAAGCTGTAGATGACTGATAAGCAGCTCATACACACGACTGGCATGGCTCGCAGGCAGACTGTAAAGCTTACTCTGTATTTAGACAAGTAATGTTTATGATTAACACATTGTACCAAGATTAAATTATGCATTGTATATTAACATTGCCTCACCTGTAGGATTTCCAAGAGACCAAGGATAGCTGTTCGGACATCCTCCATTGGCGACTCAGCAGAGAGATCTCTTTCAGAAACTTCCAAGGGTCCTGAACACACCAGAGAGCGACTGGCCACCTACAAAAAAGTTGTATACTTACGAAATAATTATTTGGCATACACATCTGTAAAATTAACGTTGATCATATTACAGTATAATGCTACAACTACAAGAAAAGTATGCAGACCTACATGTAATAAACTGGTCCATGTTCTAATCTTTTTAAAATAAAGCCGTTATCGTCTAGTTGAGTTATATTACATCAGAATAACTGTATGGTACCACACAGATTTGTTTACTGCTAACTAAGAACTCCCCCCAATCTTTGTTTATGAGCCATCCATCATTCATCAGTCATCGTATTTTGATTCTTGCTTTACTGATCTGAAATTTTACACTTTTTGCTTCTCCATTACATCAACTTTGAATACTAAATACTATATTGCTGCCTAATAACATTCTAATAATAAAAATAATACTACACACATTTTGTATATCGCTTAAAAAAAAACACACCATAAAAATAAACTAAAAAGCAAACAAAACATGAGCTATATCAGGGGATGTCTAAAGTAGTGGTGAAGAGGTGGTTTCAGCAGTCAATGCATACATGTTCAGTGCTTAAGTGCCTTATATCCTTTTTACATCAGTGGTCTTACTGTCATTCCTGATCATGTTAGTACACTTCTCTTTACCCGCTCTATGATATCCAGCAGACTGGTGAAGTGGTGAGTGTTGCAGCCCTCAGCTAGATCCACCAGGAGCTGAGTGGCCTGTTTCCTCACAGCCAGGTCCCGGTCCTCCGCTATCCCACTGAGTTGAGGAATCACTACCATTTCAATCAACTCATCCTGGGACACACAAGAAAATAGAAAATATTACGAACTGAATATTATCATTTGTACCCTAATTAGACTATGAAAATGTGCAGACCTCATACAGCTGTCGGTTGGTACTCAAAACAAAGGAGAGGATGTGGAGAACTTTAATCCTTATTACACTGCGTGTCTCATTCCTGTGAGTGACATCAAAGTGCACAGCAGACAAAGCAAAAAAGAAATATGTTAAAATAGGCAATACAAAAGAAGGAAAGTGACTTTGAGTTGTCAAGGAGGAGAATGTCTACTACTACTACTACTACTACTACTACTAATAATAATAATAATAATAATAATAATAGATGAATGCACATTTTTCAACTATAATAAAAGAGAATCCTAATGTATCCTACCTAAAAAACTTCTCCATGAGGTGATGCAGGCTTTGAATCCACCCATCTTTGGCTGGTTGGATGGACTGAGCTCTGTACGATATGAGCGTCAGCACTGATGCATCCTATCAATATAAAAGAAATAATGGCAATTAACAAATCTACTCAAAGTGTAAGGAATAATTAAAATTTTGTGAGAGAAAACCAACAGATCTCTTGTCTGCGCATTTCTCCACCAGACTGAAAAACTTCTCTGTGGAGCCATGATAACCATTCTGCTCATACAGCTCCTCCACAGTGGTTAACAGCTCATAGACAATAGCCTTTAACTCCACACTTCCAATGGTCTATAAAAAAAAAAAGACATTTTGATATTTAATTCACAGGCAGTTACTAAATGAACTGCCACTGTGCACATACCTGGATCTGCTGCAGTAGTCTCTCAATGATACTGAGTAAAATATCCCATGTGACCACCTGCAGCTCCTTCCCATACTTTTTTATGAGTCTAGTTATGGACAGGACGATTTCATATGAAACCACTTCATTGGCACAAGACATTGCCTGAAGAGGTATTAAACAGCAAAGATTAAAATTATGACTTCAATATTCAATTTGATTATATAAGGACATATAAAGGAATGTTTATCCATATCCATTTGGTTTATATTTATGTCATTATAGCAAACAAATACAAAATGATACACAGTGAAACAAAAGAGAAATGTCACATATTGGTGTGTACCTTATAGAAAGATGGCAGGACAAGGGTGGGTGTGTTTTTGAGAGCAGGGAGTCTATGTGCACCCCACAGGGCCATCCCAACAAAAAATACAGCTCCTCTCAACAACGGAGCATCTTCCTGGTATGCCCTGGAGATATTTGCAACAATAACTTAATTAATACCAGAAAAGAAATGTACCATTATAATGCTGATGCTGTTAAACTCACCTCTCTTCCATTATTCTACACATAGTGTAAATAGCACTGTGGCCGAGATGAGTACCTAAGACCTTCCTCATTAACTGAAGAGACAAATATAAAGAGTGTGAGGTTGTGTTTTGATTCGTGCCATAGAGACAGGGATAAAAATATGTTATTTACCTTCCAGCAGGATTCACAAAACTCTTTGACATTAACAGTACGACAAAGTGTAATAATGAAAATGGTGAGTGAGTCCGAAGGGAGACAGTTGTAGCATACAACTGCATCTAAAACTTGCAACGCCACCTTTAAAAAACAAGTAACAAGACAAGCATTAATAATTACAGCATTGCCTAGCATGATGACCATAATAGGAGGAAGAAAACACTGACTTCAATGTCGGTAGAGGAGGTTGTTCGATTGCACAAAAGACATATTTTCCTAAATTAAAGAAATGGTTAATTAGAATTAATTATTTTGATCACTACATTTGTAATTGTAATAACTCTGTGTAGAAACATACTGGACCATGACTGAAACATTCTGATCCAGGTAGCAGCTGTTGAACTTCACAATATTGACAAGTACATGGAGAAAGTCAGAGGTAAGGCCAATGTCCATCCACAGGAGGACAAACCGTGCTGAAAACATCATCATACAAGTCAATAACCTTTCTATATTTTTACAAACATTCACTGTCCAACTTTACCAATGTCCTCCTCCAAGTACGTAATGTCTTTCCCATTTTCTGTCAGAGCTTTAAAAACCTCCAGTCGTTCTGATAGGTCTTCGTTGCATGGCTGATAGTCTCTAATTACTTTGAAGAAGAAGGCTCTGAGAGGTCCAAGTCGCTCCCCCTGCATAAAGGCAAGGACTTTAAGTAATACATTACATTTTCATACCCAGTACTGCCATCATATTTCAGTTTGAAAGCTGTTCAGATTGTCATTTCCTTTTTTTTTTTTAAATAAAGCTGTCACATAATAACCGTTTGGCTTCTTCCATTAAATCAACCTTGAACACAAACAAAATACAACTGAATATGCTAATGATGAAGGAACACAGTTATGGTTAAAAGAATAATATAGATTTTGCATAATATGTTCATTTTAATGTAGTTGTAAGTGGTAATGTAGTGGTTAGTGTAGCGTAGTCCAAAAGAAAAAAAGTATGACCCAATATATTAATTTAAATTAAAGTGTAGCTTGCTTATAGACTGTGGGGAGAATATATGACAGCACTGATCACTGTTTCAAACAGTCTCTTTGCCCCTTACCTGTCCCTGAATGATGGCCCTAAGCAGCTGCAGAACAGCGTGTCTGGCCTCAGGTGGCTGTTCTGGAGCCAACATATCCTCCACTGCTTTCCAAACAGCCTCCACAGCATGCTATAAAACATACATTAATTACAGCCTGCTATAATGTAATGTAATCATCACAATTTAAAAACTCATAACTAAACAATAAAACAACAATATTATAGCTAAACTGAAACCAAATTTGACCAAATGGGTAAAATAATTACCTCTTCAAACTTTTTTGTTTTGGCCAAATCACACACTTGATTCATTATTCTGACCCGATTGTTGAGGCCACAATCAGGCTGTAGCTCCTACAAACCAAAAACATATTTATTTGATTTCACCTTGACGTTAAGTGTAAAAATGCATCATTTCTCACCTTTATAATTTCCGATGTAATTATAAACTCAGAAGGCTTTGATTCACTCTGTTTGGTTGGTTGTCGCGCTTGTCCCAGGCCCAGAATCCCCTTCACCTTCTCCTTTAGGCTCTCCTTGCTTGGCTGTTTGTTCATGATGTGACTGCACAGGCAAGGGCCGGTGGCTGCTTTAAAAAGGTGACAAGACTTTAGGATTTTTAACAAATATTAGAATGCAACAAAATTGAGCATTAATAACTGGGGCTGTATTCCCTTAGACCTTTAGTCGATTAAATCTGTCAATAACATTTTAGTCAATTGAAAATTTGATTAATCAACAATTAAGTTATTTATTTTAAAAGGATTTATACTAAATAATATGAGAAGGGGGAAGGTATGGATTAGAGTGAATAAGATTTGGACGTGATTTTTTTTATTACATATACAGTAAATACACGGTATCCTAGAGCTGTTTTGAATAAGTAGACATTTTAGCAAAATTTCCAGTCCAGTTGATGTGAGCGCAGTTTGGCTGAGATACATGTTTAGATCATAAAAATACTTGTTGCCACAGTCCTCAATTTACTCAGCAAATTGATCAGCAGGACATCTCTTTAGTTGACCAAATATTTATCAAGTCTACTATGGCTCTATTAATAATACATAATAACACACATTAAATTAGCACATCTGTTTGCATTTTTTAAGTGCATTTTTAAAATAGCCAGGTTGAAAGTTATTTGTCCATCACATGCAAATTAATGTGACTAATAAATGCATTTTAATGAGAATGAGATAACATACACATTATTTCCATTATTGCCAACCTCTTGTTACTTCTAAAAAAACGAATGATACAGTTTGTTTCTCAGTATCAGAAATGGTAGACTGTTTATTTAAATTAAAAATGTAGCTACAACATCTAACCCCAACTAATTGTTTATTAACATTAGGCTTAACACGTTAACAAGACTGGTGTAAATGGCAGCCTGTAAATGTGTAAACCTGGGGGGCATGATAGAAAAATGTGCTGTCATGTGGACTTGACAAAGACAGAGGGAGGGAGGTGAGCAGACAGACAACGGCTGCTCTGTTGGTTCAGTAAATCAACAACAACACAGCGCTGCATCATTTAGACTGCCAAAAGAGGGCATTTACCAACAAAAACATCACTAGATCATCAAGATCGTAAAGAGAATATCATGCATGACACTACTGTACGTTAGCTGCGTATTTCATGGGCTAGCATTTGGCATTCAAGGTCTGGTAGCTTTAAAACAACGCCTCCATCGCCCCCCTTTTCATCAAGGATCTTACCTTTGTCAGGTTGTGTCGGCCTTGAATACTTTGATACTTATCAACACCTGGAGGCAACCATCACACCGTGTGGATACGAACATGCATTTGCAGCTGGGAGGCTTTTCTAGTCCAAGATCAGACCTCCAGTTCTCAACCGGATAGCACTAATGCAGTGACAGGGGCACTTCCTACAAAAACACGTTTGTCGCTAAGAATGATGGGGATTGTAGTTCACATGATGCGTAAACTACTAGCAGCAAGTTAATTTTATTTAACGAGGTTAAACATGTTGTTGCATCTCTTTGGTGTTGCTTCTTCTAATGCATACTTTTCAAAGCAAATATCGTACTGATGTGATGATAGGAGTATAACAACAAGCTAACTTTAGCTAACAGTAGCCACATGCTAAAATGATCTCACATTGCATGAGAGCGTGGCTGTCTTCTGTCGTTATTGTTACAATGAATAAACTGTAATATAGTGAGAACTTGGCTGTAAAAGTTTACTTATATTATATTTATATGAAAGTTGGGAAATCTTCTATAGGGTATTGATTGGCTAATAGAAATGTTGTGAAAGAGCTGTCCCTCATGACTGTATTGTCCAATGAGAGGCCATGTTTATCTGCCTTCTGTCTGCAGCTGGATCCATGCGTGTTCATGAGACATTTGTCCTACACGGTAGTACGAAATTTTACAATGACATCTCAGTATTTCAAGAAGAGGTCTGCAGTTACTCACAATAGCGCACAAGATCCTGGCTCCGGTTTGTCCTGCCTCCGCTCCAAACTCAACAGACCGATCAAAAGTGAAGAAGCTGCGGTTAAGCTAGAGGACCAAGAACCCCAAATATCAGAGAAAACACCCTTTTCCATAAATTCAGGTAATGTTTGTATCAGCGCTAAGCCATAAAATCAGCAAATGTGTTGTTACTTTTTCACTGAAATGAGCCATCATCATATCTATAGTATCCATGCCATACCAATCCAACACAACTTTATTTGTGTATCACATTGCTATATACTCCACCTTTTATATTATTGCAGTGTGCTGCCCTGAACATCCACCACAGGATGCTGTTCGGCCAAAAACAGACTCTGAACCTTTGTCTTCAAACAATCGCAGAAGAAGACAGCTGAAGGTGGAATATGTTAAGGATGAAGATACTGCACAGATGAAAACAGAGCACTGGGAGCCTGCGGATTGGAAGAAACAACTTGACCACATAAGAGAGATGAGGAGTGGCCGAGATGCTCCTGTCGATAACATGGGAGCAGAGAAATGCTATGACCATGATGCCCCAGCACAAGTATGAGGAGTTTAATAATTTACACCGAGCAGAGCATTATTTAAAGGTGCACTGGGTAACTTTTCTGGCGGAAGTTCCGTCAAATGCTTTTCTCCATGTTATTTCTTTGAAATGTTTCACAATACTGTATTAAACCTTTCTATCTTCATGGAGACCAAACCAGGCCAAGTTACAGGTCAGACCTGTGAAGATGCAGCCCCGCTCACAGTCAGAATGCCTGTTTTTCTAGGTGTTTTTGAGCAATAAAACCACCTGTAATAATAATGTAAGGTAATGCTGTTTAATGTTATACTGTGGAACATTCTAGGTAGAGCAATGACATGTCCAAAGAAAAAAACAGGGGATGAACCCTCCATCAGAAAAGTTACCCAATGCTCCTTTAAGTGTGGTTTAAATTCTGTTTATCCACAGGTAAAACGCTTTCAGGTTTTGGTGTCTCTAATGCTGTCCAGTCAAACCAAAGACCAGGTCACAGCAGGTGCAATGGAGCGGCTACGAACACACGGATGCACTGTGGAAAATATACTCAGTACTGATGATGAAACACTTGGAAAACTGATTTATCCTGTTGGCTTTTGGAAGGTAATCATCTACTGAATTGTATTTGTGCTTTTATATGTTTATCAAAATGAATAAATTATGTTTTATATCTTGCATTCATTATAGTATTGTCTATTTGATGTGCTGCAGACCAAAGTGAAATATCTAAAGTTGACATGTGCCATTCTCCAAAAGGAGTTTGGGGGGGACATTCCAAACAGTGTTGAAGGTTTGGTCCATTTGCCTGGAGTTGGACCAAAGATGGCCCACCTCGCTATGGACATCGCATGGGACCAGGTGTTGGGCATTGGTAGGAACACTCTACATTCAAACAAATAATAAATTATGTAGTATAGAGTAGTTGCTGTCGTTTGTCTAGGCAGGTGCCATCCAATACAAAAACATTTATAGAAACGTATGACATTATTTGGCCCTTCTTTATTGCCTTACTGACAGAGGGTTTTTAACCTTACATTTTTATATATGTTCATACAATAGACCTACAGCAAAATGTCTTGTTCAAGAACACAACAGTATTTAATCAATGTTTTTTGTGGTTGATATTGACTTAGGAGTGGACACACATGTACATCGTATCTCGAATAGATTGGGTTGGCTCAAAAAAATTACCAAGAACCCGGAGGAGACACGCAAAGCCCTGGAAGAGTGGTTGCCAAGGTAACAGGATGACTTAAGTCTGAGGTCATAGTTGTCAAGATTAATCCAAATAAACTGGGCAACTGTAAATAAATAACAGCTCTGCTCACGCGCTTTATTTGAGCAATAGTCAACATCACATCCAAGTGGGAGGCAAATCTCTGTGGAACTGGAACTGTAAAAAATATTCATATTCAGTATTCATAAGAACTTTTGACATTAAGTGTGATTTATTTAAACTGAGTATATGCTTAGAATAGAAAATTGAAATAAATATGACTGCTTTAGCTTTTGCGTTAAACACATAGTGTAAATGCTGTAACCAGTATGCTACAATTGCTATTACTGTTAATACAATTTATTAAAGAATGTCACTCATCACTTCCCAATATTAACAAGAAGGGAATATACTTCCCTTCATGTTAAGTGTGCTGTGTTGTTCTAGGGAGCTGTGGAGTGAGATCAACTGGCTGCTGGTTGGTTTTGGGCAGCAGGTCTGTTTACCAGTCAACCCGCTGTGCTCTGTGTGTCTAAACCAGCACAACTGCCCCTCTGCGCACAAAGCATCCCCGGTGAAGAGACCCAAGTCTAGATCCCCAAACTCATCCAGCAAAACCACCCACAAAACAAAAATTGAACCCAGTAAAGTTGAGCCGTCATCCCCTGCTGCCCCTTCTTTACCAAAGAAGAACAAAAATAAGAAAAAGAAACCTAAATAAATATCCTGACACATACAGAGACATTTCTGTTCATTGATTCATTTAAAAAGTTTGGTTTTTTTTACAAAATAAAGACAAACATAGGCATTGTTTACTTTATTTTCTTTGTTCAGTCACAAAGCAGTAGATGCATTGTAATTAATTGCATATAAGATCTGTTTTAGGTGTGCCAGGTAGTTCCTGTACAACTCCTGTTTATTGGCTTAGTGCCACAAGTCACACCAGGATGCATGGAGACGGCAACTATCCTATCACAAATTACTAGTAAAACTTGTTTTTACAAAACTCTTGACAAATTTGATTTATTTATTCAGCATAAATTTATTCCTACAACTATCCACGGTCATCATCATAAACTTGAAAAAGTACATAAATTGTCAGAGGTGGCTCATATTTAGTTGCAGTTCTGTTCACACCGAATGTTTTGTCCTCTCCGCCTGGTTTGAATATCAAAAGCACACACCCAGAGTTACTTGTCCTAAATTCCTCGAGCAGCTCCCATGGGCTGTAGCCTATGTCACCACACTTAAGGCGCAGGGCAATGGAGCCTACGATGACTCTTTGACGCAACTGTCCACGTATTGGTCGGCTGTGAGGAGAGAGTTAATAGAGGGAGGATAAGGAGGACTTCGCGCAGGTCACAGTCACCTTTACCTCATGGGATTCACCGTGCCTTTATTTTCAGACTTGTGATAAAGGACAGAACATTTTGCTACTCTCTGAATACATTAAAACGCTGTTGTCTGGTTCACTTTGTTTACGCCACCTTCCACGGTCAAGTCTGCGAAAAGTGGAAGCGCATCTGACGTCTTTTTGCGCACTTGTTGCGCTGTGTCGGACTGTAGGACTCAGCCACGCACCTGACATTGAGAATTAAGTGTTACGCGCCAGGAACAGCTCCCTAATCTCTGATCTCTTGGATTACTCCTCCAATGGACGCGATTTGGCCTCGGTCTGTGATTTTTGGCCACACTTTTACGCACAGTGGGGACTACTATGGTGCGCATTATAGCCTGCGCTTCTAGATTTTACGATGGATTAAACTTTAATTTCTGTTATACGATGGTTTGATAATTGTGTCCCGAACAGACTTTGGATTAATTAATCGTTATCATGCACTCACATCACGCTAAATAATGATGATTGGTTTCCAGCAGCGCGCAGCCGTACGTTGGATTAACCGACTTTCTACCCCTCTGCGATCAAGCACTTGTTTATTCCTTTGAGACTCTTTTGACCTGTTTCTATCTATTCACGGGCGATGGAAGGTGAGTTGAGACCGAGGCTCTGTTTCCTCACTAAAGGAGAGCGCGGATATGGCTTTCACTTGCACGGGGAGAGGAATAAAGGCGGACAGTTCATCCGGAAAGTGGAACCGGGCTCCTGCGCTGACTTGGCGGGACTAAGAGCAGGAGACCGACTGGTAGAGGTCAATGGGGAAAATGTGGAAAACGCAACGCACCATGAAGTGAGTGAAATTAAAAAAGTAAAAGTATTTGGCTGTAGGCAGGAAGTCGCTAAGACGCAATACATAAGACACAAACAATAAGTCCACACCTGTCCAACCACTTTTCCTTAGCCTGAGGAGAAGGAGGGAGGCACCAAAATGGGTCAGTGTTAGTCTTGTGTAATGGGAATCACTGTAAGTCTTTGTCATGGTTAAACTATGCTATGTGCAGGCCATAAGAGGGATCATAATGACACTGATGCATTTAAAACTAGTCCGTGTGATTTAGAAATCAACCATTATGGTCAACAGATAAAATAATCTGCTCAGAGAGTATATAAACCATCACATTAGCCTTTGCAGCAGTCAACATGCAGTTTATCACATCCAAGATCCCTGGTAAACTGTTAAAAAGGTCTAACAACAAGTAAAAGCAATGGCATAAACCAATATTTAGGGATATGGGAACTTCTCAGTATTGCTACAACCTCAGTAGTTTTTGTTGTTGTTTGATATGATTACATCTCTGAAACTGTCTAGTCCTCATAAGATCTGTTTTCAAAGGTGGTCAACCGAATCCGAGAGGTGGACTTCCGCACGCGGCTGCTGGTGGTGGACAGAGAAACCGATGAGTACCTCCACAGTCGCGGCTTGGCTTGCACAGAGGCTCTGGCCATTGAAATGGGCACCCTGTCCCCACGTCCATCTCCAGCCCCCACCCCCAGCTCTTCACCCATCCCACCCTTCTTGCTGAGGGAGCTCGGAGCACTGTCCCCCAAAACAAACCGTTCATATGCCTTGTCCACAGTGCACCCCCTCACCATCTCCCACTCTCCCACTCCAACAGTCACTGATGGGAAGTCTTCAAGAAACTCTATGGCTTCAAGAAACTCAATGGCTTCAAGAAACTCAGTGGCTTCAAGCATCACTACAGACACAGAGGTGAGTCTCTGGTTTATAAGATGAAGAGGGGCATTTTCCAGTCACTGAGGGATCATGGCTAATCTGGTCTTGGCTAAGGAGACAGTTTACCACCTATTACCACTGTTAAGGTTATAAAAACTAAACCACCACCAAACGTCTATGTCTGAGGCTATAAAGTAAGTAGGTACATATTCAGCTCATACTCATATTTCATCTGTCAATTGTAAAGCACTCTGGAAGGAAATCACAGTAATTAGTGTTTCAGAGACTTTCTCACAGTCTTCAGTTTCCTCTAAATCTTTCACACAAGATTCAGACCCATTGTCTCACGGTATAGTATTAGTATAGACTGTGAGTGGCGTGTGAGCATCATAAATATGCTTTGTTTCTAAGGGGCCTGTCTGTGTGGTTGGTAACACCTGACAAACTCAGGTAAAGCTCTGCAGGTGCGGTGCACTGATCGTGTTTCCTGCCATGTCAGGGACACTCAAAGCATTGTTTTGTCAAATTCAATGACCATTTCAGATCCTTACTGAGATAGGATTTTATTGTAAGGCTCTATGGGATTTTGGGGGCAACAGATTGAAATCCAAGCGCAGCATTCTTTCTGTCCCATGTGTAATATTAAATAACATATACCTGATGCTGCAGGCATTGTCAGTTTCTTTCTAAACATAACTTTAACACACTTTTCCTGTTCACGAGTTTAGTGTTTATAAGAATATTACACACATTCAATGATAAAAATTATAAAAGAATGTGGGGTTTTCTTAAAATACTTAATGTCATTGTTTGAATGAACTTAGATGTGTAAATATGTTAATATTACAGTTGATAAAAATGCTAAAAGTTCTAGATAATGACACTGATGCTTCTCTTGTGTTTGAGCTGTGGGAACATACTGAGCTTTGACCTCTCACTGTAGCATTGGTCAAAGTCAGCACTGAAGAAAAGACACAGCAAACTTCACAACCAGGCCATGTGTAACACATAACATCAGTAGCGCCTGAAAAAAAACAAGACTGGTGATATTGAGCTCATGTTTAGGTTAAAAACAAAAGGCTCCAGAGTCTTCTGGAGCAGTGGCTCCCATTAACCTCTAGCCTGTTTGGTTCAGGGTACAATAAATACAGGCTAGCCCTGCTCTCACATTTCTTTTGCACAAACTTCAGTTAACATAAAATCTTTTCCATTAAATGAATGGTTGAAATCCCCCTTAAGAGCCATTGACAGTTTGAGTAGTAACTTTAATCAGGTTTGTAGCACTTTATGGATTCATTGTGCCGCAATAATCCTAGTGCACTTTCAGTAATTGCTTTATTGTACTCGCTGACACCAGCACTGATCACACTGGAGTCTCAGGACTGACGCCTTTCACTGAAAATGTAAATACTGTCCATTGATGCATGGTGTTATTATGGCATCAGATGCCCATATATTGTTACATAACCCAAAGAGTTATGCAAGAGTCATTTTGGACACTGGAAGGACTTTACCTTCCAGTGTTCCCTGTAGTCTTCGAAATATACCCCCAAAGGTTAGATTAAAAAAAAAGCTTTTCAGCTTTAATAAAGATGTAAGTGCTGAATAACATATTTGTACTCCTCAAACAAAACTGTATATGCCTGCTTTGTGAAGGAATTTATTTGGGGCAGAATACATATTTTAGTACAGCTGTTCTCAGTACTGCTACCGTTTATAATAACTGCTGTAGTATATTATATATTACTGTGGTCTGTCTCCATAGCCAACTGTCTCCATGGTGCTTGGGTTGTTTGTTGTGGCACTAACTGATTATCCTTCCTATATACCTGTCTAATGTTTAGACTGGTTGAAACCATCTAACCCCACAGACACAGACTGTCACTGGTCATTAGGCTCAGGACTGGGACAGATCCACTTAGCCCACACAGACCACCAGGCACCAGCTAATCTCCTAACACACTTTCTCTGGTTAATCAAGCAAAAATAAACTGATTTTGCCTTATTTTAGACACTTACCTGCATTCATAGCAACACAGTGATTGGTCTTGATTTTACATCGGGCAAACTTGGCACTTGGCACCACCATGAGTGACACATCTTGCAGCCACTGATTATCTGAATGTTTGTGCATAGAGTTCATTTGAATTCTCCCATTATTTTTACACAGAGGTGCCAGTGGTAATTTCTTTGGGCCTGCTTTGTTTGTTACAAAATGAAAGATTCCTGATTAGTCTCTGTCTCTGTTTACACAGTATCTGTATCTTCAAGGTGTCCATTACATATAATCAGTTATTCACATATTGATTTACCAGTCCAAATACATTGAACACTTCATACATTTACACTTACTTCATATATCTGATTTGAAAAAAAAAAAGTAATTAAATGAGAGGGTGGTGTAGTGTAGTGTTGGATTAATACCGGGCAACCTTCTTGACAACCCATTATCCAGACTCTTACACAAATTGTATAGACTATTACACATTTTTGTGTGACTTCTAGCTGGAAGGGCAACTATATTTTCTCATCCAGACATTTTTTTATATTATTTGATCTTCATTTAATAAGGTATTGTGTATAGATTTATCATGAAAATCCTGTTTATATACAGATTTACATATAATGATCATTTGAGCCTGTAGGCATTTAGAATTTACTTTTTCTCTATTTGACTACTGCTACATTTTTGTGAACTAAACTTAAGATTTTGTTTGCTCAGTTGCAGGGAGAGCCTTCGCCCGAGCCAACCCCTGACCTCCTGCCTCGTCTGTGTCACCTCCTGAAGGGAGACAGTGGCTATGGTTTCAATCTCCACAGCAAAAAGAAGAGAACGGGGCAGTTTGTGCGATCTGTAGACCCTGGCAGTCCAGCCGAACAAGCAGACATTCGGCCAGGAGACAGGATAGTAGAGGTACATGCAAATTTAACACACATTTTAAGTTCAAGTGAGTTTGAGAGTGCATTTGATACTCATCTGGCATGTATTCTGTCAAGTATTCTGATTAGATTAAAGATTAAATTATGTGGGTGCTGGTGAGGACAGGAAGATCCGGCAGTCAAAGGTGTCCATCTATAAATCAATGAACTGCAGTATGAAAATATCTTTTTGCAATTTTGTTTGTACTGAAGTTAAATGGAGCTCTAATAAATACACTATACAAAGTGAAATGAGAATTAATTTGAATAAATTAATAGAGAAAAGTGGATCTTATATTTCAGTGCATGACCAGAGTCTGACAAATTTTTAGATATTTTGCAATTATACAAAGAAAAAAATCAAATAAGAATATTATCTTATATCTTCAGATGGTGTGGCAGTAGGTCTGTGAAGAAGAATGTTCTGTCAGCGCATCATCAGTTACAATGAGACGTCTTTTTCAGGTGAATGGGTTGAATGTAGAGGGGCTCAAACACTCAGAGGTGGTGGCTTTTATCCGAGCTGGAGGAGACGAAGTGCAGCTGCTTGTGGTGGATCCGGAGAGTGACGAGCTCTTCCAGCGCCTAGGAATCACACCCACAACCAGCCACGTCAAAGGTCAGTCACATGTACTACATAAGTGAGTTTCCTGCATTTCATGATAGCCATGAAATGTTTATATAAAGAATAGGTAGAGCTTGAGTAATATGATTTTGTTTTATAAAATTTCAATGCCAATTCTGTTTTTATATCAGTGAAATAACATGTCCAAAAATGTAACGTTATACGTCTTGTGCAATGGGAAATCAATTGAAATTGTTATATTAGGAAGCACTTTAAGAAAAAAAAAATGTTTGAATGTTTGCTGATTTATTTCTCTCATTTAATTTGTTACATAAAGTTATGAATCATTATGAAAACTAAATAATCAGCATATCTCTTGTGCCAAGGTGAATGTATTTCTTCTTTACATATTTTGCAGAGGTCTATGTGGACGAAGTTTCCACTGAAAGCATCCCCCAAACTCCATCTCCAACTATCGACCTCACATCATCCCACCCCCCGATTATAAATGTCACTCTCACGGACGGCTCCATCAGCCCAAAATCCTCCCCCAAATCTCGGGCCAACGGGAGCACCGCGTCCCAGTCGTCAAGAAGCTCCACCACGCAGTCCGAGATCAGCAGCTCCGATATGAGCATTCAGGTAAGGGAGGACAAAAAGGCGTATGCACTGTAAAATAACAAAGACACAAAAGAACAGCAACTAGCGCCTCAGTGGTTTTGTGTTGCAGGTCCCAGATGAGGATGACAGGTGTGTGTCAGACCCCTTTGCAGAGGGTGGCCTGCGCTTGAGTCCCACAGCAGCAGAGGCCAGGAAGAAGGCCCTGGCCAGTCGCAACAAAAAGAGAGCACCTCCTATGGACTGGAGTAAGAAGAAAGAGATTTTCAGTAACTACTGAACCTATAAAACTACAACGGTTTGGACATATGAAGTAATAATAATAATTTGAAGTAGGATGGATCTGGACATTGGGGCTGAAGGAGAGATTCTCAGATGAAGAGCAGGGCTTATGGGTTATGAGTGCGTAATAGAGACTGTGCACTTTCCCTCTTTTGTGAGTCTGTTACAGTATCAACAACAATGCAATCATTTATCAGCTTTGTGTGAGGACTGTGATGTGCTGCTGTGTTTGTGTACATTATCATAAAAGCTAAATTTGTGAGGTAGCTTTTAGAATATCTCATTTACATTGGCCTGTGCATCAACTAAATTCAATGTAAATGAAGAATGAAGAAAATTGTGTTTGAACTTATTCTTAAACAACTGAAAAATGTAATATTGTTAATGTTTGTTGTGATTAAGCTTCAAACAATGTAAAATAAATCATGTACATAATGCCATACTGGGCTCCTCCCTCCAAATGAGGACAAGAGTAAATCTGCTGGGATGTGGACAAACAAAAGGCTGAATAAGGACAGGCACAGGAGACGAACAGGAAAAGCCAGCTCATGTCCTTCAGATGAAGATGCTCAACTCCTGTGTCCTAAATTTTACACCCCAAACAATGAGAACCTTCTCACATTGTCTATATCAGATGCAGAGATATGAATATAAGGCTGGTCTCATTTCCTACATCAACCTGTGTTAAACGCAGGAAGAGAGGAAGTGCTCAAAATCTCTACTCCTTGTACAAGAATCCAGTAGAAGTAAAGAACTACTACAAGACAAAACTGTACAGAAAAATATATTTAAAAAAAGTACGAATTTATGTAAGTATCCAGTTCCATTGCACCAGTTGCAGTCCTCCTACAGCCACATTGTGATGGAGAAGAAAAGATGGCATCCCATGTAAGTGAATCTGGTAATTATAGTCTGATCGAGAGTCTGATAAACACTGCGCTGGGTTTTAATGGGGAATTTGTGACCAGCCACTGAACCCCATTGTCTTCTGCATGTCCCAGCGCAGCAAAGGAGGCCAAAGATATGTCTAAAAGAGGCTTTGATGCCACCAAGCTGGAATTTCTGTCCTAGATAAACACTATTCATTCACATGGGAAATTCCAACAGCATGATAATCTGAAGGATCTAACTTTACTGGAGATCCCAGAAAGTTAAAGAATAAACAGACAATTATTCATGGTTTTGTATTCTGTTTTTCAATAGTTCCCATAGGACCTTTCAGCTCAAATTTTAGCTCTAACATTTTATCAATCAAAAACAGTGGAAGTCGCATGCACTTGCATCAATTTAAATTTTTGTAAGACAGTCTGATCAATTAACAATTGAATAATAATAATTGAATAAGATATTGTTAACACCCAATATAATCTTGTATGCTCTTCTAACTATTCATTATTCACTATTCTATGCACATGTATCAATACGAAAGGTCCGGGGTTTAGTTAAGTTTATGCATCATGTAATTTGAGCCTTGAGTCACTGAAAAGGAGGACACACATAGATAATGGTGTGATGTCATTAGTCAGGTAAACTACAAGCGCTAACAAACAGTATATATACAAAATAATTATGTTTTTGTTACTAACCTGTGCAAGGCAAGTGGCAAGTAATTCACACAGAAATGAAGGTCTGCCAAATTTCAACAAAATCATGCTCTTTATTGGATATTAAAGACCATTTTGATCAATCGCTCTATTTTGTTCCCATCTTTTTTGCTTTCAAATTCACATTTTGTTTTTCAATGTAACTTACGTTCATCACACACAGTTATTTCCAATACAAAAATGCTCATAAAAACTATAAAGACTAAAAGGAACACGTGAAAAAGCTCTCATATTGGTTATTAATAATCGATTTAGAAGTTTGAATTGTCACAGTCTAGGTTAAATTTAGTGCTTATCAGCATTTAATTACTAACTGTAGGAAAATAAAAGCCTGTATGTTTGATTTTGCAGAGAAAATCTAACTCCAATAAAAAAAAAGGTCCTATACTACGCTAAAGTGACTCTTGTGAGCTTTTAGCCGTGTTATAATGTTGTTACCTCATCAAAAACAAAGCCATTGTTTTGTTTCATTCACACATGTTTGAGGAATCATTTATTATTAGTCTGTCTACATCTCCAAAGCTCAAAATGCTCTGTTCCACCTTGTGATATCATGATGAAGCAGTAGTTTTCAAGTTAACAGCTAGATTGAACCTTTTGTTCAGTAGAGGCTGCCTATTACAGGGCTGAAATTATCCAGATAATTCTAGTGAAGGTGTATGAAGTTTAAAAACACAGTGGAACACAGTGTTTTCTGTTTGAGAGAAGTTTGTATGTTAAACATGTATGAATGAAACAAAAGACAACTCCGGGTAACTTTTTGATGAGGTAACAACATTATAACATAGATCACATAACAGCATAATATAGATTCTAAAATCCCAAAGTTCTGTCCACTGGTCTCTTTTAGTGTGAAAACTTTAGTTCAGTTGACAGTATTCAATCTTCTTTTGCTATAGAATCTACTTGGACAACAGAGGGATTATTATAAACATCCTTTCACATAACAAACCAACCAAGCAAAACATTAAGACCACTGAAGTAACGCATTGTCGTCATCAATATTTACCATCGCATGTGTTTGCTCGCTAACTAGTAGACGTAAGTTTGTCACAAGGAGTGGAGCGTGTGCCCAGAGGCTCTCCAGTGTGGTGATTGTTGAGGATATTAAGTGTCATTTATATTATCTTAAATTCGAGATTATGAGATCATATGGAATGTCAAAGAATTAAATCCAGCAATGTTGAAACTGACCATTAAAGGGGTGGCATGTAATATTTTAGGCAGAGAGTCCAAAACTTTCTATTCTCCATGGAGCTGTTTTGCCTGGAATGTTCCACCAAATGACATAAAACTATAGGTGACTCTACCAAACTAAGTAGTTTTGGGCCTTAAAATGATCTGACTCTCCACCAGAAAAGTATGTGGTGCACCTTTAATACCTTTGACTGCAGGCACTTGAAATCTACATTACAACCAAAAAATACTTGTTAACCAAATTAATTTTCTTGCCTCCGGTAGGTGTTTTGATTGTATAGGTCTTCAGTATGTTGTAATGTTACCTGAAACCCCACAAATTAGTACAAATACAAGTGGTCATAATGAATTGCCTGATCAGTGCATGTGTTCAGTATTGAAACAGCAGCATGTTTTAACTTACATTTGAATGGTAATTGCTCTTTGGCAGTGTCCTAGCTTTTATTTACTTTACTGTGCTCTAATCTGGCTTTATTTTGAGGTGCTGTGTTGGTGTATAAATGGTGGTTTATTACCATTTATCAAGCTTAAAAGGTACACTGTGTAATTTTTCTGGTTGAGGGCCCAGGTGCCTGCTTGTCTCCATGGTGATGTTATTGCTTGGTATGAAATTGGATATTTCATTATAGGGTTTAATTAGCTTGAAAACACATTTTAAATGTGAGTGGGGTCGCCTTTCAACATATCTGACCTATAATTTGACCTTATGCCATCACCTGCTCATCTCCATGGAGATAGATATGTTTAAAGCCATACTGTAGAAATTCAAGACAATAACATCTCCATGACAAGCAGGATAAGCAGGAAGCTGGACCTCCACCAGAAAAGTTATATAGTACACCTTTAAATGCATACTGAAGAGCACACACACACACACACACACACACACCCACATATCCAGTGAAAAAATACACATAAAAGCATGCATACATATAAAAAGAAATTAAACCAAATTATTATTTGAACCCCCGCTATCAACTGCTCAAAACATGCTTGCAGAGAGAAACTTCTCATGCACACACACACACACACACACACACACACACACACACACACACACACATACATACACACACACCTCAATATGGCAATAGGTTAGTGGTTGTAAAAGTGCGGATTAGTCGCAGTTTCACAAGTTGATTTTATTTGCCATTTAGTATTGGGATATTTTTGCCAGTCAAAGACACTTAAATTTCACAGTGCAACACAGTATGACAAACACTGACATTAGGGTCAAGACATATATGGGTGAGGTTAAAAATGTCCATACAAAAAAGTTAAAATAAAATAAAAAAAGTGCAAAAAAAACAAAACAAAACAAAACAAAAAAATAACAACTTAAGAGTCACTGAAAGTAGCATTAATAAAATAAAAAAAAGTTTGCGTTACTTGTGCAGGTTTATGTCCACTATTGAAAACAAATCAGTAGCAGCGAAATAAGAAAAAAATAACAAAATATGGACCAGTTTAAAATGTTATAAAGATCACAACGACACTGAGGATCACTGCTTTACTTAAGATATCAATATGGCATCAAATGGGTATCAGTACGGATGTGGACAGACACTCACTCACTCAGTCACAGTTAACAAGCGCAATAGACAAGACCAATGGAAGTAAGTTTAAGCTCAGTACCATATCAAACTATGCATTTTCACACGTTTTATACATAAAATGCCAAAATAGGTTTTACAGACTGCACATGCACACAGACACATACACACTAAATCTTACGAACTACTATAAAGAAATATATGGATTTATCTTTGAATTTTCCCGAATGATGAGGAAAAACAAATGTGTTAGCCCTAATCCTCCCTTTTCTAGAGGAATGATTTCTGTGTATAGCCAAAAGCAAACATACTTTTCTTAAACTCTCAATAGGTCAGATAAAAATGCAATAGGAGATTGTAAATTAGAAAAACTGTCACTGATGCTCTGGGGTTAAAATGAAGGAAACATAGAAAAAGATTATCTTACAGCCATATGTGGATGAAGTGATTTCTATTGATATCCCCGGAAAATAAAGATATTTTCACCCAAAAATGGACAGTTTTGACACCTGCTTATCCGCCCCTAACTACATGTAGTAGGTCACAAAAAGTCTAAATTATAGTGCCACCCACAGTCAGTTCTAGGTACTGCATGTACAGCTTGTGCAAGTGTTAAAGAGTCTGTTATGTCTGTCGGTCAAGCTACTCTCAACTTTAAGAATCCCATAAAAATCTCAACTGTCCCTGTTTTCCCAGCTAAGTAACAGAACTCTCTAAGGCTCTTAATCCCTGCTTTGTAAACATCTTCTCTCCCTGCCTATCCCTGAACTTTCTCTGGTCTTTCTCTGGTCTCTCCTAGATCCAACTTTCCTCTGGATTTTTCTCTGGTTTCTTCTCTGTCCTTCTCTGCGTCCCTCTATCTGTCCCTACAGTTTTTCTGTGTCTGGTCCCTGCCTAGTTAATCTAGAGGTGTCCCCCCTGTCCCTCCCTCCCTCCCGCCCACCCTCCCTCTCTCTATGGACAAACACATAGGGCGTGGGGGCCTTCCTTCAGGGGCCGTTAACATCCCTCTCCCTCCCCCCAGATCAGGGCAGTGCAATACACAGATGGATGAGTTTCCCATTCACCCTCCTCCTGCTGACGCACCTGCAACAACAACAATCAAAAGTTTATTGAGTTGTGTTTGGTTTATTGTATGTAAATTAGTGCAGAATTACCTCCTCAGGTGGGTGTAGAAGCTCTAAACACCATAGCACGCTGCCAGTCTTTCTTTCAGGAGAGGGGGAAACTGCTCTGAGAATTGTTGCCAATTCTCCTCCCCGACTTGTTCCTTGAAACCATGCAAGATCTAAGAGAGCAAAAGAACTGGCTTACTTGGAGCATCCTTGACAAACATACTGTAAATGTGAGTTCTTACTAATCAAAATTAAACATCTGCTTCTCTCCATGGAGATGTTATTTTCTTTGGAATGATCCCCTATGGTATTAAAATTATTCATCTCCAAGGAGCTGACGCCATCAGGTGAGCCTCCAGTCTTTCAAGGGATTTTTTTTAGCAATAAAACAAAAATTGACCACTGCAACAACTTGGCTTTTGTCAAACTTGCTCATTTACGCCTTTATCATATAAAACTTTCAGAACTTAATGCAGAGATAATCGGTTCCCCTTTCAGGTCAAAATGATGGGTGTACCCATTTAATTAGTTTGGTCTTTAGCTAGACCAAAAGAATGGTCCTAGAAAAGAATGAAAAAACTGTTGGTAAGGGGTCTATTACCTTATAAAACATGTCTCTCAGATCGTCTTTAGGGTTCACCCAGGAGGCAACAGCATCACAGAAGAAGATGAAGTCCTGCTCAAACAAAAGAAATGAGACATGCACTGTACAAGTTTAAACAGCTGTAAAAAATAAAGCTTTATCTTACCTGCACTACACCTCCAGGGTTCACACCAATCATCATGCATATCCCACGGAAAGCAGAGTCTTTCTCTTCATTGTCTCTAATGTTTCGTAGAGAAGTACACCTGTGACAAAAATAAACCACAATTTGATTAATCTATAGCAAAAATACCTTGTAAACTTAGACTTGACAAACTTTATTGATTCACAAGGGATATTATTTGGATACAGTAGCTCACACATCACAATAAATATAATAATAAAGAACAAAAATATAAAAGATCATTTCTGTAACTTACCATGGGCGGATGAACTGAGGCAGCATAGAGGCAACCTCCTGAGGACACACATAGCCCAGTCGACCAATTGTGATTGCTAAAAGAGAGAAATGTCAGGGTTAGTGTGCTAATAATTATTTTTTTTTCCCATGCAACACTCCTCCAAACACATTTGTCATCCAGTTCTTAGCAATGTGCTGCCTCTGTGCGAGCTGTTAAAAACAGTACCGGTGTTCTCCAGCAGGGTCTTGGGGGTGTTGGGACGATTGATGATCTCAACCAGCTGATTGAGCACCATAGGAATATAGGGCTGCATCTCCACTCCTGATTTGAAATAGAATAAGATTCAAGCTGTGATACAACCCTTTATGCACTCTAGTTTTCATAAAGAAATAAAATTAATTTACCCATCTGCATGCAGATCTCCCCAATGGCCCATGTAGCGTTATTGCACACAGAGATAAATTCGGGGTTCAAATTTTTACCAAGAATTGGCATAAATTCAGCTGAAAGAAATTAAAGAGGAAATTATGTTTTCAGATCAAAACAACAATAATGTTATACTGAAGAGAAAGAAATATTACCAATACAAGGTTTCACATGTGGAAAACAAGCCTTTGTTAAATCTCCTAGGAGTGCAAATGAACTCTGTCTTACTTCTGGCATTGTATCCTGGGGGAAAAAAAATTAAGAAAATTCCCAAAACTGTTTATTGCTACTTATTTTGTAAATATACAGACCTGCATGCACTGGAATAGTAAAGTCATGATGTTGCTGCGAGCTACAAGCGTGTCCACATGTCCACCCAGTCCCTCGGCCAAACCACTCAGAAGATCCAGTGCTACAATCATGAAGTCCTTGTCTGGTGCCTCATATTGATCTGGCTGCTGACTGTACATCTACAAGAGGAAACATATGTATTAGATAATAAGCAGGACAATAGTTTGATGGTTAAACTGTATATGAGAGTAATTAAACTGCACCATGGCCTGTGCTAGTGTCTTCTGGACCAGTGTGACACAGCGCTGGTAGACGGGCTCGCAGTATGGCAGGAAACCACTCTGCAGTGCTGTGGCCACAGAGGACAGACACTCGAGCAGTGGGAACAGATCCTTATCCTCATCCTTCAACTCATTCCATTTGGCAATCAGCGGCGGCATTAGCTTCTGAATGTACTCCTAAAAACAGACAAAGTTAGTAGGCAAATATTCGATTAGATCCATATATGCTGTATTGTTCATAAACCAAATTAATAAACTCACAGGCTGGTTAAGATGGTGTCCAACAGAGTCCGCCAGTGTACCGATGGCGTCATAAAGGATGAGCAGGTTTTTGTGCTGATATTTTCCAAAAGCAAAAACCAAAGTGTCCAGAATGAAGCTCAGGTAAGGCACCAGCTCTGTACATGCCTCCTCTTCCAGAGTGGCAAATGCACTAAAGAAAAAAGGTGATGATACGTATGTAATGATGACAGAATTGTTAAAATATATAAATATATATAGAAATGTATGCAATGAAAAACAGTACCTGCATGCTGCCTCTTGAACTCGTTTATTGCCATCCAGAATGCGTTTGAGCAGTTCAGTCATCAGTGGTTTTAGATGGGCGTCGGGGGGCTGGCTGACCACCCAGTGAGCGTAACGACTGAGGGTCCAGCAGGCTATGGAGCGCACTAGAGCCTTCTTGTCACACAAACACTGAATAAGGTGAGGAATGAGCTCTGGCAAATAGGGAACCATTCCCTGCATACAACCTGAAAAGTACCACACATTAGACGTAGACAAACTTTATTGATGCAGAAGGGAAATTATTTGGACAGAATAGCTCACACATCACAATATATATAAAGAGCAAAAATATAAATGGTAATAATACATTTGAAATACGTACAAAAATAGCAAGAGACTTTTGTCAATAAGGCATAAGTATATAAAAGTGTATGTACAAGTACAAATAAAATATAGAAATATTTTTTAATAAATATAGTAATATAAATATATCTCAGTTACATACAAGAAATCGTAAGGAGAAACAGTGCAAAGAAATAATGATTGACATGACATAGGGTTATCTATTACATAAGGGTATGAATGTAGTCCTGTATCTCTCAGTGTCTGAGTGAAGCTTTAGGAGCCTGTTGGAGAATGAGCTTCTCTATCTCTCTAGTCTGGTGCAGTGGGTGAGCAGCACCACATAAACACCAAGAAAAAAGTTGTGGTGAAAGCCATTCTTAAAAATTAAAAAACACACCTTCAGCAATAGCTCCAAGGACAAGAATGCCAGACTCTTTGATGACCCAGTCGGGATGGAAAAGCAGGCCTTTCAGGAGGGGTAAGAGATGGGGCAACAACTCCTCACGAAACACATTGGCAAGAACATCCAGAGCAGCGGCTGAACACTTCCCTTTTGAAGACAAAAGCAAAACACTGCAAATTTCGATACACACAAAGGATCTGTTAAAACTTTTACTTTAGGCAATGAGCTTGCTGTGAAGTTATTGGCAATGGATAGAGGATTTCTTTTTTCTGCCTAAAAAGCTAACCTGATTTAAATATGGATAAGGCTATCCTAAGTTTACAATTTTAGGGCAAGGAAGAATATGCAAATTATAATATTCATAAATAAAGGGTGAGAGAGAGCATTGTACAATTTAGAGAGGCCTGCAGTTAAAAAAATTGGAGTCTAATCAGTGCATACTAATATTTACAACCAAGAACATAAGATAGTTATCCCACTATAAAGCATACCTTCATCTTAAACCAAACATAACGAAATATACAGGTGTCAGTACTACTTTAAAGTTTATGTGTGGCCCAACTTACGAAGATTCCAGTCAGACAGTGTATCATCATCGTCATCTTCATCATCGTCAAAGTCTTCCCCCTCCTCTCCCTCACCGCCTTCGTGCTGCAGGGTAACAGTCCTAGACTTATGGAAGCGTGGCTTGATGTCCTGTTCACTATCTGGGACAGTTTCATCCTCTTCAACATCTCCCTGTGTGGCAAAATTTTAAAAAGATAAACATATTTGTAGAAAAGTTTTTAATAGGATTAAATGATCAATAAACAATACGTACCTTCAGAAGAATGATGTCAATTTCAGAATATTTCATGCCATTCACTAAAATAGGAATAAGCCTGAAAGTAAAAAAAAAAGACAATAATTAAATTTCCATAAGTTGAATAAGTTGAATATGTGTGAAGATGTAAATAAGTATTAACTTACTGGACCAAGTGCCCACTCAGGGCCTCTTTGCAGATGGGCTGTTCAGCCAGAGTCAACCAGAACTCACAAGCCTCCAAAGCTACATTCTCATCTGGGTCTTGAGTCCTCTGTAGCATGTACTATAAAGACAAAAACAACAACAGCTCAGAAGCAAATATAAAGCATATATACAGTATGAATATAATAAAATGTACTGTACCTGGATAATGCAGTGCATGTGGGGGATGAGTCGGTCAATGCGGACCTCCAGCAGCATCACCAGCGCTCTGCACACATTCTTCCTCACTTCACAGTCCTCATCTCCAGCCAGAGCAAATAGGCTCTGCAAATTAGACAACAAAAATAAAAACAAATCTAATATTGCTTTAGAGAAAAAAAAAATCCTTAACAAAAACTCACCTCGATAAAGGTGTCAATATTATCCATGAGTGCTTGAGCTCGACCAATGATGAACTGGTTTACACATGCTATGGCATGGGACCTAAGGAGCACATGCATGAATTAGATGAGAATATCAATAGGAAAATGCATTAAGCATTTAAAAAAAAATACACAACATAGTTATTTATTAAATGGGTAACATATCCTTTTCTCCATCATTTTAACACTCATAAAATACTTTTGAAATCTTGTAGATCACTAACCTTATCTTGGGGCTGCAATGTTTAAAAAACTGGAGAAACTTGGGAATCATAATGTTGAGTGGTCGGTTCAGGGCATCACTATCCAACAGCTCAGAGGAATCTTCACAGATCTTCTGTAGAGCTCCAAATGAACCCTATAATAGAATACAGGTTAGGCTGCAACAATGGAAGACAATGTTCAGATAAAGTTGAAAGAATACTTGAGTTGGCTCACCTCACAGGTGTTGTAGTCTTCCGAATTCAGAAGATTACAGAGCTGGGGCAACAGTTCGGGCCAGGTCCGAAGCTCTCCTTTAGATGCTATGGTCGTTATCAGGATTCCTTCATAATCAAAAACAATTTATACTTAAAAATAACAATAAAAGAACAAACAAATAACAGCACCTAGTACTATAGCCCCTACTGCCACACACCATAACACAGCATAACCTGTTATTATAACCTGTTATATTCAACCTCCTACATACAAATAGTGGACTGACTCACAGTGTACAGACATGCTGCTTTTTTAGACTCACCAATAGTAGCTCTGATAAGTGGTGATGGGTCTCCAATGTTATTGAGGCATTCACGCTTGATGAAATCTGCCACATTCGGGGGAAAGTTCTGGTAGTGAGCCTTTACATTATTCTTCAATATCAGACCACTGAGTGAACGGGTTGGCTCATCTTCAGAACAGAAAAAAGATCAGTACCAATTCTTATAATGCCCTTTCATTGTCGTACAGTATACATACCTTCAGATTTCAGACTTGTGAGGACAAATATGAGATAGTTATTAAAATCTGGAAACTGGTTGAGTTGTTCCAGTTTCTGTAGTTTCTGTTAAGGATACACTCAGAAGTAATAACAACGCACTCTTATATAACCTGTGAGGCAGCTGAATCTGAACAGTTTCTTCTATCAAAAGTTCACAGTGCATGAGTTGCATGCTCAGACATCACACCTAATGTCACACTTAATAACACAACACATGAAACATGCTAGTGTAGGATACTTCTTGCACAGCTCTTTGTGTTGCTGTGTCTGGGGACTGGGAGTCCTTGAGTAGCTGGAGCACCTGCTGCAGTCCCTGTTCATCTGGCTGCCACTCCATCCTACTGGACACAAATAACCCAGCAGTCTATCTGTGATTACAGAGCTATAAAACATTATACTGCACAAAATGCGTTTTCATTCTCAGCTTGTTGAAACAATGTGGTTTATTTAAAAATGCGCTGTGTATGTATAACATGACATCCTCAAAGTAATGCTATTGGTAGAAGCTGCCTAGTGAATAATATGTATATTAACTGTTGTTCATTCAGGCGTCACCTGATAAAACACAAGACGTACACAACAATACAATGAAATTAGCACAACACCAAAATTACATCGCTGTTCAGCTAATGAAGTGTTGAATGAACGATCACATAGCATGTAATGTTTACAAACCCTGATCTGTGTTTCTTTACGAGGCCCAGATACAATAGGCGCAAACTGTTTGGCTCACTCACCAGGCTAACAAACTAGCGCTGCTACATCGGTGTAAGATAGCATTTCAAGATCACATCTGGTGCATAGTTTGCTCGTATGGTAATTCTCTGGTAATACAGGTAATATGACGACATGAACAAAATACGCTATTATAAACGGCAGAGGGAGGTAGTCCGATCAAGACAAGCCAACAGCTAAAGGTAGCTAGATAGCTAGCTTCAACTTGAAAGTGCCGCGGAAGATTTTACCTGAATACTCTGATGTGGTAGATGAATAATCTGAGACACAGTGGCCCGTTTACGGTTTACAAAATAACATCAAATAATATATGGCAATGATCGGGCTAATTATACACCTGTGTTGTCTGTCCCTCAATATAGTCACTTTGCTAGCTAGTTTGTGACAGAGATTGCATGCATTGTAATCAAGCCGGTGATTGGTGTGATCATTCTCGGCTTCCGTACAGACAGTTTTGGTTATCACCATCGTCTTTGTTATAGTTTTCTGACCTGATTTGTGTTCAGGGCGTTTTGGATGTTGATTTTAAATATGTGCAACAAAATGTAAATACATTATTTAAGCACAGCCAAAGTGCTATTAGCTACTATTGGGTAGCTTCAATTTTTGGCCACCAGATGACAGCATCAATTACCAACTCGTTCTTGACAACTGTAAATAAAACTATGAGCTATAATTGGGCGTGGGCAACACTGACACATACTTGTCCTTTATCAGGTTAAAGTCTAACATTAATCAATTTAACTTGGTTAAATTGATTGATACATATAAGACATATAAGACAAAAAAACAAAAACAAACAAACCTTGGAAAATCACTGAAAAGGGGCTGCTTTTTGTTGTGGAAGTAGGTTATTATAGTGTGTGTGTGTGTGTGTGTGTGTGTGTGTGTGTGTGTGTGTGTGTGTGTGTGTGTGTGTGTGTGTGTGTGTGTGTGTGTGTGTGTGAGTAAATGAGTTTCTTTCAATAAATACAGAGAAAATACACAAACATATTTATTCACTCTTGTCTTTACAATTACAGTAACCACAAAACCAACATTGCACTTCATTTATTATTGGTCAAAACTCATAATCTGTCCAAAAAAAACAAGATTTCAAAAAGGAGAGGAGATGAAATGACAACACTTTTGGATTCAACATAGAGAGCTTATTTCACTCTTGCTGCAGCCCCACTTGCAACATGCATTGGACAGTCCCACTACAACATCTCTGCCTTTTCTGTCTGCACTTCTCAGAGCCTCCAAAACCTCTTCCAGCATTGGAGAGCGAGCGGAACGACTGAATCCTGTGGCCTCTGCTGTGTCCTCAGATGTCTGGGTTTTCCATAAGTCTGGTTGTGCTGCATCTTGGCTCCTGGAGACTTGAGGCATAAGATTTGTGCCCCATGGATCAAAGTTCTCCTCTCCGGTTAAAGCTGATAACATTCAAAGATGACTTAAATTATGTTTTTTTCTTTTCCTTTAAACAATTTTGCAGTATTAAATGAACTCACCTGATTCTCCCACACTCCTCCTCCAGCGAGATCCTCCACATGTGAAGATGACAGCACGAATGAATTCTCTGCCACATAACTTTACCCCATAGAAGGAGGGATGGCCTTCATTGCACCGCACCCTGTGAACAAGTGTCACCAAAAGACCCAAAGTCAAAAGTGCTGCCTTCCACATAGTCAGGGAAAATGTTGTAAACCACTTGACTATAGCAGCAAAGTTGTCTGTTTGCTGTCTCCTAGAAGCCCATCTTATATATGTGTCCGAAACCTGGGGAAAAGACCTAATTTTACCTCCACACTTATTCATAACAAGGATAACATCAGAGACCTTTAGGAGCAACAATGCTCATCGAAAAAGAGCAAAATGATTAAGTACTGCAGGGTGTTAGAGGTGATGTGAGCAGGGTCTATTGCAATCTCATCACCATAACCTTTCATGGTGGCCTTTTTATTTCATACATTGTCTGAGGTAAGCCATGGGTCAACATACTGATATTTATTGTTATCAGTCCTGACTGGCTAAGGATGGAGATCTAAATTCATTCACCAGATGACAGTGGTGCTGACACTTTTCTCCTCAAATACACACTTGTATAATAATAAAAACAAATAACACGTTATGAATTCCTATAATGACTTGGAAAGGGCCAGGGAGAGATTTTTATATTTATATAATTTATATATATATTTATGTATCTTATTAAAGTTTATGTCAAATAAATTAATATTGGTGCTCTCATAATTATACAAGTTACTGGTAAAACAAATTACATATATTTTTTATAAAGTAAACTTACAGTTCAACTGTTTAAAACAAAGATCAAAAAGATACAATATGCCTAACTAAGTGACACATTAAATAAATATTAAACTACCACTCAGAAAGCAATGATTAAGAATGATATTTCAACATTTTCTATTTAACTTGATTGACACACTAGGTTGACCAATGAGCGAGTGTTACATAAACTAGCATCACGACCTTCTCCGTAGATATCCAATCAGCGCCGGGCGTGAGGCGGGGCGATTACGGGAGGGTAGCAACAGTTGCCCCGGTGAAGGCTAGGCGCCATAGCCACGGTAGTCCTGGCGACAAGAACCAAGCAACGGGAGTCAACAACAACAACTTAAATCAAAGAGGTAAAAACTTTAACGACTATAAAAAACATTCTTGGACTGTGCACGGAATGAAAAAGTGAAATCTGTAATTATAGCTCGCTTTTTTTCTTGATAAATGTTCTTCGTCAAAGTCATGCGTTAACGGGAAACTCGTCAAGCATGTCGATGTGGATGAAAGTGGTTGCTAGCTTCTTTCCGAACGCAGACCGTTGTTATGGCGATGTCAGATTTTTGATAAGAGAACAAGATGGCGGGTGTGCTGTGATGTCAGTCCTACTTTTGATCAGGAGTTAAAACGTTTTGATTATTTAATATCTTGTTGCTAGTATAATCTGTGTATTTTGTGTGACTTTCTTTAGTTTACATTAATGTGCGTTAGCATGTACCGAAATGACACGTAGTAACTTGTGGCGAGTTACCATGAGTTGCTAGGTGGAGGAAGCTGCTATCCTTGCTCTCTCAACACTTCCAATTTAACAAGCTCTTTCAGTAACAAGCCCTAAGAACACGCAATATTTAGTTCAGTGAATGCGTTTACTAATGTGTACCGTGTGCTCTGGTTATGAAGCGTATTTTTGCACATTTGTGTTTTTGAAAAACTTTTGACCTGCCATGGACTGTTGCGAGTTCCTTCGTGAGCACACAATGTGGCGGATGATCATCTGATTATGTCGTTGCAGTGTTAAAAGCAGGAGTGGCTTAAACAGAGGGAAGGACCAACATTTTGAATGACATCCAACTAAAGTCGATATGATTCACTTCTAAATGGCAGCATGGGTTTTACCGTTTAAGTTATAGCGCAGATTCATGCTGAAAGTTTAAGAAATAGGCATTTCCCTTCCCAATATTGTACCAACTTGTAACTCAAAATGAACCGTGAACGAACTCAACATGATCTATTATACTTTACAATAACAAATCAATCATAGCTACTAATAACTGAACCACTAATAACTTGCATACACATTGGTATTTTGTCACAGAATCATAATACATATCTTTGGTCAATTAAATAGATTTTTAAATAGTTTATAAGCTATATCATTTCTATGACAGTCTAGGTAATTGTTGTTAATGTCAGCTATGTTTCTAGGGAATGGATATGTCTGTTTACAATAATAATAATAATAATAATAGTACTATTTCAATATTTTGTAAAATAAATAAATAATAATGCATGTAACTGAGGCTTACATTCTTAACACAAACATTTTTAAAATGTTATCTTTTTTTTTTTTTTTTTTTTAATCACAGGCACTTCAAATCAGCGGTTGCTATGGCGACTCCTGGGTACTCTGAGGACCTTCAGCCTCAGCAGGCTAACAATGTAGCCATAGCAACACCAGCAGCAGCCACACCCTCCTCCACTAAAAGCGGTCACTTCCTGCCTGACATCCCCCCAGTCTCCAGGACTGTTTCCTCAACCCATCAGTCCGCCCCGTCCTCAAAAGGCACTCAAGTCCTAACCTCCTCTCAGAGTCAGACACAGAAGTCTGTGGTCCTGGCCAATCCTACCCAGCACTATGTGGCCAGTGAGGTTCTGCGGTCTGCAGCTCAAAAGAGCAACGGTGAAAGCAGCTCTCCACAGTACATCGTAGTTACAGTTACAGGTGAGTTGCACTAAGGTCACAGTCACATAAAGTTGCATAAGAATTACATTGACATGAAGTGACATGTCCCACCACTGGATCTTGTTTGGTTAGGTGTGTGTGAAATACCGTAATTGTTTCATTCTAGTGTGACGAGAATGACTCCAAATCATACAGCTTTTTTTCTTATTTAAACACACCTGTCTGTTCTGAGCAGGCAATGTCAATAACTAAAAAAATCTGTTGTTATTGGTGTGATTTACAGAGGGGATTGTAATTTACTTTTTATCATCTGTTTTTATCTTTTTGTTTTATTACTTTGGTTGTAACATTGGTTTTTAGCTGCTTTTCAAATCTTGCTTGCTTTTTTCCCTCAATTTTATACCTTTGTGTGGGTAGTGGACTGCATATCAGATGGACAGAATGACTTGGTTGCTAGGAGGCGCAGTCTGAAATGCAGTTGCATGGATGATTGATAGATGCCTTCTCTCCTTTCTTTCCCATTCTCTATTACAGTACAATTTCACCATGTTAATGATGCCAAAAGGCAAATTCCAAAAAAAAATTAAATAAAAAAATTATCCCCACATAATGAGCTGCTTCTATTGATAGTTTTTGCAGGTGAAGTGAAAGTAAATTGTGGCCTTTAAAAATGTTAATCTCCCTCAACTATTGAAAAGGAAAGTAAACCATGTGTCCAAGTTTATTTTAGTGCTTTCTATTTGTAGATCATTTTGTTGCCGCACTATATCAGATGTCACTGTTCATACCCCTGCGTCACAGCTGTGGGGGGTATATGGCCCCGAAAGCAGATTTACCAAACAGCTTTGATTAAAACCTTCATACAATATTTAGGACGTGGAACCAAGAAAATTGTGGCATATTTTAGAGAGAGATTTAATTTTGTGTTTTGACATTAACACACACTGATCCAAATCAAAGCTGTACTCAGTGTTACACAGCCAGATCATGTGTGTAGAAAAGTTTATCAACCACACAAAATCTCTCATAATCTTAGGTTTTTGGCAAATGTGTAGTTCAGTAAGTTCAAAGTTTATTGTCAGTTACAGTTATACAAAAATCATACAAAAAATCTAAATTATGTTTCTCACTATCCCATGCATAATAAATAAAGTAACTCAAATATTAAGTGAATACTGAATAATAAATAAACAATTCATAAAAAATGTTCATAGTATTTGAATGTCAAGATCAATGTTAATTCTCACAACCATTTAATCTGAAATAGGAGTAGCTTTGTCCTGTGGTGTTGCCATAAGTCAATGTTTTTTCACCTGAAGATACAAAAACCCAGCACTGGCCAGTCTCTATCCCTTTTGATTGCCCTTTTTTCATCCGATCTGTATGTTTACAAAATGGAGGGATTTCTCTCCATCTGTGGAGATTAGCTGTTCAAGGCTGTTCTTCTCCATGCAACATATAAGGATGGTGGTTTCGGCGCAATCAGTGCTGTTTCTGTGACTGTACCGCGAGTTGAGCATAAGCCATAGAATATGTTCTGTGGTGGTGACTGTTACTATGAGTTTGAGGCAGTATGTCGTGAGTACTAGGCTTTGTGTTCACATTTATTTATGTTTATCTCTTCTCCTCTTCCTCTCTTGTTCTCAGAGGGTTCAGTTCACTCCACTGACAGTCTGTCTGACTCCAGCCCACCAGCTCCGGGAGTCCCCACACAGGTTGTCCAGTCGGCGCAGACTACAGCACAGCAGGTAAGACCCCTACCGACACAGCAGCAACTGTTATTTAACCTGCAACAAAAGAGACCTGGAACATATTGATAACACTGCCATGTGAATGTTCCAGCAGAGGTCAGTGTTGCAGGCAGTCAAGAGAACTCAGTCAGGCCACTTAAACAACCTGCACTTAAACCAGGAGGTAAAATACAGTCGGCCATTATGTAGTGTGTTTGGAACTGTCTGACTTTCTTCAGTTGTTTGACTCAAAATGGGGAAATGGAATGCTGTTTTTATTTTAACACAAAGCAGGCATTTGATTGCAATTAACTGAAGGCATGTCTTATGAGTTCACCCACACCAATACTTACTTATCATATTAGCACTTTTGATTCTTTCTAATCTCCAATTTCTGTCTCTAAAGGTTTTGCAAGAACAGCTTATACTAATATTAACAGAAACTTATCATCTTGTAGGGGATCTCCAGTGTAATTATAATCTATTTTCTGTTGTCTTAGGTAGATCATGTGTTCTCTGGTCAGGTGCAGTATGTTGAAGGAGCTAGTGATGCCCCTTTCCCTACCTCCACCATGTGAGTTCTACATTACTGTGCAGAAAAGAAACTTTGTAACTCACCGGACACCCTTTTCATGTAATTTATTTTTATCTAGCCGTTCAAACAACTACCCTTTCTCCAATTCGCCACTCTACTCCCAAACTCCTCCGACGTCTTCCTCCAACTTCTATGAAGCCACCTCCAGCTCTGAGTCGGACATCCCCGGAGCTGTGGCGTCTCAGTCTGTCGCAGCAGCAGTTACAGCGGGCACTGCCACGGCTGCGGGCGGGGCAGGCTATGTGCTTCCTGGGGGATATCTGTTGGGAGCAGCTCAGACTTTCTCTGGATCAAACTCTCGTGCTCCACCTGCCACTGTAAGGGTTCAGCTTTTGCTCATTAAACATACAATATATAACAAACTCTGGAGAACGGTCTGTCAACTGCTTGTCTTCATGAAGATGGCATTGCTTTGTCTGGAATGTTCTATAGTCCGTCATTAAACATATCAAGCATTATTTAAAGAGAAGCATGCATTGTTACTGTGAGCAGGTTTGCCCCTCCACATATCTGACTTATAACCTGACCTGGTGGCGTCATTTGCTTGCCTCCATAGATGTACAAGAGTTCTAGAGTACAGAGAGTACAGGAAATGTACTCTGGTACATTACAGGCAAGGTAATAACATCTCCATGGTGACAAGCAGCTGGTGGATCCTTCACCAGATATGTTACATAGTGCACCTTTTAAATTACATTGTGGCACATATGGTAGTGAAAAACATGCTATACCTACTAACTGGACCTATTAAAGAAGATATTGACTAGATCCAATTACAATAAAGGTATTAACGTTATATTAGAATATGAAACATGTATTGCAGATGGTAGATATCTAACCTAACGTCATGACTTTAATTTCTCTGGTATTGATACTTTGCCGTGATATCATGCTGATTTGTATTTTTATGTGTATTTCCATAGCAAAATGTTTATCAGTTACTATGGTGACACATGCACACATTAGCAATAACTACCACAAAAGTTGACTGAAAACTTAAGAAAAAAATACAAAATGGATTTAAACAACACATTTTAAGGAGCCTATGATTAATATGAGCTTTCATGGACCTGTTTATGTGTTTGATTTTCAACAAAAAGGTGAGAGTGACGAACTGAAAAATTGTTGGCTAATGCTAGCTAGCTTTTGACTAATTCTGTGTGAGAGGGACTTTTTAAGCGCACAAATAAAATCATCAGTTGTAGTTCCAAGTAAGTCAGTTCTTTCTGGTCAGATTGTGTTAAAATGAAGCTCAGATTGAAGTCTAACAAGCCTCAGATAGAGAAGTTAGCATCACTCCACCAGAAAATGTCAATTTCATCAGCTGCAAGGTATCAATATAGATATTGTAATAACTGACACCACACAAGTGATATCTATATTTGATTGTGTATTAATTACATTTTAGGTGCAGTGGCTGGTTGAAAACTACGAGGGAGCAGAAGGTGTGAGCTTGCCCCGCTGCACTCTTTACTATCACTATCTGCTGCATTGTCAGGAGCAGAAACTCGAGCCAGTCAATGCTGCTTCTTTTGGAAAACTTATTCGGTCTGTCTTTTTGGGTTTGCGCACAAGGAGATTAGGAACTAGGTAAGTAAACAGCAACAGGTACAAGTCAGTGAACATGCAACAATAATCAATGAAATAATTATTTAATATTTTAGAGGGAACTCCAAGTACCACTACTATGGTCTGAGGATCAAGTCAGGCTCCCCTCTGCTCAGACTGATGGATGAGCATCAGCACATGGCCATGAGGCAGCAGCCATTTTCACAGAAAACAAGGTAAAAAACATCAAATAACTTTTTAATATTTAATGCTTGGATATTAATTTTGTGTGATTTTCATATGTAGGAATCAATAACCAAATCTGTAACACTTACTTATTACACTGCTTTATGTTGGTATTTGTATTTAGGTTTGTATGGCTTATGGTACAAAGGTTTGGTGACTATGAAACCTTTTCTACAATGGACCACTCCTGGTTAAATGAGGGATTACCATCATTTATATGAATTGTACACACTGCCAACAGTGCTTATTTGTGCTTAACCAACAGGGTAAAGCAGGTTCAGAAGGCACAGGGCATTGCTAATGGGACATCAGGAGGGGCAGGTCAACAGCAGGCAGCAGGACTGTGTGACATTTCAGCTCAGGTTCAACAGTACCAGCAGTTCCTGGGTGAGGAAAATTAATCTGCTTACACTTGACTAAACAAACCTCTTTCAAACATATTCTATCCATCATCTCATTCCTCTCTTGACAACAGAGGCATCACGGCCACTTCCAGAGTTTGGGGACATTGATTTACAAGACAGAGCTCTGCCTGAAGGAGTCCTTTTGGATCACCTCAGGGCATTTCAGAGTCTCTACAGGGAACACTGTGAGGTAGTTACCACCCATGGTGTACTTTATGTGTAATTTAAAGCAGGTTTGGTAACATTTGCACTGTGGTGTTGTTGGATCATAGGCGGTAATGGACGTCATGATCAATCTTCAGTTCACTCTTGTGGAAACACTGTGGAAATCCTTCTGGAGGTTTAGTCAAAACAATGACACAGAATCCCTCAACCTGTAAGTAGCAGCATAGTCCCTTATGCATTAATAATTTATGTAAATGTGAATAATACTAAATGTAATAGTTCATTCTTATGCAAAAATGTGGGTGAATGCTCTTCTAGGCACAATGAGTCAGAAAAGCGGCTGCCTAAGGCCTGTCTGGTGATGCTGTGTAAGTTTGAGCCAGTCCTTTTCTGGACCAAAGAATGTGACAACCTGCTCTACCAGACTCTAGTGGAGATCCTTATTCCGGATGTATTGAGACCTATTCCTAGTAAGCACATGCAGTACCTTATTAAAAATATATCTGTGCGCTTGTTGAAGTAACCATTGCCTCTCATCCTGCATTAGGTGCCTTAACTCAGGCCATTCGCAATTTTGCTAAAAGTTTAGAGAGTTGGCTGATTGGTGCCATGATGAACATCCCAGAAGAGATGGTTCGCATCAAGGTATAACAATGTTCTATCACCACTTTCACCTTGTGTAGCCAAATTTTACTCTTTACTGCCTCATCCTGACTTTAGGTAGTTTGTGTGAACTCCTTTTCCCAAACCCTGCGCCGCTACACCAGCCTGAATCATTTGGCCCAAGCAGCTCGTGCTGTGCTTCAGAATTCAGCTCAGATCAACCAAATGCTCTCAGACTTAAACAGAGTGGATTTCACCAACGTTCAGGTTTGACATTTGACCTCAGTTTGACTTGTGCTTCTCATTTACTCTGCTCACCGCTCTCTCTGTGCCCCTCACAGGAGCAGGCGTCGTGGGTGTGTCAGTGCGATGACGTCATGGTTAAGCGTTTGGAGCAGGATTTTAAAGTGACTCTTCAGCAGCAGAACTCCCTGGAGCGGTGGGCCTTATGGCTGGACAGTGTGGTCACTGAGGTGCTTAAACCCTTTGAAAACAACCCTGCGGCTTTACCAAAGGCAGCCAAAACCTTCCTGCTCAACTGGTCATTTTACAGGTAATATTAAAGGCCAGAATAAGATGTACATGGATAACCTGACATATTCTCTAACCATCTTTCTGCTCTTCTAGTTCGATGGTGATTCGAGACCTGACTCTCCGCAGTGCTGCGAGCTTCGGCTCCTTTCACCTGATCCGCCTGCTGTATGACGAGTACATGTACTACCTCATAGAGCACAGAGTGGCCCGAGCCAAAGGGGAGACTCCTATTGCAGTGATGGGAGAGGTACGCAAGTCCTGCATAAAAAAAAAAAAAAAAGTATGAATTGTTCTTCTTTGTGACACATTTTGTTGCTTTTTCTAGTTTTCCAGCACAGTGAAGAGACATAACTCACCAGATATGGAGAAAGGTAAGGTGTTACATGTGAACAATATAGAACCCATAATGTACAGTGAATGGGCTTTCAAATTAGTTTTACCTCCAAACCTGTGTGTTTTCCATAAAATGTAATTGTTTTTTTGTCCAGATCTAAAGTATTGTGGCACTTTAGTAGTCGAGTGTCTTAGTGATTAGATGCATTGATTTTCTGTTGCTCCTGTCAGACGAGGAAGAGGAGGAGGAAGACGATGACAGTGATGAAGAGGGTGGAGACATCATGCTTCAGTCCAGTTCTCTAAATGAGGTGAGAGAGAAAGATTCACTGGAACCACCAACCAAACAGCCCAGGACAAGCCTCAATCTGCTGCCGGAGACGCACAGCACATCTTAAAAACACTATCTTATCTGTGTTCTTTACATTTACCATGCCACTGCGTTGATTCACTGTGGTGTTGTGGGCTGACTGCGAATGCATGCTGTGAGTATGAACTTGATAGAACGGGAACTAAATCAGCCTCTTTTTTTAAAATCTTAATTTAAGATGACATTTTCTGCCTTCAGACCATCTAATCCTTACCATCATACTCCTTGTGCCTTTCCTATATTCCCAGTGGCTGTTGAGATTAAAAGCCATGTTTGTTTAGCCTTTGTGAAATATATACTTTCTTTGTTTATATAAAAGTTATTGTATCCCTTTTTACCCCGCCTTAACCACTGACCTGATTGCTGTGGTAAAAATCACATTATAATCTGTTGTGCTCTACTTTAAATTTAAGCCAAGGCGATGACTATGCAGAAGAGCATTGCACCATTTACTATGTTGTTTGACTTGCTATGTTATATTCAGCCATATTTTTTACATGTTTATTCATTGAGGTAACTAATGAATAAACTAACTGTGCCTTTTGCGAGGTGTGTAGGTGGAAATGTGCGTATAATATATATTCTGTAATTGTGGGTTAATAAACAAGGGTCATGTGGTGTGAGTCGTTTTGTAACTTTTTTCCCTCAGTGCTCCATCTATTCCTTATTTTACTTCCACAGCAGCAGTGTAACCTGAACTAAATGATTTGACTAGATATACAAGCTCTGCACTTGCCTTGTATTAAATGAAACCACATCATAATGGGGGGAAGAACAGAGCAGAGTAGGGCTGGAGGATATGGGGCTTTAGTTTAGTTGACATTTCTTCTTAACTTTCAAAAATGATCAAATGTTTCTGTAGGATACATCACCTCAAATAGATTGAAGAATAAGCAGAATGTTTACATATTACGCACACTCACACAGCCAAATGACACGATAACTGTCACTTTTACTTTATTGACATTAAAAGACTGTAACTTGGCTGCTGTAATCGGTGCATTAATACGTTGCTGTAGCACACTTGATTTCATAAACTGTCACCACATTCAAACAGTCACACAATAAGTAAAAAATATTCAGTCTAGATCTTGGTTACAATAAACAAAAACAATGACATTAGTAAAATTACAATATAAAACATTATTTACAGTTTGACAAGTTAAATGTATTAAGAAAATCCTGGCCTCTGCCAAAAGTCCAGTTTCATAGTATAATCCAGGTGCATCTGTCACTATCGGCCAACACTTGAAGAGACGAGCCTAAAGATGAGACATTAAATATATTTTAGACATTAGCAGCACAACATAAGTTATCTCAGACTTGGTCCCAGTAAATACAGCTGAGAAATCACATCTCACTAGGCCTGTCATAAAAAATTACTATATCGACGTATTGTTACCTCCGCCAAGGAGGTTATGTTTTTGCCTGAGTTTGTCTGTTTGTTTGTTAGTTAGTTAGTTAGCAAGATAACTCAAAAAGTTATGGACGGATCTTGATGAAGTTTTCAGGAAATGTTCCTAATGGTAAATCCAACAGATGATTAGATTTTGGTGATGATCCAGAAGAAATCCTGGATTCTGGATCACTTTGAAAACTGAGCTGCTTGGCGGAGGTCTGCGCTCTCTAAGTGCTTTTCTAGTTCATTACTTGATAGATGGTACATGGAACTATTATTTTTTGGGGTCAGTATTTATTATGTCTAGCTTTCTTTCAACTAGTGGAAAATCTTTGATTATTTTTTGGGAATACGATAAAATGTGAGAAATCATTATAGATACAAACTAATTACTGTGTCCTGCCATTTATTTTTAAACAATACTGTACATTTATAATAGTTTTAGGGGGATAAATCTGCTTTTGCGTTACTGTGTCAGCGGCATAAATTAGTTTCAATATTATCCTTTATTGTCTATATTTACTTCAATATATCGCACTTCAAAATTTGTCATTGTGACAAGTCTACATCTCATCAGTTTAATGTGTTGAGAACAAAGCCCTTTGAGTAAACATTGATTTTTGGTGAAGAGAAATTGTTTAAACATCAACAGATTTCCTTTAGTAATAGGTGGACCATGTTTTCCTTTTTGCAATGCAATATCTATTTGCAGATAACTGTCATAAATATACTTTGCTCCTTAATTGAAAGGGATAAGGTGGAGCTATCCAGCACTGACAGCATTTGGGCTCAATCAACATTTTGATGACAACAGACGTGCAGTGTGTCCATTTGTCAAGTCAAAGGCTCCATCTCTGACCAGCAGTACTATTATAATATAAAATACATTAAGATTAGACAGAGGGCTTTGAGAATAAGGGTCACCTTTATGGAGAGCTTCATTAGTCATTCGATTAATGTAGCGAGAGCCACTTTCAGGAACCAGCCATTTCATGACTGTGTTAACGCAGGTTTTTCTATAGGAGCTCCACACGCTGCCACTGAAAGAATCAACTGTGTTTAAACAGCAAAAAACAACCTGAACAATGAACAGATAATTAACAAGGAAGTGTGTGTGTCTCACCTCGTCTGGCCTTTGACCTCTGTCAGGTCTCCCACGCCAACAGTGCAGCATACACCAGTGTTGAGGTCCCAGCTGACCCGCAGGTTTGAGTGGTATGTGTTTGGTCTAGTTAAAAAAAAAAAAAAAAAAAAAACATGAGAAATTTTGCATAAAATAGCAAAAATATCGGCGGTAAAGAAAATTACCGTGATAAGTATTGCAAAACAACAATAAACTATGCATCATAGGGTGGGTGATATGACGATGATATTGAAAATGCATAAGAAATGTGCGATAACATGCCTGTATGGTTGAGTTGGTCCACAAATGGACTGTAAAATTAACCATAGCCAGATATTACTTTACAACCTTATTTTGAAAGATTACTCTGCAGTTTTGTTAAGTCTTATTTTTATATTTTGCAGACCATAAACCACACTTTTGGGGTCACAGTGGCTCGCTTAAATCAGTCTACCCCAGGGCAGCTGTGGCTACAATAGCACGTTACCACCCCCGGTGTGGAGTGAATGAATGACTATAGTGTTATTTGAGAGGCTTCGACAAGTCTGCATTCTTATATTATTATTACACAATGAAAATTCTTTTTGCATCCAAAAATCTACTACCTCTACTAAATTGACGTACCAAGTAACACTGATTCATTTGCAATTATGTCACCATGGTAACAGTGCTAAGTTTGTACTATTAATCAGCCAAACCTGCAGTGCTCTTCGTCTGAGTTGGAAAAAGCCAGTAACAACAGCCCAATGTTGATCATAACAGTATTTGTCTCTGGACACACCTTATAAATGTAAGAAAATGCACACGTCAATGACAACATACAGTACAATAAAATGTAGCAAATGATTGATGTTGCTTACTTCCAAAATTACTACATCATAGTCGCTGAAAGAGCAAAATTGAGAGGCCCATGATGCATCATTTCTGATCACCTCATTAATAAGATATTCAAAGTCCAGGGTTAGCTGCTCTACAGAGACGCACTGAAATAACACACAACACAACTAGCATTAAAACAAATATTCAACAACAATGAAGCACACACATCTTTAGTGTGGTGTATTTAGCACCATTTCACTCGCCTGTCCATTATATGTCCCATTTACAAGTTCAAGGTTTCTTCCTTTAAGATCAGTGACCGTGAAGGGCAGCTGAACCTTATCGTCTTCATAACCTGCAGAGGCTGATATAAAGACATGTAAACTATGCTGTAGCAGTCAAAAGCATCACATAAAGCAGCCAATGGCCAAAAGAAATTGCAGTCTAAATAAAAAATCTGCAGCCAATTATTTTAGTAGTTGAGTAGTCAGTGATTATATTTTCAATTTGCTGTCAAAACAATAATTCATACTGTACAATGAGATGCATTTGTATATTTCTAACCAATAAATGTTGAAATATGGTAACTGAAGACTAGATTGAGAATATTTACAAATAAAGTAAATTATTGTTGAAATGTCCATACTTTTTAGACATTTTTATTTAATAATACTGCTGTTTTTATTATAAAATGGTTTTGGCATGTGTGTGCGTCTTTGTCTATGTAACCCAGATTACAGTTTATACCTACTACTGCAACAACAACCAAAATACGATTACAATTAATTTAATAGTCGACTAGTCACACACTTATTTTGAATAATCGTTGTAGTATAGTGCCATTTAAGGCAACAGACTGGTTTTGACTCCCTGTCAGCTCCACGACAGCACCCCTGCTAAACAGTATTCTGTATAATGAATCAAGTATACAAAAAGTAAAACATTTCTATGATTTCAACACTACTTTGTCAAATATTTTTACCTCCTCCAGTCTGTCCTGTGCCCAGCTCAGATGCCCCTGGCCGTGGGAGGCGGTACTGCAGGTGTGAGTAGTTGACATATGCTGGTTCAGTAGAGGTGCCTTCAGTTGGTGCTTGTGTTGGTGGTGACAAAGACGAGGAAGGAGCAGGCGGTGGTCTCGGAGCTATAATATGAGCTGACGTTGATGCTTGTGCAAAACTTGTCTGTCTCTCTGGTTTCTGTGTCTCTAAATGAACTTTATCTCTTGTGCTTTGTGGTTTTTCATCAGAACCCCCTCGTTTTTCCTCTTCTTTTTCTCCCACTACTCCACTGGCTTGGGCTCGCCTAAAAAGATCTGCTGCAAATTCCCTGGCGCGAGCAGCAGCTTGGGACTGGCTGTGGGGTGTAGACAGGGGACAGGAGCTGTGGAGGGGCTGTCTTCTTTCAGGAGACTTCTGGGGTACTGACGATAAAGATGTAGAGGTAGGGCAAAAGTTGAGGGAAGATAACTTTTTTGTGTAGAGGATTTGAGGAGATGGATCTTGGTTTCCTGTTTAAAAAAAAGTTTGGATTTCAGTGAAATGAAATACAATCTTTTTTCCATGATGGATACATCAGCTATTGAATATATGTATCTAGAGTCTCTTGATCAAGACTGAGTTAAAATTGATTGGTCAAATTAAGACACATGTTTAACACATGTTTAACATGTGGAGTTTGTTAAATTAGCTCATTAACAAATCCTTTGTATGGGAGCCTCATGTTACACAATAAAGAGTGTGGAGAGGACATTTACTATTTTTTCTTATGTTGTAATAACAAATGTGTTGTGTCATATAAAAGAATGTGAAAATAATATACCTGTGCAGAGAGAGATTGCACAGGCAACCAGTGAGTAACTTGTGTTTAGGAGTATAACCTGGTCCTTCTTCAACTGGAAAGCTGGTTGAAAAGTGGGAAAAGGGTACACCACCTGGTAGCGACTGTTGAGCACATAGCCATGCTCTAGACAATCACCTCCCCCTATGTAAAAAAAAAAAAATCAGATGAACGAATGATTTAGACAGAAGGCAAGTATATATTATATTTATGGGGACAGACCAGTGCGTATAGTTGAAGCTGAAGGAACAGGGCAGCACTGAGAGCATGGTTTAGGAGGCGGCATTGAAGCAATTGTGATATAAATGTCCCTGTTGTTCTCATCACTCATCATTAGATTCATCAGAACAGAACTTGAGCTGCGTGTACTGAAAAAAAAAAATTAAAATCATAAACCTTGTAGACAGATTGACGGTTTAAGCTAATTTCATACTTAAATCCAAAGATGACAATTTTTGATGTGTCATTTGGCCATTCACAAACAGTGAGGTAAAGGTCACTATAAATTTCCTCCCCTGCAAACAGCCGGACATGATGGACCTACAGAAAAGAATTTGTCTTCTGATTATACACAATATTAAGCTTAATTATCATTGAAGTATGAGAAAAGGAAACTTATTGGTTTATAGTACATAATTTACCTGCTTGAGTCTACTGTGCAAGTTAAACTCCCACCAGTAGAGATGGTAGGTGTAGAAAGAAAAATCATCATCTTCTCCACAGTCACTGGTGTACGACAGAACATATCGACCACATTTGGTGAACCCAAGAAATATATGTCTGCAAGTCATAGGAGTGTGGGCATATTATGTAGAAGTAACGTGGATGCCATTTATAATGCAGGAAACACATTAACAACCCTACCCTGCCCTGAGGAACTCCTCACTCACGATGTTTTTCAATGGGACGCACACTCGTGGTGGAAGTTTCCTAAAGCGGCGCTGGGGAAACTGTCCAGACAGCTACAAAGTACACATTAAAACACCATTAAAATGTGGGATGGATGAAGATAAAGCTTGGAAAATACATAAGCCATGACTTGAATAGATTTGCCTGACATTGCTTATACGCTAAGTAACAATAGGCTCAAAGTCTGCATGATTAAAAGCAAGTACATCATTAAGCATGCAAGTGATAATATTCACGCTTGAAAATCAATTATCCATCAACTACTTTGATTCAAGCATCAGCTGATAGCACTTAGCTCATAGCAATTAGCTAGCTTCCAAAGACTTGAACACTGAATCAACTGTAATAGCATCGTTTATTTTGAGAATCGTATATCTTAAGATGCAGATCACATCCCACCTTTCCGCGGACCAGGAGTTTCACGACGTGGTCTTTGTGTTTTCTTTGAGCTTTTGTTTTTCCTTCGTCCTTTTCTGTTTTCGAGCTGGGCGCCATCTCCAAACTCAACTGTTGTCCTTTGGCCTGCGCTGATTGGTCAACCCCGGCACGTGACTGCGTCATGGCGAGTCAGTCCGTCAAAAATAAAAAACACTTCAAACGCCAACAATAACAAAGATTTGGCAGGTCTGCGGCCAGACACAATCAGTTGGTCTAACAGACTAGTTATCCAAACTTAGACCATACAGTTGAAAGACTCAGGTAAGGGTCTAAAATGGAAATGTCTGCATTTTTATTGAAGAATAAAATATTGTGAAGCAAGAATTTGAAAACATAAATTTTAAGCGTTTTATTTTATGTATTTAAAAACCAAGCAGTAAAAAATAACATAAAATCAGCATACACAAGAACTCAGTAAAAAAAAAAAAGTTTGTGGAGGTTAGGAGGGTAGACAGACACAGACACACACAGACACACACACAGACACACGCACAGACACACACACAGACACACACACAGACACACACTTAATATACAAGAGCAGGGAAATCACCTGCAACTTAACAGTAGGAATGTTCTAAAATGTGATTTAAAAAAAAAAGTACAATCAATTTTTTATAAATCAAAAATACCGAGAAACATTTTCCCTGCCTTCACAAATAAAAAAAAAAACTTAAACCTACTAAATTGAATGTTTCTGTCGTGCTATCCGCCAAGCATAGATGCTGAATTCACATTTTAAAAATGGAGATATCACAATGTGAGGATGAGGTAAGGGTGAGTACTTTAGTGCCTTGTTCAATGCATAAGCAAATCATGTTCCCGTATTTCAGTTTTTTGTGGGTCAAGAGCAAGGAATATAGAAAAGGGACGTATGCAGGGTACCCAGTGTCTTGTTGTAGTCCAAAGGAAATGTCCTGAACAAAGAAAATAGTCCAAAGGGCTACGGAGCATCCATCTGACCAAATGTTACTGAGCCTGGAACGACAGAGATCACAATTACAATGAAGGCTATGAGAGCTGCAGCTACCATCGCAGTCAAAATGTTATAAATGAATGTTTTGCAGAGGTTCAGGATGCACATGTTATACCTGTCCCGGCTGTGAGGTGGGTGCCTGCCCAGGGGCCTGTCCTGTCTGTCCGTAGTATGCTGCCTGTTGTCTGTAGTACTCAGCCCATGCGGCGCTGTAATCCTGCTGCCCACCAGGCTGCGCTGCAGCTGCTGCCCCTCCAGCTCCAGCAGGTGACCCTTGAGCTGCCCCACCTGCAGGCTGACCTAGAAAGGAAATTACTTATAAATAATACCCTGTAACTGGAAAGATATGCAAGCAATAAGAAATCCCCGATCAAAAAAAAAAAAAAAAAAAAAAAAAAAAAAAGGATCAGGTAACAAACTTACTCATGCCCATTTTCTTGTAGTATTCTTCCCATGCCTTTGTGTAGTCTGGCTGCCCCCCTGCACTCTGTGTGGGCTGGGCCCCATCTCCAGGTGCTCCAGAGGAAGATCCCGTTTGTCCTGGTATGGCACCCCCTGCCTGCTGACCATAGTACTGTGCATAGTATGCTGCCCACGCTGCACTGTGATCTGCTGCGGCCTTACCTGTGCATTGGGAACATTAAACATTACAATATTGTACTAATCAGTAAATCTGTATTGTGTGTAGCACTTACTGGGGTCATGAGGAGCCTGGCCTTGCCATTGTTGGTAGGTATTTCCCCAGCCTTGAGGACAAAACTGACCACCAGGTTGAGCCCCGCTGCAGAACAGATAATGCAAGATATTACAGCTGTTCATCTCACTGTAATAAAAGCACTGTGTGTACTACACTTACTGTGGAGCTCCACCAGGAGGACCTGCATTGTAGGGGTTTGGATTATAAGGACCCATTGGTCCTCCAGGACCTGGACTACCGCCCACAGGACACAATGGACCCTGGTTAAAAAAAAGAGAAAGATTAATTATATAGTAAGCAACATTGAGATAAATCCATGATTAATATGTAGTGTACCTCAATCTTCTTTTCTATAAGTTGCTTTGCATGGTCAATCTGCTGAGGGGACCCTCTGATCGTGAAAAGTTTGAAATTTGGATCACCATTTGGTGGTGGCTCACGAGAAATTTCCACAAATGCGCCAGTCTGTTGGTTAATGGACTTCACCGTCTCCCCTCCTCTCCCAATTACAAGCCCGCATTTGTGAGCAGGAATGGAAAAGGTCATTCCTCCTCCTGGTGGACCCCAGTTTCCCTGGCTTCTGCCCCGTCCACCTGGCGGCATCCCTGGGGGGCCCTAAAGAGGACATGCATCAAATTAAAGCAAGACTGTGTAAAATGCAGGTAGATAATAAACTATAAACTACTGTATAGACACAAGCCCACACACACTTACCCCTTGACCGCCCTCTTCTCGGGCACGGACACTTTGTAAAAGGTCAGTAATTATTGAGGCAGCATGTTGACACTGGTCGGGGGGCCCCATGATGTGAGCTATTTTATCAGGGCCTGAACCATCATCTGTGTAAAAAGAAAATTTTAATACACTGTATAATATAAAAACTGCTATGACATTAATGAGTGTATTTACTATGTGATGACAAACATGTACCTGGTTTAAACTGAATCTTTACTCCAGCATCACTCTGAATCTTTTTGATCATCTCTCCATTCCTACCGATAACCACTCCCACCGAGTGGCGAGGAACAGCAATCTGTTCAATGAAAACATTTTAAACTATGTGCACTGAACAGTAAAATCCAATTTATGATTTTATAAAAGTTGCAAACTTACTTCCATTCCACCTCCTCCCATTCGAGATCCATATTCATTCCTGTCAGCAAAGCCCTCTCGCAATATGTCATTAACCATCTCTTTTGCTTGCTACAAAATATAACCACAATAACTATAAACTGATTGATGGAATATAAAAATATAGTATTGATCATACACTACCTGAACTTTGTAGTGGTCACCAATGATGCGCAACACTTTATCAACGTTGGGAGACTGTGAACTATCTTGAACAACATACATCTTAACTCCAGCTCGTGCCTGCAACAAAAGAAATATGCATTTAGTAAAAGTATACCAAGAGGGTACAACTCTATGTACTATCAATACATCTGTATCTGCTACTGAGACACATCTGAATTTCCCCCTTTGGAGATCAACAAAGTATTTGTCTATCAACAAACTATTTGCCAGGCCACATAGCAATATCATACCTGCAGCTGTTTAATGGTTTCTCCTCCTTTGCCAATAATAATGCCCCCCTTTCCAGCAGGAATCATCATTTCCAGCACATTGCTATTACCGTTGTCATTGCTCTTAGACACTATTTCATCAATAAGAGCCCTGGCTCGTCTGAAAGTTGAAAGAAAGAAATACTTGCATACTTACAAAAATCATCACATATCATATGTGTCATTATACATTACAAATGTGCAAATATAATGCCACAAAGACATTTAGAATAACATAATCTTACTGTATAGACTCCGGTGATCCAGTCAAAGAAACACTTCTTTCAGGAAGTCCGGCACTGTCTGTAAAAATGTGAAATATAATTGCTAGAACTCAAGAACATCTAAACAAATTGGCAAAACACTTACCATGTGCAATCTGGACTTTGCAACCAGACTCCAGCTGAATTTTGTTGATTTGTTCTCCTCCTCGTCCTATGACTGAAAGACAGCGAAACATTACAGTATTTGTAAAACCAAACAAAACTGATAATATGAATGATAATATACTTACTAAGACCAACCATAGAATCGGGCACCTTGAGCTCGTCGGTCATAGTTGAGGACCTTATACTGCAAATAAGTAAGTTAGGATTACTTTAAAGAAAAACACATCAGTCTTGAGAATTGCACAAGGTACTACCTTTGTTGAGAAAGAGCAGCCAACTGTGCACCAATAGCTGTGGATAAAACTGTGAAATAAGTCACCAAGTCCCCACTACACTAACAGGATATTAGAAAGACATTGTATAAAACCTACACATTCCATCTCGGTCACCCTGCGATGCCATCTTCTTGGCACTGGGTTCATCTGGTAAAAATTACAGTAGTATTAGCGTTGACATCTCTTGATGATAAGCACTCCTAGAGGAGCGTTTACTGACCTCCATCCTCCAGTGACCGTTTCTGTGTTGAAAAGGGATAGCCCTCCGCACCTCCATTGTTACTCACTGGAACTTCCCCACCAATTTTTGCTGCAATCTAAAAAAAGGATGCATATGAATCAATGTGTTCACACGTCAAACGCAATATAGATCTTAAACTCCGCCGTATAACGAGAATAACAACGAGTAAACATTGTACAAGTTCCACTTGGATACCATTATTTAAAAAAAAAAAAAAGTTTGTTTTCATTGGAAAAATGTAAATATGTGGATACTATATAAAAAAAAAAAGGATACTTCGTTATTAAAGTACATTTTGTTTTAAAATAACCTTATCCGAGTCCTTTTGACTCTCCTGGTTCTTGGAAAGGCTTTCAGTGATTGCTTAATTTCTAAATACATAAAGCGTTTATGTAAAACCCTAACTGCAAATCCTGATTAACATTATAGAAAGTCTTTGTGTATCGTGGTGGAAAAAATAAATTGTGGTCTTTGTGTGCATCAATAAACTAGCTGGGCTATAACAGAATGTATTAACATTAGCTTAGCATAACATAGCCGTCCTTCTTAATCTAACTGAATATGCTTCAACAAAAAAGAAAGTCCAGACAAGTTACAAGATATAAATCGAAATACTTCACTTCAAATATTTGGAGGATTCTTTTTTGACAAGAATCTACAACTACTAAACAGTAAACACTAAACACGAATAACGGTATAGTGCTAACATGCTAGCAGCACAATCCATTCATTTAGCGATAGCACTGTGGTACCTGTCTGGCTCGTTGTAGGGCATCTGCAAACGCGTCCTTTTTCATCCCTCCGCCGACTCCATTTGTCGGTAAAGCCCCGAAGTCAGTCATGATCTTTACAAAACACACAGACGATAGATTGTATAACTTCACCGGCGGGTAGGGATGCGCTGCTGGAGCGGAGCGGGAAGGCTAGTACATGGGGGGCAGTAGTACTGTGAAGCCTGCTTACCACGCCGGCAAACTTCCCTGCTTAAAATAACCAATCAATGAAGCTCAATCTTCTCCCACGGAGATCTTCTTCTTGTTTACACTCTGAAGAGAGAAACACTTGCTTAAATGCACCGCCACCTGTTGGACAGAGTAAAAAGCATAGAGCTATACAGTGTCCACATGGATCTATTAAAAATAACAGAGTCTTCACTACAGAAATTAAAACACTGTGTACATCTACAACAATAGATATGAAGCGAGTTAGAAGATATGTTGTCATCATGGTACTGAATGGCAAAAGGAGAAATTCAATTTGTCAACTGGACAAAAGTTTATTTGGTTTTGCAGCTCATCCAAGCTGCTTCTTCAGTTCTGGTCAGACGCTGGTGGACACTGCCTTATATCTGCCTGAAGGGAGGAGCGAACTACAATGAAATTACTCTGAGACTACCACACCTATTTGTTTACAGTTTCTGTTAGTTAGCTCGGCCTATTGAATATGCACTGAGTGTGGGGTCTTGTTAGCAGAACCATTCAGGACCATGATGGGTGTTTTCACACCTCTGGACCTGACCTGGCTAGCCCTACTGTTTTCTTTGTTTGTTTTGATTTAGGTCTGAGGATAGAGTTATAGATGGGAGACAAATGATGTCTGAGACCTCCATTTCTGTTCAAGGAATGATTCTCTTTCTTGACAAAAATAGCCTCTTTAACTCCCCTCTCAAACCAATTCTTTTCTCTGGCCAAGATCTGTACCTCACTGTCCTCAAAGGAGTGACCCGTGGCTTTTAGGTGGAGATGTACGGCAGACTGAGGTCCACTCTGGCTCTCCAGTATGTGTTGGTACGGAGCACCATATTGAAAACACAGCCGAATTTGTGAACAAAGTCAAGCATCTCCAGTTTGACCTGGATGAGACAATGGTTTCCTTTGATGTGACCTCTCTTTTCACTTGTATCCCTACATGAGTAGCGGTGGAGGCAGCAAGGAGGAGACTACTGGAGGATACCAAGCTAGAAGAGAGAACCAAACTTTCATCCGACCAAACCTGCCAACTGCTAGATATTTGTTTAAATACCACCTATTTTCAGTTTAGAGGAAACTTCTACAGGCAAATCCACGGCTGTGCAATGGGCTCACCGTCTCCCCTATCATTGCAAACTTATACATGGAACAATTTGAATAGAGTTCCTTGGCCTCATATCCAGGCACTCCACCCACACATTGGTATTGTTATGTTGATGATAATTTAAAAAAAATCAAAATTCAAGATTTGGAACCTTTTACTGTAGCTCCAAACATCAAATTCACACGTGAAGATGCCAAGGATAACACATTGGCTTTCTTAGATTGTGCAGTAACGATAGGAGAAGACCGGCGACTCCAGGTAGAGGTTTTCAGGAAGCCCACACACACCGACCAGTGACTGCTTTTTGATTCACACCACCCACTGCAACACAAACTTGGGAGTTATTCGAACATTACAACACAGGGCCCAAGTGGTTCCTACAAGCACAGAGGGAAAGGAGAAAGAAGAACAACATGTGCAGAAAGCCCTCTCTGTGTGTGGATATCCTAAATGGGCTTTCAATAAAACGAAGAGAGCCAAGAAACAGGACAACAGGGAACCAGAACCCAGGAGAAAGGGTGTAACTATTTCTTACCTGGCTGGTGTTTCTGAAAAACTACAGAGGATTTTCAGACAACATGAAATCCCAGTCTATTTCAAACCCACAAACACATTGGTCCATCCTAAGGACAAAACACCGAGCCACAAACAAAGCAATGTGGTCTACTCCATTCAGTGTAGTAAAGACTGCAGTGAGTGCTACATTGGAGAAACAAAACAGCCACTTCACAAGAGGATGTACCAACACAGACGAGAGAGCCAGAGTGGACCTCAGTCTGCCGTACATCTCCACCTGAAAGCCACGGGCCACTCCTTTGAGGACAGTGAGGTCCAGATCTTAGTCAGAGAAAAGAATTGGTTTGAGAGGGGAGTTAAAGAGGCTATTTTTGTCAAGAAAGAGAATCCTTCCTTGAACAGAAATGGAGGTCTCAGACATCATTTGTCTCCCATTTATAACTCTATCCTCAAACCTAAATCAAAACAAAGAAAACAATAGGACTAGCCGGGTCAGGTCCAGAGGTGTGAAAACACCCATCATGGCCCTGAATGGTTCTGCTAACTACACTCCACCCCCACTGCATATTTAATAGGCCCACCTAACTAACAGAAACTGTAAACAAATAGGTGTGGTAGTCTCAGAGTAATTTCATTGTAGTTAGCTCCTCCCTTCAGGCAGATATAAAGCAGTGTCCCCCAGCGTCTGACCAGAACTGAAGAAGCAGCTTGGATGAGCTGCGAAACGTGTTCGACCAAATAAACTTTTGTCCAGCTGACAAATTGAATTTCTCCTTTTGCCATGGATTCTACCTGGACGACTGAGGGATTCTACACACATGCTACTGAATTTCAGTTACTTAGAAAGTACTCACTAGAGACTAATAAATTGTATTACAAAAGAATTACAAAAAAAAAAACAAAAAAAACAAAAAAAAACAATGGAAATAACAATGAATCAGGCCATTTTTTAAAAAATAAAAGCAATACTATTTATTATATATTTGCATCCAATTTATATATCAGTTGCAATACATTTTTTTGTTAAGTTCGTAACCTACCATATTTCCAGACACACACAATCTTTAGGCAGACTTAAAAATGAACATGCTGTAAAATAATAAATAGTATATAAAACAATTGCATCACAGTATAGGCGCCTTTGATATTCTCAGTAGTTCCCACCAGTGTTCTTCTTCCTCATTTGTCCATTACATCTAGACATTTCTATATGCCACCTAAACAAACAAACAAAAAAATAGTCTGTGTGCGTTCAAACATATTTTGGTGAACTGAAATTGTCCTTATTAGGGTTTACTTGTCCATTTTGAGGCCCATGCATCACAGGTTAGAACAGAACTTGGCTGATCATGGTCCAACCAAACATACTAAACAAGGATTAATACTTTTGTTCATATAAAATAACAGTCTCCTTAGTTGAAAAAGCAAAAACAGGAACAATCACACAAACAAGCAGCTGTGAATGCAGAAATCCATTCATAAAATAATGCACCAGAACAGTTTATTTTGATTGCTCATGCTTTGCTTTTCTTCCTTTCCTACCCTCAATGTCTACTCCCAGAAGTATCCTGGTGTATTCATAGACAACATATGAAACGGTGACTGCCGGGATGACCTTCAAGAGGTTAGGCGAAATTCCTCTATACAGGCCTGTTACACCTTCTTGAGTCACTATGTTTCGTAGCAAGGCCAACATGGAAACTTTTGGGGCACCTTTCAATGAAGCTGTGAGAAGATAAAAGAGGTAGGATTCAACACAAGTAAGACTGGTGACATTTAGTGGTTACCAAAAAAAAAAAAAAAAAAAAAAAAAGCAAATAACTTTTTGCTTAGTTCAATAGATGCTTCAGCAATCTCTTACTTTGTGCCTGCATGCGTGTGCGTATAAGAGCGAGTGGGTAGCTGGCCAGTTGCCCACATGTGCTGGAGACTGCACCACAGCCCACCAAGACCATGACCCCAGGGTCCACCACACCACTGTTTCGATTGAGCCACGTAAACTTCAGCGTCTGCATGGAGGAATATCAGACAAATAATTATTTTGCTTTTTTCTATTCAAAGAGATGCAAGGCTAATGTTTTACTAACCTCATAGACAGCCAGGTCAATGCCAGCATATGGAACTATTGCAAGTAAATTTGGTACATAACCCTTGTAGAATGCAGAGACACCCTCTTTCTGTAGCATCTGCTTGGCACAATCGGCCATTCCTGAGTATTGGCCCGTTTTGCGAAGCGTCAGTCGTGTCTTTAGAACCTGATCAATTGAGATCATGGTGACTGATTGGGCCATGATAGAAGATCTTGTAGTAATCCACTACATTGTGTGTTTTTTGTGTCCATTACCCTGGTATTACCTCCATTGGATAGATGGCGGTCTGTGCTGTAGCTCCAGCCAAAGAACCAGCCAGAAAACGCTCATAAATCCTCAGGGGTCTAGTGTGATTATGGCCGTGCATCATGGACTTAATCTGGGAATTGGAGAGCAAAAAAAATACATTATTTAAAACCCTTTACATCTCATCAACACAAAGATGACAGTAAGTGAAAACTGTAATAGTCATACTCACTAACAATGGTATTAATTTCATTCAGAAATTTTGTTAATAAATTACACTTACATGTTCATAAGCAGTGAATTTGATTGCAGTTTCCGGAGCTATTTTGAGAACATTCATGCCATTGCCCCTCCACAGAGACAAAAATCCTCCTTCTTTGAGCATGTACTGAAAACCGCTCAGAACATTTCCAGCAAAAAATGAGTAGCTATGTACCTAGAACACACTTGACATTATGATTTAATATGAATAGTTTCAAGTGACAAAACTGTTCTGTTGTTGAAAGCAAATTACTTGTCGAAAGACTTTGAGGCGGTCTAAAGGAGCAGTTGCAGTCCGAGCTACACAACCAGCCACTGCTCCAGACATTAGCTGACGCCAAACATAACCAGACTTCTTCTCTTCTTCTGTGAATTCATCTGGCACAGTCAGCTGCTCGCCGATGTCCAACATCTACTAGCCCGGAAAACAAAATAACAGCAAAAGAAAAGCACAAAATAAACATTAAATAATTACAATACAAAGTTTACTTTAAAATCTTTCTATGTAAGTTTTGTTTTTACCACTGAGTGTTTCCAGCATCGGGCCACATCCTCCATGTTGGACACAGAGTTAAATAGGAAGTAATCACGCCACTCATTCCAGTCTATTGTCATTGTACCATCCTTATCCATACTGTATGGTAAGAAAAATATAAAAATTACTGTTAAACCTGGATTATGAATAAAATAACACTATAAACAAGCAATAATGCTCAATGAGCAAAGCAAAAACATACCTTTTTAAAATCCTATTGGCGTCTCGGAGACTGACGGTCACACCAATGGTCTGGAGAGACTGTTGTATCTCTGCTGCATCTATGTGACCTGCACAAATTCAGTTACACATAAAACAAGGTTACCACAAGATCATACTATGTTTATTAATGATACAAGTAAGTATTTTATACCGTCATTGTTTTTATCCAAGCTCCGAAACATAATTTTGAGTTGTTTTTCGTGGTCACACAGATACTGCATGAACTCCTCAAAGTCCAGAACACCATCTTGGTTGGTGTCCCCAGCTGCTACAATCTGAAAATACATAATCTAATGCATGAATATTTTTTTTACAATGACCTTGTTGATCTGTAGAGTAAAGAAAGTAGATAGTATTGATTAATCGTAGGTCAGTATATGTATTGCATTTTAACTCATGTCCAGCATTGTTGGTGAAAAATTCAAATGACCCATAGGGTATTAATTTATAATATAAATATTTTTTACATACATATCCCACTGACTCAATGATACATGAAATAATTTTGGCAATATGTAAATCACAATACATCTGAATCAGTAAATCTTTAGTATAAATTTGAACATTCACATAGAAAAGGTTAATAAATGGTGCAATTCATTTGTAAAAGAAAAGGGGCCAAGTTTGAAAGCAGGAAAGGTTACAGTTCTCATCTTACAAAGTCTTGCTTCTTGTACTAAAATAGACAGCTGGCATTTACATGTACACACACTCATACTGACACACAGCTGAAGCGAGAGACACCTGAACCTTCATATTTTGTATTTATGTTAATATACAAAGACTGTGTACAAAATATTTGAAATATGATTGAACACTTGCGCAAAAAATATGTTTTATCAAAATAGAAAAGGTTTGGGTTTAAAAGTGGAAAAAATTATAACACTATCATGTTATACAGTGGTCCTCAAACTTTTCACACCTAAGACAGGGGTAAAAAATAATTTTTCCTGAGGGTCATATTTTAATCCAGGCAGGTATTGGAGGAGCCGGATGCAGTCATTGATGTAACAAATGTTCACAGGTAAATTTCTGTAAAACATATACGATATATGTGATATTTATCTAAAGTTCTAAACATCACACACAAAAGAGATGGATAAGGTAATAATTAACCCAAAGGAGGATAGAGTAGAGTAGATTTGTCCCTAAATAAAACTAAAACTGCAAAGGGGACCTGAATGGGTACAATGGGCCATGGGTACAATGGGCCATGGGTACAAATTCCACAGTTTTAGAAACACTGATGTAATGTTTTATGTGTTTTACTTTCTCCACGGAGCCTCTGGAAAGTCCTCGAGCAGCCAGTCCTGCCCGCAGTTCATTTATGTCAATATGGCCATCTTTGTTGAGGTCGAATTGTTCAAAGAGCTCTGCCCAGCGCTTCTCCCTCTCCTTGTCAGAATCAGAAGATCCATTTTGGTGGCAGTGGGCACATGGGATCCAAGTGGAAAAGGGTCCCATCACTAGAAAGAAAGAAGGAAGTTAACTGTTGGACTGTCCCCAACTACTGTTTAACCACTGGAGTATCACAATGTAAGAAAAAATGGCACAATTTTATTAACTCATGATTATTGACAACTTACATATAAATGATCAAATCCGCAACTTTCTTTCACTGAAACTGTCTAATAGTATCTTTTTGTATTTGGTCAGCTGGATGAAATTAAACATCCTGAATGAAAAAGCTATTTAATGTGACAAACTGTTTATATTTAGCTAAACTAGCCGACTTCTGGTTCTGGTGTTTTTTTTAATTATCTTATAAGACATTTTACAATGATAGTGTCATAAATTATTCCTTAACCCACAGTGAGATGTTGAAAATTTAAATAGTAAAGTCCCCCTTGAAAAACAGATGCTGCACATGAAGGTAATATCTAAAATAAATAAATAAATACATTAAACATGTAACAATGTTAGTAGTTATTAGCATCAATAGCTTGACTATTAGTAAAATCTAAACATCTGAAGGAGAAGGAAAATTATTAAGTAATTTCATTAAGTTAATGATATGTTGTTCTCTGATTTCCTCATAATAGGCATTTAAATGTAACAGTAGTAGTATTAGCCTACATTTTTTACAATAATGGCTTTATAATATTTGCTGACGCACTGAGCTTCCTCGGGTCACAGTCTAGGGTCACAAGTCGTACAGGTCAGAGAACAAGAACCAGGCAATGTAGCTTACTCCAGTCAAAAAACATTGCATTCTTTCTGTCGTAAAGAAAGGAAAACGTGTGTCTTGATGGCAAGACGTTTTGGTTTCAGCGGCATCACCTTGTGTTGCTATGGTTACATGCCCACCAATATTTTATGTTAGGTAATTTCAGTTTGGGAGCTTGAGCAGTGCCTGCATCCATGGGTTTCACGTTAAAACGAGGTTGTTATTGCACAACCCAATGTATGCACGCATATTATAGCCACTTAAACTTGACGCAGATAACTTTTGTGAGTTTGTGATCATAAAAGATAAAACACGTAAAGGGTTATGCTTCCTCGTAGCTAGCTGTTAATGTAACGTTAAGACCACTCACTCTTATTCATCTTCCGCAGTAATAACACTTCAGTGGGGCCATGGGTGACCAACAGCTTGGTCTCTCAACGGCGAACCAAGCGGCAGAATCTCGGGTTTACAGGACAGGCTTGGACTATTTCTAGGGCTGAGATCTTTGGGTCAACGCCATGTCGTCCGCTCCGTCCTCAAGTCACAGTAAGTCGTCCTCTGTCGTAGAAGAAGCAGGAAGCGGAGAGACGGAGAGGCGCACACCCAGAAGAGTGGAGGAGTGAGGAAAATGCGCCTATCAAAACAGGGGACGGACGGAACAGTGTGTGGGGACAACCACACGATCTGACCGCTCAGGGGGGCGAACAAGTACAGGCCTGTGGGACTGCACCACACAAAACTGCAGAGAGGAACGGGCAAATATATCATATGCGTCATGTTTTATCATATGTGTCATGTTTTATCATATGTGTCATGTTTTAACCCTTGCACCTTGTTGAAAATGTGTCTACACTGGGAGTGTTTCGTGCAAACTGTGTATTTCATTTTTTAAACTGCCATAAAATCGTCAAACATTAATATTTTTCAAAATGGCATATTTATTTTGTAAATAATATGCAAAATGAAAAAAGATGTGACTTTTCTTGATATCCTCGTGACTGGCTCGTCCATATGAAGAATACGTGGGAGTTTGTTGCATTTTTTTTGTTTTGTTTTACTGCCAGTTTGAACATAAAAGTTCTGCCCATGCTGATTTGTCCCATAGACTTCCATTGTAAATGCATAGTTTTATCTAGGCTATAACTTTTGGGAAAAAAAAAAAAAAAAAATCTTTTAATGCACATTTTCTAGCAGCATGTCTCAAATTTAGTGAAATTAGAGAGAATCATCATAATGTGGGTCAAATAATGAGTTTATAATGGAAATCAATGGATACACAAATTCCCTCAGTGTACAGTCCCTGACAAAAGTCTTGTCACTTATCCATTTTGTAGAAACAAAAGCTTATAACCTGACTTTAAATTAATCGATTGGTTTTAGAAATGTCTCATATGAAAGCTAAAACCCTCCCAAATTATGTTCAATATACTAAAATAAATTTGCTTCACTGAAGAAAGATTGATCATTTAATGAACACAAAGGTCAGATTTTGGCAAGACAAAAGTCTTGTCGCCTACAGAAAATTGAACAAATAATTTACTTCAAATACAAAAATATGTTGCATAACGTCAGTGAATTAAGTAGTGGTGCTGTGAGATCCATATTTAATATCTTGTATGACTTCCATGAGCTTGAAGGACTGCATCCATGCGGTTCGACAATGATTCATACAATTTGTTGATGAAGTCATCAGGAATAGCAAAGAAAGCAGTCTTACATGCCTCCCAGAGTTCATCAAGATTCTTTGGTTTTGCCTTCCATGCTTCCTCTTTCATTCTACCCCAGACATGCTCAATGATGTTCATGTCTGGTGACTGGGCTGGCCAGTCCTGGAGCACCTTGATCTTCTTCGCCTTGAGGAACTTTGATGTAGAGATAGAAGTATGCGATGGAGCACCATCCTGCTGCAAAATTTGACCCCTTTTATGGTTGGGAATGTAAGAGGTAGCTAATACTTCTTGATATTTTAGGCTATTGATATTGCCTTCCACCCTGCAAATGTCTCGCACACCCCCATACTGGATGTAACCCCAGACCATGATTTTTCCGCCACCAAACTTAACTGTTTTCTGGGTGAATCTTGGATCCATGCGGGCTCCAGTAGGTCTCCTGCAATATTTGCGGCGGCTGTGATGCAATTCAACCGAGGATTCATCTGAGAAATCCACCTTCTGCCACTTTTCCAGTGTCCATCCTTTTAGCAGGCTGTGGGCCTTGGCAAATGCCACACGGTTTTTTAATTGCCTTTTGTTTAGTGCTGGTTTCTGTGCACTGATTCGACCATGGAGGCCATTTCGAGACAGAATTCTACAAACTGTTCTGGTTGACACAGGGACTTGAGGTGACCAGGCGTGGTGGAGCTCTGCTGCAGTGGAAAAGGGGCTGGCCTTGCAATTTCGAATCAACAAACGGTCCTCCCGAGCAGTTGTCTTGCGAGGTCTGCCGGATCTGGGCTTGTCAAAAACATCTCTCGTCTTTTCAGATCTTTTTCTTATTCTTTGTACTTGACGCTGAGACACATTGAAGGTGTCAGCCACCTCAGCAGTGGATCTGGTCTTCAGCCTCCAGATAATTAACGCTTTGGTCTTAGGGTGGATCTTAGGCATGTTGTCAGAGGTCAAGTTGCAGTTGATGTGAAGGTCTGGTGTGCTGGGGTTCTTTTTATACACACCCACTAACTGACTGATCAGTAACTGATCACAGGTGAGGCTGTAATCTAGGATTGGGTGCATCATATGACAAGGCGACAAGACTTTTGTCTTGCCAAAATCTGACCTTTCTGTGTTCATTAAATTATTAATCTTTCTTCAATGAAGCAAATTTATTTTAGTATATTGAGCATAATTTGGGAGGGTTTTAGCTTTCATATGAGACATTTCTAAAACCAATCGATTAATTTAAAGTCAGGTTATAAGCTTTTGTTTCTACAAAATGGATAAGCGACAAGACTTTTGTCAGGGACTGTATACAAAATCTCTCACATTGCAAAAGTTGATGGAATTAGGATGAAACTCACATATATCTAAAAACCTGCAAAACACGTCTGTGTGAATTTTCATGGCAATGGCACAACCACAGGCAAATGTACCTTACACATATTTCTATATAAAGACATATTAGCCTCTAATTCAAATACCCACAGAAACACTATTTGAAATATTTTTTTTCACTCTAACTATTCAGACTTGAAGAGGCACTCACTACCAACACATCCAAACCATTTTTGGTGGAAAAAAAAATCTCCCCTGGTTTCTAGGCACCAGTTGTTCAAAGGTGGCTATTTTTCATATAGGGTCACAATAGAAGTCAGGGGGGTGTGAGGCTAAAAGTTTGTAAATTTTGGAAAAACATAATTTTTACTAGAATTCATTGGGTTTGCTCCAGAAAAATGTTCACCTTGATTTTGAGAGGGAGTTGAAAAGTATCAACAAAACTTTTCATATTGCCAGAATTGTCCAATTGGGATGAAACTCACATATGTCAAAAATGCTGTAAAAACACACGTCTGTGTGAATTTTCATGGCAATCGAACCACCACAGCCAAAATTGTCATGATAAATGTACCTTCAGATACACAAATTTCCCTTAACAGGTACAAGGGTTAATTTAGTCTCCATGAACCACGACATAACATGAAAAGATATCCTGCTCCATTATGCTGCATAATATAATTTACTAGGCCTGCAAATATACATAAATGATGGATAGATAGGTTATGTGATCAAATATTTTGCTGTTTAAAATAAGCATGATTAAATTATTATATTGGGAATATTGTTTTGGGGGCATAGAGAGGGGGTTACTATTGCTAAAACCCTTGCTGAACAAAAATTAGTTGTTGGCCTAGTATTGGGTATAGAGTACACTAATTAAACAAAAGATCACTGATTATTCATGTTTCAAAGTCTTGTTTGTTTGTTGTTTCTTCATCATAGATGACTGATATCTCCAGTGCACCTGCATGTCTCTCATCAGGTCATTCTACTGAACTGCAGTGTGTGGACACAGCTTTAAAAAAAAAACCATGTACCCCTGACTGACCTCAGATGTTGCTTATCCTGATGATGTCCTCATTATAATTGTACTATAATTGTTATTGGGATGTTGTTGACAGGTCTACATGTGCATGGACACGTACACCATCTCTATCATTCAAGGCCAGTCTCCACACCTGTGCATTAAAGAGTAGAGATGATGAGATCTGATAGAGCCAGCCCATATAAAGAGAAGGACGCCCTTTGCTCAGGAGGAAAGCAGACCTGAGATACAACCTCAACTTTTTTTTCCTGACAATTCTGAAAGGAAACCTCAATGTGTAAGGGACTTTCCTACCTCCCGTCCACATGCCTGGAGAAGTAAGTTTCCTCTGATAACATGTAATCCTATGCCTATATCCATAGGTATCCAAATTTGTCATTTTCTGTTTCAGGGCTAAAGGGATGCGAGTGAAGTTAAGTCATTTGGCTGATAAAAATAAGTAATTATTTCTCATTTTTTGTTGCAAATCTGACATATTATTTCCAGTGAATTAACTCTTAACTACATGTTTTACTTGTTTAGGAGTGTGGATGGGAAGACTCCACACGATCTGGATACCCTGCTCAGCAACAAAAGTAAGAGAACATCTTGATTAATTTTCATGCTTATGCATCATCAAAATGTTTTTAATTTATTAAACATATCTTTCTCACAATACACACATGGAAATGTTTATCTAATTAAACGCTAACAGGGCTGTTTGTTAAACCTATACATTGACAAAATTTACAACCTATTGTTTTAATTCCGTTTTTTCAGACACTCTAAATGCGTTTCGTTGCTTCCTGAGGTCTGAGTTCAGTGAGGAGAACCTGGACTTCTGGTTGGCCTGTGAGGAATACAGGATTTCCCCAACGAACATGAAAAAGTCCAAGGCCTGTGGCATCTATAACCAGTTTATCAATCCCGATGCTCCCCAGGAGGTCAGTGACCTAAATGTGATTCAATTAAGATAATAATTTCCATATAGGCTCTAGAAGAAAGTATGCAAAAAATAGAAGACTTTACAATTATACTAAAATCTTCTAACTAGCTTCTGTGATATGAATATCGTCCTGTTTGTCCTGTAGGTGAACCTGGATGCTGAGACCAAGGAGGCGCTATGGAGTCTGATGGACTCTCCCAACTCTGATACATTCAACACAGCACAACAAAAGATCTTCAATCTGATGGCCAAGGACTCCTTTCCTCGATTCCTGCGTTCTACCTACTGCATGGAGACAATTCGGGCATATTAGCTACAGAAATGGTCATATTTGAATTTCCCTCAGGATCAATAGTAGTATAATAGTATCTCTCACTCTCATATTAGTTACAAAGCTAATGTGCTAAGGAAAAGGAAATAACATTGTATTTCATCATCTAATAGTCTCATCCTTGCTGTTCTGAATCTTTGTATGTGGAATAATATTTACTACAGTATATAGGATTGGACATGTGTTTTATAAAAGTTATTATGGTTCACCTAGAGTATATATGCCAAACACTAAGTCAATAGAAAAGTCAAGTGTACTTGTTGGATTGTGTAAATGTCAATACTAACAGTGCATTTGGCAAAGAATGTAGTTTGCCAACTTTGAATAAATGTACACAGAACAAATGTCTGATGTGGCCTAACCTTGATTTAAGAGCCTTATCAAGCACCCAACACAAAGTTAACCTTGGGGTAAGCTGATAGTGAGGGTCTTTTCCAAATAAATGATATACATTTCTCACTACTAATCCAATGATACAACTGAATTTGTCCTTTATGTCTAGTTAGTAATAGGTATAAAGAAATACATTAATCATCACTGTTGGGTCTTTTTTTGCAGTATCAAAATGTGATCCATTTTCTTCATGCCACATGATCTAGTAGTATGATCATTATTCATGCCAATACAGTTCAGTCCAGTTTAAATGGCGAGATCCTACTTCGAGCTGGTTCCTGGTTGTGATGATCCTTTGGGGTCTTTGGTCTGGGGAGCTTTAATCACAGATAGAGGTTTATGCAGGGAAGAGCTGGCTTTCTGTGTCACCTCCTGCTCAATCCTGTTCCGAATGGCCACTTCAAGACCCTAGACCACAAGAGAGCCATTTGATAATTGTACAACCCAAAAGAAGAAGGGGTGCAGAATAATGTATAAAGGTAGTTTAATAAACAGACATCAAACTAAAAATGTACCTTTTTTAGTTTCTGCTGTTGGACAACTTGAGCTTTTTTGGGTGCAATTATCCTGCCTGAAGGGACCAAGGATTTTAGTTAATATGTTGTAACAGACATTTAGGGCAAATTGTTATTATTTTTTATTTATTCCACAAAACAATTGACCGATTTGACATTTAATGATCCCTCAAGTTGGCCTTGCACGTTTACTAACTAGAGCACGCATGACTCCACACTGGTCACGTTTAGCCAAATGCTAAGGAGAAGCGTTTTAGGCTAAAATCAAATGAGGCCTAAAAATAATTTGTCATTACCTCCTTTCTTTGGGCCTTTCTGCTTGTTTTGTTGAAATTTCTTCGAGGTTCCTGGACGCTGAGCTTTGAATTTTTGTGTACCTTGTGCCATTTTCAGTAATGTTTTTTTCCTCACGTTGACCTGACCCGGAAGTCTTTTTTTTTTTTTTTAATAAATATGGGTCTGTTACTGTGGCACTAGTGCCATCTATCGGCTGTGTACAGATTTACACGAGGCAATATTTGATTCACTGTGGTTTATTTTTTATTTTTTTGTGAAAGAGAAATTCCTTAATGACTACACTTACAGTATATATCCATATACACATTTTTAGAAAATCCTGTTAAATATTTTCACTGGTTACAAAATAAACCAAAGTGAATATTAACAATAATTTTGTACTGTAAGAACAACACTCCTTCCACAGCATTGGCAGGCTACACACTTGCACATCCAGACATAGCAGCAATTAAATCTGGCACCAGATTAAACGTATTGGCAAGATTTTGTTTTGTTTCCAATAGCCTTAAGTTTAAACTTGGTGACAAAAAACATTGTATTAAAATAAGACTATACTTTTGCCCATCAACAGGAAGGGAAATCAATACCATTTAGACTTTGACTGCTCAGCCCTGCCGCAGCCCATCACAGTTCTGTGCTTGTTTTCATTTCCTTGTCAGAGAGGTAGTGCGTATGGTGAGGAGGGCTCCCCAGTGTTGTGTAATCATGAGCTAGTCACTAGGAAAAAAAATAAATAACAAAGCAGGGCTAAACTTTTATATTCTTGAACTTTGTTTACCAAAAAAAAAAACGTTGGTGACAACCACAATTGCTACATATGTCTGGATTAAAGTCATTTTTTAAAAAATTGATGATCTTATAGATAAAAAAAAAAGAATATAAATACACAAGTGTCTTTTAAGTACATGATCTAACAGCACCATCCGGAGTGAAGGTTCAACAGAGAAAATGTGGACATAGGGGCAGAGGGTGCAGAGATGATTTAAGTGGAGGAGAATAGTGTTTTATGATTGTAACAAAGAACATTTTTTCAGGTTCTCTCTGTGGTCATAAACAAAAATGAAACCTACACATGTGACCATTACAGAAAATATTCTGTCCATTTTTCTAATTTAGCAAATTAGATTTATTAAAGTACATTGTTAACATGTAAATTGTTTAGCTAGGATGTGATGGTGTATTTGTGTCTTGATTCAACATTTGAGAAATGTAACATTCTGTGTGAAAAATGAAGGCAAGAACTTGGAGCCTTTTTGAGGTACTAGCAGTTTTACATTCGAGACTGAATAAAGAAATGAGGATAGAGGCCAATTTGTGCCAGTCCAAAGCTAGGAGAAGAAGTCAGTGAACAATTATGCTGGTCACGAGGCTGGGTGTATATTCACAGGTTAGGATATGTTGTGTTTTAATTCTACTGTTTGTCAAATTATGATGCAAATGCAAACCATGTAGTAGAATGGAGGGACTGCTTTTTTTTTTTTTTTTTCACTCATTGAGCAATAGTGTAGAACTTGAGCAATGGTAACTAATTATTAACACAAGGAAACACAAATTGTTTCAATTATTCATGTTTTGCCTTTTTTTAAAAGAAAATGTAAACATTTAAATTTTTTTTAATCATTTAATTATTATATGGTACACTTTTATCAGTTAAAAATCAGAATCCTGTGCAGTTTGCGATATGGTATGTGTGGTTACATATGGTGTATATGGAGGTGTATACAGATTATATAAATACACAATATATGTGAGACACACATGAAGTGGGGTATTAATGTAATTAGGTTTGTTAAAAGGCTTCAATCGACTGCGACACTGTTTAACATGTGAAATGCGCCCATTTGGAGGAAAACCAATTTAAGTCATTTCTGAAACAAACTATACATTAGGGCATCTACAAAACATTCTACAAGAAAAACAAGATGTTGAATGTTAATATAACATATTTGATATCAAATTTAAATAACCACACATTTGGTTAATTTAGCAATGTCTTCTACTAGCAGGATTTAGTATCTCTACGTATGTACATTACCAGTCATGGTTATTTACAGGTGGGTAGCAGCTTTCATTTGGAAACTAGTGAATAAAAGCACTACTTTAAGTTGGAAAATGTATGCAGTGTTTAGAAGTATTCTGTCAATGTATGCCCTGAATATTTGCCTCCAATTTATTTTATCGGTCAAGTTTATTTGGGTCAACTAAAGATTTCAGAAGCCATTTTAGAAAGGAAGAATATAGATGATTGCAATGTAAATGGGTTAAGAAACAGACAAATTGGTCATGCTTACTACTTAGAGTAGTATGTTTATGTGCAGTTTAGGGTGGTTGATTGTATACACTACTCATTAATAACAAGAACTATACATTTACTAAAATAATCAGGATGTGCAACAGTGTCTGGGGTATAAAATGTTAACGTCTCTGACATGTTGAGGTGCAGAGGGGCAGGTGGAGCAATGTGGGACAGGGGTCTGAGGGGGTCTAGAGGGCAGTGAGTCGTCCCGTGAGCGCCGCCTGGAGCTCTGACGGCAGAAACACCCCCAGCTCTGTGATGATGCCGCCTGTGATGAGCTGATGTGGAGTCACATCGAAGGCCGGGTTCCACACTTCAATACCTGCACATCAAATCAATGAAAATCATCAAATTGTCATGGTTTTTTAAACCTTTGATAAATGGTCACATTTTGATATAGTGCTTTTCCACCTTCAAAGCACTCAAAGCTCTTTACAAGAAGGAACCACTCACCAATTCTCACTCACACACACACCCACACACACAACCACCCACACACCCACACACCCACACACCCACACACCCACACAATGGGGGCGAGGTGGGTTAAGTGTCTTGCCCAAGTACACAGCGACGGCATTCATCTGTGGAAGCTGGAACCGCACCGCCAGCCTGTGGGTCAGTGGATCTGACTGCTCAACCTGACGCAATCTGACTGTTTATGTCTAGAGCGGGATTTGAACTGCCAACCGTCGGCTCAGTGGACAACTAACTGAGCTACTGCCGCCCACCTTTGGCTGATCATTTAATCCGTCAGGGTGAGATAGACGAGTTTACACCAGCCAGAAACATAGTTGAGAGAGGCAAATGGGTGCCCAGACAGAGCCACAATGAAAATAATTGCCGACTTGAAACCTCACAAACTATCCGTAATCCACGTCTCAGATTTTTTTAACAAACACAAGAACCTCTTCAATATCCTTCCTTCGCCCTCTACGATATGAGGCGGAGCCACATTCCTACTGACCAAGAGCCACGTGTGGCTCGTCAGCCTCGTTGTCACCACCCATTCTTTGGATGCTGCCAAATTAGCTCGAGACCAGCTAAATGCTTTTGGGTGGACGAAAAACAATACATGTATGCGAGTACGTGAGTATGTGAGTGAATGAGTGATAGATATCTGTGTATATCTCTATATATACATCTCTATATATAGAGAGCGAGAGCGAGAGCGAGAGTGAGAGCGAGAGATTATTTACATTATTATTTAGATTATTTTACCTGTATGACAGACCTGGGCATTGTACAGCTCCCGGGCCACATTCACCCTTTGGTTGACTCTGACCGGCCCGTTTAAGCTAATTTGGAATTACAAAATAAACATTTTATAATTTTACCTCACGCATGACATGTTTTGTGCGGCAACCTCACTTTTTCATTGCTTAGTGTTAACAGATACTCTTATCAGCTTGTCAAAACAATGCTTTTTATAAAGAAATATAATTACCATTATGCAGATTTGAGTTAAGCATTTTGGTCCGGCCCTCCACAATAATTTTGTTTCATGTGGCCCCATGGAAAAAAATAATTGCCCACCCCTGCTCTATGACATAAAAAAATCTATATAATTTAATAGTATAGTAGTGAATTTACGGCTTTGACCAATTATTACAAACTAAAATAGCCAACCAAAAGATTTGATTTTGTCCGTTCCAAACCACTCCATCACTTTAGACTCATCCCAGCTCAGAGTTTAGGGGGAACCTGTTTTGTGGACCTGGATCTTCCCCTTCTTTTGTTTGGTTGGTTGACCCCTACCCTATGATGAATGAGCCCACTCAGCTGCAAATGGATGCACATCAGCCCCGGACACATTTGCAGCCTGTCCATCCATGGGAGTCGATTTCTCCTTGAGGTTCTGTCTGTCTCTCTCTCTCTCTCTCTGTCCGTGCGTGTCTCTCTCTGTCCGTGCGTGTCTCTCTCTGTCCGTGCGTGTCTCTCTCTGTCTGTCTGTGTGTCTCTCTGTGTGTCTCTCTGTCTGTCTGTGTGTCTCTCTGTCTGTCTGTGTGTCTCTCTGTCTGTCTGTGTGTCTCTCTGTCTGTCTGTGTGTCTCTCTGTCTGTCTGTGTGTCTCTCTGTCTGTCTGTGTGTCTCTCTGTCTGTCTGTGTGTCTCTCTGTCTGTCTGTGTGTCTCTCTGTCTGTCTGTGTCTCTCGAAAAGGAGAGTCTAAGGACAGGGAATGTTCTGGGACAGTTATCCATTTGCTTGTTTTCTATGAATGTTGGTTAATCTGTCTGTTATTGTCCAGTGTCTGTTTCACAGTTTGATTTTCTAATTTTCTGTTGGTTTAAACAGCCCTTCTTAAGCCCCTAAGAGGCAACTGCTGTTGTGATTTTGGGTATAACTAATACAAATTGAATTTAACTGAACAAAAGTGTGCACAGAGAAAGCCTCAAAAGTGGTAAATAAATTAACCAAGTACCAACTGAAAATCTATAGTTACCAGACTACAACCTGCAAAATCTAACTGGAGTTATAGGAATTTGTCCAGTACAAATGTCTAAGTTAATACAACTCAAAATTTGTATACATGTTCAATCATGTATTGGTGGATAACACATTACAGCTTTCATTGGCTTCTATAAAAAATATTAATAACAATAAAATTTTTAGGTTCAGTTTGTGGGATATTTCAAATTAAAGGTTGTATAGAGAATTTTCCAAGGAAAGAGAAACACAGCGACTGCTTGTCCTTTTGCAAATGTTGCGCATGCGTGACACCACCCCCCTCCTCCACAGCTCCCTAAGTAGAAACGCCTCCTCCCACCTCCTCCTTACGCTAGAAATCATGCTTGTTTACAGCCGTGCGCCTTCAGAATTACTGAACGAACTGTTGTTGAAGTTACCTGTTCAAAAGAAATGTAGTGACCAACACATCAGTCTTCAGTGCGCGCCATCACTAGAAGGAATCTCCGAAAATCACCTTAGTTTGGCTTCGCTCCTTTTCCCCTTTTCTTCTTTCAGCGACCTCATAAACGTACTTTCTTTTGTGGCTAACTGGTAGTGGATTCTTGTTTACCATCGCAACAAACTTTGTGCCAACTGTGAGGAAGCTACAGTTGGAAAAAGCCGCTAAGAACCGCTGCGTTGGTTGAGTAAACAGCGTCTTGCGTCTGTGGAATGCGTGAGAGGCGAACGTAAACCACGTAATCCCAGCGTGCCGGCAAGTCAGTTACGCTAGCAACGTAGTTTGAAGTAGCCTCGTTATCTATTGGCTAATGTTCATCTGGCCCCACAGTTGATGGATTTTCATTCTTTTTTTGGGGGGGTTATCATAATTACAAGGCTGCTGCATCTCTATAATGCCATTTTGAACTTCCGTTAACAATTTGATGTATATTTAAAAAAAAAAAAAAAAAAAATCCTCCATACAACCTCTAAAGTAAAAATTACAACTGGCTCTTGCCTCAATCTGAGTTTTACAATTACCTGGGGCAGCGATGGGGACTCCGTTTATACTGGTGAGTTCCTCTGGGGGGCGCACTTCAATGATAATGTCCCTGCCACTCTCCAGGCTGAGGTCACATGATGTGCTTGGTGCTGCCACATATAAGGGGATGCCATGGTGCTTGGCAGAAATGGCCAGCTGATATGTGCCCACTTTGTTTGCTGTATCCCCATTGGCCACAACTCTGTCTGCTCCCACTACTACCGCTGAAGACACATACAGTTACAGTGAATAGTTAATCAGCAAGTAACTCCAACATTTCTGTTATCAAGCAATTTGTGTCTATATATAATACTCACACTTATGTACTGTGAATTAGCTTTGCACAATATGGTGAACAAAGAATATTCAGAGGAATCAAAATGAAAAAACTAGGCTAATGCTTACCCAACACTCCCCCTGGTGCTGCCCCTGCTACACAGGGCCTTTGCCCAGTTACAATCAAGAAATTAGTAAAGTTCCACTCAGATTCTAAATTTCTTTTTAAGGGCAGTCCTGTTGCCAGAGGGCATGCGAATGTTCTTCACACAGAAAGGCAAGAAAGGCTTCTTAATGTGGAAGAAGCGTTAACCACTACGCCACTACGCAAGTAATGACAGCATTAAAGCTGGTAGAGTGAATTTTAAGAAGCAATATTAATTTACGATACCATTGGATACGCCGCAACATCCCAATACATACTGTACAGCGAGGCTGATGCTGATAATAATGCCACACTGAGATTTTGGAGATATATATATTTATCTTGATACAAACCTGTGATGTCCATTTCCCTCATGGTGAGAGCAGCCATACTGTCTGTGATGAGAGTGGCGGGGATGCCCTCTGCCACAGCCTCGTACGCCGTGAGTCTGGAGCCCTGGTTGTACGGCCGTGTCTCTGTGCAGTACATGCGCTTCAGCCGGCCCAGCGCGTGCAGACTTCTCACCACACCTACGTACACACAAGACAATTAGCAATGAGAAGGTTTATAAAGACAAACTACAGTTCTATTCATTGAATCTGATTGTGCCTCCAAATCAGTAAGTCCAGCTGAACCGGCAAGACAGGAATGACTTTTTGGGGTAGTAATAATTATAAGATAGATTTGTGTAATATGTAAACACTAATATAAAGGATGGGCAATTAGACCTACTTTTCCTTTAAAAGTGATGACTATAAGTAATATAATAAGAAAAAATCCTATAGGATGATTGCCTGGGATCCAGAATACACCCTCTTTCAATACTTTATGAAGATGTGAAGGCAATGAGTGACTTTTTAGAAATTCAAGCAAACTTTTGTAAACATACTTGCCAACGGGTTAAAAAATAATGTAAATATTATACATTTTCAGTATGTATGCGTCAAGCAGGAGGAGTTCTATGCATCCAAGTTTGTAAAGTAGACAAAAGATTAAAGTACAGTGTTTTATATGGCTGTTCAAAGTAGAGGACACAAAATTAGACATCTCTAATTTAATAGGATTTGTTTTTGGACTAAACCACATAGGATATTTGAGTGTGAGCATCAATAGTACAGGCCACAGTGAGAGCAGGACTGTGTCTCAGGCAGGGAGAGAGGAGCAGAGTTAAAGACCAGATCCACTCAAACTACAGCAGGCTTAGATAGCCTACATTAATCTGATTACATTCACATCTTTAGTTAGTCACCATTGTGGAGCTGTGTGTGTTTTGTACTAATGTGGACACATTCTTTCAGGTTTAGTGACAAGCATGCAAAATTCTCAAAGGAGTTGTTTAGTTTCCAACACCTTTTAACATCAGGCAAGTAAACAATTTTAAGGTGGTATAATCTTATGATAAATGTTAAACTATGGAAACTGTATCATTTGTGTCTGTCAGGTCAAGTGACTGTTTACCAAAGGAGTTGTTATACCAACAACATGAGGCAAGTAAACTAAAGACCCATTGTCCCGGTAAGATGTTTAAAAAGACTCACTGTGGAAACCAGGTATGACAATAGCCACATCTGCTAACATGAGGAAAGCACAGTATTTGAAGTTAATATTTATAACATTATTATAACAGGCTTTAACTGATATATCTAAATATTCAAAGACAGAGCCAGACACTGGACGTCAGGTGTGATGTGATGAATTGTTGCTATGTTGGAGAAGGGAGGAACACAAAGAGGATATTCATAGGTAAACATTTGAACACATTGCTGTGAATACCATTTAAATGGTTAAAAGTAGTATTCAGAGTTAAACTATGCTGTATATTTTGTCTGTGTTCAGGAGCAGATCTGCCTGCGAGTGTCCTGGTCCTGGCTCCTCTTGGATCAGTGCAGATCTCTGTGTGATCAGACATGAAAGCACTTCTTCTGCACTTAGGAGCCATTTTGAAACACTTCAGTTGGAATGTTTTGACAAGTGTTATCAAATACATTGGAACGTCACTCAACCATCTTTTAGATGTTTATTTTTTAACATGAAGAAATACTAAGAGTATAAATATTAGTATTTTTTATATATAAATTTATTAAAGTATATACCATAAACTGTATGTGTAAGTGGACTAAGCGAGTGCGACGTCACCCATAGCGTTCAGCTCCGCTCAAATGAAGCTTGTGATGCTGACGGTTACGGGGCAAATTTGGAGCCAGGCTCTATATTAGGAATATGAAATTTTTTAATGGTCAAAATAGCGGGGAAAAAAAACAGTATCATGTAGAGCAGGTTAATACGAACATTTTAAGATCAAAATGACGAGGCTCACAGCAGCAGTTACAGACAGAGGGGTGACAATATTAATTTTAGGCTTGAACACTGACTTAATTCCTCCATGTAAGCCAATACTACAATCTACTGAATAAATTAAATAAATCTTACTTGATATACACAAATGAGTTTCATGTCAACTACGCTACTACCATTTAGCTATAGAATTTACGCTCAAATTGACAAGATTTTTTCTTTTAAAGGTTTAAAGGTTCTTTTATCAGTGTATGCTGCAATCTACAATCTAAAATTGATATGAAGGGCAGGAAAGACCATGTCCTTCTGTCAAAATGCAGAAGCTCTTTCAACACATAGAACACTTTGTATATTAAAATAAAGCTTTGATAAGTGACATATACCTTAGTCCCTGTCCAGTTTCAAGAAATGAATAACCAGGAAAATTTCCATTGAGATACAAAATTTTTTAAGGGCAATCCTGTCTCCAGAGGGCAAGCTACGCAGATACAGGGAAAACCTGCAAACTCCATACAGACAGGCCAGGCTACCAGACCTTCTTGCTGTGAGGAAGAAGCACTAATCACTATCCCACTGTGCCAGTAATGACAGTACAAAGACTGGACGAGGGAACATCAAGTAGCATTTCTATGAATCCGCTGACACATATCCCAATAAATACCAATATGGGTTTTTTCAGGGCCAATTCCAATATCGATTGTTTAACATCCAGAGAAACCAATGGCCAATAAGCTCTGACGATATTTTTGGGACAGATTTTGTATATTTTCTACAAATTCTGTAATTCAAATTTACTGCAAACTCCTTTCAGCACTGACATGTTCAAATAAAGCTTTGTGTATTCTTTATGCAGCTGGTTGGCCCAAACAAAATATCAGACCGATGTTGGAGCTTTAAGGCTGACAGCCAATACAGTAAAGTCAAAATATCAGCCACCTATCTCTATCATATTATCATACTATGAGATCTGGATTGCAATTGAACTCTAGTACAAACTGTAGTGACAATCTGAGACTGACAGTTAAAATACCTTACTTTTAATATTGTCGAACATTTAACATTCACTGAGCCTATTCACTTTACATTGCACTGAATTGCACTGAATGTCGGATAACTTGAACATTTTATTACAAAATAAACTACAGTATTTTGTTTTCTGGAGTCTAATTAACGTTTTGTTGTGGATCCGGCTCTCTGTCCTGATAGACAAAAGGCTGTGAAATGCATTAGCAGAAGTCAGCCCGCTCTGAGTGCTTCTTGTTGCCCCTAATACGCCATGCATATACATAATGCCATTGATTTTCCATCACACCAACTTTACTCTTTTATATTAAAGCTTTTACACGGTTAGTGCTATTTTGGGCATCCAGGACAGCAGCAGCCTTTGCATTCAGCGCGGGTGGACTATCCACAAGTCAGAAAAGAAACTTATGGGTAGTTAAGAGTTACATGAATTACTTCTCCTTTAGTAACATTTTTAAAGTTGGTAATAACATGAAAACAAGACACAAACATAGAACAACACAAGTCCCAAAAAGTCCCAAGTCCCTAAACCCACCCCTTCCCCCCACTTTTTGTTTGCATTTAATGAATTACAATTTCTGGCTTAAATCCATCTATGAAAAGTTTGCAGATTGCAGCCCGTCTTACCTAGTGCAGTGCCGTATCCAGCTGTAGCCAGAGAGCCAGTGTTACAGTGTGTGAGGATGGTCACAGAGTCCCTCGGGACTCCGGACAGGATGTGCTGGGCGCCATAGTTCCCAATTTTCCTGTTATCATTGACATCACGCTCCAGCATGTCTTCGATCCAAGCAATTACACTGGAAAAGAGGCAACACCGTGATGTGGGAATGTGAGAAGGTGATCCGTCCGGAAACTCTGCTTAATGTGTGGGTCCAACTACAGTTACAACAAACACACAAAGGCCGAGCCACAGAGCAGTAAGGCACTGTATATGTGTGGATGAAGTAACAGAAGACATGCTTATTTTAACCACACACAAATGCACTTTTAACTACTTAAGAGTCAAACTTTTGTGAATGATTAACTACTAGCATCCTCTTTACAGAATGAGATAGAGCTATACACCCATTCAGTCTCACTCATCTTCTCCCACTCAGCTTCTTATCATCAAAGATTACTAATTGCCACAAACACCTACTTTTCATAATTTAGTGCAGTGATTAAATCCTCAAAGTGCATACCTCTCTCTGAGCTGCTCAGAGTTCTTCTCCATGCTCTCATTTTCAGCAAACTCCATGAGTTCTCTGGCAGCTCGACCCATGTTGACGGCTGTGGGACGGGCAGAGGTCAGGTGGCACAAGGACTCTCTGATGAAGGTCACAGGGTCATCGCCCCCGGCACCCAACCGTAGCTCCACGGCCAAACTCAGACACCCCACAATGGCTATGGCAGGAGCACCCCGCACCTGAAAGAGAAGAGGGCGAAGGTCAGGACTGTAGTCGTTATTTTAGTTTTATTCAAGAACATTGTGTTTCTTTGTCCTCTATTCCACTTTAGAGTTCAATCAATCAGAGAAGCTTTATAACCCCTAAGGACAATTTCAGTTGCAGTTTACTGAGTTCATTTATGGTACCGCAAGGTATTTGAAATGTTAAGTTATGTGATGAATATTGATGTTTACACTTAACTGAAACAATGTCACTAATATTAGCAAACAAAGTGAAAAGTGCAGATGAACCTTTCTGCATAAACCATTTATACTGATGGGAACAGACCATGCAGTGCCTCTGTTAGTCATAAAATGATGTCATCTGATGAGCATTTTAAGAAATTTCTTCAGAAATGGGCTCTGATCATCATGACATCATTCATGCATATGGTAAATGCCATCACTGCCCAACAGACTAAGGAAGCAATTGAGTGAAAATAGTGTTCCTCTCTTTAATTAAAGCAACAAGCTGCAACAGTGGACAGCTTTTGATTCCCCGATTCCAAATTTGGACATTCAAGGTGCCAGAGTGTACAACACAAGACCAACTAGGCGAACAAAAATCCTGGCAAAGGACATTAATAATTCATCAACAATCTCCAAAGGAAAATGAGGAGGCGGCACACTTTATAGGTGGGTGCCGATGCCAGTTGTGTAGAGTGATAGTGTAATAAAGAGTAGATAAAGGATAATTTCAAAGTGCATGATAAAGCAGGTGCACTGAAGACCGGGGCGGACGAAGCTGGAGTGGGGGCTCGCACGGTAACACATGGGGTGCACAATGGTGGCACAAAGAGCTTGAGAAGCCACGGTGTGCGCAGGGCTAAAGACGCCGAGGAGACGCCTGCTTACCTTCATAGACTTGATGGCCTCGTACGCGTCCTGGACAGAGCGGATCTCATCGTACACGGTCTGGTGGGGCAGTAGAAGCTGGTTGAGGACCTGCAAAGAGCCGGCCTTATAGCGGATGGCTTCTAGCGTCATGACCCAAACAACGAGGCGGGATGGCGGGGACGAGAAGACACACGGACCGGTAGCGGCGGAGGCACCACTCTAAAGCTCAAGCACGCACACTTTCTCTTCCGACGCTGAATGCAAGTGACCGCGGCTTGGCCTTGTTGTCTGTCTGCGGCTCCGGGGCAGAGACGAGGCCGAGGTGGAGTGGGGACGAAGACGAGGACGAGCAGGAGCGGGAGGGACGCCGCGGAGTGGATGTACTCAACGGAAAGATAAAATGGAAAGAGTCGGGCTGGAAATCGCTGCACATTGACAGACAGGCAGCAGCAGCTAGGCAGACACGGAACCACGTGTTCACTCAACCAGGAAGCTCCTACAAGCTCTGCCCCAAGGCCACGCCCACTCTCAACCAGAGCGGGGTGTCCAATTTGTTCAAGACACCTCAACAACAATGTTGCCATCTTTAACCACCATCCCCCCTCGCATGTTACCCCTTTGTCAGGGGAAATTTCACATTCAAATGCGATATTAGCATAGCGTCGAAACCCCAAGCTCCATCGACTAGAAAAACAGGTCTATTTTGGGGTTCTCTTTATTGTTCTGAACAAAAAAGCAAAAACATGCAGGATGGGAGGGAGGATACGGCTTTAATTTTCATTCATCAACTTCATATATAGCGATAAGCCCAGACAAAGGCTGTTACAATCCCCAAAACATGACACGCAAAATAACAAACGATCATATATTGTATAGTATACAAATATTACATGGGCCTATACAGTGATTTATAGTTGATGGAAATATTGTTCAAACCCGTTTTACGGCTACCAAAACGGTCCACCAAATCAGCCATAAAATAAAAAGTAAAAGAGTGGGTGTCTTCTGTGTGGAGGGAACGTTACTCACCAGTGGGACAGGCCTATCCCAAAAGCGCAAATCCCACTGCTGAATGCTGCTTAGTGCACCCACCAACAGACACAGAAAAGGCGCATTATATCAGTGCATTTGATTCAGTAATTATCATATGTTAACAGGGCATCATTACATAGGCATACATATGTAAGAATTGATTTTGATGAACAGCACAGCTCCAGGGTAAAAAAAAAAAAAAAACAAACAAAAACACCAGTCAAACTAAACTTATACGGGCACTGTGTAACTTTTCTGGTGGAGGGTCCGCCACTGGCATGTCTCCATGGAGATGTAATTGCTTTGTCTTGAATATTATAGGAGTGTGGAAATAAAGTTGGTTATCACAATGGACACAAGCTATGGTGAAGCATTTGTATATATTTGAGCTATAAAACACCTGTAATTGAATAAATGCAAGTCAGATAAGTTTAATGCCATACAGTGGAACATTCCATGTAAATAAATGACATCTCAAGCAAGTAGCCAGGCCTTCACCTCAGAAGTTACAAAGTGGCCCTTTAAGCCATCAGGGGTAAGTAATGTTAAATAAAATAAGGGCTTTGTGGCTATAATTACTGGCTGAGAATTTACCCCTGAATGAATAAGGATTTAAAGTAATGTTATCTTTTCTCTACTCTACTTAACTGTGAAAATCATAGCTTACATTGATTTCATTTAGATTTTTTTCTCAATACAAACAAAAGATACTTGTTGATGGGTAACAAAAGTTATTATTGTGTGATTTGTTATGAGAAGAGAATCATTCTTCAATTTCATACACCGGCCACAAATTATTGAAGTGTCACAGAAACATGAGTCACACAATCGAAAATAATATGGAGTGTTGTTTGCGGTTCAGAATCATAAATCAGGTGAGCCATATTAGAAAAATGTAATATCTTTTGCAATTTTGAGCTTTGCCAAATGAAAAAATAAAAAAAAAACATAGCCCACCCAAAACCATGAAAACCATCAAAAACATTTATATATAATGATGGGTCAAAAATACCTGCACACATTTACCAGTCAAAAGTTTGGCCCCAAATTTCCATAATTGCTTGCTTGAAATGTTTGAAATTACTGTGACTTTTTCTCCCTTGCCAGCTCACATCCACTTGAAGTAATGATCAAAAGTTTCAAGATGGAGAGGAGCCACAACAACAATCGGCTCAACAATTTTTTTTTAGCAAGTATTAGCGATTATTTTTTTTAAGAGAAAAAAATAAAATAAAATAAGATTCAGATCCTGGGACCAAACTAAAAAGTCTAATATAGCACCGCAGCGCTGACTGTAGAAATAAAAGAGAAAATTGATATTACTTCATCCAGAACATCCAGAACACAATAATCTTAAAATCTGTGAATAGACAGAAGACTTTTAAGATGAACAATTTAACGATACGAGTTAACAGAAGCAAGATGTTACTTCTGTGAAACTGTAACATCCTTCTTTGCCAATCCTAAAAGCAACTTGATCTCTGCGTTTCCTTGGTGACACAAACACTAATCCCTCATTATGGGATGTAGACTGCATTGCCTGAAAGCCCCACCTTTTATACTCTCATATCACAGAACTGCAAAGGGGCAGATTACTGTAATCTGGAAACACTGGAGCAGACAGATTAGATTAAGATTGTTTCACAGATAAAATATGGGGTTAAAACACATTGGTTTTATGGTTATACATACTACACAGTGGTACTTACAGGCACGCATTTATATGGGCATGAATACATAATGAGGAGTAAACAAATATACAAATCAGAGGAAGAATTTTGACCACTTGTCTATTTCTGAGGATGTCATAATGGTCCTATATGCCATGTCCCCTGTCCCAGCAGATTTATTCAAAACCACTGATTTGTCCCAGTTTTAAGAAATGTCTCAGGTGTCCCTATTTTTAAGGAACATCCAACGACCTCTATAAGCTTTAATATACAGAAAAGGGGACTTGAAAATTACCAGAACACAAAACTGTTCTCAGTTGCACTGATTTAGGTCTTTCAGATTATATACTGACACACACGCGAGTCATGAATAAATTATGAATGGACTGAGTGCATAGCAATTTTCCTTAATTACGTTTGTGAAGTTTCCTTAATTATGCACTCTTTTCACAATTTTATTATTGCCCACCACCCCAAACCAGGGTGGCCCAGTTTTTGATTTTGAAAATCTGGTCACCCTAATCTTGTTAGTATCTTTTATCTGACATTACAGGATAACAAAAGCCATGTTCTTCTTCTGTGAGTTAAAATGTTGCTTTTTATCACAATAAGACAATCTTATCGTCACTGGATCAGAACACAGTTTCATTCATTATCGTAATATTGCCCAGCCCTAACAGATACTGAACACCATAGACTGGGGACAGCTCACAACTAAGGTTGGGCAAAATAGCATTATTCTTATCTGGAAAACCAATCATATTTTAATTATCATTCAATTATCCACCAAAATGCAAAATTATCCCTTTGTACCATACAGGCAATATAACTATTGTTTATAAAATAATAAATTAACACCTCTACCCAAAGGAGATGCCCTGTTTGATCTGATCCAGTAAATATGTCCCCAAATTTGTCAAGCTTTCTTGCATCTTTATTTTAATAATTTTGCTTCTTTTAGTAGTAAGTACAAAATCTTGCTGCCTACTGCTTCCCACTCACTAACAAACCTGATGGAGAGTTACTTCAGTGAAAATAATATTATACCCAAATGCAAAAATGAATACATTTAAAAATAAGGCTGGGAGAAATTCTGTAGTGTTTAAGTGCAAAAATAACCTGCATGTACAGCTCCAGTAGAGTAAATGTAAATTTCTGCAGCAATCAATGGAAGCTACACTGAAGTTTCCATGCAGGTATGAAGTAGAGCTCAGTACTGTAATCATGCTAAAAGTACCGATTGTAGTGTTTCTAAATGAGGAACGCTAACAGTATTCCACCCTGGTATGGAGTTCCTTCTTCTCTCTTATCCCATACGTTTCTTTTGGAGTGATTCAAGCTGCAACAAATAAAGAAGAAGAGATAAAGTTTATAAAGCAATTAAAAAATAATAGACTGCAAGTTTACCAGGCTACTGGTTAAAAAATTACCTCATGTTCTACCATCTTCAGTCTGCCCAGGGCATCTTTAGCAGCATCCTAAAAAATAAAATATTATACATAAACACATTGCATTAACTTAACTGCATTAATGAACAACAAAAGGTATATTCCCATTACAAGCCCCCCAAATTACCAGTGAAAAATAACAGAATACATTGCCTTTGTTTAAGTTACCACAATAAAGTCAGATACTTGGTGGGTAGAATAAGAATCAACAAACGCTGTTATTTACTCACTCTGTTTCCTTGGCTGGAGTATTTCTTTATTGAGTCGGAGAGTCCATGTGCAAATCGTTTCAGAACATTTTCATATTCTGCACATTGGCAAACAAAAATTGGTCAAAGGCAAAGGAAGGCACAAAGCTAATTTCACTGTACAATATTAGACAACTCTGTACCATTTAGCATAGCAGGTGAAGCACGCTCAAGGTAAGCTTTCTGCCATTGAAGTCTATTTGTGACGTCTTTGTATTGTTGTACAAGGTCTGGTGGAGGATCACGGCGGTTTTTACGGTACTCTGCTAACTGAGAGACAAAAGTATGATGTTACATGATGTTAAATAGTTGAAGTGTATAAAACACAGAAAAAGCTACCTTTCTCTCAAACCTCTCCTTGTCAAAGTTGAGGAGGCTGAAGCTGTGAAGTTTGTACTGAGGTGGAGAGCTGCTGCCGCTGGGGGTACTACTCCTGCCACTGCTGCTGGATTCACTTCTGTGTTTGGATTGAGGAGAAGGCACCTAAAAAAGACAAAAACAGACAAAAACAGGCACAAACTGCATTGTCAATCTACCCACTACAATGTCAAACAAACACTGAGTTACATATAACTGTGGAAGGGGAGGATGGTGCAGTAGAATGTGGCATGTGAGGGTATGATGAAGAGATTTTTTGTTTTGTTGATTTGTTAAATGATGAGAATGAATTAAAAAAGGCTATATTTCCAAAGGTAAAACTGTCATTTCAATTGTAGTTGTCTGATATGGATATGTTAGTATAGACCAAATAGAGTTTGCACTATTCTGAAACGGTATTTTATGAATGAAACTATAAAATACTTAAGGTGCACTATGAAACTTTCCTGGTGGAGGTACTGCTCTCTATGGAGACAAGCAGATATATTGGTAGGGGCAAATTACAGGTTATATCTATAGAGAGGCTACCCTGCTTACAGTAATAATGTATATTTTTCAAGGTATTAAAACATCTGTAATAGAAAAAAGACATATCAGTTTAATGCCATATGGGGGAACATTCCAAGCAATGTCCCTATGAGACAAGCCGGTGGCAGACTGAATCAGAAAAGTTACATAGTGGATGTATAAAAGAACATGGTGAAATGACTGCTTGGTACACACAGGATTACAGTTAGGTGTTAGAGGTTTTATGATGCTACATGTTATATATAATGTTACTCACTCTTTCCTTTTGCTTCTCAGGAGGCGACAGTGGAGACACTGGCTCCAAAACCAGCCACTTCTCTGTGACCGACTGCAGATGAGCCCCAGACACAGGCTCCCGAATTTTCACTCTCACCTCCAGTTTACCTCCAGTGGCTTTACGACCATCCATCACCTGCACAACTCACAGTTAAGACTATCACATTGAGTGGCTCAGTGAAGATTACACTATGTGGTTATGGTAATGTTTGTTACCTCTATGAACTCCCTGAAGTCACAGTTGTTCTCCAGTGCCTCTAGCTTCAACTGAGCAGTACCGATAACTCTGTCATTTTTGAAAAAACCACTGCAAACATAAAATATGATGGAACCAAAGGATTATCACTGCACTTAAACTTATAGTACACTTGTGTACATTTGTTGTTTTACCCTTTGTGGATGATCTCAAATTTGATTCCTTTGGACTGAATAACTCGTTTGAAGGCTCGATGTGAACGGATTATGCTGAGTCTAAACTGCTCTTTAAATTCTGGGTTGTTGGTGCCTTTCACAAAGTTGGTCTTGTCTTGTTGGGCCTCTTCCTACAAACAGTTTAATTATTACATTAACTATTCATTTGAAATCTCTGTCTATTTAAAATGGTGGAATGGAATACTGAGTGTGAACTTACTGCACTGGGAAAGGGGAACTCAAACTTCACACTGGCATCGAGATCGTTAGGTGAGACACCTGAAAATAGAGCGATACTGTGGGTGTCATGTACAATGTGAATGCAACATATTACTGCCTCGTTATTTCTGAGAGGCACCGCGGTCTACCTGAAGGTGCTGGCAGGTTGACACCTTTGATGATGTATAGTAGCATGTCATTAGGAGTTAGATTCGAATAGATCCTACAGAAAAATAAGCAGCATTTTGAGCAACAGCCATGAGAACACAAGAACAACAACTGAATGTGTTGCATGGGGCTGACTCATCCATTGTGTCCCAGCCTTAACTGACACAAACTAAATATTTGAAGACAAACATTTCTAAATTACACATAACACTGTGCTATTTCCAGCTAGTCAACTTCACTAAGAATCCATGTGCACTTTGACACTGTTTAAAAATATGTATTAATTCGTATTCTGACTTCACAGTGTTGAAGGTCCTCTCCTCAGTACGGCACTTGGGAACTGGATGTCCTTTAGAATAGCCATTTTTCAGTATCTCTATGCTCTTCATACATTCCCCCATCAGCTTCTCAAACCTGCAAAGTTGAAGCAAAAATGTTGAAACGAATCATTTACAGCCACAAATGTATAAACCTGCTGATACAGCTTTAGAAACAGTAGTTACAAGCACCAAGATTCTTACTTAAAGGCCTCTGCGATGTTGCCATACTCAGTGAACTGTTGACAAAGGCCCATACATTTCTGTAAAGAGAATCAAAAACAGCTTAAATAAAATGGCCAACTCCTTAAGTGTGGCTTTGAGCAGGAAAAAAGTGGAGTCATCTACATCATGCTGCTTTCTGAGAAGATCCATCAGAGCATGGTACTGTTCACTGGAGCGCGGTGACATTGATGGTGAAGAACGAGAACGTGACAGAGAGAAATCCTCCTCATTTATTGGAGCCATTGGAACCTAAAACACAAATTTACAATAGTTAATGCCAGAGCTCTAAAAGATGAACATAGAGACAATCTATTTGAGATTTGCATTTTATGTTTCATTCCTTAGTACAAACTCATACTTGCATACTTTGATATCAGCTAAACCACAAGGAGATAGTATCCAGTACTAGTAAAAAAAAAATACCGAAAACATTGATTTTTTAAGTAAATTTAGTCATGAATCTGCTCCCCAAGACACAATATAACCTTAATCTAGTCTTAATACTAGCGAGTACTAGTTATTTGTGGAATGTTACTTTAATTACATAATTACCTTTCTGATGTCAACAGGAAGTCCAGATTTGGAAGCTTCTATCATGGGGTCCACTCCTTTAGCATGTTTAAGGTGTTGTGCTGCTCCCGTCATATCCTACAGGAAACAAGACATTAATCTACAATGTACAACTGGTTAAAAAGTCGCAAAAATAAAACATAAGTAAATATTTCAAAAGAAAAAAAAAAAAAAGACCATAAAGAAACCCATCTGCTTACCTTCATCTGTTTTGAGCGAAGAGCTGCACGTACAAAAGCCTGTCGCCTTAGCAACAGGAAATCTAATTGTAGTTGGACTGTAAGAGTAATTAAGAAAAACACAAGTCTAAGTAGCAAAATTATAAATGTCTAAAAACAAACCATGCATCACCAAACTCTAACTCTCTCATGGTCAGATTACAGGTCCCAATATCCCTAAACATTTTTTTTAATTACTGCACAATTTTTCACAATTCAGCTACAAGGATCACAAACAAATCCACTCTCTCCTTGCACTGATACTAACAGGCAGTTGGGTTATGAAGGGCATGTGGAGTAAAACCAATACAAAATAATTATGTCACAATTTGAGGCAGAAAATGTGCTGTTGTGACCACATAAGATTAATCTGTTTCATATAAAAAATACTACTGATTTGTTATAAAGAGACTAAAGTAAAAATAGCTAGGCTTAGATAAAGTGAACATCATTTATTGAGCTTAATTTTGTGTATCCTGACCCACTGTTTCAGAGTCACTGGCTTAACACACCTTTAGGTGCTAGTTTGGGGGCAGCTTGAGGGGCTGGAGATTTGGCTTTCTGTACTGGTGGACGGACTGCACACTGCAAAAGAATTACATCAGGTTTTATTTTAGTTATTACAATTTAAAACATGATCTAAGATTAATATTGAACAATAACAATAACAATGAAAAATAATTATACATTTAGATTTACCATAGTAGTCCCTTTAGGTGTATCCTCATCATCATCATCTGCTTCGACATCCTGATTTGCGATTTTCATTGCTGTTTCCAGGACTCCCATGAAGTTCTGCTCACCACCCTCTGAGCCTTGAAGTGGTGGACAGCCTAAAACAGACACAGAACATAGCTGTTATTGATAAAAGCCAGTCAAAAATCTAAATAAAATATCATGAAATTACCTGGAGGCATAGGGAGATCTGACAAGTTTACAGGTCGTCCAGCTTTTTGGGCTTTGATTGCATCTTGGTATTGCTTTAGGATTAGACAGAATGAGGGAGGATATGAGCAAATGACTTGAATTTGAAATGTCGAAAATTCAATTAATGTTATTTTTGAACAGAACACATGAGAGACTGTAGAACGCCTTTTTATTTATCCACTAAAATGCCAGAAAATAAGTAATCAATAACCAGTGTCAGGATGATGTACAAAGTCATTGAGTCTACCTTGACAATGCGCTGGTGCATGCGTGCCTTGCGGTCATCTCCTTTGCTCTTGGCTCCCTCTGCTGCTGACTTGTATATTTCCATTCTTTGCTGTAACGCTTCAGCTACCGTCTTGGGAGCAGGAAGGCCTTTGAAATGAAAATGCATGAGGAGTGTTTGTTGAAATGAAAAGTGAAAAGCAAATCTGAAATTGGGTTTATTAAAACACAACTGTCTTACTTGCTGGATTTATATGAGTTGGAGCAGCAGGAGCAGCAGGAGCAGCAGGAGCAGCAGGAGCAGCAGCAGCCACAGGTTTAGAGGAAGCCTGAGGAACAGCTGTGGCTGCGACACCAGCATCACCTGCAAAAGAGCACATGAAGCTAATCAACTAGATATATAACAACATAATAAGAACCGTAATAATTGTGATTTATAATTTAAAAGCACAAATATGAAGTTAATGCACTGACCGGGTGAAGGGGGGAGAGAACTCATATTAAATGGTTCATGTTTGTCCACTGCTTCCAGCATTGCATCCATTTTCTGCACAAAATAAGCTCCTTTAAATCTTCCAAAGATTTTACTGAAACAACCACCATACTTTCAGTGAATTAATTTATGAGATCACCTTGGCAACCATGTAGTGTTGTTTGGCCAGATTAATGTCTCCATTTTGTTTGGCATTGATGGCAGCCAACTTGTATTCTCTTTGCCTGGACAATACTGCCTGCTTCAGCTCTGAACGTAGGATACTGATTAGTAAACCATCACATTTAACAGACATAAGCTGTGACTAACTGAGACATAACTGTGAACCTACCTGAGTCTTGTGCATCAGGTCGACTAGGAGTAAGTGGAGAAATGGCAGGGGTGTCTGGGGTGACAGACGTGGCAGCACTATTTTGAGGAGGAGTGAGTTGTGGCTTAGCATTGTAAGCAGGTGGTGGAACTTCTATGGAAGGTTTTTGATTATACGGGGAGGGGGATCTGTCCACAGGATATGGTACCTCCTGTGCTGCAGCTGGAACAACTTCAGGTAACGCACTGGTCTTTCCCCCCAAAGCAACAGGAGGCGGCATCTCTTCCTCATTGATTGGCTTTCCTTTCTTCACAGATGTTAACATGGACTGCAAGGTCTAAAGTTGATAAAAGGTTGAATATCTTGCATAAAATGCAAAAATAAATAACCAAAAAAAAGTTGCATTATTACTTTTAATCCACGTTCATATCTTCTCACTTTACTACTTTCTCCAGCAGCTTTGGCATTAGATATGGCTGTAGTGTACATCTGAATACGTTCCATTAACTTGGACTCCACCCCTGTTGCCCCACTGGGGGCTGCAGCTGGTGAGTGGGATGTGACTGTGACTTTTGGACCTAATGGAGTAGAGGCAGGAGGTGTGGGAGCTGAGGTTTCCTCTTCGCTGTCCTCTAAAACCTCATTTAACTCTGCCTGTTGAAGAACATACAAATCACCCACAATGTATAATATACAAGGAGAACTATAAGGATCTAACTTGAAAGATGACATAGAATAACAATACTTTGATTCAAAATCAGCTTTCTGTTCATATTGATAGTGTTCTTCCTGAAAACACCTAAAGTGATGCACCAATACAACATGACCTTTTCAATTAAAATGATAAGTAATTAAAAACTCACCAGAAGATCTTCATCCTCCAAATCTTCATCTCCTACATCATCATCATCTACATCTTTCATACAAAGAGCCGCCATTCGCTCTATTTCAGCCATTGCAACAGGAGCTTCATATAAACCAAAAATCAATAATTCAGCACAAAAGAAAATATTTAAAGTCATGGTATTAAAGGAGGCTTGTTTGTCTCACCTCTTCCATCACCTTTCTTTGGTTGAGCTCTGCCTCCACCACCTGAACCAACCAGATTCATCAGCTCTGCCTCCAGGTCTTCATCATTTTCGCCATCATCCATTCCTCCATCTGGGTTTAGGTCAAGTAACAGCCCCATCTTCCCAACAGAATAATAAACAGGGAGGAGACTAGATAAAGATTTGTTCAGTGCACGTTATTTAAGTATCCAAAGATCAAGGACTGTTACCTGTTTGGCTCGGGCTGCTCCCTGCCCACGGGCAGGTGGATTTCTACTGCGACTCATTGAAACTCTTTGTATGGAGTCTATAAGGAGGACATTACACTGGTTAGTTAAGTTTTTCCCCCCAGAAATCTTGTAACGTTAACGCGATAGGACCGCTAAATGTTCTGCAGGCCTAATAGACAATACAATACAATACAATACAATACAATACAATAAACACTAGAACTTAGTCATTTAGTTCAGTGGGTTTCCACTAAAAGGCAGAACGTTCGTTCTAAAGTGAAGGTTTAATCACCCTTAACAGTTAACTGTTTTCAGACAACTTCCTACCACAACCCAATAGCTAACGTTAACCCAGGGCAAGACTCAATACAATATAATTTGTGATTTTCTCCAGTCGATTTTCTTACCGAGCTTGCCGTTCTTGTTTGTTCCAATGATCGGGAGACAGTGTATCCTCTATGCTTATATAATATCCGAGGAAAAAGACTCAAAATATGTATAATATAGACCTTAAAATGTAACTTTAAACAGACCTGTCAAAACAACTGCAGCTGTGGAATTCACTTCCGACATTCGCGTCTCCCATAGCAACGAAAATCGCTTTACGGCTGAACCAAACGCGCCAATAACTGTCGCAAAAGTATATCGTAATGTCAACGAAATAAAAATAAACTTGGTAAGTCGAATATACCACACAGTTAGACGAAATGTTGGGATGTGAGGCTTTCAAGTATTTAAAATCCGTAAATTATATTAATCTGCTTGTATTTTTTCCTAATGTATCATGAATTTTAATTTATGTCTAACTTCAACATCACAAATTTAGAAGTTAACATGATTTTTGTAGTTGGATATTACTACAAAAATCAGTTAGTGTTAATGTGTTTTAAAATTTTGTACATAAAAAATATACTACAATACATTTTGTCTTTTGTTCTTATCTAATAATATAGAATTATAAAGAAAATGGCTAAAGGAAAAACATCTAACAGCAAACAAGATAAAAGTATTGCTGTTTATGTTATAACACACCAACATGAGTCTTTTAATTGTGTTTCTTACAGAGTCTATGGATCCATCCATGTCTCGGACTCAGAGGTCAAGGAAAAGGGGATATCCAGTTGAGAAAATTACTGTAAATGATCATCATCAGGTTAAATAATCATCTTGTAGAGAGCTTGATTTACAGTGAATATTGTGATGATGGTTGATGGCATTTAATTAATTCTCTCTGAACTACACAGGCCTTGGGAGAGGCAAATACTGAAGAGACATATGTGCAGTGTAATCAGGAAGGAGATAGAAAATGCATTGAACCACTGGACTCAGCATCTATCTCTGATGAAAATAATGGAGAGTCTGAAACCCCAGAAGTTAATACAGCTGATCTTAAAAGGCAGTTAGTGATAAGTTTATCAAACTGTGGATATGACAACAATCAGAATAAAATGGAGGAGGAAAAAATACCAAATGAATGTGAATCACCAGATTCTTCTGATGATCATATTGATGTCAATGCTGAGATCAATCCTAATGGTTCAGGGGAACAAATAAGTGTAGAACACAACCCTAACCACAAGATGGAGACAAACCAAGAATTGGATGAAATCAAGCTAATTTCCCTAGAACCAGTGGTTGAGGTATCAGCCAAGAAGAGGCGAAGGATGGGCATGGGCCGCTTGTTAGAAAAGGAGCTAAGTCCGTTTTTACCTAAATGTGCAAACAAAGCAGAAAGTAGTGAGAAGAAAAATGTAAATACAATGGTGGTTGAAGAGGAAAAGGGATCTTTAGTTGAAGCATTATTGCCTCTTCAACAAATGACTGAAATGATGCAACAGGGCAATCTAAAAGCTGAATCAAATCAGAACAAGGAACACAGGTCAGGAATAAAGTAAATGCTTAGTTTGTAAGCTTTCAAAATGAATACAGAGTTGCATTTTGGCCAATAATGCAAATAAGAATTGCTTTATGTACAGGGGGGAAACCAAAGTAGAAACTGCCGCTACTGGGATGACCATGAAGTGTAAGCCACTGACCAGAGAAATGCACATCTCAGAGGAAAGGAAAGTTTTCCTGAGCCACTTAGTGTAAATTGTTAATCTTTAATTTACTTGCATTATAAATACTATTCTAGCTATAGGTATATATTGTGTTTAACTGATGAGCTTGAATGCTCAAATAATATGGTTAGATTTTTTTTAACAAACAGGACAGAATCTGGATGCCAGATGACAGTAGCAGGGATACGTGAGTCAGGCCTCACTGTGTGTGAATCTGAAAACACCAAAGATTCTGACCAGTCCATAGGGAACCACCACTGTTCAGAGGAAGAACTAACCAGGTTAGCAGTATGAGCTTAGAGTGATTTATCTTTATGGATTTTGTTGTTTTTAGCTTTCAACAATCAAAAAAACACTTTTAATATTTAACTGTACAATTTGTGCAATACATAGGGGGATTGAGGTCCAAGTATGTACAAATGTGTGCAAAGATCACACAGAGCCTGATCTCAAACAAGCTTCAGATCAAGTACAAAAAACCGAGCATCTGCAAAACCAGTATGTCACTCAGAGTTTAAGAATACTCAGTACTGTCACATATTATTTTACATGTGGCTTTTGTGTAATCATAAATTGTGTTTACAGTTAATTGCATTGTTAGACAATCTATTTATTCTCATTGTAACTTTCTTTCTTAAAACAGGACAGAGAGTGAAGCACATCTCACAGTTTCAGTATGTGATGCATCATCTCCAAACCCAGAAAACTATGAACCAGCTCAAAAACCTCATTTGGACAAAGAGCAGCTGTTGAGCAGGTGTCTTTTTATTTTACCTATACCGTTAAAATGATTATGTCCATCATTATATTAAATACATGTAATTTTCTTGCTATGTCATATTGCAGATCTGAAACTGAGTGCCATTTCACAACTACTCTGCTTGTCACTGATTCCTTGTGTGAGCCTCAAAACCCAGAGTTGCAAACAACCAAAGTTCAGTTAGACAGCCCTTCAGAACCTGACCAAACTGCAGAACTTTCAAACACAAACCAGGAAAACACGTTGATTGAACAGGAGCCTCAGAAAGAAATAGAAGTGGCAGTGAATGACAAACAACATGAAAACAAAAATGCAGATAAACATCACAGCCATAGTGAAAGTTGTAACCCCAAAACAAATCCAACTGAGGAAGCATCAATAGAGCAGGAACCCCTTCACCAACCAGACACATGTGACAAGATGTTTTTGGAGAGTCTTTATCAAGTCACTGGAGAAAATTCACATTTAATCCACACTTCAGTCAGTGATATTGCACCAGAAACAAACTCTAACTCTGTGGATAAGGGTCATATGAATAGCAGTGTAAGTTTGTTTACAAATTAAAATATATTTTTTATAGGCTGGGCTATCCAATTAAAATAATATCTCCCTGCAGTGTGATGAAAAGGAACAGCACGATACAGACACTTCAACAGTGAGCGTGGGACCACCTCATTTAAGGGAATACGTGTCAGACTCTCAACTAAACACCATTGACATGACGTGAGGCTCTTTCTATACATAGAACAATAACACAATTATTATTTTAAAAGATGCTTCTGAATTGAAAGCAGTGCTTGAGTCCTAGACTTGAGCTTGTGATTGTGTCTTGACTCACTGCTTACTTGGAACTTGACTGATTTGTAAATTTCTTAGGGGCTGTAACTTGACTTGAGGTTCAAGCAGGAGCAGCTTGATTCATTTAGTTACATCACTGAAGTTCTTATGCTGAAATGATGGTTTAAGTTCAAAGTTAGTTTAAAGCTATGAGAAATGGGTGGGCTGAGCACAGCTAGAAACAGCGAGAGCTAGAAACAAGATATAAGGTGAGTGCTTCAAAGGGGCTCTAGTGAGTCGAATGGAGGCCACTTGAGATGGGAACAGAGATTAGACGTCTACCAACGTGGAACTGCAAGTGGTGGTAGAGCTAAAAAAGTGCCTCGGATTTCTCTTTTTTAGCTCTACCACCACATACAGTTGCACATTGATAGAAACAGTATATAATCAGAAAACTCTGCTGGATTTGCAATGGGATACCTAAGGACTCAAACTAGTAACTTGGGGTCCAACAATGAGGCCTTGAGCATGGACTTAAAAATTGTGACTTGACTACAACACTGTTAGGAGTAATGCATGTCTTTTCCTATTAAAGAGATCAGATGATTGATGTTGGAACCAGCGTTTCTCTTCAGTGTTATGAGGATTTCACAGATCTGGTTGGCGGGCTCATCAGAGAACTGTCCTCGTTAAAGTGAGTAAATATGTCTTAATGTAATTTATTGTTAGCTTCACAGGTTTATTTGCAATATTGTGGAAATTTAACACAAATGTGTTTCTTCCTTTCCTTCTAACAGTCGAATGGTGATGGCCACTCACCGCGAGCTGGAAAACCTACGCCGCAGGGGTAAAACCTCAAGGAATACAATCCGTTAAGAGTAATATGTTTGTTTGTCGGGGATTTAAGTTAAAAAAAATATACAAATAGTAGGCCAAGTAACCTGCATTTAAGAAACAGTTAAGAGACTGAGGCATGTTTTCATTTTCTGACATACAAAAGTGTTTTCAGTAAGTTGAAATAAATGTGATTTGTGTTCTCCAAAGATGCAAGTGTAAACATCAATATGCTGCGTATTGATATTTTTATAAATGCTTTTCAACAAGACTCGTGTTAAGATCACACAATATTTCTCATAAAGCGCTCAAAAGACATTAAAAATCAACATGCATTTCTAACTAAAATGTGACACCTCAGAACAAGCATCAGGTAAATCTGAGAACATGAACAACTAGTATTATAAAAAGTTCAATAGTCATGCAAGGCTTGAATATTGAAAACACATGATGGTTCTGTTTTGTGTTAATAATAATAATAATAATTCAATGCATGGACAGGAGATATGAATATGGATACCAGTTGACCACGATTAAAATGTCAAACAAACATTTACCATATTTTGTTCAAACAAAATATTTGACCGTCGTTAAATAGATTACAAAAGACAAAAGCCACTCGCTACAAGCCAAGCTGAGCTTTCCAGCTGGACCACGACTCCAATTAGCGCAACTCAAGGCTGCACCGCTACTCTACAAGGCATGCAAATTAAAAGACACTCAAACACAACACACGGATAAATAAATTTGAACAGTCTATAAAAAAGGTTTGCCTGCGCACTCGCGCTGTCTGGGCCCCCCTGGCCCAGCTGGTTTAGCGTCTTGACTTTGCGTAAACTGAGCTATAGGCGCTGTCCACTTTAGGGCAGAAGCGCTTGGTGTGAGCTTTGGTTCCCGTGGCTCCACACAGTGGGCACACGTACTGCTGTAGATAGGGGCAAAGCACCTCCCCGGCCTGGTTCTTTAACCAGTGCGACCCGTACACCAGCTCGGACTCCCCGTTGTGCTTGCAGAAACTGCAGAACATTCGCTCAGACGACGCGGCTGCCGGGGGTTTGAAACGTGGATTCTTTTTGCGCTCTTTGGGGCCTCTGGCATCATTAAGTTTTTGCGTTGGTTTCAAAGTCCCCGCTTCTCCGGGTAGTGCGTAACAGAAGCCATCGGTGCACTGAGGAGATGCCAACGGGACCTCATCGTAAACCCGAGGTGGAGATGCGGAGCGGATGCAGACGGAAAGCAGCGCTCGACACAGTTGATCGGTCTGCAGGTCAGGAGCAGGGGGCGTAGGATCGGACGCCTCGCTGGCGCCGCTCTGGCCCAGGATCCCTTTAATCGTGTCAGACAGTCCCATGTAGTCTCTCCAGGGCTGAAAACTTTTGCTGTCCGACTCCATGAAGCTCGGCAGGTAATGGAGAAATTCCCACGCGATGTTTCTCATTCTTCTGCTTGTGCCTCAGAGGCTCGTGCCGTTCCGTCTCCAGAGGAGTTTGGAAACTTCAGCGTACTTCGCGCAACTTGATTGGTAATTGTGTACAACTGTTGATTGATAGCACACTTCTAGTCACACAGCCAATCAGAGGCCTTTAGCCTCGTGCAGGTGTCAGTTTTATATTCTTTTCGCCCAATCACCTTCCGCTTATCACGCAGTGCACACATGGTTGTAGCCTTGTTGCATTATTGTAAAGAAGCCACGAATAGCCTATACATAAGATATAGGCTACTAACATATCCTAGGTATTTTACATTAAAAAAAACATTTTACCAACCTTACTTGACATAATTAGTCAAGTGGTGGTGAAGTGGTCTGGTCTGAAGGACAATACAAGTTAGAATAATAAAATATTTATTTTATTAAAATATAGAGGGTCAGTCACACACAAATAAGTGACAAAAGATATAAATGTGTTAAAATGACCAATCTAAATGAGGGGCCGCTGAATTGGTCCCGCTGTCCCACGTGTCATTTTCTGCACCTCTGAAGGGGAACAGGGACAATTATTTGTGTAGCACAGTATTTTTGTAACATTAATATAATTCAGTGTTTTTTTCCACATTCTGCTATTGACTGACCCACAGCGGTTATATGACAGGTTGAGTGCAGAGTAGAGCTCAGGGGTGCTCGGAGTCTGAACCCTCACTGTTCTGGGATACCCTGTGACATGCTCCCTCTGGGGCACTGCTGTTGGGGTGAACGCCATGTGACGTCCAGGTGTGTTGAGGGGCTTAAACCCAGATAAGCCTGTGCAAAGAGTGAAATACTGTTGTCATTTTTCACAAGAATGTCACATCTAAACAACTGAATAACTTACTGAAGCCAATACTCTCTCTCCTGTTGCTGGACTGTGTCAGTTTCTCAACAACAGGAGAATCACACAGAAACTGTTGCTTCAGAAGTAAGGCTTTCTGCTGCTCAAAATTACGGCGCTTAAAAACACACAATTTACTATTAGTCTAAACAAATTTGTTTAAATCCACAGCATTATGCAGCTATATACTCCTCACCTCATGGCTCAGACGGATAGCAGCATCAGTAAAAGCTTGTCTCTCCTTTTCAAAAGTCCTCCTCTGGACTTTGAGTTCAGTCCAGTGCTGCTGAAGACGGTCCCATTCCTCTACAAAATAGCAGTCACCCAGTTCTGATGGGACAGGTGACCCAACACTACCCTGAAGACAAAACATTTAATAATCTTCCAATTTTTTTCTAAACTATATCAATTACCTGCAGAAGTTGCTGTTGCATTTCAACAAGTCGTTGACTTTCTTTTAATTCACCCTCTAGCTGTGCCATGAGCTTATCATGATCTGTACCAAACTCCATTGTTGCTTGAAGAGAAACATTTAAAGCTGCAGTTTTATTCTTTATTGTTAATTTTTGGTGGTCAATGTTCACACACACTTATCACTAAAAGTTAGTCAGCAGCTCTTGGAATAAACATCCCATTGTTTGTGTGAGCGTTACCTTCACAAATGAATGAGCCCAGTTTCTTTTGCACTTGTCTCCAACTCTGTACCACACCTCCTGTCACATGGTCCCCAAGTGCTTGTTCTGCCTGATCCAGCCTTTTGTCCACATAGTGAACCTTATCCTTATAGTCCTGAAGTTCAGACAGTGTCTAAACAAAAATATTATTTGTTGGTTTTGTTTTTCTTGCAGTTTGTGTCATTATTACCTGCTCCATGTCACATCTGAGGGCATGTAGCAGAGAGGTGAGACTGTGGCGCAGCTTCATGGCCTCTCTGAGCTCTGCTTCTCTGCGCTCCAGCATCAGACGAACTGCCCCTTCCTCTTGTTTTCTGTTGAGGATAAAGAAATCAGAAATCAGTATATAAGTTGAATATGTTCAAATAAAAATGTAACTTACTTTGCTGAGGGCTGTTCTCGTTTCCCCCGAGCACTTGGTAGAGTGTTCAAGATTTTAATTGCTGAATAGATATTATAAGAGCAGGATGAACATAGGATTTGGTCATTAGTGCTGTAAATGTGTCTTACTGGAGGCTCTGTCTTTGTGTCTGTCAGTGAAGAGTGACAGCCTCTCCTTCATCTTGTTCATGTTCTGCTCTCTGCGCCTCAATTCTGCTCCCTGCTGGTTACATCGTAGCTGCAGCCGAGTGTACTGGGAAGACAGGATGACATTTTATTGTTAAGGCATGCCATGTCAAATAAATAGTGTCTACTACTTACTTTGGTCCGTTCAGATTTCAGCATGTCTTGAAGTCTGGACACGTGGTCATACATTGTCTTAAGTTGCTCCTAAAACAGGACAATTTTGTATTAGTTGTGTCAATTTTATTACGAGTGCGATATAGAGTGTATGCAGTTGACGTCACAGGTTTCCCCTGATCCACTTCCGGCGGTCCAGATCTCCGTAGGCCGCCATAGTAAACACACTGTTCAATTCTAAATTACGCGTCATAAAGTCACAAAACGCTCGAGAAATGTTGTGCCTATCAGTGTGCTCAGACAAGGGACAAAGATAAAAACATTCAGCTGTACAGGATTCCTGCTGAGTCTGATCCTGACCGCAGAAGTAGGTGGATTGCTGCGATTAGACGAGCCCATCATAAAACTGCTGACAAGCCCTGGGAACCAACCAAACACTCCAGGCTTTGTAGCAGACACTTCATATCAGGTGTGGTTTGATTTGATCTTTACAATTTTACTAGTAGGTCAATCACATTGAGTGGTTTCACATTTGGAAGCAAGAAGACTTAATTACTATTAATACAGTGTAACTATCAGATGTTGCAGTGTTTTTGTATGTTTTTGCACATAGCTATCACTTTATTGGTCTTTATTCACAAAGTTTTAACATATCATTACCTCCGCCAAGGAGATTATGTTTTCGCCTGAGTCTGTTTGTTTGTTTGTTTGTTTGTTTGTTTGTTTGTTTGTTTGTTTGTTTGTTTGTTTGTTTGTTTGTTTGTTTGTTTGTTTGTTTGTTTGTTTGTTTGTTTGTTTGTTTGTTTGTTTGTTTGTTTGTTTGTTTGTTTGTTTGTTTGTTTGTTTGTTAGCAAGATAACTCAAAAAGTTATGGACGGATCTTGATGAAATTTTCAGGAAATGTTCCTAATGGTAAATCCAACAGATGAGTTAATTTTGGTGATGATCCAGAAGAAATCCTGGATTCTGGATCACTTTGAAAATTTCGTTAGCATTGCGTTAAATGGGGCTTGGCGGAGGTCTGCGCTGAGTGCTTTTCTAGTGTATGTTTGTATTATTATATATTTATGTATTATTCATTTAATGGTTAATAATTAGCCATATGAAAACTATAAATTTATACTCCCCGGTGAAGTGTGATGGGAAATTTATTAGATAGTTGTAAATATCTGGCCACTGAAGGTCTGGGACAGAATCTACCGCTGTTAGGGCTGTAAAAAGGACCTGGGGCACACTGTAGGGGTCCGATATGTTCAGATTAGCAAGCTTGTCCTCATATCTTTTCTTCTGATTACTATCTAGGTGATTAGTGAAGTCAGTATGAGTAAAAGACGGCTTTTTGTTGTCACTAGAGCACTGGCGGTCAGTCATGATTAGACCGTCAATATGGCGGATTGACAACTTCCTGTCACGTGACTGCATACACTCTATAGTGAGACACAGTACAGCCAATTCTACAATGTGACATTTTTTAGATCATTATATATATATTTTTTTCATGGTGAGTCATGAGCGATTAACTCACCCTGAGCGAATCTCCATTGTCCGTTTGGACTTCTCTGTCATCCCACCAGATGGCGCTGTTGTACAGAGGACTGATGGGGTTATGGCCTCTAGGTTCAGAAAGCCCTATAGTACGTAGACACGTTGTCACCATTATTGCACGTTGGTATTAAAAAAAAAAAAAGGCAACTTAATAGCCTGAAGTTGTCTATATTTTGTAAATGAAAACATTAAATACCTGTTTGGTCTTGCAGGCGAACAAACCTTTGGCCAAAGTGGGAAGCCATCTTAACACAGCTTTGATCAGTAAAAATGTATATTCTTGCATCAAATGTCATGCACATACTCTACTTCGTAGACCAAATGAAAATGTGTAAGGTGTTTCAGGGTCCACATACCTGACTTCACTGGCTTCAGCTCCTTGGAGTGTGCTGCTGCTTCCCTGTCCAGGTGATGTCACTTCAGCTAATTAATTACTCACAAAGAAATGAAGAGGTGGAAGCAGAAATGATGGAACGTGGCCCATTTGTTGCTCCCAGAAATCTTGTAATGTAATGCTGCAAATGTGGGTGTGTTGCTGTGAAGCCGTTTACTGTCTTCAGTGAGTCAATGACCTAGCAGTAATTTCAATTTTCCTTTAACTGCTTCCATAAGTAGGGCTCAGAACAATGCTCAGCAAACTGTAGTAACATAACCAAAATAGGTGATTTATTTATTTATTCATTTCAGGGACAGTGCATATAAACATTTCTGTAAATATACCAGAATTAGCCAAGAAGGCTAGTTTCCATTTCCATCATTTATAATAGTTCCATGATGTGGTCCTAAAGTATCATGTGCTTTCATTCACACAGACTTCGAGGTTGTGCTGGAGCTATTAGAATATATTAGTGCATATGACAGGCCTTTATGTTTTTCTTATGATTACTTAGATTATTGGAAGTTGACAAAAAAGGTTCTAAAAGATATAGATGAGCTCACACATGAGCATCATCAAGATTCACAGAGATTCACACCAATTGGCAAATGACCACAAAAATTATGTAAAAACACAGAATCTAGTGTGTGTAATAAAGTTTATTTTCTAAAATGTTGTCAGCTCAGAAGTTAAAAACAAATGTTTGGGTTGACTGGTAAACTCCAGTGTACACTATTGACAGCTTGGTTACAGCCTGATTTAATAAATATAATATCACAGTCAAACATTTGGCAATATTTGCGCAACCTTATGCATAATGTTTAAGGCTTTTATGTGTTTCTTAAATTAAAGACAATGACAAAGAAGCTCATTTTGACATGACATTAAATACAAACAGACAAAACAGACATCCAAACAACTACAATCGTGTGTCTTGGTGTGTACCATATATCTAAAGTTATAGATAAAATAGGTGGCTAATATGCTAAAAGCTGGCTGCCATTTTAGTAGTGTTTTACAATAAAATCTTGTGTTTATTCATCACATGATTTGAATAGTTTCTTGCTGATGATATGTAGTGTGTCTATTGATTTAGCATCGTTGTGGAAAGAAAAAATAAATTGCTCAACAATTTATGAAGTTGGTGTCCATAATACGAATAACATAAAATATAAGTCTGAATGTAACAGATGCAAGATTTTATACCATTAATTTTGGCAAAAGCTTGACCGGTCTCCTGTGAGTGCTGCTGGTAGGTCTGTACAACAGGTGGAAGCGGCCTTCAGTGGAAATGTCAGGGGTATCTTCATGTCTTTGGGGGAAAAAATATGAACAGGATTACTTCAAAAGCTTTCTAAAGGGCTATGATCCACCTGCCACCGGACCGTTTTGTTACACCCTTCACTTTTGTTATTTGATTCTGCAATGCTTCAGGCAAAGTTGATGGTTAATTATCAAGCCTAAACCAATAATTTAGCCAGATGTTGCTGCTTGTAATTGTTAAAAGATGCTTAAAAAACAACAACAATATTGCAGTGTTCAAAATGTAAAACTGTAGCTGAGTAGGTAAAGATTCACCTTATCTGATTAACTAAATGTAAAGGTCAAAATTAGGGATGGGACGAGACATGAAACTTGGTCCACAAGAATGAACCAAGATGTTGACATAAGTTATGAGAAATAAAATTTGTGGTTCAATTCACAATTTTGGCCTCATCAGTTTTTATTTAATATTTTTGCTGTCTTTGCAGCACTGCTTTTTACAACTACAACTTCTCAAGAAATGTAGCTTACCAGCACTCACTTTTTGTCCAATCTAAATGTAAATACATCAAAAGAAATCTCACAAGATCATTTTTTCTCATTTGTCTGAGGCAAATATTTGTTTTGTGAGATCTTGCCACCAAATCTTGTCCCATCGCTCAACAATTTGATCACATACATTAAAAATTAGAGTAATTATAGTGATCCACAAAGGAGCATGGAGCATATTTAATAATGTTGTTCATTCACGAAATCTTTGTTATAGTAAGGGGCAAAGTAACAACCAAAAAATAATTACACAAACAGTGGTCTCTGACAATGCCTAATGACACATGCTCTGCCATAAGGATCAATCTGAGGAGCTGCAGATCAGGATTAGAGCAAAGAGCTTAAAACAACATAAAACATAATGCCACAATTTGTGACACAGGGTCCAAGTAAATTTGAAATAATGTAAATATTCAGACCAGCACAATATATCTCCAGTTTATGGATACTGTAAACACATTACACATATGGGCGGTTTGAGGAGGTATTAAATTGTTTGCATGTTTTTTGTTTCGTTTCCTATTTTACAGAATGTCATAGGGTCAAAGTTATGCATTAGGGTTTATCAAGTTAAGTTGGTTATTAAGTGATTGTTATTAATTATATTTTATTGTTCCTTGCATTTTTTTTATCAGGCAGTCCAAGTGTGTATTGTCAAGTAAGTGGTAAATAACCTGTATGCAAAATGTTTATCCTGCCATATAAAGCACAATATGATAACTGTCATCAGTCTGACCCAGGGCAGCTGAGGGCACAATAGTTGCTCACCACCACCAGGTATGGACTGAATGCAGTGACTCTGTGCATCTGGAAAAGTGCTAATGTTTTTATTATTATTATTATTATTATTATCATTATTATCATCACATTTTCCTAATAGTTAGTTTTTACAGTTTTTGAACTATAAATTCTGTGACAGACAAGCCCACTCACAAAGAACAAGTGTAACTCTTTGTAGAGCTCTTGTACCATAAGTGTAATTAATGTGTTCCCCTGAGTACTTTAACTGAGCTGCTTAACTCTCAGGCGAGGCCAATAGGAAATAACAACAGCGGACCTACTTTAAAACAGGGAGCAGGATTTGGGGGGTCTGAAGGGATTATCACTGGACGGGACCCCCACCAGAAGAGGGTCCTTGGAGGCATTTTGGAGACAGAAGTTCCTTAGATCAGCAGCAGCCTGGGACACCTGTTGCAAGAGACAAAATATGTGCATATGAAATCATTAATTCAGTAAATATGGAAACATACAAAACATACATACAAAAAACTGAAAATCTCTGGTCTGCACTAATAACATAAAATCTCCATAGGCAGATAGTAGTGTAATTACTTCATTATTGATTGATGATTATAATCTAATAGAACTTATTTGGTAAATAAATGTTATTACTGTTGAGTTGGTTTAGACTAGAGCCTATATGCACCTGAGCTTGGGAAGTTGTTTACTGTGTTAATTGTAAATAAAACAGGTTTAAATTAGCTATAAGCGTAAGTGGGGCGCTTGTACGTGAGGATGAACTATGAGGCCACAAAACCGGACTAAACTGGACAAATTATCACACAGGGAAGTCATTTTCCTCTAGAAAAATAAAGTTATATATTTTGCATTTTATTTGCATGTAGCGGCCTCGATCTTTTGTTTTAGGCTATAACCAACAAACGTGACTAGAAGATATTAAATACGAATAAAGTTAAAACAATGAAACCCTCTGGAAACAGCCCTTAGTCCGAGACGTCAAAACACGGAAGAAAGTTAACCACTTGTATCTGAGTTTGTTTAGTCCGAAACTCGGATTAAACCTGTACAGACTGCTGCTTCAATGCGATAAGTTATGGTTAAAAAAAGAAAGAAAAAAAAGCAGTCGAGTCACTCATTAAAGTTGGTATTTAACTCGGTTTGCTCTTTGTCGCTCCGTCTGTTTTGTGGTCGTACCTTGATCCTGCGGATACTGGCCTCGAACCTCAACTGCTTGACGGCCCTGTGAGCGATGATCAAGTTGTTGCTGGCATTGTTGTTGGACATGGCGTCAAATTTCAACGAACAAAACTACAAAAATGTTTAAGACTGTCTGTAATATCAATCCAGAGAGCGGATGTCAGCCCCCAGCTGGTCCTTCTCACCAAACTCTGCCCTGACCACAGTGGAAAAGGTTGGCCTCTTGTTGTCCCGCCTCTCTGAAGCCGTCTGCATCTCCCATTGGCTGCTGCGCTGTCAATCAAACAGCCAGGCTAAACCCTACCCCTGTACATGCTGTTGTGTTATGAGTTTCCTAGATAGCAGTGTACAAGTCTGACCTTCAGCTGGAGGGCAAAGAATCCCCAATATCAATATTATCAACCAACTTTATTCTTTGTCAGAAACTCAAAATGTTGTGTACATGAGACCCATTCAAAAGGATGTCACAGAATAGAACTGTTAAGGTGATGGTGGTGGTACTACCCCCAGTGGTTCTCAAATACCCTCATTTGGATTCCAAGTCCCACCAGATCTAACCCAGCTATAGCAGATCTAAATTATGGTTGAACATTATCTAAAATTAGGAGGAGAAATGTAGGAGAAAAACATTAATCAATTTGTCTCTAAATAAAACAAATACTGAAACTACAGTTTGCATACCACCAGTGGCAGGACCACATTTTGAGAAACACAGCACTAGACTAAATACTCATGTCCTATGTACTCAGACATGAGTAGAACACGCAAATTACACACTGCACATAAGTGAATATTGTTTATAATAAAGCAGGAAAGCATTGTTTTATTTTTTTTTTATTTATGCATGTCAAATATTATAGGCACGGGCTATTATTGTTTCAGCTACTCAGAGCCATTGCAGTAACATCACAGATATCTTTGGAGAAGGGTGGAAAACATTCATTTAGTTCCCCCTGAAAATAGACAAATCAATAATTATATAAAGCCAATGTATCTCAGTATTAAAGTACTGTATTACTCACATGTGATGGGTCCAATGGTGAGTGGCTGCATTGCTACACCTTCAGAAACTGAGCGACGTGCCCTTCCTGAGCAAAGCTGTTAAAAGAAATTGACAAATGGTTCAGGTTAACTGTAATTATACCACTATAACAGATTCAAATGCAGACGGTCCACTTTTAATGCACTATGTAACTTTTCTGTTGGACGGTCTGCCACATGCATGTCACCATGGAGATGTTTTTGCATTGCTCAGAATGTTGGCATTAAACTTATCCTTCTACATCACAGTGAAAAAGAGAGGATGCCATCAGACCAAGTTACAGTTCAGATCTGTAAAGAGGGGGCCCAGCTCACAGACGCAATTATACCTATATAAAAATGCTAGATATATAAGCTTAACGCCATATTGTTGAACATCTCTGGTATTGGCTAAGCTCAATGACATCTCCATCAAGACAAGCAGGTGATGAACCCTCCTCCTGAAATGTTACACAGTGCACCTTTAAATTAGAATGTGAACTGCAAAACCAATGACATCATAGACCATGACAATGTAATAATATAGTAGTGGAGAGACTTACTGGGACACAGGGCCCACTGCCGCACATACTAAGATGGCAGTGGACATAGATTGTCCTGTACTGACCCTCAGGCACAAAGAAGAGGGCAGAGAACCGAGCCCGAAGAGAGGTTCCACTCTCAACCACCAGCACCTGCTGACGGTTAGAAGAACACCTACGAGAGAAGATCAGGTTATACTTTAGAATAATGCCTTAATTAGCCTAAATAAAGCATAATCCTCATTTAGTAGTTACTAAGCCTGAATCATTCTTAATTAACTATTTATTCATTATAAATTAAGGTTTTCTTCATGCATTATTAAAGCTAATTTGGTTTATTACGAATTGTACTACTACAACTACAGTTACCCCATTCTTCTTTCTATTAAGCTTTTGCCTTTCACCAACAGTGAAGTTTTAGTTTTAACTCCCAACATTACTGTAATACTATCACTATTATCAAGACGTACGACACTCAGAGTGTGGAGTGAATAAATAACGCTCTGTAAAGCGTCTTTTAGTATCCAAAACAGCGCTAAAAATGTTGCATTATTATTATTTATTACTATTGCTATTACTACAGCAATAGTACTAATCTTTTTTTTTCAAATTGTAAAAAAAAACATCCTTAAGAATTGATGGTCACAAAGGAGTAAAACCAATACTTAATCAATGTAATTTGATGGACAAAATTAGCGTAGAAGAAGGAAATAACTATAGGTTTTCATTAGCTTACTGCTGTAATTCTTGATGTATACTGAGTGCCATGCTGATTAGGACACATTTCTCAACTGTTAAACTGTTATTATAGATATACATACTTGTGGTGTATCAGAGATTGTCTCATTTGGTCATTTGGTTTGGATGTATATGTTATGTAGCACTCGTCCAGAACAGTCACAAAATTTGGGTCATTCTCCTCCACAGAGACCCCGATGTACATCGGCTGGCCCACTGGCAGACTTACACTGCCAGCCTGGTAAACACTGTGGAAACTTGAGTCTCGGTACAGAGACATTAATGCTTTAGGGGGTCCACCTGATGCAATGATGCCACCAGTTGGTCTGCAAAGATTAAAAGACATCAAATATTAAGTTTTATATTAAGTTTTATCATAAAAATGCTTTGTTGACGTTTGTGAGTTTACTCTAATGGTCTGACGTCAGCATTGAGACTGGTGTCTACGTCCAGAGGATACACACATGAGAAGGGGAGACTTGCAGGAACATGGAAGGAGCTATTGTTGTTGGCATAGATGAATAAGCTGTTAGTGTAGATGACATGTGTACTGTTGGTCTGAAAATAATATAATAAATAAATCACACAGCACTGATAAAACTGTTTAAAAGTGTACAGCTAAGCGTCTTTACCCTCCTGGTGTTCCCGCAGACTCCTCCACGTGGCTCAACCTCATACCACACAATCTTATTCTCCACTTTAGATCGGACGCAGCCGCGGTCCACCAGGTGACCAGACAATGGGTCCAGACCAGAGAACGACACAGCTACCCGGTTCAGAGAAAGTTGGATTTTATCTTGTCCGCAAATAAAGTGGTCGATTTGGATTTCTGTAAGACAAATAGCAAGAGTCAAGTGCTATTTCCTCCCTTGGCCAAGTGCACCGTGACCTCCCTCTCCTGACCTGTGTCGTACTCTGGAGTGGTCGGGTTCTCTGTTGGGGCAATGGTGGTGGGTGGTGTGGTAGTAGTGGTAGTTGGGGTGGTTGTGGTGGTGGGTGGTGTGGTAGTAGTGGTAGTTGGGGTGGTTGTGGTGGTGGGTGGTGTGGTAGTAGTGGTAGTTGGGGTGGTAGTGGTGGTGGGTGGGGTGGTAGTGGTGGTGGGTGGTGTGGTAGTGGTGGTGGGTGGTGTGGTAGTGGTGGTAGTTGGGGTGGTTGTGGTGGTGGTGGGTGGTGTAGTGGTGGGTGGGGCAGTGGTGGTTGATGGGGCAGTGGTGGTGGTGGCAAAAGTGGTGGTGGTAGGTGGCGCGGTAGTGGTTGTAGCTGGTCTTGAGGGAGCAAATTCTGTTGAAAACCAGAAATATGAGAAAACATGAGTATGACATTTAAGTATCTCAAAAAGTGAACGTTCAAATGAACACATTACCTGCACAGTAAGCACTGTTACAGCCCTTTGGCTGCACAAGTCTGTAGACATAGTATTGATCGTAGCAGCGCTTGACATGGATGGTAGGGGATTTGTAGCGGCAGCATTTGGACTGATAATGGACACAAATGTCACGTCTTTCAATGAAATTAGAATGAGTGGGATGAGGTGTACTTAAAAACATAGGCCTTTGGGTACCACACATGTTTGACTCCACACATCTCTCTGGTATTTGAGCATCGGTGCCGTTCAAAAAGAAGCGATACCAGCCCTGCCATTTGTTATTACCGTCGCATTTATTTTCTGTGTTTTTGTTATCTGTTGAACGCCATTCCTGATCAAGATCAGTGTAGTGCTTACAGGGATCGTCACAGCGGGCCTGTCCATTTTCCATAAAGCAATCCATGCCATGTGGGCAGATACCGTGATTGCACCAAAACTGGCTTGTTTTTGAATCAGCACTGGTATTTTCAAGACATTCAAATGATCCTCGTGTGTTTCGACAGAGCTGAGATGGACCGCAGGGAGATGGAGTCAGAGAGCACTCGTCTATGTCAACGCAACCTTGTTCTGAGGACCACCGATAGCCCTCGCTACAGCAAGAGGAGTCCCCCGCACCACACGCTTTCATGTCATAACAGCTGATGCCATTCCCAACAAAACCATTGTTACACAGGCAGGAGAAGGTGGTAATCAGGGGGTAGGCATCTCCTCTCTCCTCCAGCTTCAGGCAGGTGGCATCAGAGTGGCATTCACTGCAGCTGGTCACAAGAACGTCTACGAAAAATTAAAACAGCTTAAGTAAACTAAGCCTACATTATTTGTATTATTTACGTACATGTAAAGGTGCACTATGTAACATTTCTGGTGGAGGGTTCGCCACCTGCTTGCTTCTATGGAGATGTTATTGCTTTGCCTGGGTTATTTCACTGTATGGTATTAGACGTAGCTATCTCTATGGAGACAAACAGTGACGCAACCAGGCCAAGTTACAGTTCAGATCTGAGGAAAACACCTATAGTTGATAAATACAACATAGATAAATATAATGCCGAACATCCCAGGCACACTCCACCAGAAAAGTTACACCTAAACACCTTTAACTTAATGAAAAGTGAAGGCTTGTGGAAAGTGTACAAGCATCAGTAAAAAATGAGGGGTATTATTAATACTATTAATAATAATCTTTACATTTACCAGTCAAATTGGCTTACTAAATACACAGTGTAGTAAAAGACTTCACTGAGAGATTAATAAATACACTATATTGCCAAAAGTGACATCCCATTCTTAATCCATAACGTTTGATATGATGTTGGTCCACCCTTTACAGCTATAACAGCTTCAACTTTTCTGGGAAGGCTGTCCACAAGGTTTAGGAGTGTGTTTATGGGAAAGTTTGACCACTCTTCCAGAAGCGCATTTGTGAGGTCAGGAGCTGGGCCAAGCCCACACCATAATCCCCCCTCCACCAAACTTTACACTTGGCACAATGCAGTCAAGACAAGTCCTGTTCTCCTGGCAACCGCCAAACCCAGACTCGTCCATCAGATTGCCAGTTGGAGAAGCATGATTCATCACTCCAGAGAACCCGTCTCCACTGCTCTAGAGTCCAGTGGCGGCGCTTTACACCACTGTATCCGACGCTTTGCATTGCACTTGGTGATGTTTGGCTTGGATGAAGCTGCTCGGCCAGAAAAACCCATTCCATGAAGCTCTCTACGCACTGTTCTTGAGCTAATCTGAAGGCCACATGAAGTTTGGAGGTCTGTAGCGACTGACTGCAGAAAGTTGGCGATCTCTGCGCACTATACGCCTCAGCATCCGCTGACCCCATCCTGTTAGTTTACATGGCCTACCACTTTGTGGCTGAGTTGATGTCATTTCCAATCGCTTCCACTTTGTTATAATACCACTGACAGTTGACCGTGGAATATTTAGAAGTGAGGAAATTTCACGACTGGACTTGTTGCACAGGTGACATCCTATCACAGTACCACGCTGGAATTCACTGAGGTCCTGAGAGTGACCCATTCTTTCACAAATGTTTGTAGAAACAGTCTGCAGGCTGAGGTGCTTGATTTTATAAACCTGTGGCCATGGAAGTGATTGGAACACCTGATTTTGATTATTTGGATAAGTGAAAACTTTTGGCAATATAGTGTATGTCTTATCCTATGAAAATTAAAAGTCATTAGAAACATTTGCATGGGCAAAAAAACCTAACAGATATGTTTACCTGAAGCACATCCTGTTCCAATCAGCAATATTAAAGGCAGAAACAGCAATCCAAACTTCTCCATTTCTTCTGGAATGTGAGCAGGATGATTTTCTAACAAAACAAGAAAAAGCTTAAATGAGTTGCACAAATCATGAATCCACGAATAACACAAATATGGTTGTTACTTACACCTTGACCATTCAAATAAGTGGTGACTCACACTGAAAGATCTGTGTATTTATAAGGCTGAGGGGTCGTTATCAGTGCAGATAGTCGGGAAAACACAAAAACATCACTCACAGGAGTGATTAATATGGCACCACTTAAGTTCATTGTTACATAACAAAAACAAACAAAAGTGGACCATGATGTCCCACTGTGTACAAAGAGCTTTGATGTAAAAAGGTCAGTCTCCCACAACCTTAGGTCAACAGTCTGGCTGCTTATATATTATGAAAAATTGCCTTTTGTGAGCTTTAAGTCATGTTAGAATGTTGTTACCTCCTCTTTATTATTATTAGTTCAAAGCTCAAAATGTCCTGTTCCACCTTGTGATGTCACAAAGTGATGGTTTTCATTTTAACAGCTATGTATTACCTTTTGTTCAGTAGAGATGGGAAATTCTAGGGTTTAAATGAACCAAATGAAAAATGAATATAGGAAAATAAAATGAATGATTACCACATGACATCCCAAGGTGGAACGCTTTTTCTGTTTGAGAGAAGAACTCAGCATAAATATGAGTTTGTGTGTTCAACACATGTGAATGAAACAAAACATAACTCCGGGTATGTTCGTGCTGAGGAACAAGATTATATGAATCAGAAAATAAGCATAATATGGGCCCTTTAATACATCAATAAAACATCCGTTGACCTACAGTATATTTGTACTTTATATGAATGATAATTGAAAGAAATCAGAGATCTAATGCACTACTGAAAATTATGTCTGACACCCCTGATTAATTGCACATCAGCCTATCAATACTGATTGCAACCTTTCCTCTAAATTTGCAATAGTTCACTTTCGCAATCCCACTTTTGTGTTTTATGATGCACAGGTAAATGGTTGACTAGTTTCTTTTTTTGTTCTGTAAAACATACCCATACTTTACAAGCGTGAGAGTAAATATTAAGTGTTCTGTAATTTACAGATTGGCATTCCCCAAGTTCAAGTCAGTCTAGTATTAAGAAAGTTACGCAATTGAACACTTTCTATATAAAAGCTGATAACAGTCAATGTTATATATAGAAAAATGATATTAAAGGCATTTGAGCACATTGAAAAAAAAAATATTTATATCTCTTTGGTTTGTATGATGGATGGATAAATGTGAAACTTACTAACTTAAAACTTTAACTAAATAGTAAAGAAATTGCGATGTCTTATCCTTGGTAAACAATATCTGCAAACCGATATTATGCAAAGTCTGGCAAGGAAACAACTATTATTTAATTATTTAATTGTATTTTTTGTTACTCCATAAGACATATTAGGATCTCTCCAAACCCAAAGGTTTGTTGGAAAAAAATGTAAATGTGGTTTATGCCAGTCTCCAGCCTAGTAGGGTACAATACTCTATTACACCTGTCACTTTATAACACGAGTTAGTGTCACTTTAAACACACAACTTAATTAATTTATTTTTATTTTATTTTACCTTATTATTATTCTTTGTTTAATGTTGCACCATAATGCAGAAGCAAGTTCCTAGTTTGTGAATTTCACTGTTCACTGACAATGACAATAAAACTTATTGTGATTATGCTAAAGGTTCTCAGATGTCCTTCCTGACAAAACCTCCTCCATTTAAGGAGGCTTGGGACAGAATAAATTTTTTTTTTGTAGATTAGAGTAATTAATGATAATGATTATGTAATGTTTAAAAAAAAATGATGTGTTAATTATGTAAAGCAATTTTATGACTCACAAGCACAACATTCATTCAATTTAAAACATGTATTCTGTAATGTTGTTGAAATTTAGTTTAATCATAATTTATCAAAAACATTAAACAGTTAATTATTACTGTCATTATAAAAATAGCACAATCCTCAATGTATATGTTTTACAAAGAAAAAAAAAGCATAATTACAGAACATTTGGTCTCTTCTTAATAAAAAAGTTAAAAAGTAAAAAATTCTCCATCCTGGTGCAAAGTTGGACGTAGTGCGAGTTTCATCACAGTAAAGTCATATAGATAAAAAATGTTCTCATTTACTGTCCTCCATGTGGCCTTCACCTGTGAAGCTCTGGTCAGTCTGAGTGAAGGTTCTGTGACTCTTGAAGTGCATCTTCGACACTGTCTCTATACCTCAGGTCCTGGACACCTGCTGCAAGTAGCACCTTCAGAACCGAGGGCTACAATAGAGAAAAATCAGCAATTAGTTTTAATATAATCAGTCTAAGGTACATATATACCTTTATCCAAAAGATTATGGGGGCCCAAACATTATGTAATGTTACCAGATAACAGCAGCAATCAGGCATCAACATAATGACCCCTGATTACTACAACAGACTTTAACAGAGCTAGCTATTTGATTTAACGTTTATGTTTTAATTTTATTTTTGTGTGTATGTATATATATATATATATATATATATATATATATATATATATATATATATATATATATATATATATATATATATATATATATATATATATATATATATATATATATATATATATATATATATATATATATATATATGTTCAGTTTATATATTGTATATTTATATACTTAAAAAAAAAAACACACAAAATGGATGAATAAAAATAACTGAACAGACATCCTATAAATCAATAATGTTGTATATTAAAGCCCGCACAGCTTTTGGCCACTTCTCATTTCAGTTCTCTGCAATGTGACTGGAACCACCTACAATAGACTTTAAAACTTAGTTTGCTTTTTACCTCTGTTTAATAGCATAACTCTGTTATGCTATTAAACATTATGGGCACTGTTACCTCTAATCTGGCAAAGACCAGTCGGACCCCCAGCACTTTGAACTGTCGGAGCAGGTCTGTGAGCTCATTGACCACAGTGTAGTCAATCCCACTGACGTGATGGCAGTCCAGCACCACCGACCGAGGCGGAGAGGCTGAAATTAATTAAGTAATAAGTACATGTAACATGGGCAAACAAACATGGGCAGTATCAGTAAGATAAAGTTTAAACACTGCACATTAACTGACCATATATATATATATATATATATATATATATATATATATATATATATATATATATAGATAGATAGATAGATAGATAGATAGATAGTTTTATGAGTAGTTCTAACATGCTTACAAACAGTTTTAAGTGGCAAATAAGAGAGATCATGGGTTACCTTGGAGGGCATTCGTGTGTATGAAGTTACTCAGATACTCCGAAGCAGGAAAACTCAGTCCACTCCTCAGCTCCAGAACCAAAGTGTCATGATCAAACATCTGCAATACAGACAAAATATTTGTTGTTGTTGTATATGGTGCAAAAAATGAATAAAACAGTAAAACCCATATAGTCTTTTTTCATAGCTATTATACTGATACTACTACTTCTACAGCTCGATTCGACTTCAAACCAATAACATAGCTGGTCATTTTTGCAGTGCCCTCTTCACACATAAGCTTTTAAACAAAGTTTCATATTTCCTTCATGTGGTCAGCCCAAACAAAATATCAGCCAAGGGTAGAACTTTATGGCCAAGAGCTGAATTTCAGTCAAATGTTCCTACATACCTTTATTTGAGGTCTTGCTGTGTTGTACAACAGTAAGGCTCCAGACACTGCTATACCAGCGATGATGCCGTACTGTACCTCCCAGAAACTTACAAAAAAAGTTACTCCAAAAGGAAGCAGGTCGAGCTCTGCACAGAAAAACCCCCACAAAACATCTCAACATTGTGCAATCTGTTGGAGGGTGGTACACATGAGGCAGCTGATATCAAATGTCCAAGTATTAAACAAGGATTAACTTTGCAACAGGCGATGATTGTTGCTTGCTTGTTCAGACTGAAAGTGTCAAAATACCCATGTGTATTTGGTGTGTAGGCAGTAGGAGGGGTCATAATGTAAGGCCTCATGGATGCTTAGTAAAATAATGATGAAAGAAACCTACTATAAATCTTCCACATCTTCATCACAACTTTGTAGTCGGCCATAGGAGTCACAGCGCAGATGATCACAGCGGCCAAAGAGGCTTTGGGGATGTAGTAAAAGGCAGGCATGAGGAAGGCCAGGGAGAGAAGCACTACTGCACCTGGAAACACAGATTGTATAATGCACATTTTATTTGGTAATTGTGAGATTAATGAGTATGGGATTTGCCTAAGTCACTATTTGTATTCTAGTCCAGAATCTTTGAACACATCTCTATAATTATATTTCTGTTGCTAAAATCACTGATTAATGAAGTATGTAAATGATATTCCATTTTAGGCCCGGTGCTTTTTAACTTGTACATGCTCCCTCTTGGTGGTGTCATCAGGAAACATGGAATCAACTTCCACAGCTATGCAGATGATACGCAGCTTTACATCTCCATGTCTCCTGATGACACCAGGTCAATGGATGCAAATCCTGGATGGCAGAAAACTTTCTCCAGCTTAACCAGGACAAAACTGAGGTTTTAGTCATCGGTCCTGAGGCCCAGAGAGAGAAACTTTTTGTCACATTTAGGGCAGAGGGAGGACCCAAAATGCAAAGTTCTTTAATATAACAAATAATGACCAAACTCAAAAATCCAAACAGACGTGACACTAATAATGAACCAACAAAGGGCAGAGGAGAACACAGGGTCTGTACGCACACAGATGAATGAGACGCATTAGGGCGGGGCAAACAATCAGTACAACTGGAGGTAAAACTGAAACATATACAGCTAGAGAAATAAAATAATGCTGGGTCAAGAATAATATAATTCAATAAAAATTAACACCGTGACACTTTTACCCAAACTACAAGCACAGTCTTTTAACCCATCTCCTCAAGTGAAAAACCTGGGCGTCATTTTTGACTCTGAGCTGACTTTTATCCCACACATTAAGAACATCACAAAAATAGGTTTCTATCACCTAAAAAACATAGTCATTCTCTCTCAGGCCAACACGGAGACACTGATGCATGCTTTTATCACCAGTCGAATAGACTACTGTAATGCCCTGCTCTCTGGTCTTCCCAAAAACAGTATTTCAGGTTTACAATTATTACAAAATTCAGCAGCACGTGTCCTGACTAGGACCAGAGGGCGGGACCACATTACACCGGTTTTAAAATCACTGCATTGGCTCCCTGTGAGTTTCAGGATCGATTTTAACGTTCTTTTACTGGTTTTTAAATGTCTTAATGGTCTTGGGCCTTCTTATCTTTCAGAACTGCTTTTACCTTACGAACCCTCACGGACCCTGCACTCCTCTGGCAGCAGACTCCTGGTCATTCCCAAAGTCAGGACACACACTCATGGAGAGGCGTCTTTCCAGTACTACGGCCTTCGTCTATGGAACAGCCTGCCGGAGGACCTCAGGGCTGCAGAGAACGTTCATGTTTTTAAAAGTAGGCTCAAGACCCACCTGTTTAGCTTGGCCTTTGATTAAAATTTTACACTTTTACTTGTTTTTATTATTCATATTTTATTTTACTTATTTATTATTAGCTTGAACTCATATTCCTTTATCATTTTTAGGATTTCCAGTGTTTCCTCTGTAGGGGCCCTCTGCACCGAGAGGAGTGGTTGGCTGCGGCTGCCGGGGTCTGTCCCCTGTGTCCTGGTGGAGGGATGGTGCTTGGGCCCCTTCTCTCCCCTGTGTCCTGGTAGAGGGATGGTGCTTGGGCCCCTTCTCTCTCCTGTGTCCTGGTGGAGGGATGGTGCTTGGGCCCCTTCTCTCCCCTGTGTCCTGGTGGAGGGATGGTGCTTGGGCCTCTTCTCTCCCCTGGGCCCTGTAGCGGTTCCTGATGGCGGTGGACGGCTCTCTGCTCCTGGTGTAGACGGCTCCTCTGGTGGCGCTTTCTCAACTAGTTTGCCTGTATTCAGCCTCACATATATACTATATACTATACTATATACATATACATACTATATGTAGTTTTATGTATTTTAGCATGTTAGTGTGCGTGTGCATGTGTGTGTGTATGTGTGTGTGGGTGGGTGTGTGCGTGTGTGTGCGTATGTGTGTGTGTGTGTGCGTATGTGTGTGTTACTGTTGTCGGGCAGCTGTGGGGGCTGGTTGGGTGGGTGGAAGGAAATGTGGGGTTGTTTTTAATCACTGTAAAGCATTTCGTGTTACATTTTTGTATGAAAAGCGCTTTATAAATAAAGTTTGATTTGATTTGATATGTTAGAGATAACACAGACTGTGACTAGAAGCCCTAAGAGGCAGATCCATGGGTTTCAAAATAATGAAATATTACAACCATTACCATAGCAATTAACAATTTAAAACAATTAATATGTTTTGAATTGTGAAAGGTCCAAACTGCATTAAAGCAATATCCATCGCATTGCCGGCAGTAAGGCAGACCTGTTTCTGGTGCATGTTGGACTCCACCAGGGCTGCCCTTTGTCACCGGTTCTGTTCGTGTTCATATGGACAGGATTTCTAGGTGCAGTAGAGGCCGGAGGGGGTCCGGTTTGGGGACCACAGCTGTTTGCAGATGATGTTGTCCTGATGGCTTCATCGAACCAGGACCTGCAGCATGCACTGGAGTGTGAAGCAGCTCCTCCAAATCCGAGGCCATGGTTCTCAACCGGAAAAAGGTGGCTTGCCCTCTCCGGGTGGGTGGAGAGTCCCTGCCTCAAGTGGAGGAGTTCAAGTATCTCGGGGTCTTGTTCACGAGTGAGGGGAGGATGGAGCGTGAGACTGACAGGCGGATCGGTGCAGCATCAGCAGTGATGTGGTCGCTGTACCGGACCGTTGTGGTGAAGAGGGAGCTGAGCCGAAAAGCAAAGCTCTCAATTTACCGGTCAATCTACGCTCCTATCCACATCTATGGTCAGGAGCTTTGGGTAATGACCGAAAGGACAAGATCGCTTGTATCCGCGATCTTGTAGAGCCGCTACTCCTCCACGTTGAGAGGAGCCAGCTGAGGTGGCTCGGGCATCTGTTCCGGATGCCTCCTGGACGCCTCCCTCGGGAGGTGTTCCAGGCACGTCCCACCAGGAGGAGGCCCGGGGGAAGACTCAGGACACGCTGGAGGGACTATGTCTTTCAGCTGGCCTGGGAACCCCTTGGGGTCCCCCCGGAGGAGCTGGAGGAAGTGTCTGGGGTGAAGTCTTGGCCTCCCTGCTCAGACTGCTGCCCCCGCGACCCGGGCCCCAGATAAAGCGGAAGAAAATGGATGGATTGAGAAATATTCACACTTTTTTTAAATTACATTTCATAAATAAAGACCCAGAAGCTCAGTAAATGCAAAAAATAGTAAATGCAAAAAATAGTTATCAAATACACCATGGATTTCAGAATGATGAAAAATTAATACGGTTGCATTCTAAACAAAATACTGGAAAGTTCTCAAAATGTTGCCTATAATGGGAATCTGAAACCCATAAATATCCCCCACTGCAAGGTTAAAAAGTTGGCCTTGTTCAGGTAAATCCATAAGAGGGTGTTAGTGAGCTATAGCGTTGTGCTGTGTAATAGCACTTACTGGTGATGATGCCCCCTGCTGGTGTACACACTCCTGTCTGAGAGTTCACTGCGGTCCTAAACAAGTGGATCATAATGAGACATAACTGACCACGTTCATATAAACAACATACTGTGCAAGTTGTGGCTATGGATACTGTACAAGGTCATACCTGCCAAAGCTGCCAGTGACCGGGTAGGCAGACACAAAGGAGCCCATGATGTTTGTTAGACCGATGGCCAGTAGTTCCTGGTTTGCTACTATTCTGTAACCATTTTTACTGCCTGAAAGAGAGAGATGTGAGTTCCTATTAGATATTCATATATCATTTAAGTATGACCTCAAAAATATTGATTTCCAAATGGACTAAAACCAGGACTAAACTTTTGTCTGAAACAGAACTGAAGCTGGGCTAAACTTTACCACTAGATAATAAATATATTTTCTTCTATTCCAAGGTACCTCTGAGTCTAGTCCTACTGCTCTAAACTTGTGTGACCAACCCTAAAAACCCTGAAAACAACTCACCAAATGCTTTTGCAATTGCAATGCTCTCCAGCAAACCCATGAATGGAATGACAGCAAGCCCTCCTCCAAAGTCCTACACAAAATATACAAAAATAAATAACATAAGGAAAAAATATAATATACTGTAAACTACACAATGAAGACACATAAACGCAAAAATAGGTATGTACCTCTACCATCTCTCCCAAAGTGACGTTGGTGCCGTTGGCGGTGGTGTCAGATGTAGGAGGGGGTCTGAAGGGGGGCAGTCCCTGAGCAGTTTTTCCAGTGATTGTAAAAACGTCAAAGCCGTAAGCCTCCCAGGAAAAAGACACGACTGATGCACCTACTACCACCAGCGCATTACGCACTGAGAGGAATAGGGAGAACACAAAAAGAACGTGAAGATTTGTAAATGTGTTTGTTAGTAATAATAAAACAAAACAACACCAAATACTGTGATAAATGTGACAGTGTAATGGGGTGGGGTTTTTATGTGTTGTTTTTGCATGTTGATCTTGTGTCTGTACGGGTTTCAAGCAAGCACCATATCTATTTTTTCATGTAAGCTATAGTCAGTGATGGGAAAATGTATACTGAAAATGCATTTGTTAAGTTTAATTTAATAATCTAAAAAGGAAGAACTGTACATACACACACACACACACACACACACACAAAGAGTGGTGTTTTTTTTTCTTATTATTAATGCCATGCAGTTTGAAGCCTAAATGAATGATCAAGTACAGTTATGTATTCCTTTGATTTGAGGAAAGTAACAGTTTTCTGAACACCCCCAAATAAAAGAGTAACTGGAAAACAGTTACTCAAAATAATTATTTAGAATATGTATTTAGTTACTTCTCAGCACTGGCTATTGTAAAGTAACAGTTATGCTTCTCTACTAACTGGTGGCAACAGTCCAGATGAGTTTTCTGGCTGCTCTGCTGATGGTGGGAGCAGTGTCGTCTGGCAGAGTCCTCTTCATAAACGTGAGAATGATCAGAAAAGTGAGGCACACCAGACCCAAGACCACATCACCAACTCTGGCTTCTGGGAGTTTGGCAAAAGTGTAATAAACCTCCAGGACAAACTGAGAGGGCACACCACGAAGTCCCAAAATATTCTGTAAAAGGAAGTACAGTCAGTTGTTTCTCAATTGTATTTTTATATGTGAACGTTTTAGTTTTATTACCTTACAACATGTATGTAATGTCTTGTCATACCATAATGAAAAAATATGCTATTATACCTGATTTGTGTAAGTGTGCTGGAATAAGAATAAGCTCTCACCTTGACCTGGCCAAAACCAATTGTAATTGCTGCTGCACATGTGAATCCTTTTATGACTGGATACGAAATGAAATCTAGGAGGAAGCCTAAAGAAAAAGACATATTGAATAGTTTGGCATGACAAAATATAATTATTACAATAGTTCAGTTTAAAAAAGGGAAATGTATACGCTAGATATTTCATTTTATCATTGTTTTAAAATATGCATTACAATGGCATAATATTCATAATGTTTGAAATATCCACAATATCATTTTAACGATGGCTCTGTTAACCTATGATATGATAACATATTAAAATACATACATAAATACATCAATAAAACAAAACAATAAAATAAATGTGTTTTTTGAGTTTTTCACATGCAGTCAAGTGTTAAAAACCTGTGTCACCAGGTCTCTGTTTGACCCTGGTCCCAATCTAAAATCCTCACCTAATCTGAGTAGGGCCATGGCCGCCTGGATGAGCCCACACAGCAGACTGAGCAGCACGGCACTGTGGGGCTCCCCTCCCACCACAGAGAAACACAGGAGGGACATGATGGCTGTTGGACCCAGCGTCACGTCTTTAGAGGTCCCCAGTAACATGTAAATGAAGCCCCCCATGAAGGCAGAGTATAGGCCAAACTGTGAACACAAAAGAAATTATATGTCTGTAGAAATCTGGTACTTGAGTTCACTTTACACTTGTACTTGTTTGGTCCTGGTTTAAGATCAGTTTATTTCTTATGTAGACTTGGTTTGGTTGAGTCCTGATTTAGCCAGGTCTAGACTAGTTTTGACACTAGTTTTTAGTTTAGCGTTTTTAAATGTGGGACTTAGTTTGCATATTCTGGTGTTTTTACATTTTTACATGTTTAAATTTATAATTTTTGATGGCTTGGTGCAATTAAATAAGAAACTTTGGATCTTTGGTAAAGGGTCATTCTGTCTGCAGTTATAAACTTAGAATTAAAAGAACTGCTAAATCTAAGTAACTTTTGAGTAAAATAGTCCCACTGAGAATTGTCTTATCAGGTCAAAATTATAATAACTGGTACATGTCAGGTAGTGAGACTAATGCAGTTAAATGGAGACACAGGTTTAGTTTTCTTCAGAGGATAGTACAAGACTAAAATAATTCCAATTACAGTTTTAGTCTTAATTTGCTACTAATTCTAATTCAACTGATGTCAGTCTTTTCAGCTCTACTACTAACATTGCACTAATACTAAATAAGGGGGTTATGTTTTGTCACTATACTATAATTAGACATTAATTACAATGCTCCTAACCTGCACTGGGAGTCCTGCTATATCTGCGTAGGCCAGAGCCTGTGGTACAGTGGTCAGTCCCACAGTGAGCCCCGCTAACACGTCCATCTGCAGCCATTTGAGGTTGTATTTTGGGAGCCAGGTCAGGACGGGCAGCCAGGACTTCACTGTGTTAAAGGAGCAGCATCGCGGGGCAGGGGCTGTACTCAGCAAACACTCGTCCATTGCACTGGCTCTGTAGAGGTAACACTCTATAAGGGTTTTACATAAACAGATAGGGAGATGGGATGAGACACAGGATAGGGTCCACAAGAACAAGACAAATTTTGACATAATTTATCATGACAAAATTATTATTATTGTCAATGTAGCCCTGACAACTTCATCACCACACAGCCTTTTGTCCTTACCAAATATATATACACATGAAAAAACCTAAATAGATTTTTCTCAATGTTCTCTCTGTGTACACACTATTGTGTCAGTTTCAGCTTGTGGGATCTTGTGGTACGAGATCTTGTCCCGTCCCAAACAGTTATACACTATACAGACATGAAAGATAAATACTCACCAATAAACTCAAATGTCCTCCTTATAACTTCCACACTAACGCATTTTCCACAAAGGATTATTAATGTTTTCCACCAGCATGTGACACTGGTAATTCCTCAAAGTGTTGTAGATCCAAAAGTGCTAGACGATTCATGTTGGTTACTGGTAAAATTCCTGACGAGGAAACACAAAGTCACAAGACGATTCAAACTTACTTTTCTGGTTTGACATGTATGTTCGTGTAAGGAACATATTGTCAGGGGCAGCGACATCGCTAGTAATGCGCTGTTACTGTGTAGGATGATCTTGCAACACATAAAATAAGTGTCAACAAAACCATGCACATTATTATAATAAAACATGTATGCCCAAAGTAAAAAAACACATTAGTGTAAAATATGTCTAATACTATTTAAATAAGCACAAACCAATGAGAAAGAAATTGGTGCCTAAAACACAAGACGTTGCCTGATACACAATTATTTGGCTGAAAGACAAATAATACATATAAAAGATTGTACAGTCATCAAACATGTAACTTAAAACTAAACAGACAGAGTCGTATTTTTAAATTAAACGTAGTTACTATATTACCGTGCACAGTATCCTCAGTGTCTGCATTATTCACACATTTGGCTTTGATTTTTCGATTCTTTTTGCAACTTCCTTTCACATCTTTGCAGTAACCAGCTGATGGCGAACCACGTGACCCTGTCATATGACTCATAGTGGGCGGGACTAGCGGTGTTTAAGGAAATAGGACCGAAGTCAAGTTTGTTTGGGCTGTTTTATTGCAATTTTATATACATGGCTACCACACAATTATTAACAGGAGCAACCTCGTGCTATTTTGGCGAATTAATGTGTTAAAAGTGAATCTTAAATAACTTCACCCGCATTCAGAAAATGCGTTTCCATTCACTTCTTTTTCTCACTGTGATTTTACGTTGCGCAGCGCAAACAAAGAGAAAGAATGTGCTGCTTATAATCGGTGAGTTACATTTGCGCCATAATATCAAATAAAGTCATATGTTACGGTGTTAATGGATTTACAGAGTTCACGTTATGTCCACAACACATAGCAATTGTGTTATTAAGTTCACCTGACCACTCTGAGATTTTTATTTAGATTTTTTATTTATTTGTTGCCTGACCTTTGAATTTCTTCATAGCCTGGTACAAATGCTGTCATAGAGGTTTACTGCAAATGATAAGCTCCTTTTTTTCTGAGGAAAATATGTTGTATTATTATTATTATTATTATCAAATAAGTGATGTGTGACATTATTACTTTATCAGTTGTTATACAAATTAATTATAATAAGTCTATTCTTTCTCTACAGATGAACTATAAATAGGCTAATAACTTTTTAAAGCATGATTTCAATTATGACACAAATAATAGTGATTATGCTTTTTGCCAAGCAGTCCTTAGTAGTAGATTTGACTTGCATTTCATCGTACATGCATACACTACATTTTCACTTTAACTATTCTGGTAGAGGCTTGACTCTATGTTTTTTTTACTGAAATGCTCTACAATATGGCATTTAATTTAACTATCTCCATGGGGACAAACAGGCCACATTACCAAGTTACCAGGCCAAGTTACCGGTCAGATCTGTGGAGAAGTGGACACTCTTATAGAAAAAAATGCACATATTTGCAGTAATTTTGGGGAACTGTCTGACTTGTAATTGAGTAAATATAAGATATATTTCTTTAATGCCATACTGTAGAACATCGCAGACAAAGCAATAATATCACCATGGGGAGAAGCAGATGGCAAACCCTCTACCTGAAAAGTTACACAGTGCACCTTTAAAAATTCGAATTATGAGTTAAAACACTAGTCACAGCAACCAGTGAGTCTGTGAATATCTGCTAAGAGTGACATTATTTTTTGGTCTTTTGCAGCTGACGATGCCGGATTTGAGACGGAGGTGTACAATAACTCAGTGGTGCACACTCCAAACCTGCTCTCTTTGGCCAAACGCAGCCTGGTCTTTACCAATGCTTTCACCTCCGTCAGCAGCTGCTCTCCCAGCCGCTCCTCCATCCTCACGGGCCTCCCACAGGTAACTCTCCCTGACAACTGAGCATTTTAGATATAGACTGTATACAGGGGAGTAGACGGGGGGGGGCAATGGGGTCTGTTGTCTCGGGTCTTCATCCATGTACCTTCAACCTAATAATTTATATTAGAGGGGGGTCCGTGTAAGGTTTCTTGCCCCGGGCCCCAAATTTTTTGTTGACGGGTTGATGATAATCAGAAATGGACAATAAACAAGCTTGCTTTCCTCACAACTTTATAGTGCCCATTGAACTGATAATTTTTAATTAAATCTTTCATTGAGGCATATGCCAAACTTGGCTAAATGGCTAAATATACTGTATATTTACAGTGCTCCAAAATATAGCAAATTCTTCCGTTTCAAGTAGATTATAGTCCATAATAATATACAAATTAAAGCCGCAAGCGGCGTCGAACGGGCATCAAACAGGCGTCGAATGGCCCTTGCACGGCGTGCCCGCAAACACCACGCCCGCAAATGTCGCAACCCGAAAATGTCGTGCCCCACACTAACCCTAATAACCATATACCCCAACCAAAACTCTAACGCCTAACCCTAAACGTAATCCTAACCTTAAATCTAACCCTAGTCGTAACCCTAACTATAGGCCCAACCCTAACCATAACTCCTAACCTAACCCTGCCATTTTTTAAAACTTTTGCACGTGTTGATTTTTTTAAAAACATCCATGATGGCGGACTTCCAGTTTGGCCGCTCAGGCCAACACATCCTCCACCAGAAAAATTACATAGTGCACCTTTAAATTTTTTTTTTTTAGGAGTCTTTGCGCCCCTGCTGGCCAACTGTGAATAATGCCCCATGTCAGTAATATATGTTTTTGCTTCTAGTCATTCATAGGATTTAATTCCCAAATTTGGTGCAAATCCGATAATGTTGACCTTTCATGTCTATGGTAGGGGGCGCTATAGTGTTCACTTTTCATATGCTTTACAGTGTATTATATTCAGGCCCAGATTACGCATTAGTGATTCAAATTTCAGCACGATCAGACTAAGCATGTGCGAACGGGAGCAAATCTTGACATTGAAAATTGTTAAAAATTGTTGAAATTTGCGGCTTCACCGCACGTAAACCGTGACAGTTATCAAAATAAATTGGATTTGATGCCCCACTTCTCTAGATGACGTACGGTGATTTTCAGCCCTGTCTTTGAAGCGCCTTCAGAGGAGTGCGTTAAAATGCAACGTCAGCGAAAATGCTGACTCAGCATACAGAAAAATTCAATCCAAGTTGGCCGCCTTCTTGTTTGTCAGGGGGCGTGGCCATAATAATATTTTTTGTTTGTCTTCACATGATGAAAGTGTGTACCGAATTTCATGGCTCTACGACAAAACTGATATCAGGACATCTCCCATAGGTGCAATGTATTTTGAGTTTTTCAGGTGGCACAGTGTTTTTATAAAATTTTTTGGCACTTCTGAATTTTGGCCAAAGTTAGGTGAGTTTTTGAGTGCGTTTAGGGGGTCAAATTAGAGCTCAAAGCAGGAAAAAAAATAAAAATAACAATAATTTGCAAAAACAATATATCCGTTAACATGGGAACAGGATATTATACGTTTTTTGAAAGCTCTCGACCTTCCCCACATCACCGTGGGGTCATTGATGAATGGCAAGCGCGTCAGCAACATCTCGTCAGGGTCGCCCCCTGACCTCCCATTGACTTCCATTCATTTTAGCAGCAATAAATATGGCCCAGCCCTTGGGCCTGGGTTACTGGGATACTGCTGTTCATGCCGGGGACGACCGAGAGGATAAAGCTGCACGACGTCCTCTCGCATAAGCCCATGCGCTCATCGATGCCCATGCGCACATCGATGCCCATGCGCTCATCGATGCCCATGCGCACATCGATGCCCATGCACTCACTGTAGTGAAAGCAATAGACAAACATCAGTTGCATTAGAGGACTTCCCCTGTTTTTAAAATCTAATTTTTGGGGGTGTTTTGTGGACAGATCAACACACCAGAATGTTGCTCTGATATTCACAATGTATTGGTTATAACTTGAAACTATTTTAATTTATTTTACTATAACTGTTCTTTAGCTCCAGAATGTGTGGCTCAAATACCATGACGATTTCTACAACAGTTAATTATTATGGTCCATGATAATTTACAAAATACACAAAGATGAACATCAATTGTACAAGTCAATCTCCTATTATTATTATTATTATTATTTATTTATTTATTTATTTATTTATTTATTTTTTTTAAATAAAAAAAAGGTGTTAAAATCTGACCTTTTGAGGTATTAAACAGATCAACACAACAGCATGCTGCTCTGATTTATTTATATATCTAAAAACAATATATTTTACCCTGTTCTTTAGCACCAGAATGGCATGTACGGCCTACATCAGGGAGTCCATCATTTCAACTCATTTGATGAAGTGCAAAGTCTGCCCCTGCTTCTCAGTAAAGCCAATATACATACGGGTAAATGTTTATTCATTTATTTCATCTTCAGTGAAATGAATGAAATGCTAACTTGTTGTCCAATGTGTCCAGGTATAATAGGTAAGAAGCACGTTGGACCAGGGTCTGTCTACCCCTTTGATTTTGCTTACACAGAGGAGAACAACTCTGTGCTTCAAGTTGGGAGGAACATCACTCGAATTAAACTCTTGGTGCGAAAGTTTTTCCAGACGCATAAAGAGGAAGAACGAAAGAGGAACAATGAAAAAAGTGGCCAAGATCCAAACAGGCCTTTTTTTCTCTACGTAGCGTTTCATGACACGCACAGATGTGGACACTCACAGCCGCAGTATGGGACATTCTGTGAGAAATTTGGAAATGGAGAAAAGGGAATGGGCAGGATCCCTGATTGGACACCACAATACTACACACCAGATCAAGTCAAGGCAAGTACTGTACAGATGAGGTGGCACATTTTGACCACCTGTGTACACCATTATGGAACCAGCTTTGCCTTCTTCACCAATTTGAAATAGAAAGATATATTCACGAGTTTCAGCTTAGGACTTTTTCCCATTCAATAGTAAGTTTAATCTTTTTGAAACCCATGGATAGATTCATAGATAGATATATACAGTAAATACATAGATAATGTCAGTCTGACTTTATTTGAACTTGAATTTCCGTGTAAAGGCTTGTAAAGGCCACACTTTTAGGTAATTTAATGTACTGTGCAGAAAACAAGTCTTCCTATAGTGTCTTGTGCCTATAGGGTCCTGTTATATGAATAAAACCTGCTATTTACCTTTGCTCTGCAAATGTTCTGAAACATTGATGTGAATGGTGTGATTCTTGTATTTAAAAAAAAAAAAGCCAAATGTATCCCAGTTTATACAAAATATCAGTATTTCTCAGACAAATCAGATGTTTTACCTTTCAACCATTTGAAAGGTTTTAAACCTTTTGAAAGGTATTAAAGTTTTTTTTTTTACTGCCCAATATATTTTATATATATTTATATATTTCACCTACTATGAAAAGTAATATTTTTCTTTTACTTATATTATGGTTGGTTCGACGATAATCCTGTCAAATGAAATACCCTTGCTTTTCTTCTTCACAGGTTCCTCCTTTTGTTCCTGACACTCCGGCCGCTAGAGCAGATTTAGCAGCTCAGTACACCACAGTGAGCCGCCTTGACCAGGGTAAAGTAATAATGTACTTTCTCATCACTTACATCTGTGACAGGGCAATCCACTATTTTAATATTAACTTATCATGTATTTTTTAAATTCACAAATTAGGATTGCATACATGCAACTATTTTGCCCAAGATCCTGGTATATATACTTATTGGGCTGTCAGTCTGTTTTGCCTTCCAAGTATTTTTTTAATAGTTATAACATCACAGCTTGCATTTAAATACATGAATTTCAATGTTACATTTTTCAGTTTCCCATCATTCCCATCTGCAGGCATTGGTCTAGTGCTCCAGGAACTCAAAGAAGCTGGTTATGACAATGACACTCTGATAATCTACAGTTCAGATAATGGTATCCCGTTCCCAAATGGAAGGACTAACCTGTACTGGTCAGGGACAGCAGAGCCCATGCTGGTGTCGTCTCCAGAACACAGGGAGCGATGGGGACAGACGAGCGCAGCCTACGTGAGCCTGCTGGGTAAGAGGCTCCAGGTGAAGAAGTGAAAGATAAATTGTAATCTTTCAAAAGCCCATAGCCATGCTACAGGTTTTAAACACTTTATTACATTTGAATTGGACAAAATATGGGCATTATAAGTGTTTCTAAAAAGATTATAATTAAAAATAATACATATAAAATAATGTTGTGATGTTAACTAATAAAATATACGTCCATAAAGGGTGATGCTGAATATTAATCATGAAAAAGAAAATAATAATTTGTTATTCATGTAACTGACTTGCTTTCGTAAAATGGTAAATTGCTCCATTTTGTGCAGTTGACAACTTTCAGTTGCTAAGCCGTGTATTTCCTTATTTGTGTGTGCATCAAGTTTGTAATTATGGTATGGCAAAAACTACTTTCAAATTAATATCCTTCTATATTTTTACCCTGCAGATATCACTCCCACTGTTCTGGACTGGTTTTCTATTCCGTACCCGTCCTACAGCCTGCCCAGTAGCTCCTCTGCTCCAGTCCAGCTCACAGGACGCTCTCTGCTCCCTGCTCTGGTCACAGAGCCCAGCACCTGGGACACAGTGTTCGCCAGTCAATCCCTCCACGAAGTATGTGATTATACATAAATCATTATACAAAAAAACTACTTTAAATTTCATTGCATTCATTGTTTTTTTTTTTGGTTTTTTTCAGGTGACTATGTTCTATCCGATGCGCTCTGTCCACCAGGGGGCATACCACCTTCTTCACAACCTTCACTACCGCATGCCTTTCCCAATTGACCAAGACTTCTACGTGTCCCCCACGTTTCAGGACATCCTAAACCGGACACAGGCTGGACTGTCGACACACTGGTTCAAAACTCTGCAACAGTATTACTACAGGGAACGCTGGGAGCTGTACCACACCAGGTCTGTCCAACTGTCTCCAAACTGTGGTCTTATGCAGGCAGAATGGCTCAAATGACTCATTTTAAGATCTTGGCAGTGCCTGGTTGATACTGGTTTGAACCTTGGAGTATTTGTTCCTTGTGTCCTCTTATTTCCTCTAACTATCTACCTGCTCTGTCTAATACAGAGAAAAAACAAAGTTAAGGTTAGTTTGATGTTGTTTATAGGGCTGACCCTCTGGAGATAAGAAACCTGGCGTCTGATGCAGCATACAGGCCTGTGCTGGACAGCCTGAGGCAGAGGCTGGTGAAGTGGCAGTGGGCCACGGGTGACCCCTGGGTCTGTGGACCGGACCACGTCCTGGAGGAGAAGCTCGAGCCGCACTGCAGGCCACTCTACAATGAGCTCTAATGGACTTTTATGGAGCCATAATGGTCTGGCTTATATTTTTATGGGAAAAATTAAGTTTCACGTTTATATTTTTTACCTAAGTGCTTTCTTTGTTGTCTGAATAAACAAATTTCTGGATGGGAGCTTTTAAATCAATTTTAAACATTTTAGTATATTCCAGGTCCCAATAATATATTTTCACAGAAAACAATGTTACAAAAATGCTATGAGTGGTTTTGGATCTAATTGTTCTTAAGAAGTAGTGCATGTCCTGATTGAACAGTTCATGATGTGTGACCAGAGGGGTCAGTAAATCAATCAGGGATTAGGCTTGTATTGATAAAGACTGTACTTGCACGGCAAGTCTTTGAATTGAGATTCAGCAGAAGTCATTCATGTAGAACTGTTAAAATTTGTCACAGTTTGGAATAATTGATTAATGATTGATCTTTATTGATCAGCTCGTCTTTACATTTTACATCTTTACAGACTAAATCTTTGGATGAAGTTGCTTTGTTGTACACTTCACATGAAAAGAAAGACATTTTAGCTTTTTGGGCAAATTATTTATTTGGTTAAAAGGAAGGACAAAGGCTTAAGCTTATTGATTCATTTAATTTTAATTTAATTTAATTTAATTTAATTTAATTTAATTTAATTTAATTTAATTTAATTTAATTTAATTTAATTTAATTTAATTTTAACAATGAATAAAGTCACATTGTAATTTCATTACCACTATATTCACACTAAGAGTCACTGGTCCCAGAGGGAGGGCTTACTGCACCCCTTTTAAGAAATTAAAAAAAACAACAACAATCAACCATTATTCAAAAGAGTTTCAAAGAGAGTGCATGAGATTACGACGCAAACAGATGGTGTGAGGAAAGCATGATGATCAGTTCACTGGACATAAAAAAACTATGAATCTGTAAACAACTAATAAATTAAATGGCTCGTTGATTATCGCTGTTAGATAAATACCACCAGTTTATCATAATTAATACAATTTAAGTGTTATGACAGTGCACTGTGACCAAGTTTCATGTCCATGCTTAAACTTTGCGGGTCCCGGGCCGCCTTAATCTATTTCAGATTATCTCATTGCGCATCAGAGATGCTTTGACGTTTCTATGTCTGTCTCCATCACTCCCGCGCGCGCGCACTGACACGAGCGCGTTCCCCCATCACAAACAGATCAATTTGGATTGTTTTTTTCCCCCTCGCCGATCATCGTCCGCCCACCCTACTTTTGATTTGACGAACGTCCGGGGTCACAGTAGCGTGCGTGGCGCTCCACAGCCTATATAAACCACACAAAGTTTTCTCAAGCCTCCAGCAAACAGGCAAAGTGCGCCAGAGAGCGGAGAAAAGGGCAACAGTGCGTATTCGCCTTTGTGAAAAGTGACCAAACAGGGCAATGGAGCGATCCGTGCGACTCGCCGTGGTGTGCCTCAGCGTCTCTTTACTCATCTCGGTCCATCCCGTAGAAGCGTGGTACAAGCAGTCTACCGGGCCCAGCTACTACTCGGTGGGGCGCGCCTCGGGGCTCCTATCAGGCATCAGGAGGTCACCGTATGTCCGGAGAGCCGAATCCGAGGAGGTTGTGGAGGGCGACGAGACGGTGGGAAACAACATGATCCCGGACACCAACCGGCAGATCTCCATTCTCAAAAACATGGTGAGTCAAAATTAGATCTATGCAGCGTTAAACATAGCACATAACTGATCTTAGTCATTTGTGTTAATTAGAATGTGAATATGCGCTACAGGTTGGCACGCGTAAAAGGATTACGCGTGCGTAATACAGTCCTGAAAGTATGATTGTAGTTGTGATTTATTCTTTTGGGAAAAAAGGTGTAATTTCTTCTTCTCGTATTGAAAAGAAGAGGCGCAATGTCACCAAATAAAAAGGGTTACATTTTCTTTCATTTAACCTTTTAGTACCTCGGCTCGAAAATGAAAAGCGCGAATCACTAATATCGCGCGGGTTTGTGACACGGTAGTTTGGAACATTTACAGATATCATAAATGTATATACGAGTTTATTTTAAATATTTTTTTCTCTGACAGGCCATTTGTGTTAAAGACATTTCTCCGAACCTGAAAAGCTGTGAGCTGCTGCGGGACGGCACGGGCACGTTCCAGTGCAAAGCGGACGTGTTCCTGACGCTGGACTCTCTGGACTGTCTGTCCGCCTGAGTCCGCAAGACCCAGCCCTGATTCGGGAAAAGGCGCTCAAACGGAGGAAACGGATCATTCACTGATGGACCAGAGCAGACTCTGAATGTCTCATTTAAAACATTAAGTCCCGTTTGGTTTGGTTGTTGAAACTGAGTAAACTTATTAGAAAAGACAAAAAAGCCTTTGAGTTGAGCTTTGTCTCAGAAGACTTCTTATTTTGTCTGTCTGACATGTACTTGTTCTGTCACTGTCAATTAAATGTCCAAAAGGTTTACTGCAGAGCAGTTTGTTTATTTATTTTATTTATTAAAACGAACAAACACTCAAATCTTGTCCTTTGTTTATTTATGAGAATTGTCTGAAAAGTGACATAATATTGCTTTAACACTAGACTTCTTTCTCCATTCTCATATTTTCATATTAGTTTATTTATCACTCAGGAACGTGGCATGTCCTCCAAAAAGGTTGGTTCCACATTTGCATCTTGGATCTTCTAGAGTCCCATCATGAAGCCTTCACGTCTCCAACCACAGCAACTGTCCTTCCCACATCTAGAGGGGTGTTTGCGATTGAAGTGAGAGTAAATGTGAGTGCGGTGCTTTTACGGCGATGATCGGTTCATTAAGAGGAGGAGGTGACGCAGGAGCTCAGGGTGACACAGTGACAAATGAGAGGAAAACGCTGCGGCGCTGTATGCATGACCGGGCACCACAAGAAGAAGTGAAATGAAGGGACACACCGTAAATCCGGACTTCCTCTGAGCGCTGCCCACACATAGCAGGGAGGACAAGGACGAATATATGCCCTGAATAATAATGTGCCCCTTGAGTCACAAGTTTACATGTCAAATTAGAATGTGATTTTAAAAAAGTATAAAATTATTCTAGCAGTTCAACTCCAAAAGTGATAATAATTCTTTGTATTAATCATTTCACTCTCTCCAAAGAATTATTGCATTGTAGGCCCAATACTGTAGGACACTATTTTAAAAAGAAATTGTTGCTCAATCTAAATATGGTCATGCAGAGTCATACAAGTCCACACTGTACAATATATGGCTAAATGCTCTGTCCAGTTTTCACCCTAGAGCTGCATTTTAATGTATGCCATTGTGCGCCAGTTCTTGTTTCTTGGTCAACTTTAGAAGATAATTAACATAAGAAACAACTACTAAAATCACACATTTTATCTCATCATATCGTCATTTTCATAAATCCATGTATAGTTTTGTTGTTGTGTTCATTATTTTTCTCATGTCTTTAAAGTTTGAGCAGCATAATCAGTACAGGACTGTCAAATGTCGGACTTGGAAAGTTTTTGGCTGTCTTTTTTTCACCAAAGTTATAACAGGGACACTGCCTCCAAGTTTTCCTTGATGATGGTGTCCATGACAACCTGAAACACCACCTGTATGTTGGAGGTGTCCGTTGCCGTGGTGAAGTGATGGTAGATGAGTTTGTTTGGAGTTTTATTGAGAGAGACAAAAGTGGCAGCGATGAACCGGGCGGCTGCATCCACGTCACAATCTGCACCTGTAAGGCGAAATAAAGTTTAGATATGTAATTAAACTAATTAATATAAAAATAAACACATGCTAGAGGATACATAATTCAAGTTTTAGCTTTAACAAGGTCAGAAATGGCAAAGAAATAAAATAAGATGGCAATGACCCAGTGGCCTTGAGTTTCTTATTGTTTAATTTTGTAACCGTTTACATTATGAATTCAGTGTTTATTTGTCATACATGGTGTTAGTCCTGAGGTGGACCCACTATGCACGTCACCACTGTGGTCTAACCTGAGCAGCAGATAAAGTTAGGGAGAGGCTGGAGCAAACTTACACAGACACAGGGAGAACATGAAAACTCAATCAGAATAAACCCCCTTGGGAATCAATTCTAGGATTTAAAGGTTAAGGTATACTTTATTAATCCCACAAGAGGGTCGTTCTGTGCATTTGACCCATCTTCAACCAGTGTCACCGGGGCAAACTGTCAGGAGCAGTGAGCTCCTGCAGTACAGTACCCATCTCCAGATCTTAAACTCTGCTTGGTCAGGACTACCTTAGCTGGAGGATTTTACATGGTGTGTGTTTTGGGTTAATGAGGGAAACCTGAGTTTCCTCCAGGCACTCCGGTTTCCCTCATTAACCCAAAACACATCCAAACATGTATTAGAATACCAAAAGGAGAAATTTAATTTGTCAACTGGACAGAGTTTATTTGGTCGAATACGTTTCGCAGCTCATCCGAGCTGCTTCTTCAGTTCTGGTCAGATGCTGGTGGACACTGCTTTATATCTGCTTGAAGGGAGGAGCTTAATTACAATGAAAATTACTCTAAGACAACACATATTTATTTACAGTTTCTGTTAGTCAGGTGAGTCTATTCAATATGGAGTTGTTTACAGTTTCTGTTAGTTAGGTGAGTCTATTCAGTATGGAGTGGGAGTGGGGGAGTAGTTAGCATATCCATTCAGGGCCATGATGGGTGTTTTCACACCTCTGGACATGTCCTGGCTAGTCCCATTGTTTTCCCAGTTTGTTTTGATTTAGGTTTGAGGATAGAGTTATAGATGGGAGACAAATGATGTCTGAGACCCCCATTTCTGTTCAAGGAAGGATTCTCTTTCTTGACAAAAATAGCTTCTTTAACTCCCCTCTCAAACCAGTTCTTTTCTCTGGCCAAGATCTGGACCTCGCTGTCCTCAAAGGAGTGGCCTGTGGCTTTGTCTCCCATCTATAACTCTATCCTCAAACCTAAATCAAAACAAACTGGGAAAACAATGGGACTAGCCAGGACATGTCCAGAGGTGTGAAAACACCCATCATGGCCCTGAATGGATATGCTAACTACTCCCCCACTCCCACTCCATATTGAATAGACTCACCTGACTAACAGAAACTGTAAACAACTCCATATTGAATAGACTCACCTGACTAACAGAAACTGTAAATAAATATGTGTTGTCTTAGAGTAATTTTCATTGTAATTAAGCTCCTCCCTTCAAGCAGATATAAAGCAGTGTTCACCAGCATCTGACCAGAACTGAAGAAGCAGCTTGGATGAGCTGCGAAACGTATTCGACCAAATAAACTCTGCCCAGTTGACAAATTTAATTTCTCCTTTTGCTATGGATTCTACCTGGACGACTGAGGGATTCTACATACATGTATTAGAATAATGAATGCCTAGATATCAAATAGTCTTTGTTGTTTAAATTAATGTGAGGAGAAACATAACAAAGCAACAGTAAAATCCTTATTAGTCTTTTTGTTATGTTATAATGTGATCGTGTTTGAAATGCAATTAGAACTATTTATTTTTAAAATTCTTATGGGTGGCACAGAGTGGCTAGCACTCATGCTTCACAGCGAGAAGGTTCTGGGTTCAACCCAAGCCTTTCTGTATGGAGTTTCTGGGTGTCTGGATCACTGCTATATTAGGCAATTCATCATATTTTACCTCCATGTGAAATGGACACTCTAGGAACTGACTACTGTCCCAAGAGTTTTTGGAATAATGACATTTGCATGGGGCAGGAGGGGGTTCGCACTGAGGGGGACTAAAATGCTGCGTGCAGGGATTCACTGCCACATGTGTCCAAAAGCGTTGAGTGTTTTATTAGACGTCTGTGAGAGACAAACCTTTGAACTGCGGTAGATACAGGCGCAGGTGTCGACCCGAGTGTAAAATCTTGTCTTGAAATAGGTCTATTTTGTTCATGAATAAAATCTGCAATAAAAGGAGAAAATGTGTTTAAGTCAAGCGTGCAAATAAAACATCCAAACAGACCCAATGCAGTGCTGCAATAAGTAACCATACAATGAAACCAATAAATCAAGATTTTCAAATGATACACAGTAAAATCATTACTTTATTGTAACTAGAGGTGAGTATTGCAGATCAATTGCCATAATACAATGTCTAATTCATCATCTGTAGTCCCAAAGCAATTCTATACCACTGTTTATTTGTATGTTGCATTTTCTTATTAAAAATGCATGCACTAGTTGCAACTAATTGATTATCAAAATAATTATCAACTAATTTAGTAATAAAATTATCGTTTTGTATACAAAGACTCCAATGCATGCCATGTACTGAGAGAAGAGGTTTATGACCAGAGAAAGCAGAATAATTACAAAAAAAAAAAAAAAAAAATCACAAATCTAGATAAATTTAATCAAAGTACATAAAACAATCATATCTTTAATCTTTCACACCAACACCTGGTCTATGCATTGTACTAGTAAATTTACTTTGTAGTGGACCTATTAAAAGTGTCATTAACCCTTTCCTCTATAAATAGGCCTGCATTAATAAGATGTGAAGAGGGAGAGTTTGAGATGGAGACAGGTGTGTAATGATCTTTGGACAGTCAATGCTCAGAGCTAATTGAGGTGAAGGTTACAAATTCACTCCCACATAAATGAAACACTTTTGTCTAATGATGCAGTTAGCCATGTTAGCGCTGGGACTCTCATAAAACGAAACATAAACATGCCACCATATTACTACTCAAACTGGCAAAAAGCCATTTCACTCAGTCATGTATTACAAAATATAATTACAAAAATATACATACAAATAAAAGTATGCTCTTCATTTTCATTGCCTTAAATGCACTGAAATTTTTAGAAAAACATGCATTCTTACTGTGAGCGGGCTTGCATCTCCACAAACCTTGGTTCCTTTGGTTATAATCTTCCAAAGTATGGCATAAAGTATGTTTTAATTTTCTGTTTTCATGGAATCATGCTGTGTCACCTCCAGAAAGTTACATAACATACCTTTAAACCACCATTCAGCTCATCTGCCAGTTATGTATTGCATTTCAGAAATCCTACAATACCATGGTGAACAAACTCAAAATGTATCTCATGCTATTGTGTTTGTTTTTATTAAACCTCATACATTCACTACTGTCCCTGCAGGGCTCCTGTAGCTGCTCAGAGACTGTACAAAAAAGAGGTGTGACAGTCAAAATGGCACACTGAAATTTCACCAGATAATTTCCAAAAGCATCTCAAGGAACATTATATAATAAACTCTAAAAATGCACTGTATACATTTTGTCCATGTTTTATTAATCTAAAATCTGCCACTCTCAGTTTGACTCATTGGTGTAATGTTTACACAGCCGCTGTGCTATAGGCATCTAATTTTAAACGGTGAAAACATCAAGAAAAAAGCTGTGTCACCCTAACAGACACTGACATCTGCTCCATTACACACTCAGTGATGCTTTGACTCAGAGTTAAGTGCTAGAGATAAAACAAGCTAGCAGTGGTTTTAAGGCAATTAAGTTATTTAACTACAATAGAAAAATGCCACCTTTCCGAATCACAAACTAATTACAACACTGAGCTCCATTCGAGTGACAAACAAAAGGAAAAGGCCAGACTCAGAGCCTCTTAGTGCATGGAAACACTATTTATCAGTCGCATCAGACTTACCAGGAAAAATAAAGATAATTAAAAGTGTTTGGATAATTGCTTTGGCTGCCTATTAAATACGCTTTGTTCTAATCAGGTAACAGGTTGGTCAATCTAAGGTCAATGCTTTGGTCCTGCCTTGCATTGTTTCAGTCTAATGTATTTCTGTATTTACACCAAAAACATAAAAGGCTTACAACTACACAATTTTAGAGGTAATTTAATCAAGAAAATTCATTTTACAGCACAATTATTTTAAATACCGTTTAGTGAAACTACTATTCACTATTGAAAAACCCATGCAGTTAGGGCTGGGTGATATGGTGATAAAATGTACATTCTGATCTGGGTAGAAATGGTAAAAATGGTGCTACTTGGCCCCTACATGCACATATGGGAAATGTATCTTAATTGTTCAGGTTTCATGATTCAGGTTTCCAATTATTTTGTGTCCTCGTGGAGAAATTAACATAACATACAGACATGGCATTGATTGAGAGTGAGATGATGATGGCAAAGATAAAATACTGACTAGTGTATTTTTGCATTGCGTCATTGTTTTGTTTGTTAAGGTTGAGGAACACTTTTTGTACCTGAAGTGAAAAAGTTCTCTGCATTAGATCCAGCGCTCTATGCCGCTGGGCCAACCTGACAGTACACAGCCCAGTAACCCATTTCCAAATCTTGACCTAGGCTTGGTTAGGACAACTTAACTGGAGGATCAACTCATTCATGCACGTTTTCCCCTTACCATTGATGTGCTGCGGAAGAAAACATTGTTGCAGATTGAAGAGAACAGCTTCAAACTCTCCTGCAGCCGGTTCTACAAAGACACATCTCCAAATCATTAAAGGGCCTATATTACAGTATTTTCCTATTTTTCCTATTATAATGTCGTTTCCTCATCAAAAACACACAAATCCTGCATATTTAGGCAAAAAAAACATTCTCAAACAGAAAACCTTATGTTGTCATGTGGTAATATGCTCCACTGTGTTTTTAAACTTCACCCACCTTCACTAGAATCATTTGGAATTTCAGCCCTGGAATTGCCCATCTTAACTAAACAAAAGGTTAAAATTATCTGTTGACTTGAAAACTACAGCTTCATGACATCACAAGGCAGAACAGAGCATTTTGAGCTAAGGAGATGTAGAATGACTAATAATAAAGGGTTACTCAAAAGATGCTTGAATGCAACAAAATACAACTCGAGGTATGTTTTTGATGAGGAAACATTATAACATTTAATTAAAGAGTCAATTTTGCGTAATATAGGACCTTTAACATTAGTGTGTGAGGAGCTGCTATGCGTGGCTGTCGTATGTGTGCATACCATTGAGGGATCCTCCATCAGACTCATGTCGTAGCCGCTGAGAGACACCACAAAAAGCACAGCCCGGACGTCCTCAAAACAACTGATCCACTTCCTCCTCTCGTTCCTCTGGCCCCCCACGTCATACAACCTGCACAAAGACAGACACAAACTGTAATCACCAAATAATAACACACCTCAATCTTCAGTCAAGTATGAAGAGCAAATGGAGTTGATGCTGTTATTAAAACATATTGATTGGAAGAGAAGATAAATGTAGTGTGAAGTAGTTTAATGGAAGTAAAGGTCATGAATATCTCCATTATATATATATATGGCCGGGTCGATATCTGTACTTTTTAGCATATCGGATTAAAATACTACTATCTAAAGAATACCCATAAAGCTTTATTTTATCACTTTAGTACAAATTTATATTGATCTAACAAAACATGATTACACAGATTCTAAAAATTTGCCACAGCCCTTTTTTGTAAAATAGGAAAATAATCCAAATTGGGCCAACATATCTGCCCAAAAATGTTGGCAGAGCTTTACATCTTAGTAGGACATATATATATATGGAGACAGGTTATTTACATTTGTCTCACACTTGATCCTAAACCACAGCATTTGCCAGATTATCATATTGTAATGAGGATAATAATAATTAAAAAGAGAGATAATAACTTCACACTTCCATTTTTTTTTAATTATCCTGTATTTATCCCTGTAGGGAAATTATCCTCTGCATTACCCATCCTTATTCAGGAGCAGTGGGCTCCCGGGAACCCATCTCCATGATCTTATAGCTCGGCTTGTCAGGACCTCAGCTGGAGGATTTTTACCTATAGTGCATGTTTTTGGGTTGATGGGGGAAACTGGAGTGCCCGGAGGAAACCCACCCAGACACGGTGAGAACATGCAAACTCCACACAGAAAGGCCCGAATGTTCCGGGTTCGATCCCCGGGTCACCCGGAACCTTCTTGCTGTGAGGCGTGAATGCTAGCCACTCAGCCACCGTGCCGCCATATGTGAAATGCTGACTTCAAAGAGTTACCCTTGAAATTTCAGGACAAAAAATATAAGAAAAAAGGATAAGGAAGACACAGGTGTTCGACCCTCTCAAATCAGACACTTCAGGAACCACAGATAGTGCAACTCAAATCAAATAAATCTGAGACAAATGCCACAAAAAGATGGTCAAACTGATTTCCAAATATCGAAAAAGCCTTTGGCAACTAATTTGGTAAAAAAAATTGGAACAAATCAAATTTAGATTTAGATGTCAGCCTGTCAAACAACTTCAGAAGTGACACGTTGACATGCTAGTGATACTATATGGAACTTGTAATACATTGTAATTAAATAAATCTAGATATTTTGTCAGTCTGTTTCTTCTGATTTTCTTTACATTTTCTCTGTGGCAAACATTTCTGAAACAGGCTCGCATAACATGTGTGTTTAAGTCATATGGGATCTTATTGTGCCCCATGTTCCAGCTTGATTGAATCTCACATAGAGCACTGAGCAGCCTGTGTCCATGACCACACATACTGATGCTACAGCCTACTGTAAATCTGAGGAACCCAAATCAATGACACTTTCTAGGCTTGGGATAAGGTCAAATATTCACCAAAATGTGATTTGAACTCAAAACACACAAAGAGGAGAGCCATCTCTGCAATATCTATTTCAATTTTCACTCTGACAATCTGAAAACACTATAATTTCTTCACAGCAGAAACAAAAGACATTCGCTATTGGTTTGGCTCACTTCACATATTATCTAGGGCAGATGTGTCAACCGTCGGCTTGCACTGGAGTCTATCTGGTTACAAGGGGGGAATTACAGAAACAGGAAATGGACATGTGGAAATGCAGACACACATATAGGGAGCAGGCCAGGGGCAGCAGGGCAGCCAACAGCGTTGTTAACATTTCCAGTGGGAATTTTCCATGGAAATGAAGGGCCCCGTGCAGACCATGTTTAGTGGAGATGATGCTTCATTACTCCGGCATATGTACAAGACGACATCAGGATAATGGCAAACAAACAGGGATGACCCACAGAGACACAAAAGCAGACAACATGGCTACAGTGAGATATCATGGGGTTAGGGAGCATTTGAAGATATGATTAAAGAATAAAGACATTTTTCTACAAATATTCAACATTAGAAATATTATACTATTTAAGAAACACAGCATAACTTTCTAGTGGCACGTGACCTCTATGATTCCAGGGAAATTAAAACCATATTTCGAAACATTCTCCATGAAGATAGAGGAGTTGTATGACATACAGTGGAATATTAGAGCGAATAAGAGTTCGTTTTGAGGAGATGCAAGCCCACTCACAGGAAGGACACATGTTTTTCTATATTTTATGTATGCATAGAAGCATGTCTATTTTAGTCTGTATCTTTGGCTAAAAAGTTGCTGTAGGGCTTTAAATCAAGAATCTTTAAATCATTAGAATAGTAGTACTGTATTAGAATATTTATACAGTCAAGATTGTCAGGTTAATTGATAATAGTGATTAAACAAGTCACAATATAATCACAAGAACATTACAATTTAATCTGTACAATTAAACAAACACAAAATGTAACGCGTCTATTTATGTAACTTTATTTAGAAAGTTTGGATTCATAAAGCTGGCCACATGGGAATGATAGAAAATTAAGAATTATGATTGCAAAATCATAAGGTTTCTTCCCACAATAATAACAAACAACATAATGATAAAAAAATATATCTAAAGGCAAGAAAAGTGTATCCCAACTATAGCCCAAATTTCCCACTGGATTCCACAAAGAACTCATGACTAAATGCAGAAATTCATAACTTCCACTTTAAGAAGATGCTGAGAGAACTCTATGCCAGATTCACAAAGCGTTCTTAAACTCGAAAATTCCTTCTTAAACCTAATTCACCAACACCCAGCTACGAACATGTCGATACTCATTTACATTTAATTTACATAGAAAATTAATGAGTATTTGGTTAGAATCGCCCTCTGAACTTCCATATATGGCCAATATGGCGAGGAAGTGAGGCGGAGCGCGTCTACAGACTACGGCTCAAATGTCCAAACTCACATGAACACACTCAGGGAAGGAACAAACTTATTGAAATAAGCGGGCGCTTTTATTGTGCTTTCCGCGATCGTGGACCCGCAGTAAATAGCGAGGGAGGGGGGCAGGGGTAGGGGTGCATAAGAGTGTGCTCTGGTCATGGGGGGTGAGCGGGGTGATGGGGGTGTTGAGTCCAGCACAGTGACCAGGCACAGGGCTCTGACAGTGGCCCATATGGAGAGCACTGAGGCTGGGACAGACTGAGGCTCACTGCAGCCTGTATAAAGTCTGTTAGACCCAATAGACACATGCTTTATAAAACTCCTCAGAAATGTTATTGGATTACATAGTAATAAGTTTATAGGAATTAATTTAAGAAAAAATATATAACTTAAAATCATGCAGGAATTACATTTTTTGTTGCATTATCAGAGTAATAATACACTAAACAGTAGATTTTTTCCCTCTCTTACGAGTGCTCCTGACAGAAGAAGAACATTTTCGGTTAAGAAAAAGTTTTGTGAATGCCAGAAATGTTTGTAAGAAGGCCTTAAGTACAAATCTGTTGAGGTCCATTGAATTTGTCTCATTTTAGTTAAACTTATAAGTATAATTTCCAAAGTGGGGCTGTGTCAGGTCCCATCAGGCTATAGGCTCATTCTTTTCACAGTCCACACTGTCAACAAACAGCGTGAGCAACTGCAGTGAATGAATAATCAGTGCAGATGACAGAGGAAGAGAAACTAGAATCTAAATATCTGTTAGAATGACAAATTTAGAAGAAAATAATCTTTGGTAAAAATGTGTTTCTAGTTTCAGTTTTCTAAGTTTTTCCTAATAAATGTGCTGGTCCCATGCCTTCAGTGGTCATGGCTTTCAGCTTTCTACTATGCAACATTTTGTGAACTTTTCCCACTCAAAAGATATAATGCTTTGTTATAAATAGTTAATTACTATGGCAGCGTTTGGCATGTCTCATCATTCGCATGTATCATTGAATAATGAACAAAAACAGTGATTAAGCAAAATGCACTTGTACTCTAACTAACAACTGATTGGACAAAAGTCAATAGCTCTCAATTTCACTATAAAGCCATAAATTACAATCTTGATTTATTATCTACAAGATTGTTAATACATTTTAACTTAACCCATTAATTAGTAGTTAATTTGATATAAAACATATGGCTTTGTTGATTCTTTAAAATGGTGGGCATCACACAATATAGCCTATAGTCTCTAAGTGAGAAGTAATTAAAAAGAGAAAAACACCCCTAAAGCCATATACGCTTCACATTTTATGGGAGTAATTTATGGCGTCAGTTTATCCCGTATGCTTAGAATACAATATCTATAGAACCATTTAAACAACGCAAATTATGAATCAGACAGTGCATCTTAGCATCTATACTAACCCTATAGCTAACAATTATTTCACACAATTAAGTTTGGTTTTTTTTGCATTAATATTAAAAAAAAAAAAAAAATTGGGTAAGTTTTTTTTTAAACTTAAATAAAGAGAATGTACAATACTGTACAATACTTGTGAAGAGAATATTGCACAAGTATTGTACAGCGAGACTTGAGCCACTTGAGGACTTCTTAATGGAGCAAATTCAGTACACGGGTTTTTATCAAGACCACAACATCTACATTGTTTGTGCACTGCTCTGTGTTGGAATGAAACCCTGGTGTACCGTGTTTTAAAGTTACAATTATTTTATTTATTTTTTTTAATTACCGACTTCTGTTAGTACTATTTCAATAACTTATTAATCAAATTCGTTGTTGCTGAATGTAAATAAACTAATATATTATGTTATATTTTCTTAAAAAACTTAAGCACTGAAGGGCAACATACAAACTCTGCTCTTCCGATTACGTCACCTCTGAAATGGTGTACTGGGTGGTCAAAAGTCAAGTGCCATTGCACTGGCTGCAGATGTTGTCTAAAATGAGAACGCTCAAGGATGGACAATTGAGGCAGGACAATCTGTTTCCATCAATAAAACAATAACCTTTATATGACACTGCGTTATTTTTAAATGTCAGAATAATACTGCATTTATTTTCTCCAATTACTGTCCCTGAGATAAACACATCTTCTATATTCAAGAAAAAAAAACAAAAAAACGTTGACTTCTCCAAATCTCACAAAATGCTTTCCAAGTTTGAAATAAACAGGCCAACTTCTGCTAAGCTCTTGATCACCCCAGAGGCTACAGCAGAGAGAAGTCAGACATGAGTTAATTAACCAAAACCAATTAAATACTGCTTACAGAATGAGGACGATCAAAGAGGGAGCATTACACCTACAGCACTGATGTGTGACACACCGAGTACTGGGGACACAACATGTAATAAACAAAATAGATGTTTAATGAAGAAGACTGAATATTGTGGTGACTATACATAATTAGTGAGTATTTTGACAAAGCAGGGCACAACCAGGATTAAATCTCAGTAACTGGAGTAACTGAATAAAACTATCCCAACCAAACCAAAAACAAGGTCTAAACCTAAATAAAAACAGCTAAAACGGAACAAAAACAGGACTAAACTAAGACTAAAGGACTTAACGGTGCTTTAAAAATAGTGGTCTACTCAAGTATAAAATTATTTATGAACAGGCAAAAAAGTGCTTTCAGTATAATTGTCAGTTAAAGTTTGTCAAAGCAGGACCAATCCAGTTCAAAGGACACAAGTAAGGGACTGTTGGATTTTGTGAAATGAACTGTTTTTCCTGTATCCATGGAGACTGTGCAAGAGGCTAGCTGAGGAGCTAGCTATGGACATTGAGACGCTACAGGCTTTTTACACCATCTGTAGCAGCAAATGTGGAGGACCTTCCAGAGGAAATACTCCAAGAATTTCCAGAAGAAAAACTTTGAGGGAATGAACCACTTCATCACCAACCGAAACACCAGAGCAGAGTAAGAGTGAGGCCTTTCCTGTTGTGTTCACCCGGCTCTCCCTGGACACTGCTGTGATGCTACAGAACACAGAGGAGGGACACTTTAGGTTCTTCCTCTCCTCAAACTGCCCTGTCACAGATCTGCTGACCCTACCTGACCAGTCCTCCTGTTAAACTGCACTGAGACCTTTGACTGAAACACAAAGGTGACTTAGAAGCGCAATATAAATGTAGCAGGAAAACTTCAATTTCCCTCGGGATCAATAAAGTATCTCTCTCTCTTTAATATTTTTCACATCCTTATTAATGATAAGGCACTAAAATGAGAAAATGTTAACCTGGAAACTGCAAGGGGAAAGTCAGCACTCTGCAAATGACATGAGACAAAGTAATGATGGGAGTAACTTTCCCAGTGGAAGCATAAAATACTTGAGCATAATCGTTGTTGATAAAGAGACAATGAATCAAAAGCATCTGTAGACATAAAGTGACTAGAGCTGACAGTTTCCCATCACTGTGTTTATGCACCAGCAGAAATTTAATAAAAATCTTGCGTAATGTGTTTTATTTCTCACGGAGCAATTACATCACAGGTTTTATTGTAGAAGATGACTGGGGATGCTCTTCAGGTACACATCACAGTGACAGCCCTCCTGCATTATGAGCCCACACCGAACAAAATATGCTCTTTTTTCTGTTTGAGTGTGTCCTTTGCATATACTAGTAGTATCATAAATTACAGCTTATGACTAAAATATGCACAAATTATAAATCATGGCATATAATATATTTATACTTTAAACATCCTACACAAAATTGGTTCTTATAAGATTTTAGCCATGTTAAAATTTTGTTATCTCATCAAAAACATACCCAGAGTTTTGTTTTTTTTCCATTCACAAATATTTGAATAACCCTTTATTATTAGTCTGTCTGCCGGATTAAGCGGGAGAAAATGGATGGATGGATAGACTAAAATAACAACTGCAAAATGCATACAAGGCTCTGCAGATTTTTACAACAGACTAATGTTTCTGAGGAACACCGCATAAATAACAAATATTTAAAGGTTTGCAATAAATTTTGAACATATGCAACCAATGCATGTACATATAGTTACAAGATCATTAGCTCTACATACTGTGGTTCAGCTCATAAAGCCTTTGCATGTAAGTTCAAATTAATGGGAGAATTTACCTCTGAACGATTCATTGCACTTCACTCATTTAATTGTCTCCAGTCTCTCCAGGTAGAAGTACTAGTAATGTTATTAATATAAACATAAATCATAATTTGCCAATTTATTTTTAAATGTCCGACGCACATTAGACATCCTAGCAGTGTCACGGCCAGGTGTCTCTTGGAAATGACCAAAACCCCACTGAAGGCAGATGGAGTGTGGAGTATTATGAGACACTGTCCTATTGATCACAGATGTATTTGTGATGTGACATGAGCCCCTGAGCCCTCTGCCAAGGCACTGATAAGAGCTGCCCACTAAAGCCGTCAGGTATCGACTTATTGAAGAAACCTGGACCATCTCACCAAACAGGCAGGGGAGATTCAGAGGATAAAAGTGTCAAAGAGACGGTGAAGACGAAGGGAGCTGCATGAGCTTTTGAATATTGAATAACATAAAGTTTAAAGAATGATATACAGTTTTCTCTCTAGAAATGTGTTCCCTGTATTTACCGTCTTCTTGAGGCAACCACAGTGCAGTGCCCAGGGTCCCATATCCAGATCTTGAGTTGTTAAGTTCATATTTGGGAGGGGTAACATCTGGAGCATTAAAGGGCCTATACTGCGCTATTTTCTGATCCATGTTATATGTTGTTTCCTCATCACAAACATACCTGTAATTTTGTTTTGTTTCATTCACACGTTTAATACACAAGTCCTGCATATTTAGGCTGAGTTATTCTCTCTGTTCCACCTTGTGATGTCATATGGTAATACAGGAAGTGCTCCACTCTGTTTTTAAACTCCATACACCTTCACTATAATCATTTGGATGATTTTAGACCTGGAATTGCCCATTTCTACTGAACTCAAGGTAAAACATAGCTGTTAACTAAAAACTAAAACTATCGCTTCAAGATATCACAAGGTGGAACTGAGCATTTTGAGTTTTGGAGATGTAGACAGACTAATAAAAGGATTACTCACACATGTGAATGAAACAAAACACAACTTTAGGTATGTTTTTCATGAGGTAACAACATTCTAACATGGCTTAGAGCACACAAGAGTCAATTTTGTGTAATATAGGACCTTTAACCACTTCTGCATGTTTTAGGTTGATTGCTCGTTGTAACAACCGAACCTGTTGTTTTGGGGTGGGGGAATTTGGACCATAACGCTGCTTGGTAATCGGATATGATCTTCTATGGTACTAAAACTGTTGCCTGGTATTTTTATTACAATGCATCTTAAATCTGTGGTTTCTATTTAAATAATACATCATATTCTTGTATACCATCTGATTGTAAAATTTGTGTCATAGGCCTTTTGGGGTTGGCCATTTGCGATACAACAACGCAAAGTTTTTCATCTTTGCGTTGCAAAGATGAAAAACTTTTATTGGTTTGACTCAGAAACCTAGAGGCACCCAGGGACCACTAACAGCGAGCGTGGTCTTACCTGAATTTAGATTATCTCGTTCTGTAATAGAAACTCCAGCGATTAAGAAGCAAAACTCTATCTCACTGAGAGTTCACACAGAATATTTAAACACATGTTGCAAGGCCATATAACACTGGCAGGATTTGTTATTTTCTTATTTACCATCACTGACTTTTAATAATTCATCCAGTTCAACCATTACTTTCAATCTATTTCTTCGATTGGCAAGGTGGTGCACTAACATTTTTGTAGTGGAGGGCAACAGTTGTTATTCATGGTGCAGTTATGTAGTATATTAGTAAAGATAACATGTATTAAGTTTCAGGCGTTTTGATTGCTAATAAAATACATTGAAAAGCATGCATTCTGACTGTGAGTGGGATCTGAGCTTCAGCTTAGTCTGGTAATGCCTTTATTATGGGAGAATCTTGGCAAAGCACGAACACCTCCATGGAGACAAGCACGGAACCTCCACCAAAAAAGTTACACAGTGCCTCTTTAAGTTGTAATCCTATTACTATTGCAAGAAAATGCATATCCCTGGTGTAGCTATTCAGTAGAAAATATAATTTGGCTAGATTATTAATAATCTACAGTAGATTTTGAACGTTCAGTATATTTTGTTGTTTGGATGGTTTGTAAGACGTAGCATTGCAATAACGTCAGGCTGGTCTTTTTTAAAGTGTCTTGGCAAAGCAATAAAGTGTGTTCTGGTGTGAGTGCAGAATCTACCTGAAAATAAGGTGCTCCACCTTAAACTGTGTCTCTATCACTCCGGTGGTCCTGAGCCGTACACGCAGCACGTCTGTCTCTGTCGGCACGTAATCTGGAGAGGTTATTCGGCTCATGTTGTCAAAGAAACTGCAATTTACAAGAACACAGGAAAGCGGAATGTTTAATATCCCTGCAGAAATGTCAAGATCAAAGACGGTGCACTGGGTGGTATGTACCGACTTGTGTCATTTGCCAAGTGTGGAGTGAGTTGTGATAAGGGTGGGGGCTCCAGGGAACAAAATGAATATTCAAACTGAAAAATACAAGGTTAAACTATGCACACAGATTACAGGGATGAACTACAGCTAGAGTAATCAAATGATACAAGATACACGCAGTGATGTTTAGGGCATCGCTGAACCCACAGTGGCCTTCTCAGTAATCATCCTCAGTAAGGCTTTTGGACAGTTCCTGCTGCTTATACAACACAGAAGGGATATGTGTCTCTATGAGGACTTTATTCAGCGTCCTTGGACACAATATTATTATTATTATATTATTAATTATAAAGTATTAATTATAAAGTATGATATAAATATATGTGTGGTATTGACTATTTTCCTGTGTTATTAAAGTAGCTGCCTCAGTGTGGTTTGCAACTATAGCCCAATGACCTTCATGCAAACCTCTTTAAATGAGAGCACGGGGTTGGCTCAGATTTGTATCACTTACTCCAACAATGGTGCTAGGGCTAGGGTTAAGTCTTTATGTTAGAATAAGAGTCTCATTTTTAACATTTTTAGAAGCAGTGTTGATTTTTAGTTTCAGTCAAGATTAAGTAAGTAAATTCTTTTTTTGGTTTTAATCTGGCTGAAGTTAACAAAAATGTCATGCAAATTTAAATGACTAAATCATAATAGTTAATAGGTTAATCAACAAGATTTTTTTTTTTACTACAATAAATAGTATGACGTTGCTTTACGAGACATGTTCCTTGGACGATGAGTAGTGTTATGGTTAGGTTTGGGGCTCTGAGATTGAAAAGTGGAACCTGAATCTAGTCTCCACTGGTCCCTTTTATTCATTTATGTTAAGTTTTAATTATATGACAAAAATATGAGTACTTTTATTCAACATGAATGTCTACTTTTAATCACAGCAATATATTTTACTACTTGTGTCTTCAAATCAAATAAGTAGGTTAAACTTAGTCCTCATAAGAAAAGAAAGTGTTTTTGTCCGGAAGAGCGTTGGTGACAGTAACTAGTCCTGAATCTCAGCAGGATCCAGAGGGGCTGTCGGTGTGGATAACCCCAGAGAAGAGGCCTCTTACTTGGGTCAAAGATGAGAATAGACGGCCTCCTGGAGACTCTGCTTTGCCTTACTTCTTTTATGCACACAAACCTTTCAATGTTTAAATTTTTTACAAAAATTACTCCTCTTTTTTGAAAACACAATAAATAGTCATTATTATAGATCTATCTTATCTAAATATAACTCCCTCTATTGCTTTTTTTTTTCTTAATTACAACATAATTACTACTATTATGTCCTAAATTGAACTTGATCCCCAGTGACAGCAAACACATGGTCAAACATTAACCGCTGTGTAAGTGTTGCTAATTAGAGCCCTGCTGCTCCCTCCACATGCAGTACCCTCGTACTCACTACAGGGCGGAGTCGTTGAGTTCGTACTCATATCCCCTGGCAGCTGCCGCCCGAACGCCCTGGTCTGCCCATAGACAGGTCAGAGCATGAGCCACAAATGGGAACAAGACTTGGTCCTCATCAAAACACCGGCCACAGGACAGGACAGAGTGAGCATGTACCTGGAATATGTGCGATAATGTTATATAAATAATGTGAGAAGAGAAACATAACAATAAGATCACCCTAAAAACCTTTTTCATACTGTCCAATGGATTACTGATAGAATGTGACCATCTTACCAGTTATTAGTAAATACACTTGCTTGTTGTTTGTTTTTGGCTGGATAGGTTTATCATAGCTAGAATTGTTATTTGTGGATCATGGATAACACTAAAATATGATTTAGTTGCTTCTAAAATTATTATAATGTTAGCAGTCTTATTATATTTTTTAGATGTAGTTTTAGTTACCGACAGGGTCTACACTTCAGACAAAATGTATGGGCTATTTCAGGTCAAATGCAATTACAAAAGTAGTACCTCAATAGGAGTTACTGTAGCTACTCTTTACTTGTACCAGGTTCCTTATAACCGTGGTTGAATAGAGTTTGTCAGACTTCTTTGACTGTTGCCTTGTCATTTTGGTTCTTGGACCATGTGCGGGCTTTCTGTGAGGAGTTTGCATGTTCTCCTTGTATCTGTGTAGGGTTCCTCTCTGCCTCGCTCACAGTGGGGCTCCTGTAGGAGCAGTACTGCCCAGAAAATTATATTTGCAGTTATATAAAGACATAAAATACACTGTGTAAACTGGTTGCCATTAAGAACTAAACAGTGTAGTAATTGCAACGTGTAAACATAAAAATCTACTACAACAGAAAGGTTTGTAAGTGTTGAAGTACTCCCCCCTAGTGGACATTTACACACAATGCAATAAAATTAAAATAGTCTCAAAGGTACACACTTTGTTCCTGCTGTTGGCGAGATTGATTCGTAGCACTCCCATCCCATGGAGCACAAACTTCATTGATGTCAGGAGGTTATCCAGGACTGCAGGCTGCAGATTGGAAAGGGACACCAGTGAATCGAAAGTGAAACTCACAGAAACTCAGAGCTTTAGACACATTATTATTAATATCATGTAGTTACTTAAAAAGTGACAAAAATGATAATTTATCACTTTCAATCCAAAGAAATTTAACATTGCTTTGACTGTTACCTTATTTAATTCCGAGTTGGTCAAATGAAATTGCAAATTGCATGTCAAACTTACATGTAACTTACTTACATATTGACTTCACATTTAAACAATACAATTTTAAATGAATATTGAAGTAGCATTTAGAACTGACAATCTGAATTTCCATCTGAATCCTTATATGCTTAGACTTTAACTACTGGAAAAATCAGAAAGGCTTATGTCTATGTCTCAGTAGTCAGACGGACAGATAAGCTGCACATTCCTTCCTGATTGTATCGTTACTGTGCACTCTGGAGATGTACGCAGATGATATGTGTGACGTGAGATAAATCCTACTGGAGACAGTTTGAGGATGAGTGTCTGTCATGCTAAAGCTTTAGACATGGATTTGAGTCCATAAGTCCATGCGGATTGATTTAAACTAAAGGACCAGAACAACTTTGTGTGACAACTTGTTTATGTTTTATCTCGGGGTTCTTCACGAGTTAGTACTATTGCATCATTTACACATAGGCCACATTCTGAAGTATGATATATTGCTGAAGTAAATATAGACGATAAACAATAAAAGTTAAACTAATTTATGCCACTGACACAATAACCCAAGAGCAGATTTAAACCACAAAAAATATTCTAAATATTGTTATATTTAGAATATTTTAAGAAATCATGAGCTGCAATAAATACCTAGGAGACTAAAACTCTTTAGTACTTTTGGTCCTAGTTTGCATCTGTAATGAGTCATAGAAGTTATTAAGTCAACCTTTTACATACAGCCAAAAATTAACAATTAATCAATTTCCCAGTATTGTAAAAAAATTTACACTTGATAAATATTGAACCCAAAAATACAGTATATTGTTCCATCTTTCATATATTGAAAGTCAATATAGTAATTATCTTGATAGGCCTATTTCGACAAATATTTACAAAAGAAATTCATTCATTCATTTTTATTTGAGCATCACAAAGTGTAAGACAAAGAAAATATAATCTCACTATATTTTTCCAAATGCATCTTGCCTGCTCTCATTGGAGACACAATAACCAAGATACAAATTTTAGCTGAAACTGAACAGTAATAGGCCTTGTCTAGAAATGGTCTTATGTCTGATGATTATGTTCAGTAATAATATGTAATATGTTTAATTTATCAACAACAGAATGCAACTCGGAGAGATTTCAGACCAAGTACAAAATGATAAAGTTAGAACTACAAATTAACAAAAGAGCAACTATGCAAAAATCCAAGGATCTAGCACAGTTATGTAACAGCTCTAAATGGAGAAAATTTAACAGGGTAAAGCGAGCTTAAATTGAATATTCTCAAATTGGTGTCTGCTGCTGATTCAGTACAAAGGTCCTGGAGTCTTTGTTTACTACAGTCTCTCACAGAAAATCAGTTTAAATGCTCCTAAGAATGACAATTATTATATATTATCTCTAGTTATTGGTCGTTGTTGTTTAGAGCATCTGTAGCAATGTTGCAGTCTTACTTAACCTAAAACCCTAAAAGGACTCTCATTTGAATCCTCTCTACCTAAACCCCAGCCAGTCATTAATCAGTGCCTCTGCTGGTGCAGTATATGCACACATAACCCAGGTTCACCGATTGTAGTACCTCTAAAACAATCTGTAAGTGCGCTGCATACACACAGTCTGATCGGTATAATACTGTATCTGTTTCTTGATGAAATAGAAACAAAGAACCAAAAAACAATGTATCCTGGTTTCCAGCCTGAGGAGCCTGGAGCCACAGGTGTGTCCTTGTATAGTAATCTGAACCACTCTCAGCATTACATCACCTCTGACACATAGAGAGGACATCAGCCTCCCTTTACCTACAAGACATGTGGGCTTTCTCAGTTTACAAAGGAGATGACTCTATCTAACTTAAGGTGAGTCTTCCAGATAGAAGAATTACATAAATAGCCTAAGCATAATTACATGTTCAGTTCAGTATTTCACAGTACTCAAATATTTATGACAGAAGGGTTGATATATAGGTAAGTAGCATCAGACAAACATTGGTATGCAACCAATGTCTATGTTAGAAAGTAAAAAAAAACCTAACATTTTTTATTGTAGATTCTCTTCTTATTACCTTTCCTGAGAGCGAATATTGAATGAGCCAAATCTTACTTAAAATTCTGATATAGCATTGATATTATCGCTCTCAACCAAACACAGTAATCTGTAAATCCAGCAGGAAACACTGTTTTGTTGTTTTATTCTCACGTGCTGTTGAGATCAGACACCCGAGCGCGACGTTAGCAGTTGTGTTGTCTGGGTATTAGCTGTAATCACACTACAACAAAGAATGTGGTTGGACTGGTATAGGCCTAATTATTAACCACCAACACAGTTAACCGAGGAGGAGAGTGCATTACCAAAAGCAGAGCACTGTCCAGAACTCAAGCGTGCCATTTACCTAGTATTATTATTGTGTGCCTTCTTAAGTGAAAGGCAGTAAGTTTAGTAAGAGAGTTGTAACAGGAGCTATTGTATTCATGAACATACATTTGGGTGTTACAGGATTGCACAGGATGGGTGTCATACAGGTAGGGGTCAGTATCCTGCACACATTCAGAAAAGGTGAGCCTGACTGCTTACACAGAGTGTTATTACTGACAGAGCCTCTCTTTATATTCATCCAACCACATCACTAAATCTGCAAAGGAATAATACACATCTTTCAAGCCCCATCTCAACTCCTGTACAAAAGTTTTGTAGCCTTAAAGCTTTACTCTGCTGGCACAATGCTGTGTTAGTTTTATGTCTATTGTAAATCTTTATAGTACAATTGATCTTGATCTTGATTTTGATTTCGCAGCACTGTAATTTCCACATCGTGGGACAAATAAAGCTTTATCTTAACTAAACACTACAGGGCCCTTAAAGGTCCCTTAGTGTGCACAATATGAATTACTCTTTTAAAATCCTTTATCTCCTTTTGGACATCTTAGCACTGATAAGGCTAGAAACAATAGTGTAGCTGGACATGCTTTGTTGGGAAGATATTTAAAATGAGGCCTATGAAGGTGTATGAATTTTAAAACAAAATGGAGCACTTCCAGGTAAAGGAGGTCACTAACACAGCTGGAACTGGGTTTTGAGCCAGTCTGAAAAATATATCCGTATCCAAAGAAAAAAGTCAACTTCTCGTGAGTTAAAAATACTAAATTATTTCATTATTTAATGTTCGTGTCTTATGTGCACACTATATTTGGCTACAGTTACATGACATATATATTGGCAGATTGAATTCATTGTGCAAAGCGAAAGAATGAAAATGAAAGTAATCCATTACAGCTATCAACACAAAGAGCACAAGCGCCCTGAACAGCAAATAAAATACAGATAAAAGCTCAAAGAGGATTCTCACTGAATGCTCCTCTCCAAATTCCTCTGTAACTCCTGTTCCAGACCAGCCCTAACACAAAACAAAGCTGAGCGTTTGGGACGAAAAGAAGGGTAACAGGCATTTATTGGTAGACACTTAAAGATACAAAATTGTGAGCCCAGTGATAAAGAGATAGTGAGACTGGCTTGTTTGTGAAGAGGGAGGAGTGGGAGATTTCAACTGTGGGAAAGAGGTTACGGAAAGGTGGGTTAGAGTTACCGTCATCTTTCCATTCGAAATAAGGGTGTTACTCAGAACAAAGAGACGCTTAACTGTCAAAGCACACAAAAGTGATAGGACTACTGAAATCATGCTGGTTCAGAGAAGCTAGCCCTGAAAAGATTAAGGTTTTAGTATAATACCATATGTACAAAAGTGTATTCTCTGACAATGGCCTCTATGTGTTAGAGAGCATCTCTAAAACACACACTATTAACAATGAAATGGTTTGAAAATGAGGCAAACTGGTTTGAATTATGGGATCATGTTGGGCACAGACTCATCTGGTGAGGTTTGTGCTTCATCTTACTGGTAAATACTGAGTGTTTTATAGTTGAATCAGCATCAAACAACATTGCAAAAAAAAAAAAAAATCTCATTAAAGGTATTTAAAACATTTTACAACTTCTTAAATAATAGGATATGATAAGAATGAAAATGTAAAGAGCTTGCCCTGTTTGAAAGAGTAGCAGTCACTGATGTGACTTTGATTAAAATTAAAAATTAAAAATTAAAATAATAATCGCCCAGTGTGTGCAAAAAAAAATCAAGATATTATTTTGGGGCATATTGCCCAGCCCTACCACCTCGCCTGTACATTGTACAATACAGCATTAAACTTCTTGCATTTATCCACTTAATCCACTTGGCCTAATGTCATCTGCTTGTTACCATGGAAATAGATGCCATACTGTGGAACATTCCAAGCAAAGCAAAAACACCTTTATGGAAATATGCAGATAGCGTACCCTCCATCAAGAAAAGTTACATAGTGTACCTTTAAATGCATTCCTTTAATACACAGGAGAGTGAGAGAGAGGAAGAGAAGAAAGAGAAGGACCCTGGAACATTTTAAAATACTGGAATGCATCCGAATGCCTCAGCTGCCTGCAAAAACAACTATCCCTCATACATCAGTGTATGAGGGATAGTTGTTTTTTTGCAAAAATATACTCCACTCACAGTTTTCTCTATATTTCCAACAGTTAGCATAGAAAATATGATTCAGACATGAGCTGTTGCTCCATGCAGGAACTGCAAGAGTTGAGTGAGTCTATTATACAGGGAAATTATTAACTCAGTAGTTTGAAGTCAGTCTATCCTCACCTACACATTACATTTAGCTAAAGTGAAACAACAATAGTCATGTGGATACATTAAAAACTATAAAAATAAGTAAAAGTACCCCTGTCAATACTGTCACTATCACTTTAAGTACTTCCCACTGCTGCTGTTAACACCTACAGAACCACTGCAATAATAGTAGGAATGCGCCTATCCAGCTTTTTCAGTTCCAATACGTATACCGATACTTTGGCTTTTGGAATCTGTCAATACCCAATATCAGCTGATACTAGCATAGGGATGGAAGAAGGCATTTTATTTCCACTAGCTCACAACAAAATTGATCCAACTGTGTTACAAATCTGGTGAGTAACTGTTGAGCAGCTTTGTATAAAAAAAAGTTCAAACATTATGAAAGGTTCTAGGCCAATAAAAAGCCCAACCAGGATATCAGCTGAACCAATATCATGGAACTGATACCGAATGCAGCCAATTTTGATTGATTAGAAAGCTAATGATGCTAATACCACTACTACCAGCAAAAGAATCAGACCACTGCAATTAAGTGCAGTGCACCTTTGGGCCAATGAGGTTCACATGTTTTTGTTACTATAATGTACAATATAACCCAATGTCATTTCTGAGGTAAAAGTATAAAAAAAAGTATATAAAAATAGTTCTGTATTCAGTAAGAGGCATTTCTTGATTAAAGATGTTTTCACTTTTCACCTCAGCCTCACCATTTCTGGAATTTGGCTCAGAGAGGTTCACACACAAAACAGGAGACAGCAGCCAAACCAGGGAAGTCTCTGGGATGTGACCCTGGTATGCATAAATTAAAAACATCCCAGCTCCACTTTGCCTCAGCAGTAACTTGTATCATGTTCATCAGGACCTCGTCTCTCTAAGAAACTATTAGGATTTTGAATGTACATAACAATTTCCCATTTCTGTGGTTATGGGGAATGTTTACCCGGCAACACTTTCAAGGATTAAACTCCCCTGGATGCTATAAAATATACATTTATATAATTATGCCTTATTTGACACCAGTCTCTTGCTATTTTTGCTAATTATTTAGAATTTATTGTTACCATTTATATTTTTTTTCTCTTTGTTATTATAATATATCGTGATGTGTGAGTTACTGTGTCCAAGTAATTTCCCTTGTGGATCAATAAACCATGTCTAAGTAACTCTAATAATAACAATGAATTCATAAAATGAGTGTCTGACCTTAAAGCTGGTGAGCTCCTGTTTGGTGAAGCCATTACTGTGAATGATTTTCATCTGTTTAACCAAAGTGCTTTTGCCGCTCTCTGCTGCTCCTGAGACAGAGAAGAAAGCAGATTATCAACTCAAAAGTACAACTGAATACAACTATTTTCAAAATACTCTTAATAAACTAAATCACAACTATAGCAGTTATACAGTATTTTTTGGGCACGTTCACACATCCTGTTTTGGTCCTGGTTAGAGCCCAGTTTAGTCCTGATATAGACTTGGTCCCATTCTAGTCTGTTTAATCCTGGTCTAGTCCGATTTACTTCCAGGTTTAGTCCCAGTTAGGTCCCAATTTTGATGTTGTTTGTACAAGTGCATGTAAATGCATCCTGAATCATTATCTAGAACCAAAATGCAGATGAATAATAAATAACATTCACTGGAGGAAAAAAAACATAAATTTGCATTCAAACTATCAGGACCTAGCTGTCATAAAAAACTTCAAAAGAATGAAGAAGAATATTATATTTATTCAATACCAGTGTTTTCTATTCAAGCACCTTTTTCATACCACAGAGGTATGAAAAAGTGTGTCTAACTCAGACAGAAGTTAAGTGTGAACCACAACAATACAAAAACAATTAATAACATGAAGTTGTATCATTATGAGGAACTGAGAGACTTGGTTTATCATTAGTGTCACTTCTACCACCACTTGATTGGAAAAATGACAACACAATAGACAGTGTTGGGAAGTAAGTGAATACATGTACCGAGAGTACGTATTCAGAATATACAATTTGAGTACCTGTATTCCAGTACAGTTACTTTTCATTTGGTGGTATTCATAATACAGTTACTTTCCCAAAATAAAAGAATAAAAGGAACACAATGCAGTAGTCAGTGAGAAAAATTAAAACATCACTCTTAAAGCGTGTGTATGTGTGATTTTTCCTTTTCAAATTAGTGATAGGAAACAAACAAACAAACAAACAAACAAACAAAAAGCTGTTTTCAATCCTATGGCGCATCTTTATACTATAATTGAAATGCAACTCTGTGTGAAAGTATTTTAAGTATTCAGAATACAGTACTGTGATTGGACCATGTATCTGAATAGACCTATTTACTAAACACATTTTAATGCAGGTATACAGTATTCTGTAGGCTAACTAAATATATTTTCAAAGTATTCTTCCCCTCATCGAGTCAAGCCAGGGACCAAACCTTACCCACCTAATTTATCCACTACTGTCAGGGTAGCACATTTCACAATTCATATTACAAATCATTATTCATTCATGTTGCTTTTGTGGTGTGAAGGCTATGTACTTGTACTTCTGTGTACATGGGGTTACCAGTTGGCCATACCTAGCAGCAGTATCTTCACCACGTTCATCTCTCGTGTGGCATACTCGTACAGGTCCCGGTCTATTTTAGCGCTCTGTTCCCTCGCCTTCTTCTCCTCCTCTGTTACTTCGGTCCCGAGACACAGGCCCATTTCAGACTGTGGAGGCTCATCTCCTCCTTCGACCCGAAACAAACCGTGAAATCCGGGCAGGTATCATACGTGCGCGCCAGTCCATCCGTGCATCCGTGTGGTAAGATACACGCTTCGAACCAGGTAGTAGGGAGTTAAGTTTACTTCTAATGAGCAAAAACAACTTGAGGTTCAGTCTTCATCCTTGAAAAGCTTAAATTCACGACACATTGCAGAAAAGCTTTGGGTCCCCGTGCGCCGTAGCGGTTCAAACTTTTCCTGCCGCCCGCCTCTCGCGCCTCGGGTTACACTTCGCGCACGCGGCCTCCTCCTTCCACCCTCCGCGAGCTGCTGCTGTCCGTATGGAAAAGTTTTGGACTTCTGTGGGAAGTGACGTCCCGGGACTGGGCACCTGACTGGGGGTTTTACCTGCGTAAGCAAAAATAAACAAAGGACTCAGGATTTGTCCCGCTTGAATCTGTGTGGCCCAAAGGGAATAAGGGCCAGCGACAAATATAATAGACCCAGTTCCTGTTTTATGGATTCCTTTGCCACCAATAGGCCTAATAGTAGCCTGATTTACTACTACTGTTTATAGGGTGCAACACTGGTAAGCCTATCTTTGAAAATTCAGAAATTATTTGTTTCAAGGCGAATTGGCAAGACCTACTGTAATTATGGTACAAGTGCGATAACTTATAGTTAATTATGCCAATATCACAGGCTACTCTAAAAATATGATCAACAATAGTGCAGTTGCCATTAATAAGTTCCCTAAAACTAAACTAAACAATGGCACTTGGTCTCCTAATAGACATTTATGTATTTCATATGACATTTACAGTATGAACTCTGTACCCAAGACAGCCTGTTTTGTACAGGTTGCATTTTTTGTTTCATTATGAGAACAGGAGCAGGCTTAGATGGGACAGTGAAGTTGATGACCTCATTTCAAACAGTCAGCGAACCGTGACGTTCTGTTGATCCAACAAAAAGCTCAGATGTACAGAAACCAAGGCCTCCCTCACAGACATACATTAACAAAAACAAAAACGACATACATATAGATGTAAAGAAAAAACATAGGTACATTTGTCATATTGATATTTATTTGTTAAAAAGGATTTCCATAAGTCAATGTAAATACAAAGCTGTGAAAAATCCTCATCTTATGTAGCCACCACAATGCATATAAACATACGTACTGTCCATCTAAAACAAGACAGAAAATACGTACAGAACTGTGCAAAGAATTTAGAAAGATAAAGATCTCCACTATAATTTGTGTATTTATGTAATTATTTTATTATCTATACAACACTACTTTTGCTCACAGAAACATTTTTAGTGTTGGATATACAAAATAAACAGCTACACTGGAAATTCTTGAGACTTGCGATGTAAAAAATCTAGTTTCTCAAATTTCAATGCAAGTCTCAAGAATTTCTAGTTTAGCCGTTTTTATATTTGGGGAGATGTTGTGTAATTTTGTAAATACACAAACACTTTAGCAGAGATAGAGTTTTAAAGACAATCAACACTGAATCCCACATCTTTTCTGATTGTCTCCATTACACCTGTACTCCCAAATAATATGGCCAGTGGTTTACATGTAAAAGAAAAGCCCACAAGTTACTATTTTAGGAAATAGGCACTACTGTCATTCAGAGCATTCACACACCCATCTCTCTCTTGCATACTCCTGGTACAAATTCAGGTAGATTAACAAGTTAAAAACAGAATACAACTTCACTGACATCTTTTTAGCAACAATATAAGAAACAGTGCAGTCTATAAAAGCCCACATCCATCCACAGTGAGAATAACACCTCTATGACAATTAAAAATATATAAATCTAAAGAAAACACAAAACTAACATTAACCTTTTGTCAATAAGTTATGGCTAGTTAAAACATTATTTTACATTTAAAATAACACATGATTTCATTAAAACAATAAACTGTTTAGGAGTTAAAACTTGTCGTTAAACGTATTAGTATTTGAGATATGATAAAATGCTTTAAAATAGACTTATTTCATGTGCACAAGGGCTGAAACACAGTAAGAGAAGAGGTGTGTAGCTAAATATTGGACTGGCCATCATACATTCATGGTAAGGGCGAGACAACATAGCTCCTCCAGGTTTGTCCCGTGTAAAGCTAGGGACAAAGTTAGTCCCGTGTACTAGGCTGCAAATTTAAAAGGTATAATTTTTACTGAGCAGCTTGTGTTGTGGCTGTTCTCTGCTCCCGAGACTCTCTCTTCTTCATTGCCTCGATCACAGCCATCTCTTTGGCTTCCTTCTTCTCATTTCGAGCTTCATACTGCAGTCTGGGAACAAAATATTACAAGATTCAACAATTAGATCTGTTCAACTTTATATAATGGCAAAATCGTCATCTTGAGATTGCAAGGAATTATTGAAATACAGAATGAATTCAAAAATACTAAATTTAACAAACCTGTTTTCAATAATCCTCTGGACAATGTCGTCGGTGGTGAGGTTGTTCCCACTGTCAATAGTCCTGAAGATGCCTCTCCTTTTTGGTTCCTGCAGAAGAATAAAGTATAAGTCATAAAAGCATATACTTTTGAATATAAAGAGCAAGCAGAACAAATAGTTTTGACGATACTCACAGCATAAGGATCAGATCCATCCGTGTCTGGAAACACTTCTGTCTTGCCATGACATACCAAATCCACCTGAAAATATAAGTAACTTGATTTAATGTAATCCCTGACTCTTTATACATGATGTACTATAAACTTCTAAGGCGGTATCCCGCATTCTGGTCAAATATGAGAAAAATGCCCACCAGAGGGCAGCATAAGTGAGCATGACAAGGAAAACTGAAAACAAACTTTATTATCTATGAGAGACATTAAATAAGAGGACAATAGTTGGAAAGAGCCTAACAAATATTCCAAATGATAAGACAGTGACATAACACCACCTAGGCATTAAAATAATCTAAAGTTTGTAGGATTTAGTAAGAAATTGCAATGAAAATGTACAGGAGGCAGAGTAACGCTTTGGTGTCCCATTTGTAAGAATAAAATACTTTTTTTGTAATCAGTGTGCCTTTATTATCAGCGTTCACTTTTTCAAGCTCCATGTGACATACATTGTGCTGCCACAGTAAGAGGCTAATCTTGTAATTTAATAAAGCTTTACTGAATAAGTGAACTGTATATGTAAACCTTACCTTGAAATGATCCAACAAGTCTTTTCCGATTGCATAAGGTGCTCCAATCACCACCTCTGACACATACTGAAAAGAATTGGAAAAAGAATTAACCAACAATGCCTTTTGTATGCAAAAATGATTGTTACACCCTAATGTTATTAAATGAACAAACAAGAAAGTGAGAAAAATGAGATGTTGGAATAATGTCCTTGGATATGAGGGCATAGAGTATCATTGTTGCAAACTGATAGCTGACGAGCAGGAATGGAGAGAGGCACAGAGCCAAGTTGAGTTCACAGCTCTGAAATATCCCACTGTGAACATGTATTTGAACTCACCCTACAAGCCAGCACACTCAGTGTTCGCTCGTGGATGTTCATGATTGGATAATTCTTGCCCTTGTACCGGTTCACTTCCTGCAAAGAAAACAGAGTAAAGACATAACAGTGAGTGCACACTTTTCATTGTATTTAAAAATACTGTTATGAACAAAAGGCTGACTTAGCAAGTTCTTAGCAAGACTATTCAACTTTTAAGCAATACATTTTTAGAATTGCTTTGCAGTGGACCAAGGACAAAGAAGTAAATAATTCTAGCACATCTAAGGCCTTTGTTCATCTTTTATTTGTTTGGTTGGATGTTTTGGTTATTTTTAGATGAGGATGAATAAATGGAAAACCACATACAGCTTCATTAAATAATGAAGTGCAAAAAAGGTATTTAGAGATGTACTCGTACCTGGTCAAAATGCAGTCCTACAATGACGTAGGGCTTCTCTGCTTGTTTGTAAACCATTTCTAAGAAGTCAACGTGGCCAATATCTACAGGGAAGATACTGTCAAGGCAAAAGCTAATGTACAGTATAGTCTGCATATGAAGCTATCCTAATCATGTTTTCTTTGTTGTTGATAAGGATACGAAATAGATCGAAAGCCCCAGCCACATAGATAATTGTGTCTCCAGGCTGTGGCTCCTTTCCTGAGGCAAACTGGATGATTTTCTGTGACGTCTGGAGGAACTGGGAGACTCCTGTCCATGGACTGTGGCCTTTGGGACCCTTCAACACAAAAAATGTATTCAAACATAAATTAACAACACCAAGGGGGGGTTGAGGGATTAAGCTTGTCATTTTATTCATACCTTGCCAAAGTTGTCTGTATGCGTTTGATAATCTGGGTTACTCTGAAATCCAAAGAACAAAGATTAACAACAAAGCACAGGACAATAATAAGATACAGCATTTACACCCAGACAGATCTTACCATGTTACTGTGATGGGCTTTGGTCATTAAAAGCATGCGTCCCACCAGGTCAGTGGTAGAGACCCCCTGAGTGCGTTTACACTCTTTGTACCGCCCTTCACGCTTCACCTCATCATATGTGTCCTTACCATCTACTGTGAGGGTGATGTCATCTGGCAAACAAACATAAATATAAATAACATAAAATATATATGATGACAATATTTTGATGACATGTGAAATAGGAGTGGAAAAGATCCAAGACTCACCTCCATGGACACAGTAGTCACAGTTGTATTTGTCGAGAGTCTCCAGTGTGGTCACATAAGGCGCTCCTTCAACTATTTCATCCACCCATTTTATGGCGCGCACCATCTTGTACCGCTCCTCTTGTGTGAATACAGGGGGTCCTTTGTGTTTTGAGATTTCGGCTTCAAAGAAGAGAAATAAGTCACTTATTATATGACACTCTTATGACACTTATGCACATTTTTATAAAAAAGATGATAAGTGTTCTGATCTCTCAAGAGAAAGACCCTGCAGGTATGTTTTTAACGAATGGATCTTTATTCTTAGTTAGGGATTGTACTTTATTACAAGTTTATATCCTTTTAACATGTAGGACAATTGAAAAGGAAAATAGATCGTGATCTGCTCTTACCATCAGTGTGTACTCCGACTATAAGGTAGTCTCCCATGCCTTTTGCTTGCCGCAGCTGGTTGGAGTGGCCGTAATGAACCATGTCATAACTGTACAGAATAAGAAATCAATTAAAAACATGCAAAAGCACACAAACACAACATAAACATACAATAATTTATCTCGCCACTAGTTGTATTATTTGATATGATGTCGTAAATCTTGAATTACGTCGAGTACATATACTGTAGCCTATTGTTGGCCATTAATTCATACAGGAAATAACAACAAGTAATGCAGAAAATCGTGCTAAAATCGTGCCTCATGTCAAAGGTCACTAGAGGAAAGGTAAACTGAACACTGAAAAACAAACTTCATTCTTCACACTAGCTTCATTGTAATAATTAAGAATGTAGTGTAGTCATTTTTATTCTGATACAAAATTCTCTAAAATATGTATTATTCTTAAGATAAAATAATCAATTCCAATTGAACAATACATTAAAAGTGCATGTCCCACTTGACTGATCAAGACAAGACAATGAAGAATATCCATCCTACCCTTCTCCTCCTTTCCTGTTTTTCTGCTGTAGCCTATCCAAAACATTGCCCACTGATATTTTTATGCAAAGCAGGCTGTCTGTTTCAATTATTTATAACCACCACATGAGATGACCAGATACAACAGAGATACATTTCAACAGAACTTCATTTTGTGGAAAGTGTCAAACAGCTACAATTATGATAGGGGTTGGTAGTGAGCCAGATAAAGCCACATGACTTCAATGAAAAGGTACACTTATGTAACAGGAACACCACCACTACTACTACTACTACTACTACTACTACTACTACTACTACAACAATTACTAATACTAATACCAATACTACGACTATTACTACTACTACATTGAACTAGGTCTGCTCTCACATAATATAAAACATAATTATTTTTGACTGAAATGACATGAAGGCCTGTTAACAGCAATAACTTGTCTCTTGTCTTTGCCTGAAATACTTACTTCAGCAGCATTTAATATACAAGAAGGTCAGATTGACTGAGGGATTTAAAATGCTCTGTCAAAACACCTTATGGCTAATGTATATAAGGCTAGCTAGCATTAGCACGTTAGCGCAATGAAAGTGCTTTCCATCTAGTTTTTTGACCAGAAGTTAAAAATTAAAACGAGACTTTTAGAGATCCTACCCTGCAGACAGAGACAGGACAGGGGACAGGGGACCTACCAGCCATCACACCACAAACGGACAAGGCGCTTTCTCTTCTCCGGGCTGCACATTGCTCCTCCACCCGGCTTACTACACCCGGCGTCCCGCCTCGTCTGATCGTCGTCGGTGGCGTGGTGTCCGTTTTTGATCATCTTAACGGCTTCAAACAAATAAAAGAGCTACAAATAAGAAAGTGCTGTGGGCTTTAGTTGTAGCAGCAGCTGCGTATTTCAATAGAGGTGTTTTATTTCGCGGATCAAAGTGACAAGGACAGAGATCACCGGACAACGCCTCCCGCTTACGTCACATCGTACGAATCGGCTCAGGGTGACGTACGAATGCGTTGCATAACGTGCCCCGTCGACCACGCCCCTTAACCCTAGGCCTCCCCCAATGTATTTTTCCACATTTCAAAATGTATACAAGATAAACATGGATAAAAATTCACTGAAAGGAAGTTAACGAAGTTCTATGATATAAAATACTCTGGTTGTATAGGTATTAAAATTTCAATATAGATAATAATAATAATAATAATAATAATAATAATAATACACCAAGAGGACTAAATTCAACTTTATTTTAATATCAAAACTGTGGTGCCACATTGCCAGCATTTGTGAACATGTATTTTCAGACATGCTGGTAAGCAACCTGAATAGGACACATAGAACACATAAAACAGAATCTTCCTGAGATAATAAAAACATCAGTTTGATGATCCCCAAGTATGTATGTTATATGATAAAAAAAAAGCAACACAAGTCATTCAGGAGTGAGCAGATCTAACTCTGCCTTATTAGCAATAAAGTTGAGATAAAAATGTAAACAACAAACAGGTAATCTAGGTCCTGACCTGAGCAAAGTAACAATATACGTAGTTAGCTAGCATCAACAGCAAAAAAGGATTAAATAATGTTAAAAGCAAAAAAATCATTATGGAAAACATAATTTCAACAGTGCAAATATACAAAAGAGAAAAAAAAATCCTTATTAACCATGATTTAGGTAAACAAAACCTTTAAGAAAAAGCCTTAATCAGTGTCTGTATAATGTTCTAAATCTAAATCACATAATTAAGTATTGGCCTGATCATCCAATTTCCACCAAAATACACTGAAATGCCTTCACTGAATAATGGGTGGCTTTCTCTGAAATAAACACAAACTTGGTAAACTCTGTGCATACAATCTATGCATGATCTGTTAATCTATTCTTTCTATACATCGTAAACAACAACAACCAAGTTAGCAGCCAATTATCATCAGTGCCAACAGAACATCAGAGGTGGTATTCTAAACCACTTTAAATCCTGAGGTATGCTGTGCTTAGTTGCTACAATAGAGTAACAAATGTAAGACCTTTACCACACAATAAAAGAGTCCAGTATTTCAGTAAACTTAAAATAGCACCTACATGTGTCTAACACATTTTTCCCATCCTCCAAGAAAAGAAGGGCTAAACATACCAAAAGGTATGTTAACTATTACATTCAATTTGGGTAATTATACATTTTTTTTCTTCCCCGTTCTTCCTTTGCGATAACCTCGTCCAAACCAACCTCCTTGAACAGATGGGGTTTCTATAGAGACTTCAGAGTGAGCCGAGACATGTTCCTGCTCTGTAGATGGAGTAATGACTTCACGAGAATGAGTGTTGGCCTCTTCTGGCTGTAAAGGCGTAGCCAAAGTAAAGATGGGATCCTCTGTCCTATAAAGAGAACAAGTGAATATGAATTTAGATTTGTATTATTTTACTCTTTAGTGCAATGACTATGTTGTTAATGTGTTTTACCTGTTATAGGGTGGAACATGTATATTTAGCTCCTCCACTAGAAGTTTCATAACGTCATCACATTTGGCATGAATTTTAAGCACTGCCAAATCATCTTTTGGTGTCCACTGTAGCATAAGATAGACAAAATAATGCCATGATGTTCAGCTACTTTAACTATTTAAATACTTAACTATTACTTAAGAGACAAACATAATGAATAAAGAATACCTGAAGATTGACAATGTACAACTGTGGTCGCTTGATTACAGGTTTGTTCATGGACCATAAACATGGATATTTTTTCAGCACCTACAAAAATAAAAAGATCAACTGTTAATTTGTAATGTGTAATAATTTCTGTGAAAGTAAGTCTACCTTTAGACTTGAGCCTAAACAGAGAATGACATCTGCGGTCTTGGCAGCTTGTGCAGCTCCTTCCCAGTTCAAAGGTTGTTCAAGCGTTCCTCGCTCCCCAAAGTGCACAATAGTGTCTCTGAGTTCACTTCCGCAGTGGCTACACTTACGCCCTGTGGTGTGTCGGTGTAGTGAAGTTCGTTCAGTAACGTCAAATAAACGCACATACTCCCTCACAGGAGAACATGAGGTACACACCTAAAACACACAGCAAGAACATATTTAATTCAGTTATAATTCAACAGGTTCTTAAATGGCATACATACCTCAATAAACATGTTTCCATGGAGCTCAGATAAGGCTTGTCTTGGGAGACCACTACGTATATGAAGTCCATCACAATTCTGTGACACAACATGTGTAACCTATAAAAGAAGACATGATTAAGTAAAAGTATATCTTTAAGTAAAACTTTGGCAAAGGAAAAATTTAATTTGTCAACTGGACAGAGTTTATTTGGTCGAAATGGATTCTACCTGGACGACTGAGGGATTCTACACACATTTTAAGTAAAACTGTTAACCAATAAATGCTTTATTCCTTACCAGCCTTTCCTTATGCATTGTTCTAATACACATATGCGTGTATGTTGGCTCTGCTTTGCTAAGATCAGATGAACTGTAAAAGAAACATGTTAAATTGGGTATATACAATAAAATATATATGAATATAATTCACACATTTATTGTACCTGATACTCCGCCCTTTCTGCAGCTGTGTCCAAACCCCATTTGGACCCCTGTAGTCTGGGATTGAGGCAGCCTGAAAAAAAAGTAGGGTTAAAATGCTGTTTACAGAGATAAAATAGCTTTAAATCATTGGACATACCGTGCTTATGCCAGCACCTGTGTAAACAACCAGGTTTGTAGCCTGTTTAACAGCAAGAGCCAGCTGCTTCACTTTGGATTTCAACTCATCAGCATCATCAAAAACCTGCAGAAATACACATCAATAACGCTGTGATTACAACAGTTTTCTTGATGCAGAGAATCACACGTCTCATACAGTGTCACAGCAGCACTGGTCCAGGGCACTGGCCCACTGTCTCAGTGTCTCTGAGGCGTACCTCCTCCTGCTTCCTCTTGAGCACCTTCCTGCGGAGCTCCCTCCTGCACAGCTCCTCCACCGTGTCCCGGTGCAGCTCTAGCACCGCGGCCTCCTCTTCTGACCGCTCCGCTTCGGGCTTCTTCAAGACCTTTCCTACCTTTACGCAAGAAACCAACCAAGAACAGGAGCATTAAACAATTTCCCATCTCCACATTCAATAGTATCGGTAACAAACATATTAGGCCAAGCAACCAGTTTAAATGCCTTAATTCATCGACTTACCAATTTGAAAATTGTCCGTTCCCTTTCCCGTTGTAGTATTTTTGCCTTTTCAAGTGCTTTTCTCTCGGACCGCGAAGAAAAAACAGTGTTTGCATCCCCGTCCATGGTCCTGCTCCAAAATCAGCTGAGAAACATTTATTCAAAACAACAGCCGACGTGTGCATACCGGAAGTGTCTGAGGAGGATCATGGGTCATCAGCTCCTCCTGCAGCTGGGAGGCTGAATTGTACTCAAAGGACTATTAATACATTCCTTTGTCCTTTTTAGAAGACACGTGATATTGCTGTGTACAGTCATTTATTAAATTAGGTGGTCTAATATAGGTATTTATTTATTTTTTATATAATAACATGCACAAACACCTGTATTTATTCATTCAGTGTAGGGAGACATCAAAATAACATATCAACCAAGAAACATGTTTTTAAATATTTATTACAAACTTAAATAAATAACATAAAACAGCATTATCTATAAAAAATGAAGGCCATGTGCATTTTGGCCTTATGTTGTACAATACAAGGCAATACTTGGAGTAACAGTACTAGTCTGCGTGCACAACAAAAAACTAAGGCGGCATATTTCTTTGTACAAGAGGTATAAAATATTTACGGAGCATCAGAGTATTCACACAACTGATGCTAAGGCAAAACAGTTACATAAAAAAGGGGAAATATTCAGTAGTGTATTTTTACCCAATAAAAATGCTTTACTTAAATGATTACATCTATAAAAAGTGTAAGTCTTGAAATGTAACTAATTTAAAGTTCAGTTGCATTTGTGTTTTCATAGTCATGGCTGGACATTTCAAAGGTTTTCCAAAAAGTCCCAAAAGCAAAACATCTTCCTTGCAATATTCTTGACAGATCCCCAAATGGCAGGAAACAGGAGACATAAAAATTACCTCTAAGCTACTGCAGTGTTGCCTGTTCCTTAGCTCTATAATATAATACCCACAGTCAAACTATCACGTCTGGTGGAAATAGTGAACCATTGACAGCATTGGAGATGGAGCAATGATATACTGCAATAGGGATATCTTGGTGTCGGTTTTGGTTTTTTTGAACTCCTCTAAAATGTAAAGATATTCATGTAATCGCTAGAGGTCTTATTAGGATCCCACAGTGGGGCCAATTAGAGGGGTGTCATTGGGGTCTGGAGGTGTAAGTGCTCTTGGGGACCCTCTGAGGATTTGCTCTGTACTGTCCTGCCTGTGTCTCTAATGGCTGCTGAGCGGTGAATCCAGGCTTGTGCCGAGACCTCATGCTAGCTCCTCGGTGCCTTTCTGCTGTCTTCTTCTGGATCCTAGTGAGAAAAGAAAAAAGCTTCAAGCCAATGACACTCAGACACTATCCAAGAGAAAAAAAATCTGTGGCCTGCGGTGTGAGAATTATAATTGTCTTCAAATTAAGAGGAATTCTGCTGCTGTGACTGCAATGCTACGGGAAACTTTTCTTTATAGAAGTTGGACAAAAGGCAGCAAAAGTAAAGTAATAGTCAAGCTTACATCAAACCTCTCTTTCTCTCCAGTGACTTCTGTGTCGCAGCTGACAATGAACTCTTTCCTCTATGTTGGCCTCCAGGTCCATTCTAAAATGATAATAACCAAACATAATGTATTTTAGTGAGAAACTGTATGTAAGCATGAGAACACTTATTGACAATACAAATACCAATACCAGTTGACAGTTTAAAGATGCTTTCTCAGTCAACGGTAACAAGAATGTCCTACCGAATCAAATGCAGAGGTAATGTTTTAAAACACAATTAATTTTACTTGTTGCTTGAGCTCCCTTTCCCGGGCCAGGTCTCGGTCAATGCTGATCATCTGCATTCTCTCTCTAGTCGTTAGACTGAAGAAGATATCATGGATCTCAAATCGTGCGGCACGAAGCTTAAGAGACAATTAAAACAGGCATCATGTCATGAGACTGTTGAACACTGCAACTCAATGAAACAGATGAGTGAAATAATCTTACCTGTAGAGTTACTCTCTCTTGCAACATAAGGTCTTGTTTGGAGGGGAGTCCTTTGTTAGGGCTATGCTTCTGAAAGGCCTGTAAAAACTGATGTGTATCCTGAAGAAAAAAACACATTATTCTAATAAATGTAATAGTATTTTAGTTCACACTAGTTCACACATAAGAATAATGAACACTCAACTTAGCTGTTTTTACTACTTACCCTGGCGGTGCGAACCAGCTGTGCCACTCTCTCAGTCTTCAGCAGCCTGCGCGTCAGAAAGCCCTTTGCGACCGCGGACAGCAGGTGGCGGTAGTGGTCCGGGAGTGGGATAAAGGAGGGCTGTGGGTGAATAATGAGGACCAGAGGGGAAGAGAGAGGAGAATGCTAATACCATCAATGACATCCAATTAATTTCCTGCAAAGATTCTCAAGGTCCTTTGTTGGCATCTGTTTAGGGCATCAATGGAAGCAGCCGTACAGTTCATCATTTTAATAGGATATAATAAGCTGAATAATAAGCAGGCGATGTGCTTTTCTCTCACTTGTTGATTGTACCAGTGTAGTGCTAAAAGGGCATGGCTTTTGGACAATGTGGTAATGAAGCTGTCATAGCGGGACATAGCAACAGCAGATAATATGGACTACAAAGACAAAACCAAAACTGGGGTAGTATTTTTTATTTTAACTGGGTGAATGAACCTGCAGATGGTGAATACAAATCCTATGAATACAAGGTTAAAAGGGTCAAACTAGTGCATTACTGTCATGAGCGAATGAATGTGATGCAAATACCTGGGAGAGGGTCGGAAAGGTCACCGTGTCCTCAAGACATGAGGTGGACACGGAGCAGGGCAAGGACATGATCTGAAGAAGATGGTAACGTGCCGCCAACGTCTAAAAGAAACACATATACAAGAGTAATCTATGGAGCAAAGGATGTGTGCACAGGCAGGCATGCGTACATTTGGGAGCAGGCAAGGTTGAAAAATATTGAATTGGAAAGGACAGCAAATGAGGCAGGAGGAAAAAATTAATTGAGGGTAGAGAGAAAGAGAGATGGGGCAGGAGACACAGGAGAGAAGTGAAAGGATGACAGGGAGGGATGGCAGAAATTAATACAGCCATGGAGTAAAAACGAGTGGGGAAAAGGTACGAGACAAAACAAAGAGGACGAGAAAAGAGGGCAGAAAAAAAGGAAGAACCATTAGTGGTGCCACGCGGCGGGACGATCTGGCACTTAACCACAGCCACTCATGAATTAAACAAATTATCCTTTTTTCTGTGTCAATTCCCCTGGTTCCACTCCTCCTGTGACCACTGAGGGCATCACTTGGTCTCTCATCACACCCCAGATGATGGAGCGGAGTCAAAAAGGAAGTCTTTTTTCAAACTGCTTATGTTAATTATATTGTTGTTAGGATACATTAATTAAACAGAGACAGCGATTAATAGGGCAAGGACACTGGCCAAGAACAAATACAGACACGAGCTGAAGAAACCGGGACAAGCTGCCAAAGCAAAGCACGTGTCCTTGAAGTATTCGCACACGCACGCACACGCACACACGCACGCACGCACACGCGCACACGCACACACGCACACGACCATGCCAGCTTGACTCTTAGGATGTAATGAAACATTTATGGTGGAATTGCTGTGCTTTCCTTTATCACTGGGGAGAGTCTGAAGGTCCCTTGTAATGAACAGATGTCTGTAGTCTGCCCACGACCCAGGTCTCCAAGCACATTTCAACAGGTATGGCTGCCATATGTGCGTATTAATGGGTTAGGGGCATGTATAAAGTGCATTTACTACAATAGTGATAGCATTGCATGTACCAACCTTTCTCTGCCTCGCTTAAAACCAAAAATCAGGAACACTGGGCTCAACATTAATTTTTAATTTCTTGCTCGTAGGTGACTTTTGGTGGTGTCAAAGCGATGGGGAGTGAATTATAGCGGCTGTACAGGAAAGATGTAGTGCTTCATCTGTACTCCAGGATGATGCAATCTAATGCAAAAAGGTGGCAAGAGGGACAGTGGACCGCAGTGTTTTACTTAACGTCTCCTCCAAGTCTTACAGGGCGTGCCATTGTTCATTTAAAGAGATCTCGTTGTGTAAGATGGACATAAAACAGGCAGCTGGTAAGATATCTTGTCATTTTTCATTTTTTCTTGCCTTCTAGTGGTGTAGTGACTGGGCCCTAGCACCTTTATGTGGACTCAAGATCACCACAGAGAGTAACAACCGCTGTCTCTTTATGGGTTGATTAATAAGAATAGAAGATCCTAAGTCAAGGGTAAATATTTTAGTTCATTTGGTCACCTGTAGTAGTTGCTGTTGTTGCCGTTGGTGCTCGTCCTGAAGGGCTCTGATCTGTGCCGCATGGATCTGTCTCAGTTGCTCCTGTCTTTCCTTCACACTGCTGAGGCCTTCATGCCACCGCGCCGCACCTACACATCATTGAACACAACACATGGTCAGAAATGAAGATTAATGACTGTTTTCTCTGGTTGCAGTGAGGGATTTATCATCTGACACAGCCCATACATAAGAGGCGTGATTATGATGTGACAACTAAAAGTAAAACCAAGTCACTTTTTTAGTTTATCACAAAGCAAATGTTACACACAGACCCAATTTCATAGTAGTTCGGGTACAGAAATGCTGATATGAACATATAATGAAGGAAAGAAAGAGAAATTCAGTGATGCAACTTTAATGTCTAGTTCACTTGTAGAATTATGGAGAGGCTGTTATCCATATTATTGGGACATACTGTCTTGTTACGTTATTTTAAAATAAACACCTATAGATATTTTTAATCATTCTTTAATTCTTAAAAGGCCCATATTACACTATTTGTAATAAGTAGCTGTTAAAATCACAAATCACTTCATGATATCACAAGGTGGAACAGACCAGAGCTTTAGAGATGTAGACAGACTAATACTCAAACATGTGTGAATGAAACAAAACACAGCTCCCAAGTATGTTTTTGATGAGACATTTTCACATGACCGAAAGTTCATGTGAGTCAATTTAGCATAATATACGAGCTTTAAGTTCTACGACAGAAATGGGGACGATCAAAGATGCTTCTAACTGTTAATAAAGTTTGAGTTCTGCATAGACTTTAATGGCTATTATTAGGTATCTCTACAATTCTGTGAAGTGCTCTGACCTTTTGGAGTGCTGGAGCTGGGTCTACTTGCTGCTCGCTCATCTTCTCTCTCCTGGACGACTTCTGTCATCTGGAGCCTACGTTTCACCTTTGACCCCACGCCCTGACCTTCAACTCCGCTCTTCATGGTGAGGTGCTTCTCCTTACGCCTTTGAGATTCGTACACACTGTGAAGCCACAACTCAGAGGGAGTGTCCACATCGTAGGACTGGTTCAAAGATGTGCAGCGGGAGTCGTGCCCCAAATCTGAATAAATCTTCACTGAATGGTTACTTGTATCGGACAATACAGAGATGTTATTCCTGGTTGTGGTTTCTGAGAGACATGTGTCATTGGGAACGCACATCCTCTGTGCCGTAGACAGGGTACATTTGGCTGATGGTATTCTAGTATTCTGACATTTAGAAGCTGTCACTCTTGTGTGATCTTTCTCTCTACTGGTCGTCATTGCCGTAACATGTTGTTGTGAATTAACAGTTTCTGTCTCTATAAGTGAAGTTTTGTCATTACTTCTTTTAAGGCTGTCCGGTGATAGGCTCTTCTGTGACAGACTAGCATCACCCGACCAACAAACTGAATCGTTCTGGCTTATGTGCGTCTGCTGACTCTCACTTCGGCTGTTACTTTTATCCACATTCTCTGTCAGCGTGCACTCCAAATCTGAGATCAGCACTTTGAGGCCAGACAGGTTGAACTCGAGCTGATCTATGTGCTGTGAACTCTTGGCTAAAACACTTGTTACATCACTCTCCATAACACTAAGAGGCGAAGTTCTGCTCTTACTTCCTTCAACCTGGTCGTTATTTATGGACTTATTAATCACTGGCTCCTTTTGAGTGATGTTATCAAATGGTGCAGAGGGGCTTTTAGCTTTACCGGGTACAGGACTCCTACAAAAGTTCAGGGCTGGGATGTTTTGATATTTCTTGACATTGTTAAAAGCTAAGGGAGAGGTATTGGCACTGCACTGCGTGTTTTCAGTCCATACTGGCATTGGCAAGGAGACATTTCTATTCCCACTTGTGTTTACCCAATTTTGCATCCTAACTGAGTCATAGCTTTCACTATTAGGATTTATAACACAGGCCTGTGCTGGGTTATCAATTGTTAAGTGTGATTTGTCAAAAATGTCAGTTTTCCTATCACTTTCATAGGATCTCTTCAGTGATTGGTCCACAATGGAACTATGGCTATCATTCCTCTCCTGACCCTTCCTTGGCTCTGTCCCTTTGGTGTGCCGCTCATCATTCTCCTTATCAGATAGACTCTGCTCCTCTGACTTTGGCTGATCTTGAGTTCTGTCCTGAATTTTAGCACTTTTGGCCTGGCTCCGAAGCATGCGCTGACGCCGGCGATACTCCTGAGATTTTTTCAGTAATGCCTGGAGACTCATTCGATAAGGCTCCTCTGACAGCGTTGAGTTGTCCTCATCAGTCTGCATTGTTTCACTGAGTTGAGGGCGAATTTCTGTGAGGTATGTCGGTACTGATGGATCATTCGGTGGGTTTGTAAGTTTTAACTCTACTTCTTGATCGTTGTCATTCTGAGTAGCTAAATGTGAAGTTTCTGTTTGCACTGGATGAATATCACAGGACTCTTCTGCTGAACTGGGATTAATATAAGAGGTGCTTTTGGGATTTTCAGCTTTTAAATCAATGCCAAAAGATGACTCTTGACCCCTCCTCTCCAACTCTTCACCATCAACGGGCAGATAGTTAATAATATCTGGCATCTTTTTAACTGTATCTGATGAGTTATGGACTAAAAAGCCATCAACACTGTCTTCTCCTGAACAGAAAATATCTTCTTTTTGACTACCTATGGCACTGATGGTGTTCTCTACATTTGTATAGCTATCATAACCTGAAGATAATTGGTGGCAGTAGGTCTTAGATGAATGCAAATCTAAAGTTGTATCATTAGCTTGAGGGAAATTATGGCTTATTTCATTATACCTTGTTTGAGGAGGTAAATGAGAGGTCAAAAGGGCATTGCAGCTGGTTGATGTGAGTGGATGGAGGCTTTCCTGGACATAGAAATATTTCTTTGTAAAAATGTTTTGTGACAAGGATCCACTGATACTGTCACTGGATGATGCTTGAGTGTCAATATCTGATTCTTTGAGGAGCTCCTCCAGTGTTGGTGTTTTTCTCATCTGAAATACAATTAACACATTATTATATATGTGCAGTAGCAGCGTAATTATATAGTAATAATCAAATACAATTATCTGTTCATTATAATTAATAATTAATACAAAAAATAACAGTTGTTTTCTAACTTACATGAACACTGTGAAGAATGGTTTGAACATAGGACATTCTTGTATCATCTTTGCACTTCCTGTTTTTTTCAGCAGCTTTTTGTGCAGCCTCTTTGAGTCTGCCCATCTCTTCCCTCTGTGCCCCTGAAAGCTGTTATCAGCACACAACACGCTTTTACTTGGAATATTCATACTAGCTACAACATCAAGCGCACACTCCTAATACCTATAAATAGTAATATATATCAAAGCCCCTAAGACAGTACTAAGACAGCAACATAAGACAGACAAGTGAATGTGTTTAGTGCTTCAAAATACAAAAATACAGGCCTACCAGAGGAGGAAGGATAGGTCGACCATGGAAGCAGATAAGGGATGATGACTTCGGTTTGTCCTCATCAATATGTTTAGTCCTTTTTAGCCGAGACAAATGAAAGTCTACAAACTTCTCATAGTCCTCCATGAAACTTCAAAAATGCCAGAACTTGCAGTGGTTGCTATGGTAAAGTATCTTGCTAGCTAATGTTGTTGTTAGCTGTCAAAGAGCTAGCTAACCAACTTAACGTAAAGTTTATAAGGCAATCTCTCATTCCATGTATAAAAACTTTAACTCTGGCACGGTAGTGTAAACATAACAAATAAAACCACCAGTAGTTAGCGTATAAAACAGTTATTTCTACCAAACGTTGTCTCCTCGGTTTGGATCAATGTTTACATTTTACCCGCCTCTCTTCTCTCAGCAACGGACGGTTCACGCAGACGCAGCCCGCGCAGGAGTGCGCAAAACACGGACTGGATTCACGGAAGACGCATGACTGATATTCTTAAAAAAGTAATACGTTAGTCCCAGTCCAGCAAATTATTTGATCTCGAAATTTGTGTCGACTGTACCACGTTAACTGCAAACCAAAACTAACAAAATACTTGTCATCTTTCAGCCTGCCGTGGAGCAGGACTTGACCTTCTTCACCTAAGGGACGCTGTTGTTTGTAGCCACTGTACAACTAGGGGCAAATTTGGCCTCAGCAATTTTTGGAAAATAAAAACATACGTATTTCTAGAAATATTTGGATATGTTGTGTTTCTATATACGATGTACAATAACTTTCTGACTTTCTGATAGTGGCTGTAAATAGGCTTTATTTATTTATTTATTTATTTATTTATTTATTTATTTATTATTCAAACATTAGCCTACTATTTTTATTATTTTGGGTCAACATTTTGAAGAAAGCATCGTTTCCATCACACCTCAAAAAAGCTTTTTGATTAATTACACGCTTGATCTATGGCTACAAGAACAACTAAACTTATATTTTGTTTTTGTTTTTTATGTTTTATCAGCTTTTTAAAGTGTCACACACCTTAAAACTGCTTTTCTGAAGTCTTTCAATTTAACTTTTACATGTTAAAATCGTAAGTTTGGCAATTCCAGAAATATATTTTCAACATGGCAGTCCACATTTCACATATGCAAATTTATGTTGACGTCAGTGTGAATTTATTATTATGACAACACGTGATGGAAATGACATTTCCAGTGGAAGTCAACATTCATTCTGAAGCATTTTTATTTAGGCATGAATAATTATGAATGTTATTATTTAGAGGGCAGAAATCTTACTCAGCCACTGGAGAGGTACAGCCCATAAAGGGGCACACATTATGCAAAATCCTCTTTTCTTCTTCTTTTAACCAGGTTTAGTGAGGTTTAGCATTTTCTCATCATAATGACACCTGAAATAGTATTTTGTTTTTTTCACACATAGTTTTTTTTATGAAATTGAACTGAAACTTCTTTTTGTAAAGAAGTTTCAATGTGTGTAATTTATTACAACATTTTTAGAACCCAGAAGTGGTCTTACATGTTTTTCAGTTATATGATTTTCAATATGTTGAACTCTTGCTGATGATTTCAGGGCTTAAAAGGTCTTCACCAAACTCTGTAACAGTACACTGAAAAAAAGATTGCTGGATTTGCTTAAAAACAAAATATGGAAAGCAGTTGCGTGCAATAAAATTATGTTTAGGCTCTGAAACTTATTCGATCTCCTCTGCACGTATTTTTCTCAGAACATGAACGTAACTTTTTCATGTTGTTGAAATGTGATCAAATCATGCTGAATACGCATATTTATCTTACGTTACCTTATCATGAATGTTTGCCTTTCTTATGGTTTTATTATATATATATATATATATATATATATATATATATATATATATATATATATATATATATATATATATATATATATATATATATATATATATATATATATATATATATATATATATATATATATATATATATATATATATATGCCTGTGCCTGTGGACACAGGAATAACACATGATGAACACATTATGAGGATCTACTCTGTCTTGTACATGTTTAAATATACTTAAAGCACTTATTACTCTCTAATACAATAATGGACCAGAACAGAATCACATGAAAATCACAAGAATTGTACATGCAGAAAAAATACTCACCATGTGCTGCTTTTCTTCCTCAAAACACAGTATAAACTCCTCCTACTGCCACATCACCCTGTAGAAACACGGTACCTGTTTCACTAGGAAGTATATGTTGAAAAAAATAATTCTGTTAAAATCATTTTAGTTGGTTTACTTACTTTGTTCATCTGTGGTCTGTGTTTTATTCTCAAACATCTTCCTTTGTTTTGAAAGATAGAGATTTCATTTTGTTTTAGTCTTTTTATTTGAACTGAATACTTCACTTTCACAATGGTGCAAAAAATGACTAACTAACATCAGTTCTAACATTCATGAACTTACCCACAGCTGCAGCAGTGCTCTGGAAGCAACACATACAAATCTTAGTACAACTGTCACACTCTTGTAGATGGACAGTGATGCTAACAATTTGTCTGCTCCTGTAATTGTCCTGTGTCCTGCTACATTTGAATTTTCTCTCCCAAAGTTTTGGGGAGGGGAATTCCCAAGGGAGGAGCTTCACCAGAGATTATAACAAAGTCGTGTTTCCTCAGGGTGATTAAAATACGCAGGTCTAACATTGACCACAATCAAGCGACTTTTGTAAGATTTAAACATGCTGGACAGAGACTCGTAAAAAAAAAGTAATGTTATTGTCAAATTTGTGTTTGCAATTTGATCAACCACTTTTCAGTGTATATGTCATTCTTAGAATTATTGTAAATGTGAAGCATCTAGGCATTTATCATTACATTTCCGTCACAATGGGAAAGACAAAAATATGATGGAAATGACTAAACATTATTTCTTATTTCATGATTACCTCAGTTTTCAGCTGTAGCACTTAATGTACACAAAATCTACCTACTGTACTGTTTTTTCTCAAAAAGTCTACATTTAACAGAAATATGAGATGTTTAGAAATAATAGAAATGAATACATATACCTCCGGTTTGATTTTCGTCTGGATTGTGAGCTCACACTGCTGCCCTGATTAGACCAGTCCTGGTGGCAACAGCTGTGGATGCATGTGCACAAATGTTACAAACAATCTATAAAGTTACAGATTGTATGGTGTGATGGAAATGACCTAAACCTTGGGACAGGCATCGTTTAATCATTTTTTTTCTACAAATACATGATACATTATGATAAAATAAGGAATATGTGATATGTCTTAAAGTGATTGATACACCTCCATTGGATTCAGAATTCAGAATCACCAAAAACATGCAACACCCCTATGAACAGTTTACAATCAAGGACCGTCAAGGAATTCCTCCCTCCTGTGGGCTCACCACCTGCAGAGGGGTTCACAGGGGTCTGGGTCTGGTGCCCAGAGTAGGACTACAGATGGAAATTAGCTATGAGCTACAATCTGGTACAAACATATCTGCCACTGTGCTTAATGTAATTGTACACTGTCTTAATAAACCAATAACCTAAACTAAACTAAATTATGATGGACTGAATGTCCAAAACTGGACTGTGGTACAACAGGCGTCCCCATATAAGTCATTCACAACAAAGTGGATTAATGCCTCATACATTTTTTCAGAGTTTGTCTAGTTTGTTTGGCAAATGCACATAAGGATTTCTTTTTCATCTGGACGGACATTTGCCTGTAGTTTGAGAATCACCCTATCTAATTTAAAAGCATACAGCAAAATGGCTCAATTTCACTTGTTACATAAATTATAAAAATTAACTACACTTTAACTACACTACACGCTATGCTAAATGAGGATCAGCTCCTCCAAATCCGAGGCCATGGTTCTTGACCGGAAAAAGGTGACTTGCCCTCTCCAGGTGGGTGGACAGTCCCTGCCTCAAGTGGAGCAGTTCAAGTATCTCAGGGTCTTGTTCACGAGTGAGGCGAGGATGGAGCGTGAGATTAACAGTCGAATCGGTGCAGCATTGGCAGTGATGTGGTTGCTGTATTGGACCGTTGTGGTGAAGAGGGAGCTGAGCCGAAAGGCAAAGCTTTCGATTTACTGGTCAATTTACGTTCCTACCCTCACTTGTGGTTATGAGCTTTGGGTAATGACCAGAAGGACAAGATCACGGATACAAGTGGCCAAAATAAGTTTCCTCCGCAGAATGGCTGGGCGCTCCCTTAGAGATAGGTTGAGGAGCTCAGTCACACGGGAGGAGCTCAGAGTAGAGCCGCTGCTCCTCCACGTCAAGAGGAGCCACCTGAGGTGGCTCGGGCATGTGTTCCGGATGCCTCATGGACGCCTCCCTCAGGAGGAGGCCCTGGGGAAGACACACTGGAGGGACTATGTCTCTCGGCTGGCCTGGGAACGCCTTGGGGTCCCTCCAGAGGAGCTGGAGCACATGTCTGGGGTGAATGAAGTCTGGAGTCCCTGCTTAGACTGTTGCCCCCGCCACCCGGCCCCGGATAAGCAGAAGAAAATGGATGGATGGATTTAGCTATGCTGTTAAAAACCTAAACAAGATAAAAATTATGCTAGCTATCATACGAAACTTATTTCAGTAATTTGACTTGATAGAAATCAACTGGACAAGCCCAAATAAGAATCAAAACTCCGGTAAGACCCTCATTTAGCCTATATAAGCCATTCTTCAATCATTAACCACGCTTTTACCATCCTGGTTAAATTCTTGGAAAATACACACTCACAAAATATTTTAACATGTTTATTAATCATATACAAAATAAATTACGCTGTTTATTAACAAACATACAATATATACAGTGCGTCAATAAATTAAAAAGATGCATAAGACCCATAATGAACAATTATTCTTGAGATTACCAATACCTTATCATCACCACTTACTGTATCCACAAATTGAAAAGAAAGAACAATAATTTAGGTGATAAATACTTACAAAGACCGTCACATTTTAAGTATTTTCCCACAGAAAGTACTATTGGATAATAATTTATTACACCCCCATACAGAAATATACAAAACACTGACTTTCCTATTACAGTATCAGGGCATTTCTAAATAGACTAAACCATTTTCACACAAACTCACTACTTTTCAATAATTGCTTAAGAACAAAAAAGATACCCATTGAGTATTGTAGGACATGGATGGTGTTTAAACAGTGTAAAGTTGAATAGTCATGTTGTACAATTGTTGCTGTGATGACTGCATGAGGAGAGAGACAAAAAGAAACAGTTAATTTGAGTGATCAAAAGAATCCTTGGTTCATTTGCTCTGATCGATCAGACTGGAGGTGGGTGAAAGGGCTTTTAGAGGTGGCGTGATACACCACAGCCAGGCAAACAACATAGTGATGACTCTCTGATTGGCTGAGCAGCAGGATAAGGAGTTAATGATTTGCATCCTCTATCATCAGATGTTTTGGAGAAGGGCTTGGCCGCCTGCTGAGTTAAGTTGCAGAAACACTTTGTGAATTAAGTGAAGTGGGAAATGGTGAGGAGTTTTTAAAATCCTTCCTGCAATGATAAAATATGTATGAATGCGGTCCAGGAATGGTTGCGTGGGTTTCTGATAAAACGACTTTTCATGAGGGGCTTATTACCCCTCTGCAGACAATAGAGAATAGGGTCAGTGTGTCTTACAAGCTCATAAACACAGTTGATTATCACAGTGGTTGGATGACCCTTTGACCCATTGCACTTTTAAAATGAAAATACAGCAGTCATAAACCCAATACGGAAGACAAAATCAGTTAAAATTTTACTTTACACCAGTGCTACACTTTTGCGTCGTCTTCGCCTGAACGCCATGTAAAAGCCTAATATAAAAACTCTCACAGGGATTAGCCACACAACACAGAGCCGAGTTAAGGACAGTTTTCAACACACTGTATTTGCATCACTGCTCCTGTGAGCCACAACATATTTTTGCATGAAGACATCCATTTAACAGTTTTTACATCAATGATTTAAAAAAAAAAAAAAAGTTTTACCGTGGCCCATAATAGGTAATTATTTTGTATTTTACAAGGGGACAGATGTGAAGTGTGATATTTTTTTGTTTTATTTTTTGCACAGGTTCTTTGAAGAGTTGCAGCACATTTTATCAGTGCTTGGGGCTGGCACAAACCACTATCGCTATCAGGTAACCCAGTTGTTGGAGGTTAAATAGCTATAAATTCTCTAATGATAGACACAGCGTTGGACTTTTTTCACTTAACACTTTGTATAGCTCTGGTTTTATGGTTGACTGGGTATGCAAATATGCTTATTGTTCAAAAGATTATGGGAAATATTTTTTTTTAATCTTTAGTCAATTTTCCTCCTTTTGTTATTCCCAATTCAGTTAATTTGCATTAATAAAAAGTCTTTGTTAATCTTAATAAGCACACAGCTGTCTACTTAAGCCCTCCTTACAATAGAAAGTGTAGGTTCACCCATTGTTAAACGAAACAGTGCTTGAATGAGATCTACATATATTTAAATTTACCCCAAAATAACAACTGTTTGAATTTAACTTCAAATAAATTAAACTTTACAGATAAGGCTATTAAATAGCTTAACATAATTGATCATAAAACACAGAATACAGTAATACTTCCCTGACAAATACAAAATTCGCTAAACCAATACTAACATTAAACATACAAAATATAGACATCAGAGTACCCTTGTAACATCCTGCTTAAACAACTTTCCTTTTGTGTTTTAATTTAATACATAATTTATCTTGGCTACCTTTTTTAAACCACAGTCAAGTGTATCAGGCAAAAAGCCCACTAAAAAGAACCTTTCCAGTATGATGGAAATTGAAAACTGTGCTTGGGGTGCAATTCTGACTGATTAGGTAGAGGGAAGAATAGATGGTACCTTAATTTCAACAGGTACACGCACCTTTTTCATGCTTCTGATTGGTTTAGTCTGAGTCTGTTTGTCTCGCCTTGAAATAACATTCAAACCAAGCAGTACCACTAGACTACTTTCACTGTGGAGATAGTGGTATACGGCTATTCCCAGATTAGGTGTACCTACCCTAACAGAGATCAAAGCCATCATCATTAAAATAGTGAACATTATTATTACCTCGTCACATACACAGCACACACTGTTCACAGTTACACACACGTTCCTAGTCACTACAAAGAAAACAAAGCTATTCAGTAGTTAAGCCACTTTTGGTACAGTTGCAAAATAGAGAGACTGTATATCAAACAGATTCTGTTATACCACTTTTTACAGTTCATTACAAACAATGCAAAGATAATAGTCTTTATAAAACTCCAGACTCTACCATACATAGACAAAGTTTCTCTAAGTATATAACACCATATAAGACTACCTATAATAAAGCTTGTGTGACATGAACCTAAACTTTTCTGTGATAAAAGCCTTAAAATGCATGTATATTACTGTATCTCCCTTTATCCAATTTTTAAAGTTAAAGTTAGTTCATTCCTTTGTACATTTTTCTTGCCCTCTCATCCCTTTGACCCAGTTCTAATGCATATTGTAATAAACAAGGCACTTGCCCTTCTTAATGTCAGATTTAAAGAAAAAATAATAAACATTGTAAAAAAATTTAAAATAAAAAAAAAAGGTTGAATTTGTTTTAGTAATTACAAACAATTTCACTTTGTCAAATCTCTATTGGGCAATGGAAGCCAGTTGGACTTGAAAAATTGAAGGAAAGTATTGAGAAAGCTGCACAGAAAGTGAAGACACTGTAGAAAAAATACGGCTAACTAAATATAGCAACACCAGAACAAATACAAGCCACAGAATTTCACAGAATTCCTGATAAATATCAATTCACACACAGAGAATACACTTTGGACCTCATGTGAATGACGACACAGTACAAAACAGTAGAAATACACTTACCACCATTGTGTAATATACTATATATTTGATCTAGTTCTTTTCCAAAAAGTTCTTGGTTTGGGCAAGCAAGATGAGAATTCAATGCCACTACTCCAATCAGCTGCACGGTCACAAAGTGTTGGCAGAGAGAATCCCAATGCCTTACAGCACACAGAGGCCTGTAATGTAATATGTAATGTAATATGTAATAGCGAATCAAGGTAAAGTCAAATTAAAGATGTAAGTTGTTCTTTTGTGTTTTTTCCCACTGAATTGTAAATTGCTTTGAGCATTGTTTTGGGTTTTCAGTGACCATATAAACCCTGTGTCATCCCTGTGCTAAAAGATCAAGTCCAGTGTCTGAAACCCTCTGCTGCGCCACATTTCTTTCACCTGCACTGACCCCGAGTCATGGATGTACTACAGAGCAGATAAGCCACTCAGTAAGTATGTAAAGGTCCCTCTAGACCTCAGGTAAAAGTTTATATCTCTTATACAAAACATTGCCTCTCATAAAAGAGTCAGATCTTGATTTGCTTATTGCTGCCATTGTTATTGTGTCAAAAACATTTGATTGTTATTATTTCAGTGCAATATTCTCTATGAACATTTATCCCAGCTGATCAGTGACCACATGAAAAGATACTGACCCTATCATACTGAGATGGATTTAAATGCATAACCCTGTTCTACAGTACATCCAGAGTCAGTGCAGGTCAGGGGCAGGACACAGAGGCGACCGGCCGTAGCTGAACTCCATCTTGACACACCCTCATCCTGCTCCCCTCTCTCAAGACCGTGCATCTGTTTTTGACTTCACTATTGTGATCACGCTGGTCGCTGTGGCCATCTTCCCTGGTATGAGTGGACCAATGACCGACGAGGCCACACCTCCGCCTCCCCCTCCAGCCCGCACCCCGACTCCCACCGAAGGGCTTCGTGCCACAGTCCGGGCGAAGGTCTGTAATGCCTCATACTTGGACCTCAGAGCGTCGAGCTCAACACGCATTGACGCATTTTCATTGGCCAGTTTGTCCACCTCCTGCTGCAGCTGAGCCTTCTGCTTCTCCAACTCCTCCTTCTGCGTAACGCGTTTCACTCGGCAGCTCGCGGCGTAGCCACGGTTCTTCAGGGTCCGCCGCCGCTGCTTCAGTTGGAGGATTTCTTCTTTGGTGAGCCCTCGGAGGTGCTGGTTCAACTCTCGCACTGACATGGTCACCAGCTCCTCGTCCGTGAGACTGGTGCCATTCTCCCCTGGCTCACGCTTCACCTGCACAAAGAACATGAATGGAGAATGAGAAGAAGGAGTGAGAAAGAGGAATGAGAAAGACTTGTACTACTACAACTAAAAGCATGTAGCTTACCTTTAAGGCTTTGTTTCCTTTGTTCGCCGTCGTCATGCCCCAAGAGCCTTGCTCCTCTGAACAGACCTGTGAGAAATCCAAACATTAGATCATATGAAATAACAGCTGCATCAGGACCTTTTTTACTTTGGCTATCTACACCTTCAGTTTAAACATAATTGTACCCTAACCCACCACAATAATGTGTGACCAGTTCTCTTTTGTAAGCACTGTGTTGTATATGTGTAGCAGTGAAAGTGACAAGTAAACTTTTCACAGAATTTCCCTGGCTTCCTGTTTCCTGGTGGTTTCACTAACAGTGCCCACTACCTTGTGATGTTCAACTGTTATTGGTTAATTTCAGGCCAATCACAGAGAATTGAGCAGAAAATAAAAGGAAGTGGTAAAAACTGTGGGAACGACTCCAGGGGAAAACCAACTGTTTCAACTGTTACAAGCCGGTGTAAAAGACATTGTGGTGTGGCAGGTGTCACACAATAAAATTACAAATTAAAACATGGCCTAGGTCATTATGATGTGCGCCCACTAGTGTAAACAAAAGACAAAAGGATGCAGAGACAGAGGTGTGAGTCAGATATCAACAAAGACATCAGCGGAGTGCAAAGATGAGGTCAGTTCTTAGAGCGCGCGGCTCCAGTGATGAGCCTCTCCATTCTGCTCAATGCCCTCTTTGTATATGCCCCTCTGCTCTGCTCTCCTCTGTCAGACCTCGGGCCGCTGTGTGCAGAGGAAAGGCCAGCTATTGTTGCTGCTGCTGAGCGATCATCATGAGACCAGTCATGATGAGTCAGCAGATTCCTCTCCTCACTCCCCTCCTCCTCCCGCTGTGCATTTCTGCTCTCCTCTGTCACTTTCAGCTCCCCTCCTTGCCGTTTTTACACCCTTCAACTGCTCCTCCAAGTTTCAGATTTGACCCTAATATAAGTGTTGACTTGTTGTGTCAACCAAAGTAACGTGTCTGTCTAACTGACGAAAAGTGATTGTCCTCAAAGCACGAGACCCGATTTAGACCAACTGCCACCACACCTGATAGTGCTGAGTCAGAACTTTAGTTAAACTGATCTGCTGAGTCAACACTCTCTTAGTTTGTGCAGAGTTTGACTGGCACACACACTGCTGTGCGCACACCACACTCAAATGTTTCCAAAGGCATTCTCTAGTCTAATCAAAAATCATAATTTTACTTTAATGTACAATAAGTGTGTCATTGTCTTTTTCCCAGCATCCTCCTTTGTTTGTTGATCTTTGTAGAGCTTGTTTACAAATCATATCGATCAAATTGTTGTACTCCTTAATTCTTGAATCCTTGAACAATTACTATATTAAATATACTTGAATGTGGGCTTTAAGACAATATCTTTCCAAAATATACAGCCCAACTGACCAATACAATTACTACATTAAGGGACAGCACACAAATAAACCAGCGTTGGTGGAAAACATTTCCTTTTAGGTGATGATTTAGAGCTATTACACCACATTAGGCAGCTTTAATGTTAACCCAGTGCCTGTGTTTAGCAAATTAATGAGAGATAAAGCCCTGATCCATTCATGTTATTCTAAGTAAATATTGCAAGCACATGCGGTTGCTTTTTCATGTACCAATGTCTTATTTTCTCTTGTGTTTTGTTCAGATGCTGCAACATCCCTCCCACAGCTTGAGGTGCATCGGTACACAATGGATGGATCAAAGGCATGAAGACTGAGGTTGGTTGTTGGGGGTGGGGGTGACAGCATGGAGAGGGTGGAGGGTGGTGGGGGCAGATAAAAAGAACAAAACTCGGGGCAAAAAGGATGCCGTATCGCTAGCAGGCACTGTTTATTTCCCCTGCTCCCCAACCACAGCCCACCTCACCCATCATCTACATACAAACAAAAAGCATGTTACGCACTCCCCTGCCGCCATGCCGGTGGGGTTCAATAAAACACACAAACGTGCAAATATATTTATTTTTAGAAGATGGTAGCACAGGAAAATATAAGCATGAATATTTCTAGGTTGCAAATTTGATTATTTTGCCCAAATGGAATCTCATGTATCTCTATTGTGAGTTTTTACATTGCACATTGCTACTGTACATTCAATTAGCCATGTTACATGCAGAGCTGAGTGCTTCATTGTGCCATGCTCTTTGTCAGACCATTGTTATTACTGGATCGATATGCTCGCCTTATCATTCAGTTTTGTTTTGTCAATTTGATTAAAAAACAAAACAAAAAAAACAAAACAAAACATTAAATCGGTATAAATGTTTACATTGTGCATTGTGTCTTGTGAGGTTTAATTTCAGATGTGTATCTATGTATTTACCAAAGCCTAGGAACTTGGGAGTAAAGAAAATGTGGGCTACTGATCTTGAAGCAGAGAAAGAGTAAAAGGTTCAGGAGAAGACTTATGATGCCTTTTTCATTTGGAAAAAACAGAGTGGCTGTTACGTCCATGTGCCATTTATCAAAGTTAGGCGCATGCACAGCTAAACTGCGGTAAACTAGTTTGCGTGTGTTCCCTGAGAGATGAGGCTATGTGTATAAGGAATCAAGGTCAAAGTTCATGTGCTGACCAAAGGCAGGACCATTCATCTTAAGCATGCAGAGGCCACTAGAGGTGTCCTTCCCATAATGCAATGCTGGCGAGGTGGTCGTTGGGTTGTGGTCAATGCCACAGCCACTGTTGCTACAACAGACAGCTTTTTTGCTGTTGCATGCTGTATTTTTATGGAGCGGCTAAAAGAACGCTGACGACTCAAGAGAAAGGATGCTTACAGTTACACACATGCAAACGAGGGTGAACAGAGCAGGCAAGTGCGCACACACAACCAAAAAGGATGTACTCATACCATAACAATGTATGGCTTTTTTAAATACATTATGCTGTTAAATCCTATGAAGCCTTGGTTTATTCCTGTCATCAATTCTGGTTTAGTCCTGATTTAGACCTTGTAATGTTTAATTGTTGGTTATGACATGATTTAGTTTGTATTATTTACTTTCATTACAGGCCAGGATGTGGTTCAGACTTGGTTAGTCCTGGTTTAGTCTCCTTGTTGGACTGATAACTGTTTAATATTGGCATGTGGACTCTAGGACTAGTTTAAAGGTGAAGAGAAAGTGCTGGTGATAGAGTCAGGTAAAGACAGACTAATAAATGGGGGAATGAACGACTGGAAGAATGCTGACGTCTCCAGAGCTGATTAGCGTTACAGCGGAGACATCACACCCACAGCCCCGAAAAATGCTGAGTATGGAGGGAGAACGGGGCGGGGGGCGGTGGGGGGCTGCGGAGGGGGACTGGGGGTGCAAATGACAAGGGAGAAAGAAGAGAAGAAAAAGAGAGGACCGGGACGGAGCAGGGAGGAGGGGGGGTGTAAAAGCGTTTCGGTGAAAATGCATCCTCAACACATTTGTAAGAGCTTAGCTGTTGGCTACAGAGGGGGGAGGTGGGGGGAGAAATGGATGGAGGGGGATTGGGGTCGAAAAAAAAGCCCTGATCTCAGCAACGACCACGACTAAAACCTCCAATTAGAAAAGTTCTGAAGCTTATCCAGGGCAATGAAACTACTGCTGACCGTCTCACTGCACCGCGCACACACACACGTACACACACACACACACACACACACACACACACACACACACACACACACATACACACACACCTTTATACAGGGCTAGATGGTACTATGATTTTATAACATTTCACTTTGATCATCATTATGCAAATATTTTTGTTAAATGGATTGTTTTCACTATCGCTGGTTCCATTGCTGACCTATTGGTAGTTAAAACAATAGTTTAATTATTTTCATTCAATGGGATAGAAGCAGTGGGCTATTACTAGTTAATTATTCTTTTTTGTTATGGATCGGTCAAGGGCATCACGGGTATTGGAATCTGTTGAGCAGTTGGACTATTTTGACTACGATCTTTCTAAAGGAGTGATGTTGCTCTGACTACTGTGAAGTATTGGAGTAATCAGAGGAAGACCTAATCAAGTATCGGTAAGAATAAAACTAATGCCTTGGCAGAAGTCTGTTGTCTTATAAACCTACAGTACTACAACTATGACATGTTTAAGTACGCTTAATAGACTATGATTTAATCAAACTCTCACCATGTCATAGGTATTTGCTGTAATTATTTTGATTAGGATGTACTGGAAATTCAGCCAGTATGGAAAATCATGTACTATTGCGGCGTTTAAGAGTGATGAAATTCAAGACAAGTCAAGTCAAAATATGATCATATCATCATTTGAATTGGGAAAAAACAAAAAAAAAATCTTTAAATCATCTTACTGAAACCCTTGAATAGGTTGAATGTCTGATCATAAAGATACGCTATGTAACTTTTCCGGTGGAGGTTCTGCCATCTACTTTTTTCCAAGAGGATGTTATTGTTTTGCATGGGATGTTCCACAGTATGGCATTACACTCATCTACTTCTACAGAAACAAGCAGGTGATGCCTTCTGGCCAAGTTAAAGAGAGAATAGGTACACAGTGAAGCCCGCCAAACTCTACAAGATAATTTGCATGATTTACGCTCCGATTTGCTTCTCCGTGACTTCAGGGAGGCGGGGATCGACTTTGGATCTTCGTCATATCGTAACCACAGAACATCACCACCACTGCACCAGCCAATAAAACAGAGCAACAGGGGCAGACAGAGTGATGCTCACAAAGACGCAAGATACAAATACGAGAAAGAGCTAAAAGGACAACGATTACTTTATTACTCACAAAGTTTAACTCATGAAGTAAACTGTAGCATTCATCCATGTCCTTTTATACAGAAGCCTAGTAGTTTTACCCAGTCTGCAAAATATCGCTAATAATCCAGTTTGAATAAAAAAATAAAAAGTAAAACAAAGGCAAATGTAGTTCCTCGTGTGTCATGTTTACATACATCCATGCTGTGAGGATCCATGGGTGAAGCTGCTGTAGATTAGCAATAATAAACAAAAGACTACTTCCTATGTGTCTATCGCCAGCTTTCTGTCTGTGCAAAATATTTTAAGAGTTATGTTATGTTATACTTGCATATAATCTATAAGTGCAATGCTCTGATCGTTTTGAACAGAGGAGAGTCTCAAAGCAAGTTGCTTTACTCTGGACAGGAACCAGCTGATGTGAGTGCACTAGCTTTCATAACTTATAGCTTGTACTATGGGCACAGTCTCTTCACTGCAGAGCGCGGACTCTAAGAAATAAAATCTCATAAAATTCTTCTCTTTTCTATGGTCTGCACTTTTTGTGTCACTTTTTTTTTTTAAAAAGACACAAAAATCCTGTGGTGTGTGACGACCTTTAGAATCATATTTACGTTTTGCCTATTAAAATAATAAGCAAAAAAAAAAAAAAATTACAATACTTAAAAGGTGAAAGATAGATTAATGCCATATTGTGGAACATTGCAGAGGAAAGCATGGTGCACGTTTAAGACTCCTAAATGTATCATAGAGCTGCAGAGTGACTTCAGATAGAGTGTAGGCTACAGCATAATCTCATTCTCTGGTAGTGTGTAGTGCAGACGAGGAGGAAGCTGCCTTAGACAGACCTCTAATTAATCTTGTTTGGCCAAACCTATTCCTCCGGTCACTACCACCACACAACAAGGTATTTCTTGGAAAGACACTTGGCTCCTACAACCCACCGGTGGCAAGAGCTCCAAAGGCACACACACAGAGGGGAAATAAATAGCCAGATTAGAAGCTTCAGACATGGCCCTGGGGCTGGTAGTGTGGGGGTGTTCACAGGCATAAATAAGCCACAATATAAAGAAAGATCAAGAATAGATTTCCAAAGCCACAAGTCATTTGCGATGCAGAGGGATGACAGTTATTGAATAAACCAACTATAACATGTGCCTCAACCGTGCTTCTTCCCTCTGGTCATCATCCGAGTTATAATGGAAATCGTTCAAAGAGTAGTGGTCACATTGGGATGAAGTGTTTTGAGAAGGTCAGTTTTAGTCCACAGATTAAAGCGTGGATAATTTACTTACCGAACTTTCTAAAACATTGCAAGATAAGGCCAAAATGGGCTGGGCAGTCAATCGAATTTTAATCAAGATAGGTTTGGAGCAGAGTTCTGACTTAAGTTGGCTACAATTAGTTTTTATTTCTTTAGTTTATTTGTAAGACAGGGACAGTGCACAATACACATTAATCTTAACAGGTGAGATGCATTGTGCAGGTTGTAGCACTAAAGCTAATTTCCACCTGTAGTCCCTGGTGCATGTTTTTTAGGTTTTCCGATTAAACAGCACTGATCGGCACTGTTTATGTTCATGAAATCTATTCTGAAAGCCATTTTTAATGAAACAATGAAAACTGAGATTGATCAATATGAGGAAATTGTGATACATTTTTTGATACTTCTCCAATATGCTGTTTTTGAAGTACAATATATTGCTTAAGAAAACAGAGATGTTAAACAATAATATTGAAACTAATTTATGCCACTGACACACTAACCCTAAAAACAAAAAACAATTTGCAATACATAAATAGCAGAATTAAACACTTAAGGAGTTATGGCTGTATCTATAATTAGTCATAAAAGTTTATATTCCATCCTCTAAAGCTCAAATCTAATATTAGAACAGGAAAAATAACAAAGTTCCCGACTAGTACTACGAAAAAATACCTAAGATAAATACTGACCCCCAAAAATGATCGTTCCATCTAACATACATGGCGATGTGATAAGTTTATATAGTAATTACTGTGACAGGCCTAGCTGTTGTAAATGATTTTTTTAGCAGTTAGCAGTCTCAAAATGACTGACCCATGTTTTATAGTTATGGAATAAACCTAACTACAGCCTTAACTGCGCCTGGGCCACCGTCTGAACCACTAAATGCACTGCAGGAAAGACACAGGCAAAAAAAGATTATGACAAAAGTGATATCTGGCTGCAGTCCACCTCGTTTGGGTTTAAATGATAAAGAGGAGCCTGGTAGTGCTCACTGATCTAATGTGGGCAGAAAAGTGTGGAGTGAGGTGGTAAATAATTAACCAGCAGCACCGTGTGGAGGCTAATTGAGAATTAGGAATCAGATGAGAGATCATTTGAGCCTGAGCACAGCCTGAGTGGGAGAGGCAGGTCAGGGAGGAGCAGATAAACACCCATCTCAGGAAGTTATTAACTGGGGAGGAAGCCGGCCAGAAAATAGGAAGAAAGATAACACTTGGTTGGCTTTACGTGCACGGTCAAGAAATAGTATTTTTTTTTATAGTGGATATAGATAAAGAGAAGAGCATCTACTGACTGGCACAGCTTATTCTAGTGTATGTTTATTATGAGGTTGAAAGGAGGGCTGAGCGATATGGCAAAAAAACAAAAAAGAAACAAGAACAGTTTTTTATTTCTTAAACTGATGAATAAGTTTGGCTTTTTTTTTTTTTCTTTTATTAAAAAAATCACAAACGAGAATGCAATTCAACATGTAAAATCCTCAAAGTTTGAACTCTGCCCCAAATCTCATACTTTTACTGAAAGAGGATTAGCTGGCAACAACAAATTATAATGATTGATTTTTATTCATTTAAAAATTTAAATGCACAGCTCTACTTGCAAGGCAACTTGGCTGAACAACTGTTTAGTTTTCAGTTTTATATGTCAATGTCAAACAAAGTAAGAAATCAAGCTCCGAAGCTCATAGTATGCGTACTGATATAGCCAGAACACTACTAGTAAAAAGTGGACTTGGAAAAGAGCAGAAGTGGGGCCCTCATGTGCATATGATAATATGTGTGTAGCAGAGAGGAGCTATCGCTTTCACACCTCTCCGAGTTCAAAAGGGGTATTGTGAGCGTACACGCTGCTTCGCTGTGTGCCCGACTGTTTGCGCAAGTGTGTTATTAAAGGCGAGAAAAAGTCCTGGCGTCGACACGTTTTTCCCATTCCAGGTAGTAAGTCGGAGTGTGATGACAAATTTCCCAACACAAGCAAAAAAAACTGCACTGTCAGGAAGTTGAGTGCGGGCTCCTTTTTTCATAAGACTTTTTTTTTTCCAAGAGAGAAAGCATGTAGTGTAGGTTAACTTGCCTTTATGTGTGAGTGTAAGCGTGTGTGCAACAACCAGTGCTGCAAGAGGAGAGACAGGCACTCACTAAATGACAAGTTGACTTTATTCCCCCCACCAGACGCATGGCGCATCTACGGTCAGCACTACTAACTTAGGACAAAGAGAAAGTTTGAGAGCAGCAGGAAAGTTAACGGGGTGCAAGTCTGTGGGGACGCATTTATCACCAACAGACGCTTAATGAGAAATATATCAGCCATAACTTTTCTGCAAACACACGTGACTTTGGACAGAGAGGGGTGTCCGCTTATGAGCAGCATTTATTTGTAGCTTAAGCCTGCACTTTTTGGACTTTTTTGCAACAGTGGAAAAAAATGGACAAAAACAGAATCTAAAGGTGCACCATGTTAGTTGTCTCTCTTGAGAAATGTGGTGTTTTTAATGCAATAATATTACTTTAAAGGTGCATTGTGTAACTTCTCTGGTAGGGGTTGTCCACCTGAGAAGTCTTCAGTGAGATAGTATTTCTTGAAAAGTTTCACTGTATGGCATTAAATCTACTGAAATACAAGTGATTTTATTGCTGTGTGTGAGGTAGCCTCTTCATAGATCTGACTTGTAATATGGCCTGGTGATGTCATCTGCTTGTCTTCATGACGACAGAAATTTGTAAAAGACTCTACGCAAAGCATCTCCATAGAGACAAGTATAGATGGCAGATCCTCCACCGGAAAAGTTACACAGTGCACCTTTCAAAAGTCTTACTGTGGGACTTCTTACTCCGTATAGAAAACTCTATGACAAACCCCCCATTAGAAAAGTTGTGTACCTTTAACTTTAACTGGAACAAATAAAAAGCCTGCAATACGATAATCGCTTATAAATCACACAAGGGCATATCAAGGGCAAAAAATGATTCATGTTGACAATTCATTTTCCTATAGGCATATTCATAGTTTTTATGCCATTTTTATTAAATATTGCAGTTTTTATCTGTTTGTTATTTGGCAACCGAGACAATTATTTCCAGTAAAGAAAGCTCACTTCCACTTTAAGTTTCTCAACTTTTAAAGATACCTACACATTTGAGGCGGTCTTTTGTGTTATCTTTTATCCAATTTTATTTCTTCAAAACAAATTCATAGTTCAATTCTGGGATCGTCACACTGCAGTCGGAAAATGCGGCAAGTTGGCGCATAAAGATGATGCAACTGGTAGACAACCGCCGGTCTGGATCCTCCTGTTACCAAAGGCTTGCATCTTCACCACTATACGCTACTCTCAATATTTCATGCTAAAGTAAATTATAGCATGATAAAAACTATTTGTTTAGTTCAGAGTCTTATAAACTCTAGAGGCCCTGTTTCAAAGAGTGTTCATTAGTTATTATTGATAGAGAAAGCTGAACTATCATTCATTACAGTCTGTTACTTTCAACTGTACGTAAAGTTTGAATCGATGCGACTTTCCCAATTGTTATGGACTTTTGACTGGTCTTTATTAGAAATCGTACTTTTTCGTTTCTCATCTTAAAGGGTACCCTGGTATGAAGATTTAATTTGACACACACACTTAAAATCACACAAGGACAAGCGCTCAAACATTTGAAAAAAAAAAAAAAAAAAACACCAAAAAAACAAAGCGCAGAGCAATGATTATGCACCCGATCTGCTTACACCATATTTCATCATTACTGTGGAGAAAAAACACTCAACTATTGATCTGCGCCAGTGCTTTCCTATCTCTCTCCCCGGCTCAGATTCTTGCTTTTTTCAGGCTTTTACTTCTCTCACACAATCATAACAAGACTTTTTCTCCCCTCCAATGGATTCCCACTTGTAAACAAGATCAGAAACACACACTGCTTAAAAATTATCTCCCCAAACTGGATGTGAACAAACAAAGAGTCAGAAAGGCGGAAATAGTGGACACTAAACTGCCGACACCTGTGCAATCGAACGCAATCCTGTACAGTGACCCTGCAATGAGCATGGCTATAGTTCAGCTCTTTCATCAATCACAAGAGGGCAGATATACGAACTGTGAAACAAACTCTGCCACTTTACAGCTAACTTCTCCTTTGCATCAGATTAAAGTACTCACTCCTATCTTAACTAGTGAAGGAAAAGAAATGGATAACAGGTGGGTATTAGTGCTGAAACCTTTTCCAAAATAAATGAAAATGTAGTGTCATTTGAGCCATCAAGATATCAAATCTTATTATTTAATTGACCAGTGTTTCTGACGTTTTAATTATCTTTGTACACATTATTTTCTTAATTGTTTTATTGCTTCTGTTCAGTTGTAAAAGCGCTAATGAATAATTTGACTAATAATAATAATAATCATCATCATCATCATTTCAAGCAGTGATTCTCAAACTGTGGTGCAGGTGCCACTAGTGGTTCCTGGGCTACTTCAGGTGGCACTCAGTACTCTGCAGAGAGGTAATCCCTGAAATATGAATGATAATAGCACTAAACAGATGTCAGGGCATTTTATAATGGAAAAAATGTATTTCTACAATTCTTTAAGCCTCCGCACAATCCACAATAAGTTTGACACTGTGATAACTGGATATGTGAAATGTGGATAATGTTAATACAGAGAAACCTACTCTGAAAAAGTTTCAATTTGTATTTTTTTCAATAAGGCACAGTTCTTTTGATTTAAAAATGATCCAATTATTTTTGTAAGTATAATTTTCTTATTCACTCAACACTCCCTGTCCACTGTCCTCAACATCTTGAGTGAGATGGGTTTTCAAAAGGTTTCATCAACTTGACTCATGTTCCTGCATGCATTAAGTCAGTTTATAAGAGCAACTCTTTACAGAGGTTGGACAAAGCAGCTTTGTAAAGTTAGAATACATTTACTGAAAATTGGCATCAGCCTAAAACCTTACGCATGAGTTTTGTTGTTGTTTCAGTGAGGGCACAATGAACTACGGTGTGTGGGTTAAGTTGCTCTGCATACATAAAGATGCAGCTCCAGCTCTTAGGTGCTTCTTGCTTTTTGCACCCTCACACACACACACACACACTCTGGGCAAAGAAACTAGCTGTGGTAAGTAACAAGTGAAAACGCCATCTGTCAAGCGAGAGCGCATTTGCTTTGCCTCAGCACTTTCAGGGGAATGCCTTGAAGACAAAAAGGTCCTTGTTCTCAATCTCTCCGCAAATCCCATCTCTCATTCTTCCTCCCTCTTCCTTCATCCCCCTTGCTCCGCGCGCCTTGCCGCTCCGCCACCATCAGCAAAGTTGCACACATAAGCATTGGTCAGCGTTCAATTACCGTGAACACCAGGGAAGGATGGAGAAAGTACTTGACAGAGAAATGCACTTCAAGCACTGATTAAATACTGATACCATGTATAAAAAGCTTAGCCCCTAGGTTGTGTGTCCACACACAGAGTGAGAACAGAAAATGGGGAGAATGTGTGTATGAAGAGAGAGAAAGCAAAGGAGGGGCTCATCTCCAATACTGATACAACTGTTTCATCATTATGACCCTCTATTACAGTACTTGCCAACTTGCTTACTACATACTTTTGATACACTCCGCAGAGTGCTGACTCCAACTAAAGCTGCTGATATGAAGTCATTAGGGGGTGAAGTTTCTGTTTTTCTTGAGCCCTCAGAGCTTCCCTATTACTCTTCAGTGTTTAAGGCTTATAATGCTCAGAGCAGGGACAAGGCAGCATATAATGGCCCATTTACCAAAGATCAATCACAAGATATTTAGTTTCAACCCATTACAAATGTTCTTTTTATAGCACATATCTTTGTCTGTCTGAGTTCATGTCAACCATTACTGTCTTAATTTTCATTTGGTTTAAGTTGTTTATAGATTTTTACCAAAGAGACCCACCGAAGTGTCACAGCTTGTATTCAAGTGCAGTCCACAAAACAGCTGCTGTAATAATCTGTTGTCTCATGAATTGTGACTGGAAGCATTGATCAAGTTTGTGTCTTTCTTGTCAAGACGAGAGTAACGGAATGACTTCCTGGTTGTAAAGGTTAAATTCTAAATCGCTCAGGCAAAGAGAGACTGTGGTATTGTAGTAAGTGTTTGGTTCTTTAGTGACATTAATTATTTATTATGGACAGTAGGCCAACAACAATACAAGTCCTTTTACTTAAATGTGAAGGCGGCTATAAACCCACATCATAAAATATATCATAGTTCAGAGTGCCTCTTCACATCCCACGTGCTTGTATATCATACGTGAATTCAGACGAACAGGGCTATTTATCACGGTGTATTTCCATTGGCGGTTCCGGTGGTAGCGCGAGCTGCGGCGGAGCCAGACCTTTGTCCGCCGCCGGTGCCATGTTGTTGCCATGGCTCCCTCGTGCCTCCGCTCGCGCTGCGAAATAACGCCGCTGTGATGAATCAGCATCTCTGCAGCGAGCCCGGACAGAGTTTATGCAGCCAGGCCGGTCTACAGGCGTGCTCCACTGCCCCCAGACCAACAACACAAGCTACACACACGTCTCACTCCATCACAATGTTTACTAAGACAGACGTAAAGCCCGTGAAAAGGCGTCTGACACAAAGCAAACGTCAAAACAGTCGCTCGACAGACCGAGTGCCCTTTCAACAGCGGGCTACAGGCTGCTCTAACGTAAATACTCCGCTAATTGAGCCAACCAGGAGGTGCTCAGCCCCGCTAATCGCCTCACAGTCAACAAACTCGCCACAAAGCGAGCTGGATGTAGATATTGTTGTATTCTTTGTTGTTTCCGAGAGCCCGTAATACTCATGTCATAACCTCTAATTAAACCGATGATGAGTTAGTGAAACACAGCAAAACGCACACAAACAGCCCCAAACTGAAAATAAAATTGTCTGTCGTATTGTCTTACCTGCCAGGAAACACAAAACGCGTGATTTGGAGAAGCGACAACAGCGGCTCACCGTGTGCGTCTCTGTCGCTTTCAGCACCGCGGCGGGAGGACAGTCGAGGAGCTAGCGGTAAGGTTATGTGTAGTAATGGGGCTTTTCTTATTAATAAGCTCCGTTTTTATAGTTTCACTTTAAAAAGCCCCGTGTTTGTGTCAAACGCGGGATTTACTATACGAAAAGACGACCTGACTGCGCTGCCCTCTTCGCGCCTCTTCTCATTCCGACACATGGCTCCGCTTCGAGCCTTGACAGCCGTGCGCCACGCTACACCCCCTTTGTGTTATTATGAAATCACACTCAGCAAAACAGACACTACAATCAGCACTTTTGAGCCCATTTTCAAAATATGCCTTTCGGCTGACTCACCAGAAGTCACTGACGGTGGACCCTCGGAGGTGAAGTTCAGCCGGTGCGCACAGATACTTGGAGAAATGTTTTTCCGCTCACGCCTCCTCCTCGGTCTCTACATATATCCTCTCCTTCCTCGCTTGTTTTAGTCAGTGGTCGGAGGCGCCAGACGTCAAATGATGTTTGGATCACATGGTTTCATTCATTAGGCACCTACGCAAGCCACATTTAAAGAGACACCGAACAGTAGCTACTACTTTGTGATGGACATCAGTCAGTGGAAAGTGTGAGTCGCAGCACCACCTCCTGCACTTCTAAACTTAGAGCGCACATTTTGCACGACTGATTGGCTGCCGCTATTTAGAGAAGGACAGCGGACAGCAACACGGAGAGCGCAGCTGCTCATTCCCCAGCTAAAGCTTTGAGGGGCAAGTCACAAGGTCCATTATCTCATTAAAACAATAGCCCACTATGTTTGCATTGTGTATATATATATATATATATATATATATATATATATATATATATATATATATATATATATATATATATATATATATATATATATATATATATATATATATATATATATATATATATATATATATATATATATTATTTATTTATTTATTTATTTATTATTTTTTTATTTACATTGAACCCACTAATAAACATGTATATTTTGAATGCTTCATTGCTTCATTTTCACCCAAAAGTCGAGTTTATAATTTCCATTTCAGTTACTCTTAAATATTCTTTAAAATTGCTATAAAATAATAAACAGTTATAAGGTCATCTTCTTAATTCATGAGGAATGATCATAACTTAAAAAGTTGTCGTTGTAAAAGTGCATCTGTATCTATCCCAATTATTTAAAACTAATTTCCTATAAAATCATCACCTTTTGACCATTTTGACTTTGGGATGCTTTGACATCGGCCTGTTGCTATTCCATTTTATGTTATGGTTGACAACAGCAGTTATTATCCATTCACCATCCATTCCACCACATGGCACAACTTCCCGTTTTTACATTAATTTGAGATGGTCACCATATTGCCAGCAAAACCTATTAACTGGACTAGAAAAGCTGCTTTCATATTAGTATGTTTTAAAAGTGTTTACAAGATTAACAAGCAATAAACAGTGCTAAACAATTATACATATCTATAATACACCAGCTGATCTTATTTACTGTGTAATTTGCAAACAATTCTGATCATTAAGGACAATTTGTAGCCATTTGTCAATATTCCATTTCCTTCTCTGAGGTTCTAATAACTTCCCATAAGAGCACTCAGCCAGTTTTAGCCTCCCATTTCCACATAATTGCTAATCATTTATATAAAAAAAAAACTGCTGGTACAGTGGAGTCCGATTGCATTTGATTTATCCATATAGGTCATTTGGAGTGGTAATTATTGAGGAAACAATAGATTTTACTTTTGAGATTAGAACTGAAAACTTTGGATGACTTACAATAGTATGTAGGCTAAATAATTTAATTGTCAACCAATGGTATTAGAGATCACTTGGCACAGAATAAAATAAAAGCCACGGTAATAATTAGTCAGTAGTCAGTAATAATTTATTTATTTATTTATTTTTTCTTAAGGCCAATAAATGTTTATACAAAAGAATAGTGCCTGTGTGATAAAACGAAGCATGCATGGTGTAGGGAAGATATTGAAAACCCCTTTTTTAGCTGCTCAGTAATGGTGGCTCTTGGCTTTGCTCTTGGCCCAGACCACATGCAAACACCATGTTACTGCAAAGGTCAGTGATTAGAGTGATTGAGTGGGGATGACAGGCAGCAGCTGCTCTACCTGTGGACGGAGGAGCCACGCTGTGCCCTCTCAACTCTTTCACAGAGCCCCAAGTTTCCTCTTTGGATTATCTGTCACCAAACCTCCACCTTAAACCTGTGGCTGGTGTCAACATGATTGACACAGAAAACATCCGTTACACCTGGGCTGGAGACAGGCACAAAGCTGGTGTTAAAGGCAACACAAGTGGAATAATGAGAGGCAAATGGAAGTCTCTGCAGCAATAGCTAATCTTAACGGGCAGCACGGGCACAAGCGGAGAACAACCTTTTGGAATAAAAGAGGGATTACCACGACACTGCGGCACCCGAGGAAAAACCATTGCACGCCCAAATAAACAGGCTGAGTGCACTTAGAGCACGAAGCTGCAATTTAATTGAGAAACACTGGTGTGGATTGGTTTAGGAAAAAATAAACTAATCCTACAACTGCTATAAATTGTTCAATTATAATGAGGACATGGCTCTTCACAAACCACCACTTTCTTCTATAATTTTTAGACCACATTCTGCACCTGTGCACTGGCTGAATAGACCCACAGGTCTATCTCCTTCCAACACAAAGTGGCATCTGTTAATCCAAAATGTAGCAGCTCGAAGCGTTGGTACTGCCCATAATATCTAAAAAGTACCTCACAACTCTTGAGCTGAATTCAGTTTCTGTAGCTTCAGAAATCTCATAACGCTAACACTCAACTGCACTTCTGTACCTCACTATCACACAAGTTCAGAACTCTGTAGAGAACTCTAAGATAGTACCCTTAAGTTTTTCAATGTAGTAGGGCAGGACACCTCCATTGTGTTCTTTTTTTACTCTAATAATTCATTAATAATTCTTTCATATTTTAGCATTTGGTGAATACACCTCTCCAGTAAAGAATAAAATTACAAGAGTCAAGTCAAAAAAGTGTGCATAGAAAATAAAGTCCCTGCTGGGATAGCTGCCCATGTGACCTGATAAAGCAACATGATGAATGGATGGATGATGTTGGCCAATGTAAGGGTCGTATGGGGCTTTTCAAACAAGTACAAGCAGGCGCACTGATCCCTGGGCGCCATCTGCTGGCTGGGGCAGGGGAAAACAAAAAATAATAATAGCAACTCAAACATTTAGGCTTTAATGTTTTTTTTTAATTATTATTATTAAATCAAGCACACCAACCAAGTTGCTGTTGTGCCACAGACATAAAAGACAGGATACATACATAGAAAAAAAAGAGAAAAAAAAACAAAACACAAGGACAGATTACCTGGAAATGCGCATAGATCTATACCAGTTAAAAGTCTACCATTCATAAGAATAAAGCATGACAGTATAGCAGTCGTTTTGTGCAAAAAAAATTGTCCCAGAATAAATCTTTGCAGTTCAAGTATGCATATTTTACAGAAGGGAAGGTAATATCAGAAATGACAAACTGTACAGCTATACATACAAACACTAAAATAAGGCATGTTCAACGTGCTGGGTGGTATGACTAATCCATAATTTTGTTCTGTTGTCTTTCAGTCTTCATTAAAATAACATTTTTTGATTCTAACAAAAATAGTCTTTTTCAAAAAAACAAAAACAAAAAAAAAACAACCAACAAGTTTAGACTTCATAATTGATAATGGTAAAGACTCAAACAGCTTGGCGGTCTTCCAGTAACCATCTGCTGTGGTGTGATCAAAATCTGACAATGGCTGAAATAGTAATTATAGCTAAACAGAGCTTGATTACCTGAATCCATATCCAGACTGAAGACAGCTCGTAAATGCACCTCGCGCACATGTTGGCCGTAATATCAGTCCAAACATAAGGCCATAACTGCTTTAACTACACACCGCACCTGTGTTTGAGAGAAAATGTGGTTGCAAGACCAACCGATCCAATTTCACGTGTACATGAATAAATAATGCATCAAAATCATCTGGATGTTTAAGTCCTGAGTGCATTTCAATGTTTGAAAATTTAAGATATGTCCAAAATGTAATGAGCACATATATGCTTGTGTGTTCGCCTCTTTGAGATCAGTTCTTCTTCTTGATGCCTGAGCTACGATTGTTGAATAAATTGATCCCAGATCTGCCATTGCCATTGGCCACTCCACTGACGGCGACTCCAGGCTGTTGGAGCACCTTGTCTAGTGTAGTCTTCTTTATAGCTGCTGGAGAAATACGCTCTTGATCTGCAAGAAACTGCAGCTCCCTACATGTACAAAAAGAGATGTTTTAAGAAGTTTTAAAATGACACCAGAAAAGAATATTGAAACACTGATCACGCTATAATAGTCATGCCTGTAAAACTATAACACCAAACAAAAACCATATTAACCTCACCGTGTTCTGATGCATGAAGCCTCCACTGCGTTGATCAAAAGACTGCGGAAGCCACCACTCTCCATGACGTGCAGGGCGTGGATGGTGGCTCCTCCAGGGGAGCACACGTTGTCCTTCAGTTGGCCAGGATGTTGCTCCGAGTCTAGAAGCATCTTGGCAGCCCCCTGAATTATAGAAGTAAAAAATAGCAGGGGAACAGGATGTTGTCTGATTAAACATTTGCCCATTTTCTTTCTGATCATATCAACATTCCTTCTCATGTTAGTTCTGGTAAAGTTAATTTTAATTGTTCAAAATACATCACAACTCACCAGTAAAGCCTGAGCGCCGAGCCTGACAGCCAACCTCCTGGGTAGACCCATTTTTACACCTCCGTCAGCTAGAGCGTCCAGGGCAGTGAATGCCTGTTTGAAAGGTTAGGGGAACATAAACACATACATTTAATATTACAAATTACAAAAAGGTATGTAGTGTTCAGTCATAACCTTACATATGCAGGTCCACTTCCACTTAGACCAGTCACAGCATCAATGAGGTCCTCCTCCACCTCTGTGCAGAAGCCAACACTGGCCATGAGCTGCTCCAGTAGTTTGCCATCTTCTACCTGATGTTTAAAAGGTGCAATTAAAAGGATCAATAATAGTTAGTTAAATTTTTTTCATTATCATTTTTATCAGTCTCTAACCTCCGCATGTGTCCCAGTGGCATACACTGTAGCTCCCTCTCTCACTACCACTGGCGTATTGGTCATGCACCTCATAACTTTAGGGGTTGGACGATACTGAAGCAGTTTCTGATAAAGGAAAATAAGACAAAAATGCCTTTACACTGGACTCATGATCAGATTCTGCATAGATTTGAGCATCGTTTTATGTGAGGCCTCAGCTGACCTTCTCTATAGAGCTGATGGTCACACCTGCAGCACAGGAAACAATAAGATGGCGATCCTCGATGTCTGGTCCAATCTCATCCAAAACAAAGGGAATGATGTGAGGCTTCACAGCCAGAAACAGCACATCACTCTTACTCACAGTCTCTTTGTTACTAGTTGTCAGGTTAACGCCCATTTTCTGCATCAAAATAAGAGCATATAGTTAGGGAGACACAAACACTTTTCTATACAATGAGGGTTTCTCACCCTGAGTCCTGACACAGTGGGCAAGTCTGTGTCTGGGGAGCTTGCTGTAATCCTGTGAGTGGCGATGACACCTTCAGGGGCACATAAGTATAATGTTACATAAGTGATCTATAAAAAGGTGTTTGTAATACAATTTAGCACTGGTTTGATATGGCATTGTTGAATTTTCGACACCCAGTCTCACCTGCAGCAGTGAAGCCTTTTACAAGTGCATGAGCCAGCTGGCCCGCTCCAATGAATCCAACGCTCATCCTGAGAAGTGATGTGGCGTCTTTGTCCTGAAACAAACGATATTTATTAATACAACTTACGCCCAGTATCGAGATCTATTTATCAACAGCAAATAATAAAAAGGTAGTAAAAGTAAATTAAGCATTTCATTCTTGTTTTCATTATAAAACAAAAGGTAAAGTCATCAAGATGTTTATCATTTTATACCTGGCTATTGTACAAGTCAAGGCTATACCTGTCTTTTGTGTATTGTGTATGTTACATGGGCAGGGCAGGCTATTCTGCAACTTGCCCTAAAGAAAGCAGATGTTGTGCAATGAACTATTTTAGAGCTATTCTGGTTTACATTGGTTGGATCTTTTGCTGCTGAACTAAGGTTGTTTGTAAAAAGCCACTAGACTGGGAATAACGTTATCTCTAGAGCCAAAGAAAAAGAAAAAAAGAGACACAAACAATAAAAAGATAGCATCCTTTAGCTAGGTCCCGTTTGTCTTTAAGTGAACGCTGGCTCGCTTAAAAATCAGTGACAACCGCGACATTTTATTTAGCACGAAGATATTTTACCTGTCCTTAGATAATCCTAGTGAAGCCCTTGAGTCGTGACTGTGAGAAAGCTTGCCTGCGGGCCCCGGATTGAGACAAAAATCTTCTACTTTTATGTCAACGTGGCTTCCTTCTTCCAGCTTAGGCCATGCGCTCGAGGAGGCTAATAGACATCGGTCTTAACCAATGAGAACTCACACTAGTTCACATTTAGCCAATCATCAGCAAGAAGACGGTAGTGGGCGGGTCTTACAGTACATCCTATCCCCGTTGCATCAGTCACTGCAGGTTTAAGCGCGATCATACCGCCTACAATAATGTAGGTCAAATTCATGAACCGCCCGTGAACTTATAAAGTGGGTTATATTTATATGCTGAGAGAAGTCGGTGTTTAAAGACTGGTAAAGCTGTATGATAAAGTAACTGTTTCATGCATTGGTACTTGAAATGTGTGCCTTTTCAAACCTGTGTCTTAGGGTTAGGGTCCAAAAATACTCTTTTATTATTAAGCTCGTTTTAGCTTCAAGTATAGTTTTTCCAGATCATATTACATATAACTGAAGAGTGTTTAATTTTGGACAGTAATGAAATAAATAGGCTGATTTAAAAAAAATAAATAAATATAGCTTGTCTTTCAAAGAAGTAGGCCAACTCTGGAGATGGCCATTATGAATTACTTTGTGACCAATATGATCCAGATTCAGGCCTAGGTCTACAGGGGTGCAAAAATTTACATTACACCCCCATTTAATGCACCCTCCTTTGAGGCTGGTAAAATTATGACACTCTGTAAGGCTGTGACTGTCTTTGCACCCCTTTGAAACTCAGCACCTTCAGTTTGGTCTGGACCAGGACCTGTCCATATTCAAGTCCAAGTTGTGAGTATGTGAGGAGGCCTGAGTGACACTGTCCCATGTCAGTGGTGCAGCTATGCCACATAATTATGCATCTTAATAACTTGTTATGTCCTTAAGCCCATTTTTTACATTCATTAGTCTACATTCTACCTAAAATATACCCAATAATTAGAGCTACTAAAATGTCATTATTGTTAAAATAATATATATTTACATAATCATAAGTTAGAATACAATATTTGATTCCATAATGTGAAATATGTGTATGCCCTTCTAGTATGTTTTCAATCCCATGCCAACAAGCTATACAATATTTTTATAGGCCTTCTTTAATTAAATATCACTGACTCAGAGTCCAAAAGTGGAGTGAGATATTTTCCACAGGTTGAATTAGAATGAAGGATTGTTATTCAAACAGGAGACAGGAGGCCAGCGCCTTTCACTTCCCCTTAGATTTGACAGAATCTCAAATCAAGCCCGGCCGGACAGTGTGTACACTAATGAGCCGAGGTTTTGAATATAGTTTTGGCTTTGTGTCTCGTGGTACTTCACTAATGGATATTCTCTGTATTACCATGGAACCGGTGCATTACTGTCATTTTGATACAGATTTTAATAAGATTGAGCCTGCTGTCTGTCAGATATGCCATACTAAATTTACAGCACTCTCCTAGAAGAGGCTCTGTATGTCTTCACACGTATTTTCTCTCCATGTGCAGGACTGGAATGTAGACGGACGTTTGTGTGCTGCTGTCTATATTTAAAATCTGAGCTCAGAGGCACCAGCTGCAGAGGCACTTCCACCTCAGTCAGATGGATGTTTAGTAAGCATCACTTCAGTCTCAACAGGTGCAGTCTGGACAGTCAAATTAGCATTTTAATTTAATAATAGGACGAAGCAGAGAATAGTCAAGTAAAGCTTTGTCTACAAAATTAATATAGCACAATTGATTAAATAAAATCATGCAAGCCAAATTAATATATTCATACCATCAAAAGTCAAAACCACCACTGAACCAAACCCCTTAATTATGATGGGCATATGGAAGAAGCAATTAATTTGAGACAATAAACAACAAAATTGTAAAAGTAAAAGACATGCATGTATGTTCAAATGCCTGTCAAAGCCTTATACAGTTCTGTAAAACATTGTCTCTGTTTAGTTTAACCAGGTACTTTAATAATCATCATCATTCCAAATAAAAATAAATTAAAAATGCATTGATCTTCTTTGGGAAAAGTGTTGTTACGGCAAAACTTACAGTGCCATCAAGAACTCAACTTGTGCCCTCTCTGCTTCATGTTCTTCACACTGACAAAAAGCACACATCCAAGTCAATTTAGCCTGTGCTGTGTTCTAACGCCCGCCAGCCTCGGCCTGTGTGCTGAGGCGTGACAACACTCACTGCCTTCGTCTTCTTTGACAGAAACCTTCAGAGAGTTATTAAAAATACCCAAACAGACAAAATGCCCCCTTTTTTGTGGCATGCAGCAAAAAGTGAAGTGAGTTGTTGCTCCCATGATTGGAGCCTGAGCTGGGAACAGTGGAATTGGGGAAAAAGAAGAAGAGGCACGGCTCTGTGGAGGAGGAGGAGGAGGAGGAGGAGATGCATATTTAATATCAGAGACAGACAGAATTTTTTTCCCAGGTGCTCATTTTGGGCTCCAGCAGCAGGAGGGAGTACAGTGACTGACAGAGACTGAATACACAGATAAAGAAGCTACGAAGCAATGTTTAAAAATCAAGTGTTTAATGTCACAAGAATGTAATAAAAGGTTCCCCAAGAGCAATATAAAATCAAAACAAGAACAACTTTACAACTGAAAGCCCCATGACAAATATGTAGAAGATTGAGTTGTTATTTTTGATGTAAAATGCAATGACAGAATCAATAAAGCCTTTTGTTTATTTTTAGTGATATGAAAAGTTGAACAGGAGTCACATGGATAGCTTAATCTATTACAACTTAAATGTGTTTTGGTAGCTGAAAAATATGCTTTTCTTCATGGAAATGTTATTGCTTCTCACCAAATCAGACCAAGTTACAGGACAGATCTGCGGAGAGGCAACCCCGCTCACAGTCAGAATACCAGTTTTTCTAGATATTTTTGAGCTATAAAACCACCTGTAAGTGAATTAAATGAAAGGTAGAGCTGTTTAATGTCATACTGTGGAACATTCCAGGCAGAGCAGTGGCTATCCACAGAAACAAGCAGGTGACGAACCCCTAAGCAAAAAGTTACACAGTGCACCTTTAAGTATAGTTATATATTTTAACAGCTCAACCACAACAATTACACATATTTTCCTTCATTTGTGTTCTTATGCTTTATCCGGGCTGCATATTTTTACTAAATAGGCCTACATTTAAAGGGCACTTTTTATCGTTTTGCTCTGGAAGATTCTGAAGTCTCATGTTAAATTTGTTGGAACTGTGTGTAGAATCCCTGAGTCGTCCAGCTAGAATCCATGGCAAAAGGAGAAATTCAGTTTGTCAGCTGAACAAAATATTATTTGGTCAAATACATTTCGCAGCTCATCCAAGCTGCTTCTTCAGTTCTGGTCAGACGCTGGTGGACACTGCCTTATATCTGCCTGAAGGGAGGAGCGAACTACACTGAAATTACTCTGAGACTAACACACCTATTTGTTTACAGTTTCTGTTAGTTAGCTCGGCCTATTGAATATGCACTGAGTGTGGGGTCTTGTTAGCAGAACCATTCAGGGCCATAATGGGTGTTTTCACACCTCTGGACCTGACCTGGCTAGTCGTTTGAGCTGGTTTGAGAGGGGAGTTAAAGAGGCTTTTTTTTGTCATGAAAGAGAATCCTTCCTTGAACAGAAATGGAGGTCTCAGACATCATTTGTCTCCCATTTATAACTCTATCCTCAAACCTAAATCAAAACAAACAAAGAAAACAATAGGGCAGCCACGTCAGGTCCAGAGGTGTGAAAACACCCATCATGGCCCTGAATGGTTCTGCTAACAAGATCCCACATTCCACTCCTACTGCATATTTAATAGGCCGAGCTAACTACCAGAAACTGTAAACAAATAGGTGTGGTAGTCTCAGAGTAATTTCATTGTAGTTAGCTCCTCCCTTCAGGCAGATATAAGGCAGTGTCCACCAGTGTCTGACCAGAACTGAAGAAGCAGCTTGGATGAGCTGCGAAACGTATTCGACCAAATAAAGTTTTGTCCAGCTGACAAACTGAATTTCTCCTTTTGCCTTTGTTGGAACTGCATATTTTATATTGCTGCACACAATATTTGTCAAAACATACATCCAGGGACATAAGGAAGAGGCTGACATTAGCATAGACGTAGCATCACTCAGTATGTGAGCTTGAAGCAGACAGTGGCCCTGCGGTGCCCTGTCCCTCCTCTCTCTGCTCCCTCTGGCGATATGGGCAAGATGGACACCTGTCTGCTCTCATTGCTCTCAAACTGTAGACTGTACAGAGTGGAGAAACAGCCATGTGAGACAGAGGCCTTGGGGAGAAGACTAGAGCCGGCACACAGCAACTGCTAAATGGGGATCCACACAGGAGCAGGCCCCTAATGGACCGACGCAGTGTTTGTGGCAACAGTACACATCAGTCTCTCCTCTGTCATGTACCGACCATTGTTACATCTCCCTCTGAAAATCATATTAGTCAGGCTAAAAGCACGGTCTCAGAGGAGGCCTGTCACCGGAGGTCAGTTTGCAGCATTTATCAAGACTCGAATAATTTTAGAGTGGCATTTGGAGGAAACAAAACAAGCCACTATATTTGGAGGTTGTGCATCGTTAAATATGTAGCAGGGAAATGTTTCTAGTAACATACAATAACACAATATTCATGACATATAGAGTTTATTATTTAGTTTGACGTTGAATGTCTGTCAGCAAGAAGATATGCTTGTTTATTATTATTATTATTATTATTATTATTATTATTATTATTATTATTATTATTATTATTATTATTTACATTTTGTGAATTTGAAACTAAAATATTGATCTAAAAAGACTTAATAGAAAACAAAGCTATTGACATCCAGAGGTCCTGCTTCTTTTATAGTGTCATTTTCAACAGTTTTGAGCGCAGATTTTTTAAAATAATGTATATAATAATATAACTATATAGGCCTACAGAGCAGTGGGTGGAGATTGTGGGTAGGCAAAAACAGATTTTTTTGGTTCACTGAAGTCACAAATGCAAAAAAATACAGGACTCAAACGTGCATAAATCAATCAAAAAACTATTTGAGTGAGCTAATTACAAGGGAACACTGTTATAACATGGTTTAAAAGCTCATAAAAATCTATTTTACATAATATGTTCTCTTTAAACATAGTATCACATACTATCAAACACAATTCCATTGAGATTAGAAAAAACAACATTTTCGTGAATAATCTAATCTAATGGATCCCTTATTTCCAGATTCAGATCTGCACTTCTAGTTTATGAGTCCAACACAATCATAAACTATTTTTTCACAAATCTTGCACCACCACCACCAGTGTTATTCTCTAACATTAACGCTTTGGATACAAGAACAGCCAGCTGGCGTTGGATTTGCACTTGAGCCCCGATACTGTTATAGCTTATGTACGCCGCTCACTGAGACTTTGTGTAATACTTCCACAATGTTCACAGATGTGAGTGTAAACTTGAGAAATCCTGGATTACAGAAAGTGTCCCAAGCAAAGTGTTGAGGAGCAATGTGTGAAGAAACGGAGCAAGATATTTATCACCATTTGGGAGTGAGAAATACTTTAATGAAGAGAAAATGAGAATGAGAGGGGAGAGGCTCAGAGGGACGGAGACCAAGTGATGATTAAATGTATCAGATTTAACCAAAATTGTTGTTCCTGTTTGCAACCTATTGCCGTAATATGAGTATTTTGGTAATGGTTAGTAGACACTATAGATCCTATGTTACGCAAAACTGACTCTGGTGAGCTGTAAGCCATGTTATAATGCTGTTACCTCCTCAAAAACATACCTGGAGTTGTGTTTTGTTTCATTCACACATGTTTGAGTGATCCTTTATTATTAGTCTGTCTACATCTCCAAAACTCAAAATCCTCTGTTCCATCTGTGACGTCATGTAGTGGTACTTTTCAAGTTAATAGCTTGATACCATTTACTGTTGAAATTATCCAAGTGATTCTAGTGAAGGTGTATGGAGTTTAAAAACACAATGGAGAGCTTCTTGTATTACCAACTGACTCACAAGATGGAACAAAGTGTTTTCTGATTGAGAGAACTGTCACGGGGTGACTGGACTGGGCGTGTGTGGGTTGATTGGAAGGGAGGTGTGTGTGTGCGCGGGACTGACTCTGACCCTGCCCCCAAATCAGTACTAATAGGGCACAGGTGTGTCAGTAAAGAGGGGAGAGCGGTGCGAGTGGCAGCACGACGGGGCTGAGCAGAGGAGAGCGGTGCGAGTGGCGGCACGACGGGGCTGAGCAGAGGAGACGGACGGTTTTGGGAGCTGGGTCGGGCGTCCGCGGTACCAGACATAGGGCCACGCTGAAGGAGCGCAGGAGGTGGGCAGAGGAAGCGGCGCACGACCTTGGCGCCCGAGCGACAGGACGCAACGTGGGAACAGTGGAGGGGGCGAGTGTGACAACCCCCCTCCTCCCAGCTAAGTGGCTTTTCTTGTTTGTTGTGCGTGTGGCAGGGCTACTTAAAGTTGCATGTTTTAATTTGGATTTTAGTGAAGTATTCTGCAAATTAGCCCTGGCCCAAAGTCCACTGCTCAATTAAGAGTTCCTACCTGTTGCCGGCCAACTGACGGCCTGTTCCTGCACGCAGGCCTCCTGAGCGCATGGACGAGTGCAGCGCGCGCATGGCAGAGCGGCCAGGATAAGAGGGAGAGACTGAGGCATAGCGGGAGCTGTGGAGGAGCACCGGAGCCGCGATCCCAGGGGACCCATCCACCTACCTCCAATGAGGGACTCTTAATAGTTTAGCTTTTAGTAGTTTGGGACATTTTATCATTCATAGACTCAATAAATTTTGTACATTTCTTTTAATTACGTGTGGCATTTTTATTTAATAGAGCACCTCCCCTTGGGACCAGAGGTTTTTAAATTGGGGCGTGTCCGGCCCGTGACAGAAAGTGGCGTTGTAGGCAGGATTGGTCCTTGGGTTGAGCCTCTATTAAATAAATATGTCTACTGAAGAGACACAGTCAGGTGGACAGTCCATGATGATGATGCCTTTTTTTATGGGCGGACCTTGGGTGTCAAGATTTAGTGGGACACAGTCCGATGTTAAATTTGGAGAATGGCGGAGCCAAATAGAGACACTGCTTACTTTCCAACCTATCAGAGACTCTCAAAAAGCTGACTTTGTTCTAGGATTTTTAGATGGAGAAGCAAAACGGGAGATTCTAGCTTTAGACCGGACTGAAAGGAACACCTCAAAGAAGATTTTTGATGCACTGTCTGAACTGTATGGAGACAACACCCATGTTTCCATTTTAAGAGCTCAGTTTTTCAACTGCAGACAGGAGTCTAACCAGTCACTGAGGGCTTTCTCTTTACGATTGCGTGAACTGTTTTCCAGGTTGAAGCAGAGAGACACCATGGGCTTGGAGCGGGGAGATTTGGTTCTAAGAGACCAGTTTGTGATGGGCCTGAAGGAGGGCCCCATCCGCCAAGAGCTCAGGCGGCAGGTGCGAAAGAGCCCCCACCTTACCTTTGAAGAGGTAAAAATGGAAGCTCTGGCCCTAGAGGAGGAGCAGGGTGAACATTGGCCAGCCTATGACTGCTTGGCGGTGAGTAGAACGCCCCCGACAAATACAAGTGTAGCTACGGACTGGAAACAAGAGTTGCGTGCTGAAGTTATGAAGGATGTAAAGGAGCAAATGTCAGCAATGACAAAGACAATTTTGGAAGAGCTAAAGGGAGCGGTCTCCCCTCCTTTTGACACCGCTCGACACCCAAGTAGAAGCCCGAGACCTAGAACCCCTCTTAATGCAAGATTTAAGTGGGATCCACAAGGCCGTCCTATATGCAATGTGTGTGAACAAATTGGTCATATTAGTCGTAGGTGCCCCTCCAAACTGTCCAGTCAGGGTTTTTAAATGCCCCGGCCACTGCGGGTCAAGTGTCCGGACCCTCTCCTGGTGACCCAATCAATTGCAGTCCTAAAGCTAAGCTTATTGGAGATTGTCCCCTAATAGATGTGGGTGTAGATGGGATAAATGTTAAGTGTTTGGTAGACACTGGATCTCAAGTAACGCTGTTTAGTGAGAGTGTCTGTAGGAAGCTCCTTGGGAGTAAGCAACTAAAAAGCGAAGGATTGCCATGGTTAACATTGAGGGCTGCTAATGGGCTTAATATCCCATGGGTGGGTTACATGGTAGCTGACTTTGTCATCCATGGGGTCCGGGTGCCAGCAGAAGCTTGCATCCAGCAGAACGTAATGATGCGAATTATAGCTCGTTCAAGCTTGAGCTTCTTGCCATGAAGTGGGCGGTAGCAGAAAAGTTCAAGGACTATCTTTGGGGTGCAAAATTTTCTGTTGTGACGGACAATAACCCACTGGTACATTTACAAACGGCTAAGTTGGGAGCGACGGAACAAAGGTGGGTCGCACAGTTGGCCAACTTTGATTACTCAATCAGATTCCGCCCAGGAAGAGAGAACACTAATGCTGACGTCCTTTCTAGATTCCCCATTGTACCACCAAATCAGGTCCCGGAGGAGCAGGAGCCACTGGTGGCAGCGGTGGAGACCGCGGTCTCTCCACAGACCCGAGCTGACAGCTGGGGATGGGACCTAGACCGATGGCGGAGTCTACAGGGAGAGGACCCTGATTTGTGCAAGATCAAGGAACACATTAAGAGAGGTATGTTACCAAATGCTACAGAACGGCAAGCCATGGCTCCGCCTGGAAAGATTCTGTTGCGGCACTGGCGGAAGTTGGAGCTAAGAGGCGGTGTTGTGTGTAAAACCATCCAAGATCCGCGAACATTAGAGACTGTACACCAAATTGTCGTTCCAGTTTCACAGGCACGACATCTCTGGACTATGTACCATGAGCGGATGGGACATCCGGGGCTGGAGAAGTCATTGGCTCTGCTGCGGAGAGGTTTTTATTGGCCACAGATGGAGGTCATGGTCAATACCTGGCTACAAGCATGCCCGCGCTGTGTTTTGCATAAACCCGGGCCCCAAGGTAAAGCCCCTCTAGTGCCACTGATTGCCAAGGCCCCTATGCACATTGTAGCTGTTGATTTTCTGACATTTAGCCGCCCTACCGATAGATACCAAAATATACTTGTCATGACTGATTTGTTCACAAAGTTTGCATGGGCTGTACCTACACTAGACCAAACGGCCCTCACAACAGCACGTGCCCTGTGGACCTATGTGATCCAGCCATTTGGGTGCCCAGAAGTACTTCATTCTGACCAAGGCACTAATTTCGAGTCCCGGTTGATATATGAACTTTGCCAAATGTATGGGTCCCGTAAAAGCCGAACCACCCCGTATCACCCTATGGGGAATGGAACCTGTGAACGTTTTAACCAGACAGTGCTGAACCTTCTGGGTACCTTAGAAGTAGAAAAGCAACAGAGGTGGGTAGAGTTCTTACCTGGACTCATCCAAGCGTATAACAACACTGTCCATGCGTCTACAGGATATGCACCTGCCTTTCTGATGTTTGGCCGTCATATGAGGACTCCTGTGGACCTGCTGACGGGAGGCTTTGGAACTGAGGCCCCCATGGACACTACAGACTGGGTGGCCAAGCACCAAGAACACTTGGCCTATGCTTACCAGAGGACATCCGATAGCCTCCAGAAGGCTGGTCAGAAAAATAAGATGCTCTATGACCGCACTGCCAAAGATGCTCCGCTCTTGCCTGGGGAGCGAGTACTGGTGCGGGACCACAGGCGGCGGCAGACTGGTAAACTCAGTGACCGGTGGGAAAAGAGACCCTTTGTTGTTGTTGCTAGACTTCATCCTGATCGGCCGGTCTATAAAGTGCGTCCAGAGGGGAAGGACGAGCCTGAACGTGTGGTTCATCGCAACAATCTACGGCCGTGCCTCCACTATACGGCGCCTGAGACCGGTGCCATTCATCACCAAGACAACGCGCCAATGCCGATGTGGGGACTCTTGTTGCCGTTGGGAGAGGGTGGGCAAGAGGGGCCTCCACTCTCACCTGAGCCAAGACGGTCTCAGAGGGCCAATATGGGGGTACGACCCCGCAGGTATATGGACTAGAACTTTGTATGTTGTTCCAGGGACTAGAACATATTGGTCAGGGGGGGTGTCACGGGGTGACTGGACTGGGCGTGTGTGGGTTGATTGGAAGGGAGGTGTGTGTGTGCGCGGGACTGACTCTGACCCTGCCCCCAAATCAGTACTAATAGGGCACAGGTGTGTCAGTAAAGAGGGGAGAGCGGTGCGAGTGGCAGCACGACGGGGCTGAGCAGAGGAGAGCGGTGCGAGTGGCGGCACGACGGGGCTGAGCAGAGGAGACGGACGGTTTTGGGAGCTGGGTCGGGCGTCCGCGGTACCAGACATAGGGCCACGCTGAAGGAGCGCAGGAGGTGGGCAGAGGAAGCGGCGCACGACCTTGGCGCCCGAGCGACAGGACGCAACGTGGGAACAGTGGAGGGGGCGAGTGTGACAACCCCCCTCCTCCCAGCTAAGTGGCTTTTCTTGTTTGTTGTGCGTGTGGCAGGGCTACTTAAAGTTGCATGTTTTAATTTGGATTTTAGTGAAGTATTCTGCAAATTAGCCCTGGCCCAAAGTCCACTGCTCAATTAAGAGTTCCTACCTGTTGCCGGCCAACTGACGGCCTGTTCCTGCACGCAGGCCTCCTGAGCGCATGGACGAGTGCAGCGCGCGCATGGCAGAGCGGCCAGGATAAGAGGGAGAGACTGAGGCATAGCGGGAGCTGTGGAGGAGCACCGGAGCCGCGATCCCAGGGGACCCATCCACCTACCTCCAATGAGGGACTCTTAATAGTTTAGCTTTTAGTAGTTTGGGACATTTTATCATTCATAGACTCAATAAATTTTGTACATTTCTTTTAATTACGTGTGGCATTTTTATTTAATAGAGCACCTCCCCTTGGGACCAGAGGTTTTTAAATTGGGGCGTGTCCGGCCCGTGACAGAAAGTGGCGTTGTAGGCAGGATTGGTCCTTGGGTTGAGCCTCTATTAAATAAATATGTCTACTGAAGAGACACAGTCAGGTGGACAGTCCATGATGATGATGCCTTTTTTTATGGGCGGACCTTGGGTGTCAAGATTTAGTGGGACACAGTCCGATGTTAAATTTGGAGAATGGCGGAGCCAAATAGAGACACTGCTTACTTTCCAACCTATCAGAGACTCTCAAAAAGCTGACTTTGTTCTAGGATTTTTAGATGGAGAAGCAAAACGGGAGATTCTAGCTTTAGACCGGACTGAAAGGAACACCTCAAAGAAGATTTTTGATGCACTGTCTGAACTGTATGGAGACAACACCCATGTTTCCATTTTAAGAGCTCAGTTTTTCAACTGCAGACAGGAGTCTAACCAGTCACTGAGGGCTTTCTCTTTACGATTGCGTGAACTGTTTTCCAGGTTGAAGCAGAGAGACACCATGGGCTTGGAGCGGGGAGATTTGGTTCTAAGAGACCAGTTTGTGATGGGCCTGAAGGAGGGCCCCATCCGCCAAGAGCTCAGGCGGCAGGTGCGAAAGAGCCCCCACCTTACCTTTGAAGAGGTAAAAATGGAAGCTCTGGCCCTAGAGGAGGAGCAGGGTGAACATTGGCCAGCCTATGACTGCTTGGCGGTGAGTAGAACGCCCCCGACAAATACAAGTGTAGCTACGGACTGGAAACAAGAGTTGCGTGCTGAAGTTATGAAGGATGTAAAGGAGCAAATGTCAGCAATGACAAAGACAATTTTGGAAGAGCTAAAGGGAGCGGTCTCCCCTCCTTTTGACACCGCTCGACACCCAAGTAGAAGCCCGAGACCTAGAACCCCTCTTAATGCAAGATTTAAGTGGGATCCACAAGGCCGTCCTATATGCAATGTGTGTGAACAAATTGGTCATATTAGTCGTAGGTGCCCCTCCAAACTGTCCAGTCAGGGTTTTTAAATGCCCCGGCCACTGCGGGTCAAGTGTCCGGACCCTCTCCTGGTGACCCAATCAATTGCAGTCCTAAAGCTAAGCTTATTGGAGATTGTCCCCTAATAGATGTGGGTGTAGATGGGATAAATGTTAAGTGTTTGGTAGACACTGGATCTCAAGTAACGCTGTTTAGTGAGAGTGTCTGTAGGAAGCTCCTTGGGAGTAAGCAACTAAAAAGCGAAGGATTGCCATGGTTAACATTGAGGGCTGCTAATGGGCTTAATATCCCATGGGTGGGTTACATGGTAGCTGACTTTGTCATCCATGGGGTCCGGGTGCCAGCAGAAGCTTGCATCCAGCAGAACGTAATGATGCGAATTATAGCTCGTTCAAGCTTGAGCTTCTTGCCATGAAGTGGGCGGTAGCAGAAAAGTTCAAGGACTATCTTTGGGGTGCAAAATTTTCTGTTGTGACGGACAATAACCCACTGGTACATTTACAAACGGCTAAGTTGGGAGCGACGGAACAAAGGTGGGTCGCACAGTTGGCCAACTTTGATTACTCAATCAGATTCCGCCCAGGAAGAGAGAACACTAATGCTGACGTCCTTTCTAGATTCCCCATTGTACCACCAAATCAGGTCCCGGAGGAGCAGGAGCCACTGGTGGCAGCGGTGGAGACCGCGGTCTCTCCACAGACCCGAGCTGACAGCTGGGGATGGGACCTAGACCGATGGCGGAGTCTACAGGGAGAGGACCCTGATTTGTGCAAGATCAAGGAACACATTAAGAGAGGTATGTTACCAAATGCTACAGAACGGCAAGCCATGGCTCCGCCTGGAAAGATTCTGTTGCGGCACTGGCGGAAGTTGGAGCTAAGAGGCGGTGTTGTGTGTAAAACCATCCAAGATCCGCGAACATTAGAGACTGTACACCAAATTGTCGTTCCAGTTTCACAGGCACGACATCTCTGGACTATGTACCATGAGCGGATGGGACATCCGGGGCTGGAGAAGTCATTGGCTCTGCTGCGGAGAGGTTTTTATTGGCCACAGATGGAGGTCATGGTCAATACCTGGCTACAAGCATGCCCGCGCTGTGTTTTGCATAAACCCGGGCCCCAAGGTAAAGCCCCTCTAGTGCCACTGATTGCCAAGGCCCCTATGCACATTGTAGCTGTTGATTTTCTGACATTTAGCCGCCCTACCGATAGATACCAAAATATACTTGTCATGACTGATTTGTTCACAAAGTTTGCATGGGCTGTACCTACACTAGACCAAACGGCCCTCACAACAGCACGTGCCCTGTGGACCTATGTGATCCAGCCATTTGGGTGCCCAGAAGTACTTCATTCTGACCAAGGCACTAATTTCGAGTCCCGGTTGATATATGAACTTTGCCAAATGTATGGGTCCCGTAAAAGCCGAACCACCCCGTATCACCCTATGGGGAATGGAACCTGTGAACGTTTTAACCAGACAGTGCTGAACCTTCTGGGTACCTTAGAAGTAGAAAAGCAACAGAGGTGGGTAGAGTTCTTACCTGGACTCATCCAAGCGTATAACAACACTGTCCATGCGTCTACAGGATATGCACCTGCCTTTCTGATGTTTGGCCGTCATATGAGGACTCCTGTGGACCTGCTGACGGGAGGCTTTGGAACTGAGGCCCCCATGGACACTACAGACTGGGTGGCCAAGCACCAAGAACACTTGGCCTATGCTTACCAGAGGACATCCGATAGCCTCCAGAAGGCTGGTCAGAAAAATAAGATGCTCTATGACCGCACTGCCAAAGATGCTCCGCTCTTGCCTGGGGAGCGAGTACTGGTGCGGGACCACAGGCGGCGGCAGACTGGTAAACTCAGTGACCGGTGGGAAAAGAGACCCTTTGTTGTTGTTGCTAGACTTCATCCTGATCGGCCGGTCTATAAAGTGCGTCCAGAGGGGAAGGACGAGCCTGAACGTGTGGTTCATCGCAACAATCTACGGCCGTGCCTCCACTATACGGCGCCTGAGACCGGTGCCATTCATCACCAAGACAACGCGCCAATGCCGATGTGGGGACTCTTGTTGCCGTTGGGAGAGGGTGGGCAAGAGGGGCCTCCACTCTCACCTGAGCCAAGACGGTCTCAGAGGGCCAATATGGGGGTACGACCCCGCAGGTATATGGACTAGAACTTTGTATGTTGTTCCAGGGACTAGAACATATTGGTCAGGGGGGGTGTCACGGGGTGACTGGACTGGGCGTGTGTGGGTTGATTGGAAGGGAGGTGTGTGTGTGCGCGGGACTGACTCTGACCCTGCCCCCAAATCAGTACTAATAGGGCACAGGTGTGTCAGTAAAGAGGGGAGAGCGGTGCGAGTGGCAGCACGACGGGGCTGAGCAGAGGAGAGCGGTGCGAGTGGCGGCACGACGGGGCTGAGCAGAGGAGACGGACGGTTTTGGGAGCTGGGTCGGGCGTCCGCGGTACCAGACATAGGGCCACGCTGAAGGAGCGCAGGAGGTGGGCAGAGGAAGCGGCGCACGACCTTGGCGCCCGAGCGACAGGACGCAACGTGGGAACAGTGGAGGGGGCGAGTGTGACAACCCCCCTCCTCCCAGCTAAGTGGCTTTTCTTGTTTGTTGTGCGTGTGGCAGGGCTACTTAAAGTTGCATGTTTTAATTTGGATTTTAGTGAAGTATTCTGCAAATTAGCCCTGGCCCAAAGTCCACTGCTCAATTAAGAGTTCCTACCTGTTGCCGGCCAACTGACGGCCTGTTCCTGCACGCAGGCCTCCTGAGCGCATGGACGAGTGCAGCGCGCGCATGGCAGAGCGGCCAGGATAAGAGGGAGAGACTGAGGCATAGCGGGAGCTGTGGAGGAGCACCGGAGCCGCGATCCCAGGGGACCCATCCACCTACCTCCAATGAGGGACTCTTAATAGTTTAGCTTTTAGTAGTTTGGGACATTTTATCATTCATAGACTCAATAAATTTTGTACATTTCTTTTAATTACGTGTGGCATTTTTATTTAATAGAGCACCTCCCCTTGGGACCAGAGGTTTTTAAATTGGGGCGTGTCCGGCCCGTGACAAGAACTCAGCCTAAATATGTAGGGTTAAACATGTGTGAATTAAACAAAACACAACTCCAGGTATGTTTCTGAGGAGGTAACAGCATTATAATATAGAGCAGAAAATAGATCTGTTATAATTAACAAACAAACATGAACTCTGTTGTCTGTTGTCCCAAAACGTAGAAATCTATCCCCAAATTTATCATTGTGATGTCAATTTCTGGGTTTCAGATGACATCACAACATTCTTTACTACAAATGGGTACAGCTAAAATTAACTATATTATTAAAATTGTTATTTTTGTTGTAATACAGTTTAAAAGTCACGTCACAGAAATGATCAAGTTCAGCATTTGTGAGTTTACCTTTTAGATACAGTATTTCATGGTAAAATACAATGTAATCAATAGGAAAAACTCTTCAACCCCATCTGGGAATATAACATCATGACATTCTTGAATCTGAAAACCACCAATGGGAATATGATGACATTATAGAGTCGTCCAAGCTAACTTTTGTATTGGCCTTAATGGACACTGGCCAACTGCTGTCTCATGGCTGGACTACATAACAGCACTTTTATTTTTGGCACACAGTGTAAGACCTACTGGCTGCTGTTCTGGGAATCACACATGACAAACATGCCAGCGCTACAAGTATTTATACTATTTAGTTGTAATCGATGAAGTATTTTGGGTGTGTGTCTGAATGGGGTTGAAATAATGTGCGGAGGCTTTAATGGCACAGACGAGTGGACGGCTGGTGCTCAGTGAGGGATGGATCAGTTCATTTCTCATAGGGTAAAGGTCAGGATTGGGGCAGGTGTAGTACAGACATTACTGACATTATTCACATACCTCGGATGGCTGACAAAACTGGCCCATTATATTCTACAGTAGACAATCTGTCAAATAAGTTAGACCCATAAGTACCATCTGAAGTATTAATAATGTATTATATATTTTATTGCTTTATAGTAATTTTTTGTGATTTTGTAGTAGTGATATAGAATATAACATTTGTATGACTTCAACTTTAGTATCCAGTTGTTACATAGTTTAAATAAAGAAATGCAAAAATAAATGTGTCCATTTGATTTTTCCTTCTTAATGGGTCCATACGCTGTTTTCTGATCTATGTTATAATGTTGTTTCCTCATAACAAACATATCTGGAGTAGTTTTTTATTGTTTGTTTTATTCACACATGTTTAAAACACAAATCCTACATATTTAGACTTAAAAACTACGACTTCATGACATCAGAAGGTGGAACAGGGCATTTTGAGCTTTGGAGATGGAGACAGATAAATAACTCCAGGTATGTTTTTGATGAGGTAATAATATTCTAACATTGCTTAAAGCTCACAAGATAGCAAAACCCTATCTAGCAAACAGTGATAAATGGGTGAAATACTTCTTCATTACATATATACATACATACATTTTGTCCAGTTGACAAATTGAATTTCTCCTTTTGTCATGGATTCTACCTGGACGTATGTATGTGTGTAGAATCCCTCAGTCGTCCAGGTAGAATCCATGGCAAAAGGAGAAATTCAATTTGTCAACTGGACAAAATGTATGTATGTATATATGTAATGAAGAAGTATACATACATACATACTTTATCTTTTGTACTGAAACATATTGTTCCATTAGAGGCAGAATTTCCAGAATCCTGTCTCAACCACCATCAACAGATTTGGAGCATGTACTGCCACAACACTAAATACTTGTACACAGAAAGCAGAATTGATTGACCCATAGAGGCTAACATTTATTTTTCTATATGTAAAAAAATCCAGAATAACTGTTGACACTTAGACTCTTGGAGCAGTGGGCAGACGCGTGGACACAAACCTCATGGTCTGGGAGTACAGGAGGTCTGCCCCGTACAGAATTAGGTTAACAAAGGAGAAAACAGCCACTACCAGTTTACTGTCCCATGGACACTTCCCCCGGGGGCAGTGGTAAGGCCTCTCCGGAGACCCGTATTTAGATTCAAAACAGAAAACTGGCCACACTACTGACGCACTCAGGTACAGCAGCACCTCCAGCAGTGTGCAGACCACAACAAACCGCTCAAAAGGCATGCACAGAACAGTTCTAGTCCTGCCACACACTGTCATCAAGACCACTACAGCTGTGAGGGTAAAGCAGAAAGAATACACCACCACACAGTAGATGGTAGCTTCATATCGGGAATACTCGCTCTTGTTGGCCAGCGCTCCGAATATAATGCACGCCACAAAACCCTGGACCACTTTGAGTAGACCAGAGACCGTGGCCATGTAGCCCACCACAGCCTGTCCCGGCCTGGCTCGGCACAGGGCCACCTCTGCCCCATAGGACACTGTACACAGGATCGAACACACAGTGACTGCAATACGAAAGTCCCGGATGTGGCAGCCTTCATAGGGGCACTCGGAGCGCACGAAGAAGAGCGGGTAGACCACAGATGCTGTTACATACCTGCAGAAAGGAAAACATATAAGACAAGTTATTCTGACAAGAAACATTATGGTTTGTGTATTATTATGAAACAGTTCTTATGTCTTTGCGGGTGTTACCAGTTCTATATACACTTCTGGATATTATACTTTATTATACTATACAAGGTTTGTCTTTGTGTAACATGCAACATAATTTCACATTCATTGCTTTATCAGTTTTAAGTAGGGCCTATTACTAACTCCACAAGTTTCCATTTGAGAAATTTCATGATAAGAAAATATAAAAACTACACTTAATAAAGCATGAACAAAGACGTAATCCGTAACGAAAAAAATAGTTTATTAACAATGATTCAGGCTTAGTAACTACTTTACTAATACTCTAACCTTAAACTCCCAACACCTTAGTTAAAGGTGCACAATGTAACTTCTCATTGCTTTGCTTGGAATGTTTCTCAGACTTTAAAGAGCTCTACCTTACATTTATTCAATTACAGGTGGTTTTATTGCTCAAAAATACCTCGAAAAAAAGGGATTCTGACTGTGAACGGTGTTACCTCTCCAAAAATCTGACCTGTAACTTGCCTTGGTTTGGTCTCCATAATGATAGAAAGGTTTAATGCCATACACTGAAACATTCCAGGCAAAGCAATAACATCTCCAACATCTCCATGTAGACAAGCAGGTGGCAGATTCTCCATCAGAAACATTATACAATGCACCTTTAAGTAGTTACTAAGCTTGAATTATTCTTAATAAACGATGTATTCAATGCAAAGAAGGGATAATTAAGATGTAGTTATTATAAAGTGGTGCCAAACATAGTGAAGCAAATATCTAACTTCAGCCATTTAATATCAGGGCCTTACAGTCTATCTCCTACGCCTTCCACAAGGATCAGTATATGCCCTGTAGCAAAAATAGTGATTCTTTCTCTTTGCCCTCATCTCCAAACTTACATGAGGGTAGCAAAGGCCGCACATGTCACTGTGAAGTTGTCCCAGGAGATGGGCAGACAACTGTAGAGACGAGTCGCATCCAAGAAGAAGATCACGACTGTCATGGCGAAGCAGAAGCACCACGCCGCCATACAGAACTCCCCGTGCGACCCGCTGTACCCTGCTCCGTGAACGATCAGGGCGATGACAGCACAGCCCAGAGCCAGCTGACACACGCGGGCAGCACCCAAGGGAGAGCACAGCGCCCTTTTGTTGAGGTATGGGCCAGTCTGGGGATCCATAACTGGGACAGAGGGGTAAAAAATAAACCAGCAAGGACTGCAGGGACTTCACAAGCGCAGAAATGGTTTTAAAAATCCGAATGCTGTTCAGGATTTCGGTCAAATCCAAGTGAGTTTTTGGTTAATTTTGGCACCAGTGGAATTAAGATCTAAATCAGTCAATACCTCATTTATTATAACAACACAACAAAATGTTCTTCTTCAGCTCTTCAACTGTTAAGTCCCCTTGCTTTCTTTAGTTGCAGTTTTTGTAGTTCTCCAGTGGTCAGCTGCTTTGACCCAAATGTGCCAGTTCTGTCTCACTTTTTCTCTCACCATTCATAGCGATGTCCCACTTTTAAGTTCGTGTGGTACACTCACCTGTTTAGAAAAAAGCTCATATCCATGTATCCAGAACTATGTCAAATCCCACCAGGTAACAAATAGTCCAGTTTCGCAGTAGTTTGAAGCACACAAAAAGTATGTCCACTTGCTTATACAAACAGCTTACAGACTATATCTACATACAAGACTGAAATCAGAAGTGGTTTAACTGATGAAACAGGGAGGTAAACATCACAAACTTATCTAGTCATATTCTAACTGTCCCCTGGTGACACACTTGCACACTTCTCTGTCCTGCCTCCCGCCTCTGCATGGGACAAGCTTTGGTGGGGGTATGGGGTGGGGTAGGTGGGGGGCAGTTGATCAGTCAGAAGGAGAGTTATTTAGGGTTGGGTCAAGAGCAGATGTACCTCAGCTGAGCATATGGTTGGGCGTGGGGCATGTAAACAGACTCTGGGAAAAGTGTGAGGAGAACGAACCCATCAGTTTTAAATATAGCCACTACTTGATACTCTTATAAGCATTGCCTGGAAATCCAGAATGATATCTCTCTGCGTTTTTTATACAGATCAATATCAGCCTGGTCCCCCACGCCCTGATCGTGCAATCGGTTGTCTTTTTTCAGTGACTCATGTGAAACGAAGCAGCTCAATGGTCACTCATCACTTATAAATCAAATCAAATTCATCTCACCTCAGTTCAGTGCTTCACTCACTGATTCTGCAAAAATCTGCAATATTTTTCAGTCCCCTGTGATATTTTTTTTTTCCTTTTTCCACTACATGGACCATGCGTGCCCCTGATTGGCTAATTCACCTGTCAATCATGCCCATTTCAAAACGGGGAGACTCACTGGTGACCAGACTCACGTCTTCATAAAGTTTTGACCCCAGGCAATTATAAGCAGACATGTCTATTTGGATCATATCAAATGGACTATACAATTAGAGAGAGAAATGAACACAAGATACACAACAGAGACTACAAAAGTACATGGCACAGGTTTTACACTGGATGCCATTCCTGACAAAAATGGAACCCTGAATATTTATGCAAGCTTGGGACATGATAAGTCGTTGAAACCATTGTTTGTGCCTGATTTATCTGCATCAACAAAATCATTAATTGAAGAAAAAAAAGTTAAAAGATATGTTAAAGATATTGCACTATCCTCATCAAAAACACACCTGGAGTTTTATTTTATTTACACGTTTAACACACAAATCCTGCATATTTAGGCTGTGTTCTTCTCTCAAACTGAAAATACTCTGTTCCACTTTGTGTCATTAAGTGGTAATATAGGAAATGCTCCACAGTGTTTTTAAACTCCATATACAAGACATATATAAAATTTCAAAATAAAAGCAAAAACTGTTATAGAGTAAACAGTTCAATTGGCAAAAATAAAAACAAACAAACAAACAAACAAAAAAAACACATTACCACTTGATGACATCACAAGGTGGACCAGAGCATTTTAAGCTTTGGGGAAGTAGACAGACTAATAATAAAGACTTACTCAAACATGTGTGAATGACACAAAACACAACACATTGTTTCTGAGAAGGTAAGAGCATTATAACAGAGCTAAAAGCTCAGTCAGTTTTGTGTAATATAGGACCTTTAATCATTTACAATAAATTATTGTACAAGGAAACAAACTGTTGTCATCAGTCATCATTTTTATTTGGAACATTAAACTTTTTTTTCTTCTTGGAACATTATTTTAAATTAATTCATTTCTATCTGATCACAGTCCTAAAAACATCGAGGTTATGCCCAATCTGGCATTTCATTTTTGAGTGATGTTAGGTCATAATCTTTTATTCTTCTTGAATAAAATTATTTTGCGGTGACTTGAGAACTATCTTTGGCTGCTCTCTGGGTCTGGTGCTAAATATAAGAGGCTCCCACCACTCTTAATACAGAGGGGCACATACTCTGCTAAAGGAAATTATTTTGATGTTATATTACAAAAGTTAATCTTGAAAAGATTATTTGACTGTAAGAAGTATCACAGATGTACTGAACTGTCATGTGTAACACTTACATTTAATCTTTAGTTCAGTATTGAAATGTCATTCATTTAATTTTAAGATATTTAATAAGAAGCCTCAAAATATATTTAAATAATAATAATAATAATAATAATAATAATAATAATAAAACAAAACTTAAAAGCAGTGAACCCTGCTGTAGAGTCAGTGAGTTGAATTCATGCTTGCATGTAGCCTCAGCCTGTACGCAGACAGGTGCAGTGTTTAGGTCTTTGTCGCCACCTACAGGTTGAGCTTGTAAACATTGACGTTTTATGACAAAGTATGAAAGTAATAAAGTAAAGTATCAGAGTATGCCATCATGGCAGCAGTTTAGCCTGCTGATGTGTATTCCGCGTTATTTGGGGAAATCAACAAACGCTTTGGAGTCTCGTGACAGTTGTGTCTTTATGATCCCCACTGTGAACAGCGATTGGTAGTTTATTCAGCAGGGGGCGCTGTTGTAGAGATCAAAATCACATCACAAAAATAAAATGCATTTATCAGGAGTCATCTGACCAAGTCCGACGTTATTCGGTTTTGTAGTTATCAGATTCAACAAGACATCTCCGTAAAACTTGTAATATCTGTGTGGAGGCCTGTCAGGATAACACATTCTGAAGTGCGATATATTATAGACATAAACGATAGTATTGAAACTAATTTTATACCACGGATACAACGAAAAAATAATCAAAGAATTATTTGCAAAAAATAAAAAGCAGAATTAAAGTCTTTAGTAGTTAGGATAGGCCTACATCTAGATTGAGACATAAGTTATATATCTATTCAACACTCTTCAGCTCAAATCTTATTGTACAACAGAAAAATAACCAATGTTCATCTGTCACCTATTGAACGATAGTCGAAGATAGACGCGGTCGATATAGTAACTGTCGTGACAGGTTTAAATGATGTTTATGATCTTTCACCAAAACACACTCTTCAAATGTCCTGGGTTATATTTGGTGTCGAAGACTGTGGGGCATTTGGAAGAAGCAGGACCGATGTGCGCTCGCGCGCGGTGTTGCGAGCAAAAGGAAACCCCTGTCTGATTATTAATGTGTCTCATCATTAATATCGATTAAAACATCATTAACACAGAACAGCAAATAAGTCAAATGTTACACCGAGACACCGACATATTTAATGAATGTTTCTCTCACAAAAATCTACTGCACAAAAAGTGAATGTCACAACTGTAACCCAAAACATTTTATTTACCTACCAAAAATATTCGTCTCACTGGAAGCAAGATTATTTTCTCATGTTTGCAATGAAGAATAATAATCTATAATATTTTGTTGATAATTAAAACAAAATTGTCAACTTTATTTTGTGATACACTGAGCACAGTGAGTTTATGCTTAACGAAAGACGAAATATGTTGAAATATGTTGAAATTCAAGCTCAAGTAAGCCATACAGCTCAAATGGTTAAAGTTAATACAGCTTTGCAACCTTTTGTACAATCTTTATTTCTTCTTTGCAGTAAATTTTTCCAGCACACTTTCTTCCGCCAAATGAATGATTAAATAGTCACTCTTCAACCTTAAAACAGCATCTTCTTTTCTTCTGTTCTACTGCAGCCATAATGTGAAGTGCAGCAAAAGTTTAAGTGCTCAGTCCTCAAAAATGTTTCCTCTAAAAAAGCCAGATCGATCAAGTCTTTCAACCAAAGCACCAGCCTCCTCATTTCTTACCTGTGTGAAGAAAATGAAAACAGTCAATAAATGCGTTTTTTGACTTGACAAGGACCAATAATCAACCAGACTTATGTTTAGAGACAATGTCATTTATTTACTAGGAGTGTAAGAGTTGTATACATATACTGCACAGATGGTGTGCGCCATTATAACGCAAAACTGACTCTTTTAAACTTTATTATGCAATTTTCTGATATTTATAATGTTGTTTCCTCATCAAAAATCAATCATACCTAGAATGGTTAATACATAAAACCTGCATTTAGGCTATGTTCTTCTCTCAAACAGGAAACATTCCGTTCCACCTTGTGATGTCATGTGGTATTACAGGAACTGTTCCACTAACTCCACATCCCTTCACTAGAATCATTTGGAGCTTTTCAGCCCTGGAATTACCCATCTCTAATGCACTAAAGGTAAAAAGGTAGCAGTTAACATGAAAACTACCAGTACATGACATCAAAAGGTGGAAGAGAGCATTTTGAGCATTGGAGAGGCAGATAAAGAGACTAATAATGAAAAAAATCTCAAATATATGAACACATCTGTCATCCATCTACTGGTGGAAAAAAAAAATACATAAAATGAACTTATGAATGGTAGCTCTAAAAGACCCATATCATTCACAACCCAAACTCTTCTTTATAATTTGAAAAAGGCCTTTTAAATAGATAAGATAATGCTTTATTTATCCCAAAGGAAATTCATTATTTGTATTTATTTGTATGCCATTTGTATTAATGATAATATTTTTTCTAGAAACTAGTACTGAGGACACTCCATAAGGTTGTTGACTGTCTGGTTTCAACATCCAATGGCTCCAGTCCTAATTCCTTGTGGATACATCAAAACACATGCATGTATTTCTAATAAGACATGCTGTCCTTTGTAGGCCTCCACACATGGACTCCATAACTCCCAATTCATCCCCCTCCTCTCAGTCCGCTCCTTTCAACTCTCATCATGAAAGAAAAACACAGCCACGAATTTCTTTTGAGATGCCCAGGGACACACACAGAGATCAGCCCCAAATAAAGAACGCACATAAACAACACAAAAGGGAGCCGGACTTTAAACAAAAACATCAATAGAGTGCCCACAATAGAGCAACAGGAAGACGCAGTGCCCGTAGTGACCACAGGGGGCCCAGCTCTGTGTGATGTGGCCCAAAGCAGGCCTTAATTCTTGGGGCCATGGCTGTCTGTAGTGGCCTCTGCAGCCAAAGGGGAAGAGCATCCTGAACTAACTGGTTAGCCCTGACATGCATCCTTATCTTCTGAGTCAAGAGGAATTCAGCTCCAGAAAGCCCATTTCCTCTTGACTGTGGCTTCAAGTGTGAACCACAACAAGGAAAGTGTGGTATGAGACAGTTGTATTTCTAACACACAAGAAACAACAAATTTATAAGAAAAGGAAATTGGGGACTATCATCAGTTTGTTGTAACTGTACATGTCCTGAATACATGAAGAATTTGTTATTGTTTACTACAATCAAACAGGAAAAAGTCACATAGTGTAGTAATGCGTGTTAAAAATAATGAGGAAGTACTGGATTTTAGGGTGATTTAGGAAGGTCACAATATCAGATTAAGGATGGACGATATGACAAAAAAAATGTATGTATCACAATTTCGATTTTCTCATGATGATTTATATTGTCTGGTAGAGGTAATTAAAGACATCTGCTTCCTCATTCACACGTCAACACTTATTGATATTGAGTTAATGTGATGTAAAGAGACAGATAAAGTGTTTTACTTCGTTTATCTGTTTTTGTTATCCGTTTGTTTCTATTTTTACAATTATGAGAACTAAATGGGATCATGATTATTAATTAACCAACAAATCGTGACATAGCTTGATTAGAGGAAGTTGTGGTGTAGTTTAGTTGATGCCTGTCGTTCTTACCTGGAAGTTTGAGCCACTTGGGGACCTTCCCTGGATCAGACCTGGGTTTGGGGAGCTGACTCGGGCTGGGTAGGTCTTCATGAGATGGTCCGCTGGTGTCCATGTCCTGCTCTGGTGAAGATTCTGGCTCCTCTTGGTCCTGATGGCTCCCCAGTGGTGTTTGTGATGGGAGAAAACTGTGGTCATAAATAAAAGAGCATGAGTAAAAGCTACACAAAGCAAAACAAGTCAATGTTTTTACTTTGTTTTGTTGTATTTTGGTTGATGTTATCATGGTGGCAATATAATTTGTAAACATAAAGCAGTTGACCACTTAAGACATGGTAGTTTCATAGTTTCCTCCTTTCTTTATCAAACTAGTATTAAAACAAACTATACCTTCTAAATGCGAGAGGCTTAGAGCAATTTTTTTCCCCACTTCTGTTGGTTTTGGCTTTTAATATTTATTTTGTGAACATGAACAAAACAGATTTTAAATCAAAAACGTTTAACACAACCACACAAGACAGACCATTTTATTCCTCCAAAGTCTGTCAGTAAGTATTTTGTTTGGAGCATAGTTCAGAAGATTGGCTGTAGACCTCCTGAAAAAAAGCCCAAATAATATAATTGACAATTTTAAACAATTAGATCTCGCTTTGATTAAAAATTGTATTATTTGCACAGTCCTAGTATTAAGAATGAGAACATGTTATTAATTTTCTATGGGCTCAAAGGGTCACGAGTGTCTAGTAAAAAGCCCATAGTTGCTGTTTAAAAAGATCGAATATCACTGACAATTTAAAACATTTGGATCTTGATTTGATTAAAATTAAAAATGAAATGAATTGCACAGCCCTAGTGTTGAGAATAAGACAACATTTTCTATAGGCAGTGTCACCAGTGTCTAGTAAAAGGCCCATAGTTGCTGTTATAGTCTCCTAATTATAGCAAATCTAGATGAATAGAAAAATAAAAGTTAGGAATTATATTGTCATTTTCCTTTAGTGAAGTGATTAAGCCTGTCAAGAGAAATGTTGATGTATTGCTGAAAATAGATGATAAATGATAATGCTGAAACAAATTTATGCCACGGACACAATAAAAGTAAGAGCAGATTTAAACCACAAAAGCTATTCTAAATATACAATGTTGTTAAAAATCATGAGATGCAATAAATAAATAGAATGAAACCTTTTAGTACTTAGTTTGCATCTGTAATGACCTTTTATGGTTTAAATCTCATCATATAGCCAAAAAAATAACCAAACATCTCCTAGTAGTGCAAAGAAAATGTGCACGCAATAAATATTGACCCCCAAAAACATTGTTCCAGCTTTGACAAGCCTAGAAGTGGTCATCAAAGGAAAAAAGACTGCCGCCCCCTGAGCTTCCCATTACCTTAGGCCTTGGTGATAGTGTTAAAGTGGAGGACAACAGGTGGGGATGACTTTTGGGAAGCGGCTCTATCTTTAGCGGGACAGGAAGAGGTCTGTGTGAGAATGTGTGGAGGAAATGAGGTGCATGGGGGCACCTGCTGTTTAGGCTGAACCTCAAAGGGATTCCAGTGATGACAGCTTTGTGACAGGAAAATGAGCTGCTGCCGCCGGTTACAAGTGTGTATACACCCAGGTCGTCATCGCGCACGTGTGCACTCACCTCGCAATGGACTTGTTTGCTTGTAAGGCTGAAACTGAAGAGTCTAGCAGCTCTGACTTTAAGTAGGTGTCTGTAAAAAACAAGTGGAAGTTTAAAGTGATCTAGGGTCATGCCAGAGGAAGAGGTCATCAAGTGTAGGCCTGTCACAATAAATACTATACTGACTTATTATTTTTACTGCAATATGATAAGATTTTAGCTGTAGATGGTTGAATTCCAGACTAAAACTACACTACATCTAATTACTAAAGTGTTGCATTTATTTAGTACAACTCATGTTTTTTACTGATATTGTACATTTAGAAGACTTTGGGGGATAATTTTGCTTTATGGTTTGGGTTCAATATTATCGTTTATTGTCTATATTTATGTCAGCAATATATCATACTTCAAAATTTGTTATCATGACAGGCCTAATCAAGTGTAAGGTAATACTGAACTAGAAGTGATAGCATTAAAAATATAGTAAAGCTATAGCCCCTATCTACATTTAAACAGAGCTCCCAGGGATCAAAGCTTTTTGTCAATTATAAGAAATACACTTAAATATCTTCTTGTATAGTGTAATCTATAATTTCTAGAAGTATGTCTTATTTCTGTCGAATAGCAAAAATAAAAACCTATTGTTATCAGCATAATCCTTAAAAATACAGTAATCTATGGCAATATGTTTCTTTTGGACATATTCATACAGAGTAATGTAGCTCATGTCTTCCTTTATGACATATTTTCTTTTATCTAATTATAACACAGCCAAAAGTACAAACCTGTCTTTACATTAGACCCAAAGTAGACTAGTGCACCCGGAAACAGGTCGGCCTTAAAATGAGAAACATGAACAGAAGTCTTAGAAAATGTTGACTGCACATATTTTCTGCAAAGCATTGAAAATAGCAAACACAAAACTGTCTCCTCCTAGTACACGCGAGCCACCACATCCAAGAGGACCTCAGCTCCGTCCTGGAGATGGTTCATAGCTGCGGATTCTGAACGACTAATCACAGATCTTTGAAGTGGAACCACAAAATGAGTGCCAATCAAATGGTTAGTGCAAACACTTTCACCCCTGAAGCACAAACTCCTCTGAAGAGCTGCTCCTAATGGTTTTAATGGACCAGTCTGAGGCAGGAAATTACCAAGCGTACAATTATGAGGCAGCAGCACAGACAGGCAGGCTGCAATCCTGTCTGTCACATTAACGTCACTGTCATTCCTGTGTGGAGGAAAAATGGGAGAGGGGAATCTGGGACAAAATAAACAAAGATTTGGTGACATCATTAAAATTTTTAAGTGTTTAAGTTATTGTTTATTGTTGAGTGAATTAGTGTTGAATTACTTTCCCTTACTTTTCCCATTTGTAAATTATAAATATATGATATAGTGTTGTCATGATGCCCAAATTTCAAACTAAATTTCAGTACTAAGGAAAAGACTATATACAGATTTTGATACAACGATCATAATAAAAACATCGCTTTTCAGATAACAGGATGTCAATTTTAACAAAAATAATAGTAGTTTTTTTTTTTTATATTGTACGGTCCTGTACTAGATACAGATCATTCACGAAAGGTTTTGTCATGTGTGAAATTTTCTCCCCAGTAATGACACGATTTTTAGTATCAACTATCTGGATCTAGATTTTTTACAGTCCTAATACACAGTTGAGGGGCAGTAGGGGTAGAAGACTATGGCACTGGAGGTTACACAGGCGGTACTGTTGGTTTTGGATGTGGCTCCAATCTGGGGAAAAATACTGGATCGCAACAGGAAATCAGTTCAGGGTTAGGTTGTTTAATTAATGATTTTTTACTGGCAGTTACTGTTATAGAACAGTATTTTTACCTTTATTTATAAAATGTATTTCTATAAATACTAAGATTAGAATCAGTTTTGTGATAAATTTTTGATGTTTTAAAAGAAAGAATGACTGACTTTGTCCTTGGGATTGGTTTATATCAGATATATCAGCAAATACTTAAAGCTAAGCAGTATCTGGTCAGAAAAGGCTGGGCTGGTGCATCTCGAAATTGTAACTGGAGCAAAATAAAACATGGCAAAGGGAGATTGTATTTGCTTTATACTTTCATTTTGATAGTGAGCTTATTCATGTCTATTTTGAAACATTTTATGCATTATTGACTATGAATAGGAAAATACATCTCCACTACAACAACAGTCCTCTCTGTGTCCCTTCATTACCCGAGTTGGTCAGATGCTAAATTAGGACGGTCTGGCCTAATTGCTATTATTGCAGCGCTCTGAACAGGAAACAATGTGTTACAGTGGAACAGCAGGCATTCTAGCTATGCACTCCCCCTGACAGGCGCACCTTTGGCGGGCGGGACGGGGCAACGGGACAGGACTGAAACATGCTGTGATGGGAGGCAGAAGTGTAGGGGTGCGGGAGGGGACCGGGTATCAAAGGGCTGTGATACATTCCTTTCTTGACATGACACAAAGTGATTAAAGTGAGCGTTTGAGGCAGACAGACAGTGAGCACATATGCGCCTCCAAAATGTGTCACGCGAGAACTTCTGATTAAAGATTTTGCACGCCGAGATTGATGTATGGCATGCGTAAGAGATTATGGATTGTGTTTTTGTGTGCTTTTAAGGCCCTAATGGATAGAGACAGCATGAACTGTCATGCAACACATGACAGTTCAAGAACTAAAGTTCCATTTGAAAGCCCTGTGACGATGTTGTCTTTTGTACCAAACTCTTTGAGGAGTAAATCTTGTTTATGATCATCATGCCTCCACGTTCTCCAATGTAGTCCAGCTTATTTAAATTCAGTTTTTCTAAACAGTGGGCACAAATACGACTCAAAAATCAAAGTAACACGGTTCATTGTGTATGTCTTAATTCTCATTATTGGAATAGCTCTGAACTCAAAGGCAACAAAGCATCAAGGCTGCCCGTTGCTGTGAGAGAGAGAGAGAGGGGGTGCGTGTCAAGATCAAAGTGAGGCCTGTATTAACCCCATGTGCCAGTCTGGGAAAAATCAGGCCCAGCTGGGGTCAAGGACAGTGGAGCGAGGGAACAAGTGTGAGCCGGGAATGTGCCAAGCCTTTGAAGAAGAGCAGGGGCCCAAACATTCATTTTACTCTCACTACATTTGTGTACAGCGGACAAGAGCTCAGAGGGGCAGGGTTTAGAGCTGTTGTTTTGTGATGAGAAATGTTCATGAATGTGGCTGAAATTGTTTGAGGGGTTCCTACCTGGTAAAGTGTCACTGAAGGATCTTTCAGCATGGTTTTAGGTGGAGTGATAACTGAAATAAGAAGTTAAAAATAAGAAAATGGTGCAGCTGAAACAAAAAAACTTTTAGCCACTAGGAGTCTACATGCTGCAATGAGTGCACCCCATTATTGAGACTATAATAAACTTGTAAATAAACTTGTATAAGAGATCCCTCTCTTGCCTGATAATTATTTTCAATTAACAGAATATAAGAAGCATACACAATTACAACTACTGGGGTGTTAAATTTGTATATTTAATGAATTACTTTGTTCAACATGTTTAACATCGAAAAAAATAAATAATGTGAAAGTATTAGCCAAACTGTACAATGCATTGTTTATTCATGGTGTTTGCACTGATATTTCGTAACAAACCCTTTGAAAATACTCACACAAGTAGAAGGAGAGTTGTGGATCTTCTAAGTGACTTCTGACAAACTGCCTCAGAGCTCCCACTGGACACACAAACAAGAGTGTCAATAAGCCCATCTGCGTACAGCACTTCTCATTGATGTTTCATGTGGAAAGTCCCTCTTTGTTGTCAAGTTCTGCTGCTGTTGTGTTGCCTCTGGGCTGAGGTGGGTCTGAATTACAGAGCTTGTTCATATTTGGGGTCTCAGTGTCACCCTGGTGTGGCTGCCGTCATTACAGTTATGAATGTGGTGAGGGAGCCACAAGTAGCTTTAACATAGCAGCCATACCTGTGGCTAGCCATCTGAAATGAGTACGTACACACACACGAACACGTACACACGTACACACACACACACACACACACACGTACACACACACACACACACACACACACGTACACACACACACACACACACGTACACACACACACACACACCTGTCTCCAGGGGCCTGAAGAAACCCTGTAGAACGTGTCTGTCTGGGAACTGGATCCTCAGGACCACCTGGAACACAGACACTGTTATGTGCGAAAATCCACTATTGGCCACAATACAGCGGTGTGGCCAGTTTGGCAAAGCGGCATTAGTTTATCGTTTATAAATGAGGAAGGAGCAGTGCACCAATATACTTTTCTCTGGGACATGGGCAGAAGAACTAAATCCAATAGACTTCATACTCCTTGACAAAATTGGTAGTATAATTGATTGGTAGTAGTAACAAAGTAATTAAACTGTGCCAAGTGTGTGCCAAACCACAGAATCTGGTAAATGTCATCTTCATAGTTAATGAAGATAAGTGCGCTCACTTTTGGATATCGCTGCATCTTCTCCGTCATCCGGGCTTCTCTCAAAGCTTTAGTCATGAGCGGAGTCTCCTCCAGGAGCTTCCTGTGACAAGGGCATAAACTCGGACATATGAAACACAGGAAACATACGTGAGGACAACCACAGGAAAAACGAGCTCTGACAGTGTGTGTGGTGATGAGGAGCATCTGTGGTAGGACAGATTGTCTGTGTGATTGTAGTAATTCACACAGAAGCAGCACAGGCCAGAGCAGACAGCCATTAAACTAAATTAAATGGCCCTGGATTACCACCCAAGTGTCTTTTAGGGTAGAAGACTATTCCAGATGAATCAAACAAGTGTAAAGACAAGAAAACATAACTCCAGGTATGTTGATGTTGAAGACAGAACATGGATACAAGTACTGAATTGAAAGACATTTTACATTTTTTGTACCTCTCACTCTTGAGCTGGGCAAACCGTTTTCGAACATCATCAACTGTGACCTCAAAGAACTCATCAGGGAGGTCCGTGTCATTCGAATGGTGTAACTGACAGTCCATATGGTACACAAGTGACTCCCTCTCAACTGACTACAGAAGAAAGGCCATAAGAAAACTGTACAGAATCGGTTTGGTATAGAAGATTTCTGTCGCAATTTACCTCCAGAAATTCTTCTACTTGATCCATGTCTTCTTCATGGCAGACAGCTGGCTAGCAAAACAAATGGTTCAAATTGCTTATTTTGCATAAATATCATGTGATCTTCCAAATATTTTCCAGATAGTAGCTAAACCATGAAACACATCAAGCTGTTTTATTTGAATACACAATTGTAGCTCTTAGTAGACTACTGACAAACAATACAAAACTAATAATATTAGACAGAAGTATTATAAATAAAGACACCATTTGGTTTAGAAAATCACATTAAAATGACAAAGCTGAAACTGAACTAGTTTATACTGTCGTTAGTCTCACCTTGTTTGACTTGTGAGATGACTTTGGTTTCTTGGCTTTGGGTGATTCAACCACAGAGCCCTGTCCTATCAATGATGGTTGCACTGATGCAGCCCCGCCTGGACTGCCCAGTCTCTGCCCCCCTCCAGAGAATGGGATAAATGGGGCAGGTAGAGCTGATGGGGCAGATGAGGCATGGGTGGAGGAGGAGCAACAAGGTTCCTCTGACTTTGGGACTAGAGGCTCTTTAGGCCGCACTATATCCTGGGAGTTCACACCTTTGTCTTGTTGCTCAGGGATTGAACTGGTTGGACATGTGGCATTGTCAGTATTTGCTGTGGGTGGGATCGCCTTAGGCCTGTCTGTGCTGGAGCTCGGCACGTCTGGAATCACCGTTTCAGGCTGCAGTGAAGCAGGGTCAAGTTGAGGGGCAGGGCATGCTGTGTTTTCGGAGGCAACAAATGCTGGTGTCACAGCAGTTGGCTCAACAGGCTTCTCATTGTTCTGCTCTTCGTGCATTTTATTCCTCTTTATCAAAAACCTATAAATACAATAATTTAATATAACAGTGTTCTCAAATGATTTACTTCAATTCATGAATTAGTAGTCAGATTGCACAAAGGCCCGTAAATATAGTATTAGCACTAAATAAGACCCAAATAAAAAAATAAATAAAAAATTTAACTAGAGTTGTGCTGTTTCTGGGCATCTTGTTTGGGTAGTTGATCTTGCAGTCAAAATAGGTTTTTCACCAAAAAATGTGTCATAAAGTTAACGATTATCCCGGTTCAAGGACGATTACCCCTCCTTGAACCGCCACCTTAACGTGGAGGGGTTTGAGTGCCCAAATGATCCCGGGAGCTATGTTGTCTAGGGCTTCATGCCCCTGGTAGGATCACCCAAGGCAAACAGGTCCTGGGGGACGGGTCAGACTAAGAGCGGTTCAAAAACCCTTATCAAGTCTGTGGTGCCTGTCGCGGCGGCAACCACCGAACCCGGTGGTGGACACCAGAAATAAGGGATGCCGTCAGGCTAAAGAAGGAGTCCTATCAGACCTTATTGGCTTGCGGGACTCCTGAGGCAGATGACAGGTACCGGCGGGCCAAGCGTGCTGCACCCCGGGCTGTCGCAGAGGCAAAACCTCGGGGTTGGGAGGAGTTTGGAGAGGCCATGGAGGAGGACTATCGGATGGCCTCAAAGAAATTATGGCAAACTGTCCGACGCCTCAGGAGGGGGAAGCAGTGCTTCACCAACACTGTTTATGGTGCAGGTGGAGAGCTGTTGACCTCAAATGGGGATGTTGTCGGACGGTGGAAGGAATACTTTGAGGATCTCCTCAATCCCACCATCATGTCTTCTGAGGAGGAAGCAGGGGCTGGGGACTCGGAGGTGGACTCGTCCATCAATCTGGCTGAAGTCACTGAGGTGGTTAGCAAGCTCCTCAGTGGCAAGGCTCCGGGGGTGGATGAGATCCGTCCTGAGTATCTTAAGTCTCTGGATGTTGTGGGGCTGTTTTGGCTGACAAGTTTCTGCAATATCGCATGGCGGTCAGGGAAAGTGCCTCTGGACTAGTACCTCTGTTTAAGAAGGGGGACCAGAGGGTGTGTTCCACCTACAGGGGAATCACACTCCTCAGCCTCCCCGGTAAGGTCTATTCCAGGGTACTGGAGAGAAGAAGCTAACCGATAGTTGAACCTCGGATTCAGGAGGAGCAGTCTGGTTTTCGTCCCAGCCACAGAACACTGGACCAGCTCTATACTCTCCATCAGGTGCTCGAGGGTTCATGGGGGTTTGCCCAACCAGTCCACATGTGCTTTGTGGATCTGGAGAAGGCATTCGACCGTGTCCCTCATGGTGTTCTGTGGGGAGTGCTCCGAGAGTATGGGGTTTGGGGCACTTTGCTAAGGGCTGTCTGGTCCCTGTATGACCGGAGCAGGAGCTGTGTTCGCATTGCCGGCAGTAAGTTGGACCTGTTTCTGGTGCATGTTGGATTCCGCCAGGGCTGCCCTTTGTCACCGGCTCTGTTCATTGCATTTATGGACAATTTCTAGGTGCAGTCAGGGGCCAGAGGGGGTCCGGTTTGGGGACCACAGGATATCATCTCTGCTGTCTGCAGATAATGTTGTCCTGATGGCTTCATCAGACCATAACCTCCAACGTTCACTGGGGTGGTTTGCAGCCGAGTGTGAAGCAGCTGGGATGAGGATCAGCTCCTCCAAATCAGAGTCCATGGTTCTTGACCGGAAAACGGTAGCTTGCCCTCTCTAGGTGGGTGGAGAGTCCTTGCCTCAAGTGGAGGAGTTCAAGTATCTCGGGGTCTTGTTCACAAGTGAGGGGAGGATGGAGCATGAGATTGACACGTGGCTCGGTGCAGCATCGGCAGTGATGTGGTCGCTGTATTGGATCGTTGTGGTGAAGAGGGAGCTGAGCTGAAAGGCAAAGCTCTTGATTTACCGGTCAATCTATGTTCTTACCCTCACCTATGGTCATGAGCTTTGGGTAATGACCGAAAGGACAAGATCGCGGATACAAGCGGCCGAAATGAGTTTCCTCCACAGAGTGGCTGGGCGCTTCCTTAGAGATAGGGTTAGGAGCTTAGTCACACGGGAGGAGCTCAGAGTAGAGCCGTTGCACACCGAGAGGAGCCAGCTGAGGTGGCTCGGGCATCTGTTCTGGATGCCTCCTGGATGCCTCCTTTGGGAGGTGTCCCGGGCATGTCCCACCGGGAGGAGGCCCCGGGGAAGACCCAGGACACGCTGGAGGGACTATGTCTCTCGGCTGGCCTGGGAACGCATTGGGGTCCTCCCGGAGAAGCTGGAGGAAGTGTCCAGGGTGAAGGAAGTCACCCTGGGGAGTCCCTGCTTAGACTGCTGCCCCCGCAACCTGGTCCCGGATAAGCGGAAGAAAATGATGGATGGATGGAAGTTGACGATTATTTCAGTAACAGATTTTAGTTTGTACAGTGAAAGAAGGATTTTCCACTGCAGGCCATTTGTCCCATCCGTTAGTTAAACTAGTGAGAAATATTGAAAACCCAGAGGTCAGATTATGCTTCAAAGATTGTTAAATATTCCATCCTCTTCTAAAATGTAAGGTTAAATGCAGACAAGGAAAAGCATAATACCTTCTCTTTAATCATTTAACAGACCTGACAATGGCACTTCCTCCTGTGAGACCAAGAGACTTCAGAGTGGCATTTTTAAGAGCTTCTTCTCCAGCCACCTGTACACACACTCACATTCACACACAGAGCTATAAAATCAAGAGTCTTTTGCCTTAAAGAAGAGCTTAATGAACACAGCGTACCTCATTCCTCATGTAAACACAGACTGGGATGACTCCTGGCTCAGACAGCTGCACCACACTGCAAAGATGGAGATAAGCCAAAGAAAATACTTAAATTATAGGTCACAGTTGAAGACTGGACTTTTTGTACAATAACAGAAGTGAATTGATCAGAGGATACCGACTCTGTAATCATGCAATAAAAGCGTGTGCAATGTGGTGGCACGCTGTGAGCATGTGTAACCCATGTGTGCACAACCAGTGTAGACACTAATTGAGTCATAAATATTTTACTATTGTTCTCCTCAGTGAAGAATATTAAAGCGTCCCCTTTCACACCATTTCTATGGCTTTTATCTTGGAGTGGAGCAAATACTGATTTCATGGAAGTGTAACTTCCTTGGGAAAAAGCAGTGATGTCATGTTACAGAGATGGTCCCAGCACCTGGGCCTGCACAGCTGGAACTACTGAACAACAGCTGCAGGTCTTAGATGTGTGTGAAAATGGTACAAAGAAGTAGAAGAAAGTGATCTGGAACAGTCTTGCATGTACTGACCAGGTTTATTTTGCATCTCTATTGAAAACTAATATGGATGGTAGGAAAACAGACCTGATCTGGGGGAAGTGTGTGAGCAGTTCCCACAGACTCTGTCCCGATGAGAAAGAGCCCTGGAGACGAGAGCCGTCCTCCATCTGCAGAGCGATTCGCACCTGAAAAGAACAATGACCATTTATTTCATCATTTGGTATATATTACAGCAATTCAATGCATGAACATTACTTGAACATTTTGGAAATAAATTCTTTTTATATGACACACATCTCAGACTACTATTAAAAAAAATACTATGAAACATTTCAGAACCTTTTGTGCAGTTTCTTCCAAGAACACAAAGAGGAAACCAGCTTTATTAAGCATCAATGTCTCAGTAGGTGGCCGTTTATTAGCCCTTTTGGATCCATCGGAAAGAATTCTCTGACAATAAAACTGCACATGTTGGATCACCTCTTACAACAATAGACGTGAGCGTTAGTTATTCTAGTATTTGAGTTGATCTACAAGCTGTTTATGTTGTTTATGCCAGAACAGCACACCAAAGGAGATCAAAAGGAGCACCTTGGATTCGCACACACGACTTGGCTCAGTGCACTGGTTATTTGGACATCCTGTGCTAAGAGAGTGTATAAGGAGGGCCTGTGCGTACAAATCTGTGAGATATCAACAGTCAACAATCCATCAAATGAACAAGAACCACACATCAAACCCAGACACACTTTAACTGCTTGGATTATAATCATGTGATGTCATAGGAAAATACAGCTCAGCCACAGTGTTTTACTCCTGCTTTAAACACACTGGATCAAAGGAATCTGCAGGAATAAGTATGACTATTGGTGCAGCTATTCCAAAATACTACAACTCATTAGTAGTATGCATTTAAAGAGCCCTTGCAGATCAGGCCAAAAGTCTTTATCGTCAGTTAAATGTAACAAACTGACCACGAAGTGTATGGCATATTTACAACACCACTGAAGTGCATGTATCTTCCAACTACATCTCATCCACAAACTTAATAAACTCACCTGACTGTCAGCGGCTGCAGTTTTCTTTGTACTTTGCACCATTTCAAGTTTAGCATTGTTGGGCAGGTTGGCAAATCTCCACTGCAGTGTCAAATCCAGAACCGTTCTTTGAAATCTGTGGGAAAAAATCCATAAGTGACCCAAGTTAAAGTCCAAACAAATGCAGGTGAATACATAACGAACGTGTTGGTCGTGTTAACCGAGGCGAGGTAAAGTGACCAACCAAAACAAAATAGCTTAGAGTATGTAACACTGCTGACCACCTCAACATGATACCCACTTCAAACCGTGATCTTCAGAGTTAAAACCGTGCTTTTTACAGACATCCTCCAGCACCTAAGAAGACAAAGAAAAATCTAGAAAATCACAGCTTTAACACAACAAAAACTGATCAGTCATTGGCTAACAACAGTTAGCTAGACAAGCTAACACGACTGTGAATTCCGTCGCTGTTTAGCAGCAGAAACACCTAATAGCCACACCGTCGTTTTCAAAACCCTAAAAGTCAATTTTAGCAGTAAGTTACCTGCAGTAACGGTGTGTTTGGGGACACTTTGACAGTCTGTCGTCTCCCATTTGGAGTGAGGACTGTCACAGCTGTGCCGCTGGCTGCCATTGTTGCCTAATACGTCACAATGTTTGTCTAAAAAAAAAAACTTTATTGAGAAAATGTTGACACAAAATTGTGTTTCATTTAATCTGCCTTTACACTTTGGTTTTATTATGTACATATCTATTCTGAATGTGCCTTTTAAAACAGTTAGAAACAATTTAAGAGTCAGGGTTAGGCTATATCTCAACGTAATTGGATAGCCTGTGTTGAGTAAAGTCAGTTCTGAGATTTTTATATTATTTTATGAAACCATCTTAAATTAAAATATGTTTCATTGAATATTAACACAAAAACTAGACTAACTGGTATGGGCAATCTGTAACTCAAATTCTGGAGTTCAGACATGAGTCCAACAGATGGAGACGTGTGGGGTCAGGCACACATGTCTCACTGGACTGACCGCTCTGTCTCACTCCAGAGCGAGCCAGAGGTGAATACAGCTCTGGTCTGGGGGAAATTGTGTGTTTGTTTGTTTATTCAGACGGTGGCAATTTCCTGTCCCAGAGCTAGGAACTTCAAACCTGCCTCATCAAATGCAGAAACAATTTGTGTATGGCTTGCTCTTTGAGTTTAGGTGATAATGTTTTTAATCTGTTTCATGGATCAAAACATTACACAGTCACACAACAATTCTTGCTGAGCCACCGTTATGGTGAACTTTATTTGTATCTTATAATAAGTTAGGCTATATGTCCGGGTGCAGTACATTTGATAGAGGCTATATGCTCAGTAAATTACAAAGGGTATTCTGACTCCCTATAGATCTAGATAATAAAATAAAACTTGAGAAATCCACCTGACTGTGCTGTGTTGCTACAATTTTACTGTCTTGGTATAGTTTGACCTTGAATTTTCTATACCATTGACTTGTATAAAATATAATCTCTGGCTCACCCAGTAAAACTTATTTTGCTGTAACATCAAAGTAGCCTGGGGACTTGTCACATGCTCTCTGCTCCACACTGACCTGTCCCACCGCCATGTTCCCCTTTCACACAGCAGCACATTCAATCAAATGCACTTCAAAGGCACTGCGGTCATGTGACGACACCACATCAAAGGGACCTGGCGTACGCACGAGCTCTCCGGAGGGGCGTGCCAGGCGCGTGAGACCGACGCCCCGCCGCGAGCATCGGATGGAGCATCGTGATGATTGGCCCACAGGAGCGAGAAACGCGGGGCACGAGGAGGGGGCATCAAATATAAACCACTGCGGGTGCAATCAGCTACGAGTCAATCTACAACCAACTTTCAGAAAGTGCAACAAAGCGCTAAAAGGATATTTCACAATTACACTGGAGCGGAGGATCCACCAACGAGGAGAGGATGGATTTTTGCGCCTTTTTCGTTTTTACTTGTCTCCAAGAGTGCCCCTCTTGTCATATAACATTTATTGGCGTCTGTTAGGAATGTTTATCTTATAATATACTCAGTATCAACAATGCAGCGTGTGGCAGTGCGCTCGTGTGTGCTGCTGCTCCTCGTGCACCTGTGCGCACCAGGCCATGTCAAGAGAGCGCGCGGCAGAGGAGCGCAATCCCGCCGCGTGCAGCAGCAGGCTCCCGCGTACACGGAGCGAGTGGAGGGGGCAGAGAGTTTTCCTTTGGACTTTACAGCAGTGGAGGGAAACATGGACAACTTCATGGTTCAGATTAAGAACCTGGCACAGTCTCTGTACCCGTGCTCTGCGCAAAAACTGGATCAGGATATGAAGCTACACTTTCTCAAGAACGAGTCTGTCACATGTAACGACGGCTCTCCGGCGGGGTGAGTGCCACTCTGAACCTTTCATTAATGGGGAGTAGGAGCCGTGCCCCGCTCCGCATCAGTAAACACCCACTCTCTCGCCACTCCTTCATTCTCTCCGGATGTGACCGAAATGGATCAAAGGAGCAGATCAGAGGGAAGACTTTACGCGCAACCGATTTGCGACTATAGAGCACCACTGCGCCCTGTCAAAGAGCAGTTGTTATTAATTTAGTCTTTTCAGATCTACTCATTAGGAAAAAGGGGCTGTGTCCTCTCTAGTCCTCAGCGTTATAACCTTAATTACATTGGAAGCAGCGACCAATTCAGAGCAATAGAAGGATTTCGTTGCTTAAGTTTATGATCATACCAAATTTTATATATTTTATATATATATATATATATATATATATATATATATATATATATATATATATATATATATATATATATTTTATATATATATATATATATATTTTATATATATATATATATATATTTTATATATATATATATATATATTTTATATATATATATATATATATATATATATATATATATATATATATATATATTTATTTATTTATTTATTTATTATAGACACACACACACACACACACACACACACACACACACTTTTACCTTTTATATTTAAATCATAATTGCATTTTGACAATCCAAATGGGAAATGCATTTTTTTTTTATGTTTTCAGGTCTAAATTTTACTTAATCTTGTATGGATATGTAGTTTTGCACAATTTAATATAAGAAGGCACTTCACTTTTAGTTATATTAAACAACCTTGTACAATACAGTTTGTTGCTCAATGCTGTCTATTTTCAGGCGCCTAAAAATTCAAATGGAGTTTTTTGGTTTCTTACAGATATTACCTAAAGCAGTCTAAAGGCAGCAAAAGATGGCTGGTGTTTTTAGAAGGTAATGAGCAGAGTTTAGATTATTGAAATTAATAAATTTAACACGTTAACCTCTTTGTTTTGAACAGGTGGATGGTACTGCTTCAACAGACAAACGTGCAACAGCAGGTACGAGACAATGAGGAGACTGATGAGCTCCACCAAGTGGCCAGCGAGCAGAACAGGTGAAAAGAGAACACGATAATCTGCTCTAATGTCAGTGATTTACTGTCGCGTCCGGCTGCACAGTCACAGGTTTTTCAGGAGCGCTCTCACAGAGAGGTGTGTGTTCCTCTTCGGCCAAGTTCTCATGAATCTTTCAAAGTCAAACTTGAGTTTTTCCCTTTGGGCCACAAGGGAACCTCCTGGTTGTTTATACTTGCCGCTTTCTGTGTAGACTTTACAGAGGGGCCAGTGCAGCCGCAGCCTCTGCCGGCATCCTTAATGACCTCCTCACCACAAAGAAAACACAAACTGCACATCTGCAAACCTGAAACATGTACCTCCATGAAACCTCTTCTGTTTATTTACTCAGGCACGGGGATCTTGTCTCCACAGCCCGAAGAAAATCCTCATTGGTGGAACGCCAACATGGTGTAAGTATAATCTGTTGTCAAATTTAAAAATGAATACGTCCCTCTATTAGAATAAGAAAGGTGTAATAACATGTATTACTAAGAAGACAAACTAGTAATAATAATACATTTAAATACAAAATGTAAAAAAAAAAAAAATGCTTTCTGTCCTCACAGATTCATTCCATACTGTTCAAGTGATGTTTGGAGTGGAGCCACACCCAAGTCAGGACACAGTAAGATATAATACTTAATCCTTATACTCATAAACATCAATCTGGCCCTCAGCAATAGGCTACTTTAATATGAATAGTGGAAACATTATAGTATTTTTTTTAATTATCTATTAACTTATTCTGAGTGTGTTTAATATTATTTTCCTCTTCTAACATCGGACTTCTTCTTTCCAGGTGACTATGCCTTTATGGGTTCGCTGATCATTCAGGAGGTGGTCAATGAGCTGCTCACCAAAGGGTTAAACAATGCTAAAGTTGTGCTCTTGGCAGGGAGCAGGTCAGCCCACTGCACACAAAATGTTTTATACTGTATACGGGTCATGTGCTCAGCCTAAACCTCTTTATATTGAGCCAGTGCTGGAGGTACCGGGGTCCTTCTCAATGTGGACCATGTGTCGGAGCAGCTGAAGACCCAGGGCCACACAGGGGTGCAGGTCCGAGGGCTCGCTGATTCTGGATGGTTCTTGGACAACAAACAGTACAAATTCACTGACTGTTTGGACACCATCAGCTGTGCCCCTACGGAGGCCATAAAGAGAGGTGTCAGGTTAGAAGGACAGACGTCTAACAGACTTGCAGATATGTGTAACATTTATGTCATGTTTTTGTTATTTTTGTTATTACAGATATTGGGGTGCACAAGTGCCAGAAAACTGCAGACAAGCTCATGTTGGAGAAGAGTGGAACTGCTTCTTTGGATATAAAGTCTTTCCCACTCTGAGCAGTAAGTAAAAACAAAGTCTGTTAATATAAATGGTCAATATGCTAAAGCTTATGCATTACATGTACATGTTTGTGCCTATTGCTAAAGCTGGCCCTGTCCATCCAACTAATAAAGTCCCTCTCCAGGTCCAGTGTTTGTGGTGCAGTGGTTGTTTGATGAGGCCCAGCTTACAGTGGATAATGTCCACCTCACAGGTCAGCCTGTCCACGAGGGGCAATGGAGGTACATCCAGACGCTGGGGCAGGAGCTGAGGGCCACTTTGCGGGACGTCCCGTAAGAACATCACACACGCACACGCACATGCACACACACACGCACAATATTTAACAAGTGTTTACAAAAATAAAGCATTAATATTTTTATGTTTCTGTGGCAGGGCCATATTCTCTCCAGCCTGTCTCTCACATGAACTCATCACCAGAACGTAAGTAATGAGTTTGATCAGCACTTAAATAACGCTGCAGTCTGTGGTGGGGTTACACTGCATATTTAATGCACATATGTGGTCTGATTTATCATTAGTGTACTAAGTTTAAATTGCAGATGTTTATGTTGGTGTTAGAAAAGGGTAGAGTGTGGGGCTGTCCTGTCACATAGGAATGTTGTTATAATGTTGAAATGTGGGAAAATCATGGGTTTCAGCTTCCAGTTTATAGGTGGCATTTTGAACACTCTTCGCCATAATTTTTTTTTTTTGCTTTTGATTGTAGATAAATACATTTGCCGTTTTTTCTCATATGCAGAAACTGGATGGAGATTCAGGTCAAAGGCACGTCTTTACCTCGAGCTCTGCACTGTTGGGACCGCGGCCTTCAGGACAATACAAATGTGAGCCATGGGAACCACAGCACCCTAAAGCAGCGGACACCTCCGAGGGGCTGCCCCGTGCACCTGGTGGACAGCTGCCCCTGGCCCCACTGTAACCCCACCTGCCCCACCATCCGCGACCAGCTGACGGGGCAGGAGATGAGCGTTATACAGTTCCTCAAGCACATGGGCTTCGACGTGCAGAAGATGGCTCAGCAGCAAGGCATGGACCCCCGAAAGCTACTGGGCATGCTCAACAATGGCAGCTGAGACTCACAACTGAACTACTATGAAAACGAAGCTGAATATACAGGGACAGCAAAGCACTAGGCACAACAAGACTTGCATAAATCATTGTGCTTGGGAAATATCGTCTTCAGAACTGGACAATTGTGCATACTGTGCCGGACGAGTTAAGCTTAATACATAGATATGCTGCTCTAACTTGGAGCTGTTTGGACAAAGAGAGGCACTGTTGTATTGTGTTATTACCATTTCTGTATAGGCAGACGAACTCTCTCCAAGGGAAGTATTGGTGCTCTCTACATTCATCCCTCTATGGTGCTGCTGTTTCTACTTTTCACCAAATATGCTGCTTGTTCTGACTTGGATGAATAATAATTTAATAATAATAATAACTACAATAATAATAATATTTACTAATAAAGCTACAACAATGTTCTCAAAGTTAAAAAAAATACTCCTTTTGTATTGTTATAATAATAGGTAGTTGGAAAGCAAGTCTATTGTTTAAAAAGTACAACAAAATTTAATTTAAAACATTAAAACAATACTAAAACAGTTTTCAACACTCTCATACATAAACCAACAACATGGGCTGATGAGGCTCATCTACATTATACAGTGTAACAAAAGTATAAAAACGGGTAAAAAGTGAAACCAAAAGTTCACAGTTGGTCTGAAAGTGCAGCTATAAAATATATATATCTACTTGATTCAAATTAAACTCCAGTTATAAGTTAGTCCAGTTTTGTCCCACAATTTAAAAAGGAGCCCACTCAACAGCAAGAGTCCTGAAAGAGAATAACAAAAGAAACAGTTAACTAAACATATTTGTGCGCCACTTTTGGTTCAGTGATCTACAGCAAATATACCATCATTTCCTTCCCTTGAGATAAGATATCAGTGGGTACCTGTGCACGGCCAGCTAAAATCAGACAACTATAATGATCAGATATTCTAATAATTACATCTGCATTTTGGCGCGTTTACATGCACACGAAACATCAGATGTGTCAGTTAATCAGTGGATTTTTTAAGTTTTCAAAATCAGACAATCTGAATTTTGGTGTGCATGTAAACATAGCCAGTGACTAGGACTGAACTACTTGGGGAAAACGAAATCTACTAGTCAGAGTCAAGGCATTGTATTTGCAATGACTTTTTTTGGCTTAAACCTGTCTAGGACCATTAACACCCAACATTATGATTTTTCATTTAATATTAACAGTGTTACTTGTAAGTTTTTATTATTATGGCTATAATAGATGTGATATGGGATGTAATGGGTAAATTAGCTTATTTACAGTGGGAACTAATCTCAATGGTTCTGTTGTAACCAAGGCATAATGCTGATCTGAAAATCTAATGAAAACATTTTCATTGATTTTTCTGACATGATAAGAAAAAACCCAGATACTTTATTAAACCAAAGATGTTCATTTTGTCTTCTTATGTACTTTAACTTTTTGAGTTCTTTTTAAAAGACAATACAGTAACGTGTGTTTACCTTGTTGACATGGCAAGGGAGGCGTGGTCAGTCTGAGCGACCTGCCAGGTCAATCAGGCTGACCACGCCTACAGGAAGTAACAACAGCTGATTCTGAAGATGGCTCGCAGCTAGCAGCCGAAACATGTCAACAAGGTAAATACACATTACTGTATTGTCTTTGAAAAAGAACCCAAGAAGTTCCAGATACTTTATGTCTGACCTGACTGGTGAGTCTTCGTGCTGGAGTCCGCCTGTTTTCATGGATGTACTGAAGACGAGTGATAAGAAACTTTTTGTCCTCTCCCTCCTGATAGACAAAAAAACAAAAACACAATCATTAACATTTAATATCTACAACAGAGGTAACTTTTTAATATATTTAAATGTATAAAATATTAATAGCATTTAAAATATAATATATATATCTATAGCTTACATTTTTTATTTGTTCTTGTAGCAGGTCAATGATTTTCCTCTGACCATCAACCACCTGACTGTGGAAGTAGATGATTATTCTGCAGGAGAAAAAACTTTGGTTAAAATAAACTGTATTTTTATAAACAGGTAATATCGATAGTGTTCTGATTCTCACAGAAAGATGCCTGCTCCCACAAACAGGAAAAACGGGTGTTCAACCAAATAGGAGTGTGCTCTAGCCAACACTGCCAGGTTGGGGTTCTCATTTTCTAGCCCCTCGACCCAGCGCTTTCCCGCCTGAATCATGGTTTTGAGATCTCGAAACGGACCACACGAAGAGGATGGGGCAATACTGGAGATGAGAAAAACAGTAAAATTAATTTGTGTTATCGGCAAATACACTGGTAGCTGATTATGATCACCGAAAGAGGAACTAAATAACAGCGTTTGAAGGTGAAATGGGTCACACTGCAATTATGGGTTCCAGTTTGCTGTTGTGATCAGTGTCTGTTGAATTTACATTGGTCCAAAGAAGGCACAATAAAAAAGTGAGAGGTGATGAATACAAGGGTTGTTAAAAAAAAACTTATGCCCAGATACTAATCAATACTGAAACTACTATCAAAATACTGAATTGGTATCAATACTGACAAATGTGTGTGGTTCTTAGTTACATAAAAGACATTTCCTGAATAGTCTGTGCTTAGAATAGTCATGATCTATATCAGAATTAGTATTAGAAACAAGAGTATACATTTTTTATGAATTTGGTATCAAAATAAGTATTGACTAATGAGTTATTTTGCTTAGTATCAAACATGAGTTTGAAATTTGAATTCCCTGTCAACACTAATGCACGTAAGGACCAAAGTCTGAGATGAAGATAATACAGTAGTCAGTGATGGTATGCCTAATGGGTCAGTAAATAACTTTGGACTGTAAAATTATCCACAAACGGAAATAGCACTTTTTTCAGCTATACTGTAGTTGTAACTTTTCATATAAAGTTACATAGACCAATTACTGGTAATCTAAAAACTGAGAGATACAGTCACATCTAATTGCCAATTGTATGGTTGGGATTTTAAAATAAATAAAAAGAGGTCCACAGCCATAACCTTCCACAGCAAGATGAATTCTGGCGGTATTGGTGAGTTCACAAACTCATGGTAAAGTATGGTAAACTGGGTCAGCAGACCAATCACAGAGCAGCTTGGAGGTTGGTGCAAAAGCCGAAGGCCAAGTGCCCAAATGAACCAAAACAAACATAGTGATGCCAACAGACATACTGCCTAGTTTAGCGAAAATATAGACTATTTAGCAAAAAATGTGCAGAAGGTGAATGCTTTGTGCATTTGTGGATAGGGAAGACATCTGTGTGTTTCTCTCAACTGGATGTAACAAAAGTTAGATTTCTCATCTTATTCCGCCAATCAGAACAGATCAGCCAATCATCTGTCAGTAAAATAATGTGGTTTTGAGCAGAGTTCAGATTTTGGAAGAAATTTGATTACCGTTTATGTTGAATGGTACAGATTAATGTAGTAGTATTGTATTGTTACCTCTATTGTTGTTCATGAAATCAATACTAAAGGACATTTTTATTTTGTTTTTGAAAAAACTAAATTAAATTGAATTGGAAATCAAGCTTACCTCCACATGGTGTACGTGACGCAGACAGACGCTCCCACAAAAGATGGGATACAGAGGAGCGTGATGAACACTGTGGTCATCTGGCTCACTCTGTACGGCTTTCTGGGGGCCTGACAGTTCATCATCACACTGCCCTGAGAGGAAAGAGGAAAAACGTGAGGGTACACACATATTCTTCATTTTTTTACTTAGAGAAATATTGATCCATATTAGTTCTCTTTATATATAGATTTGTGACATACTATACTTGATTTGGAATCTTAAAAATAAAAAAGCAATTTTCACTTTTTTAATAAAGAAGCAAACTATCTGACATCTTCTGAAATTCAAATTTGTATCTTAATTTTTGTAAAAATAAATACATTTAACCATTAGCATTTATCTCATGCAAATTAATTATCAAAAATGTGGTGTGTCTATTCCACTTTTTCACTCCAGTTGCCTCCAATGTGAATTTTTGAAAATTCTGATGACAAAGCATTTTAGAGGGTCTATTGATACTTTACAGTTGATGTCATCGACATTCCCGGGGGGGGGGATGCTAACTGTCGGCACTGCTCTGTCTGAAGCTCTGTTACTCAAGCTGGACTTTAATTTGAGTTTCGTTTTAACATAATCTGACCATAAAAAACTGACTTAGTTGGAACTACAACAGGATGAGTTGATTTTGTGCTGCTAAACAAGAAGGTAGTCTCACTGTTGTAATCTCACAATTACAATAGTTTGTTACTATCTAGCATTAACCAACAGTTTATCAGTTAGTCATTCACCTTCCTTTTAAAAAAATCAAATATCTAACCACGACCATGAATGCTTTTTTTGATCACAAGATCCGGAAAATACGTTGTTTAAATCCATTTTGTATTTCCTTCTTGAGTTTTAAGAGCATCTTATCATTAATATAGAGATGATATCAGAACCAAAAGTGTAATTTAGCAAATAGATCACTGTACCTTCTTTATATAAAAAAGCAACAGGAGTTTAATCACTTGCACTGCTGGGAGTATTGGGGTGAAGAGGACACCTAACCTAAATACAAACAATAAAGTAATTAAAGAAAACAACCGCTGCATCAGTAAAAGGTGATATAAATGTGTCTTTTGCTCACCAAGCCAATGTCTGTCCATAAATGAGGTCCAAGACATTTTTGGGGATATCAAACACAGGCTTCCTCTGGCGTTTTAGCACCTTCTCTGAAAACAGTCTGTGCAGAAAAAAAATTATAACAGTTTAACAATATTTATTTTAACTGCCCCCCCCATCTGTATTAAATATTATTGGCTGTTTACAATAAGCAATACAACGCTAATATTGATACTTTGCAGCTGGTGTTATCGACATTCCCTGATGTTGTGAAGCTAACTAAAAGCACTACTCTGTTAGAAGCTCTGTTACCCAAGTTAAACTTAATCTGATGTTTATTTTAACACAGTCTTACCAGAACTTACTTTACTCTCACCTTTCTGTTGAAAATCAAACACCTAAATAGGACCATGAACACTCGTATAGACCACAGGCTCCTGAAAATCTGTTGTTTTAAATTTGTTTTGTATTTTTTCTTGTGTACATCACCATGGTAAGTAATGAACATTCCACCATAGAAATACAGTACATAGAAATAAACCCAGAGCATGATTGACTGCAAAGTATCAATACAGTAAACATTTAGGAATCTTACTACGAACCTCCAAAGAAACTCTCCAAACAAAGTGTCCAATAGCGTGAAAATGAAGTCCATTATCAGGAAGCGATACAGTTCTTGTCCAACAAATGTTTCCCAGCACTAAAATTAAAACGCATTTATTTGAATACACTCATTTACCTGTAATTAGCATTTGTGTGTCACTATTAATTCACCTTTAGGCCAATACTCCCAGGGTATTTTGCAACATGGAACAACCAGTGGTCACAAAGGACTCCCAGCACACTAATTTTAAGCATCAAATTTCTGAAAGTCATCATAAAATCTTTAATAAAATACATTAGTTAATGCGATGACCCAAGTTTAGAGCCCCCAAAACCTAAGTAGGTACCTGCTAATGGCCACATAGGTGCGGACAGGAGGCGAGTCGTAGTCCTCCATCCAGGCAGCAGCGTTGAACAAACCGGGAGCTAACAGGTTTATAACAGACACCAGCACAGGGAGGGCCAGCATACTCGCCTCGGTCACAATAGGGTCCTTTTTGACAGTACAGGACTGGTGCTCCAAGTTCTGTAGAAAAAGAAAATTACATTAATTTAACAGGCAAGCAGATGCGACATGTGTTGTGGCTAACTCCTGTAGTTAAAAACGACTTTGCATCAGAACCAGCATTACAGTTTGAGATGTAATAAGGGGTGTGTCGAGTAGCCAAAAGTTGTAAATAGGAGTACAACTGGTGGTCCAAGTAAACAGAAGCTAAAAGGAATTTAGGAAAACTACTACATAAATAAGAGTAGTTGCACAAAATCCTGTATTTTCAAAGGATGTATCACAAAAATGACACAAACGAAATCATGTCTGAAGGGTGGTGCAAGAAACTCAAATAATGTAAAATGATCAACATAAAACTTTTGTCACTTGTAGACTTACTCAGAATGGGAAGAGTGGACAGATTTTGTAAGAGTACTCTGACACTGTAAAATATATTACTCTAGAAGTAAAACGATTATGTGGTTGGTATTGAGCCAAGAATAGATTCAATAAAGGTGATTGTAATGTAGTAATGTCACCTTCAGTCTCACCTTGTGCATGTGCTTAGAGAAGTAGTAAATGCCAGAAGCACATCCGGTGGTGCTGGCGATGCAGATGGTCCAGGCCAGACCATGAACTGTGACTCTCCATAGCCTTTGGCACACAGTGTTTTCTACCTGACTGTGGTTCACCTCTGCTAACAGCTCCTGCACATGAAAACAAAGTGAGAACTAACAGGAATGTAACAACTTACAACCATTACAATGCAATATTATAGTGTTATCCACCTTGTAGAATAAAATTTGGAATGGAATTTGTGTGGAGGTATTGCAATACTGCTTCTTGTGTTGCAACTTCAACAAAACAATGCACTGAGGCATGGAAGCTAGCAATCCATACATTGTCATGATATTACATTTCTGAAAACTGTGTGCATGAGCTTCTTCTGGTGATGCGCAGACACCTCCTCATTTCCAGTGTTTACTGAATTAAAAGTGCATTTTATCCAAAATTTTTGCTCTTTTGGTAATTTCATAATTAGAGCTACTGTGTCACTGGTGTAGTCCTGATTAAGACCTGGTTTAGATCTGGTGGTTCAAAGTCAAATCTTTTCTTTGGTGGTACTTAGTGTGAAAAGCTTGAGAGACACTGATATAGATAATATATGTAGACTTGTCATAGTACACTCATCCCACTATCACTGTAACTGTTGCATATAATATGATATCGTTTTTACAATGACCAGACGAAGTGGCTGAACAGACCTTTATTTGGGTGTGAATATTCTCGGACATGAGTTTCACAGAAGTCTTTTTGATGACCTTAAAGTCCCAGGAGCAGAAAACCTTCATGGCCAAAATACTGTGTGATTTGTCAATTCTGAAGCTTTTACCAAAAGATTTCGACATACTGGAGAAGAAATTAGACAAAACTAAATATTTACCATACATAATTATTTGAACATACAGACTTTTTTGCTTAAAAATAAAAGTACCTGTAAACAAGGATGATACAGGTGATGAAAAATGAGGCTCCAATGGTAAAGAAATAGGCCAGCGGCATGTTGTACGAGAGTTTAGATGAACACTCCACTTTGGTTTCATCGGCTCTGCACGTGTGGCCCAATGTGTAGTTACAGTAGTACCCATAGTACATCACAGTGTCTGAGAAGTATCCCTACAAGACACAATGTACACAATTAAAAGATGCTCTGTGTAACTTTTCTGGCAGAGGGTGCGCCATACGCTCCACGGTATGGCTTTAAACTGATCTATTTTGCATTTAGTCAGTTACAGGTCTTTTAACTGCTAAACAATACCTTGAAAAACATACAAATGTACTCTTTTTAATTGTATTCTTTGTGCAGCGCCTTTTGGTGTTTAGAAAAATGCTATTCACCTTATTCCAGAAGTTGCCGTGGGTGCCACCATCATCGTTCGGGTTGTATTATTTTGCCAATCCTAACAGCAAATAATTTCAATACAAACTATAAAGTTGTTTTAAAGCCCCCCAGAGAATCGGTGCAGTGTTGACTTGCTGGTGCACATGAACATTGAACATTTTACACAAATGAACCTTTTTTATGTCATATTTAATCAGCAAAACTTTTCTCAAATTCACGATTGACATGAAAGGGATGGGAAGTGCCCTCACAAGAAAGCACGGTTTAGGAGCATTTAGAGAAAAGTGCGCGGGGAGGAATAAGGTGAATATAAACAAAATGTATTATTATTCATTACACATTCTTACTGAGAGTAGAGTCAACTTTCTGTCCTCTAACTTGCTTGTTGGTGTGGATAAAGAAAAAGTTTAATATGGACTCAGGCTAAGCAATAACATATCCAAAGAGAAAGTTATATAGTGCAGTTTTAAACATGGTTTGCTATATGAGGAAGAATGTATTATTTATCCCAAATCTTACCCCCCCAGAGAGCAGTTCCAGCCCCGTGAAGGGGAGGTTCTTTGGGTAGGGGTCAGGCGGGTGCACCACTTGAGGGAGCACCAGAAAGGCCCCAGTGACTAGGAAGAGGAAGAGGTTGAAGAAGAGCAGCATCTGGAGGAAGAGGAAGTAGGATAACACCCCTGTCCCAAAGCGTCCGCTGACCCTCTTTAGCGCCACCTGCCAGAGCTGCAGGGAGTGCAGGAACGACAGCCAGCTGTACCAGCCCTGCCTCGCCACCTGAAAACAACAAACACACAGGTTTAAATACAACAATAAACATTTCACCAAGTTTAGAATGAGGTTCTATTTCATCCCTCGTGACCACCAGAGGACGTGCTGGTGCATAAACAAAAAGTCGTACACGCTTGAGTAACAGAGCAATACCAAAATCACACCTGCCAAAAGAGGAACTGGTTGTAATTAAATACAAATGTACAGTTAATGCAGAAGTCGCTTATCTACAGAAGATCTAAAATAGCATACTAACAACACTTTTTTTAAGTGTTAAAACCCACAGTTAAAAGGAAGCCCAGTCCCCAGAGATGGAACATTTACTCACAATTATAATGTAATACTTCAGACGACTGCAGCAGGGAATCTGACGACCTGACATGGTGCGTCGCTCCTTTTGTAATGCTAACCGCCTGAAAACCACAGAGGAACATTTGTCAGAACACAAAAGAGCAGCATTCTATACAGGTGAAAGGTGGAGAGTCTGACCTGAGTTCAGACTTTTCGGCAAGGCTGACAGGCATCCCCCGCAACATCCTCACCCTGTCACTCACTGACAGGTTCTGGAGGTTGTTCACCAAACGGTCCCTCTTACTGACTGCTAACCAAAATATATGACATGACACCAAAATTTACATAGACGATACCCAAAACACAGGATTTACAAGATTAAGAGTTGGTTAATTGATTAAGTTGATTAAGTTGATTAAGAGCTCTGGTTTAGCCCTGGTCTAGCTCTGGTCTAGTCCAGTTAGTTTTGGGTTAAGTCCCAGTTTTGATGTGGTGTGGGTGCAAGTATGAAAGGATTTCAGTCAGTTAAAAGCTAGTTTTGGCTGGAAGATTTTTACCAACCACAACTGTCAACAATTTTTTACACTATTCTTGTATTGCAATATATGGTATCATCAAATAAATTTAACGGACTAGTAAAATCATAGCGGCTTGTGAAATGAAAATCCACTCATATCTGTCACTCTCAAGCCTTGTTCATAGATATCAGGCATGTTCATAATGTAATTGAAGCTACCCTCTGTCCCATCTGTGTCTGTGCTGTCCGCCTCGATGCCGTAGCCTCGGATACTGGGACGGGACGATCGGGAGAAGTCCTTGATGGAGGGTCTGCTCTGTCTCCGCCTGCGCAGCTGCATGGTGCGGTTGTAATACTGAGAGATGATGGCTCCTCTGTTTCGGCCTGAGCAAAGCACATGCTAATTATTAGACAATACTAGTTTAATCAAGATGCTGATATCTCTACAATTTCCTATACAAAATAATTGCAGTTTCCGTCCATTTACATTACACCTGATAAAGCCCCGACATTCTAAAACTTTAAGAAAAGGTCCAATGTTGTCCAATTTATTTTTTTCTATTCAGTATTGATACTTGTTCAAATGAGTCTAGTTTTGATACCAGTTTTAGTATTGATTAGTATTTAGACCAAACTCTGTTGCCAGTATAATAAAATAAAAAACTTTATTGCTTTATTCTTCTATTATTAAATACACTGAAATAGCTTTTTTCTACATTACTCATTTTTTTTAAATAAATTTTAACCTCAGCTGCCTTCAACTACCCTTAGGTAAATTGTTTGATCATCAAATATAAATTTATAAGATATTTATTAGTAATACGTGAGAGAGAGGGAGAGACAGAGAGAGAGCGGGGGAGGAGTAAAAGATAAGATAATGTGTCAAAGTCTTATCAAAGTGCTGCAACATTCTGTTATGCTTAAATAAAGTTTTGTGCTATAATTCATTTTGTTATTAGCTGAACAATACCCTTTGTACTACTGTAAACACTTTGTTTACATTGGGACTTAACTATAACTCAGAACATAGAAGTTAAAAACAAAACAAAATAACAGTAACAAATCTCAAAACTATAGTTCGAAAGGTAACTGTATCTCTCCACCCCATTCCAAGCTGCTCCCCAAAAGATTTAGACATTAAACTGAATTATTCCAGTTTGATGCATCACATGCCTGTTGCCACTTTGTGTACAACTAATGGACAATGGTTTATGTTTTATAGCCATCTAACAGAACTCCAAATAAATCTAGCCATCGCTGCTATTTAGATTCATTTTCTTCCTTTGTACTTTTTGTTTTGTGAAAGTACTCTGGGGGGAAGTAGGATACCCTATTTATGTTGGTAACAAATTAACTCCTTGGACTTAAGCACTCATACTGACCAATAGTTCGACTGGGCATGGAGGACAGGACTTTGAGAGTGTCAGAGGACCATTGCTCCCCCATAGGGGTGTCTGTCTGCCCCTCCTCTGTCTCCTCCAGACTCTTCTGCCTCCTCCTGTAGAGGTCATCTTTGGGACCGGACAAGTAGGCCACATTATCTAAAAAAAAGAAACAGGCCCTTTTCAGTAACTTTACAACCCAAGTCAAAATGTAACCAAAACCAAATCTAACAATTACCTAAACTGTATCATAAAACAAATTGAATTATACCCTCTTCCTTTTAATTTATATTAGAAGGGGGCCCACGTGAGGCTTCTTGCCCAGGCCCCCAAATTTCTGTCGACGGACCTGTCCATGACAATCTGCTGCTGTCAAAATCACAATGAGGTATAAGGCAGTATTATGAAATCAATTTGTGTTTTGTCTGTCTTGAATTGTGTGAAGCGTCTTTAAGTGTCAGGAAAAGTGATATACAAGTGTTAAGTATTATTATTATTATTATTATTATTATTATTATTATTATTATTATTAAATGGAAAAATACATTCTTATCTTTTTTTACAGTGCCAAATCAAAATGTAAGGAAAAACTAATTGCATAGTTAGCCAAATTCATAAAACAATCAACTATTATCAAAACGATCACATTCCTATTTAGGTAATTTCTTTCAGTATTGATACCAGCTCAAAAAATCTAGTTTTGACACTAGTTTTAGTATAATTTATGAAGAAATTCAAATTCTCCCCAAAGGTTTATTTGAATTTTCAAATGAACACTACTACTGTTTAAATACCCAACACCACTATTTTTTACATCCATCCATCCATTTTCTTCCGCTTATACGGGGCTGGGTCACAGGGGCAACAGTTTAAGCAGGGACTCCCAGACTTCCTTCACCCCAGAAACTTCCTCCAGCTCCTCCGGGGGGACCCCAAGGCGTTCCCAGGCCAGCCAGGAGAGACAGTCCCTCCAGCGTGTCCTGGGTCTTCCCTGGGGCCTCCACTCGGTGGGACATGCCTGAAACACCTCCCGAGGGAGACGTCCAGGAGGCATCCAGAACAGATGCCCGAGCCACCTCAGCTGGCTCCTCTCAATGTGGAGGAGCAGCGGCTCTACTTCGAGCTCCTTCTGTGTGACTGAGCTCCTCACCCTATCTCTAAGGGAGCGCCCAGCCACTCTGCGGAGGAAACTCATTTCGGCCGGTTGTATATACGATCTTGTCCTTTTGGTCATTACTCAAAGCTCATGACCATAGATGGGGGTAAGAACGTAGACTGACCGGTAAATCGAGAGCTTTGCCTTTTGGCTCAGCTCCCTCTTCACCACAACGGTCCGATACAGCGACCACATCACTGCAGACGCTGCACCGATCCGCCTGTCAGTCTCACGCTCTATCCTCCCCTCACTCATGAACAAGACCCCGAGATCCTTGAACTCCTCCACTTGAGGCAGGGACTCTCCACCCACCTGGAGAGGGCAACCCACCATTTTCGGGTCAAGAACCATGGCCTCGTATTTGGAGGAGCTGATCTTCATCCCAGCCGCTTCACACTCAGCTGCAAACTGCCTCAGTGCACGTTGGAGATCCCGGTCGGATGAAGCCATCAGGACAACATCATTTGCAAACAGCAGAGATGAGATCCTGTGGTCCCCAAACCGGATCCCTTCCGGCCCCTGCTGCACCTAGAAATTCTGTCCGTAAATACAATGAACAGAACCGGTAACAAAGGGCAGCCCTGGCGGATTCCAACATGCACCGGAAACAGGTCTGACTTACTGCCGGCAATGCGAACACAGCTCCTGCTCCGGTCATACGGGGACTGAACAGCCCTTAGTAAAGACCCCCAGAACCCCATACTTCCGGAGCACTCCCCACAGGACCCCACAAGGGACGCGGTCGAATGCCTTCACCAGTTCATGAAGCACATGTGGACTGGTTGGGCAAACTCCCATGAACCCTCTGACGGAGAGTATGGAGCTGATCCAGTGTTCCGCGGCCAGGACAAAAACTGCTCTTCCTGAATCTGAGGTTCGACCATTGGTCGGCTTCTCCTCTCCAGTACCGTGGAAAAGACCTTACCGGGGAGGCTGAGGAGGGTGATTCCCCTGTAGATAGAACACACCCTCCGGTCCCCCTTCTTAAACAGAGGGACCACCACTCCAGTCTCCCAGTCCAGAGGTGCTGTCCCCGACCGCCACATGATGTTGCAGAGATGTGTCAGTCAAAACAGCCCCACAACATCCAGAGACTTAAGGTACTCAGGACGGATCTCATCCATCCCCCAAGGAGCTTGCCAACCACCTCAGTGACTTCAGCCAGGGTGATGGATAAGTCCGCCTCTGAGTCCCCAGCCTCTGCTTCCTCCTCAGAAGACGTGACGGTAGGATTGAGGAGATACTCAAAGTATTCCTTCCACTGTCCTACAACATCCCCATTTGAGGTCAACAGCTCTCCACCTGCATGTAAACAGTGTTGGTGAAGCACTGCTTCCCCCTCTTGAGGCGTCGGATGATTTGCCAGAATTCTTTGAGGCAGTCTGATAGGCCTCCTCCATGGCCTCTCCAAACTTTTTCCAGCCCCGAGTTTTTGCCTCTGCGACAGCCCGGGCTGCAGCACGCTTGGCCTGCCGGTACCTGTCAGCTGCCTCAGGAGTCCCATGAGCCAACAAGGCCCAATAAGACTCCTTCTTCAGCCTGACGACATCCCTTACTTTTGGTGTCCACCATCAGATTCAGGGATTGCCGCTGCAACAGGCACCACAGACCTTACGACCACAGCTACGAGCGGCCGCATCGACAATAGAGGCCGAGAACAAAGCCCACTTGGACTCCATGTCCCCAGCCTCCCCTGGAATTTGGGAGAAGCTCTCGTTCCCAACATACCTTCACTATACACTTGGGTCTGCCAGGTCTTTCCGGCTTCCCCCTCGACCAGTGGACCCAACTCATAACCAGGTGGTGATCGGTTGACAGCTCTGCCCCTCTCTTCACCCGAGTGTCCAAGACACGCGGCCGGAGGTCAGATGACACGACAACAGAGTCGATTATCGTTCTCTGGCCAAGGGTGTCCTCGTGCCACGTGCACTGATGGACATCCTTGTGCTCGAACCCAGTGTTCGTTATGGACAAACAGTGACTAGCATAGAAGTCCAATAACAGGTCACCGCTGGGGTTCAGATCAGGGAGGCCATTCCTCCCGATTACCCCTCTACAGGTGTCACTGTCGTTGCCCACGTGGGTGTTGAAGTCCCCCAGTAGAACAACGGAGTCCCCGGTCGGTGCACTGTCCAGTACCCCTCCCAGGGACTCCAAAAAGGCCGGGTACTCTGCATTGCTGTTCGGCCTGTAGGCCGACACAACAGTGAGAGACCTGTCCCTGACCCGAAGACGCAGGGACGTGACCCTCTCGTTCACCGGGGTGAATTCCAACACACAGCGGCTGAGCTGTGGGGGAATAAGCAGGCCCACACCTGCCTGCCGCCGCTCCCCGCGGGCAACGCCAGAGAAATGAAGAGTCCAGCCCCCCTTAAGGAGTTGGTTTTCAGAGCCCAAGCTGTGTGTGGAGGTGAGGCTGACTATATCTAGTCGGTAACGCTCAACCTCCCGCACGAACTCGGGCTCCTTCCGCCCCAGTGAGGTGACATTCCATGTCCCTAGAGCTAGTCTCCATGTCCGGAGATCCGGTCGTCGAGGCCCCTGCCTTCGACTGCTGCCCAGATCTCCCTGTACCGGCCCCTTATGGATCCTCCCGCGGGTGGTGGGTCCACGGGAGGATGGCCCCACGTCGCTCCTTCGGGCTGTGCCCAGCCGAGTCCCATGGGGGCCCAGTAAGGCCCAGGCGATGTAACTCGCCTTGCTGTGTTTCTGGGAGCTTCTGAACCCCCTATGATGAGTGTCTCTAAATCAAAATGGGGGGTCCTGTATTGACATATTTGCCGAGAGTGTTAAATACCTCTCTCCTCCTCCTCCAGCTCCTTTTGCAGCTGCTGTAGCTCGTAGGCCTCAGAGAATTCAGCATTTTGACTGTGCTCCTCGATCAGCTGATGGAATGAATCGTGAACCCCCGCTTCATCCACTGGACTCCTGAAACACAAGGGGAAGGTTTTAATATGGATACAAACGTGGTCTTAAAAACAGCTGTTTTCATATTTCAAAAGATAGGGTTAGGAGAGCAATATAATGCCAAAATTTGCAACTATATATGCACTTACTGCATATATATGACCAGGTTTTAATGAATGTATCTTAAGCTATGTCAAAATGAGTTTATATTTTGGTTGGGGTGGACAATAAAGTTTTCCTTACCTTATGATTTATATTATATTGTGACCCACACCAGAAAATGTACATAGTGCCCCTTTAATAGACAGAATTGATCTTAATAGACAGAACTGATCTTAATAGCATAAAATAACAAGAGGAGATAATGAACTCCTGACTCAGCTGTACTCCTGATGTGGGTTGCATCCAAACACCTGCTACAATGGACATCTCTATACAATTAACACAGTGTCTACAAACTGGCGTAAACATTACTTATTATTATAATTGCACATACTATTAGATTTTGTAAGTAGATTCATCTCGTTGAATTTTAGAAAACCTTTGCTTTAACTTGGACTAAAATGTATTCTTATTACAGATAAGACATGGGATTAATTTGTAATATTTATATAATTGTTTAAGATCACTTTAGCTCAAATCAGATGTCACTGTTTATATGACACTGCAATAATCAGATTACTCCAGAAATCAGATAATAATCAGATTTTGGCGTGCATGTAAACATAGCCAGTGTTTTATGAAGAAATACAGTTAAGAATAAAGCAATACATTTCTGTCTGTATTCACTAATTATGATAAAAATAAAACTTAGAGGTTTCTGAAGAATAGCCCTTGGCTACATTACTATTCCAATGTAATAATGAGACAGACTTACCCTAATCCTTCTTCCAGCAAAGGGTAATCATGGTCAAAGTTCAAGCTTCGGGCCATTTTTCTTGAGCTGATCTCTGCTTGGTCACAGATTGGCCCTGGAGTGTGGGATCAGGGCCGCACCCGTTCAGCTGCCTGCTCCACTCCCAGCATGATGTTTGTTTGTGCCTGTACCTGTAATAGAGAGGGGGGGGGCAGGGGAGGGGCATGAGCGTAAGGTATGAATTCCAAATAGACTGTGTTACAACTTGTCCTTAAGGGAAAGACAGAAACCAACCAGCACCACATGAGACCAAAGTGTTAAGGATATAAATCAGTTCCAATACGGATTTCGATACTATAGCTTTAAGTGTCTGCTGATACAGATGCACCTGATACCAGTGCAGTGACTGAAAATTGTATTTAATTCCTTTCAACAAGAATAAAATAAGAAAACAGATCCAAATGTGTTATGTAGCTGTTATTTAACTCTCAAGTAATGACAGAACAACTTTGTATAAATAAAGTTCAGACATTCTGCGACTTTATGGGGCGACCGCAGCCAGTAAATAGTCTTATTACATTTTAAATATCCAACATATCAGCTGAGCCAATATTTAGAAGCCAGTATGTGACCAAGCAAATTTTTCAGTACATCTGATACCAGTATTGTATAAGTGCATCCCTAGTCGTTTTAATAGCCCCATAGTGTGCCCTTCCAATCTCTAACATAAATAGGCTCAAAACCAGTTTTATTTCCAAGAGCATGTCAAGTGGAATTGCTACATCGTTATAACATGTCTAAATGCAATGCTGGCTTTCCATACAGTTCATACAGAAGCAATGTTTCACAAGAATGTCTTCAAATTATCACATAAAAATTGCAAAAAAGTCTATGCTAAAATGCAATCAATTCAGTTTATTTTTGTATCCCCTAACATCAACAGCAAGAGCAATTACCTGCGAGGTGCTTCACAAAATTGTTGATTTATCAAACAGAAACAGTTAGAAATTTAACAATGTAAGGTCATCAGTCACTTAAAAAAAAAAAAAAAAGCAGGTTGACCAACTTTTCAGTCAGAAAAAAAGCTTTGTATGTCTTTCTGATTGAATATTTAAAGGCCAAAAAGTGGTTCAAATCACTAGTTTCAACACATATCAACCCAAAAGCACTGTTGGTGTTTGTTTTTTACAGTGCTGCCCTTCTGTTACCGTAGGCTCTATAGCACAAGTTCCCTGTAGTCTTGTGAAAATCATGACGACGATGTGTGATGGGCGCCGCTGTCACACTCAAATGAGTCACCAAAATGTAAATTCACAAATGACATAAAACAGCATTGTTCCAACCACAAAGGGACTTATTCAATATTATTCCCTTTACCCCTCTGCGCTCAGATCTGCTCTCTATTGAAACGTCCATATAAAGCAACATCAAAGCATGAAAACTGGCTTGTAATTAGTTACAACACACACAACATAAAAGTAAATTAAATTCAGACATCAAATACAGGCTCTTTCCACATAATCAAGAACAAATACCATTAATCTAAAAAAAGTACACATTGTTTAGGCTTGATCAATATCTCAAAACATATCAAATAAACAAGCTGTATTTTTTCTCTAATAAAATTCATTCATGCACTGACTCGATCACTATTGATTTACTATGTTACATTGACAATAATTAAATGACAACACTCCATAACCAAATCCATTTTTATATTTTACCTAAGATATCAACAGTGACTTCCTGTTTACATTACGCAAATACACAGCCATGCATGACAGGATTAATGACGGGAAAAATAAATAATTCATGTGAAAACCTCTTTGTATTTCCCTTGTGGATCAATAAAGTTGGAATATGGATCATAATGTACATAGCAAGAAAAGATATAATATACATTATGATTATATATATATATATATATATATATATATATATATATATATATATATATATATATATATATATATATATATATGTATATATATATACATTATGATATATATATATATATACACACATTATGATATATATATATATACACACATTATGATATATATATATATATATATATATACATTATGAGATATATATATATATATATATATATATATATATATATATATATATAAATCCATGTTTTTTTGAAGTTTATTTCAAATGTATGACTTCTAATCTATGTGTCTTATATACAGTATAGGTGTATAATAGGTTGTGTACAATAAAAACTAGTTTACACAACACAAACTTCTGAATGGACTCTATTAAAATGGCTACACATGGCTTTCGCAGATTTTTTCACAGGGTTGATCGGTTGAAGTTTTCCTATAAGATGTTAATGTAATATAATAATAACAGCTGTGCATATTTCTGTGGATACATGGACAAATGCCTGGCTCAAGGTGGAGGTCCTATCTCAGTTACAACATCGACCCAAATTGCAGTTAGATCAGTGGAGTGCACAACTTTTTTCTGCAACACATTTTTCTCATTATCAAGACTTTCTAGATCATATTACATACTGCAAGTTTCCATACTGCATTTTCCTGCTCAACAGACAAACTTCTTTTCCCAGCCTCACAAAGGTCACTCTCTGTCAAATATTGTTAGACCCTTGTGTGTTTTTAATGTGGTATCTTTCTCATTATAGACCTATGAGATACAGGAACTAAGCCAGGAAACAGAGTGGGATCAACAGTGCACATAGACAGAAGGATAGGGGGTCAGAACTGAATGAGATAATGGAAATAGCTTTGAAAATAAAGTTGTTGATGCAGCTTGAAATGGGATTATATGGTTGTTGTTGTTGTAGTAGAAGGAAGCTAAAGAGCATATATCAAAAGCAATAAAGTTATAGGGTCAAAATTGCACTGTAAACACACTGATACAATAGGACAAAACTGAGGATTTGGGAGTGTCCACTCTCAACTTTCAACCAGGCAACTGGCTCCCACAGCGCTGGGGAAAAACAAGAATAGGACCATGCCACAGTGCAAAAGCCTTTGTATGGGAGAAATTCTGTGTTGTGTTATCAAGTAAGACACAAGATTATGTGGCAACTATGAATCTTGCATGTTAGTTGTTTTAGGGTGTTTGACAAAGTTGTTGCACCCTAAAACTATTTCCAAGTAAAATTAGAGGTTGCAATGGACCGTTCAAAACCAGGGCACAGATCAGGCAAAAGTAATGTTCCCACAACCTATAAGCAACCTGTAATTACACAACGTGAAAAACCATTCCAGCGAAACTGGGACACTGAACCCTGTGCAGTAATTAAGTCCTGCACGAACAAAAATCAGTATATAGCCTAGCCTAAATTCAAATCAGCTGTCTTTACTGATAGCGTAAGTTTGGCTGCCAACCACTAACAACACCAAGGAAGTATTAAAAAAAAACAACTTCAGAAAATACAAAAATCACATGATACTATACGATAATCTAGAACATATGCAGAGACGACTGGATAAAGCCAATCGAGTAAAAATATACACTTACCTCGGAGCTAAAACTCGAAAAACCTGTTCACAGCGCAACTCGGTAGTTTCAGTGAGACACTACGCGCTCACGCGAAGTACGGCGGGACGTACCAACTCAGCAAGGGGGGAGTACCAATCAGCAACAAGTCTACACATTTTCATAATCTGAGGAAAGATAAAGACAAAAATAATAACGTCTAGTTTATCCTAAATACAACAAAACTTTATAGAGATTATATTGTCTACCTATAGCTACACATCTCTCCCACCCACCGCCCCTCAAAATGCATCCATTTGGTTTCGCCCTATTGTATAGCCCAATTATTTAATTTTCCTCTTACTACTTTGATAATTATTTGATAGACTTAATCTAATTCCCTTGTTCTACCATAGTATTGTCATTTTAAGTGATTTAGGTAAAATTAGTTTTTTATGTATTTAGTCTACATGTTACAATTTCTAGCCTACTTTATAAGATAAGACAAGAGAACCTTATTTGTCCCATAATATAGAAAAAGAAAGTACAGGAACAGCGGAATCAGTATAAAATTATTATCACTGTCATCTTTACATCAAGGTTATTGGTTTGTATTTAATCAAATTCAATTTATGTAATTTATGTTTTATACATTGCCTAACCTTGGTTGGTGCAAGGTTGATTTTTTTATATACATTTCATTTTTACATTAGTGCATTAAGCCTGCATGGTATGTTCTGTTTCCCATGATATAGCTGTGTGCAAAAGTACTTGGTGAAAGTAGGGGCATATATACATGTTTCTGTTTGTTTCTTGGTAAATGCAAAAGTACTTGGTGAAAGTAGGGGCATATATACATGTTTCTCTTTGTTTCTTGGTAAATGCAAAAGTACTTGGTTGAAAGTAGGGGCATATATACATGTTTCTCTTTGTTTCTTGGTAAATGCCTTACTTGTTCTAATTCAAAACCTCAAATGTCTTTGTGGTGCAGCAGTGGGTGGTAGAAGCCTCTGTGATGCATGTCTAAACGTCACTCCACTGCAGTGGCATTGTTCAAAGCTGTTCATAAACTTGAGAGACTGAAATTGTATTATTAATTGGATAAAGCATAGTTAAGTCTGCCATTTTTCATTTTTGAAAGAATGTAGCTAGCAGTACTGCCTTTTACATTGCATTGTATTGTATTGCTTATTTTAACACACTATTGCCTGTTTTGGTGGCTTCCTGTCATATGATTTCCTGTCTTCTGTCAAACTAGCAGAAGTGTAACATAAATTTAACTTATAAGAAACTACGACCTCTGAACAGTGTGAAGTTAATGTAGACCAAGGTGTTTTGACATTTGACATTTTGACTTTTTGATGCTTCTTCAGTGAAATCCCAAAAATGGATGAACCTAACAGTGTCAGCTTCATGCGGCTCCTCTCAGGTAAAGTGCAGTGTTTTTATTTTATTGTGACTTTCTATATGCATGATCAAGAAATAATCACAAAATAAAATTTAATATTATAAATAATTGAAATACAGTTGACAAAGTTTCCATGCAAAACTCATATTTTTCACAGATTCATATTTATTCTTAATTCAAATGTTGTCTCTCAGTAGTTAATCTTTATATCCTTTGAAATCTAAATGTTGTCCTCTCCTCAGATGAGAGCACCCAGTCCACCCTCTCCTCGGACTCTGAGTTCTATCAAACCCAGATTCTGGACCTGCTTCCAAGTGCGCAGACGGGACGTCCCAACCACAGCAACCGCATTTACCTGAACAATGGACCAGAGATGACCACTCAGCCAATCAGGAACATGCTACTGTGTCTCCAGGCCAAGAGAAATGTCCGGTGAGTAGGGATATGACAATAAACAATACGTTTATCGTGATAAAAAGAGTAGACAATAATTATTCATGGGACATTTTATATAATCGTGATAATCTCCAACACAAATAATCACCATTATATCACCAGAATGTGCAGAAAAAGCTTAACCATATAAAGTTAATTGTTGTTTTCAGTTATAACAAACATCACTATAACAGTTGTTTGACAAGCCATTATGGCTGAAAGCTTTGTTTGGTAGTGCATCTTCAATGTAAAAAACAAAACAAAAAACGGTCTAATATCAATGTGTTCAAGGCGATATAAATTCCATCACAGCAGGCCCTTCAGTCAGATTTCATAATAGTATCAGAGATTTATTTTTCACTACACGTGTTTCTGAAAGTGAACTCACTAACAGCTGGCCCAGGGGTGACATACACACACATAAAGAACCAAGAGAGTAAAGTGTTTTGCTGATTGACATAACACAGATTAATTAATTAACTCATTTACTTTTCAGTGGGACAGGGTAAATTAAATATATTATACATTATAAATTTATAACAAATATTTGTGTTTTGTATGTTGTCACATACAGGGACATGAGGATGATGCAAAAGACCAGGATTGGTTTTTGGGAGTCCTGGAGGCGAAGCCAGAGCATAAACAGGAGGAGGGCCTGGGAGCATATAAGAGAGGCTCTCAGAGGACTGGTGCCATGGCAACGCACATTACACGCTATTGAAAGTATACAAAGATAAAAGTTACATGTAAATAGTGTATGTCAAACTTTAACTGGCATTTTTGTAGGTCGCTTTGGTGTGGGCGTTAAAGCTTATTTTGTGTTCCTGAGATATCTGGTGTACCTGAACCTTCTGCTCTGCGCTCTGGTCGGGGGCCTCATCCTGGGACCAACTGCATTTTATGGGAATGGCAACAATAGTGGTCCGTCACCTGTACAAATTATACAATATACCAAACATTTATTTTTTGCAAATCCTTTACATTTTATGTTATATTTTCAGATTTTTTTTTTAAGTTTGAGACCAATGATTCAGTGTTGGATTTCTTCTTGGGAACAGTAAGTGACTGGATGTCTGTATGGATATGTATTTGAGCAGTAAATCTCAGTCTTTATGTATTAGGGATACGTGGACCGATCCCCTGTGTTCTATGGATTTTACTCTCGTGGGTCACTGGATTTCCCTTGTTTGAACACACCTCTCTTGTACCTCTATGCAGTTGTCTCCATTTACTTCATCAGTCTCATCCTGGTGGTGCGGAGGTCAGTCTCTGACTATCAAACGCTTCCTTATTTAAAATGTGCTCCAGTCTTCCTTTGCCTTGCATATTGGTAATTGTCTTTACATCTAGGTTTAATTTTGCAACTTTTTTTTTTTAATTATCCTTTTGTTATAATAATTCTTGCATTTGTTGACAAGTGCTTTGTTTAAAGGTACACTATGTAACTTTTCTGCATGGTACACCACCTGCTTGTCTCCATGGAGATGCCATTGCTTTGCCTGGTATGTTCTCCAGTATTAAACATCTATCTTCATGGAGACAAGAAGGTGACACCGACAGACTAAGTGACAGGTCAGATCTGTGGAGAGGCGATTCCGCTCACAGTAAGAACACAAAAAAACATTAAAAAAAAAAAAAGCCCTATCGTGGAACATTTTCCACAACACCAAGTCTGTGTCAGACCCTAACCAGTAAAGTTACCTTTAAGATCACTTGAAGTGATCTTAAAGGTAACTGTGTTGTGTTTAATTTTCTGCTCATTTTCCAGAACGCTTGTGGGCTACAAGCATACATGGATCCTGGAGAAACGCTTAAACACTTTGGTGTCGTATAAAATCTTCTGTGGATGGGACCACACCATTCAGGACCCTGCTGCTGCCACTCTTAAGCACAATTTTATCAGGAATGACCTGAAGGTGAGAGTTAAACCTGTTTGAGCTTTTGATGACAGTAAATCTTTGTCTCTTTTCTGTGGAAAGAAAAGGTGGTATTTGGTATATTATCTTTTGTTGCTCATTCAATCACCTAAAATTATTTAATTGTAGCTTTTTAAAAATATGAGCATCACAATAACAATAGGCATGATAAACAAGGTCCAAGGAAAGAACATGACAGGGGCGAGGTTGGAACACCATTAACCTTTTCTGATGGAAGGTCCACCTGCTCCACCATCTGCTTGTCTGCATGAAGGTGCTATTGTCTTGTCCGAAACATTCCACACTAGGACATTAAATGTAGCTATTACTATGGAGACAATCAGATAATGCCATCAGACCAAGTTACAGGTCAAATCTGAGGAGAGGTGACCCAACTCAGAGTATAAATGCATGTTTTTAAAGATATTTCTTGAAAAATGAAAACACGGGTAACACCCGTCCCCACACCAGAAAAGTTCCATGATGCACCTTTAATTTCTACAAGATTAAGGAGTCAATCACATGATGCTTTAAAGACCTTTTTCTGCTCTCAGCTGTTCCTTGATGAGCAGAGGTTTACTTTACGTGAGGCCCAGAGGACACTTGGACAGTGGATCCGGCTTTACCTGCTACGCATCTTCCTCAACCTCATCATACTCTCTCTTCTCAGTGGAGCCTTCTTCCTCATTCACTTTGCAACAAAAATGTCCCAATGTGAAAATCATAAGGTACCAAATGTGTATTTATTTATTTATTTATTTATTTATTTATTTGTTTATGTATTTATTTTACTTACAGAGAGGTCACTGGTTGGTCAGCCTGATTCTCCAGTACTTGCCTCCAATCACCATAACTACAGTAAACATGTTCCTTCCTCATATTTTCCGTAAGATCTCAGGCTTTGAAGACAACTCTTTCACTGCGCAGGTCAATGCCACACTTGTACGGTAAGACACAATACACATGACCACTTCAGGCACAATTCAATCAATACGTTTTCTAAACATTATACTGACTGTTGTTTCTGCAGGAGTATCATTCTGAAGCTTGGCTCTTTGGGGATGTATTTATTTTTCACCTTTACAGCCAATTATGATAAAGAAGTACGTTTTCCAAAATTGAATTAGTTTCTAGTTTTGCTACATTTAAATCACTCACTCTGTTACTCTGTACCCTGGTGAACTCTGGCTACCTCTGATAATGTTAAGTCTGTTACTAAGTCTGTTTTGGTCATGCTCACACGATTTGATGCAGTTGACTTTGTTCAGATCTAATTTAAAAGTGCAGAGTTTACAGTACAGCATTAGTACACCTTGTGGTTTACTGTAGTCTCTTGTGTTCATACTATTCAGAGTAATTTCTTAATGTTATAGGTACTTGAATAGTCAGTTATTTTCTGGGGAAGAACTGTGAAAAGTAATAGAAAAAAAATATAATATAATATTCTACTGTTGTTTTAGTGTTGGGAGAACCAGAATGGCAGAGAGATGTACAAACTCTGCATCTTCAACTTCCTCACCGCATTCTTGTTTGCCTTCTTCATAAATTACCCCAGGAAGTGAGTTTTCCTCTGCTCCGTATCTTTATTAGTCATCACTTAAAAGTCACTTTAAAGTTGCACATTGTAACAGTTTTGGTGGGGGGTCTGTCATCTATTTGTCTCTATATATTATTGCTCTGCCCACAATGAACTTTCTATCTCCATGGAGACTAGTAGGTGATGCCACCAGGCCAAGTTACAGGTCAGATCTCTGGAGAGGCGTGCTCACTCAAAGTAAGAATCATGTTTTTGACCTCAAAAACACCTGAACCTGAATAAATGAAAGATAAGTATAATGACATACTCAAACATTTCAATGAAAGCAGCAATAACATATGGTGACAAGCAGATGGCCGACCCAAGAAATGTTACATACTGCACCTTTAAGTCTAAATTATGTCTTCTTACAAAGGTTACTGCAGGAAAAGTTCCCATCTTCCCTTGTGGCCCGTTTGTCTGGAAAACAGCAGTTCCTGATTCCCTTCTATGTTCTGGATCTGGTCTATGTCCAGACAGTGTCCTGGGTTGGGGTATACTACTGCCCCCTATTGCCTCTCATCGGAATAGTCATACTCATAGCTACTTTTTACATCAAGAAGGTTAGTGCCAGTGCTCATTTTGCCTCTAACCTGCTGCTGGTTGATTACTGTTTTGGTCTACTTGTTCACTTTGATCAGCTGTATTGAAGCCATGAGTTTCAGAATGATGGGAAATAAGGACAGTTGCGATAGAAATATAACAAAATATAATAAAAAGTCCTCAAAATGTCCAAAGGCTGAAAACAATGAATAGACTACTATTTTAACTTTCTTATGATGGCATGTTTGGGTTGGGGTATATAATAGTGTAATGTAATATTATATTTTATACACTCCATCAGAAAAAAAGATGTTTTGGTGTAATGTTATAATGTAAGACTAGTTAGTCTATGGGCCTACCTAATTTGTCATATAGGCCCACGTGTAGATGCTGTTATACATTGATGTTGATTTACCAACTGGTGCCATTTTTGTTCCAGTTTACATTGCTGCGGTGCTGTGTAGCAGAGCAGAGGATGTTTCGGGGCTCCAGCTCCTCTGTTCTGTTTCACTTCATGTTGCTGCTCGGCCTTGCAATAGCAGGCGTCACCCTGGCCTCCAACTTCCTCAGGTAAAAGACAGTTTAAAGATTAGTAAGATAACTTTTATGTGCATTTTCAGTGTATATAGAGGTACTATAACGATTACATGGAATCTACTTCCAGGTGAATTAACTGTAGAGGCTAAAAGATTTAAATTATTACTGTCATTCTTGGCATCAAATATGTGTTGAACCAAGTTATGAATGTACTGGATTGGATATGGTCTAGGGATTTATGTACTGGAAATATTTTATGACTTGAAAGGTATTTATTAAGTTTGTACGAATGAAATCACAGAAGGTACTGAATTTTACTATTTACTTTACTTTACTTTACTTGAAATGTATATTTAACCATTTTGTATTAATGAACTTATATATGGCTGAAGTGTATTTTTGTGTAACTGTCTCCTATTCGGTCCCCAGGAAGAATAGCGTCAGCTTGTCTGCGCTAATGGGGATCCTATCAATAAACAATAAACAATAAACAATAAACAATAAACTGTCTGCCATGTGCACTCTTGATGCTTATTAGGGCAGTGTGTTGATATAGTTTTGGTGATTTGTATCACTGAGGTGTTTTTGGTGACTACAAAAGTTGCTTACCACCATCATCTATCTGGGACTGGAGAGTTAATGAATAAGGGTCTACTGTAATGCTTTGAGATTATTGTCAAGCTTATAAACAGCAAGATAAAACCAAGTAATTAGCTATATTCATTACATTTTTGTCTAAATTAATCATTTTATCTCCCTGCAGGCCCTCACTAGTGCCCTTCTGTGGTCCATTTGGGAATGGTACCGGTGCGTTAAATGTTGTAGGGACATGTATGGAGACCCTCCCCAGTCCAGTCCAGACCACTGTGTACTTTCTCTCTTCTTCTACTTTTGCTGTACCCCTGCTCATGGGACAAGTGTGAGTTTTGAATTATACAGTATTTTCAATAAATATACTGTCTTTAGGGTGCAATAGAAATGATTATTATTATGTTTTTTTTTTCTTCTGCAGCATATTACTAACCTTCTATGTCTCACGGCGGAGAGCCAACAATAAGACCATTGAGAGACTGAAACACATGCTGGTGATGGTAAGTTGTTACTGAGATACAAAAACTAGTGCCATAGTGAGGAGATGATCTGTCTGTACATATTAGCAATACCCCACAATGCCTATTACATACTATTTAACCAGTGAATGTATATTTACTCCCACAGACCAATTCAGATAAGCGTTTCCTGGTGAAAGAACATGCCACGGTTCTGAAGTGCAAAAAGAGACGCCCAGACTCTGCTCAGAAGAACAAGAGCAGGAGCCCACCTCAGGAGCCAGGGTCACCCCCTCCCACACAGGTCGACCCAGAAGAAATATTATGAGTAGAGCTGGTGTTTGTGCTCATTTGAACACTTGCAGTAAGCTGAATTTTGAAGCCAAACCATGCATCAAAATTGCATCTGTAAATTGTAAATGCATGTTGTGTAAAAAAATAAAAATGAAACTGTGATTAATATCATATGAGCACTTCCTTACAGTACTCTAATGAATATAAGCACCGCATCTAAAAGGGTGGTGATGTAATGAAGTTTGAAAATGTCAGTTATCATTTAAGGCTGGGTTAAAGTAAACAAGGTTTTTATCTCAGAACAACATATACGCCTCATGCCTTACCTCACACGGACCAACTTCACACAGCCATGACTCAGATAAACCTAAAACCCTTATGTCGAATCCAACGGCTACCCTTCTGCTGCCAATTTGGGGTGAGTTTATTTTTAACTTTTATTTTAAATTTTCAACAGGGATGAAATAATACATTTAAAAAAAATCTATATTTTTTTTTTATTTTCAGCTTTGGCCAACCTGATCATCATGATAAGTAAGTCAGAAATTAAATTGTTCTGAAGTTTGATTATTTTGGTTTTAAAAATTGAAACCATCACCATTAGCATTGTTAGACATGGCTAAAGATTCCAATTCCAGCCAAGATAGTATCAGACCAAGTTATTTATTAATTGTTTTCCACTAAAGGCGTAAATTATGCCTCGGTGAATATAGAGTCTTTATCCCCGAACTAGCTCCAGGTGTACAAATGACTGTATATTTATTATGTATTTACAGATGGGTCAGAGTCTCTCCACCCCGTCCTGAGTGGTCCTACTCTGGCCTACCTCGGCTCCAGAGTGGCCTTCAGGTGTGTGGCCCCAGGTGCTCCTCCTCCGGTCACATATGAACTAGTAAAAGACCAAAGCACCCCCATCAACAGTGGGACAGATCTCCAAGGAGACCAGCCTGCATTATTCTTCCTGAAGGTTGCCCTGGCGTCAGGAGGGTTGTACCATTGCAAGGTGCGGGCTGACGACAGAGAAGGAGTCAGCAACAGCATCAGACTAACTGTAGTCAGTGAGTGATCATCCTACAAAAAAAAATTAATGTATGAATGATTTCATAATTTTTAATAACATTTAAATAACTAAATACAAAACAGAGAGGACCAGTGGGAATCTATAGTTGAATATCCTGGTAATCTGACAAAATGCAGTGATTTACTGTTAAAGATATATTATGTAACCTGTCTGGGTGTTGCCATCTGCTTGTTGCAACAGAGAAATTATTGCTTTTCCTCGAATGTTCAATTAAAGCTGTATAAAATATATACCTTCCAGGTAACTCAATAACATCTCTATGGAGACATGCAGATGGTAAAAAGTTACATCATGCCTCTTTTATAGCACAGCAATGGAGTGACCCAAAAAATGGACACAAGACCAACTGAAAAAAAGAAAAGGTGAATTTATTTTACAGGTTGTGGATGCAAAAATAGTCAAAATTCAGTCAATCAGCTTGATTTGCAGGAGGTGAGGCAATTCTCAGGTCTCAGGAGACTCCACCCACACACGGGAAAGGAGGGAGGGGAGCACAAGTCATGACAGCACCTTTATAATAATTACAAACAAAAATGAAAACAAAGTTTTAATATTTTCTCTTACAGCACAAACACATACTCTGTAAAGCATTAGGGCACAGAATTATTAATACAGGGATGATGACTTAATCCCAAATCTAATTATAGTTTCATTCCCTGCACCCTATCTTTTCCTCAGTTCCTCCATCAGAAACCAGAATAACTTCAGAGCCCTTCCCACCCATGGCCTATGAGGGATCCCGTTTGGTCCTCTGCTGTAACGTGTCCCGTGGCTCTCACCTATCGTACTCCTGGTTCTTCAACAGGAGGGAGGTGCAGCCCTCCTCCTCACCTCTGCTCCGCTCTCAGGGAAACAGTTTGGTGATAGAGAAGGTCCAGCCTGAACATGAGGGGCATTACTCCTGTATGGCCTGGTCCACTGTGCAGGACATCAAGAGGTTCTCCAGCAGCAGAGAGGTGCAGCTCACTGTCAAAGGTAACATCTTAAATTGAATTGCCTTTATTTACTGATAGTGTTTACTGATTGTCTCTCACTTCTTATGGTAAAGAAATGTGTATCTGGACAACAGTGTATATTTTAGATATATTTAATTTTTTTTAAACATTGGAGTTATTATGGGGTAACACTATTTGTGAGTTTTCCCATTCAAAAAATATCATTTTTGTTCTAAATTGTTAATAGCTATGGCAATGGCAACAGTTTTTTGTTTTTTTTTAATTGTTCTTTCTGATACCCAGGGATATACAGCAATGAGAAACAATTTCTTCTTTGCCCTATTTTTGATCTTTGTTAGCTGACGAAAGAATGTTATTAAAAACATGTTGAGCTATTAAAATATATAATTACAAAAAGGTTTCCACTTATTTAGGATGTTATAAATAAAATTCTTCCCATTGTTCCTCCAGTCTATGTGACCAAGCCTCAGCTCTCACTGTCTGTCTCCAAAGAGGCTGGTGGTGGTTTGGTGGGGAACATTAGCTGCAGTGTGTCCCGGGGCAGTCCTCCTATAAACTTCACTCTTCTCCTGGACGATAGAGCAGAGGGCACAGTCACCGGGTCTGGATCACTGTCTGTCTGGTTTCATGTCCCCATGGTCCCAGGGCTGGAAATGGGCAGAGCGCGGTGCTGGGCCCAAACAGAGGTCCAGGATGTCCTGAGTGAACCACTGACTCTGGAAGTGGGTGAGTTATACAAACAATAAATACATTGTTTTACTTATCATTTGACATTGAAATATTCTTTAACAATGTACTGTGTAACTTTTTGGTTGCTTGTTTCATGCATGTTGCGTGTCATTGCTCTATCTGGAATGTTCCACAGTATGACATTAAACAGATCTATCATATATTCATTCAATTACAGGTGGTTTTACTGCTTAGAAACCCAAAAAAACAACAGCATTCTGACTGTGAGCGGGGTTGCCTCTCCACAGATCTGAACTATAACATGGTCTGGTTTGGTCTCCATGAAGATAGAAGGTTTAATACTACACTGTGAAACATTCCAGACAAAACAATAACATCTCCATGAAGAAAAGCATTTGACGGACCCACAGAAATGTTACACAATGTACCTTTAATAAAGCAACAGAGACTTAATTAATAAGGAGACTTAATGAGATTAAGAATGATTCAGGCTTTGTAACTACTTAATTAATGCCATAACCCAAACTCCTAAACCTTAATTAAGTAGTTCACAACAGACTTTGTTCACTGACGTCTTTAAGTCTTTGTCAGTGCTTTAATAAGGCTCATTTTGGTGTAGTTTTAATAATTTGCCTGATTTGGACATCGGCTGCACATGAAGATATGATGATACCATGAGTCGGTCAGTTTAAATCTGTTCAGAATGTTTAGAAAGAGTTTTACAAAATGAATGCACAATTGTAATTTATATACATATTTATTTCAATGATTATTTGTGAAAGTTGTGTTTTCATACTTCCTCAAATTTTTTTTTCTCATTTGACCAGTCCCAGTTGGAGGCCGTATAAAAGTACAGGTGGAGTATTTCTACAGAGCAGACACCAAAGTCACTGCTGCTAAACTGGGTTGCCAGATAAGCCAGGGAACTTTCCCATTTGTCACATGGCTCCGTAATGGCTCTGTCCTGCCTTCAGACACCCAAACAGAATTTTACATTCCCCGAACCACTACTCCCTTTGCGTTCATGAACCATGGACGAACTCTAATCTTAGCCAAGCTTGGACCAGAGGTTTTTGGATATTACAGGTGCAAAGCAAGAGACAGCTATGACGAAAGGGGTCCTTGGGCGGAGAGTGAAGATGTGTTGGTGCAATTCAAAGGTGTGATAGTTTTGATTCCATCTTATATTGATTAGGGCTGGAAATTAATTAAATATTAATACAACTGAGATCCAATCATTTCAAAAGCACATGGTTTGGAGTTCAGACTTTGGAGAAAGAAATAAGGGTTTTATTTGTGAAATGGCACTAACTTGAATTATGTCTTGTTTAGATTCATTATGTTAAAATTGAAAGTACTTTATTTATTTGGTTTAGAAAAAAGTTAAGATTTTTTTTTAATAATTTTTAAAAATATTTTCCCCAGCCTTGTCTATTATCTGTTTTATAAAGAGAGTCCAGAACACCATGGAATCAGATTACCATTTACATGTTGTCCCTTTGCAGAAAATTTAAGACAGTGCCCAAAGCCTCTTCCACCTCCACCCACCGCTGCAGTGCCAAGTAAAACCATATTAACTGTATGTTTAGCTCTGACAACTTCCCCAACACCTGTTAAACCAATGACTCATTCTTTTTCATTTACAGATCTCTCTACCCTCTCCCTAGAGTACATCTTCATTGCTTTCTGCTTCTTTGTCCTACTGGCCCTAGTTGTGGGTGTGGCCTGTGTCTACAAGATGGTCGATCAAAGAAGAGGTTAGAATACATAAAACTCTCACTCCTGCTCTAGCCATAATATCTAATAATGTCCTGTTTCTGTTTCTTAATAGATACTCAGGGGATAAAGTAAGAAAACACCATAATGCTATAATAACACTGTATTACCAAAAAGTCTAAAAGTGTGTTTTTGAATTATAGTTTAGTTGAACATCCCATGTCTGCACGACCATCTTATTCAGGTCCCTTGCAAGAAAATCAAAACCAGGTAAAGACAAAATATGTTTTAATATTTGCTTAATGCCTTCTAGAGCAACAATGTCCAAAAAAACATATCACACATTGCCTACATACACACTTTGTTTGAAGCAGGGCAAAGCTATATCATGAATTGATTCACAAAAAAGAAACAAATCCAAAAAAAACCCCAAAACAAAAAAACTAAACAAAACAAAAAACTCAGTGATCGACATGTGGTTATAAACGGACAAGAGTGGCTTTCTCTGAGAATGTAGAATTTCCCAGTGAACATCTAATACTCCTTATCATAATGTTTTACACACATATCAACTGGGTAGAGTGACATGACAAAAAAAAGTTTATTTTCTTCCTCCTATATCTGAACTCTCCTCCAAACCACATGCTTTGACCAAGATCAAAACAAAATCAAAAGGAAATCATCTGCAATTAGAAATGACTGAATCAGTTCCAGTTAAAATTCTATGAATATCACAGCCAGCCCCACATACCATAACAACATACTGTTTTTGTTGCAGCTGTCTGAAGTTACAGTCTGATGAAGAGCAGTTTTTGAAAACAGATATTTTCATGGTTGTATGTTTTTGTCTTTTGCAATAAACACAAAATGTACATATTGATGAGATATACAAGTGTGTGTGTGTGTGGTCTTTTAATTTTTAGGGTACGTATATTGTTTAAAGATATTTTTGGATTTGGAGTTGGACTGTTCCACCTTAAGGAGGGAGGTGCAACGTCCCACTATCAGTAACTCACACATGTCTGAACGGCGCCTCTGTTTTTACTCTCAGAAACAGTTTAACGTTATGTAGAGATCTGCCCTAACTTCAAGGATATGATTATTCACGTTTTATTCATGGTGATTGTGGGTAAGAAAACACTGCACTTTCAATTATCATTATTATTTGGCAACATCATTTCACTTAGATTCTTTTCCTTCAGGTTTGGGCTCTTGTTATGAAGGTAGGTGTTACACTCATTTCATTCTAGGCTATGATGTTCAGAGATAAAACAGAATATTTACACAATATTTTTCTTTTTTGTAATTGTAATTTTGTAAAGCTCCTCCGGTCCTGGGGAAACCTTCTCTGTATGGACCCTCTGTGGCCCTTGTGAAGAAGGCGGTGGATTTTTACTGTGAACTTGATGTGTATCCCAAAAATGAAACTATCCTACTGCAGCTGTTCAAGTGAGTGAAATCTATAATATATTGCAATTCCTTTGTGGGGTAGAAACCTTTCAAAACCTCACAAAACTTAATGTTATATTTCATTTAGTGTGAAACTGTCTCCTCCCACAAATACATCTCAACATGTATTACTAAAGGATTAAAAGTATAAATTTAAAACATTTCTAGCTTCTCAGGCAGTATCTTCATATTGAAAATGACTTACGGTTGGCTGTTAAAACCTTTACATTTCTAAACATATTTATTATATATATATATGCAGTGGTGGTAGGTAACTAAGTAAAAGTAGTAAAGTACTGTACTTAAGTATAAATTTTAGGTATCTGTACTTTACTTAAGAAAATTTTAAACTGGATACTTTTACCTTTACTTCACTACATTTGAGAGCAGGTGTCTGTACTTTCTACTCCACTACGTTTTTGAACTGGAATAAAAAGTAAAAATATTTTTTATTATTGTGTAAGACCTGCTGAAAAGCATGAAGGATTTATTTTTTAAAACGTTCATAGTTTGAGCAAACATAAATATGCCAATAAAAACAGCTAGAAAAATTCAGCACAAATTTATATCAAAACTCACTACACTTGAAGCTTTATTGTAAAACTGAGTACTTCTTTCACCACTGACTATATGTATTGTTTATTCACTGATTGGTGGAATTTTTTTTTTAATCTTCAACTAATTTAAGGGAGGGGGACCATGGTAAGGTTCTTGGTGAATCCACTTCTCTGGACGGGACGCGAGGAGTTTTTCCCATTTCTATCAAAACATTTCACGATGGAAATCTGGAGTGTGTGGCGAGGGCTCAGAACAACACGGCTATTGAGCCAACAGTGAGCCACAGCCGCCGCCTCAGGGTCATTGGTGAGTTACCCCAAGAATCAAGCAGTTATTCTTGAAGTAAGTAAGATATTTATTTGTTTTTGTTCAGAACCGGTGAACGAAGCATATGTGGTGGTAACTTCAGGACAGACTGAGTTTTTTGGAGACAAGACTTTGGATCTAGAATGTAAAGTGAAGAAAGGAACTTATGTGACCTACAAGTGGCTTCTCGATGGGGAAAAAATCACTGAAACACGTTATCGATATATTTATAACAACCAGCTCAGAGTCTACAGGTAAGACTAATATATAATATCTATTTTTTTGTTTTATAAATAAAAATAAATATATCATAATTGGTAAATATATTTAGTTGTCTCTGCTTTTACTACATTTTTAATCAATCACTGGCATGGTTTCATACTGTCACTGGCTACGTTTACATTGACACCAAAATCAGATTTTTATCTTATTTCTGTATCTTTGATAATCTTATAACACATAAAATCTAATAATTTTGAAATGTTTTTGCAGAACTACATCTAAAGACAGTGGCTTGTACATGTGCATCGCTCAGAACTCCTACAATGAGACCATCTTCCAATCAAATAGCTCTGTAGTTCAGATCACTATCAAAGGTTAGCAAACTCAAATTGTACATTATTAATGACCTTTATAAATAACATAAATATGATTATTTTTAGATGTTGTGTCCACTCCTGGCATGTCCTTCACTGTCCTGAAAGAGGATATGAATTACTCTGCGTTGGTCTCTTGCCATTCTTTAAGAGGGACTCCTCCTATCACGTTCACTCTTTGGGACTCTGATGACTTGATTGGTAATGTAACAGTAGAAGACAGAAATGCCACCTTTAAAGTCCCAATAGTTTTGGGGAAGCACCTGGGATCACGCCAGTGCAAAGCGGACAACGGAGACCAGATCGCACACAGTAGCAAGTTAACATTACAAGTTGGTATGTTCTATTTTTAACCATTTGTAATTATAATTGTACAAATCTCATTTTTGGGCACAGTTGATATTCTGGACGTGGTACACTTCCAAAAATTAAAAGTTTCTTTCCTGTTTTGTTGCACCATGCATCCTAACTAGCATTTCTACTGTAGTGCTTTAAAAGGCAAGTACCCAATTTTGAAACGTGTTGAAGATCATGGTTCAGAAATAAACCTTTAGCCGTGCCCACTTAACCCCTTTCCTCTCTTTGATGTTGAACCATGAAACACTGGTCTGAGATAGTTGAAGGCAGTTGTTTCTACAAGCTATTCTTTCAAAGTCTCAAACTGAAAACAATTCTCAATACCGAGAAATTGCTTCCTTATGGAATGTTGTATCCATACAACATTTATTTCACCTTATTCAAGAAGTTGCCTCCTTTTTCTGGTTGTGTGAAGTTGCGAAGGGCTGCCAATCTCAAATAAGTAATAATATATACAGACTAGAAAGCAGTTTGCCACCCAAGGAGTACATTGTTGTCTTCTTGGTTTACTTATATATTTAAGTGGCAAGACTTTTCTAGAGTTCTACATTAAAATGAATAAAATTTCTAATGTTGTCCCAATGAAATATGATCTCATTTTCACAGTGCCAGTGGAAGGCCCGGTGTCTTTACATTATGACTATGACACTGGGTCAAACTACGCTGTGGTCGGGGTGAGATTTTACTGCAAACCCTCAAAAGGAACCCATGTGAAGTTTGAGTGGTTCCTGAACAAGACCCTGCTCCCTTATGCCCTGGGACCCTTCTACCGTGTGGTGGATGAGCCCCCGGAAAAATCAATCCTGTTACTGGCTGTGGACCGGAGCAGCGCTGGGACATACCACTGTGAGGTGTCAGATACTTTTGACAACACAACCACAATACCCAGCAGAGGAAAATATCTTGATAAAGAAGGTACTATTTTAATACAGTTTACAAACTGATTTTCTTCTTTCAATTATCTGTCATAGGTGTTGTGAAAACAGTGAGATTTGTATGTGTCGAAAAAGCAAACTTCACTTGGTAAAAACTACAGAAATCCAGATTAATATTCTGAATTCAACTTACTTTAAAGGTCCTATATTACACAAATTGACTCTTATGAGATTTAAGTCATGTTAGAACGGTGTTACCTCCTCAAAAACATACCCGGTGTTGTGTTTTGTTTCATTCACACATGTTTGAGTAATCCTTTATTATTAGTTTGTCTGCATCCCCAAAGCTTAAAATACTCAGGAGTTTTCAAGTTAGCAGATACCTTTTAACTTCAGTTCAGTAGAAATTGGCAATTCTACATCTGAAATCATCCAAATGATTCTAGTGAAGGTGAACGGAATTTAAAAACATAGTCGAGCACTTCCTGCATTATCACATGACATCACAAGGTGGAACAGAGTGTTTTCCATCTGAGAAAAGAACTCAGCCTAAATATGCAGGGTTTGTGTGTTAAAGGAGTGAATGAAACAAATAAAAACTCCAGGTATGTTTTTGATGTGTACAACATTATTTGATGTGTACAACATTAAGCTATTGAATTTCCAAATTTCACATTAAGGATTCTTGTAAACTTTAGAGGACAGTAAGCAGCATGAAATTGGGATGAAGAGTGGGTAGAGACATTCAACAGAACCAAAATGTCATGGCTGTATACTTTCATATTGTGGGGTCAGGATATTATATGCCATTGAACATGTTATTGCTAATCACGTTGAAAAACTGACATAATAGTTTTTCTTTAGCTACAGGTTACCATGGTTACGCCTGATATGTTTATAATGATTTCATTCTTTGCTCCGACAGTGTTAAATCGGATCCCTGATGTGGTGGTCGCCGTGGTCTTTGGAAGTTTTGCACTTATCATCAGCCTGGTTTGCATCTGCTGTGGTATTGGCATCATATACAGTAAGATACAGCTACAGTTATGCAGTATATACAGTTTTAAGTTTCATAGTTTATTTCCTCACTTTTGACAAAATTCTAATCAAATATTTTAGGACCAAGGACCAATGACGTCAAACCACTGTAAGCTTTAAGTACTATGTTTTCATAATGTCTTCATAACGTTAATAACTGGGTGTTTTCTTAAGTAGAATCTTACATTGTATCTTTCTATTGCAGAGTTGAGATGAAGAAAATACCTGCTGCCTACGAAGAGGATCTGGTAAGTCATTATTATATGTATTTTGTAAATTATGATTATTGTACATTTCATGTTTTTGGTAAAGGGATTTTCTGAGTTCACTGAGGACATTGAAGATATGAAAGAAGCTATAGTGGATGAATTTGACCAGGTGAGTAATAATTTAAATGGCTATACAGACACATTACATTCACATTTCAAAACTTCTGACTAAAGTTTGGCCCAGTTGTGAAACAAACAAACAGATTAGCTAAATTTGGTGATGTTCAGTGTTTGATGTTGTATATATTCTTAGATTTTTTTTCTTTAAAAAATGACAATGAGAAATGAAAATTAAATAATGAAAAATATATGTATATTTAATGCTTATAAGCTGCACAGTTTGAATGTTTATTCTGCGCACAGGCGTCAGTGGACTCTGTGGATGACTGGCCTTGGTTAAAAACAAAGAAGACAAATGTGTTGGAGCAACAGGAGGAGGACCAACCAGTTCTGCAGCCTTGAGGCACTGCTCTGTTTGAGCTATAAACAGGATCATTGAGCAGATCTATTTTAAACAAATGAAGCACCCTATATGTGATAAGAAATATAATTTGAATTGTGTGAGTGTGTGTTTATCTTTGTATTTTGACTTGTTTTAATCTGGCATCACTGTCTGAGACTAAAAATACTTTATATTATAATTTGTTTAGACCTCCTTATGCATTTGGAAGTGTATTCAATCTTTTGTGTTTTTATTATGTTTGTCCACTGTTTTATTATCCTGTGAAGCACCTTGTACAGCAAGTCCTAGTCATTTCTTTTGTATTTCCATGACCTTTGTAATTTATTTGGGTTAAACGTAGTAGGCCTACTCTGGTGTTGGCTCCGCCCAGACGCAGCGCACAGGATCCAGAGCGCGCCCTCGGCTCCTGGCCCCTCTCCAGATCCTCCAAGCAGCGCTGAGCAGAACAGCAGCGAAAAGTAACACTTTAGTTTAGCTGTAGTTTGGAGGCCAAGGACAAGAGATAAAACATGGAGGAGAAGGGCGACACTACTGCGTACGGAGTATGTTTTGCAGGAGGAGGCTTTGACTTGAACAAGTTTATCCGACAGCCACAGACCATCGTGCGGATTCTCAGCTGGGTAAGTGCGGCGAGGAAAAAATGTAGTTTTACTTTCACAGCGCCTGAGAGAGTGAACAGGTGCGCCGCTGATCTGAAGTATGAAATTGCGTAAACTCATAATTCTCAAGTCTTACGCGATACAGAGAACAACGAGCGACTATCCGCATGGTCCCCGCGGGCGTCAAGTTGCAGCAGCTGGTGTGTGACAGTGGCTCGGTGACAGCGCAGGTCAACACGGCTTTGTCACTGCCCAGACAGACACTCATTCACAGACAGTCTATAATCGATCACAAGCAAATACTGCGCTTCAGATGACATCACACCATTCTATTGGGCAATAAGATTTAATACAGATGGGGACAGCTAAAATTAATATAGTTAAAATGCAGATTTTAGTTGTAATAGAGCAAGACTTCTAGGGTCAATAGTCACTAATCGAAATGATCAGGTTCAACATTTGTGAATTCACCTTTTGGAGATTTTAACTGAAAGTAGGCTGCTGTGTTATCAATAGGGAGGAACTGGCATCACATAGGATCTGAAAAAACACCAATAAACCAATAAAATCAGTTGACTAGTTTAACAATAGCCTATACCCTAGTTAAAGCTCCTTACCACTAACTGTAAGCCTTTATATAGGCTATGAAATGCTGTGTGGTTTATATTAAGGACAGGTGGAAAGTTTCACAAATGTAGGCTATTTGGATATGATTATAGCCTGCACAATACACATAGATTGTAGGCCTTTTTAAACTTTTCTTTTGACGGTTTTGACTTTGTGTTGCTTTAGGCCTAGCACAAAATGAAAGTCAGTCATTCTGCAACAAAAAACACTCCTTTACTCACAATTGATCAGATAGACACAATGCATTTGGATTTTGATGGTTTAGTGACTCGGTTAAGTGTTGTTTTTTTTTTATTTAACCTTTATATTCCAGGTAAAACCATATTGGCCTGGGTAACAAATAGCAGTTTTATGTTACCTGTTCCTAAGCACATTTTCTGGAGATTAGATGTGATATGCAAAACTAAATAATTCTCTTAACACAAAGGTAACATGATGCTGGAGCCTGGACAACTGTGGACACTCTTTTCAGGGCCATGGCCACTGTCTGTGAGAAAGACTGACTCCCAAAATACAATAAATCCGACTTAAAATTAACTTTGGGATTTCAGTTTTCACATTTGTATCATTATCCAACAACTCTTGTAGATCTTCTCTTCCTGGTTCCACCCCTTTGGTAAAGAGGGAAAGCATTAGACTACAAATTATGTGACAACAAAAAGGGAAAAGGAAAGATCATATTGTTTAAATGTCTAAATTTACAGGAAACTGATTTACATTTTAATGTTTGGAGTAGATTTACATCTGCTAAAATCATATTAAACATAAACTTAGTAACATTAATTATGCCCTTGGTCTTTTTCGGGAACTCCATGTGATGTGTCTATAGTAAACAGTGTAGAGGAGGTAAACTGATACAACTTTCCCTGATGCCAGTTTAGTCTGTGAATATGTGTTGCTGATCCTAAAGCTGAGTGGAGAGCCTCCTCTTTATAGTTATGGTTTTGCCATCATCTGACTGAGGCATAGGGGATACTGACAAACATGAATAAGTGTTGATATAATGCAAACTAAAACATGACTGGTTGAGGTCAAATATTGCACAAAAATGAACTGTAAAATTAAACATCATTGTATGTTAATTAACCAGCTTTTTGCAGCCTTTCTGAATATGTCTATTATTGTTGGCAATACTGTGCTCATTATTCTAGTTTTGCACAAAACTGATATTATCCTTTTATTCACCATATCTCCCACCCCTGCTTGTCTTGCTCTTCTGTACTCTTCAGCATAGTCTAGTATTCTATGCATTAAGGAGTAGTCATTGTAGTCACTGGTTGTTTTGAAACATTTTTGCATTTTTCTCAAAGTGAACACAGCAGTCTATAACAATGACCCCATAGAACGTGCAACTGCAAAGTATGTAAAATATGTTTGGTTGGGCCCCATTTACTCCAAACACTGTTTGATTCTGAGTAAGATTCATTCAGAATTTGGAGATTCAGAAATTGTTTGAGCTCTGCAAATTTGTCAAGGTTTTGTTTTTAGAAACTTGACTCTTAAATGCTAATTTTATAGGCTTGTGGTGCATTGTAGGTCACACCTGTATGCCTAATTTCTGTGAATCAGGGTTCAATATACTTAAGGGTTGTGACTACATTTGTGTTTATTGTTCTATTCAAAACCACACAGTATTATTAAGTGCTATTGTCTTCAACTTTGCACTCATTTGCATATTTGTCCCATTTACAGACATCTGTCACTAAACGTTTATGTTCAGGAGCAACAAAAAACTGTCCTCCTGTAGAAGTTGGCAATATGTAAATTAAAAAGATGATTTATACATGATTTAGTTATATGTTAATGAAATGATTTAAATTGATAAGATCTGCTCAGTTGATTAAATGAGAACTAAATGTTAACAAAAATTACCTTTGAATTTTGTTCAACATTTTGGCAATATTATTAGAATGGGGCGTTTATGACCTCAAGGACAATTGGACTCCTTCTGTGGCCAGGACTCTCCCCATAGTGATATTCTAAATCTCAGTGGGACTATCCTGGTTAAATAAATAAAATAAAAAAATACATTACACAGTTTAATCTAGAAATCTCTGCACAACATGCTGGAGTATGGAAAATTATACAATATTGCACTTTCAACGCTAACTGATTTTGTTTTATGAGCAGAGAATTCTATTACATTTCTAGCAATCTCCAAACTTTTGTCAGCAGGTCTTTTGGGATAGACTTTTGTATTTTGACCCTTCTATAGTTCGATGGTGTCTCCCGTTCTCCCACAGAAATAGTTGTCCTCGGTTCATCCTCCTATGGGTCCAGGTCTCTTGTTATTAGACGCTGGTGGCATCTGTGGCGTCATATGTCAGGCAGCTGCACTTAAACAGGTCACATGGTTCAGAGGTAATCAGAGTGGACAACAGCAGAGCAGCGCCCGGGCCCTGACTACTACTAGGATACTGTTCAAAGTTCACATTTTAAATATGATATGAACTGACTGACTAAAAAATGCTTGTTTAGATGTTCACAAGCATGTTTTGTATGCTTGTGAACATCTAAACAAGCATGTTTTAGTTAGTCAGTAAACTACAGGGTTAGCAGTATTTATGCAGAATGAGATGGGGTATTTTGTTGTTTGTGGAGAAAATTAGGGTAGTTTCACAATTGCAGCCTTTGCGATTTTCTAATTGTGTCCATGCAAACTGCCATTTCAGTTCGATATGTTGCAGCCCTTTTGCCTAGTCCTACCTACAACTGAACATAGGATCCTAGTTGTTTGGATCTGAGGTAAAAAAAACGTATACAATGATGCTAATTTAGTTGATTTCTCTGTGTTCTCTCTAGATCTTTGCTCTGGTGGTGTTTGGGACCATTACAAACGAGGGCTACATTAACCTCCCCACGTCGGCAGAAGCACGCTGCATGTTTAACCAGAATGACTCTGCCTGTCATTTCACTGTGGCCATTGGGGTCATCGCCTTCTTGGCCTGTGGGGTCCTCACTGCGCTCGACATTTACCTGCCCTACATGAGCAGCGCACCAGACAGGAAATACATCGTCATGGGTGAACTTGCATTCTCAGGTACAAAGCCCACATTTACATTTATGTGTGTTATTACAGTTTTCTAGTCGATAGAATCCTTTATCCTTTTAAGGCAGCATTCACGAGTTGGGCTGCAAAAAGTAGTCTGAAATAATCTTGACTAATGGACTACTCAAATCATTTTTGACTGTTGTCATTCAATTTGCTATCAAAACGGTTTTATCAGAAACATGGCACTGTTATTAAATCAAAATGAGGCAAGAAGAATTTAGTTTTGTCATATTTTAACTGATCACATTTTATTAAAAAAAATCTCCAGATGATGTTATAAATTATTGTTTGACCAGATAACTAATCTAAAACATAACTGATTACTAGTCAATGGTGAAAAAAAATAAAAAATCAATTGCAGCCCTATTCAAGAGCAAACATTTGTGACTGAAATCGGAACTGCTGCTGTATCAAAAAGCCTAGTATTTACATTGGAACATATTTGGCATAACACATAACATCAAGTTGTCATTGTTTTGATTATTATTCTGTTAGACTTTTCTTATCAGTATCAGCAGCTGGACACCTGAAAGCTCTTTCATGCAGTCACCAAAAACATTCATTTGTATTGTGGTGTTGGTTTAAGCGTATCTCCCTCTGTTTAGGGCTGTGGACCTTCCTGTGGTTTGTGTGTTTTTGCCTATTGGCCAGTGAATGGGCTCGGACTCACGTCACCATTGGGATCCCTGTGGAGGCCGCACAAGCTACTATTGCATTCTCATTCTTCTCCATTGCTACCTGGGTAAGTTTGTTGTTTAGACAGACAAAGTTTAACCAGTTTAGCTGGTTTGAAACAGGAAGTTTTTTGTATATTACCCCGGACATGCAAATATTTTAAGTGTAGACTACAAATCACATAGAAACTTACATTTGATTTGTGCAACGCCAACCAGAGAATTAAGTGTTCAGTAGAATTCATGATGTAAAGTCATTACATATTTCGTATAGCTTTGTCAATATATTGTTGTCCCATGCAAATAAAACTATATCCCACATCCAAAAGATAATATTAAAATCAGTTTAGAAATTTCGGATGCTTCTTAAAGACATTTTTAATATAAATTGAGCTTAAGATTTTGTCATCACAAATCATAGAATTTTCAATTAGCCTAAAGTTAAACCAATGAAGATTTTAGAAAACTTAAAATGTATTCTGACTCTATAGTGTGCTAAATATTAATTTAAGTTTTTAGTGTTCAATCCAGAGCTCATACATTCTATGACATTGTGAGATTTGAGTGTTTGTGTGTGTCTATATATATATATATATATATATATATATATATATATATATATATATATATATATATATATATATATATAATAAAATGAAATAAAAGGTTTATAATCCCAACTGCAGATGGATAGTATATAATACTGCATTAGTTGCCTAATTGAGTATACATACATATACTGAACCTCTTTAGTGTAACTATCTTTTCAGTTTTAATCAACAAAAATGTTCTAACTTTACTGTCCTATTTTAGGGTATCCTCACTTACTTTGCCCTGGTCCTTTACCGCCGCGGGGTGCATGACATGACTCTCCACACTGAAGCTCCATCAGACCAGCACGCCCCCTACCCGCCAACATATGCCCCTGCATCCTACAACCCCACACCCTATAACCCCACCACATACTCCACCTACCCCAGTGACCAGCCCGCCTTCATCCCAAATATACAGCCAACAGTGGACTCTGGATATCAACCACCCAACTATTGACGAGGGCACCTCAGCGGGTATAGGGACTGACTGGGAGAGTTGTGGACAGTGCCATTATGTAGAGGCCATAAAAAGACTATTTGTATCAACTGTTTGTGTTTCCGTATGGATCCTTACATCTGAGAGTTGAGTTTTGTTAAGCCTGTTTAGTAACTTGAACTTTATCTTCATGCTCTGACACTACACACAATAATAATTAGTCTACACTGGAGGTCAAAGGTAACATTAAAATGCTTTTGACAAAAAATGGCAACTTGCCCTGACTTTTGTAAAACATTTGTTCTTTTGTACATATTAATATATAAAGTGCCATTTTAAATGGTCTATTTATTGCCTTTTTGAGTTTGACATGTTGTCGAATATATAGTTAGCCCTGGTGAATAAAATTAAGTACATTGTGTGATAAAGTGTTGTAATGCCAATTTGAAGTGGAAAGTTATAATGAATTTTCATGATTGGGTTTTGCTGGAATGGTTTAGGTTTTATGACCTTTAAACGTCTCAGGAGAGGTAGTCAAGAATGAAGGGCAGGTAGATAAAGGCCTTATCCATTTGACTGAACAGTGACTCATTAACAAGGAAAGGATCAGCTGCACACAATCTCCCCCAAGTCTGTGGAACGTATAGGTTCCTAAAGACTGTATAGCCCTTGTAAACTTACAAACAGCTTGACAATTTATACATGCTGGGACTCAATGCTCCTGAGGAGATGCCCCAACAGCAACAAAGGATGGGCTAAATGCAGGACAAATTTCCCTATGGGGACAATGTGTACCTTACCACAGTTTTGTACATTGTTAAGTGCATGTATTATGCAGCAGACTATTATATCTACCAGCTTTGACTGAATGAGAAAACTAAAGAAAAATAATTACCTTTACATTATATACTTTTGTAACTGTTAACAATGTCTATATAATTAAAATATTGCATTTGTTCTGTCTGTGTCAAGCCTTCTAGTTGCCCGCACAGCTTCAGAGAATGAATGCCAGAACTGAAACAGGTTATTTTGGTCACCAAAAGCATTTGAAGGCGTTGAATTACACTGTGCACACACACAGGCTTCAAAACAGTCACCAGATGCTTTTAATGGCTAACATTAAATAAGGTAAACGTAAAATTATGAAAGACAGGTGCGTTAGTGCAATTTTTAATCTAAAAAAAATAATTTAAACAATTCCATAGGCAAATAAAACGACAAACACTTAAATTCATTCATAAAGTTGTTCAAATTAGGCATGTCCTATTTTCAGAGGTGCAAGCCAGAGAAGAGTTTCCTGGGAATGCTTGCATCCAGGAGTTTTCCGTTGAGGGTGTGTTGTGGGGTCTCCTCTCTGAAGGGGGCACTGTTCTCCTTGTCCACCAGCCCCCCATAGCACTTTCTACACACTGCCTGATACTTGTCTGCTCCTCCGATCACCTCCACCTGAAACAGACAAATATGTGATTTCATGTCCATGTAAGTTTGTTTTTTATTTTAAAAAGGGGCTCTATATAATTTTTCTGGTGGAGGTTCCATCACCTACTTGTCTCCATGGAGATATTATTGCTTTGCCTGGAATGTTCCACTGTACATGATTAGATTGATCTATCTAGTATTTACAGGAGTTTTTATGACAAATACCCTGAAAAACACGCAGCGATCTAACTTGCACGCTTGTCTCCATGGAGATACACAAGTTTAATGCCGTTGTGTGGAACATGCAATAGTGCAATAATGTATATTATATTTTTCCATTATCAAGTTGTCTCACCTCTTTCTCTGCTCCTATCCTCTTTGTGTAAGCTGCTTCTTTGTAACACTGCATACAGACTGCATGGAGCTTGACCACACTCTCCGCCAAAGGAACCAGATTCAGGATGTTTCCAAATGCCTGCAGTCGCACAGAAAAGACAATCAACACAACATACTCTGCTTAAACCACATTACAGAGACAAATGTGCATTGTTGTAAAGGAGAAAGCTTGTAATTTTCAGTCTGTCCATGTGGTTTGCAGAGGGCATGCTATTGTGTCTAGAGCAACAATGACTTTCTGTTTGGGCCTTAATTTTAAAAATAGCATTTGTCACAGAAAAATATGTACTTTTCTTTGGAAGGTTCCATCCAACGCTGCCACAATGATTACTTTTCCTAAATTTGCCATTTCCTCAGCAAACTGCACAATATCTGGAAACTGAAATGGACAAGATAGACATTATTATTGTCATTGACTTTGGATGGCTGTCGAAATGTCTTAAAAAATGTTCAGTGAAACCTTTTCTACCTTATAATATACTTACAAATTGCCCTTCGTCAATTCCAATGACGCAGGCTTTCATCGCAAGAGGACGGATATCTCCTAAACAGTTTGCAGACACTGCATCCATAGTGTTTCTAGAATGAAAAACAGGACACAATAAGTAATAGAAGAAGGAATTAAGATGCATTATTGATACCAACTTACTTATCATGTGTAGCCATGCCTGTTTCAGAATAGCGAGTGTCTTTTGCATATTTCACTACCAAACAGTTGTATTGTGCAACTTGGAAGCGCCGTACTCTTCTCATCAGCTCAGTACTGCAAAGTAAATCAAAAGAAACTCATTTGACTAAACAGATAAAAGTTTAATATAATAACATAAATAGGCATTAGAATAGTTACTTTGCACCATGCATAAAAGTAGGGGTCGAAAGTAACTGATATTCACATTACTGTAATTGCATAGATTTCTGGGTAATTGTACATTTTTTAGTAGATTTTTAAACCTGTACTTCTAATTGAGTATAATCATAGCAATGTAATTGTAATTAGTTACATTTAAAATCATGAAAGTACTGAGTATTGCACAAGTCCACGGATCCATCTGCTCCTTTATAAACTGCTCTGATTGGCCAGAGCTCAGAGAATACGCAGTGTGTCTTAAAATCAGCTTTAAAATGTTCAATTTAAATAAAATACTGATGTAAAATGTTGCTAAAAAAAAAAAAAAAAAAAAAGTGTATTTTTACTTTGACTTAAATAATTTTTTGGAAGCAGTACTTATAATTGAGTAAATTTTAGAAATGTAATTACTTTTACTTGAGTGCAAATTAGCAGTACTCTTTCCACTACTGTATAAAAATCAACAAATAAACTAAAATTAGACACGCCAAAAACAAATCACCAATTATTTTATTAAAAATACAATTGTGACAATGTTTACTGACATCAGCTGAGGAAACAATAGTTATTTGGCGGGAAGTCTTGGCGGAAAGTGACACATTTCTTATAAGTAACAGAAATCTAGTGACAATTGTTACGTCAAATGAAATGTGGTGCTAAATACGACAATCCGCATGAATCGCTCACCTTTTTCCAGAAAACATGGGTCCAAAGATGACCTGCAAAGACAAAGAACCAGGGCAAAAGAAATGAGACACTACATTGAAACTAGTTGGTTAATTTGACAGATGAATTCATATTAAATAGATATGAATGCGGATTATAATCTAGTAGTTGTTAGAAAACGCTTCTAAACAAGTATCACATAGGCTAACACCAAAAGATGCAAACCTGTATCTGTCCGCGCGCTTTTCTGGGAGAATTGGGGAAAACTCCAGGGAAATCCACGCAGTCCATATTTAAAGAAGACAATGTGAACAAAATAGACAAAAAATAAAAGCTTTTACAATATTGTACAGTATTTACAGTTACATTAACGCGCTTGAATGTGGCGCGCTTGCAACAAATTCGGAGGATATATCAACCGCGGAACTAATCTAACCAATAGAAATGAAGAAAGAGACAGTCACGTGAGTAATGTGTCCAATCAAAAGACTAGAAACCACCTAAACCACGCCTCTTGGACATCGCGCGGGCTATGGATATATTTGTTTTGATTATGGGACTTTTATAAGATAAGATAAGATAAGATAAGATATGCCTTTATTAGTCCCACAGTGGGGAAATTCCAGTGTTGCAACGCACAGTTCAAGAACAGCAGGAAAATGGAACATGCAATAAAACAAGATAATAGATAATGGCTAAAAAAATAATAATTTAGAAATAGACTTAAAGATAGACTCTAATTTTGTTCCGGTGGAGCAAAAATATAAAATACCAAAAATAAACAAAACTATTATGTACAATAAAAGTAACAGTGCAGCATATGAACAGAGTAAATCTCAGTAAAGTGACTTCAGTATATTATGTTATTTACAGTAATGACTATGTAAATAACATAGCACGGTGGCTGAGTGGCAACACTCATGCCTCACAGCAAGAAGGTTACGGGTTCGATCCCCGGGTCGCCCGGGCCTTTTCTGTGTTTACATGTTTCCTCCCCGTGTGTGGATGGGTTTCCTCCGGGCAGTGTTAATTTTGACAAGAAATTTTAATTTAGTTTTAGTCTTAGTCTTTTGACTAAAATTACTTTTAATTTTAGTCTAGTTTTAGTCATCAGATTTGTTTTAGTTTTAGTCTAGTTTTAGTCGACTAAAATGAAAACAGTTTTAGTCGACTAAAATGAAAATAGATTTAGTCGACTAAAATTACAATAGATTTAGTCGACTAAAATTACAATAGATTTAGTCGACTAAAAGCTTTTCACACGTATCAATTTTTACCTTTTACATTGAACATAAAACTATACTTTCTTGAAATTGAGATATTAATATGCAAACATTTCACACTTTATATTTAAACACAACTGTTTTTATTGAAAATGTGTTTCAATGTTTAAATGGAAAAGCAGTAGCAGTAGCAGACCGTCTTTTTCTCCCAATCCCAGTCACCAGCATCTTCTCTTAGCACTTGTTGCTCCTCTGTCCTCCTCATGTTTCTCGGCGGGGCGCATTAGCTTTTCAGCACCGCGCAACAACGCGCGCTGTGATTGGCTCTTTAGCGCAGCGGCCGCTCGTGCCTCTCTCTCTTCTCCTGAGGAGTCCTGACACTTATTCGTCACCATGGATCTATTATTCGTCACAGGTTATATTTTCGTTTCGTCTTTTATTTGTTGACGAAAATGTCCGTCTATTTCGTCATCGTTTTAGTCATTTAAAAGTAATTTTTATTTAGTTTTCGTCTCGTTTTCGTCCGCAAAAAACCTTCGTTGACGAAATAATTTCGTCATAGTTTTCGTCAGCGAAATTAACACTGCCTCCGGGTACTCCGGTTTCCCCCATCAACCAAAAACATGCCAACGATAATTGTCTGTAGTGACAGAAGTTGTATTTGATGATGATGATGATGTACAGACAGGATAAATATCAGTAAAGTGACATGATCTTGAGATGTGTGAAGAATCCCTCAGTCGTCCAGGTAGAATCCATAGCAAAAGGAGAAATTTAATTTGTCAACTGGACAGAGTTTATTTGGTTGAATACGTTTCGCAGCTCATCCAAGCTGCTTCTTCAGTTCTGAGGTCAACGTAATGCATGAACTAATTTGATCTTCAAACTAACCACACAGAGAAATGACCAAGGCTAAGATTTGTTTAAAATGGTTCTCCATGAGAGTGGGAGGGTATGCTTATGTTATTTTAATAGATCCATGATGTTTACCCATTGGACTAATGAAAATCTAAATAAAAGATTACACTTCAATAACAATAATTTAAAAACATTACATTATACCAAATATGTTTTTGTGCACAGAGCTCTTGCTGCCTGCTCTGCCTATGATCTGATTCTTGTGTTGGTTCTGTGTTAATGTGTAAAAATGCTTACTAAATTAGAGAAAAAAGATTGGGTTATATGAATAATTTCGTAGTCAAATTAAAACGTGGCAATGTTGACACAGAGATATGAATAACTTTGAAGTAAAATTACCATATAAATATACAATTTGTGCATAAGTACTCCGTTCAAACAGTTCTTCCGTTCATGCTCTGAGCATGCGCAGTAGTGCGGGGGACGCAAATTTCGAAAAGGGTCAAATCATGGATCTATTAAAATGGGTCATATCGACCCCACATGTGTTCTCAAAAATTATCTATGGAATCTATGGGATGAAAATGAGACGTACTGCAAGACTGTTTTGACTACAAATGGAAATTTTAAATAGTGGTATTTTTTGGCCTGTTTATGCAACGCCCCCAGTCAACTCTGAATATTGCGAAAGTTATTAATTATTAACGTGAGGTTTGCTTTTGTACATGCAGTTGATCTAACTTATTACATTCAAGCTTTATCATCAGTAAAACATGCACTGGACCGAGATGAAGAAAGGTGTAAGTTTATAAAACGTATATTTGGTTGTAGTAGTAGTAGTAGTAGTAGTAGTAGTAGTAGTAGTAGTAGCAGTAGTGGTTTTATCATTGTAACGTATTGGCTATGTTTGCATTACAGGCACATAAACAACCTGATCATTATCTGACATCTGGAGTTATCAAATAATTGAAATTTCATGTTAACAACATTTTTGTCTGAATATCTGGTCTCTTGTGGACAATAGCCTATGCAAGAGGGGGTAACTATGACAAAGAGAAATTACAAAGTTAAAGATTGAAAGTTAAAGTAATTTGTTTATATCATAAACAGTCTCTGGTTTATATGTTATATGTCAGTTACCCTAAATGTCCTATAATATGTCAGGTGTTTTAGATCTAATTATTGGGTTATCTGATTGTTCTTGTTATCTGATTTTTACTGACCAGTTCTAGGCATTCTTGGCTTTTTAAAAACTAAAAAAGTCTGTAGTCGTAGGTGACTGTCCGATGCCGACACTGTCAGCAGGTGGCGCTGTTTGCGCACTGTACAATAATCGGTGTTGGGTTTTCATGGCGGCCCGGTGACAGTCCTCTCTCTCGGTTCTGACAGGAGCTGGAGCTGCAGTATTCCCCCAGCCGGTGGTCCCACAGGATGTCCGCGGATGAAGTGATCAAGGCGCACGAGAGGGTTTTGAAGGAAGGTCAGTCTCTTCAAAGCGGCATTGCGATCACTGCGTTTGAGATTGAAAATAGGCCAGATCAATATTAAATGACAAGCTAAAGTGCCAGCTGACAATGAAATACAGTTACTTCATGGTCATAGACTGGTGGTGATGATGAGACCTGTTATTATTTAGTGTACTCCTCAGAATGGCCATATTTGAGTCTTTGAGCACCCACCCACCTACCCCCTCGTTTCTAGGCTTCTGCCCCAAGCCTCTGGAGACGAGCTGAGCATGAATGAGTGAAAAGAAATGAGCAATTATAGCAAGGGAAAAAACTGAAAATGGGATGAAGAAAGAGGACCAATGTTCAAATGTTACAGAGTTTTGTTAATGTTTCTAGGGTTGCTCTCAATGAAAGTACTATACTTTACTTAGTTATAAGTGGATATTTTTTACTTCACTACATTTGAGACGGGTATCTGTACTTTCTATACCACTACATTTTTTAAAAGGACTGAAAAGTTTTTTTTTTTTTTTATCATTATGTGAGACCTGCTGAAAACACTGCAGGGTTTATTTTGTATCATGGTCATAGTTTGAGCAAACAAAAATATATTAATAAAACCAGCTAGGAAAAAAAAATCAATTGTTTCACTAATTGTTTCAAAATCACTACATCTGAAGTTTTATTAGATCTCAAACTCTGCACAAAATACTTCTACTTTTTACTCTTTAAGTACATTTTTATCTTAGTATGTTTTCCTTCATTATCTGTACTTTTACTTAAGTAATAAAATTGAGTACTTCTTCCACCTTTTGGTTAACTAAATCACCACTGCTCATTGATCTTTGTTGTTTTCTTTCTTTTCTTTAGGTACTGACAAAGCCCGTGCTCTTGCTCAAACTCTTCTAAATGTTCCGTATGGAGAAGGCGATGGAGAAAAACTGGATGTGTACATCCCAAGCACTAATTCTTTGGGTTAGTTTCTTATCAGACATTTGTTATGTTAATTCTTATTACTTACTTTACTTTACCTTGATCCTGTTACAGATATGCCTTTGGTCATTTATATACATGGAGGGTATTGGCAGTTTCTCAGGTACATTTATAATGTGTGTATATAAAGTGTTAATAGTTCTTCAGTTTTTATGCAAATGTTTTATATTTGTCAATAGCAAAGAGGAGTCCGGGTTTATGGCTGTTCCACTTATTAGTAAAGGAGTGGTGGTTGTGGCTGTAGATTATGACACTGCCCCCAAAGGTAAAACAAAACTTTAAACTTAATAAAATTTGAATTCCATTTGATGTCCAAACTAAGTATTTGTTTATAGGTAATATGGACCTTATAGTTTCACAAGTGCGCAAGAGTGTGGTGTCTGTTGTTCAGCATTATTCACATATCAGGTAAACACTGATTTTTACTTAAAGGTGCACTATGTAACTTTTTGGTAGATGGTCCTTCACGTTCTTGTTACTGTGGAAATGTCTTTGCTCTGCTTGGATTGTTCCACAGTGTGACATTTAACAGATTAACTACATTACATTTATTCAAAAAGCTGGTTTTATTTCTCAAAAAATACTTTCTCAAAAATACCTTTAAGCATAATCATCTATACATTTTTCAATTTTACTCATTTCTCTGAAAGTGGTCTGTACATCTGTGGACACTCAGCTGGGGCACATTTGGCTGCCATGGTTCTGTCCACTGACTGGTCCCAGTATAGTATTACGCCACAAATAAAAGGTATGCTTGATATAAAAAAAAAAAGAGTTTTCCCACAGTAATTTATGTATTTTTTTCCTTTTTTTTTCCTGGCAGGTGCATTTCTCATCAGTGGAATTTATGACCTCTTACCCATTGTGTCCACCTATGTCAACGAGCCTCTGAAAATGACAGAGTAAGTGTACTGTTCCTTTGGACTAAATGTGTTGGTGTTGTAGACTGGCGGATATTACTTTATTTCAGATGTAATTAAATCATAAAACATGTTATCCATTGCCCATGTTGACACAAATGCTTAATACACTTTAATTACATTTAAAATTAAATTCCTCCTATGGAGAACATAATGCACTATTATACAATTGATAAACATTTACAACTGTTTTATCTTTTACAGTTGAGTCCTAATGTAGAGTTGGTTTGGTTCCATTTTAGTCCTAGTTTTGTTCTGGTCTATTCCAAAATCAGATTTAGTTCTGGTTTTAGTTCCAGTTTAGTCCCAGTTTTGATGTGGCGCTTATGCAATTGTGAACGCATCCTAAGTAACTGGCATGATCATACATTTTGTCAATGTTTTTTATCTCATTGATTTATCTATAATTACACTATCAGGTTACTTTATTCTTGTTTCGAGTCCAGGATAGCAGTAGTTTGGATGCTGTGGTCTTGTATGTTTCTAAATGTGTTGAGGATGCTGCTTGTGTCCGACTCCTCTTTCCCCTCTGTGTGTGTTGTGTTTTCAGGGAGGTGGCCATTAGAAACAGCCCCACGAGGCTGGTGCAGCAACTGAAGAGCTCTTCCTCAGGCTGTCACATCATTGTAGCTGTGGCCGAACATGACTCCCCAGAGTTTCGCAAGCAGTCTGAGGAATACTACAAAGTTAGTGCTTCTGATCATAAACCGACAGTAATAACAATATAGACTAGGGCAGTGTGTTTCAAACTGTGGTATGTGTACCAGTGATGGTATCTGAGCTCCTTCAATTGTACTAGGTCAGCTCTTCAGTATGTAGGTTTACCTAATTTGGGGCTGAGGTTCATTTAATCCACTTTTTGCCCTCCTTTGGATAATTTCTTGTAGTCCACATTTAGATCTGGTTTAGCCCTAGATTAGAACTGGAGTAGTCCTGTTATGTTATATGTGAAAAGTTTTAAAGCCACTGGATTAGGGGTCTCCAACCTGTATCTCTCCATCCCATCCCAAGTAACTTCCCAAAGGTTGCATGAATTATACATATTACACTGAATAATTATAATTTGATTCATCACATAGCTATTAACATTCTAAATGTAAACTTTTGATGCACTAATAAATGGGTTTTATAGGCATCTAACGCTACATCATGTAAGGCTAACTGACACTGTTATTATTTTGCGATTGCTAACATGAGTAGCTCTGCTACTTTCATTTAGCAAAAGTAGCTCTCCCGGGTAAAAAAAACAAAAACAAAACAAAACAATTGACTTTGATTACATATTGACTCCCCACTAAGTACTCAGATGGAACTAATTCATGTTTACACTTTTGGCTATTTAATTTTATGTGAAGTGATAAAATATTGTATTATACTTTTATGGACAAACTTCTAAGATTATGGACAAATACTAAAAATGTAAATGTAATTATTATATAATCATCCCTACTGACTGTTGGAGGGCGGTGCTGCTGGCGTTCGTCCCGGATTCATAGAACCATAGTTACATTTGTTACTAATGTTTTACTGTCAAATCAAACTACTGTGTGAACTGTTGTAGATGTTGGAGGCTTCAGGTCTTAATGTGACACTGGAGGATGTGCCAAACACAGACCACTTCAACATCACTGAGCGCCTGGTAGACGGGGAGTACTACTTGACCAAGGTACAAGCGTCTATTAAGCCTCAATTTGTTGATATTACTAAGAATAATACATTTAACATGTGTGATTTCATACTTGTCCTTACTGCAGGTTCTGTTGAAGATAATGGGAAAGTGCTGAGTTGTGGTCGTAATGCCATATGCCATTTGTAATCAACAAACACCTCTGAACAATGACAACAATGTGTTAACTTTACTGTTTTTACTTTGGTTCTATGTAGTCACTGTCTGCGCTGTCTGTTACTAACTATTTGTAATCACAGTGATTATTGTTTTTTCATCAGAAAAAAAGTCTTTTATTGACTAATGTTTATTTTTCTAAAAAGGTTTATGTCTGTAATCTTAATATTATCTGTAATCTGTACCATTACAGGGTTATGTCAAAATGAATGTAGCCCAACCACACAGCTGGTAACTATCCCAGGGAATTTTACTGTATTATTTTCTACACTTTGTAAAGGCTGTGACTTAGTGATACTGGCACAAATCACTTACACTATAGTATATGTAAGTATTTGTTGTTGCTGAGAAAAATATAGCCTTTATCAAAAGTAGCCTAATGCACTTGTGTTTGTTGGAAATTGATCAGAAATAATATATTGTGCCATGTTGTTTATCAGCATATTTATGACAATCATCACAATAAACAAGCATTTAACATTATATTTGTATTTAATTGTATTTTTTTTTACAGAGGGAGAATTGTAGCTAGTATTATTGTGGAGGATAATAACCAAAAGAATAACATTTCCATGGAAATGAGCAGAGGGAAGCCCTCCTCCAGGCCAAGATAAAAGTCAGGTTTGTTCTGGAGAGAAGTCCTCAGACCATAAGGCTCAGACCATGGAAGATCCTTGGCTCAGACTCAAGTTTTTCAGCGATATTAGTGTAAAATTACATACGGTGGCTTTAACATGATATCTGTATTTTAGTATCATGACTATGGATGTTTTGTCCGTGAATACTGATCACAGAGGAAGTTACACGTTGCCTGCACTGGTCGTTACTTTACCTGCACTCAGATCAACCCAGAGGAGGAGCTAGTCAGAAGAAGCCTGCAGCTATATGGATAAATACCTTATCCTTTTTATCACTTATGTTCAGCTGGGAGTACACGATCATCCTCTTTAGCAGGTAAGCGTTGAATGATTTGATCTACATTTTTTTTAACTTCATGTTTGCAAGAAAAATGCTAATCGAAGTTGCTAGCAGGCGTTAGCTAACCATTAGGGTGTCGTAGCAAATGTTATAAAACTTAACGAAGAAAGCAACAACACACACGGTTTACGTCTGTTTATAAGCCTTTTATGTCTATTATACAGGATGTTAAATGCAGTTTGTTACTGTGAACGGTTCACCTTATGCCTTATGCTCAAAGATAAAGTTCTCAACCTGGTGTGTTAACTCTTGTGTGACTTTAGTACCAGAACATTTGGAGTTTAGGTAGTCGCTTGCAGATGAACATTTACAAAAAGAATACAATTACAGAATAGCAATAAATCATTTGTTACTGGGTCTGTTTCTTTGACTGTACCTTGACTAACCTGATCATGTATAAAACAGCACAGTACGTTCAGTCCAAATCCTGTAATTTATGCATACAGTTATGTTTCCAGTTTTTCAGGTTCCAGATATTCTGTGATGTATGGCGTTAATAACTTGCAATAACTTATTTGTCATCATCTTCTTATTCATCATCTCTTAAAAGAATAGACAATTAAAAATGGCATGTTAACAGACTATGATTCTTTTATAGCGTAACTAACATGTATCTATAGAATAATAGAAGTACACAAAGTAAAAAAATGTGTGAAATCAGTACAAACAAGTTTTTTCACAATGGACTAGTATGAAGAACTGTAATTACATGCATTATGTAAGAATCAAGCCTATCCGTTTTCCTGTTATTGTAATCAAGAATGCCTTTCTTTCTCTGCATTTCAGGGACAAGAGGAAACAGAGGCAGAGTGCTTTCCCATATAGAGATCAGTGATCCGTATGGGACACCAGGCTACAGGGATCAGGGAAGCATAAAGAGATGGGGAGTGACAGCGTGGTAACAGAGCACACTGGAGATAGGCGAAGAAAGGGTGCGTAGCTTCTTCTTAGAGTTTACAGTGTAACTGGGCCTGTGCTGTGCAGAGGTGGGAGGTATTTGTCGTGTCTACAACAGGGACAATAAGAGCTTAGTTTCTGGTCAAAATATCGGTTGCCATTGCCCACTTGTATTGTGTTTGTACTAGGATTAGCACAATGAAAAGATCCAAGAGAAAGTGCTCAGTACAGTGCACAATTTCAACCGACAAACACATGTAGCTACACTGTGGGCCCCATGTGTTATTTTCAGATTTTAAAGACATTAAAGATGCCTAAAAGTATATTCTCCGACAAGAGTATAAACATTTCGTTGCAATCATTGGTCACATCTACGTGTTGCTCCATAAGATTAAATCTGCTGCTTGACTGATTGTTTCATTTTGAGGAAAACACATCTTAAAGAAAACACAGTGGTGCAGAGGGTTTGCATTTGTCACTTAATTTTGATCCAGTTTGTGTTTGTTCTACTGTTTTACCTTTGTCTTTATCCTTTGTTTCAATTAGAAATGATCAAATCAGAAAGTTAAGAAGGTTTCTTATAAAAAGATTTTTGTGTTTACAGTGAATTCTACAGGACCAGGTTTTTATTTCATTTCATCACATCTAAAAATTAGGGATGGAATTTACAATTTTACAAGTTAATACCAGACTAATCAACAAGATACTTTTATTCAATTTGAAACTAAGATATAAGTAAAATCAGCAAATTTTCTGTCTAAAATTACTGTCTTACTGTTGCTACTGGTACAAATGCTGGTACAAAACATTACATTAAGAAATTGGTATTCCTTTTTTTCTTTTTTTAATCACATTTCAGTCCTACAAGATAAAAAAAGGAATTCTGCAAGTTATTATAGCTTATTTTTTCTGCTTTGCCTTGTTTCAGGAAGCTCTACCCTTCAGTGCAGCCTTCAGAGTGAAAATGATAAAGCCTCAACTTCTTTCTTGGTCTACATGAGAGGTCTGCCCCTGGCCTTAGCCTCACACATGGCTTCTTCCAACGTGCGGACACTGGCCGCAGTGACAACTTTGGCTCTAGTGCTTATGGTGTATCTGCGTCAGACAGTTGAAGACACAGCAAATAGTCACAATGGCATTCACAAATTGCCATTACATACTAAGGAAGGTGTCATGATTGAATCATATGAACGAGATCCATATAGACTCTTTCAACGCCAGAGAAGGCACACTGCGTATAACAAAACATATCCACTGAGTCCACCACAGAGGACAAAGGATGGTATTCAGTATCGGATTGGTTTAATCGCAGACCTGGACACAGCCTCCAGAAGCTCAAAGGAGCAAACTTGGTTCAGCTACATGAAAAGAGGACACCTCAAGCTCTCAGACAGTAGGGACAGTCTGCAGGTGGACTGGGACACGGACATAGTAACACTCGAGAGTAATCTGTCCGAGAAAGGAAGAGGTAAATGTGTAAAAGTGCTGTTTTCTTATATAATATATATCTAATATAATTACTGCAACATCAGGTGGCCATGTAATATTACAAATGCAAACACAATCTAAGGACCAGGAAGTGTCAAACATCAACCCACAGCTTCTTTAGCTATTAGCAATTTATACATTTCTTCAAACCACTTAATCAGTACAAGTGATGGAAGTTTGGTTACCATATTAGGAATACAAAGACACAACGTATGAGCCTTTGTTTATTCATTGCTTTGTTCAGGCATGGAGCTCTCGGAGCTGGTCGTTTTCAATGGACACTTGTATAGTGTGGACGATCGCACTGGGGTGGTGTTCAGAATCGAGGGGAGCCGCGCTGTGCCCTGGGTCATACTGCCTGACGGAGATGGCTCAGTCTCAAAAGGTCTCCATAGGAATGAGAATTACATCATCAACTGTAAAATCCAATTGTATTTTAACATATTAGCCATTACTTTATGCATAGGGTTCAAGGCTGAATGGCTTGCAGTTAAGGATGAGCACCTTTATGTGGGTGGCTTGGGAAAGGAGTGGACCACGACTTCGGGAGAGGTGGTCAACAATAACCCTGAGTGGGTGAAGGTTGTTGGTTGTCATGGTGATGTCCACCATGAAAACTGGGTGCTGAATTACAACAGCTTACGAAACGCTGCTGGAATCCATCCACCAGGTTGTACAATAGAAGCAGTGGTAATTGTAATTATTTGAGTACTCATCTTTCTGTTTATTATAGGCTATCTCATCCATGAATCTGCTGTATGGAGTGAGACCCTTCAGCGGTGGTTTTTCCTCCCTCGACGGGCCAGTCATGAGCGCTATGAAGAAACTGCAGATGAGCACAGAGCCACAAACCTGCTCCTATCATGCCCCGCAGACTTTAGCTACATACAACTAAGTCAAGTTGGCCCACTCAACCCAACACATGGCTTCTCCTCTTTTAAATTTGTCCCAGGTACAGAGGATAAGATTATTGTGGCCCTAAAATCAGAAGAGAATGCTGGAAAAATAGCCACATATATGATGGCATTCACACTGGATGGACATGTGCTAATGCCTGAGATAAAGATAGGGGATGTGAAGTACGAGGGATTAGAGTTTATTTAAGGATATTTTCTGTGGTTTAGGAGAGAAACAGGTCCAAAGGATTACTTTACTGTAGTTAACGTGCAATATTGTTTTAACCATCTGTATAAGGGAAGCAATGGAGACTAAAGGCCAGAAGGGATATTTTTGTGACACAAATATGCCTATTACCACTGTTAATTCTGTTTATAACACATTTTAACTCAAACTCAGGGGAAGAGGTTTTTGGTCTACAAAAAGTGAATGTCCTTAACTACTTGAACTTAACTGAATGCTGTTTTTATTTTGAAATTGTCTTTTATCAGTTCACTACATTTCATGTGTTAGTAACTTTTAGTTGGAAACACTGCCTTCAGCTGTGCAATTTATTTGTAATAACCCCAAACTAAAACATTTTATTACAAATAAATCAAATATATTTATTTTTTATTCTCAATAATTAAACGATTAAACTTAATATTTAAACAATTTTGTCCAGTTTGTGGCATATAATCACATAGAGGCGAACACAGGTACAGGGAGAAAAAAACAATGAATCGGTGTTAAAAAACAGCAGCATATCTTTTTGTACATTGATAGTGCATTTCTATTGTGATTTCAGACCAAATTATTAAAAGCTGCAGATCACATATCTAGGATCAGTTCAAATCAACCATAATAATCTAATTCTTTTTCTAAAGTCTTGCTCCCAAAACAGTGATGTCCTGAGGTAGACCCAGGATTTGTATTGCTTTGAATGAGCCCATTTTTGTGTAAAAATCAAGCATCCTCTTGTCGCTGTGTCTCACCTCACAGAGCACCCCAGTAGAACCTGTGAAGTTTGCAATATACATCAAAATGGTAATATATAATCAAAACTTAAGAGTGAGCTTAATAATGCTCCAGCACAAAGAAGTACATGGACCTACCACTGTTTTTGAGGGAGGACAACAATTGACTAATCATCCGCTTGGCTGGAGAGGGATCAGTGACCCGAGGAAGCACTTGTACAGTGAGCAGGCTTGGGAAGTCCTTCAGCACAGAGGCACCCAACTCCCTCTGGTGGACAATTAAGAGAATGATGAGTATCTCTGGGCTAAAAGGTGAAAAAGCTCACTCAACAGTTCACTTCAGTCTCACATGAATCTTAACAGCAGCAGGTTTTGCATCCATCAGGGCAAAAGCATAGCCACACACCGCAATCTCATCCTCCACCACAAGAGCGCAGTGAGGCGAAGGAGGGGTTTCCACGTCCAACAGGCTGCAATGAACACGTTTATTTAAAGTTTTCCTTGTGGAAGGTAGATTAACAGCAGTTTATTCTTACATGTCACTCATAAGAGGCTGCGGTATCATCAGAGGAGCCTTGTCCCCTTCTGATCTCTGCATTTCCCTGAAAATGCTCTGGACCTCATCCTACAACAAACACCACAAATTTACTATGAACCTATAACATGAAAATAAAGTTAACAAAAGGAGCATGTTCAGACTTTTTCACTGGAGTGGCAACTGACAATAATTGCACCAGGGACGGCTTAAGTCAACACTTAAATGTAATATTTTTGTGAATCATGTAAAAATCAGTAATGGTCAGTGGCGTACCTTGGGTGGCCATTTAGATTTCAGGAGTGTCCACTCCCCAGAAATGACTGACCTTATCCTCTGGGCAGAATGGGCGTATGCAGTAAACTGCTGTTGATGGAGGATGTTTGAACAGGTCTCTGTTTCCGTGTCCTGGGAGCATTCTCTGAAAATAGACATTTACTACTATTGACCTACAGTATTGTGTGGTAGTGCACAAATATTAATATTACTGTGTACTTACCTGAAACTCTCCTGAGAGACCTCCTCTGAAGCCCCAGGGTTCAGGATCATCATTCATCACATGTGCTGATGGATGTCCATGCCCACCTATAGGAGCAAAGAAGGACTGCATTAATAACCTATTTTTTTAAAGGCATCTGATATTACACCTTTTTACTCACTTAGTGTTTTGACATAGGTGCGTGCCAGCCCCACCCCGCTCTTGATGTCACAGATGTAGTTGTAGAGGTCGTACAGGATGTTTCGGTTTGGCGCGTTGGAGAGACGGTTAAACATCTGGACCACTGCTTCACACATTTCATCAAAGTGCTGGGCTCTTGAGCACCACTCAGCCGTCTGAAAATACAGTCGTCATACCCACCGTTACAAGACATATTAAAAACTGCAGAACTGATATGCCCTGCCTCTTCTGAGTGGCATTTCACCCTAGCCAGCAGAGGGTTTTTATTTATGCTTTTATAATTAGTAGTAAAATTGGCTAAGCAATATTTTGAATCCGTACATGTTTAATGCAGAGTCAAAATTATTTAATTATATTAAGTTATGAAGGAAATTGGGTGGTTATAGGGGGTAGGTGGGAACTTTACTCAAGATAAGATGTTAAGGAACACCGTTACAATGTTACAAGCTTACAAAAATGTATTTTGTAAAATAACGTAAATATAAGAGAGGGGCAGAACTGTCAACCGATCACCACCTGGTTGTGAGTTGGGTCCGCTGGCGGAGGAGGAAGCCGGAAAGACCTGGAAGACCCAAGCGTATAGTGAAGGTCTGTTGGGAACGGGAACGTCTGGTAGAGTCCTCTGTCAGGGGGACCTTCAGCTCACACCTCCGGGAGACCTTCTCCCAGATTCCGCAAAGAAATTCTGGCAAACCGTCAGAAGCAGTGCTTCACCAACACTGTTTACAGTGCGGGTGGAGAGCTGTTGACCTCGACTGGGGATGTTGTTGGACGGTGGAAGGAATACTTTGAGGATCTCCTCAATCCCACCGTGACGGTTCTGAGGAGGAAGCAGAGGCTGGGGACTCGGAGGCGGACTCGTCCATCACCGTGGCTGAAGTCACTGAGGTGGTTGGCAAGCTCCTCGGCGGCAAGACTCTGGGGGTGGATGAGATCCGTCCTGAGTATCTTAAGTCTCCGGATGTTGTGGGGCTGTCTTGGCTGACACGTCTCTGTAACATCACGTGGCGGTCTGGGACAGTATCTCTGGACTGGCAGACCGGGGTGGTGGTTCCTCTATTTAAGAAGGGGGACCGGAGGGTGTGTTCCAACTACAGGGGAATCACACTCCTCAGCCCCCCCGGTAAGGTCTATTCCAGGGTACTGGAGAGGAGACTCTGACCGATGGTTGTACCTCAGATTCAGGAGGAGCAGTGTAGTTTTCGTCCTGGCTCCGGAACACTGGACCAGCTCTATACTCTCTATTGGGTACTTGAGGGCTCATGGAAGTTTTACTCAACCAGTCCAAATGTGCTTTTCGTGGGGTCCTGTGGGGAGTGCTCTGGGAGTATGGGGTCCGGGGCTCATTGCTAAGGGCTGTCCAGTCCCTGTATGACCAGAGCAGGAGCCGTGTTCGCATTGCCGGTATTAAGTCGGACCCGTACCAGGTGCATGTTGGACTCTGCCAGGGCTGCCCTTTGTCACCGGTTCTGTTCATTGTAGTTATGGACAGTATTTCTAGGTGCAGTCAGGGGCCGGAGGGGATCCGGGTTGGGGACCACAGGATCTCATCTCTGCTGTTTGCAGATAATGTTGTCCTGATGGCTTCATCGGACCGGGACCTCCAACATGCACTAGGGCGGTTTGCAGCTGAGTGTGAAGTGGCTGGGATGAGGATCAGCTCCTCCAAATCCAAGGCCATGGTTCTTGACCGGAAAAAGGTGGCTTGCCCTCTCCCAGTGGGTGGAGAGTCCCTGCCTCAAGTGGAGGAGTTCTCGGGGTCTTGTTCACGAGTGAGGGGAGGATGGAGCGTGAGATTGACAGGCGGATCAGTGCATCATCAGCAGTGATGTGGTCGCTGTATCGGACTGTTGTGGTGAAGAGGGAGCTGAGCCGAAAGGCAAAGCTCTCGATTTACTGGTCAGTCTACATTCCTACCCCCATCTATGGTCAAGAGCTTTGGGTAATGACCGAAAGGACAAGATCGCGGATACATGCGGCCGAAATTAGTTTTCTCCGCAGAGTGGCTGGGCGCTCCCTTAGAGATAGGGTTAGGAGCTTAGTCACCCAGGAGGAGCTCAGAGTAGATCCGCTGCTCCTCCATGTCAAGAGGAGCCAGCTGAGATGACTCGGGCATCTGTTTCGGATGCCTCCTGGATGCCTCCCTTGGGAGGTGTTCCAGGCATGTCCCACCGAGAGGAGGCCCCGGGAAAGACCCAGGACACGCTGGAGGGACTATGTCTTTCGGCTGGCCTGGGAACACCTCGGGGTCCCCCCCGGAGGAGCTGGAGGAAGTGTCAGGGGAAGGAAGTTTTGGAAGTCCCCGACTGTTTCCCCTGCGACCCAGCCCCGTATAAGCGGAAGAAAATGGATGGATGGACGTAAATATAAGCAAATGTCAAATTAGTAACAATAACTACATACCTTCTCAGTCTGTCCAGCAGCAGCCCAACTGTGTTTCTTGAGCCAGTCCAGCTCTTGCAGCATGGTCCGAGCAGTGGGCCCATGCTCATATGGGAGATAAAACAGGTCTGAGAGCAGTTTGAGGTCCTCTAGTGTGAGGGGCTCAGCAGTGTACAGTGGGTTTTCATCGGGTCCTGGGACATATCCAGCCTCTCCAATATCTGTCTGCATGGGCTCCTCCTCTGACGGGTCCTTTCTCAGTCGGGATGCAGGATGCTGAGGTCCTGAAAGCAGAATTAGAAAAAAAATTACTGCAATTTTAAATTTTTTTTTAACAAGATTCACACATGGAATTTGCTTCTACAATATGGTGTAACATAAAACAATGAATAATTATACTAAAATATTACAATGACAAGAATATATAAAATATACAGTGGCAAGGTGATAAGAAAGGTCTAGAAGGCTTGTAGAACACAGCAACCATTTTAGATTACCTCCAGGTTGATCTGTACTGAGAAACTCTTGCAGCCATTCTGTTAGAGCCAGAGTTAAAGCCTTCTGTGGGCTGTAGCACAGGTCCTGATCCTCCTCTCCTGCTGATAAAAAGTTAAAGAACTGTTAATTTAACTTTCAAGTTACATAAGTTAACATATATGCAACAGTTAAATAGAGATCAAACTTTGATGGGGCTAGAATAAAGGAAGTTACGATTTAAACAGTCTTCAAAGTAGGACACTTACTCATCTCTACATCACTCTGCTCGTCAGGAGTAGCTTTGCACCATGTAGCCAAAGTGTGTATGGCGACAAAATTAGGGTAAAATTCACAGTTGGGATTTGTTAGAACTCCTCTTAGCTTGCCAATGAGATCTGTTGGCCGATCCTAGTAAATTCACACAATTATCAATTTCCTCATTAGCTTCAACTGACTATTATTATATTATTTATTTAAGAGGGAGCTCACCTTGTAGGGCCCAAGGAACAGTCGTTGGGGGTCATAATCGTTGGCGTGGATGTTGTCCCAGATTACAGGGGGTCTTTTGAGCACAGCAGACACTTCCTCTATTGACTCAACTGAAATTTTATGAGACACAACCTTTGGACCTAAAAATAAACAAAGTTATAACAACTTCATTTGTAGGACACATGAAGTGATCTGTTTGGTACCTTACCAGTCCACAGTATGTCAATACCCTGCAATAGTTTCTCACCAACTGTTTGCAAATAGACTGACTGGGGCACATTGGGCGTGCAGAAAGATGCACAGTAATCTGGAAAGAATAAAAAGAAGCAAGAACTAAATTAATATAATGTGATTGGACTTATAAATAATAAAGTTTGACTCACCAGTGGGACAGAAAAGGAAGACTTTGGGTTGACCCAGATGTTGAAATACTTCGTTGGCGATGGCTACTTGAGCATGAGCAAAGGAGGTAAAGGCCTGCTTATCGGCTGGACACATTTCTGTTTCAATGTCGTCAAAAAGCAAAGAGAAAGATGTGCAGCCAAACTCCTTCACCTAAAAGAGACGAAGACTAATAGTATTAAAAAAAAATGCTATTATGTGAAATGAATCAAAATGTGTGGTTTATGTCTGTCAAAATCTTAATATGTGTGAAATAAAATCAGTTTTAAGAATAGACTATAACTGATGAAACTATACAGGTTGTATTAGTGATCCTTTGCTTTGACATACAACTTACAACTTAGTTTAATTAACCAGATATGGGGACCAAAATAATACCATGGCAACATAACATAAATAAAAGTTTACCTGAATTATTTACCAGGCCCCACCCTTTTTCTTCAGATGCAAAATTCTACCTGATCAAATTTCCTCTTAAGAGCAGCGACTTCTTTCGGGTTGGAGAAGGTAATATCCAAACCAGGGGAGATTGCATAAATGAACTCAACATTGTGGTTTCTGGCTGCCGATATCAACGCTATAAGTTGTTCTAAAAAACATGGGGAAAAAAAAAAGAAATCTGGTCATGAATGCAAAAAAACCAATATACAATACCATTTGGATGACACTCCCTGTAATAAAAATAAAGATGATACTAAATGAATTTATGGTCCAAAGTGTATTGACCGAGATGCTTCAATATAAAATGAGGTCTCAGTCTTAGTTAATATATATATAAAGTCAGATAACATGAACTTAAACAGTATAATGAAGAGATAATGACTAGGTGAGGTAAGCACATTCTCAGGCAGTCAAAACCAAAGTTGCCTCTTATAGTATTTCTTTCTTTGACTACTTGTATAGGCCTATAGGAGTAATAATAATTCTCAAAATATAAAATAAAGGAAAACATTGTTAATCAAAATAAGTATAATTTTACTGGAACTCTTAAAATTTATGGAGAACTGGAATCTAACAGATAACAAAATCGCAAGTTACTCACTTACCAGCCTCTTGTGGAGAGTACAAGTCTCTCCAGTACATTCTGTGTTTGTAGTCATCTTTGGGGGCATAAAGATACGAGTTCAGTCCCCACTTTTGTTCCCTGCAAATGTTATGACAATGACAATAATGTTACTCAATAAAATTCGCTTTGATTCACACTGAATATTACACACCTTTTAAATAATTCAGCTCTTTGCTCCATAGTCCATGGTCGTCCATAAAAACCTACATAAACATGTCAGCTCTTTTAGTCACAGGTTAAAGTGATTTGAACGTTTAGTAATATATATCATTTCTGCATGTAATTTAATGTTAACTATGAATACATTTTATCGATAGCGCTCACCTTCCACCACTCCGCTGATAAACCGCCTCTTTTCCACATTATCTTGCGGTTTCGACATGTTTAGTGTAATGTTGTCTTGTCAGTGTAGCGGTTCCCTTTACAATGCCAGTCTGCTCCAGCCTTTTAATTTGACGCACATTCACGCTTGCGCGGTCCTTTTCTGAATTGCATAACATCGGAATATATTGATCTAAAGTCTAAAGCTGTAAACGCCTCGGAAGAAAATTACAATGATCATTTATTTCGATTGCTGGAGTTCACCCAGACCTACGATCCTCCAGACACGCCGTACGTACGTGTTTCTACCGGGAGTACGTCTTAAAAGGCCAGTGTCCCTTGTTATTAACCGGAGCGTAGTGCAGTCCAAGCCCAATAAATGCAAGAACTAAAAATAAACTCACATATAAAATAGTAATTTGCTTTAAAATGTTGACAATTTATAGAAATTAGAAATAGAAAATTAGAATAGAAATTAAATATTTAGTCCAACAGAAAACAATCATGTTTATTTCTTTACATATAAATGTAGAAAAACTTTAAATGCATTAAAAGGAATGAAGCACATTATATAATGAATAATAGTTTTATGCAAACAGTGCTACAAATTATAAGATTCACTGTAAACATCAATTCAAACATGCATTGTTGTAAACATTACATTATACCATAATCAGTTGCTACATATGTGGAGCTTAAGCCCTGAGGTTACTTAATATCTTAAATTGTGGATCTGAGCTACCTCTTTAACCCTTTCTGAGCCTGTTTGAGCAACAAGTCAAAGTCGACCTCCTCAAATCTGCTTCGGACAGGAGAAGAGTCTATGTCCCGGTTTGCATCTAAAGAAGAAAGAGCAATCAATCGCACAATTTCAATTATTGGATTACACCACAAGTTATTGCGTAAAAACAAAAATACAATTTATTTTAATAGCCTTACCTAAATCTGCATAATTCGAATTACAGAACTGTCTTCTTCCACCAAAGCAAATGTCAAATGGAAGTTCATCAGGCCTCCGGAGTTTTCCACCATTATCAATGGCAGCGAATGCGTCTTCCATGTTGTAAAAGGTGACAAAGCCATAATGGTCGCTGTTGAAAAATCTAATTGACTTAATACGAGATCCTTGAACAATTATCCAACATGAAAACTAAAGAGAAAATAGTCTTACCCCCTGTCTCTAAAGTGAAGTGAGACAGACTCCACCTCCCCAAACTGGGTAAAGCGTTCCCTGAGTTCCTCATGTGTCATAGTCCTGCGGATACGGCCCACGTACACCACTCGCCGCTCATCCTTCAGTATTATCATACACACAGTATTATCAGACGATTCATCATTCACATGCAATCTAAAGCTCTTTGGTGCTTACAATGGCTCTGAGTTTCTGGGCCCTTATTTCTCGCTCCCTCCTGAGCTTTCTTGACTCTCGACTGCTACAATAAAAAAGGAAACATCAAAATGATATAAGAAAGATTATAGAGGTCACAGAACAATATATGGAAGGATACTTTCTTATTACTGAGTGAAAGCAAAGCAAAGATTTCAAAATCAATAGTTGTAATATAATAATAATAATTTCAAATGATTTAAATTCACAAACCTGCAGACATCTCCCAGTCTTCTTCTTGTTTCGACTCTCTGAGGGGGTGAATAGGAACGGGACCGAGACCTGGACCTAGACCAAGAACTGGATCTAGACCGGCTGAATCTGGTTCTTGAGAAATGCTGCTTGTGTCGTGGTGGAGAGCGTGAAGTAGAGCTGCATGGAGAGGATGAACACGAGCTGCTGTCTGAACTCCGATAGTGACGTCTGCAAAATACAAATTAACACATTCTACATTACTGGGGTGGGCAGATGAAATGGAGGAATTTTGTATTGAAGTTGCAAACTTGTCAAAGTTCAGATGATTTGTTGAGAAAATGTGTGGGTTTGGACCATGCAAGGCTTGCAGAACTAATATTGCAGAATTAATGCTGAGGTTGGATAAATACAGACTTTACAGCCCTGTCATGAATAAAAAATTAAAACAGAATTGTTACATGATTGATACAGGGTCCCACACCATCAGCGACATCAACACATTATAGAATCTCAAAAAAATCATTTCCATGCCCAAATACAATTACATCATTAATAAAGCCATCAAAAAGAAACATACTTTTGTCTTTTTGGAGAGCGGGACCCAGAGCTGGAGGATGAAGAGGATGATGAGCAGGAGCTGGAGTCTGAGTCTGAACTACGGGACCTCTTCCTGTACCTCCTACTGTCTCTCCCTCTGAGTGGTGGACTGGGAGGCGGAGTGGGAGGGACTATGCACGGGTCCAGGCGAATATCACAGGACGCACTGGAGTTTTGTTTTTTGGCACCAGCTGTAATAAATGTTGCCTGACCCGTGGGCGGCTTTGTCTGATCTTCTTGTGTTGTGTTCCTGTCCACTGAATTTTCAAGTTTATCAACCTCTACTGTTTGTTTTGAGCATGAAACTGGGGCATTTGGGTTGGCCGGCTTGACTTCAGTGGATTCTGATTGACTTGAGGTTTTGTTGGCGTCTGAGACAGTGCAATAATCATGATCGGACGATATAGCTGCATATACATGTGGAGAGGTATAAGCCAACTCCGCTAGGTTTGTTTGTGCCCTTTTGAACGGCATTGGACGAGGGTCGATTATCTGTATAGCTTTGATTGGAGGTCCTTTTCTTTTTAAAGGCTGCTCTTGAGTGCCGAGGATGACTTCAGTGCCAAATGGTTCTGGGATTCTTAAATGTATGCGACTATCTAAGAGTGCTGCTATGGGACCAGAAGTGCTTGATGGTTTCTCAGTAGTAGGAAGTGTAGGGTCAGGAGAAGAGACTGAGATTGCCTGCAGAATTGAATTTGAAGCAGCTCGATCTAATTTACTAAAGTGTTCACTGTTGACCTGTAGTGCTCGCTCACTCTCTCCTTCCTCTTTAGCTGCAGATGAAAGGAACAAAAAGGTTTAAGTAATAGAACATGGCTGATTAAACTTCACTAAAGACTGTGTTATTTTGGTCACCTTCTGTTTCCTCAAACTGCTCGAGCAGACTGGTCAGATCTGAGGCTTCAATTCCTGAATAACAGAGATGAAACACAGTCCAATCAATTGAAAAGGTCTGATGCTTTGACAATGACAATTTCAAACAATTACATGTCTCAGTTCAATTAACTCAATCAGTCAAAAACATTTTGGTGTGTCTGTATATAGAAGTATTAGGATTTAAAGCTTGATTATAAAACAAAAACAAATCTATATCTGACCTGAGGAAGTGCACAGTGGTGAGTGATGAGAAGGCGATGAAATCCCAAAGGCGACCTCAGGTGTCATCTCTTTGACTGGGGTAGAGACTGGAGTAAGTGGTTCATAAGGCAAAGACGGGGGACTATTTACAGGCATCAGATTACATTGGTTTGTCAAGTCAAGGGTATTTGGTAAATGCCTATTTTCTTCTGCTGGGATGACACTGTGGTTGTCGCACTTTGAGGCTTTGTTAGATGTTGCCATGGATGCTTCTTCAGTTGAGTGCTGATTGTGAGAATACTCATCTTGGGTAAGTGCTGGTTCATTCATTGGTGGGGGCTGAATTGGCAGGGGTACAAGGGCAGGATTTGGAGGATCACTACTCATGATTGTTTGTTTCTTTGTTGAACTTTTCTTACAGACTAAATTAGTAAGAGGGGCAAAAGGCTGGGTCTTGCCACTGGGCTTTGAACGTTTTGCTTTATGCTGTAGATCACTGGAAGTCTTGATTTTTACAGTTTGAACATTAGATGATGTTTTCGACCCATGAGAAATGCCTGTTGAATGGTGTGTTGGTTTACAATTACTCTGCCTCAGTCCATTTACTCCAAGTATAGGAGTCAACTCTTTTGGGGGCACAGACACAGCAGGCCATTTGGTGGTGTAATTGCCTTGTTTTTCCACCAGGGGTTGTCTCTTTTGTCTTAGTTGTCTGTACTGCTGAAGACTTAACTTTTCTTTTATTTTTCCCTCAGGCTTTTGTGGCTGTGCAATTGACATTTGGTCATTTTCTGAAGAATTTGTAGCTTGAAGCGCAGTGTTATTATCGTGTGCTTTGAGGCTATATTTTGCTGCTGCAATATCACTTGTTTGACTGTCCAGATCAAAAGAGGCAACTTGGACAGGGCCAAAGCTTACTCTCTTTCTCGCTTTCTTAGCTGGACTTCCATTGATTAACACACTCTTCAGAAGTTTGCTGCTGTTTACCTGTGTCTCAATTGTCTCTATAGATCCTTCATCATCAGACACAACATTGATCTCCTCGTCCATGTCTTCTGTAGGCCTCTCGTACTTCCACACCTCTTCTTTGGAGAATAACACACTGCTTTTGGTGGACTTCTTGGGTTCCTCCTCCACCTGCAGCTTCAGGCAGTACGGGTGCATGATCTTCACCAGGTTTACCAGAGACAAAGAAGTAAAAACTTCAACTTCAGCATCTACTTTTTTGTTTCCAGTTCCTTCAAGCTTGGACTTTTCCTCCTCTCCGAGTGTATCAGACAAACACACCTCCTAAAGAAGATAAAAATAAATGTTTTTTTTGGTATTATTTAACATAATCACACTAATGGCAATAAAACAAATATAAAGGAGTAGTTCAAGCTTTTCAGAGGATGTCCGAAATATGCAATTATTAAGACATTGAGCAAAATAGTATTACCCACCTTAGTGAGAAGTGAAGTTTCTGGTAAACTACTAAAAGGAGATAAAGTGTCATCATCATCCTCCACACTTTCTAACATCTCTGTGAGGGCTGACAGCAGCTTCACACTGTCCTCCTCTGCAGCTGCCTTGTCCTACAGACATAGAATAGTCTATTAAGATCTCAGTAAATGCACCATAGACATAGAAATATATGTTTGCACTGACCTCTGATACAGAAGTATCCTCAAAAATGGCCAGAATAGAGTGATCCACAGAGGCGTGAGTATTCATTTCAATGTTTGAGTTAAACTGCAATAGACACAAGAATTCACTGACATTACAAACTAGTGCTGTGCAATTAATCAAATTTAAAATCTTTATTATTGCATTCAATTACAACAATTTTGTAATTGAAAATGCAGTTCACTCAATCATATGCAGATTATAAGGGAGGTCTATACTTTCTATTTGACAGTATAAAACTGTTAGAAATAATCTTAAATAATAATCGTGACTATGATTTTCATGTTTTTTCCCCCAAACAGATCTATTACAAAGTTGGAAAATTATATTGATGATAAACATTCTGAAATAATTTTATGCTTGGTTTGTGTTGAAGATTATATGGTTAAAGACTGTGTTGAGGATTATCTTCTCTAGCTAAGTTACTCCTGAACTATAATATAGGTATTGCATTTTGTGGGCATAAAATGTGAAAGCTTTAACTAATTTTAACTTATTTCAAATGCAAAGTGTATTCATCAGAGTATAAACTGTAAATAGAGAGTGCTGTAGAAAAAGTAAAGTTAAAGTTAATTACATCTCAACTGTTATATTTTCTTTGACACGGGCTAATATGTAGTGGAAGATGTAGTGCAGGCGATACGGAGTCTTGGGTAATACAAATCCACGGTGTCAAGTTGTATTATGGGGCAGGTAAGCGGATGTGCGGCATGGGGATGAATGGAGTCTGCGCACCACAGACACATATTCATAGAAACGGCACATTTTAAACACATTAACATCATATGGTTGGTGTCGGCTCTATACGAGATATACAGTGTCCCATTTTAAAGCGAGGACAGGCATGACCCAAAAGAGTCTGTTAGTAGTGAAAGGGCAGATGGGGACAGGCAGAGCCGGTGGGAGCAGTAGTGAACATCCTGTACTTTGGAGAATATGGCTCCTGACACCCGTAGCATTTGAATCGTCGATGGTAAAACAGCTAATAAAGACATCTACCATCTTGGCACAGATATATTTCAGGACACACGCGGTCTGAGCGGTAGGTAAAACACGAGGCGAGCACACTCCCTGAGCGCTAGCACGAGTAGTAGCTACAGCTGAGCCACGTGTCGATTAGGAGGGACATGTGGCTTCCTTTCCTTCATACAAACACTATTCCCGCGTCATAAACCGCTATACTAACGCCTTATGGACTCAAATGAGCAAAGCGGTACCTCATCGGGGCTGTTGTTGGATAAAAAATACCCTTTGCCGGGTGTTAAATGCCCATCTTTCCTTCTCCCCCGCGTCGCCATCTTGCCGCTCCACATGGCCCAGGGAGTATGGGGACCACGTGGTACCGGCGCGGCGCGAACCGGAGGCCGGTCTGGGATCAGTTTCACCCCGCCAGCTCTCAATGTGGAGCTGCGAGGAGGAAAGAGCAGTGCAGGTCTGAGGTCAGTGACATTTGAGGAATTCCTTATTTCTTTTAGACAATATATTATCCGAGTTTTACAACGCTGTGGTTTAAAATCAGATGATTGATCAGACATAGTGCCTGTCTTGGTAGTTAAATGTAATACGTTATGCCATTTATGTAATATAAATGCCATTTATGTAATATAAATGTAGTAATTATATGATTTTCGGCCTGTAAGGGTCATTATAGTGAGCGACGTCCCATGACTGACCAATGTGACAAGTTTTGTTTGTGATATATTTTTGATTCATTCATTTTTATGGCAACTATCCACATTAAAATGCCACCTAGCGGAACTACACGTTATTGACTCGTGAAAATGCTCCCTTTTTACACCTCTTTTGTCATCTGTCCAGATGATGGTGCTGATGGTGCTCATCTGTAGGCCTTTTGTATGAATTTATCATCACACCTCCTTTTGCCCAAACGCATCAACAGCACAGTCCTCAATGACTCAGTCTGGAATATAGGCCTATTTTGAGTGTGCTATAAGATAAACCTTTATTTGCCCCACAGTGTGTAAATTACAGTTACTTTGCAACCCAAAGTTCAAGAAGAGCAGGAAAATAGTAACGTGCAATCAAAATCAAGATAAATTATACAATAAAGATTTACAATAGACTTAAATATTAACCCAACACCATGTCAGCAGAGTAAAGTAAGCAACAAAAAACTTTACACAAAGTGTTTGTTTTATGTACAACACAACAGCATATAGACAAGAATAAATAATGTGACTCCAGTATATTGCAGTATTGTACAATAAGGCTATAACTATGGTTATCCACAGTGCAGCATATGGCCATATTAAATAAATAAATAAATAAATGCCAGGTAAAGTGACTTGAGTAAATTGTACTAATAAAGGTTTATATTTTGTTACAATATGACACTATGACTTTTGAATAGTTCACATGTACAAAGGAAATGTTCACACTTTTCAACTTGGATTCTGGCAAATGCATACATTCAACGGTTAGCCTATATATTATTTTATTTACATGGCATATCAAATGTTTCCATGAGTTCCTTACTTAATGCTGTTTTAGACATACAGGTAACATTTTTGATGAAGGGTCTGCCACATTCTTATCTCCATAGAGATGTTATGTCCTTGCTTGGAATGTTCCACAGTATGACATTAAACTTACCTTGCATAAATAACAGGCGCTAAATAAATATCTAGGGAAACATATGTCCTGTGAGCAAGCTTGTCTTTCCACAGATCTGCAGGCAAAACAATAACATAGCGCACCATAGTGCAAATATTTCATCATAAAAACAGACAAAATGTATAAAGTTGGCATTTTGCAGCCCGTTATCTCAGTGACATTAACTTGGAAAAATAATAGGTCAAATTTGTCTGCTTCAACCACAATGTTTATGTTCAGATTTGCTGTTATACAGTGTCCCAACCGTTGTATTTGGCAGACCTGGGTCCTTGAGATGGATACATGACAAAGGAGATTTTGTATCTGGGCCTGGCATGCATCAAACCACTGGAGCAGAAGATCAGTGTTACAGATATGTCACAGTTTGCACCTGTGCTGCTGTTGTCACTGTGATGTACTCAGAGCTTGTAAAGATAGGTAACCAATTCTTCGCTCCATCTCTTTAAGTCAAACTGATGGGAGATATCCTACACATTTCAGGATGGGGTATTGTGACATATTTTTTTGATAAGATTAAGGTTAAATAGGTTCACAAATCAACACTAAACACACTGGAGAGTCTTTGATTTTTGGCTCTTTTTTCAGTATTAGTTACATTGTGGATTAAAGGGTTTTTGATGGATTATGAAAATGTTATTGCTCTCCCTGGAATCATTGTTCCACATAAATATATTGAACCTGTATTTCCATGGAGACAAGCAGGTGATGTTTGATACATTTAAAGCCATACAGTGGCACCTGACACCATAACATGTTAAAAAGTAGTTGAAATATATTTCAGTGACAAAAAAAAAATAAATAATTTGATGTTTTGCCTGGTCAACAAACTGGGCTTTTCCTATACTTGGAACACAAAGAAAGATAACAAGTTTGAAGTGTTGCTAAACCTGCTGCTATAGTTTGTTGACCCAGAAGATGGCGCTGTATATACGTATATTTGTGTCTTCAACAGTTCACAGCTACTTTCTGTTGTCCCTCAAAAGTTGTGATTTAATTTCCACCAGACAGTCCAATGTAGCTGTCAGAAAACCATAAACTAGGATGTCATGGTGTTTATAATTGTTCACTTTTAATACCTGTGGACACTGTTATCTGGACTTTCCCCCGAGAGGATCAGGGATGTGTCTGGGTTGTTATCTCGTGCATACCAGTGAGGAGGCGACCTTTTATGCTGAATGTCACAGTGCAGTGCAAAGGTAGACAGAGGCTGATTTAGATTAGGCTAGAAAAACATCAATTTATAAAAAGAGGGAGGCTATAGCACCTGCTTTGTGTTGCTTGCTTGATTTCTGGGGCTGATGTCTTTTAAGTCAACTTCCCTAGTTTTTTCATCATGACTCTTGAAGGCACATTATGGTCTGAATCGGGGCCAAAATGTCCTGGGTCCCTGGAGTGAGGGTGAGGAGAGGAGCTGAAGACGTGCTGCTCAGAGCCCGCTGGTTAAGTGTGTTTTGGAGGAGGGGGAGTGCCTCTAAGTGGGTCACCTAATTGCAGTATCCAGCCACTGTGTCGCTACATGGCCCCACACTCACATTTGCAGCTACTAGTACTTTTCAATTTTGTAAGAATTTATCAAATGTATTCTATTTTTTTTTTTTATTATGTTTATAATATGAATTTTTGAACTGTTGAACAAAATTATATTGTTTTATATTTTGTATTTTATATTTTTGCTCCACCAAAACAAAATTAGAGTCTATCTTTAAGTCTATTTCTAAATTATTCTTTTTTTAGCTATTATCTATTATCTTGTTTTATTGCATGTTCCATTTTCCTGCTGTTCTTGAACTGTGCGTTGCAACACTGGAATTTCCCCACTGTGGGACTAATAAAGGCATATCTTATCTTATCTTATCTTATCTTATCTTATCTTAAATCTATTTCAAATGATCTGTCTCTATAACTAGTTTTATTTAATCCCTTAATTAATCATACATTTGTTACTTTATATACTCACTCCACCATTCATTTTCTTAAATAAACACCATGTGAATTGGTGACTCCTTCTATGTTACTATTCTGTCCTAGAACTATTCCATTAGTCCATTGAATACCACTGGCCATTGTGAATTTTAGTAGCATTAATAGCGTTAACCTTCAGTCTGCTTATTCTCTGAGCTGAAGATTGAGACTTGTGTTGTACTCCTATGTTTTTAAATGTAGCTAAATACAATGAACGTATAGGCAATTACATACACAGGCACAGTAACTTGAGTATTTGTTTCATTGTTTTTGTTAAATTTCTTGTCATATCAACTAAAGATATAATAACTTTAATACTCCAGAAAATGGATAGTTACGCTCAACTGTTATTACACCACTGTAAAATAGTACTGTGCCTTGCGTCTCCCTCAGTTAGCGCCTGCCGCTGGACTCCCCGAGTGCACTTTTGACATCTTTGAATTTTTAAACAACCAGCGAGGTCCAGGGAGCCAGGTATTTGCTTTCCTTTCTCCACTTCACACTCGTGTTGTCCCACACCAGCGGACGTCTCACTATGCCTGTCAGTCACGCAGTCTGCTGTATATACTTAGTTGACCTTTCAGATATTGTGTGTAGCACGTTATAAAAAGGCAAAAGCACTCTTGGTCTTTAACTTGATACCTGCTCCACTGGGATGTCCAGAAATACAACTGCTGAAGTAGGCAGTTGTGTTGCATCTGCATCAGTTGTGTCCTGATTTTTTCCCCTCATACTTCCAGACTTTCTTTTTCTTGTGCTTTCGGGATGAGGAATGCCCTCCCACATGGCGCAGTAACATCTGTTTGTGGGAAGCGCTGGCCTGGAGAGACAGAAGGAGAGGAGGAGGAGCAGAGGGAGGCACAGGCTCCTTATAGGACACCACAGGGTATATGCATAGAAGGGGAAGTGAAGTTGGAGACGAAAGCCAGGCTGGAGGGGCTTTTCTACTGTGTTAGCTGCTGAGGTGAGGGGACGTCTGGTGTCGTACAGGTGCATGAACAGACACACACAGCATGGAAAGAGAAGCCTGCATCAATAATGTAGCTGTGGAGAAACAGGCTGCAGAATGTGCCTTACATAAGTGTGCTGCCTCTTTCACTCTCTGCTTGGCCCTCGGGCTGGATTCAACACAACATTTTTAAGCTAATTAAGCTCCACATTTGCCATCCAAACAAGTTTTCAAGATAAGTGAAGCTTGTAACAAAAAACATTACAAAAAGAGAAGCTTTTAACTTGCTGAATTAGAATTAAGGCTGAGTTTGTTTGTCTGATTTTGTACTTCAGTTCAACTGTGGCATTTTCTTGACTGGCAGAAGTAAGTCTTTGTAACAGGCTATGTGGCTTTTGTGGACAATGTATTGGGTTTGAATGTTAACTATCAATTTGCCTGGTGGAGAGGGGTCACTGGGGTCACATAGACAAAGAAATGGCAGGCCAAATGATTTTCTGTAACTGTGATGAATAGGTCAATAAAAGCCTACACAGACCTTAGACTGGTTAACTTAGTAGAGCAATACCCTTAGTTTCAGTATTTTTAGTAAGCGGTTATGTCAGTGTTGAAAGCATATTTTCAAATGTCTCACAAATGTACTTCTTATTTATTTAAGTAACATTTAGTCACTTTATTCATTTTATTTAACAGGTACATTGCACTGTAAATATACTCCACAAACCAGAGGTGGACACGAACCACATGTTTTGTATAGTATTCACTGTATTTCCTCTTTATCCTTATGTTTTGCTGTTCTTTAAAAGTATCAGTTTGTCGTTCTTTGTACCTCTTAATTTTACTATGATGTACATGTTGATATGACTAACCTGACTGTCTTTTTCAAACTACCAATGCAAAACTACCAATGCAAAAGTTATGTTACAAGGGCTCTGACTATATTTCTTCCATACTGTCTAAATACTCCTGTTCAGCAGGTGTAAGACTTTGACCTTTGCGTTTTACATCCAGTTGCACAATATGAACTTGTCTCTATCAAGCTGTTAGATGTGGGCATGTCGATGTGTGAATCACAGTTTGTCATTGTGTGCATGTGGAAGCTCATCATGCTTGTGCTATCCTTTTTCTGCCACATTGCCATGGCGACAGTGCCCTCCCGGGGTAATGGGGGACGAGTGCGCCAGAGCTATTTATTCTCTCCCTCCACCTCTCTCTCCTCTCTCCATCCCTCACTCTCTCTACCCATCCATCCGTTGCTCGCCCTGCTACATCCTCTCCTCCTCTCTCCTTCCCTCCTTCTTTCCTCCTCCTCTGATTGGCTTAACACTCTTCCTCCTCAAAATGAGACACTGCCTAATGAGCGACAGGGTGAGGAGCCAGGAGTGGGAGAGACAAAGAGCAAAGAGTGTCTTAAAAAGAGAGAAAGTGGAAATATGTGGGCGAGGCCATCTATGCACATTCAAACGACTTGCAATTTGAGTAACACCAAGATGCTATTTAGTATTAAAACTGCACTGGATGTCTGGATGTATAATAAAACAAGCTGTTATCGCTTTGCTTTTTTGGGGTCATGACCTTTGAATGATGCAGCCATTTAAAATCTGCCAGCGTTGTAAATATAGTGTTGTATACAAGACTGATACTGAAGTCCAAAATAAACAATGTGCTACAATCTGAATACATTTTGGCCTGTGTCACATGGCCTCTGACCATGTTCAAGAAACCTAATACGCCCTTATTTGGACAATTTTCTGTCAAGCCTGATATCAAGTAATACAGTAGTTGCTTTTACTGGTTTTAGTCTGTCAATAACTTTAACACAATAATAATTCTTCATTTGGCAGGAATCCCAGATTATCTTTGCTTAGATGATCAAGAATTGGCTCTCAAGCAGTTAAAGGAAAATGCAAGGTAAGTGTTTTTCACTCCCCTAAACATGTTGATTACATACTTTTGAGATATCTGAGATTAAGTTCTAAAAAGATGTTAGACTTCAACAAAGACAGACAGATAACAAGACACAAGATGGAGACTCTGTGAAGTAAAGGTAAAAAAGCCTCTAGTATTTAGGAAAGAGAGTGGAGTAGTAACAGGGGGTGGAGGGGTTTGGAGGGTGGATAAATGGGCAGACAGGAAGATGAGTGAAGCGGGCGAGCAACACACAGTGACATACTGCAGACAGATGGACTAACGGAGAGAGAGGGAGTGGGAGAGAGGGAGCGCACAAGCAAGAATGGCATATGACAGAAAGGGAAAGGGAAAACAAGAGTCGGTGCACGTCAGTTGCCCCCCTCCCACCTCCTCTCTCTGCATTTTGACTCCCCCTTTCTGCTCACATCACATGGTTGTTATTCTCTCAAATCTGCCTCTCAGGTCACTTTGACAGTCTGCTCTCTCTCTCTTTCTCTCTTTAGCTCTCATTTCTGCACTCACTTCCTCCCTCACTCCCCTCCCACCTGAGCTGTAATTTGCAGGGCAGCAGCGGAACAGTGCTCTCCTCTTTCTACAGTGTACAGCCACAACTGGGGAGAGGAATCTGATCCTTTTTTTAAACCAGCGCCGTCTCTCTCTCCTCTCTCTCTCTTTCCTCTCTTTCCTCTTCCTCACTCTTTCTTTCTCTCCTCTCCTGGTGGTGCTCTGTCTGTTTGTGTGTGAAGTGTGCAGAGGGGATACCAGACGCTCACTGGCTGGTCAGCGAAGAGCAGAGGAGGAGGACTAATACAACCGTTCTGATAGTATCCACGCCAGACATGTGAGAAGATGTCCGTGGGCGGCTGTGCGTGTCCCGGTAAGTCACTCGCTGCTGTCGTGGTGATGGTTGCCGTTAACGACAGCTGCCAGGAACCAAAGGCCACTGCCGCTTGTTGCCCACCACTCTGCGAACTGGACTCTGTGGTCATTGCCGTTGTTGTTGTTATTTTGGATGGTGACTGGAGAGGAGGGCAAAAGGGTGGCGTGACTGGGGCAGAGCAGATAGAGGTGCCATGGACCCTGGGGCGCGCTTTGCAAAGGCTCATGGGAGGTCACCCTGTGTGATAAGAGAGGATGGAGGGCAGACGGGTGGAAATTCACTGTTCACTGGCTGATGCAAAGTTAAAGGACGCATATGGAGTTGTGAGCAAGTTCTGAGTAACTTACTTTAAACCATATGTTTTAAGCAGTGAGTTCACTAAGAGAAATTGTGAGATAAATGTAGTATGGATAACCCTTCTTTTTATTGTCTTGTTTTGATTTAAGAGAACTGTTGATTTAATTGATTTGTCCATGAGATTTGCATCTATGAATGAATTATTTTAATTGTTTTCTTAAAGGCAGTGGATTTCACTTCAGTCTTTGCTCCAAAAACTAAATCTACACATAACATGCAGTTTGCCACATTTACTTTACTTAATAAATGAGAAAGTTTTATTTCATAAGTGTGTTTGAGTAATGATAATTTAAGACAATGTGATGAAAGAGTTAGGATTTCACTGTTGTTTTGCCATGTTGTCAGTAATTGTCAATAATCGTAAAATTGTGATGTTTCTTCACAATAATCGTAACACTAAAATTTAATATTGCGACATCTACTTGCCATCTGTAATTATGGCATTTTGATGAATTGTGGTTCCATATGTGATGAGTTTAGTTCATTCTGCTGTAGACTGCAACCATGCGCTTCAAGACTGAACAGCCTTGTTATATTTTATCACTTGATGCTTTGTAACACATCTGGGATTGAACTTGTTGCTATGGCGCCACGAAAGCTATTTGTCTTTTTCTTTTTGCCAAGTTCTTCAGGTCAACACAGATCCACATGTTTGACTGCTCACAGCGCGAGAGTCCTTGAAAGAACGCGCTGACATTTAAAGGCCAAAGTGCAGCGGCTTTGATCAAACCATGATTGATTCATGTATGCACAAAGTTATTAATGAATGACACTCAGGGCCTACGCAGACTGCAGTTATTTGGGAGGGCTAAAAGGTTTGGTGAAAGCTGTACAAAAACTTGAGGTGATGTTTTTCTGCTGCTCTGGACTGCTCTAAGTGGTTTCATCATTTATAACATCCTTGGACATTAGGCACAGACTCTCTATACAGTACACCCAGAGGTATGCCATAGATTTATAATGGCCTTGTTAGGGAGTTTCCATCCTGTTTTTACCCAGAAGTCTTTGCTGTTAGAGTTCATGGAAACATAGTAGTGAGTGCATACCTGAGGGAGAGAAGGCCACAGAGGCTGACCTTGCTCTTCACATTAGAGACATGGATTAAACTTGTAGCTGGTTTCCATCAGATTCCCCCTGTACAATATTAAAAATGTAAAGTTTCAGGTCAGATATGAGCAATGAGACTGTAACATCCCTTAACTACTGCAATGTCTGGCCAGTGCTTGTCACTAGTTTAATAAAAACTCTTAAATCGACCCCACAGGGCCTCTGGGAGCAGGGCCATAGAAAGGCACCTGGAGGGAGTAATATCCGTCATATTAGCCTCCTGTACTGTGAGGAGTGTGACTGGTTCAGTGCATCTGAAGGCTCCCAGCAGTCCCTAAACTGTAGTGTTTGGATCTGGAGTGCTGCACAGCCAACAGATAATTCTTCTCACTTTATTGACTTAAAACAGACAGAGCAGGAAAGAAAAGGGGAATCAAGGTCTAGAAATAACCCAGCGCCGCTCAGCCTCTGGCAATATATTATTAAGTGTTAGAGATTTATGCTGCTCTCCTGATACGTGGGACATGAAATATAATCCTATTGCACCAAATGTATTCATAATAATGATAGATGTCCTCAGAATATACCGTCATACAATATTTATCAGTACAAAGCAGAAAGTAGGTGGTGGAGCTGAGATGGGACAGCCCTGCTGTGGCCTCCTGCTGCAGGCCACATTGGTCACTGTGGTCAACCCTCAAACTGTCTGGATGTGGACAGAAAAGTTTAGCCAGCCATCCATCCCAGATCAGATTACTCTGGTGCCAGTATCTGCAAGAAGCATTAGAAAGATGGAAACGCTAAGCTGCGTCATGTTCTGTGGTCCTGTGACATATTCTCTGAAAGACAAAAAGTTCACAAACCGTCATAAGGCAGAGCATTTCGTCTTCATGTCTAGGGGTAAGCGTTGCACTGATGTGATGCATGGTGATCAAATGGTTGGACCTGAGTGAATTGTGATTGCTGTTGTTCAGCTTGAATGTTGAACCGAGGATTTCCAATCTCTGTGCATTGCCCCATGCAAAAAGGCAAACGCTGCCACCTCAGCCGTTAAACAAGCTGCGCAGCAGAGCAGGAGCATTTGTTTAGAGTCAGGCCTGTGCTTGTGGTCAGATTGCATACTTAATCAACACAGTCATGGAAATTTCCAAAAAAGACATGAACATACTCCCCTTTGGCTCTGGTATTGTTCTTGTGGTACTCCCATGTTCTCAATTTTTTCCATTTTCAACTTGTTGATCCAATGCCATGAAATTAATTTGACAAAACTTCTTAAAACCTAATCCAGTCAGTTTCTTTCTCCAGATTCCCCTGGGCACCTGCCTTTGGGGTTTCAGTCAAAGGCTTTTAGTTGTGTGAACCAAGAGCTGCTCTTCTGTGCTGTAGGTGCACTTGTCTTTTTATTAATCACTTCTCACTAAAGGAAGGTCTTATGAGTGCTGTTCCTGTGGTGTATAATACAACATGACTGTACAGCAAGTCCCTCTTCAGGTGGTCCCTCTCATTCTCTGGTTCTTGCTTGTTTACATTCCAGAGCCATGTTCAACACACAGTGGTCCTCCCCCTTCTTGTGTGGGCCCCGGTTGTGTGTGCGCGTGTGTCAACACACGTGTGCTTCGACAACATGTGGATGACATAAACAGTGCAGTCAGTGTGATGTGGGATGAGCTGTGTTCATCAAAGACGAACAACTCAAAGTCTAATGCCAGACCTAAAGGTGCTGACTGAGGGTCAGACTTGTGCATTTGCTTGTTTTTGCTGCACTGTTTTTCAAACCTCTGCACTGTGTATGTACCATCATCCTTTCCCCTGCTCATTCCCTCACTGCCTCTTTCTTTGACTCTCCTGATTGCTAGCGTATGTTGGCTGGTTGGCTCGATGAGGGGAGGAGGAGGGGGAAGGGACTGTGCCCTCTCATGCAGAGAGTCACATGGTGTCTCTGATTGGAGGAAAATGAGTAAAGACTGCAGCCTGGCTGAAATGGCAACAGACAAAAAGGCACAATGGCTGAGCTGTTTAGAAGCGGGTTGCACAACAAGAACAGTCTGAAGAGGAGGAGGAGGGTGCGATGGAGGGAAGAGCTCTGAGGAAAGATGTGGATTAAGAGAGGAAGGAGAGGGTGAGACAGAGAGGTGACGGACACAGGGGTTGGAGCTGTGTGTTTCTGTGTTTTCTGCTAGGTTGAGCGCTGACGTGATTGGCTGAGGGGGCTGGGGGGTGCAGACCTGACTCTGAGATCAGAGACAGACAAAATGGCTCCCAGAGAACAGAGAGACGCAGCATCAGGGCACTGTCATCTCCCCTCACACAGCTGTCAGCTGACACCACACACACACTACAGCCACCTGCAGCGGAGCACTGTGCAAAACATCTCCCAAAATCATGTCTCTGAATCACTTGGCAGTTCTTCAAGGAAAAACTGTTTAATGGCCATGTAACACATATTAAAGCAAAGTGAGTCCTCCAGCCCCCCTTGACCACCTTCACCCTTTGACCTGCTCAGCCCCATGACGCACTTTCAGCTCGAGTTTCTCTCTCACTCAGAGTCTGTGTTCGCCTGCCAAAGAAAACCCTGCACAGGGAATTCACCCTGAGTGATAAAATACTGTAGACAGGATGAAAACAACACTTGGCTCTCAGTGGCCACAAGAGGGCACTGCTTTCAAAGGACTGCTCCTCTGATTGTAGGTCAGAGTGGTATTTTCCCTCACATCACAGTGATGCTAAGAAATCAAAAGTGGTCTTACAACAAGCTTGGCAAATAAATTATGCAGCTTGAGAAAGAATAAAAGAATAAATAAAACAAAAGTCAGACATCTCAATCAAGTTGGAAACCATGCTGTTTTAATACAACCTTTGGCTTCTGTTGACAACACAGTTTGTCGTAGTAGAAACATGGATCTTGACAAGTTGACTATAACCATTTGAACAGACTAAAATGTGAAACCCATGCTACCTGCTGGATGGATACTTCACATCTGTCACTCCTCCAATGCTGTTTGACTCTTCAGAGTAAGAGCTTGAAGAAGTGAGGGGAGGTTTCTGTATATATGCATGTACTGCTTCCCCAGATAAGTTGGAATATGAAGCGTGCAAAATAGTTTTGTAATTCAAAGTTTTATTTTTACCATCACACAAATACTGTGTTTAGCCTTAGCAAGCTTGTAAAGTTTGAGTGACATGTGACATTAGATTAATCAAGTTAATGATTGATGATTAAGTTAATAATTGAAAATCCTTCTATGCAAACATATTGATTTGTTTTATAAATTAAAATCAAGTTAATTAGTGGCCACTAATACAGCTGCTATCCCAACAAGTGATTTGAAGATGTGCTCAGAACATATTATTCTAGAACAGAAACAATACATAAATATTGTATCTACTGTAATGTCAACCAAGAATATATATTTTTGTAAAACTTTGAAACAATAAAGGATAAAAAAACAACCTATTATTCTACATGGGTTTTATATATATTTATTTTGGTTACTTGGTTATAATTATTTATTTTTGAAGTAACTGCACCACAGAATGTTTTGGCAACTCTATACTGTGTCTGCGTAAATGAAATATTACATTACAACCCATTTTTTGTCAGCTTTTTTGCTTTTGTTTGTTTGTTTTTATTATATCTCCCATGTCTATTTTTGTAGGTCTTATTTGCAGGTGGAAGGATAAATTTGTTTTAAGAATTGAAACTTTTGCGTGTTCTGTCCAAATATTTTTTCCTCCTTATTTTGATCAGCTATATGTGTGCTTCAGTGTAATTTCATATTCAAATAACTATATGATTATATATGAACCTGGATGAGTATTCCCCTCCACAGAGTACATGAAGGCAGTGCTGGGATCAGTGTCTTAATGCGCACCAAAGAGAGGGACAGTTGTTATCTGAACTCTGGCAGATGTGAGCTTCCTGTTGACTTGTGAGTTGAAGTGGCACGTTGGACACATTGACACAGGCTCCATAAGCGCGTGCGTGATGTCTAGTATTCACACCCTATTGACTTGCACTGTCATCTGGAGACACATGCACTATAGGCATCCCTGCTCCCCTCCTCGCACCCCTGAGCCTGATAGCCTGGACATGGGAGATATCACAGAGAGAGCTGGGGCATGAAAAGACCGACCACCACTTCGGGTTAGACCAGTGTTTAGTGTGAAACCGCATTTGTGGGTGACAGAATGGCCATGTCAGAACAGCTAGAAAGTGGAGAGGGTAAGTAACTCCTGGAGACATTTTTTAGAATTGCACAAAGGCTAACAGTTTTGGGCCCTTTTGTGTGTGTTTTGCCATAACAAACTTGGATTATTACATTACAGTCTGACTGTGCATTTAAAGATTGATGTACTTTAGATCTCAGCTGTGGCTGGCATCAAGTGTGTTTCATACTGATGCTACAAAAAGTGCTACAAAATCTCTCAGTGTTGTTGGTTTGAAGTCCAATATATTTGTCAGGTATTTCAATATTAACCCTCCGGTCGTGTTCGCCTCCAGCCCCCTACTTTAGTGTTCCCGGTCAAAATTGACCGGTCTGTTTTAACTGCTCTTAAATTAGCACAAACATTTTTTTTCACCACCAATTTTTTTTTATTAAACATTCTTTAGTTAAGAACAATGTTTCAAAGTAGTGTCTAACAACAATTTGTAGAAGTAAACATTAAATAACATCAGTGAAAATACAATTGGGCAATGAAAATGAACTACAAAATGAACATATACTGTAATACAAAAAATAAATGGAAAACCAAACACAACAGGTGTGTGTGTGTGTGTGTGTGTGTGTGTGTGTGTGTGTGTGTGTGTGTGTGTGTGTGTGTGTGTGTGTGTGTGTGTGTGTGTGTGTATTCATGCACATGAGTGGCATGTAACACTCTGGTCAGAATGGGCCTTGCAAACATAAGCATGACATTTGCAGCATGTCAGGCTCGTTTTGATGTCTCTAGGGGCACAGAGGCCACAACGCTTCCTTTTCTGCCCATGTCCTTGTTGGGGGAGAGCAGCCAGGGCAGTGGCTGGGGCTGGGGCTGCAGCCTGCATGCATCCAGGATGTTGTGGAACAGTGCCACAGGCCAGCGAGCCGTCATCCGCTTACAGGTGTATGTACCAGTAAGCTGCAATAAAGGAACAATAAATAATAAGAGATTAGGAACAATATTCAATCTGTCGTACACAAATGCTATGATTCACCTAGATAAAAATAAAATAAAATGCATGATGAGACTTTACATTACCTTATCAAGGCAGTCAACGCCTCCCTTGTTCTTGTTGTAGTCCTGGATCATCAGGGGCTTCCTGTCCTCTGTGGTGCTGACAGCGGCGTCTTTGTGTACTGTGCTCATCAGGACGACATTTCTGTTCTTCTTGGGAACGTATGACACAAGAGTGTGAGTGTCAGTGAATGCAAATTGTGATGAGTGCCTGTCTTCCTCTGGTTGATACCAGCGCAGGGGGAAGTTCGGGCTTGTTCTTCCTCACTGTCCCTACCATGGTGAGCTTTCTTTTCAGTAGCTCCTGACCAAGAGCATGTGATGTGAAGAAGTTGTCACATGTGATATTATGCCCATGGAGACCGGTTGTCATGTCCAGCACAACACGCATGCCCTGGTTTTTTTCGGCCCTTCCAGTACTGGGTTTCCCCATGTACACCTGCATATTGTGTGAGTGTGTGAGTGTGTGAGTGTGTGAGTGTGAGTGTGAGTGTGAGTGTGTGTGTGTGTGTGTGTGTGTGTGTGTGTGTGTGTGTGTGTGTGTGTGTGTGTGTGTGTGTGTGTGTGTGTGTGTGTGTGTGTGTGTGAGTGAGTGAGTGAGCTGGGGCAGTGTGTATGGGGATGTTTTCTGTATGTTGAATGAATTTACTCTGGATACCCATTCATTTCCTATGGCGGTCACTTTTGGCCGGGAACACCACAGGTGAAACAAGGTTGATTAAAACACTCAAAATTGAATGAAATAGGTGATCATCACTTTTATATGTTCAAATACACAGTGTGGAGGATATCATAAGGTATTGAGGTAATCAGATGTAAAATCTAATATTTATGAGTATTATAAGTTGTAAAACGGTCAGATTTGACCCGAACACGACAGGAGGGTTAATGCAACCAACTTCCTTGTACACCACGCTGAGTCGTCTGTTGATATCTCATGCTGCACATTGGTGAACTTGGCCCATTGCCAGGCCATGTCTTCTCTTAACAAAGATATTTTGGTATTTCTGAAATGCAAAAAGAAATAAATATAACCAGTCCATTTTGTTTGCTTCCGTACATAATTTGCACACAGGTTTAGCAGAAGCTTAGTGGAAACATCCCACTCCATACTTGAGTAAGAGTTTATTCAGCGCAGTCTCCCCTTGCTGTAATCACTTATTATACATGGATTTGTGGCGGTAGGTGTGATTGTGAGTTGTCTGGTAGTGAGGGGTATAGGCAGAGCTTTGCGTGTGCCTGTCTGTGCGCGCGGTGCTGGGGTGCTGTTTGGAGATAAGGACTGGCCCCTGCCTTGAGAGAGAAACACAGCCACACACCGCTCTCAGGATTAACCTCGTCATGTACCATTTCAGGGGGCGAGATTGGAGAAGCGCGCACACACAGGATTAACCCTTGTGTGTCCGCCTGTGTGTATGACTCTTAGCCTCTCTCGCGGTGACAGCATTGACTGCTCGTGTTGCCATAGCTACGGGGCCAGTGAATGTGAGATAGGCAAATCCACATAAGTCACCCCACAACAGACACTCTAAGCTACTACCTCCCTCGGGTCCTAGAGGCACAAAGATGCTGCCAAAAGACTGACAGGAGCCTCGTGAGCTGTGAAGTGCTCATGTCGTGGCTGTCCATGGTCCAACTGAATATACATAAACTCAAGTCCAAGCTGCTCGGGTGAGAGACAGGCCTCAGAGCAGCTTATCCTCCGCACACGTCTGCTTCTGTCACTTCATTTGAACCACACTCACATACTAATTCAGCACAAAAGTCTGCAAAGACAACCACCAAACTGTCCAAGTGGCAGTTTAGATTATGCAAAGGCATTTTAGGATTAAGGACAGGGAATTGGAGGACTGATTTATGCTAACACATAGGCCTGTCACGATAAATACTATATCGACTTATTGTTCAGTAAATGACAGATGAAACAATATAATTTTTGGGAATCATGGCTACGTTTCCCTTGCTCTAATGGGAAAATGTTGGTTATTTTTCTTCAGTTCAACTATTTAAGTGTTATTTATTTATTTTAGTTTGTGTTTTTAATATTGTATTTGTACTATTGTTCTGTAATATTTTAGAATAATGTTTGGGGGATAGTTTCAGTATAATTTATTTCTCTATATTTAATTCAGCAATATTAGAACTTCAAAATTTGTGATCGTGACAGGCCTACTAACACATTATTTTATTCTATCTTGACACTTTTTCTGTTTTGGATGTAATCTTCTTTATTTGATTGACAGTTTTCGAGGGTATAGAGAGCGAGGGGAGCAACATGATGCAAAGTCTGTAAAGTAACCAGTTGCCAAATTCTGTTGTTGGTGTTTCTTTTCTTAGAACAGCTCATCAGACCTCATTATAAAATCAATGTAATGTAAATCACAACTGTAAATTATAGCCAACCTTCCTCTGAGTGCAGTGATATATATATATATATATATATATATATATATATATAATATTATATTATATTATATTATATATATATATATATATATATATATATATATATATATTATATTATATATATATTCTATTCTATTATATTATATTATATATATATTCTATTATATTATATATATTATATATATATATATATATATATATATATATATATATATATATATATATATATATATATATATATATATATATATATATATATATATATATATATATATATATATATATATATATATATCATCACATTGATGAATAAAGATGACAAAATCTTTCTCAATTAAAATGTGATTAATTGCACAGCCCTACTTTATTTATATTCTGAAGCCATGTAAAAAATAAACAACAACAACTGAACTCAGATATTGGAAGATACTAGTGTATTTTTGCTTTAAAAGCTAAGCCTCCTGATTTGGCTTTCTGCCTATATTGTAATGTAGTACACTACTGTTTGACCTAATATTTCCCTTGTTCTTTTTATACCTAATCTTTAGCCATATGGCTGACTCTTTCCTAGTTGTGATCTGAATATCTGATTATAATATGGGGCGATTTAAGAAGATTTAGAGGCCTAAGGGACTCTCCTTTTGGCTTAGTGCTCCGTGTGTGAGAGTTAGAAATTCCCAGAAGTCACTGATATCTTACATTTGCACGGATACAGTTCAGTTTACACATATTTAGTTTATAACTTTTCTTACATTATATTGTATTAAAAATTAATAAAACTTAAATATTTGCCTACGCTTTTCAGTGTCCATTGGCATTCATCGATAAAAATGAATGGCTGATGGCACAAACTTTATTTGGGGATTACTTTAAGTGTAATATTGTAAAGACATTTAAATGGAGTGAAGCATGGGTTTATGGGTTTTTAAATTTTAGGACAAACAATTCTTTTAATTAAGCTGTGTCGAGATATGCTTGCAGACTAGAGGATATGCATTCTTTCCGAGCATTGTTGTTGGTGTTGCAACTATTTTGTAATTTTATTTATTATTTTGTTATAGTATAGTTATTTTGTTTTTTCACAGTAATGCATTACATATATATTCTTTAAAACTGTAATATAGGCCACCATAAATAATTAGGCATACTTAGTAACTATGTTATACCAACGCAATTGGTATGACTGTTGTTGACATAGAAGTGCCATAACAAAAGGGTTTGTCCCTAATATCAGTCCATTTGTTTGTGGGGAAATTCATTTGAGATAATTATAATTAATCATTAACATGAGAACCACTTTACAATTGAGACGATCCTTTAGTTAGTTGCAGCACTGGACCAATTCTCATCTGTGTCACTTACGAGGAAGAAATTGGATGTTGGGAGGAGGAATAAAAAATGCTTAGCAGACAACCTTTATGTGCAGTTGTGCATTAGTGGTGGGAGGAGGAGAGCAGGGGAGAGGGCGGCTGGCGGTGCTGGGCAGAGGAGAGAGGAGCAAATGCATTGCGGAGCGAGAGGAGGAGGGCCTACAGCTATTGTTCATGTCCTCCCGTGAACAAAGGGCTCATCGGGGTCCGTATGTAAACCCACAGCAGGCTGCAGCCCACTGACAAGGCCTCATGCGGGACAAAACACAGCCCAGCGACTCCCGCAATTTTGCCCTTATTCCCTCTCTATCTCGCGATTCGAGGAAATTTTATTGATTCTGTTCAAAGGGACGTGTTGTGTTGGTACGTTGCGTCCAGCGGGCCTATCCGTTTTTACGCACGGAGCGTACACTCGGTCTATCATCACGGATCTGTAAACATCAATTTTCTGATTGGACTTCTTTTCAGGTAAAGGGTCGCTTTGAAAAAAAAATATACACGTACTACAACAGTTAATACTTATAGTTTTTAAATGTAGCCCACATTGTTCCGTGTTGATTTTTGTTTATGCTCTTTGATGTTTTACTGGAGTGTATTTTACGCGTCGGTGTTAGCTGTACGGCTAATGGCAGACTGAGCTAACAGTGGCTAACACTAGCTTCAAAGGCCTGCGTGATTGTGTCGTCCCTAGACCGTACTTGTGGTGAATTTACTTTCACTGTATTTGGACATAACCCCTGTATCTTTACACTGTTTTTGTTTCCTAACTTCATTTGCCTCGAAATTAACCTGTGTTTAAAATTGAAACCCGGCAAAAGCTAACATAAAGCAAGAGCAGAATGCTAACACTTGTCTAATTGCCTTTGTAAGCCCTGTTCTTTACCATTTAAAAGTGTGTGCTTGGATACATCCACGTGTCAGATGAAAACATTTGCAGCATACTGGTTGTGATTTACTAAAATCCACGCTGATTTCAGTTTGTGGCTTTAGCATGTTTGCTTTGGATGTAGTTAGCCTTCATTGCAATAAACTGAGCTGTCGCCCCTTTGCGTAGTGTCCAGCAGTTACTGTGGCAGATGTCCAGGATGGAGGGTTATTGTGTGTTTTGTGACTTTTGGTTTATTGCAATAGCAAGTGTGTTGCTCATAGGTTTCACAAAATGTACACCTGCTTGTATAAAATGGAGAGAAGTGCTTGTATCTTGGACTGAAGTATACAGTAATGTATGTGCTGTTTGTGCAGATGAGGGAGAGTCCCAGTGGAGGAAGTGGAAACCAGCTGATGTGATTGTGACGGTCTGTCATTAACCACTAACAGGAAAAGAGAGGGGCTAATGGAGCTCTCAACAACTAATGGACACATAACTATTGATTATTTATTTATTTATCATCTCCATTTGTTTTCCTCTGCTGCTGATGCCATAGCTCTAGCATAGCACCGCTGTCTCATATAGACTACTAAATAGTTGTTTTTTATACAAAGTGGAGCTAGGGTTTCTCATAGATGGCTTTTGTGGCAGAGTTCCCTGTAGTGGTTTGTGTGAGATCCAGAGTGTCTAAACCTACCTTTGTTGTCTCTTAGAGGCCATTATGAGTATAAATATTTTGTACACAATATTCCATATGAGTGGTCAGGTTGTATACTTCAAAAACATTGAACTTTTGCACTAATTTATGTTAATAATTGCCTTTATATGTGTAACAAAATGCAATGCCAATATGCCTGAAATGCCCAACTCTTATAGTATACCACGTAGTAGTGGTGACATGTTTTATACAGACATGAGATGTATACATTAATGAGGAGGGGTTTCACCATAGCGACAGCAGGGGTCACGACCTAAATGTTGCTATGACTGGATGGCCTTTACAAAGGAACTATGCAATTAGACTACTGTGGTGACAGTAACCATGTTTATGTTGTGGATAAAAATTTCTAACAGTATGTAAACAGGGTCTGTCACATGGTTCCTCTTGGTGGTGGCATGATCTATTTTTGAAGTGTGAAAAATGCAGGAGGGATGGCAGATACTGTGATTTTTACTTGCTCACTGTTTACATAAGGCACTTTTCTTTAGCAGGCTCTGATTTTGTGTTGATGATGCACCCCAACTGGTGCATTATTGGGAATGACCTGTTAATAAGTGCAGCCAACTGAAACTGGGCCAATGGCTGCGTATGCCTCACATCACACTGTAATCTGCTGTAAAGTCAAATTGCAAAGAGCATGTATATATAGATTTGACTTCTTTTGTAATTAAGTTCAATGATTTAATACAAAAAATGTACCGAAGCTAAATAGCCCTAATGCTTTTTATCTGTCTGTTTTAGGCTGTTCCTCCAAGTCGTTCAAACTGTACTCCCCCAAGGAGCCCCCTAACGGTAGCACTTTCCCCCCCTTTCATCCCGGCACCATGCTGGACAGAGACGTGGGGTGAGTCTTGTCTGTTTTTTTTATCTACTAAACACATGTAGTTTCAAATGTAAGTAAAATAAGTTCATGTGCAATATAATATCTCCTTGTAAAGCACAATAATTGGGCGGTAAGGTTGGTTTTTATTATATTATATATGATGAATATGTCATCAAAACTTGACTAACTAAGAGTTTCTTACAACTTTCTTACAACAACACACAAGAATAAATGCAATTCTATTAATTATTTTAATAACCTTAACTTTCTTACTCTAAATATTGAAACCCTCTTGAAATGGTAAGTCCTTCTGCAATTTGGGATGGACAATGGTTGACAAAAATTCTCTACTAATTTTGGGGTTATCCCAATATGGGATGATGATGGATTATTTTTTGCATTTCTTCAGAAATGTACCAGATGTGCCTCTTTAAATGTCTTGATTGAGATTCAAGTATCACACAAATCATAAATGGACTGTAAATATATAACCTCAAAAGTGAAGAAAATTATACACTTTGCAGATTATGCTGCAATTCGTTTTAATATCAGGTCCTGTAGACAATCCAGCTTCAAGCTTTCATCCACAGTTTGGGAACCACTGCACCACTAATGTGCCTTGGGCATCATAACATGTCAGTAACATGTCTTGCCAAGTGCCGACCAACAGTAAAATGTTCAGTGTTCATTCAGTTTCAACAAATGCAGTGAATCTGTTGAGCTGTAAGTCTTGTATTCCGTTACTGTATTGTCCTGAGTGGGAGAAGCGTTTAATGCTTAAAAAAGAATTAGGGCTGACTGTGTGGCTCTCTAGGGCTGAGAGGCTTATCCATGCTGTGTTTTACAGCTTGTAGTGAGATGGTCGTCTGTGGTGGGTGTTCATTGTAGAAGTGTTATTTACTGTGTCTTTGTATCATCCAGTTTGTGCCATGTTTGGCTCCCATCCCAGGGCTGTAAAGTCAGACTAGGTCCTGATCGGGGACATATTAGTGCTGTACCTAAAAGTAATAATCTGTTTGGCTTGTCTTTCCAGTCCCACCCCGATGTACCCTCCCACATACCTGGAGCCAGGAATAGGGTAAGACAACATTATTTTCCATTATCTCTAGGTGCTGCGAAAAACGCCAATTAAACAAATATAGATAAGGCTGTGGGAAGCTCTGTTCTTATCTCTATAGTGTTTTGCATTTAGTCTGTGATAGCCTATCAGCATGTAAAGAATAGAGCTGTAAGGGTTGTAATTGTATGGTCATTGTTCCTAAGTTTATTTCTCTTATTCACATACATTATGATGATCCAGGAGGCACACACCATATGGAAACCAGACGGACTACAGAATATTTGAGCTAAATAAAAGGCTACAGAACTGGACAGAGGTATGTGTGCCTATCAGAAAAAAAACACTAAAACTTGCATGTGGCTAATGATATTCTGTAATGCAGGACTGTGATAATCTTTGGTGGGATGCATTCACTACTGAGTTTTTTGAAGACGATGCCATGTTGACTATAACGTTTTGTCTTGAAGATGGCCCCAAACGTTACAGTAAGTGTAGAAATTTTGGATGACTGACAATTCACAGTACTGATACTTTGCAGCTGGTGTCATCAACATTGGGGGTGTGATGCTAACTGGAAGCACTGTTCTGTTAAAGTCACTCTGTTACTCAAGTTAGACTTCAATCTGAGCTTTCTTTTAACACTATCTGACCAGAAAGAGCTGCTTTAGTTTATACTACAACAGCTGATTTGTCCTGTTAAGCAAGTCTCACACACATAAAGTTACAGTCACAAGCTAGCTAGCATTAGCCAACAGTTTTTCAGTTAGCCACTCTCACCTTTTTGTTGAAAATCAAACTCCTAAACAGGACCATGAACGCTCGTATTGATCTCAGGTTCCTGAAAATTTATTCATTCATTCCATTTTGTGCTTTTTCTTGAGTTTTCACAAGATCTTAAAACTTTTTTTGTCATTGTTTGCTAGTATGTGCGTTGTCACCATGGCAACTCCTACATCTATCTCTAATGTTGGAACATTTAGAACACCCCCACCATGATGTCTCTGCAAAGTATCAATACTATTATTTATACAACTTTGTTTTTTCTTCTGTCTTTTAGCAATAGGCCGGACGTTGATTCCCAGATACTTCCGGAGTATATTTGAGGGCGGTGCCACTGAACTTTATTATGTGCTAAAACATCCGAAAGAGTCCTTCCATAACAACTTTGTCTCACTCGACTGTGACCAGTGCACCATGGTTACCCAAAACGGAAAACCAATGTTCACACAGGTTTGTCAGTCAAATATGTATATTATTGATCAATAGTACATTAACAGTGAGTTTGGTGAAGTAATAAAAGTCCCTATATTTACACATTTAAGTCAGGATTGTGTCTAATCTAAATGCATCAAATTAAAATGACCAACATGTAATGCAATAAGTACAAACAAGGATTTATTTATTTATACTGGGTGGCTGATTTTGATTGGTCTGAAACTGTTTGATATCTGTAATGGAAATCTTTACAGTCAAAACCAACATTGACTTTTTTGATCCATCTACAATTAAGTTATTAAAATTATGCAGTTCAAATTTGCACATCCTCTACTTTACTGTTGTGTCTGTTCTTAAAATTACTGTTTTCCTTTTGTAGGTGTGCGTAGAAGGGCGCTTATACCTGGAGTTCATGTTTGATGACATGATGAGGATAAAGACCTGGCACTTCAGCATCAGACAACACCGTGAGCTTATCCCACGCAGTATACTGGCCATGCATGTGAGTACAGCAGGTATAAACAGTAAAATTTACAAATGTTTTGTTTTTCTAATCTCATTTCTAATTATTTCATAGGCCCAGGACCCACAGATGTTGGACCAATTGTCCAAAAATATTACAAGATGTGGCCTGTCCAACTCCACCCTAAACTACCTCCGAGTAAGTCATCATAAAGTCAACAGTGCTTTTGTCTTTTACATTTGTTTTGGGCTTGTTCTCATGCTTGTGTTTTAAGACTTGGTCATAGTCTGGGACAATACATGATGTCCGTTCTTTTAAAATGTTGGCACTGTATTACTTCCTCTTACTTTGTATATTATTAGAAAAGACCAATTTCAGACAGATCCATCCATTTTCTTCCACTTTATCCGGGGGTCGCAGGGGCAGCAGCCTAAGCAGGGATGCCCAGACTTCCCTCCCCACACACACACACACACTTCCTCCAGCTCTTCCGGAGGGATCCCGAGGCATTCCCAGGCCAACCGAGAGACATAGTACTTCCACTGTGTCATGGGTCTTCCCCATGGTCTCCTTCCAGTGGGCCATTTCAGACAAATTTACTACACTAAAATGCATCCCAAATATATTAGAGAAAGTGTGTTTGATTCCAGGAGTACAAGGTTTAATCAAAAGTATCACAACATACAGCAAGTAATAGTTTTTAAATAATCGTGATTTCAATTATGAGCCAAATAATCACTATCATTTTTGCCATAATTGACAAACCTACTACTACTAGCGCTTTATAAAATTAAACGGATGATTTTTTTTTTTTTTTTTTTTTTTTTAGATAATTTTATTTTGTACTTTGGTTTTCTTCAGTTTGAATGCATGGAAAGTAGCAGTTGGTGTTTTGAGATGGTTTGTTTGCCTTTTCTAAAGCACAAAAGAGACCCTTGTTGAACTGGATCAACAGGTCTGTACTTTGACAATGGGCATTTAAAGCTTTGATCCAGGTGCCATTTTTAGAATGCAGCTTTTTATTCTTGCAGATTTTTTTTCAGATTTTGTTTTTGCAGAAATGGGATACAAAATATCTCTGCAATATTTTTGATCGATCAGTATGTTGTATAATATTGTGTTACAGGCAGTTCTTTTCTTTTTCAGCTATGTGTTATTCTGGAGCCCATGCAGGAGCTCATGTCCAGACACAAGACGTATAGCCTCAGCCCCAGAGACTGCCTCAAGACCTGTCTCTTCCAGAAATGGCAGAGGATGGTGGCACCCCCTGGTATGTGAACAAAAACTATATCATCTATCTATGTCTACACACACGCACATAAATAATTTTACTAACTTTTACCCATCTCTGTAGCTGAGCCCTCAAGACAGGCCCCTAACAAGCGGCGGAAGCGTAAAATGTCAGGAGGCAGCACAATCAGCGGAGGAGGAACCAATAATAACAACAACAAAAAGAAGAGTCCAGGAAGTGGGTTTCCTCTGTCCAGTCAAGTCCCAGTGAGTGCTTCAATGCCACCTACTGTCAAAGCAATGCTACTGCACATTCAGTAGATAAGCTGATCTGATAAAATGTCATTACAGTGTTATTACATAATTACTAACATTATTCTCACTTCTCTCAACCATTATTTAACTAGCGTATACTTTTACAACCCAGAAATCTTTATCCTAGCTGTCACATTTAAAATGTTATTTTAGATTTGCCATTTATTTTTTCAAATCGAGGTTAAATTCACATTTTAGTCACATCCAGGTGCATCCATAGACTGTATAAAGAAGTGGACTAAGCGACGTCACCCGTAGCGTTCGGCTCCGTTCAAAAAAAGCTTGCGATGCTAATGGTTACAGGGGCTAAGACAATGGAGCTCACTGAGTATCTGCGGCTGCGCATAGTGGCTGCTCACAAATCAGGAAAGGGCTATAAGACCATATCTAAATGACGTTCCGCACTGTGGAAAATCTTAGAGGACGTGGTTGGAAGCCAAAAGTTACACCTGTGCTGACCAGGAGAATAGTAAGAGAGATGAAAAAGAATCCAAGGATCACAACCATTCAGGTGAATCCGGGCTCTGCTGGTGGCAACATCTCAAGGCAAACAATCCAACGGACACAGCATACTGCTGGGCTCCATGTATGCAGGCCAAGGAGGTTGCCACTTCTTCAAAGAAGGCACACAAAAGCCCACTTGGCCTTTGCAAATGCTCATCTGGACAAAGAAGACTTTTGGTCTTCTGTTTTATAGGCACATGAAACAAAAATTTAATTGTTTGGCCACAATGATGTATCCTTCATTTGGCGTAAAAAGGAGAAGCCTTCAACCCTAAGAACACCAAACGTGGTGGGAACCTAATGCTTTGGGGATGTTTTTCAGCCAATGGACCAGGGAATCTAATCACAATAAATGGCACCGAGAACAAAGAGCAATAGATCAAGATTCTCAACAACATCAAGCAGTCTGCATAGGAACTTGGCCTTGGGCACCAGTGGACATTTCAGCACGACAAAACCCCAAAGCACACAGCAAAGGTGGTGAAGAAATGGTTATCAGACAAAAACATTACCGTTTTGCTGTGGCCCAGCCAGAGTTCTGACCTGAATCCTACTGAGAATCTGTGGAGGGAGCTAAAGATCAAGGTGATGGCGAGGAGACCCTTCAATCTGAAAGCATTGGAGCTCATCGCTAAAGATGAATGGGCAAAAATACCAGTTGAGATGTGCAAAAAAACTGGTCAGGAATTATAGGAAGCGTTTGATTGCTATAATGGCCAATAAAGGCTTTTCTATTGATTACTGAGAAGGGTATGAATAATTTTGGACATGCCACTTTTTGTTCAAAAGCTGAGAAATATTTTTTTCCACAATGATGCTTCTTGTACATCATTTTATTATCTTCTGGGAGACGACCATGTAATTTTCAATTAAGAAAAAACTTGCTGGTTGAATAAAAGTAACTTTAAGTAAAAATATGCCAAGGGTATGAATAATTTTGGGCTTTGTATGTATATATATATATATACACACACACACGCACGCACGCACGCACGCACGCACACACACACACACACAGTCTATTGGTGCATCTAACAGAATTAATACAAGATTGCCATAGATTTCAAACTACTGTATTCTATGAAAAATAGTTGTGTGTACATGTGAATGTTATTTAATGAATATTAATGGTTAGTAAACATGATGGAACATGAATCAACCAAAATTACTCCCACTGTAAACAATTTTACTATGTTAGTTGTTAGTCCAATTGACTGCCTTATGTAACCTTCTCATGTATCTCTTCTGTGAATGTAACCTGTGTTTATGTCCCTGCAGGATGTAATGGTGGTAGGGGAGCCCACACTGATGGGAGGAGAGTTTGGGGATGAGGATGAGCGTCTCATCACGCGGCTGGAGAACACACAGTTTGACGCAGCCAACGGCATCGATGATGAGGACAGCTTCAACAACTCCCCAGCCCTAGGCTCCAACTCGCCCTGGAACAACAAGCCCCCCTCCAGCCAGGAGAGCAAAAGCGACAACCCCACCTCACAGGCGTCACAGTAGAGCCCCGCCCACAACCTCAAAAAGACCCCACGTCTGTCCGCCCTCTGTCCTACACCTTCACCTCAGCCGCCAACATCAACAACCCAGGCATCATACAGCAAACACAGGCCAATGTCACTAACAAGTTTGGAGGTCATTGTTGTCATTTGGACTTGTCGCATCACTTACAGTAGGTAAACTGAATCAGGAGATGTTGTACTAAAGGGTGAGGTGCAGCGGGTGCCAAGTGAGAGGTGCAGAGTTGGTTAGGGACAACCCATGCACCGGTCTGAACATGGCTCTTGGTTCTGGTCATTTTAAGGTTTAGCTGCTTGAGATGAGTGTTCATAAAGTATATATGTGTGTGCGAATGTGTGAATGAATGTAATGTTAGCCTGGGTGTGTTTGTGGTTTTGCTTAAACAGACCAGAATGAAGAACCAGTCCGTAATGACTTTAAATATTCACACACAACTCTGAAAGCTACATGGCACTAGGGAAAGAAACAAACATTGAAGGACATACCGAAGGGTTAGAGCCATCTCTGCTTCAGACTAAAGGCAGAGAGCATACACAAACACACACACATACACATACACATACACAAACAAGCAAACACACACACACACACACACATACATACACAGTAACACATTTTAAGAGTTTTTATACAGTATATATTTCCCTAGAATGTTTTTTAATTTGTATTAAACGCCTTCATTTCAATTGTTAACTTTTTTATTTTCTACCAATACTGAAAAGCTACAGACCAAGGAGCAACACAGGACTTTTATCCCTACCCCTCTAAAGTATATTGTTTTTATCTTTTATGTTTATAAAAGAGAAATAATTTAGTGTGGATGTTTTTATTTTGTCTTTTGTTTCCTTTTTTGGAGATTTGAATTTTTGTGTATTTGTGCTTGTATATTTAAGGTAGTAGCAAAGTTCTGTCTGACTGTAATAAAATGTATTCTTACTTAGATTTACCTAAAGCCATCCTGATCTAATGTAAAGAAAACAAAAATTAGCAAAAGCAGAAAAAAACACTCATCCCATCCCTTATGTCCCCTCTGCTCTTACCTCTCCCTCTTTTTTAAAAACGTGTGTAAATTAAATTGCAAAAATCCTGGGGGTACAACGACACCATGAGGAAATAATTTTACTACATTTAACTTTTATTTATTTGGAGAGTTTCATGTGTTTCATGTCACCACACTTTTGTGTACTTCAGCTTTCAACTTGATGTCAAAGTGAATGTGTTTGCTGCATTTGTTACTACACCAGTGAATTTCAGAGGTTCAACACTGGCTTTTTAATAGTTTTGTCCAAATTTTCATTTTTTGTACTTATCATAATCATTAAACATCAGATTATCTAAAACCAGCTAGACATACGTTTTAAATCTGCATATTTGGTAGCAATGCTGAATCTGTGGAACGAAGAGGCTGAAGCTCTTGTTTTGTACATTTACATTTTATCACAGTTCAGATTTTGGTTCAGTTTTAAATGGTGACTTGTACCTTTTCCAAAACCCTGTAGAAAAAAATCATTGTTTGATATATATATATTTTTGATTTGGTTAGTTTCTGCCCTTGATAATTAATGTATGGTACCAATAAAAGATACATTTTCACTTTACATTGTGGTCTGTTCATTGTCGGTGTTAAAGTTTAACTTGCATTTTCAACATTTGCTTCTACATTATTTTGTTTTGGTTGTCTTACATGTGTTTAATTGATAATTTGATTTTCTGGTTTTCTATGGACACTAATCACCTATTTTAATTCATCAGTGTTGGGGCTCAAAGGTGAGGTAGTGACTGATTAAACGATCCAGACTAATCATTACAACAACTTCTATTCAACATTATATGCATAGTCATGGAAGCACTAAAATACAGCTGTCAAATATGTTGCTTTCTTAAAATTATATTTACTGTGTACTAAGTTGATAGTGATCATGTTGACCTCTTACCAATGCAACTCAAAGCTGCAGTGTGTTCATGTGTGTGTTCGTGTGTGTTTATGTGTTTGTGCCGGAGCTAAGACCCTGCGGAGCCGCAGGAAGGTCCTCCTCCTCCGACAGCAGCAGTATGCTAGCACAGGCTACTGCTGTAGCAGGGCTTCATGATCAACTTCTCATACCAAACACAAAACACAGTTGAGGTAAGGTCAAGAAATGGAAAGGCCGTGATTTATTGAGAATAAACCCATGTAACGGCGCAGTGTTGCTGTCATCGGACTGGTTCAGGCTGAATTGAGGATGGGTCCCTGTTGGGCTTTGGCTGAGTTAGCGTCAGCTCCTTTGAAAGCTAACTCAGTCTGGAGTTATTTTCTAGTTTCGTCGCGTTCAGTTTTAACCTACGTGGAAACTGTTTTTTAATCAAGTCATGCTTTTAATCGCGACTATTTCACGACAAACCAACTACGATGCGTTATTAAGCTAATGTGGCTAACTAGCATGAGCCCATCCCAGTGGTTCAGCTAATATCATAGACTGTATATAAAACCAATCTTTGGCTAATACTGTATCTTTGCTTTGTAAACACAGTGTTAGCTTGGGACCAGATTTACATGTATAAATTTACTGTATGCAGTAATTTAATATGGTTAATATTAAATATAATATGGATAATGTTAATATGCATACCACAAATACGTAATATTCATGATAATCAAAGCAGCATAATTGGCTTCATGTGACTCACTGTGTGTCACGGTGTCACTAATGATTTTAAATGCAAATGTTTCTCTCTTTAGTGATGTCTCAGGTGGAGAAGAAAGCAGGGTTACTGAGGAGGACCTCCTCCTCCAAAAAGCCCTTGAAGGAGAAGGTGGTGCTGATGTACGATGAGATTTTTGCAGTAAGTGTCTCCAGAGATGATTGATTATTAGAGATATCAGTGGTACGAAGATAATAAAAAAATATTGCTTTTTTTTTTTTTTTTTAACAGAAAGAGGATCCAGCTAAAAACAACCCTCGCTTCTGGGATGAACTGTTTCTTATGAAGGTATTTATTCATAAAGACACATTATGTCACAAGAAAATGTACATGCAATACATATGGAAAACAAACATTTTATGTTCTGTGAAAAAAAATGTTTTAATTACAATTGATCATTTTGTTTCACCCCCAAATTAGTGCTACAAAGATTAGATGTTTGTGTAATGCCTCAGTCATCCAGGTAGGATCCATAGTGAAAGAACATTCAATTCTGTCAACTAGACAAAAGCTTTAGAGTGAAGACACTTTGCCACTCAAGTGGCTTCTTCTTTAGTTGACAGAACTGAATTTTCTTTCGCTATAAAGAAGTGTTGAAACCTTAGCTTCACAACAAACCTTGTGTTGTGTAGATTAGATTAAGAGCAGCACCTTGTTTTCATCATAAGTTAGTTTTGTCCTTTTAATCATAGTCATCTTATTGTATTATTAATGTATGCTTTTTCAACTTTTGCTTTAGGTGAACTTGGAGTATCTGGAGTCAAAGCTGGAAAGTGTAGATGGAGAGGAGGTTCAACGGATTCAGGACAACATCAATTCTCTGTTTCACCACTGCGTTCAGACTCTGGCAGAGGAGCACCAAATCAAAGTGGTCAATGCCCTTCAGGTAACATCTGCTTTGAATAATCCACAAAATATTACTGAAAATGAAACTATACCTATACTATATAAAGTGTGTTTTGGGTTTCATAATGTTAATTTGTTCCCAGACGCTTTGTGCGCTTTTCCGGGGAGTCTATCAGAAAAATAAATCCGCTTCTGGCTTTGATATCATCAACATGCTCATGGGGTTTGACAAGGCTGAGCAGAGGATGAAGGTGCGGCTGGGGTGTAAGTTAGGCCTTGAAATAGTATTATTGAATATGAATGATTTATTTTTTTGTATTGCTGCAGGACCTCATGGAAAGACTAGACAGCCTTCTTTGTGGAGAAGGTTCAGAAAGTCTAAAGAGCCTTTGTCTTAAACTGCTACTGTGTTTAGTTACGGTAAATAAAAAGGATATCTAATTGTATTTATTAATCTGTTGCTGAAATTATGCAATAAACATGTGGTTTTAGGTAACTGACAACATTAGCCAGAACACTATATTGGAATATGTGATGATCAACAGTATCTTTGAAGCCATTTTGCAGGTAATGTTAACAAGGTATTATATTATTACTTATTATATTATGTTAAAAATATGTCCATAATCACTTCAACTGCGATCTTCTCCTCTTAGATTTTGTCTGACACATCCAGCAGAGGGCAGCATGGGTATGACGCTGTGGTCCTTCTTGCACTTTTGGTCAACTACAGGAAGTATGAGGTGTGTTGTAACTGTCATTTAATTGTAAATACAAAATAAATATATGACTGAAGTGCCCTTTTGGTGTCGAATTACACTTCTTTAAATTTTAGTATAAATAAATAGAGATATCTATAAAAAAAAATTTTAAATGCTTTAATGCTTGCCATTAAGCCTTGAAGCTAAACATTTCTGAAAAAATTAAAATAAAAACAATAAACTTACATTTATTATGATTTTGAAGGCATTAATGGCGAGATTTGATGCATGCTCTTGGACAAAAATATATCATCTCATGCTAATACATTTTTTAAATGACTCTTAACTTTTTAAATAACTTGTTTTTCTATGTTTCAGTCTGTAAATCCATATATTGTAAAGCTTTCTATAGTGGATGATGAGCCAACCCTGGATGTAAGTATAGTTTTATCTGAACACAAAAATCGTTCATAAACAGTGCAGTTAAAAGTATTTTCTTGTTTTAGGGCATGGGCATGGTTCTACATCAGGCTTTGACCGAATATAACAGGTAAAAGGCCCATATCCTCTGATATGTTATATATATATATATATATATATATATATATATATATATATATATATATATATATATATATATATATATATATATATATATATATATATATATATATATATATATATATATATAGCATTATCTGCTTTGCTTCATGTTTCCTAAAAGTCTTATTTTTATTCTCTTGAAAGAAAGCTTTTTTAGTTATTTATAGCTGACAGTTTTCTTTGGTAGCCGGTAATATTTTTTGGGAGAGGCAATCTTTAGAAACAAGCTGTTTGGGTATGCAGGCCCTGTCTGTCTGCATGCTCCGACAGACAAATCAAAGTGATGGATGATGGCTTTATATTGTTTCTTTTTTTTCTACCTGGTCAGATAATAAATGAAAGGAAATAGATCAAGATGGTTTACAAATATGTGTTTACAGGTATTGTGATGTAGTGTGTTTTGGTTTTATTGTGTCATCATTTCCCTTGTGTTAATCTTTTTTCCTTCAGGCAATACAAAGATAAAGAGGAGGAAAACCAGGGGGGCTTCTTCTCTACACTCACAAGTATGGTACGAACACATTTCAATTCATTATTCTGTTGTAAAAATGAAATATATTTGTTTTTTACCCTGCAACCAATTCCACTGTGGTTTATGTAAAGTCATTTGTCTTTGCACAGGTGGGCAACATGTTCATTGCAGATGTTGAAGAGAAACTTTCTGTACAGTAAGTGAAAAATCTCTTTGTTGTATAATTATTGAATTTCCATTCCAATAAGCTCTGATTGTTTTCTTCTGTTTGGACCTGCATAACCATTACATCTACATCTTACCAAAATTTACTCCACAAACACATCCCCCAAATCTGATTCAGTTCTTGTAGGTAGCAGTATGATTCAATTTTGTTTTTATTGCTGATTTTTCTTTAGGACAAATGAAGCGATTTTACTGGCATTATATGAAGCAATTCATCTCAACCGCAACTTCATCACTGTACTAGCACAGGTACAACACCAGAGTTCATGACACTGAAGATACTGAAGACTTCTGGTGTTTTATTTTGTAATTTTCTCAAACTTGTCCATATGGTAGAGTCATCCTGAGATCGACATGGCTGCTACTTCCACTACACCCACTTCAACTGCACCTACCACTCCTCTAGGCACTACACCCCCGGCACTAGACAGTAAGTTGGGTTTGTATTGTGAAAGACTATGTCTTTGTCCTTTAAACATGATAATACACAAAATGGAGCAAAATGATTAAATATATGTTTTAAGCTGTAATGAAAGGCATTTTGAAACAATGTTTCCAGATTATTAGTATTATCATTGAATGATGTAGTAGTATCATTCAGTGGTGTAGTATTATCATTCAGTGGTGTAGTAGTATCATTCAGTGGTGTAGTAGTATCATTCAGTGGTGTAGTAGTATCATTCAGTGGTGTAGTAGTATCATTCAGTGGTGTAGTATTATCATTCAGTGGTGTAGTATTATCATTCAGTGGTGTAGTATTATCATTCAGTGGTGTGATATAGGATAAAATTGGGTGCACCAGTAAGATCACTTGAGAAACAATGGTCCAAGAGATATTAATTCAAAATCAGATGATATTTTTTCTGTCAATACGAAGTGTGCTAAAATGTGCATGTAGATGTCTTGATGAAGTTCAAGTATTCAGTCCTGTACATACAGAAATAACATTTTTAATCAGCTCTTTATAGATTTCATTTTAGTGTTTCTTCAAAACAATATTTCTGTATATGGGCGACCTCTTGTCTAATATTTTTAGTGTTTGTGAAATACATAAGCCTTTTATTTCAGTTGTTGGCCCACTTGTCTTATTATAACATAGACAGTGTCCCATAAGCAGACACCATTAGTCACACATATCTAAACTCTTAAGCTTGTAAAATATTCAACGGTCTAATATCATCACTTGTAGATGTAGTTCTTCTGTCCTACTTCACTTTGCCACAGTAAGGAGATTATCATGTTAAACTCAGTGTCTTATTACATGTTCAGTTCATATGAGTCACTTCTGATTGGGTTATAGACTTATGGGGCCGCTAAGTTTATTCAAGTTGTCTGACATTCACACATGCTGTTATTGCTAAAAGGTGTGTGCATCTCTTTGCTCCTGACTCTCCTCTGCTTTGCTTCAAACCTTAGAGCCATTTGGTCTATGAAATATTCACTTCCTGAGTAGGATACAGATCCATTTAACATGCTGCGAGCATTATGTCATGTCCTGATGGTCTGGCTTGTTTCTCATAGGCTGATGTAGTAAACTGTATATTTCGCAAAGATTCTGAGTGGGGAAAAATCACGAGAGGAAAACATATGTACAGGAAGGGAAATGGAAGTAGCTGTCTCATCTTTTATCCATGAAACAAGCTTTGTGATTCAGAGCACAGATTTGTAAATGGATGAAGATGCTTGTCTAGACATCAAAGCAGACAGCGCAAACGTAGTAATGGGACAAAGACACAATTTTTTGCAGCGCATTTAGCTGCTTGAGTGAACGGACCATCTGTGCCAGCAAACAGGATACTAACTCTTAATATACTTTCTCCTTAACAAAGACTTGTTGATCTGATTCTGAGCACGATCTCTTAGTGGAAGATGGTCTTCATCTGTCTTCTACTTTTGTGCACCATTAGTAGGTTTGCACAAAAATTTTATTGAAATATTTGCAACAAGCTACATTCATTTCACAGGAAACTAAATAAGCCACAATAATAGAGTCTTAAAATTATATAGACATTTTATGACAACAGAAATATGAGAAAGAGGCAGAACATGTGCAAAAATGTTAATTTAATGTAATTCTCTCAAGCTCTGTGGATTAAAGTTGCTGGTATAGGCCCCAGTACATAGGTTGACAACAATTATTTTTGCTTATCGACTGAATCTACTAAATTTTACCCAGATGAAGCTAAAGGGATGTTGATACAGTATATTTGCAAATAAACTGCGTTTTTCATCTAAAATACAAAATTGTTCATGTTTCCTCTGTATCTTTTGTGTTGAACTTTATTAACATATATTCCATATTCATGTCTTTGTAGCACTGTCCAGTCCAAATTGTATACATAACAAGCGTGTCACTTCCTCTGCAGTGATGAACAATCCAGAACTGCCCCTTGATCCCAATCTCCAAACAAGCAACCTCTTAATTACATTTCTGAAATATGCCTCCATCGTAATGCAAGACACTAAAGGTAATTTATTCTTCACTTCATCTTTCACTGTGTCTGTTTAATCGTCTTCCTCCTCCACAATTTTATTTTCTTTACAGATGAGCACCGCCTGAACAGTGCCAAGTTGTGCCTCATTATCCTCACTTGTATAGCTGAGGTAAGTACGTTGTTTACTTCGGCTGCTATAGTTAAATCTTAATATAAACTCTAAAATATGTTTTTTTTTCCACTTAGGACCAGTACGCAGATGCCTTCCTTCATGATGACAACATGAATTTCAGAGTCACTCTACACAGAATGGTAAGGAACAAAACTGTTTTAATCTCTAAGTGTTATTACAGTGAGCTAATGACTGTTGATTCTCTTCAGCCCATGAGACACAGGAAAAAGACGATAGATAAGAATGTCCCCTCACGCCCGCTTGTGTGTGCAGTTTTAGGTATGATTCAAGTTTTATTATATTTGCATTGCTGTACTATAAATGACTTAACATGAACATAATAAAACATCTTAAAAGAGACATATTCAAAATTGAGTTTTAAGATCTTTTAACCATGTCATAATTGTTGTCCCATGTTATTTACCCACTAAAAGTTCATGCTTGTTTAAGATATCTTTAGTCTCCTACTATGAAAATTCCTGTTTTCTAATACCACACACGCCAACTAACAGCATAATATACTGTATCTTCTTTAAATATGCTAACGTTGCACAGTTTTGCTTTACATTCAGTTTTAAAGCAGAAATCCACACTTTAATATTGATTAAACTTTGTCTGTACCAATGTATCCAGATCTCATGGTGGAGTTCATAGTCACACACATGATGAAGGACTTTCCCATGGATTTATACTTGTAAGAATCACACACACAACAGTATTTTTTTTTTCTTTGCTCTGTGGTAATACCTCTTTCCTCTGTGTGCAGGCGATGTGTGCAAATAATTCACAAACTTCTGTGCTACCAGAAGAAGTGCCGGATACGGCTACATTACACTTGGAGGGAGCTCTGGTCAGGTACATTTAATTGCCATTACACAAATAACTAGTTAGTTAGTGAGACCTCTACAACCTTGTTCTGAAATAAATGGGATTCCTATTTCACCCTCTTCTCACAAATCTCAATTCAAAAGCAGAAAAATTACAATAGTTGTTCTTTCCAAATCATGCAGCCCAAGATTGAGTAATAGAATATTTGGGACCTTTTAGAATATATACTCCATCCACATTAAAAATACTGTAACACCTCTCGTAATCATTGATTTGAGAATGAACTTGATTATTTCCACCTGTTCATTGGCATTCTTTCAGTGTGTGGTATCAATGAGATTTGATCATGAGTTTTTAAGAAAGCACAATCCATCCCTTTGCTCCTGTTTTCAGCCTGCTCGACCCGCAATGTTTCTCTGGGTTTAATGGTCTCATTTCACTGCAGACTCGTCCAATAATCAGACCAATAATCAGCTTAATTTCCCCAATAACACAGATCTTCTCCTCCTGCTGGTGATAATGGCAAACAACCAAACAAGAGCTGGAAGAAAAATTGTCTAAATTAAACCAATAGACCAATGTTTGTTGTAGTGCTATTGTGCCAGTTTGTGAGCGGCTTTGAGCGCGTGTACTGAAGCTTTGAAAGAACTGAATTTAAAAGCCCTCGTCTGTGTTTCTATTATCAACTTTATTACAAACACCCTTTGAATGCTGCCAACTACATGGCTGTTTAGACTGTTTTAATATGAGCCTGTTTGCAATAGGGAATGCCACATGAAAAGGAAAAGGAGAGGGGAAAATATTTAAATTATTTTGGATGAAGTGCTATATTTGATGGTTACATGGGACTACGACTTAACACCCATGTTTTAGTAGTAGGGGAAATCTGAATGGAGAAAACTTACAACTTCACACTGAAAGACAGAGAGCCCACCTGGTCTGGTAATTTAATTCAGGACCATTTTGGTGAGAGGCTTTTACACACTTCAAAACTGTTCCAATACTACAAGATTACAATACAATACCAAATAGCTAAAGATGCAGTATTAAGCTTTTCTGAGAGATTTTAATCCTTTGCCTGGAATGTTCGACTGTATGGCATTAAACTTCTCTCAGGTGACACAGGTGACACAGGTGACAGGTCAGATCTGTAGAGAGGTGAGAATGTTTTATTTAACTAAATATACACCTGTAATTGAACAAATGCAGGTAGAAAAGTTAAATGCCTTCCAAGCAAAGCAAAAAATCTCAAGGACCTGCAGGTGACAGACCCCCCTTCAGTATAGTTTCAATGTCCCCCTTTAAATTTGGTATTCATTATTTAATTATATAAACCCTTCATCATCATGGCCTTTCTCTGCACAGCTCTTATAAACCTGCTGAAGTTTCTGCTGTCAAACGAGACCACACTTCTGGCTAAGCACAACATCTTTCAACTGGCATTACTGGTGAGTCTTTGTTTATTGTTTTTAATATTATACTTTCTTATTAACTTGTCAAATAAAGATTAGTAGTACTAAACTAATGCCTACATCATTAGGTTTTGTCATTGGCTTATATGTTTTCATTACTATTAGAAATCTAAATTTGTGTTTTTGTGTGGGACATTTCAGGTGGTGAATTTGTTCAACATGTTTATTACTTATGGGGACACGTTCCTGCCCACCTCCAACAGTTATGACGAACTCTACTATGAAATTGTTCGAATGCATCAAGTCTTTGACAATCTCTACTGTATGGGTATGTGAAATGAGCGATTTTGGCTTATATTACGTTTTTCCATTGCAATCAGCAAAGTCCTTGACTAATGTCCCACACAGTAATATAACAAATATATTTGTTATATACAGTGGAATTCCTCTTAAATGTTTTTTTTGTCAGAAATTTTACTACAGTTGTCCCATTGTCTATTTCAGTTCTGAGAGTTTCTACCAACACAGGCCAGTGGAAGGAGCCAGCGAGCAAAGTCACACACGCCCTTGTGAATATCCGGTAAAAATACATTCTCTGTAATGCACTAATATAATGGAGTGATGGGGGAAGGAGTCACATTCACATTGTACCAGACTGACTTGAATCTCAGCCTACGTGTTAAGGTCGCAATAATATAATGAAAGGCTTATCATTTACATTTTCTCCCTGTGGAGTTGTGCCTTTTCTAATTTTGGCTTCCAAGTTTAGCTCCCTCTTTGTAGTACTTTTCTTTATCTGGATATACTTGAACCCTGATTCTCATTGTCCTTTTATAATCTGCATTTCCTTCACTAATCCCTAGAGGTCACCCCGGATCAGGGCCCCCTCAAGCCCATTCTTACGATGGATTCATTCCCACAGGATTTTATTGAACTCAATGCGTCAGTTCATATTCTGTTATACAAATTGTTTTATTGCAGCAAATAAGAGACAATGGACCTTTTCATGAAGAGAGATATTACCCTGAGATAACGTTGATATTAATTTAATGTCAAAACCAATTGAATTTCTGCACCTGCCTTTTCCTCCACACAAGCTACTGTAGATTACCATTGCCTACAATTGTGTGCAGTTGTGCCACTGTAATATGATAGATTTAGGGTTTTCATTTTCATCAGATTTGCATTATAAAGAGGTATAATTTTGATGCATAAATAAATGAGAGTGTCAGTTGAATTTGCAAGTAAAAATCCTAGAAGAAGAACGCTATACAATACAGAATTTGCTTCAAGATGTATATTTTTGTTTTTGTTCAAAGGGCTATCATAAACCATTTCAACCCCAAAATCGAGTCCTATGCTGCAGTCAACCACATCTCTCAGCTGTCAGAGGAGCAGGTAAACACTCAATACACTTAGATGTATTTATTTAAAGCGGCACTGTGTAACTCTCCTGCTGAGGCAAAGTGAAAACATCTCCAGTGTTCCACATTATGTCATTATGGCTTATATATCTCCATGGAAACAAGCACATAAGCCCGACTGTTACTGTTCAGATTTGTGGAGTTGTAACTCGAGTAACATTAAGAATCCATGTATTTTTTTCAGCAGTAAAAACAAGTGCAAGATGGATCATTTTAATGCTATACTGTAGAACATTCCAGGCAAAGCAATAATATCTACATGGTTGTATTTTTTTTTTTTTTTAAGATTTGGTTCACTAGTGACCATGCAGTCAGCAGTAATTTACTTTATTAACATTTCATTTATTTCCATTGCCCATAATGCATTTCTTTGTCAGTTATAATAAACATAATTAAATAACTGGCTCATACCTCGACAAATGTTTCACAGTTGCCTTTCTTTTATCTCCAGTGTTAATAAGTAACTGGTGAGGAAAGGTGTGCTGTCAGAGGAGTCTTCTTTAACTGTGCGATAAGAGAGTGATGGATTCAGTCATTAAACCCTACAATTACCTCAACTTTTATCTGGTAAATTTATTCACAACACGAGACGCCTGAACGCTCCTGTTTGGTGATGCTGTTTTGGTGGTTTTGGTGATGGTGTATCAGACCAGGATCTCTGTCTGTGATATGTGCACACAGCTAATTAAATACAATGGGAAGATTATTGATTAATGTAATTCTAGTCTTAGTGTCACTGTGATGATGAATGATAACAGTACAGGTATAATGTTTTTACTATTGATTATTTATTTTTATTGATTTATTTATTAGAGTTTATTTTAATTTATTAATTAATTTGTTTATTTATTTATTTATTTGTCTGCGGTAATTTCCTCCATGCTTACTTTTCTTTATACATATTTTAATCATCATTATTTAATTGTGCTTTTTGCCTGTACAGTTTAACCTAGCTGGATGTTCTGAATGACAGTATATTGTCTGAAAAAACTGTCTGTTTTTATTATTGTCGTATCAAAATTGGTATCGCACTATCGATTTTTTATTTTTTATTTTTTATTTTTTTTTAGTTTATTTAAGTTTGAAATTTTAGTATTGTGACAACACTAATACAGATCAAATGGTAAATCTAAGGATTGATCTATAATAGATAAAGGAAGACACTGCTATTTTTTAAATACAGCTATCCAGGATGACAATTTGATTTGGCATGATTTGGCAATTCCCCATGCATGTTCTTTGGTGATGATAAAACAAATCAAGATGCCCCAACTTGAATAACTGCTTTTTGTTTGCATTTATTTTTAAAAATTGTTGTGCAAATCTTTCATGTTTTTCCATCGGTCTGTGTACACCTGAGCACTTCAGCAGGAGCAGAGTGACAACAGGAGATGGATGGTCCCTGAAAACATGCAGCATTTAATGAGCTTTGGTCTGTCCCACACGCGGAGTTAAGCAAAACAAACTATATCTGAGCTTCAAGATAAACACGCACAATCAGACCTGCTTAGCCACGCACAAAACGGGGTGTCTGTGTGTGTCTGTGTGTGTCCGTGTGCGCACACTGGGAATGATGTAGAATGCTGAGGCAGTGCTTTTGATATTTCTATTTTATATCAGCTAAAGACATCCCTTTTTGACAAGGTAACTTTATACATATATTTTAATCCTAAACCTTGGCCTGCTCCTGTGACATTAATGTAGATGGTTGCATTAAAACTACAACTGAATTAATACATGAGTATACGCTAGGGCTGCAACAATTGATCATCATAATGGTGATAAATTGACTACCGACTCAATAAATGACTATTTCAATAACTGTTAATTAATATTTTCATCATAAATCAATAATAAAACATACAATTTCTTAGGTAAACAGGCTTTATCACAATAACAACAGCATTATTAAATATGTATTTTTATGATCAACAGAGTTTAGTGCTTCACTCATTCATTCTGCAGAAATCGGCAATATTTTTAATTTCCCTGATATTTTTTTTTTCCTTTTTTCCCAATACGGTCAGGCAATTGGGATCTTAATATTTAAGTGTGTATTCTTTGTCCCAGGTAATAAAATGGCACATTTAAGCTTAAAATGATTAAATGTTACTTTAAAAAAAACTAAAGCAAAATAGAAAAATGTTTGACTAGACTAAAACATCATTAGTTGTGGAAAAGTAGATACATTTGTATTGGAGTGGGCTGTACCTCTGCCTTTCTCCTCCAGTGCTTATAGTTTTGATGTGTTTTTATCTCTTCTCATTTTTTTCCCCGTTGTCGTGCCATGATAAAATGTGTGTAGCTGTGAGTGTTTGTGGCCCGGGTCGGCTCAGAGGGGCAGGTGATGAAGAGCGCTGAGGGAGAGGAGCAAGCAGATGAGCTACAGCATGTGAACGAAGCAGGAAATATACGAGTATGAATTTTTCATCAGTCTGCTGTACCATCAGACAGTAAATAACAACAACAGCTCTGTGCCCCGGGCTCAGCTGTGGCTTTGTTTTATAAGGAGTAGAGAGAAAACAAATATCTACTGCTAATGTATTTAAAGTAACGATTTGGTCATGTATGACCTTCCTTCTGAGGTTTATCTTAAGTATACTTAAGATAAACCTCAGAAGGAAAAAGCAGGACAGTGCTGTCTTAGATCGCCATACTGTAATTATACACTCACATACCAATGGGTCCCTTCTTTTAAATATTTTGCTTTTTTTAATTTCTAGTCATACAATGTAAATGAATGAATCCATTATTATTTTTATTAAGGAGATCAACAGGATTTGAACATTCATGAATTTACTATTTTGGGTGGGGTGTGGCGATGTTTAGAGTGGCTTGGTTTAACAAACGGTAACTAAAAAGTTACTTTGGTCAATCAAACCTTTGGCATCCTTGTGTGCAATGGTATAAATGTTTTTTTATGTCATATGAAACATAGTGACTTTTTTCAGTGTTCACAGGGTGCTGGTAGCTGCTTGAGATCTGCTAAAAGATTGTGCCACATACTGTTATATTGTAATAAAATATTTCTAATGTACTCAATATTTCAATGAATGATCAGGAATGCATTAATGGCTTGAAAACTAATTGGTTTTGACAGACGACTCTGTACAGTTGTTATTGTTGGTGGATGTAATGATGATTTGATTTTGTGCTCAGGTTTTGGAGGTGGTCCGTTCAAACTACGACACTCTGACCCTGAAGCTCCAGGATGGATTGGACCAGTTTGAGCGATACTCAGAGCAGCCCAAAGAAGCGGCTTTCTTTAAGGAGCTGGTAAGGGCCTGGATGCTAATAAATATTTTTCGGCAAAGTCTGTCTACATCTGCAAAGCTCAAAATGCTTTCTTCCACCTTGTGGATTATAGTGAAGGTGTATGTATTACCACAGGACTTTACAAGTTGGAACAGAGTATTTTCCATTTGAGAGAAAAAATCAGCCTAATATGCAGGGTTTGTGTGTTACACGTGTGAATTAAACAAAAAACAACGTGACAAAACAACATTATAACTTAGATCAGAAGATAGCATAACATAACTTTAACATTCCCGGTACAGTTCTTAACTTGTCTTTCTTTTCTGTTGTAGGTGCGCTCGATCAGTCTGAACGTGAGGAAGAACGTGTCTCTGAACACTTTGAGTCAGGATGTCCTGTTGAAAGAGTTCTCCACCATTTCCTGAAACTCACTGTCTCTCTACTCCCCCTAATGGACAAACTGAATACTACATGTGAATATAGACACAAACTCTTCCTCCTCCTTTGATCTCTGCCGCACAAACCAGGCCTGGATGCACCTTAATGTAAAGAAGTGCACTGACTGTGTGCAATCTGCAGTATTGGCTGGACTGTTAGTTACACAACATCCGTTTGCAGTGTTTAAACAATGTTTGACATTTTTTCCATTATTTTCCTGTGAATTCTTCTAAGTTTCATTCAACTTTACACTGGTTATGAGGACCCTGAGCCTTTTTGACTTTAGACATTAAGAGTATTGGCCTTGCATTGGAGCGAATGTAAAACAACCTCAAAATAATAAGTATTTTATTTTCATTTTGTTCTGAAGGAGGACATTTTGAACTGTCAATCCACTACCAACTAATCACTGCTGTACATCGTAAATCACTTTTACATAATTGCAGTTAATGAATGTGAAGTGAAAGAAATTAAACATGGTTGTAATATTTTTAATTTAAATCTTAAATTCTCTTAACTTCAGCTTTTGCCTTTCATGTTTCAAATCATTTTCCTTTTATTTTACTAAAGGAACCAAACAAAATTATGCAAAATTTGTCAAGTATAATTAATGTCTTATTCCTTCCATAGCTAATTCTTCTTGTATATTTATGTATTTTTAAATAAAGGTTGGTCGTCTTTTCCTCCTAAACTGTTTTACTAAATAATGTCTCTTTTTAATGTAAAAATGAATGCCTCTCCAACAGTAGGGGGTAGCATGCTTGTTATGTGTCCTGGAATTGTCTTATTTCCTGCTCCGGTCAAACTTTGCTTAACATAAAATTGATCAAGTTTTGAGTTGTCAACATCAGTTAATGAGGGTAATGGCATCATCTTGATTGTATTTTCAAATGGTGTTTTTATTTGTAAGCTTATACTTTTTCTGTGAAGTTGGTTGTGTTTATAGATACTTGGATTGAAATCTTACACTAAGGTGTTCAAATATAGTTTACTTTGCTAGACCAATTGACTTTTTGCAAAATGTTTGTAGGTTTATTTGTAGAGTAGAATTTGTCCACATTATTCTTTACAGAACAAGAAGGGCGCTTTAAAATCAAGTATACAAGTACACGCACTCTGCCAGTGAAACTCATCTCCACATCTCCACTTGTTATTGTCTTTCTGTATCGGTCTCTTTTCAACCTACATCAGCCAAGACCAATTCTATGCGCTCCTCTGCTTTTGATAATCACCATTATACAGGACAGTTACAGGAGCAGAGGACAGACTCAGGACACAGTTACAGGAGCAGAGGACACACTCAGGACACAGTTACAGGAGCAGAGGACACACTCAGGACACAGGACAGTTACAGGAGCAGAGGACACTGCAGTGTGTCCAGGAGGACTGTGAGAGCTGATCTGCAGGTAAGACTTTTCAAAGATTTTCTTTGCTTCTCTGGCCTAGAATGTCGTCATTGTTAAAACATGTTTGTGGTGTTTGAAATTCGGTTGAAATTAATGTGAGGACTGTTTCCATGAAACAAATTGTTTTTGACTGTCCATCTACAAGACTGTGACAGTTGTACTAAGATTTGAATGTGTTACTTCCAGAGTCGTCTGCAAACACAGTGATATCCAGAGCACTGCTGCAGCTGTGGGGAAGTTCATGTTAGAGTTTTTGTTAGTTAGTTGTTTTTGGCACCATTCTGAAAGTGAAGTATTCAGTCCAAATAAAAAACTAAAACAAAATAAAAATCTCTGTATCTTTCAGAAAAAAGGAAGATGTTTGAGAACCAACAAAACACAGACCACAGATGAACAAAGTAAGTAAACCAACTAAAATTATTTTAGCAGAATTATATTTATTCAACATATATTTCCTAGTGAACATTTATCATGTGTTTCTACAGGGTGATGTGGCAGTAGGAGGACTTTATACCAGATGCCCTACCTGTTACTGTGAGGAAGAAAAGCAGCACATGTTTCTACATTTACAGTTCTAATCTTCATGTGATTCTGTTCTGGTCCATTATTGTATTAGAGAGTAATAAGTGTTTAAGTATATTTAAATGTCACAGAGTAGATCATCATAATGTGTTCATCATGTGTTATTCCTGTGTCCACAGGCAGAGACCAGAGTGTCTTCACTGGAATAAGTCCTCACACTGTTCAGCTCCAAACTGTGTGTCTCTGTACCTGTGCTCTGTGTGTTTCATTCTGTTTAAGACAATACAGAACTGTGGGAAACTAAAGACTTTATTTACTTTAAAACCCTTTAGTGGCATTTGAAGCTGCATGTTAAAATAATTGTGTAGACTGAATTAAATTATACATAAAAAATAAAACCATTTAAAAAAGGTTTTCATGATAAGATAACATAAGATAAATATGTGTATTCAGTATGATTTGATCAGATTTTATCAACATGAAAAACTGACGTACATATTCTGAAAAAAATATGTATAAAGGGGATCAAAGCCTAAACATAATTTTATTACATTTTTTTTTTTACGCAAATCCACATTTCAGCCTTTTTTCAGTGTACTGTTATACTATACTATTATACTACTAGGGCAAAGTTAATATAAAATACATCTATTTTAATCATCAAACAGTGAATATGTCAAGTGTATTGCATAAACAAGTTTCCTTCCACTAAACAAGCAACGAAATTTAAACTCTTGTCGATACAGCAGCCCATGATAACGACACTGTATCACCAAATTAAGAATCATGATATATCCATATTTCAATAGTTCTTCACACACCTATGACACACAGGCCTCTCCAGACTTTCATGCGCACGACGCATCTAAACATTTTATATCTGGTCCCTCTGTGGGTTCTGCTCCTCATACAGTTTGCAGTTGTAAAAATGGCCCATCTGACTTGTATTTTGCACACATCAGCACATAACTTGTTCCCCGTCAAATCACTTCATAGATTTCTTTTAATCCATCTGTAATCACTTTGATAAAACTCACCTATCTACTGTACTTGAAGAATGTTCCGAAATATGGTTTAACTTTCTATTTATGTGGAATCATACACGTTTTTCTGTATATGTATATGTACCCTACTTGACATCCTCTGTGTAATTAGTTTATTTCCATAATCATACTTTTCATGTATAAGGATTTAGTTCAAGGACGCCTCTGATGTTGTATTGATTTGTACACCGCTCCTGTCCAGTCAGCTACTGCCGCTCCAAGGTGAGACATCACTCAACAAATCACCAGCGCCTCTCTCTTTCTCTCTCTCTTTCTCTCTCTTTCTATCTCTCTCTCTCTGTCCAGAACCACCTCTTCCAAGCGTTGCCATCACTGAAAATGGCTCGTACAGATGAGAGGACGCACTGAGATCCACGCGGACAGAGAAGGGAGCGTAAAGACGCACGGCTCAATCAGGAGGGAGAAGCCGTGCGTAAAACCACTGGAGTGACCCTAATATGAACAGTGAGAAGTTTTGAGGCGAGCGGTGGACGGATCTGAAGCGGAGACATGAAATCCAGGAGTGAGGAGCAGAGTTTGTCTGACTCACGAGAGCTGGACAGATCCCACGACCCGCTCACAGGTGAGATAAGAGCACCCCTTTCAACTTTGAGTAGGAATGCGTAATTAATCTGTTTGAAATGGCTACAAATATCAGTAAAGTATTGCTAATATTGATATGCAATTATATGACCAAGAATCCATGTCGAATTGTATAGCATGGCTTAAAGTGGCCTACTGGATTCAAGGTGTTAGTTGATGCAGATAGGACTGAGATATTTTGTGTGAATTTAAAGTAAATGCCTTTGTAGCCTAACTGAAATTGTATGAATATTTTAGAGTTTTGGTTTAATTTGACTAATATCACAAATAATTAGGTTATAGAGTTTGAACTGTTAGTTTTGTGCAGGGGAGCTCATTTTATCTCTGCAGGCTACTTCCTGATCTGTCATCCTCACTCAAGACTCATTTTCCTCTCTCACAACCATTATACTTCCATTAATAACCACAGTATAGTAATCTTACTGTAATCTGATTTGTCGGGCCAAATTGCATGCAGCCTCGTGAAAGGCACCACATCAAACATATTAACTCATTCAGTGGTCATCATAACTGTTAAGAGAATCATCCTCCTCCATAGAAAAGTATGAGCTCCTTGTCATATCTAAAATTACTTTTGTCTCCTTATAGATAAATGTATTCAAACCACAGTCTTCTGTATCCCCTCCATGTCTTTATTTTATCACTCTAAAAATGAGAGGTAAAATGCATTTCAGAAATATGAATTTGTTTGGATTTGTACAGACATCTGAGCGCATATGCCGTACAAAATATGAGAGCATACCAGTGCATTATGTCCCCGTGTGTGTGTGTGCCTGCGCATATACACAACATGTGTAGTGTATTGTTGCATGCATGCACATGCCGGTATTGACAGGTTGCAGATGAAATCACAACATTCTGTTGGCCAAGATATTTAATACAGATGGGGGCAGCTATAATGAATCTTCTTAAATTGCAGATTTTTGTTGTAATACAGTGAGTTCTTTGGTCTAGTCACTAATAGAAATGATCAGGTTTAGGTGAGAGTATGAGATCATCACATTCTACAATCTGAAAACCACCAATATATGGTATATATCTGTAAAATATGTATATGTAATGTAATGAGATTTTTCTTCTGCATAACCTCTACAAAAACAACTATGAGCGATCATAAAAGCTTCCTTTAAGATGAAATACACATTATGCTCATAGGGTTAGTACTGGAGAAAAGGTTTCAACATTTTTGGCATTTGGATCGCAATTTGATATCCACAAACTATCAACTAACCAATTAATGAACAAGAAAGATGAACAAAAACACAACAGACACAACAAATTTAAATAAAAAAATCCAGAAAGTATATGAATTAATCAAGTCGGTTACAGTTAATTACAATGAGTAAACATACAGTACGTATACACGTAAAACCAATTAATCTAAATGCATTAAGTCAAATTCCTCTGTTTACAGCTTTGCTCATACATTATAGATACTCAAAGATCTTTGCCAAGTCATCACTTTATTGAGCACACCTCACGTGTCACTGGGATCCTCTCCACTGCTGCTGTGGAGCTGCTGTGAGGAGGAGCAGAAGGGGCGGAGGAGGAATGTTCATATTTTGCTTATTATAAGTTATTAAGTTTTGAGAATCAGTCATTTGGGTGCTTTGCTAATTTTTCTCACACCATGACAGGTAAGCAGTGCAACTTGATGTTACAATAGACTAACAAATATTTTACAGTCTTTGTCGACTTAGTTTGGATATCTTTTTTGTTTTTAAAGGATCACTATGTAACCTTTCTAGTGAAGGGTACACCACTTGCTTGTCTCCATTAAGTTGTTATTGCTTTGTCTGCAGTGTTCCACAGTATGGCAATTCACGTTTCTATATTACATTTATTCAGTTATGGGGCATTTTCAATGCTCATAAATACCCTGACAAACATGCATTCTTACTTACTCAAAGTGGGCTTGCCTCTTCACCGATCTGACCTATAACTTGGTGCTGTTGAATGACCTGCTTGCCTCAGTGGAGATATGTACGTTTAATGCCATAGTGTGGAACCATCCAGATAAAGTAATAACATCTCCATAGAGAAAACAAAGTGATGGACCCTACGCCTGAAAAGTTACAAAGATAAGACGTCTTGACTATGAAGGTTGTTTCCTTGTTTGTGATATTGGTATAAATGTTGTAAAGCATAATGGCGTAGAATAGTGGCCACATATGTTGTATATTTGCCTTAGGGCAGGTGTGGGCAAAGAATTACTACTTGTGTGGGACTGTTGTAGTGAATGAACAGAGGAATAACGTGAGTGCCCTGAAGAGCACAGCACTTCATTGGTTTCAGTGATAAATGGTTGCTCATAAATTTTAGATTAGCTTTTATAATTTAGAGCTAACAGTTCTACGGGGGTCTATATGAACTTGAAAAGGGCCCATCTTACACCATTTTCTGATCTATGTTGGAGTTGTGTTAGGTTTTATTCACACATGTTTAACACACAAACCCTTTTTTTGTTTTTTCTCAAAAAGAAAACACTCTGTTCCACCTTGTGATGTCATGTGGTAATACAGGAAGTGCTTCACTGTGTTTTTAAACTCGATACACCTTCACTAGAATCATTGGGATGATTTCAGCCCTGGAACTGACAATCTCTACTAGACAAATGGTAAAAGGAGCTGATAACTTGTAAACTACCGCTTCATGACATCACAAGGTGGAACAGAGCATTTTGAGCTTTAGAAATGTAGACCGACTAATAATAAAAGATTACTTACATGTGTGAATGAAACAAAACACAATGCTAGGTTTGTTTTTGATGAGATAACAACATTCTAACATGTGTAATACAGGACCTTCAAAGTAAAGTGCATTTCCTGAACTAAAAATGCTGTACCACGTGTTAAATAGAAACAGTGACTTGAGATCTGCTCTGGACAATTACTTACTGTTCTGTTATATCAAGGTCTGAAATTGAGTGTTCAGAGGCATTTCAGGAGACAGCAAATTAATCTCTTTTGTTCCAGGGCCCACCCAAAATCCAGTGTTGTTCATCCCAGTAAATCTTTGTGAGAACAAGATAAAATCCGGAGATAATCCCAGACAGATTGTGCAGAGGTAGGATTGTGTAGATCTGAATATGTTTTCTGACATACATCATTTGTGCATTTACAATCTGAACGCTGGTTTTCTGAAGGATTACTATTAAGTACAACAACAACATTATCTACAATCAATGGGTCAGAGCTGCATGACCTGCTCAAAGCCTGAAGTAAACAGGGCATTTTACACTAACGGTTATCAGGTAGCACCTTTTCATGGGTTGGTCCTGTTTCTAATACAATTGCATATATTGTCAGTCATGATTATGGACCATTGCGGTTTGACGTGTTACCCTCCAACATGTGCTATAGGTGAATGAAAAACTGATTCAGAGATGTTTTTTCTAGTAGTATTTACATTAATGAAAAGGGATTGGAAATTTGGCCATTAATAAAAGCAGTGTATTAATCTACTTTTGAGGACTATCTGCCCTTGTATGTGCACACTGATTCTCACAGTGAATCAAAGCCTCATTAGAGAGAGTGGGAGGACACATAACTTACAAGGTTATTTATTCATCAGATCAGTAATGCCTAGTTTACTTTAGTTTAATCCAATCTTTTGGATTTCACTTGCCTCTGTGCTCTTGCCGCTTGGGCCCGTTGTTTTGGTGGAGGCTGGGCAGATTGCTGTTTGTTTTTCTATAGACATGCATACAGCTGCTGTATTAGTGGATTGATTGACTCCTCCTAAATATGTATTGTGTATCAGTGATCTCAACAATTTATACCCCACAAAAGGACACAGTGGCTTATTCTACTGGACATTTATTTGCATGTATTTTGACTTAGTGTGTGTGAGTCTGGTTTGTGTTGATAGTTTATTATTTGCTAGTCTCTTGTGTGCTAATACATGTGAAGCATATTATTCAAGCAAAGTTGAGTTTAGGTCTAGAAATGTTGTCTGGCTCTGCTCGATGAGTTTGTTAGTAGCTCAACAGTTCTCTCTAGTGGGTGAAGGTGTGCGTAGCAGACAAGCTTCCCTACTGGGACACATACAGTAAATGCTAACCTTAAAGGACCCATATTACGCTATTTTCTGATCTATGTTATAATGTTGTTTCCTCATCACAAACAGACCTGGAGTTGCGTTTTGCTGGTTCTTCTCTCAAACAAAAACACTGTTCCACCTTGTGATGTCATGTGGTAATACAGGAAGGAATAATTTCAGCGCTGGAATTGCCATTCTCTACTAAACAAATGGTAAAAGGCACCAGTTAACTTGAAAACTACCACTTCATGACATCACAAGGTGGAACAGAGCATTTTGAGCTTTGGAGATGTAGACAGACTAATAAAGAGTCACTCAAACGTGTGATTGAAATAAAACACAACTCCAGGTATGTTTCTGAAGAGGTAACAGCATTATAACATGACTTAAAGCTCACAAGAGTCAGTTTTGCATAATATGGGCTCTTTAACCTCAATGTATTTTGTTTAAATGTCTTGGTCCCAGTCCCTTATTTTTACAGTGCACGTCTGGCTTCATGAATGTGTAGCTCCTCCTGACCTAAAGTACTTCTTTAGTAGTCTTTACTTGAATCAATTTGAATTTGAATCGGTTGTTTATTTCATATTTTATGATTTTAATAAAAGTGACTGTTAGCTTTGATTTCAGGTCATCCAGGCCTCAAACCCAACAAGAAAACATTGAAACAACGCTTTCTCAAACTGCTGCCATGCTATCATCCAAGCACCAGACCTTCACTCACACAAAGCAAGTGACCCCTGCATTGACTAACAAATAAATGAGTATTTCTTTTATGTGCACAGTTTAAACTTTATTGTCCTCTGTAGGAAGTGTGGCCGATGAGGGGGAACTGTCCACAGTGTGTTACAGACCAGAAGGACTCGACAGACTTGTTCAACAGACAAACTTCAGCAAAAAAGAGCTGCAGATTCTCTACAGAGGCTTCAAAAGTGTAATGTTATTTGAAATATTAATCATGTTATTATATGTTTATTTCAGCACTTATGATAACCAGGGTCTGTGTGGTTTCTTCAGGAGTGTCCCAATGGAGTGGTAAATGAGGAGACGTTTAAGAGCATTTACTCTCAGTTCTTCCCACAGGGAGGTCAGTCTCTGCTGTTATGGACAAAGCACTGGACTCTGACTTAAATCTGCACTGTGTAACTTTTCTGGTTACACAGCTTGTCTCCATGGTGATGTTATTGCTTTGTCTGTTCCACAGTTTGGCATTAAACAAATGTCTGTTTATTTATTTATTTATTTAAGTTAAAGGTGTTTTTATACCACAAAAACATGCATTATTACTCCACAGAGCTGACCTGTAACTTGGCCTGGTGATGTGGCTGCTTGTCTCCATAGAGATAGTTAAATTAAAAGAAAAAAACAATAACATCTACATAGGGTAAAGCAGGTGGTGGACCCTCTACCAGAAAAGTGGCACAGTGCACCTTTAAGACACTTCACTGGCTTTAATGACTTGAACTTGAGCTCCTGAGTAGGACTTTCCCCATTTTCATGGACCAGGATTAAATTCCCAATAAACATTAGTGACGTCACTCACTGTTTATTTCATTTGCAAAGAAAGTGAGGCACATCAAACTTGCATGCAAACTGCAGATAAATAGACTCGATATTTCCTGATTCAATTATTTTTATTTATTATTATTATTATTATTATTATTATTTTAATATATTGTACTATTAGCCTATATTACACAAATATCTGTGTATATGTCAGTGGAAACTGAACACGACACATTTAACATAAACTACTTTAATTTTATCTTGAATAAACATACACAAATGAAACAGTAGTTTTTTGTATAAACATACAGCATTTGTGTTCTGTTGTCCAGACTCCAGCACATATGCGCACTTCCTGTTTGATGCCTTTGACACTCAGAACAATGGAGCAGTCAGCTTTGAGGTGAGAAGAGACTGTTTAATCACTTTAGACATACAATTCTGAAATAGTCCTGTCACGATAATTACTATATTGAGTTATCATTCAATATATGACAGACTGAACAATCATTTTCAGTATTTATGGTACCTTTTCTTTGCACTAGTGGGGAACTTTTTGTGATTTTTTGGTTTCATGATTAGATTTGAGCTGTAAAAGAGTTAATTAGAATTCATTAGAATTAATAACTTCTATTACTCATTATAAATACAAACTAACTACTTAAGAACTTAGAATAGTTTTGGGGGATAATTTTAATTTAGGGTTATTGTGTCAGTGGGATAAATTTGTTTCAGTATTATCCATTTTTCTTCCATCTTTTCTTCAGTAATACATTGTTCAAAATGTGTTATCGTGACAGGCCTATTTTGAAATAGCATTGAACTTATATTAATCATCTTATTTCTTCTCAATGCTGTTTATGCTTTCCTGTCTGCACTGAAAGTCATATACAGTCAGTGTGACCTCTGTTTCCTGTAGGACTTTGTCGTTAGTCTGTCCATTATCTTAAGAGGCTCCACCGCAGACAAACTGGGCTGGGCCTTTAATCTGTACGACATCAACAAGGACGGCTGCATCACCAGAGAGGTATGTACATTGTGCATTGTATGGTCGTCTTAATCCATTTTTTAATCCACAAAATGGATTAAAAAATGACAATAAAACAACCAATTAACAATTTCAAAACAATCAAAATAGAAAAAAAAAACTCCAACTTCGCACTTCACATGCACTTTTATTACCTTCTTTACTATGACTTTATTTAGTGTGGAGAGCTCACCTATTACTGAACCAGAAGTGAATAAATATAAGATACTGAGGAAAAACTCCTTTTTAAAGTACACATTTGTATAATGTTTTTTGTCCTTAGGAGATGACAGACATCATGAACTCGATCTACGACATGATGGGAAAATACACGTACCCCTGTATCAAGGACAGCGACGCCAAGGAGCACGTGGACAACTTCTTTCAGGTGATTCAATTTAGCTGCACTTGACTCAAGTATTCACTGTTATCACTGACTACAACAGTAAAGGAGCAGCTATGGCAGGGTCTTAGATGACATCTTAAGTGAAAGAACTATAGATGTTTATGGATGGTTCTTATAACTTAAAACTCATACAAAAAATACCTGCTCCTTTTGTGGTACTGTAGTACAAACTAATCAGAAAGAGAAATGACCAAGGCTCAGATTTGTTTAAAATGGTTCAAACTGAGAGTGGGAGTGTGTTTACCCCTTGAAATGATGAAATTCTAAATAAAATGTTGCACTACACAATAATAATTATTATGCAAATTTACGGTTGGAGGATCTGCTATTGCTTTGCTTGAAATATTCCAGACTTATTTCTCTCCATAGAAAAAGATCTGTGGGGAGGTAAGAATGCGTGTTTTCCTATGGATTTTAGAGCAATTACAACACTTGTGATTGGAATAGATAAGCAAGATAGACAAGTTTAATGCTATACTGTGCAAATGAATAGCAGGTGGTGGACTCCCATCTATAAAGTTACATAGTTAAGCAGACCACTTGATGACCATTAACCATCAAGTGTTTTGCAGAAAATGGACAAGAACAAAGATGGAGTAGTGACCATTGATGAGTTTTTGGAAACATGCCAAAAGGTCTCCAAAAATATTAACAGTAGTTTTTCTGGTATTTACATATCCCTAAGTTGAACCTTTTTCCTTCCCTTTTAGGACGAGAACATAATGCAGTCAATGATGATGTTTGACAATGTGATCTAAGGTTTGGTGAAGGAGGATTTACCAGACCAACAGTAGATGGCGCGTGTGGGTAACATCTGAAAGTGGGGCCTAAAAAGTTCAATATGGTACATGTAGCAGTGTACTTCACAGTCAGAGCCATTTTTCCACTGTAGTGCATGTAGTTTATCATTCAAATAACAGCCTATAATAATAACCTTTTCAATGCATTACAGTTTATTCTGCATTACAATTTATTCTGTTTTGTTTTTGCATGATGTGAATGGAGCTCAAAGTGCTAATATTTTGTATACAAGATGATATTATGGAATAAAATATGTACTAAAAATGCAAGAAAGAGCCAAAATCAAAACCATTGCAAAAAGACCACATTTAGTATAACCTTTATTTTATTAACCAAATTTCAGTAAAAACTCTTATTAGGTAGAAAGACAATTTTCCCAGTCAGTAGTGTTTGTAGGGCCAACCCAGGCTTTTTCATGTAATCACTTAACCTTTTACAAATGTGGTCATTACCACAATGTGTATTCGGTTTCAGTTAAATTTGATGTATAACAGCTTAAAAATGCCATAAATCTTTGAGTGATCACAGTAGAGACTGGTTTGGCCCTTTTTTAATATATATTTTTGTATGAGTATTTCTACTGATCTGTACCAAACTAGTGTCAAAACTACATGATAGACAACAGTGTGTTACAAAAGCATTGGAAAGTAAAACAAACTGTGTACAATTATGGGCCCCCTCCGGCAGTGTCTTTTTCACCAACTCTCGTTTCATATAAAAAAGAAGGAAGTTGTAAGGATTATTATAGTCACAAAATAAAATTTCTTTGGCATAGAATACCCACCCAAAAGCTTTGTCACACATACATACACATGCACTCTTAAAAGGCTCTCAACCTACAAGCATTACAAGCATTAAAATCAACAAAGTGCGGCTATAAAACACAGATTAGCCCCGTAAGATTCCCGTACTTGGAGAGAATTGCATATATTACACTAAGCAGAGCGCAGTGGACAGCTCTACTGTCGGATAAATCTTCTTTTTTGTCCCATCCACTTCTTCCAGATCTGTAAATATAACACAAAAATAAATTTGCTGACTGTAAAATAAAACAATGCAATAGAATTTTTTCTTTTATCAATACACAAAGCTGATCGTAAGCCATTAGTGTAGTCACAATAGTAAAACATTAATGTCCATTTTGATACCAAGGAAAAGACTCAATATCTCTGCCACAAAAATAATAAAAACAACAGAAAGAAATGTTCAGCACAAAATATACGTTTTAATATTAGTATCATGTGGACTTATAGTAGTTTCAGACCATAAACTTTTAAGGAAAGGTCCATTATGTGATTTTTCAAAATTTAGTATCAATACTATAAATGAGTATCTAGTTTTGATACCCCTGATTAACAGACTTCAATACATTTAACTTACTATAATGGGCATATGAAATGACATAGAAGTACCTTTAATATTCATGGAACCCTTGTCTTTCGTATTGCATATTGCTGACGTAATCCTCGTGCATCATGTTGCCCTCCATATTGTCCATGGGAATGTCACCTGTATATCCTCCATATCCTTGGAAACCACCTACATCCAGCTCTGTAATGCAAAAACACATACATTTGTTAATTAGCCAAATAATATTATTTTTTCATGCGATTGATTAAAGTGGGATGCATTTGTGCCGTACAACACTGTAAAACAACATTGAAATAATCAGGGATACGATAGGGCCACAAAATCAAGTTATGAACTAATGGGCCAAATCAAGACCAGAGTCATCAGAAATAAATCACTAAAATAGCCTGAAAACATAAATATCTTAATCATAGAAAAAAATGTAATTACACACTATGCATACAGGGTTTGAAAATTACACAGAGGCTATCAAATATCTTGATGAAGTAAGCTGCGGATCCCTGTGGCCTAAGGGGGTCTTTACTCAAAAGTAGAGACAAAATACCAAAGCCATAAAAGGAGAAAAGTCAAGTGATGGAAAAGAGGGGTATTACGAGAGATGATCCACAGATAAGGAAAGCCCAAAAGGGAGCAGAGTTTGGACGTAATCTCATCTTGAACAGCTTAACTCATTTCAACTGAGTAAAAGAGTAAAAGAAAAATTACATTAAATCATTTCTTTACTAGAATGCTATTACCGTTGTAAAATTTAACACAGTTGAATGTGAATTAAGAGATTTCTGAGTTAAGGTATACGACTAATGCCTTGGCAGGGTTCATCATGCTCTTGCACTGATTATATTGTGCAGCCTCAACCAAGCTATTTATATTTTAGCACATTTCTGTTGCAAAGCTTAATTATGATCTAATTATCAATATTGAATGAAAAATATCTTAAATTAAAACTTAACTTTAACACCAACGTTTGTACTGAGAAAACCTTAAAGAGTAGTCTAAGCAAACCTGTCAGACTACTCATTTCACATTTGACTTCCAGGATGGAAACTTATCCTTTAGACATTTTAGATGGATTTTTTAGTTGTAGATGACTTAGTTTTAGCGCTCAGGGCTACTTCCTGTATATTTGTACTTTTCTTCTCAACTTCACAAACTGTCTCTTAACTAATTTAAAACTATGATAGATATTTACCACAGGTAATATCTCACCAAACCAAGTAATTAGAAAATCATGAAAACCTGTCATCATGCACTTTAACACCTGTACTCTGTTTGGAGATGTCATGATGATTGGAGCAGATGACAGTATGTTACCATCCCTCCCACTCTCCCTCCCTCAATCACTCCCTCACTTCATCCCTCCCTCTCTGTTGGAGGAGAGTGACTGAGAGGGGAGGAATTCGCTGAGGTGCACATTTTATCAGGAGCTACTCACCGTCTGGATACGGGCCATCCATGGGAACAGAATTATGAGCCTGTGGAGGTCAGAGGGACAGTCAGGCCAAGTCAACACACAGTAATTAGAAGGATGAAACAATACTGGCTAACTTCAGTGTTCTGGCACAGTTCATTTTGAGAATGGGGTATTTTATATATTTTAACTTAACTTTTTTTTAATTTTGTTTTTGATTGCATGTCAACGTTTACAACAAATACTATCTAAAGATTCAATTTTACCATTTTTAATCAATGCCAAATGAATGGTGAACTACTGGACAGATGAAGATGCTTTGAGTATTAAGTGAATTTCTTTATTGTGAAATTCATCTAACTTCTTACATTACTGCAAGAAATTGCGAGGTTGACACACTGTAGGTCTTTGGGTATTATTACTTCCCAGGTAATGTATGGTTTAATATGCATTTAGTTTAAAAATCTTTATTTTTGCCATTAATATTTAACACTCACCATTTCCCAGGTAGCAGGGTCGTGTCTGAACAGTGAGTGTGTGAGCTCCACAGACACGCGCTTCTTGTAGTCGGTGTTTTTGTCTTCAGAGATGCGGAAAAGCACCGCTGCAGCATAAGTAGCTGAAAGGAGAAACAGATACAAAAATATAATCCATTAAATATGTTGGATTAAACATGGATGACAAATATACAGTGACACTGGGGTCTGGAGAATAGTGAGTTTATAAGCATAATTATCATAATGAATTGTAGTTTCTGTTATGTGCTTTTGCTCAAACTTTTGGATGTCAAGATGTCAAGAAATACAGGATAAGAGTGTTATAAGTTGTGAACACAAAGATTAAAGCGTCTATGGCCAAGAAATTTTAAGAGGCAAACTACTGGAGTTAGCGTATACGCACAGTGTTCTGACATTACATGAGATAAAGGAGATAAAGGTATTTACCAGTAATGACTTAGCAGCTAAAGGGTTGTTTCACTGCATTTTATATTATTTTGATAGAGTTTTGGCATATGTATCTCTATGTTTTGCCAGTTTTTGACAAAGATGGTGGACTTTGCCAGTTTCGTTTGATATATGACTTTGTACAACATGAGTCACAGCTGTATTAGTCATATCAGCTGTATAAGTTGTGTGAGGTCGTACCAATGCCCTCGTTGTTGGAGTGCAGCAGCTCCATGAGAGGAGCAGAGGCTCCCTCACTGTCGATGATCTCTGCAGACGTTTTGTCCAGAGCCAGTTCGCACAAAACACCAGCCGCCACCCGCTTCACATTGTCCACTGGAGAGTACAGCAGCTGCAGAGAGGTGGTAAGGTAGTTAACACAAGGTTTGGAGACATAAAAACTATTTGATCATGATTAGTTATTTTGTCTACATCAGTGGTTATGTCCAGGAGCACTGCCAGAACATCAAAACATAAATTGCTAAACATTTTCTAACTTAAATTACTAAAATTAGTTGCAAGTAATTATTAGCAGTTTTATTTTTATTTTTTTTTCTGTCAACCAAAATTGAATGAAAATTTCTACACCAAACCAAGCCATGTCTCCAGTTGTTAGTAAGGACAACAAAGCTTATTTTCTCAGTCAGTAAACTGACTTAGAAGTCTGTAGTATTTGAAGTATTTACCTGGACAAACAGGGGAATGGCCTGGAGGTTGGCGATCTCTGCTCTGTTCACTGGGTCTCTGGCGAGTATGTGCAGAGCTCCAGTGCAGCCCTCCACTATCTCCTCCATTCTCACTCCATCCTGCAACAAACATGACAAATCTAATTATTCACCAAAATCAATTATCTTTACAAGTCCCTGAACACCAGCCCATCTACGGCCTTTGGGCTCCTGTGTTTGTGTCCTTGTACCTGGTATGTCTGTGCGCTGGAGGAGTCGTGTTTCTGGGCATCCTGGTGGGCTTTGAGCAGGAGGTTGACCAGACGTGGGACAACGCCTGCGTCTCTCAGAGGGGCCTGGTTCTCCGGGCACAAGGCCAGGTTACGGATCAGGCCAACTGCTGCCTACAGAAAAAACACACAGATTTACACACATCAAAGCATCTTCATATGTTAACCATCTGTCCAATATTTTCCACTTCATTTAATTTAGAATTTTTTAAATAGTAAAATGGTATTTTTTTATAACAAGATAAATAAAATGAATAATGAAAAAGCGCTTTTGTCATAATAAAAAAGGTACACATTTCAGAACACCAACCACAAAATATACCACAGAAATTAGAATTTTAATAACGGAAGGTATCTGGAGTCAAACCAAAACCAAACTATAATCCCAATTCCAGTAAATTAGAGGGGGAAAAGGAAAATATTACTTAATATTCTTAATAGTATTCTACTATGACATACTTAATTTGTGTTTTTTTACTAACACTAAATACTAAAGACAAACTGTATTAAATACGTGAAGAAAGTGTGTAATACGTGTATTTTATTCTGTGCATAATAATAAACATCAACTGTTTCAATTCAACTACAGAATTTTTTTTTTTTTTTTTTTAATCAATTTTCATACTATACCTTGATGACAGGCCAGTAGTAGGGCTGGTTGAGCAGTTTGACGATGGCGGGAATGCCGTAGTGTCTTCGGACTGCGTTTTGGGCGAGCTCTGCGTGCTGGTGTCTGGATGTGAGGTGGCGGAGGGCGCACACGGCGGGCTCAGTCACGTCCTCCTTCTCTCCGGCTCTCAGGATGGCATGGATCAGAGCTTCGACGCCATTGCTTTGAGTGACCAGGCTCTTGTTGTGGGCGTTGTTGCAGGTGAGGTTGGAGAGGATGCCGGTAGCGCAGGTGAGCATGTTGATGTCGTCTGAGCTGAGAAGGCCAACCAATGTCTGGAGGAGGCTGTCCATGCCCTCCTGATATAGAAACAAAGACATATCATTAGGATAACTCACATTCCAAATTTATATACTAAACATTTGTATACAGGTCAATTAATAAGATACAGCAATTCTAACTTGTTAATAAATTAATAAATTATCTATACAGCCAATCTCACAGCAACAGCTTTTGCCCCTCTGATATAAAGTCAAACTAAGAGGAAAAAAAGCTAAACAAATTCAAGTTACTTTAAAGGTGCACTATGTAACTTTTTGGTTGGAAGTCCTGCTTGTTTCTACGGATATGTCACTGCTCAGCTTGAAATGTTCCACAGTATGACATGAAACAGCTCTGACTTACATTTATTAAATTGCAGGTGGTTTTACAGCTCAACAATACCTTGCAAAACAGGAATTCTAACTGTGAATGGGATTGCCTCTCCACAGATCTGACCTGTAACTTGGTCTGGTTTAGTCTCCATGAAGAGAGAAAGATTTAATACCATAAGATAAGATAAGATAAGATAAGATAATCCTTTATTTGTCCCACAATGGGGAAATTGCAGTGTCACAACGCAAGTTTCAGAAACAGTAGGAAAATAAGAGCATGCATCAAAATCAAGATAAATAATAATAAGTATTTACAATCAACTAAAAAACACAACACTGTGAAGCATTTTAGACAAAGCAGCATGTTTCACTTCTGTCCTAAAAACTGTTTCTTGTTGAAGCCAGAAATGATTTACACATAGTCAGACTTAAAAAAAACTACGAGGACACTATTATAAACATTGTAATGCTCAATAAATGAAAAGGTACCTGTCTAGTAGCAGCATCTGACAAGTTTCTGAGGGTCCACAGGCAGTTCTGCATCAAACGCTGACTGCCCCCTGTGAGGTGTTTCCCCAAAGCCTGCATCCCCCCTGCAAATCACAAAACAACTGATCAACTGTTCTCTGTGGTTCATTAATCTAAGCCACAGCTGTCCAGGTGAAAGACATGCTGCCATACCTGTCTGACTTCACACAGGTGGGTCAATAGAGAGTGGGTACTTACCAGCCTCCACTATGGCAGGTTTGTTACTGGGGCAAACAGAGAGCACTTTCAGTACTCTGCTCGTGGTCCACAGCAGTTTCTCATAGTTGTAGGTTCTCATGATGTGGACCAGACCCTCGGGACCTCCGTTGGCCAAGATGATGAGCTGTAAAAGTGAAATGTGTGTGTGAAATTGATTAAAAGAGAAAAGGATTGAATTGTGGTGCATTCACACACAACCACATAAAAACGTTTTAATTGGGACTAAGGTCAGAACTAAACCTGGACTAGAACGTAGAATGTAGAATGTAGACTAGGATCAAACCTAGTCTACATTAAGGCTACACTGTGTTCAAACCTTGACAAGTATGAGTCATCATCTCATATTTTTACATTGTTTGAACATGATGTAAATCTGTGACGTGTGTAACAGTAAACCTGTGATAAATTCAGTGGAATTGCAATTAATATTCATAATTTTGACATTGGAGCCCTTCCCACACCCAAACACCCAGATGACAAGGCTCTGTTCCCAGGCCACACCCAAAACACAGCACATGTACACACAAGCAGAAGCACCTGATCAGATTTCCTGCCTGGGTGAGCCCAGAATTCACCAGTCTGACTGTTAATCCAATCATAAGGCTGAATGATATGCCACCTGGCGATTATTTAACCTCACCCAACAAACTGATCCACTGTGTAATCTGCCCCATCATATTGCATTCAACAAAGACCTCATGCAAATTTAGGGCTAGTTCATATGAAAAAAAAACTGACTGAAAAGCCCCAAGCATATCACAGATGATTTGAAAAGACCAAATCTCGATTAAAATAAAATTAAAATCAAATATCGAATGCATTTTAACACATCAAACTCGATAACTGAATTTTCACTTTGTTTCCCAAATATCTGAGCCTTGGGTAGGTACCCAAAGTCTGTGTATACCTTGCTCTCTTGGTTGCCGTAGGACAGCAGTTGCAGACAGTCTGTGGTGATGGCCAGGAACTTGGGGTTGCTCTTTTTCAAAAGAGGCACCATCCTCTGCAGCCCGTCGGCCAGACGCACGGCCATCTTGGCTCCCTCCTGGTGCAGCAACAGGTTGTGGAGTGTGGTGATGGCGTAAAAGAGCACAGACTCCATGGGGGAGCTGGGGAGAGAGGGGGATTTTAAATAAGTATGTAGATGCCTGTGAGAAAACTGTTAATCTCTTTAACAGATTTTTTGAAATTGTGGACTATAAACCACACATATTCGGTCAACTGTATTTTTTTCACTATAGACCCTACCTAGACAACTGAGTGATTATTTAGACTAGAATATGCATGCAACTGACACCAACTGAATGATATGAGAGAAGAATTTCTGTATACTCCTCAGGTTTTTCCCACTGTCACATGCTTTTTATTTTCAACATTTATAATAATAAGTGTGATAACGATGGGTAATGGAAATAATGATGCAGTTATGAACAAAGTACAGTCTTGTCTTTGTCAGTACCTAAGCATGCGCACTAGAGCGGGGATGCCTCCAGACTTGAAGATGGACAGCAGGCCCTCTCTTTGGTGGGACAGATTGTGTAGGATGCTGGCAGTGGCCCGGGCGGTCTCCATATCACTGGTGTTTTGCATGGCCCTCACCACGGCAGCCACCATCTGCGGAGACTGCATCAGGGCGCGCCGAGACGCCTCTTTACGGGTCAGCTGGTTCACAATCTGGGCTGCCTTACTGACCACAACCTGACGGCAAAACCAGGATTCATGTTATTTGAATATAGGCAAAACATATATGTAAACTGTGATGGTGATTATGTGATTTGGAAAAATCAAACACACTTGTATAATATAATCTCAGTAAAGGTGCACTATGTAACTTTTGTGGTATAGAGTTTGCCACCTGCTTGTCTCCATGGTAGATTGCCTGGAATTAAACTTCTTAAAAAAAAAAAAAATCTAGCTCCATCAAGACAAGCGATAACTAACCCAGCTCAGAGAAAGAATAAATGTTTTTCATTGCAATAAAAAACAGCTGCAATTGAACAAATGCAAGATAGATAACTATAATGACACACTGGGGAGCACTGCAGGTTAAGTGATAATATTTCCATGGACACTGCAAGGTAGTAAAGCCCGAACCATGAAAGTGACATAGAGAACTACACTGTTCTAATAGGAATATGGGCAGCTGCTGTAAGGTCTTAACTTATGTCAATTCTATCTCAATATTTTATTGATTGAAATTGTTTGTAAACATGTTTAGCATAAAATTAGATACTTTAAAACAAGTATATTTTTCTTTTTCAAAACTAAAATATTTGAACTGAACAACTTGCAACAAAAACGGTCAGTAAAAAATGTGATGTATGCGAGTAACAGTGTAAACACGTAAAAAGTCCATACTTGGTCTTCATCATTAAGCAGTTTTGTGAGCTCTGGTACAGCGCGTGTGGCCAGTTCTGCGTCGTCCTGGTAGTTGATGAGGTGGATGATGGCGGTCTTTAACATCTGGGAGGGCTCTGCGAGTCTCTGGACGTTGGTCATCTGGGACGGGTCAGTCTGAGTGGACAGGATCTTGGTGCCCTCCTCCAAGGTCTCAGGGAACATGGCTGCTCGGATACGCTGGGTCCTAGTGAGAGCATACTGAGCATCTAATTCTGAAATATAAAAAAGTCAAATGAGTTGTAGTGAAAAATAATAACACAACTGGTATTATTCACAACAGTTAAGACAATTCAAAGACGTGAGGATAGAAAGTTTAAATAGTTGATCATAGAACAAAATCATTCTAGTATCACAACTGCTACTTCTATTACTACAAGGCATTGAAAATGTTGTTTGTGGAAAAAATGTGTGTATAGCCTCAGCTGCTACAACCTCTGCTGCAACTATTACTACAAAAACACTACATTATTATAAACTGCTACCAGGCTACTCACCCAGTCTAACTTCTTAAGCTACATTCTTAGTAATTTAACAATAAAAACTTGAATTCCAGAGCCCTATATTTTTCAAATGTCATGGACTTAAACCTTCTTTTAAAGGCTTTCATTCAAGTTGTTGCATATACTAACCACTCTAACATAAATGCAACCATTTTTGTCATCATTTTTTGTACTGACACCCTTTCTGCTCATATAACTTCTGTATACAAGGCCTGTTACAATAATTATAATATCGACTTCAATATATGAAAGCTTGAACAATATATTATGATTTGAGTTGTAGAAGGTTGAATAAATAACTGCTATGGCCAATTATTGATTCATTATGCCATTTATTTGTCGCAGCTCAGGCTTTTTCATGAAACTAGAGTCTATTTAACGGGTTAACAGGGATTATCCTGCTTTGTATCAGTGGCATAAAGTAGTTTCAACATGATCATTTATCACATTATATCTCTTTAGCAATATACTGTGCTTCAAAATTTGTTATCGTGACATGCCTAACAAGGAGGGAGAGTATAATCCAGATCTTACAAGAAAAGAATTTCCTCAGTAAAAGCCCACTTTGCATAAGATAGCAGCTCTGCCTGTCTCTGTGCATGTCTCACCGGCTGGGTCCTGGGTGGTCATGGTTGTGGTGAGGGTGTAGTGCTTGCTGGTGGTGTAGTCAGAGCTGTCATCGTCCCTCACAGTGGTGGCTCCGGACTGGATCCCAGAGTCAGTGCTGTACATGGTCTGCTGCCACTCTGACACCTTCACCATGCCTTCACGCTCCCCCACTGCACAGACAAGGTCATATACACATGTTAATACAACTCTATGCAGTTTAGAGATTGTGTTTATCTGTATCACTGGCAAAGGTTTTAATAATGTATGAAAAAAGTGATAAAGCCATTGTTAAAGAGGACAAAATAGTCACTGCAACAAATTATGTTGAGAATTCTGTGCCATTTAGAGGTTAAAAACTACCATGGGATTCCTACTTTATTTGACTTTATAATCATGTTCTTAAAAAATATTGAATGTTGGCAGTACTTTTGTTATATTAAAACTAGTGTTGTTTATGTTGCCTTATGGGGTAAAAGTTATCATAATTGATCGATATGCAAGGGTTGCCAGTTTTGTCAGTGTCTGTCATAATTGTGCAATCACAGAGCTATAATGTTACATCACTATAAATGATACAAATTACAAATGAATTATATAAATTACCATGCGAGTACAATTTCTTCCCAACTACAAGACGAGACTAAACTGGTTTCAAGCTTCCTTCTTACTATTCTTGTCTAGCCTTCTTTTGCACAGCTGAGGGAAAACTCCTTTGAAATTTTAGTAGAAGGCCACCTAGGCTGCAGGATGTGAGGAAAATATAATAATGAAATCACGTTGGGCTATTGAAGTTCTGTATTAAATCTTGAATAAATAAAGCATTTCTCTTGCTGAGAAGTGTAAAAACACAGAAACACAATAGGTGGAAGTTGGAAAATGTAAGCAAGTTCCTTTATGGTTTCATAATGTACAGTATACAGACCTAATACATTTATTTAACTAATATGAAACTACACACATTATAAAATTATGCACATTTCAGATTGGACAGACAAAATGACAAGAAAAGCTGAAATCTTACTTTGCGTGGCCATCTTTGCTTCCTGTTGTTAAACAATGGAGCAAACCTGAAACACACACAAAAAAGTGGTTGATATTTTAGTCAGTATATTCAGATGCAGATCAGATCATGTTAATTACAAAGTTTGCAGCCTTGCAGCAGTTTTTGATGCTTAAGCTTTCTTCATGGGAGCCTTATGGAGATTAAACTAGTGACTTAACTAGTGGATGACAGCTCACAAGACGGGTCCATACAGGAGGGATTGGAAAAGGGTGAGGGGTGGGGGTATTGGAGGTATGAGGGGCAGAGAGTCAGCTGTAAACGTGGAATGCTGTATGGCCGACGTGACCTTTGAACCCAGGCCTCCACCCATGCAGCCGTGGGAGGGAGCAGCCACTACTGCTGACACAAGGCAATGTGTAACCAGTTCATCAGGTTTAACCTCCAGAGGGTACAAGCAAACTGACACAAACCACCATAATACTGTGCTAATTAGCCAAATGCTGTTTATCTTAATCTGTAGTATAACACGATTCCATTCAACAGATAACAAAATGATCTCGAAAACGTTTGTTGTCTTTCTTGTCACACAATACTAACATTTCAAACTCTATTTTGCCAAAAAAGGCTGGTTATTCAGAACCATTTTTGATACTACAATTAAAGATAATATTTTCAATACAACACTGTCACTTATACAGGTTCTGGTATCGCTCAAGATTCCTCCTAAAACTATTCAGGAAAGTTTGTCTATTTATGCAATTTCTTGTTTTAAAATCGCAAATCGCATCTGGGTATTGCTTTTTCAAACCCTAATTTAGGAATGGTTACAGCAACCTTGACTAAATTAAGTTAATTTAAAAAAAAAAAAGTTCATTAATTTTTTTTTTTTCATACATTTGGTATTTTGGTCTCAACAGTCATATTTATGTATGATTAACATAAAGATATAACAAACTAAACAATAAAATCATTCAAGGATTAAGGCCTGATATCTCTCCGGACATTTCTATGGCCTGAACACTGCATTTTCTGCCTGTACAATAGCTGCCCCACACAACATGACAACACTCCTACTTCTGTTCTAGTGATTGTAGTGATTGAGCTCAGTGGAAACGGCACAAACGGATCATATTATGCAAGATGTAATCACCGATTCCACAGAAATACATGTTAATTGATGACTAGCCATTCTAACACAACATTTCCAAATAAACACCTGGTTTTACAATAGGGATGCACCTATACCACTTTTTTGAAAACAGATACAAGTAAGAGTATAATCATTTCTGTACTTGCCGATACTTAGTACCGATACCGATACTTTAACCCCCCACCCCCATGAACATGCACTGAGTGCGTTCACATGCACATCAGTATTCCTGATATTAGCCATATCCCGGTTATGGCAGTATTTGGGATATGCTGTTTACATGCGCACTGAGAAACTGGGATACTCATATCCCTGTGTACATGATCAAATGTAGTATCCCAGTTTCTTGACATAATCTTACAAATGCACATGTGCAAAAATTAAAAATACAAGCAACCATGATATTATAATAAGTTTAATGCAGCTTTGCGCACATTTGTTTATGTTTTACAGAAACAAAACTTAAAACCACATGACTAATTTGCATAAACCATAAGCGCTGAAAAAAACATCTTGCTCCTTGTGCCTGATGCGGTCAGCTTCTGTCGGACTAATGTGGAATATGTGTGTTCTCTCTGTGACAGACGATGTGCTGCTGATGGTGAGTCTGTGCTGTGCGTATCTCGCGTTGAAGATGGTAATGTAAAACTTTTAAGAAATCATACGTGTGCAGGTCGTACGTGTGCAGGTCGTACGTGTGCAGCGCATGTACAGTGACTGTACTCATGTACAGTCACTTTATTTTTCCCAGTTTCTCATAACCGGGATCCTGGCTTATTCAGGATACTGAAATCAGGATACTGCGTAATGTATCGTGTAATAGTGGTATCGGTGCGTGGTATCGACAAATGTTTAATGAGTACGAGTATTAAGGAAGTATCGTGCTGATACCCGATACCAGTATCGGTGCATCCCTATTTTACAGAGCACCTGTCTTTCCACTCTTAATAAATCAGGTATGTAGCTCAGCAGTTTAATGAGCACCCACTGCTCTATAGGACCAGCCCACAACTTACAACAGAGTACAGTTTATGTGGCTGTTCACATTCAGCTGCTGGCTGTTTCAAAATGTGAACATGAAAAGAGACACTCCCTTCAAATTTGCCCCTGGCTCTGTAAGGGTTTGTGTTGTGTTAAATTACAGTCAGTAGCATGGTCCCCTGCAGGCTTTACACACTCAGGAGATTTTGCATAATTGTTATAATGTTGTTCATGGGCCAATGAAGACATAATGCACAAACAAGAGTTATGCAAATATTTTATTGGGAGTGACTTTTTGTCATGTTTACTTTACCCATTTTGAGATTGAAAATTCCAGTCTGAATAAGAAGAAAGCACTGGTAAAGACACATTATCTTTACCAGTGCTTGATTTGCATTTTTCATTATTATTTACACTCATATGATAATTGATACTGAGGTGTGTGGTGACTGGGCTTTTATAACAATGTAAGATACACATTATTTTAAGTAATGAAATGCCAAAACTAAAGCTGTACATCACAATGCAAAATACAAAGGTCAAGTGCCATTTTGTCCTATTTACTATGTATTTTTTCACTATTATACTTGTTCAAATGAGTATCTAATTTAGTTTTAAATTTAATTAAAATCTGGGTATCGATTTTTGACAACCCTACATCAGACTGCCTCAGCTTATTCTTATTGCTTATTGTAAGTTATTTATCCACTAAACAGTACTCTTCCTTCAATTTATAACAATCCAAGGAAATAGAAAGTGAATTTGATCTACTACTGACTAATAAAAACACTGTGTCTTAGTGTCTCATTGCACAGTAGTATGAGAGAGCAGATGAGTTCAGTTGTGACTGGGTCTGGCAGTGTTTACCTGCCTGTACGACCTGCTCCCACTGGGCTGTCTGAGCTTGCAGCTACATGCTACATTCAGATAAGGCACTAGCTCATCAGCCTGATAGAAACTATGCTCTCACTGAAAACACATTCCTACCTTTCGTACATGTCAGGGCGTGGCATCTTTTGTCTTCTGTTGATGATAAACTTTTTACATTTTGTATTTAAACTGATAGAAAGCCGGTTAAACTTTGATATCTTTGTTGTATGTTAAAAGAGATAGAGTAAAAGGTGTAATGACAGAGAGGCTTGTGTGTAAAAGTAAATAGGGAAAATTCAGGAAGCGTTTTGCAGGTTTTGTTGTTCGAGCGAAACAGGGAGAGCAGTGAACTGTTGCAATGTCACGGCACGCCCCACTCATCACCGTGGTAACTGTGTGTGTGGGGGGGGCTGACCCATCTGAGGTTTGGTTCCAACCATGAATGAGCGGTCAAACCAGAGTGCTGTACCTCTCCCTTCTCAACAATTATGTTCAAAAATGTTATAATTAGAAAAGAATATTCAATCTGTACTCTAGTAGTCCAAAGTACAATTGTGCAAACTAGATAGAGCAACCATTGAATGCAAGTTTGAGATGTGCTGCTATATGTTTAATTTTCTTTATGTTTATGTTTTTTGGGTTTTTTTTGGACAGTGAGTTTTATTTGACAAGACAGTAAACCAGCTCTTGTGAAATAGACATTCAGCAAATCGCCAAAGCCGGGACTCAATCTCATGTCACTGAGGCTAGCACAGCCTCAGTACTATGACTTAACTCCTAGTATACCACAGTTATTATTAACAATCCTACCACAACCACCATTTACCACTGTTACTACAATTTATAATACATCTGATATTGCAAAAGAATAAATAAAAAAGAAGAAAAATCTAAAAATAAAATGCATTATAAAGAGTGGTGTCTTTGATTCTTTTTAAGTATAATGAACAAGGAATTATGAATACACTTGAGAAAAGACTACAAGTTTATAGTAACCCAAGCTAACATTGAATATTAATGTTACACTTGTTATATGATGTCAATAACGCCCGTAACAGTGATCCCACGTATACTTAAGCTGCACTTTGCTCTTCTCCAGTTAATGACTGACACATCCTTTACTCTCACAGCACTCCATGTTATTATCACATTAGCTCCAAAATCCCCTTCTGAACATGCAATTACATAGAAAACACATCTGCTTCTACCGCATGCCACTTCTACTTAAACTGTCTTTACGCTACAGTCTTCTTCTCACTGAACCCCAAACAGCAGCAGTAAACCAGGAATGTGCATCAGTGGAGAGGGCCTATGAAAAGCACTGGAACTCTAGTGTGACATTTCACACTCCTGTAGTAAGTTCATCTTGTGGCTATGAGTAAAAATGGCATATTACTGCATTTGTATCTCTCACTGACTCGTGTGACCCGCTGATACTGTGAGGAGTGAGAAGGATGGGTCCCAGTGAGTAACACTGTGAGACAAATTTCAGTCTGCCCCCACAGGCATGTCATAAGGGAGTGTCTGCAGCTCTGACAGAGGTTGTGTGAGGGTGTGGTGACGGATTGTGTGGACAACTTACAGATTCAAAAAATAACAACTAATGACTGCACAGGTTAGACTGCAGAAATGTGCTGGAAATGTCCCTTAATTAGTTTTTTCTCTTCTGGGGTTCAATTATGTAACACAAAGCATACAGCGATAGATGTAATAATAATCATTTACAGTTAAAAGGTGTGCTGTAGAGTTTGCCATATGATTGTCTCCAAGGAGAGGAGCTTTTTTCCCTAGAATGTTCCCCAGTATAGCATTACATGTTGACCTGTGCCCTCACCTGCTTGTATTCATGTAGACAGCTACATATAAAGCCATACTGTGAATCTAAAGCAATAACTAGGTAAAGATTGAGACAAGGTGGCAGACCCTTCACAAGAAAAGCCACATAATGAACTTTTAAAGATTTGACTTCATTAATTAAATTTTACAGACTCACTACTGACTGAATTAACCATACACAGTAAAAAATACCTTCTCCAGATCTCACTCACAAACTTTGAAAAGTGTGAAGGATAAAAAAGTATATTGAGGGTATCGTGACAAAAGGTCAGCAGTTAGTTGCATTAGCTTCCTTTTTTCTATTTTACACCAACTGTGAAGTGAGAGGTGAAGGAACATAATATCTAAAATACAATGTGTTGAGCATATGTTTACTTGAAAATATAATTATATGCAATAAATTATCAGTAATTAATATTAACTGATAGTAAAATGAAACACCCTACATGTTAGTATGTGTTGTACTAATTTAACATCCACTTCATTCTGTTAGCTTCTGTAAATAGACCAGTTGCTTTCAGGTGGATTTGAAGCTTACACGAGGTTAGCCATTTCTCTTGACCCTCTGACAAGCCCTGCATGGTGTAACATGTCAGTAGCCCTCCACTGTCCCAGCTGTGAAGTTTTAAAAAACTTGCTGCATGTAAAAACTCTGCATGAACCAGCTCTTTGCTCACATGATTTCCACAATTTTACTCACTGTTACAATAATCCAGAGCCATGTTTTCACTCTGATCTGCATAATGTCATGTTTAGTCTGACACACAGATAAAGTGGATTATGTTGCCCACAGGAGCTGCAGTATGGGACATGTCTTCTGGCACCACACGCACGCGCTGGGCCGGTCACATGTATGTCCCCTGACACGCAGGTTTTCCCAGATCACTTAAACACAACATGCTGCATTCAAAGGGCAGTGTAGAGATGCTCTATGGCTCCCAGACCACATGAGAACACTGGCTCTGAGACAGGCCGGGTTATATGTTGTGGAAAGATTAGGCTGAAAAGTTGGGGGAAGTCATTAAACCATTAACATGAAACTGATAATATCATTATGACAATATTGTGAAATGCAGTTTTTAAATAATACATTTGGGGCAGAGATCAGAGAGAACTTTTCAGATTCAAGACATGATCAATTAGCACGACCAACACAAACAGGTCAACAATTGTTCAATTTACTACACTTTTTACAGTATAGTAGTAATAACGTATGCATGGACTAGATCTCATTCTCAGATTTACCTAAATGTCTGAGAAGGAGCCCGCCTTAATCCAGCACACAAGGCCACTCTGCCCCGGGTCTGTGGTCGTTTTGAGGGCTTAGTGGAAAGAGCGATGACTTATGGATCAATACAGGGGATGAGAAGTGACGCACAGCTAATGGATTCACTGTGATCGGGGACAGGAAGTGGTGGTCGACATTATTGGACTGGTTAACATTGTCCAGTTGGGGTCAGATGGGTGAACATTCAAGAAAAGATCTGCTCTATGACAGTTTAGTGTGAGCTGCATCATAGAGGCACAAACATAATTCATTATATTTCAACTAATACAAGATATGACATGTAGAGAATATTAGAATGCCTCACTATGGGTAAAAATAACTTACTAACAGAAATACAAAACTGTGTCAAGAACAGCTATAACTTAGGAATGTAAACTAAATTAAAGAGATAGCAAAAATGCCCATAATTTAAATTAAATACACTAGAAATGTATTTAATCTCAGAAGAAACCAAACCAAAATACCCATATATGCAATCACAATGGTGAAGCATCCATTTAGACGTGGTACAATGGGTACAACGAAAACAACTGGCGGTATGGATGACTGGCAATTGTAATGTATTTTACAGTATTGTAAGAGGTCTTTCAAAAGATAATTGTCATAATTTGCCGTTCACCCAGTAAAAAAGTGGGAATGTATACTTAATTAAGGATTCTTCAGTTTTTTGGTAATTAGATCAGTGATCGGGAATAACAAGAAAATTGTACAATAATCGTAACATGAAAACTTGACATAGTGAAATTCCTAGTTGTTACTCATGTAACTTACTTATACAAAAGGGTGCCTTTTGCAATAGTGTGACAAGCAGATAATAAATGCCAGAGCAGAGCTGAGGACATACCAGCAGCCTCTCCAGTATAGCAGCTGTAAACTTGTGCAACACAGAAAGCCAATCAAACGTGGCAAAGGAGAAATTCAATTTGTCGACTGGACAAACGTTTATTTAGGTCAAAAACATTGCTTTGTGTGTGGCTTTGTGTTGTCTACTCCATTCAGTGTAGTGAAGACTGCAGAGAGCGCTACATTGGAGAAACAAAACAGCCACTTCACAAGAGGATCTACCAACACAGACGAGAGAGTCAGAGTGGACCTCAGTCTGCCGTACTTCTCCACCTAAAAGCCAAGGGCCACTCCTTTGAGGACAGTGAGGTACAGATCTTGGCCAGAGAAAAGAACTGGTTTGAGAGGGGAGTTAAAGAGGCTATTTTTGTTAGGAAAGACAATCCATCTTTGAACAGAAATGGAGGCTTCAGACATCATCTGTCTCCCATTTACAACTCCATCCTCAAACCTAAAACAAAGAGAACAACAGTGATAGCCATGTCATGGCCAGAGCTGTGAAAGCACTCATTATGGGCCTGAATGATTATGCCAATATGACCCCACACTCAGTACAGTTAAATAAGCCGAGCTAACAAACAGAAACTGTAAACAAGTAGGTGTGTTAGTTTCAGAGTAGTTTGAGTGTAGTTAGCGCCTCCCTTCAGGCAGAAGGCAGTGTCCATCAGCATTTGACCAGAACTGAAGAAGCAGCTTGGATGAGCTGTGAAATGTTTTTGACCTAGTCGACAAATTGAATTTTTGTCCAGTCGACAAATTGAATTTCTCGTTTGTCTGGATGCCTCCCTCGGGAGGTGTTCCGGGCCTGTCCCACCGGGAGGAGGTCCCAGGGAAGACCCAGGACACGCCGGAGGGACTTTGTCTCTCGGTTGGCCTGGGAATGCCTTGGGATCCCCCCAGAGGAGCTGAAGGAAGTGTCCAGGGTGAAGGAAGTCTGGGAGTCCCTGCTTAGACTGTTGCCCCCGTGACCTGGCCTCGGATAAAGCGGAAGAAAATGAATGGATGGACTTTGCCATGGATTCTACCTGGATGATTGAGGGATTCTACTCCCAATCAAACATGGCAACTGGAATAATAACTGGATAACTGGAATAAGGTGATTGCAGTGGGTATAACAGTAGGCGCAGTAGATGCACTATGATAACATTTTTGTTTACTCCGAGTGGGACTTCTGTGAATCAGAGGAAAGGTGATCTGGAGGAGGGGGACGAGCTTAAAGCAGCGGCATCACGTTACACCATGACTGATAAAGACAGAGTGAATGAGTGAGGCAGAAACTTATCCAAACCAAAGCCATAAATCTCCAGGAAACAAAGCTCAAAGTTGTTTTAGCCTTATGAGGGAAGCATGTACATGTGGAGAAACAGGGTTAGCATTGAGAGCAAAACAATGCAAAATAGCTCAAGAAAAACTGTGTAAACTTTATTCAATGGTGGAATGAAAAAAGTATAAGAATCCTAGTTTGGTAGCCTATTTGTGGTAAAGAAATGTCTTTGTCATGTGTTGATTTCAGGCCTAAATGCTAAATTAATAAAGAGGATTGCAATGGGAAGGGCATCTGATAAAAAAAGAAGAAGTTGATTTTACAAAACATTTTATTACTACATAATATTACAGCAATTAAACTGTTTGTAGACAGACACCAATATGTAGTGTCTAATGTCTTTCTACTTAAACAACAAATTACTGCTTTCTTTAACTCTCATCTCATGTTCCTGCAAAGTCCAAACTCCACCCCCAAAACACAATTTTACAATCACATAAGTAACATGGCCTTTCAATGAAAAAAGGCCCATGCTAATCACTGCCAAATTTAATTTTTGCACAACCCTAGTAAGAAGGATGGACAAAGAAAGGAAGGAAGAAGATGAAGTAAGTCTGGACAGAGAGCCAGTGTGTGACTTTGCAATGTCCGAAAAGGAAAAGAGTAGCGGCATTGTCCCACTGACAGCTATCTGTGTGAATAGGAAGCCGTTTGTGGAGTGTCCCGCTGGACCTGCCCGAAAGAGCTGGAGCAAATCAAGAAGGCTCAGGCAGTGCATCTGTGGACCCAATGTGAACGCCAAGACCAAGAGCATCCAAAGCCCTATTTAAGGACGAGACCTGCCACTACGGTCCAACGTGTGTCTGAGAGCTGAGGCAATGTGACAGATGATTAATTTTTCAGGGAGATTAGAGACACATGGAGCAGGGAGCAGAGGGGGGAGAGCATGGCAGGAGCCAGCAGGGACCAGCGGGAGGACAGAGCCAAAGGAAAAAGTAGTGCCGACAAGTTCAAGATCAGAGTTGTCCATCTACATGCAAATCTCAATGTGAGAATGTGACAAGAGGGGAGTAAGAGATGGCGACTGAGATAGACAGAGGGAGATAGAGAGAGAAAGGGGTGAGAGGGGGCAAAGGTCACCCTCAATGATCTCTGAATAAATGAAGGGAAAAATGTTATTACAAAGCCTTGGAGAGATGTCATTTGCTCTATATCAAGTTTTATGGTTAACTACTAAAAATTAATTTTGAGCAATTGATTGAATTGAATTTCTTTTTCAACGACAACATCTTTCTTTGCAATTAAAAGAAATCTTTGACATGTGGTGAAGCTGTGGACCTGCCTTCATTCTATCTTTGGGCCAAGAGGCATGATTTAGGAGCGCAAAATTAAATCCAGTCTCGGCACAACACAATACTCTGCTGCAATAGTTGGAAGGAGGGAGAAAAATGAAAACATGCATATTTGAGTTTATCCGTGTTTAGCAAAATGAGCCAAAATTGGTTCAACACTGCAGACTCCGGGGGTTCCGACTGTGACCACACGCAAGGACACAACTATTTAGCTGTACAGTAGATTTTCAAACTTCCGGATACTACTTGATACTTATCTAACAAGTCAAGCCTACGTTTGATTCCCTGCATGTTTCAGCCACACCCACAGCTTTATCTGTATGCTTAAAGTGTAATTAACTAAGAAAAACATTCACATTCAAAGCAGAGATCCACTTTGGAGAGAAGCACAGCCCATAGTGGCCAACTGTGAAAACATCTTTTAAGTCTGGACTGGAACAGACTCAAGTATTTTGTCTGTTGTTTCTATTTTCAGGCAGATCATTGGCCTGTGTTCGTGTGGCGCAGAAAACAAAACAAAAATTTAAGTGGTCTTATTTGACGAGTAGAACAGAAGCCCTAAATGAGGAAAATGGGTTTATGGACTGTCATTACAAATGGGTGGGGTATGTAATTGCTTTGTTGAAGTCAATTAAATCAATTGTTTTAGCAGAGATTGCCTTAACGAGAACGCTCTATACTCGTGACTGAAAATGAAAACATTGTTGTATTCTCAGGAAAAATAAAAACTATTTGGACATATGCTCCCTAACGTGTCAGCTAGTAGTCTTCATCAGATCATGTTCTTTCTTCAGATCACAATAAATGAAAACTGAACAGATTAAACCAGGGTGAAAATGGATTAGAGTGTCACTGTCATTATGTGTTTGGCTTCATGTGACTGGAATACAGATTATGCACTGATTCTTCAATAATTTAGTATTTTTAAGTAGAACCCCAGGAAGAGTAGTTGTCAGTTTGGTCACAGCGTGACATGAGGATCCAAATAAATAAACAATAAACAATACACAATACTAGGGGATACTATCCCATTTGCAACATACAATACTGTGAGAACCTTTGATACATATTATTAACTTTGAACATTTTTTTAAAACAGTAATATTTGAAAGTGAAATTAAAGATGGTGGTGTTAAAAGGTGCAATATAACTCTTCTGAAGAAGGGTCTGACACCTGCTTTCCACTGAAATATTATTGCTTTGAATGTTTCACAGTATGGCATTAAATGTATCCATCACCTTAGAGACAAGCAGGTAACGCAACCAGGCAAAGTTACAGGTCAGATCTGTGGAGAAGCAATCCCGCTCACAGTTAGAATGCATGTTTTTTCAAATTTATTTTTAAGCAATACAATGACGTGTAATTGAAAAAATGTAACCTATAACTTTAATGCCATACTGGAGAACACCAGGCAAAGCAATATAATCTCAATGGAGAGAAGCAAGTGTCGGTCTCCCATCAGAAAAGTTACACAGTGCACTTTTAATGTTCTAGGTAAACAGAGACATTAAGAGCTGTCAGACCTCTCAACAAAAGCCCCTGTGATTAGAGGCTGAAATTCTATCTGCAGCGTCCCCTTAGCCATGGGAACAGGCAAAGTGAGAGGGGAGAGCTAAGAGCGGGGCCCACAACATGAGACACAAACAGAGTCTATGAAGCCCTCAAACACCACTGCACTGGACTGAGACACCCAACAGACTAAGACACCCAACAGACAGACAAAGAGGTCAGCATATATGCCATAGTGTAATCCCTTTGCAAAGTATGGCCCTATTTATAAAGTGAAGGATCTCCTGGCCTCTTGCTCCACTAATGTAGGACAGTATGAGGGCATTAAGCAGGAGGAGGGGCAGATTAGCACCGTTGCATCACAGCTGTAGTAGTGAATCTACAATATATAAGTCACCCCCCTCAGTGCCCCATTGTGCATCACCCCACCCACACCTCCTAACCCCAGAGGGCAGACAGAGCAAGCTCTGCCTCATGACACAGTCGCGGGACAAGAGCAGTAAGCCTGACCTATTCAAACTGACACATATTGAATGGCTGGGTGCGATGATCTGGAAATGACTTTGTTGCAATAAACTGTTAGTGCAGCTTTGGGTTTTTATAACTGCCATAATAATTTATGGAGAAAAATGTTTGTGACAGAGTGAAACAGGCTTCAACCAAGAGATTCAAGTAACAATATGCTGACTCACATATTAAAGCAATATATTTCAAAGGATTATGTTCTGGATTACCCTCAAGACATGTTTTGCTAATTTTATTTTATTAATGAAGTAGATCTACAATAGTTTTTACTGAAATACGTCTACAATTGTTGTTACTGAAATCATTGTGAAATCACTGTAGAACATTGGCAGCGATTGGTATAGAAGCCACATATAGTTTACAAAATGAGTTGAGTTGTGGTATTTGGTATGTCTGCCACAAGGTTTGATAATCTGCAATTAAATGACATCATGGAAGAATAGGTGAATACCTGGAGACAGCGCTGGCAAGTCTGAACACCAAAGAACTGTCGATAAACTAATAGGTTTATGGTTGGTTTTGAGGCTTACAATGAGGCAACTAATAAATACATGCATTTATTATGTCAGTATATTCGATTAGTGTGAGAAGGTGCGTTTCAAGTGGCCTACTAGAAATAAGACTACAGTGCCCCTTTCACCTGCCTCCAGCACGCGCTCCATACACGCGCAGCAGAGACACACTTCGTCGCTGCGACTATTGACAAATGGCGAGTGCACACTGATACTTTGTCAAAGGTTGTAATGAGTTCTCTGAGTGAGTTTGGATAGTTCATTTAGGTCCATTATAACGCAAATGAACGAGAAACCAGTTTGTTCTAACTAACCGAGGGCTTCACTTCGCTCAATGAGCCGAACAGCCCAGACCGTAGTAAGGCATGCGGAAATGACAGCAGCACAGCCAAGTTGTAGCATAGACTCAAACTACGTAACTACAATTGGCTCATATAAAACCCACATACGAAAATAGCTTAACAAAAATAGCTAGTCTACTAGTTACATTCAAAACAACGTGCGCACTTTCTTACGCAAACCCAAACGCGAATTAAAATGTTTTGTAAGGCACAGTACAGGAAACATCGGCTACGTACCTGTTAAATACGCGTAATGCCGTTGTAATATCCCAAGTCCGCGTTGTTTTTTCGGGTCGTTGTACTTTTCTTCTGAGTTCACTCCGCTCCCTCCACAGCTGCAGCGGGCGGACGGTCCTACGAACAAAAATGAGTAAAACAAGCGTCACGTCGGTCTTAACCCCGCCCCTCTCTAGTGAACCCCGCCCTTCTGTGGACTCCTGCCACAGCCAAGGGGCGCTCCTTCTATTGTTGCAAATCACCAGTTGAATTTGAGGAGGTGAAAGCGACACAAAACAAAAAAGAAAAACATTTGAGACAGTTGAATCAATAAAAGACGATATAGTTTTGTAATACGACTAGAGTGTCATGTTACATTCATGTTTCAGTCCAACTTTGTTTTCCTGTTTCATTCAACTTCAGAATACTTCACGCATTTCTCCAAGCGGTCCGTTTCATAAAGGCTCTAGAGCAGCAGCCATTTTGTGCACCTGCATGACGCACAGCCACACCTTTATCTCATGTCGAAACCAGGCGCACCATGAGTCACTGCAGCCGGGAAGGATTCACCAACTCCTCCATGTTAAAGTAGACCCACATTAAAAGGCAGTTTCCCACAGTACTCACACTTTTACAAAGTTAAATTTGATCAAACATGTTATGATTCAACAACAATAATAAGACAAAAAAAAAAAAAAACTTTCTGAATAGATAGGCCAGTGTGTCATTCAGTTATTTTCAGTATGTGTGTAATGTAGCATACTTCAAGCGACGTTGGACCACTTATTACACATTTTCTCAAACATGGACTAATGCACAATAAAGCTGTGAAAAAGCTTCAGACTTTATTAATATTGTTGTGTGAATGTGTGCTGCCTGTGGGGCTGATTGTATAAGGTTATGCATTATAGGCATGAGGACCCCCAGGAAACATCTGCACTCGGACTGTCCCCTGATGTTTTCAGCTGAAGCAGTTTTGGGGGCCTCCCAGGTCCCTGTTCAGTTAACACATGGTGTTACTGGACATGAATGGGGCTTTTGTGTTAAAACAGACGTCTATTTACTATAGCCAGGAGAAAAACACCATAAGAACACATACAGTATGGACCTAATTCTAGACAATATAATCACACATTCTAGATGTCAGTAATATGAAATATTAAAGGTTGTCTATGTGTGTGTTAAGTAGACCTTATATGTTCACATTCGAATGCTCTCCAGTTCAAGTAAGCCACCCATTATAGAGATTTAAAATATTCTCTGTGATTCTTCTCATGGATAAAAAATATGATTTGATTTTGAGGTTTCTTGTATTCACATTTAATGCAGTCAAATAAAATGGTTTACATGGTTTACACCAGCTTACTCTCAGCATGTATGTTTTAAGTCCAGCTGTGCTCCAGCAGCTCATGTAGTCTGTCTCACAGTTCAGTCTGATTCACATTCCAGTGGAGGACAAGCTGATATGAAGTCTCAGCTCCACAATACGGCTCTGTATCTGCCTTTAGCCCCATGTACCGCACACACACCACAGGAAATGGCCTCATTGTCCCTATGAGAGGAAGCCGGCCAAAGCACTGGATACTGGATTGATGGAGACACTATGGTTAATTATTAATCATGACTTACAAATGGAGGACATGAGACACTATCCTGTTGCCTGGACTTATGATTAATGTCTGGCCAAATAGCCAGTAGAGTGAAGTGGAAAAGTTAGTAGGCCAAGGACAAGTAGGCCTATACTTTAGACATTTGCAACAATAAAAGCAAATATGTATTGCTTGCTAAGGTCAGCCAAGTGTGTATAGCATAGGCTATAGGTCTACAGTTATAATATAGGCTAGTACTGGAACCAAGGAAAATACTTCAATTGATGTATTACATAAATTCTTAAATAAATAGGCATTTAATTTTGTTTGACGCGTGGAATTAGCCTATATTACCAGTAGAGGGAGACACAGTTCCACCAGTCGACTGTGCGCATATTTTCAGTCATATTTGGTTTCTGGACCCTGCGGTGTAAATAGTTCAGCATTTCAAAACATTAGGATGAATCATGTGCTAGAAATAACATTCACAACCATAGAACCAGAACTATAGGGTCTTAATACTGGCCGATTATCGTCAAAGATCCTCTGGATATGTCAAAATCAATTAAAATAAGTGAACTTGTGTATGAATATCTTTTTGAGAGAAAATGTTACGAATAACCTATAGTGTGCTCTATCGCAAGAGAAATAGCCCAAGTTTGCCAGACTAATTTGTAACTTTTCACAATTTTAGTTTATTTTATTTGTCCAAACAACAACAAAACAACAAATAACAAACACCCACGGCCTGCAACATCGTTCATGTGACTATTATAAAGCCAGGCCAAATATATGACAAAATTACGCATAGGGGCAAAACCAGTTACATTATAAGAATGAAGCATATAAATAACATTTATTTGACAATGCAATATCAACATGAGTGGGCTAATTTAATTATTAATTATTGTTTACTTTTCGCACAAGCCATATGGCAATTTTACAGCAAAAAGTAAATTGTTAATTTAACTACATATCCCATAATGCCTTGCTCTGAAGGTCACCAAATAGAACACATACAGACCGACCGCTATGACAGCTCCAAGTTTACAACAGAGGAAAACTCCGCCGAGAAATGCGATCTTAACCGTACATGACTGTTTTTAATGTGTAAGTAAACCCCCTTTCTTTAGCTTCTTTAAAGTATAACTATGCGCTTTGATGTCTTTAAAATGTGTTTGTCACGGGAGTTCATTTTTGTCCAAACTTGGTTAGGGAAGGTTTCCATGAAGCTTGTACTTCTGGGAGGGATCTGGTCGTTGGAAATGAGCTCCGATGTAGCATGGTTATAACTTTTTTGCTTTGTCATTTGGTCAAAAAAGTAACTCGTTTTCAAAAGCAATTGTACCTAGCCCCAGCGGTTTTCATTTGTTTTTATTATGTTGCTAACTTTACTAATGCACACTTGTTGGTTATGCACTGGGAATGTAGTAGGCAGTAGTTTGTTTTTTTTTTTCCCAAAATTTAGATGTTCATTTTAAATGTGGTGTACTTGAGTTGATATTGTTTGCAAAACCGGTTCCTTGCAGATTTCAAGTTTAAACAGATTAATCACCAGCAGGCTGTACAACACAGGGTTTTAGTCCAACAGTGGGACTGTGGCTGGAAGGTGCAGCCTCAGTACACAAATGTGAGGTGGGTTCTGAATGGCACCTTTGTTCTTCCATCATACATCCTACAGTGAGCATTCAAAAGAGAAAGATATAAAAGGGGATCAGCCTCACCAATGTGTTGTGTATTGCTTGTGGAAAATACAGAAATATGAATGTGTTAAGTTAATATTAATAGCTAACCCTGCCCTAAAAAGCAAATGACCTTTATTTTATAAGTATTTTACTTTGACATAGTAGAACAATATATACGTCTCACATAAGCTAAACAGTCAATTGTAAATCATTGTTGGAGTTGTGATCTTCAAGACACAGGTCAGCGCCAAAACCAGACTACCAAGGACATTTAAGCTCACCTCTAAGCAGCCCAAAGGTGCAGGAAGTGAGTTAGTCTCCATCTGTGTTCTATTGTGTTTGGGATATCCTTTACAGCAAGACAGAGGTCACAAAGTGAAAAGAAAATATATTGAGTCAAAGCCAAACTAACCGTAACCTGTCAAATACTAATTTGTTTTTACCACATCGAATGTTTCTGTACTTTTAAAAATGTAATATTAGACAATGGTGTAATCAATATGACTTTTAATTGGTATGATGATGCATTCAGTAAAATGAGCTTTGTTGGGGGTTGGTGAGTCCTTTTGTATGTCTTGGCTTGAATGTGTTACCTGTTTGTGTTTGTGCAGAGATTTAAAACAGGATCTGTTGTGGTATGTTGATTGTATTTTTACCAGGTTTTGTTATGAGCAGCAGAGGCAACAATCAGTGATACCGTCTGTAAATAGCCCTATGAACTGTTAGTATGTGGGACACTCGTGAGTCAGATGGTCTCACTATGCCATGCTCTCATGACAAAACATAAATAGTACAGAGTAAAGATGCACTTTGAAAGCACTGGAGCGTAATTGGAGCATAATAATGAGTGATACATTTAGCTTGTTTCCAAATGCTCAATGATCTGCTTTACAAAAGTCTAAGCTGTGTTCACATTTCCACACAAACCACATCAAAACTGGGACTAGACTATGACTAATCCTGGAAGTAAACCTGGACTGGGCCAGGACAAAACCAGAACTAGAACAGGAACAAAGATAATCTGCCCTGGTTTTCATGTCCAGTTATAATGTCCTTTTTATGAATGTATAATTACACTCTGTAAATCAGTAACTAATGCATGGACATTGTCATTGACACTGACATTGTCACAAAGATCAAAACCAGAGACTGATTTAAATAATACTGGCCAGTCATGAATCTTTGTAGTTTTGATGCAAATATCTTGTGAGAACAGCCTCAGTGTATTGCCTAAACTCTATACCTGCTGACACAACAATCTCGGCTTCCTTTTAAGTCCCTTTTATCTAGCAGTCTTTCTGTCTGTGGCTCTAATATTCAGTCCTCCAGTCTGCAGCCCTCCCCCTCTCACCCCACTTCACTCTTGCTCTTTCTCTGCCTCTCCCAGGACAGGACAAGCTCAGCACTTGACAGAGAGAAGCCGGCCGGTACAGCAGCACTACTAGCAAAACTAAAGTGTTAACTGCATGGGCCAAGCTGATGAAAATAGACCATATCCCCTTTCAAGCAGGATATCACATGAGTGATAACTTCTGGATTTCAACAGTAAGTGTATTCACTGCATAGGGATATGAATCAGAGGGTTTGTCAGTGTTATTAGCATTGTAGCATGCTGTTACTCAGTGCTTTGCTTGTGCGTTCTTTGGTCTTTGCGTGGTTTACAATTGGTGAGATAAATATGAAGGCTGTTAACCTTCAGTTATAGGCAAAAAATAATGATTATGTTTGAGCTTTGAGTTGTGAATAAATTGCACTTACTACTTACCCTAGGATAGTTTGGTAAGTGGATTATTCTGCCACACCTGCTTGAATTACTCACCCTGTTGCTTGTTTAGAGACAGGGAACTTGTTTATACAATACGCTTGACGTATTCAAGGTTTGGATGATTTAAAATGGGATTAGTTTGGGCCGGTAGTGGTTTAACCAAGAAACACTGTTCCTAAAGATACACTGCAGAATATTGTGTATTATGGCAATTATTGCATGTTTGACAAAAATTTTAATATTATTGTATTGTTGTAATTTATCGAATTGTGGGGGACCCTGTGATTCCCATTCATATATGGCCTACATTGGTAAGCTATATTCAAAACATTCAAATAGTTAATAAGTTGGTGGTTTTGAACCCGTTTATAAGAATTATAACAATTACTTGTATTTCAGTAAAATTGTCATTAATAACTATAGTCTTACTACAGTGCAGCTTTTGGATAGCTCCCACCTCTGCTGATGGTGTCCTTTTCATTCCATAAGAGATGTAGTATGCCAAAGATAAAATTGTCATCTTGATTTCAATTGTATTCTCCCCACAGTATGAATTAAAGTACTGGCACTTTTTTGTTTATTTTGTGTTTTGTTTTGGTGTTGTTGTCTGTTAAGTAATCTTAGTTGCTTTCAGTACAGTCTCTTAGCACAATATTGAACAATGTCCATCTTTGTCTTCACGTTGTCAGGAACATTTCTCCTTCAAAGGCCAAGGTACTGCGTCTACCAGCAGCACATATAACCCTGTGGCACAGAAGTAGTTAGGAGTTAGTTATAGTTGGACATTTGGGATATTTTGTTCTTGCCTGTTGAACTACAGAGAGAGGGATGAGTGCTGTAGTTTTGGTGACACTTTCCTCTCACTTGGAGGTCCTTTCCAGATTTAGCTCTCCAGTTGTTGAGCTTGCATTCTTCTTTGACCCACGCTATACAACACATAATTTCTCTGTTTCTATTTCATAGATAAATAATAACAATTACAATTAAATTAACAGTACAGTATGTATCTTTTTAGCCAAAAAACAAAAAAAAACCCAAAAACAAAAAAAAAAACATATCCTTATTGTGAGCGGCTTGCATCTCCACAAACCTGACTCTTATTTGGCCTGAAGGAGAACCTGCTTCTGCTCATTTCCATGCAAATGTGGTTCCTTTCACTATAATATTTCACAAGCATAAACATGTTTATCTCTATTAAGAATGTTTTAGAGTTTTGTTTTACTTTGGAACATGATTGTCTGTGGAATCATGCACCTCTGAATGATTATAGTTGATTAATCTTTGTATTTATTGTGGAATTGATACATTTTAAAAACTACACCATAAAAGGTAGTCTGAGTTTGCAATCTAACCATTTACATAATTGTTAAATATTGTTTAGTGCAATACAACTAAATATTAGCTTTTTACATGGCACCACCAGCTTTGTATTTACTTTGGACCATGATACAATATTTTGAAAACACACATATTTTGCAGTTGCCTACTTCAAATACTATACCCATGTATGTATAAAGGTAAAAAATAATCTTGTATTTAAAATTACTATGATTGTGCTAATACTTGACAAGGGCAGCTAACACATTCAAGCACGTTACAGCTTTTTTAAAAGACCTCTTCATGTCAATATAAGTTAATGTTTAATCCTTATTCTTCTTAATGGCTACTCAGATAGGTGGATCCTGCTTGCTTCCTTACTGTAATACACTTTATTTATGGCATCATACGGCCAGTGGCTGGATTAACATCATTCCTAAAGGACAGGTTTTAGTGGTTGTCTGTGCCTCTGAAATTAAATAAATACAAGTTTAATGCCACACATTAAGCATTTCTAGTAAAAAAAAAAAAAAAAAAATCAGTAAAGAAACATACATTTATGTTTTATGCTTTTAATATTATATTTGCTTTTCTGTTTATCTTTATTGACACCATTGTTGATTTAAAGTGGCAGTAGATGGTGTTTCGTTGGTTGTGTAAATGTGACAGTGATTGTAAAATGAACAGATGTCTGGTTTCTGTCAGATGGGCCTCAGTGAGATGACGTTATTTTCAAGATCCATAAATGTGCTGTGATGCAGTGGACAGTGGCTGTGGTGAGACGTCATAACAACTGTGTGATTTGTAAAGTGAAGCACGTCTCTCCCTTATCTCCACAGCAGCACATGACCTTTGCCAGGGCACTTCACCCTGGAACTTAGGTTCAAACTAAGTAAATTTCACCTTTAATGGCAGATCAGTCAGATGCAAATTAACAACACAAACAACATAAACATAGAACTATACATTCTTTACATTAAGGATGTCACAATATAACATTGTTGTGTTACAGTGTAAGAAACCTCACAACTTAATTATTGATAATGATTACTGACATGAAAATAACTGTAAAATTATATATTTCATTTTTAATTCATTTTGTATCTAATATATGACCAGCTTTATGAAATAAACATTTACAACATTGTTAAAGTTAATAAACAGCCAGATAAAAAAGCACTTTACATTCAGGTTTACTGCTTTGGGGTGTAGCTTACTGTTACTAGAACTATTTTCTCTTTAGAAACTCTCACAGTTGTTATATTTAGTTATTGTTACAATTATATTGTAATTATCAATTATTCTGTTAATCTTTACATCTATATTGTGCATCTGATTGTGACATATTTAGTGTTTTGTAGTAAATCTAGCCCCTAGACATGTGTTCCTTTAAATCCCGTGGTGCAGGCTAGAAGGGCATCTACTGTAAAACGTATGCAAATGGATATACAAATATACCTGACCTGGATAAAGTACTTAAGCAATCCTTATCGGAAATGTGAAAAAACAAGATAGAACTGTGTACACGGTTTAGTATTTGTTTCAGAAAGAAATAAAGAAGAAAAAAATTATGTTTTATTTTAGTTAAAAAGCTGCTACAGAAGTTTTCCCCATGTGCCTCCCTTTGCCCCCGCCTTCATCTCCCTTTCACTCCTGTGTGCCTGCGCTCACGTACACTGATCCTGATGGCCATTGTACCAACCAGCGCTTTCCTTTAATCACCCCCTTACCTCTACGGACGGCAATGTGTCCAGACTCCAAGGTCAAAGACAGTTTTTTCATAGTCTTGTCTTTCATTGTTTTGTAGATGATGTCTCTGTACATTTACAAAACACATATTTAAATGTTTATGGCATTTATCGCATTTTAAGTCTGCGTTTGTTGCTTATAATGATCTCAAATCCAGGACTAATCTTTGTGTGTATGAAAAGCGCCCTATCCTATTACTCAGCGGACATTTTTTCCTTTGGCTCCCTGCCTGGCACAGTTAAAGGACAATAAGAGAGGGCTAATAAGCATGTCCCTGGTATAACCCCTAAATGGCTGACTGGGTCTCGTTTGGGTACGTGGTTAACCACCACACAGTGTGGTCCCTCGAGTGATAAACGGGAGCTGACATTTGGGCTCAGTGGAAAGCAAGAGCAAACACCAAAATACAGTCCTAATTATAAAATGTTGGGACTAAAGAAAAGGCAATAATTAGCTTAGCTCTCATAAGCATACAATATATTATTCACAGTACAACATTTGCAACTTTTACAACTAATCAAAATGTTGAAAGAGATATTTTAAGAAACTTAAAAGCTGGGAATTCAAAGTAATTCACTGTAATTTCAAAATGCATTGCTACCACCCATAATCATGGTTACATTAATTGGAACAATTAAGCTGTTATTTAAAAAATGTTATTTAGGCTACATTCTTTCTGCTATCTACATATTTAATATTTGCAAACTATGGTATCACTGTTTATTTACCCTTTTTAGCCTGATATTCAATATAATAATAAATATAAACTGGCAGTATGAGACCACTCAGCTGATTGAATGTAGTCTGCAACACACTGGCCCAAACCCAGCACTGGTGGGTGTGGACAGCTCTAGATATAGTGTGTGGTGATAGTGATACTGACAGGGTTAATTTAACGTGTTGTGTGCATTGGGGAGTGTGCACAGCTGTGTCAGTCCCTCTGTGTCTGTGCACGTGTTTGCTGTAGTCGTCACTTTGGTGAGAGCCAAGCCTTTGCCCCACTCTGTCTGCCAGTTTTACTGACTGCAATAACTGCTCTCGTGAATCAAGTGTCCTATTACGGAGATGTAACTCCTGACCCCCCAGCGTGATCCTTTCCAATGTCTTAAATTACAAAATTGAATCTGCCTAAAGCTGAATTGAGGAAAAAAGAAAACATAGTAAAACATCTAGGCCCAGTACTAATTTATGTACTAACTTTAGTTCCTTGCTGTATAGTTTAATTTAAAAATAATATGAATTGAAGTACATATGGCGCGGTGCCTCTAATGTTGCCTGCATTACCTGACCTGAGAGATGCTGCAAGCCTCAGTAACTTAAGCTGTGTGACCTAAAAGTTTTGTTTTCTGTCTATAGTTCCTCAAACACACAAAAGAAGAAATTGGGTCACATCTTTGCATTGTTAGTTTTAGGTGTCTGAATTGTCTAGATTATATTATAATAATATAATACCATTTACATCAATAGGGTTTAATTCATTTAATCATCACTGACGAAAATGTTTAGTCGACAATTTTTGGATTACTAGAGAACACAGCAGAAAGTCCTTGAATATGGTAATACATGGGGGCTAACCATAGACCATATAGGGGTCGAACAAAAAGGCTTTCATAGTAACTGTGGTGCCACCTTTTCACTTATGATAAAAACTAGAAGATAAGACAACAACTTTTTATCACAGCTCAATAACGTGCGATCTCATGCATCAGCCTGCACACGTTAGAGCTGCACAATTTTGTAAAAAAAATACAATTTTGAGTTTGTGATTGTGAGTAGATTTGCCATTTATGTTTAAAACTTAAGAATGGACATTATAAACAACTCCAAGAGCATTAACATTTGAGAGAAGACTGGATTCTGTACTGTTAAATGTTTGTAGAGGTTTAAACTACAGGTACAACAAGATTTTCTAAAAAAGACAAGATATTTTGTTCTTTGTAGAGGACATTCTATTGTCTAAATAATTGCAGGCTTTGTAATTTGATGATTAAGCTGGCATAAATTGTGATTTCAATTTGATTGCAGTATATGGTGCAGCCTTACCTCATGTTTGTCTCTTTTGTCCTCACAGGAGCTACAGATGCCCTGGTGTGTTGCCCCCTCTCTGTGAGCCCAAGGGCCGTGTTTTACCTCTGGATTTCACACTGACCTCTCCCGTCCTGGTCAAACTGTTCCAGCGTACCTCTTCTGTGCCAGGTTGTGCCAGTCCTGTTTCTCCCCTCCCCCGGCCGCAGCAGCCCCCCCTGGACCCCCACTCGGCCTTCTGCCTCCATGAGGGGCGGGAGGAGGCAGCAGGGGCCCTGTCTGCGGGCCCCTTGCCGCTTCTGCTCAATGCATCCGGAAACCTGCGGGACGTAGAGCCCCTGTCTCAGAACGTGTCTACTCTCACAGGTAAACACACACACACACAGAATAATACTGTGATTGACCCCATATAATAATAATAATATTTAAATAATATTTATTCTATTTACTAAAGTAAAACATTTGTGGAAACCTACATATTTCCTTATTCATGAATGTACTTCATTTTGGTAATCAAATTTGAAGGATATACTAGTATTTCTTGTGAATTAGTAGAAGATTAAGTTGTCTGACTCATTATGTGAGTTCTTACAATACAATGTATGCTACTGACAAAGCAGTAGATGCATGTGTCTGCACCTGTCACTAGAGGGCATTATTACCTTTTAAGTCTCGCAACAACCATCCTGCTAATGTTCTTATATTAAATTAAATCTTCTCGCATCTTTACAGATTTTTGTTCAGACTTTCCAGAGTTGGAGATAGTGAGTCTTTTGTCAGAAGGCCAGCCCAACTACACTCTCCGAGCAGACAGTGTGGTTGGATATGACAATGACGATTGGCTGCACACCCCCCTGGTGCCCCCAGAGGTCGTTCTGGGACTCACATGTGAGCAGATTGAAGAGACCTTCAAGTATTTCTGTGAGTATCTGTTTGCCTGGTGTATAGTGGCCCTCAGATTTCTGTATAGTATTAAGAAAATATATATAAATAATATATATATAATTTGAACAAGTATCTATCTATACTGTAATAAAAAAAAATTAAAATCACATATATGACAAAATTCATTCAACCTTTTCTGAATATATACACACACACACACACACACACACACACCCACACACACACACACACACACACACACACACAAAAGTACTTCGTCCAAATCCTCAAAGCTGCAGATTTTGTGCACATGCATACACATGCACACACATTGACCTCCTAAATGGCTGCAGTGTGACCCCTAATCCCACTTTTCTCTGTTCCACACACACACTTGGGACACACTGGGGAATCTCAGGGGTCAGAGGGCACCAAGCCGATTAACCTGCTGTCCCTTGGAGTCCTAAGCAGTTTTGCGACAAAGTTGTGAGGATCGTGGCATTCAGCACTGGCCTCACTGACATCAGATCCACCACTCTCTGTAGACTGGCAGCTGCTTCACTCTGACTTTACTATGAGATACAGAGGCCGTCTAGGCCTGTGGGTGAAGCCAGATTGCCACTCCTATTCCATGTGCTTTTTAGTTCCTGTGTGTAGAGTTTTATGCTTATTTGAATTTATTGAAGTGTGGTTTGGTCATTCAAGTTTTTCAACAAATCTGGCTTAGACTCAGAAAAACTTGATTGATCCACAAAGGATATTACATGGAGGCTGGATTAGCTCCAGAAATAGAAGTTTCATTAAAAGTTACACATATTAGCAGTAGGCAGTAGGCAAAGCTCCTACTGACAGAATGACCTCTGCTCTCTGCCTGCTGTGGCGACACACTGTGCTACAGCAACAACAACAACAACAATTTTCTTATTCCTGCCAGTTTTCTATTTTTTTAACATAATATGTATATATAATTCTTCTGTGCCTGTCCATTTTTTTTTAGAATTCATCCTTATATTGTTTTAAAGGGCAACATTATCCATAATTCAAGAAGACAGGACAATGTGGTGAAAGTTGGGTTGTTTGTCTAGGGCCTGACCTGGAGGAGTCAGAGAGAAATGATAAATAAATAATGGGGTTAATATTTGATTGTAAGACAGTGTCTTGTCAGTGTAATGTGAGATGTTCAAGTGAAGATGTTGTTAGCTGAGACTATTGCCCCAGTATAAACAATCATATGGCAGGTATGCCATACCATATATTATATAACAAAAACTATAATTTGCAGTTAAATTTGTGTGCCTTCTTTGCTGTAATCCTGCTCCATTGTGTCTCCTGGCCCCTCTCCTCCTCTAACCCTGTGAGGTGGGTGTGTCTGTGTCTGCAGCAGTGTTACGCAGCTCCTCTCTGCATCGACCCGCTCTTACGTCTGCATGCTGATGGAGGGGGGACCTACCATGTGCTTTTGTTGCATAGGGGTGGGTGGTCCTATATCTTTTATGCCTTATTATTTCTTATAGCCAGTTATGATCCTGCGGGGTTTTTTACTTTGAGCCATTTCAATGATTGTGCCATTTCTTGAATTCTGATGCTATAATAAGGATCATATTGGCTGAATTAGGTTGTGCTTCATCTGCAATCCCTCCTTCTTTTCCTCGCTTGTCCTTCTACCCGGTAGTCCAACGTGGCCAGGTGAACGGAGGCAGAGATGATGACAGATGGCTCTTCCAGTGAGAGAGAGAGAGAGAGAGAGAGGGATTACATATTACCGCACACACAACAGGACATAAGTGCAGACATACTGTCACGTAGTGTGGATAGGTGGACTGTGTTGTGCCCTCACATAGATCCTCATGAAAAGAACAGCGTTGCTGACAGATATTGAAGGTTACGGACATATTTGATTTTTTTGGGATCTATTTAACCATGGAAGTCTGGAGCTCCTCGGAGGATGATGAGGAGAAAGCCGCAGCTCCTTCTACATGCTTGTCTGGGGATGTTTTAGTGACTGAAGAAATAAAATGCCTGAATATGAATAACAATAATAACAACAATAACAACAAGCTTCTTTGTAGAGAGGTGACACAAGGTAAGATATGGGAATGTGGGGCAAGGGAGATGAAGTGAAGGTTAGCGGTGCTTGGCTTTGAGGAAATATTGACAATGATCTATGGGTTTAAATCTTTGAGTGTGTTAAATCTTGTTATTGAATGTGCGTGTAAGTTTAAATGGTAAGAAAGAACGCTAACATTGAGGTCTAGTTGTGCACTGAATACCTTAGTTTTGCAGCAGTGTCAAAGGGGATGCATAGTTCAAAGTACTGTGAAATTGCAGTATGCTTTTGCAGGTCTCATGACAGGTGCCGCACTTGTATTTAGTAAATATTGTGTCATCTTCTGTGGTCAAGGTCACTGCCAATGAGACTGAAAAACATTACACATTGTCTGTTTGCAAGTACTGAGAACACATTTTATTGGTACATCATAGTTAGAATACATGTGATGTAATAAAAAATACATTGTATTTGCCAAACCTTAATGGTTACTGGAAATATGAGGTGTCAGTTTTTAACGCTGCTACTGGCCCAGTTTCAGAATTGCTGCTGATGCTCTTTAATGTCCTGTAGTTTAGCTGTCCTTTAACATATGCATGTCTACATTTATTTTTATTTTACAAGGGAAAATATATCAGCTGTATCATGAACTAATGTAATTTGAATTGCTTATTCTTTCTTTAAATCAAATAATTGTTGTATCAAAAATGGTATACAACCATTTTGAATTTTAGTATTGTGACAACAGCACTTGTCCAGAAAGAAAAGACAAATCCAAACAGTCAATGCCTCTTTTTACATGCAAAACAAAAATAAATCCATGCTGTCATTAATTCAACTGTTCATAATCATATTTATTTATTTAGCTGACATTTACTGACATCACCATGGTATTCACTTTTGTAGTGTCTAAGACATTATTCTGTACATTTAACCTGTTGTTATTCTCATCAGGTTTGTATCAATAATGTAAGAAAGACACGGAGAGAATCTGTCTGTGCTTGGACCATAACAGATGTCGTAAGCATATCTAAGTCTGCAGGCTTCATCCATAGGAAGAGTATTACAGGACTAGGCTGAATTTAGCGTAGCCCCAGCCTAAACCTAAAGCTGGCATTGTGGCCTCGCTTTTCCTAATCTGTTTGGGGCACTCAGGTCAAAAAGATATAAATCACTGTCTTGGGACAGGCCAGACTGATACGAGTTCACTCTTTTTTATTCTTCATCTTTTTATGTTTATATAATTTGTTTTTACTACATGTTTGCTACAAGGGGTACTGTAACTATTATCTCATGGAGGTCTCATTGCTTTGCCTGTAATGTTCCACATCATGGCATTAACCTTATTTGTCTTACATGTATTCATGTATTCAATTATTCAATTACGAGTGCAGTAGTTCAGTTGTTTCCGTTAGGCTAATGGGACAATGATCTGCTCAGTCACAGTGTTCCTGACCAAATTCAAACTCTTCAGTCTAATTAGTTTACAATTCCCCTCTCTCTAAAGCAGATCAGCCACTGCCATGCCAAGACAGTACAGCTTGTTTCAGGCTTGTTGACATATTGATTTTATCACTTTTCATCTTTCCTTTTGGGTTTGTCCAGTCGATAGGATGGTTATGCTGTACTGTCATTATCTTTTGTATTTTTCTTTTTCTTATCTTTTTATTTTTTGTATTTGACTCTAGATCTTAAAACTAGCAACAAAACATAGAAAAATACAACTCATCACTAGCTTACTGTTGTAGCTAATATTCTGTAGATAAAAAATATAGAAGTTTTTTTAGATACTAAAAAATAATTTAATCTTCAGCTGCATTATAAAAAAATCTTCTAATACAGTTGAACTTATGTGTATACTGATGGGGTAATAATTGGAGACACCAGATTTGGCCTTAATCAGAGTTTTTGAAATCACCTTAAGTCTGGATGTAAATAAAGTTGTCATTCATGGTGTCTAGTCTCTGTTGGTCTGTACATTGTGTGGCCATGCTAATTTGGTTTCCAGGAGAACGAGGTCTTTAATGGAGTCTTATCTGCGCTAAACAGGATCAAGAGCCTAAGAGGATCAATATCTGACTGGCCACACGGGGATGTTGTGGTCTGTGGCACTGCAAAGGTGAAGCACAGTGCAGTCAGAGAGGGCATCCATTCAAACATATGGCCACTACAAGCTTTAGTATGTACTGAATAAAGACTAAAAGTAACAGTTCAGCTACCAAGTCAGTTAAAATGTACATTACCAGTCAAAAGGAGAGACAGGGACATGGTGTGAGAGATAGTGTGTACTGATGTAATTCTCTTCTATTAAATATATCAAATAAACACACAATTTCAAGGAATTATCACAAACATTGGGCAAACTGTAAAAAAGATGTTTTGAATTTTATAAAGAATTTTGTCATACACAAATGAGGGAACCACTCTTGTCACACAAAACAGAATTGGAAATGTTATTAAGAATAATTATTTGTACACTGACTTTTGCCATTTCTCTGCTCCCATAGTGCTTTGCTCCGAACGAGTGGGCCAGGTCACCAAGACATATCACGACATTAAAGCAGTCACACACTTGCTGGAGGAGGTGAGCTGGATCAAATAGATTATTATAATAAGTCTGTATCACACATTGCCCTCAGTTGTAAAGTAAAATTTTGTTTTGTTTGTGAAATTTCAGAAAGAACGGGACCTGGAGTTAGCTGCGAGAATTGGTCAGTCGCTTCTAAAACAGAACCAAGAGCTAACAGCACGAAATGAGATGCTTGATGAACAACTAGAAGCAGCAAAAGAGGAGGTACTTACAAATAAAACACAAACTAAATACACTACATTACAGATGGGCTGCACAATATAATGAAAACATTTTGATATCACATGTAGTAGTTTTCAGATACTTCTAGATGGGGGTCAAGAGACAGTTTTTCCTATTGGTTACATGGCATTTTTATAACATCCAAAATAAATAAAATGTTGAATCTGATCAGTTCTATTAGTGCCTGCCCATTTCACCTCATAATAAAATAACAGCAGTTTTCATAATAACAGTAGTAATTTTACCTGCTCCCATCTCCATTAAATATTATAGGTCTATGGAATGTTGTGATATAATTTGAAACCAAGCGATAACGCAATAGTTGATATTTCAAGAAATTAACTCTATCACTTATCAGTTTTGTCTCACTAGTAAATTAAGGAATGTACTTTTTTGTTTTAACTGAAATTATTGAGTTTAAAATATTAAAATATCACTACATTATCGATATTGGAGTACGCCACATCACATATAGCAATATTTTCTAACCCTACAGTAAAGCTTACTGAATAGAAATATTTCTCCCTCTTCCAGATCGCTCAACTCCGACATGAACTTTCTATGAGAGATGACCTCCTACAGTTTTATGCCAGCACTGAGGAGCTAGAAAACTCTGAAGCACATTCATCGTAAGCCTTTTTCTAATAACAAACAACACAGACTGGAATTTCCATTTTTATATAAAGCATTGTAATCCTCTCACGTTTACCAATGTGTCTTTGTTTATACAGGCTAAAAAGGAATGAATCATGCAGTTCTCTGAGCAACTTTGTCCACTATGACTTCCTTCAGAAGAAACTAAAGGGGTTAGAAGAGGAGAATCGCAAACTACGAATAGAGGTAGGCCACTCTTACAGTCAATAATATTTGTTCAGTTAGAGAAACGTGAATTAGATAATGTAGATAATGTAAAATTGCCTTGTGTTCTTTGACAGGCCAGCGAGCTCACAACTGAGACCAGTAATTACGAAGAGCAGGAACATGAGCTGATGATGGTCTGTGTGGAAGAGTTGTGTAAGTATCATTCATTCAGTGTTTCCCTTTCATAGAAGAGAGTATAGAGGCACCATAGTCTTAAATGTCTCCCCCATCGTCTAAAGCCAACCTGCACTGCATATTGGCATAAGAAAATCACACTTTGTTGCTCATTGTATTGACCCTAAACATAAAAAGGTAACTATAATATAAACATTTGTTGTGTCAACATAATGAACAAAATCTATGGGAAGCACATGATTGATTCCAGTAATTTCATATTGTTAAACTACTCAACTCTGTATGTATGTAAGTATGTATGTATGTCAATACTGTGTTAATAATGTGTTTTGTTACAGCGTCTGTGAATAAGCAGGTGGTGGACTTGTCAGAGGAGCTGGCGCGGAGAGTGGAGGATTCGGTTCGGCAGCAGGAAGAGATCAGCTCTCTGCTCGCTCAAATAGTGGATCTGCAGGCTCGATGTAAAGGGGTGAGAGACTAATATTTTATTTTATTTTTTTGTATTTTGACGTAGACTTAGACTTAGACAAAGTTTATTGATCCACAAGGGAAATTACTTGGACACAGTAGCTCACAAAATATAAATGGTAACATAAAAAATCTAGATGGTAACATAAAAATATATGGTTGCTCCAATTATATTAGTATATTAGTATTAATTTTAGCTATAATTGATTATATGCCACATGTTTGCACTTCTGCACTATATTAAAAGTTGCTATAACAAGTGGCCCTTTCCAGTTTACTGGGTTTGGATTCAAAAGTGGGTCATGGGAAAAATGAATATAATGCCAGTAAATTGCTGGAAACCTAGATAAATGTGTGTAAAGATTTTTATGCATACAGAATAAACCAAACATTGTTATATATACTCAGGTAAAATCTAATTAATATAGGTTCCACAATTAGAAAAATTCAAACTGACACACTATACCCATAAACCAGACGTGGAGGATTAGTTGTTTTTCCTGTCACTATATGTACAATAATCTTTTGAGCTTGCAAATAGAAAATACTTATATCTTTTTCTTTTTTTCTGTAGCTTACCCGTGAGAATGAGGAGCTAAACCAGCACCTTAATGCTGCTCGGGAGTGCCAGCATCAACTCAAATCAGAGGCAAGTCCTATTTAATAATAACTTTCTTTTTAATACAGGGGTTATTTCTTTAAGCCATTATTTGTTTAACGTATGATTAACTGTGCTGCTTTTCTGTTTCTGCAGCTTAAGGACCTGCAGGACAAGTACTCTGAATGTGAGGACATGCTACAGGAAGCCAGGGAGGACATTAAAAACCTCAGAAACAAAAGCCTGCCTAACAGCACGGTGCAGCGCTACACGGCCCTGGCCTCTGTGCTCCCCATGGACTCTTTGGCAGCAGAGATAGAGGGCACATTTAGGAAAGGCCTGGACACGCCAGCGCCATCAGAGTACAAGTGAGCCACAAAACACAACAAATTACCATTCAAAAACTGCAACTACATGAAAACACCCTGCTAAAAGCATAAAGTGATGGTTGGAATAGGTCAACAAAGTGGATTTGACCTAGGTGACTACATTTTGAATTTGTGGAGAGAGCTAAAAATATTGAAAAAATGTAAAAAGAAAAAAATCTATATGTAAACCAAAAAACTCCTGACTAGTCATCACATGTAATGACCAGTACTTATGCAGATACAATATGGGCTTTAAGCGGTAACAAAAGTGTGGAACCATTCTTTACAGTGTACCCAACCCATATTGTGGTAATAATGTAATTTTGTTCACAATACATTAATGTAATACTTGCTATAGCTCAACATGTCTTAACTATTTGTTGTCTATTAACTATTTATTTCACAGTGGACTAATCTGTATTGCATGTTGTTGTTGTCAGGACCCACCCTTGGCGTGTGTTTGAAACAGTGAAGGTGGTGAACAAAGCGGTGAAGCTTCGTTCTCGCTGTAACTCGCCCGCTGTGCCCGGGTCCTCGCCCGCCTCTGCCTGGTCCAGCTGCACCAGCACCCCGCGGACCAGCTACTACGGGTCCGACAATGCCAGCTTCACCCTTGAAGAGAAACCCAGCAGTAACCACTCTAATAATAAAGAAGACAGCAGGTGCGTACCATGTGAATCTGTTGATGTTTCTGCACTGTGTTCTGGTATTGTTCATTTTTATTTCTTACATTAGTTTTATGTATATATAATAATACTTTTTGTAATTGCTATAATTGCTTGGCAAATTTAAAAGTCTTAACAAGTGAATTTCACTATTGAGAGATCAATAATGTTCCTATCTATCATACAATTCAGAATAATAATAATAATTATGATGATTTAACTGCGCCTTATGGACAAGTAGACAACATCATAATACAACCATGAACAATGCAAGTTAAAGCGTTTCTACTGGAACTAAACTATTTACATGCAGTGTGTTCTGTATCCACAAGGGGGTCTAAAGAGCTCTAACCTCATCTGAGCAACAGTTATTTAGCAAATGCTTGTTTTGTTCAGATTAGGTTTACCCATATGTTTTAGATTCAAAGTGTGCTTTATTTATTCATTTAATATATGAAGTATAACAAATTGTGCCTGTGGTTCATCTTATGATTTATGAATCAGTCCATTGTGGTAGCCTTGAAACTGTCCTTTGTCTCTTAGCCTATTATCCCTTCTTTTACAAGCAAATATAAAAATACATTAGAAGATTTAACCAACATATCGACATGTATACAAATATATAAATGTAAATCTTTGATTCTTCTCTGCAGTGCCAGTGGTCCCAAGCGTCTGGGTCAGCCAGGGACCCCTGGTGGTCAAGACCTGGAGGCTGCGCTGCAGTCCCTCTCAGCCCGGCAGCAGAGCCACTCTTCAGAGAGGCCCTTCTTCGACGTGGAACGAGAGCGTAAACTGCGCGCCTTGGCCCACAGTGAAGAGGCCGAGGGCTCCAGTGGGTTTCTGACTCCCAATGACAGCATCACCTCCAGTCCCGCCGCCTCCACCAGTACCAACTACTCTAACGGCAGCTCTCGCCACTCCTGCAGCTCCTCAGGGGGGTCCCGCTCCTACCTGCCCGATCGCCTGCAGATTGTCAAGCCTTTGGAAGGTAAACTATTCATTTAAAATGTTATCCTACCAAGTTTGAGGGTGTCATAGCTTAGTTACTCCATTAGAAGTTTACATATACTTTTACTATGTGATTAAGCCACATTGGAATGAAATCAAATTAAATGTGCTTAAGGCTGCTAGATTCTGGCAAAAATCATAACATAACTGATTACTTATATACTGTAAAATTCATCCTGAGAGAAAGTCTAAATAAAATGTAATAGTAATGTTTTAGAATACTTTCTGTTTTTGTAGCCTATCCAGATTAGTCTACAATGTGCACAGCCCTAGGTATACATACAGTGGGGCAAAAAAGTATTCAGCAGTTACAGAAAGTGCCCGTTTTCCCACTTAAAAAGATGAGAAGGGTCTGTCATTTTCATCATTGATACACTACACCTGTGAGAGACAAAATGTGAAAAAAAAATCCAGGAAATCAAATTGTGTGATTTTTAAAGAATTTATTTGTATAATGGAGGAAAAATAAGTATCTAGCACTAATAAAAATTCACCTCAATACTTTGTCATGTAACCTTGGTTTGCAATGACAGAGGTCAAACGTCTCCTGTAGGTCTTCACCAGGTTTGTACACTGTAGTAGGTATTTTGGCCTATTCTTCCATGCAGATCTTCTCTAGATCTGTGATGCTTTGGGGCTGTTGCTTGGCAACTTTCAACTCCCTCCACAGATTTTCTGTTGGATTGAGATCTGGAGACTGGCCAGGCCACACCAGAACCTTGAAATGGTTCTTATGGAGCCACTCCTTGGTTGCCTGGGCGGTGTATTTGGGATCATTGTCATGCTGGAAGATCCAGCCACGTATCATCTTCAATTCTCTTACTGATAGAAGGAAGTTTTTGCTCAAAATCTCACGATACATGTCCCCATTCATCCTCTCCTCAACACATATCAGTCGTCCTGTCCCCTTTGCAAAAACAGCCCCGAAACATGATGTTTCCACCCCCATGCTTCACAGTGGGTATGATGTTCTTGGGATGCGCATTCTTCTCCCTCCAAACACGGCGAGTGGCATTTATACCAAAAAGTTCTATTTTGGTCTCATCTGACCACATCACATTGTCCCAATCCTCCTCTGGATCATCCAGATGGTCCCTGGCAAACTTTAGATGGGCCCAGTGCTGGCTTAAGCTAGGGAACCTTTTGAGCACTGCAGGATTTTAATCTATGACTTGTGAATGTTAGTAATAGTAACCTTTGTGACTGTAGTCCCAGCTCTTTTCATGGCATTTACCAGTTCCCCCGTGTAGTTCTGGGATTATTCCTCACCGTTCTCAAGACCATTTGTACCCCATGAGGTGAGATTTTGGGGGGAGCCCCAGGTCGAGGGAGATTGTCAGTGATGTTATTTTTTCCATTTTCTAATAATTGCTCCAACAGTTGATCTCTTCTCACAAAGCTGCTGGGCTATTGTACATTGGCTCATCCCTGCCTTGTACAGGTCTACAATTTTGTCTCTGGTGTCCTTAGACAGCTCTCTGTTCTTCATCATGGTGGATTTTGCAGTCTAAGTGTTTGAGGGTGTGGACAGGCGTCTTTTATAGATAATGAGTTCAAACTGGTGCAATTAACACAGGTAATGAGTGGAGGATAAATGAGCTTCTTAAAGAAGAAGTAAGAGGCCTGTGAGAGACAGAATTCTTGCTTTTTTATAGCTGCCAAATACTTATTTTCCCCCATTATACAAATAAATTCTTTAAAAATCACACAGTTTGATTTCCTGGATTTTTTTTCACATTCTGTCTCTCACAGTTGAAGTGTATCAATGATGAAAATTGCAGACCTTTCTCATCTTTTTGAGTGGGAAAACGGGCCCTTTCTATAACTGCTAAATACTTTTTTGCCCCACTGTATTTTTACAGTAATTTGAAATAACTATGTTTGTTGTTTTGTGTAGGTTCGGTGACTCTGCACCAGTGGCAGCAGCTGGCCAAACCAAACCTCGGGGGGATCCTGCACCCTCGTCCTGGGGTTCTGACTAAAGACTTCAGAGAGCTGGAGGTCGACATCCAACACGTCTACAGCCTCAATGACCTGGAGGAGGATGAGCCTGACTTGTCTCCTTTCACAACCACCCATGGACTGGGTAATACTCTGCTTTTATATATATATATATACATATACATATATATATATACATATACATATATATATATATATATATATATATATATATATATATATATATATATATATATATATATATATATATATATATATATATATATATATATATATGTATATATATATATATATATATATATATATATATGTATATATATATATATGTATATGTATATATATATATATGTATATATATATGTTTTATAACTGTTTTTCATGTAACCTCCTTCTTCCTCACATTGTTATTCATTACTGTTCATATAACCATTTTATGTAGGACAGTGGTTCTCAAATGTTTTATGCCTAGTACAAACAGATAAAATATCTGGCTTTCCAAGTACCTCAAGGATGTTCATCAAATTAATCCAAACCAGGACTAAATGATGACTAAAATGGTGTAAATCTGGCCTAAACTAGGACAAAGCACAACTACAGTGTGTATGTATCTATTAAAACTAAACTGAACAAGATTACCTCAACTACCCCCAGAAGGTATCCCATGTACCACTTGAGAACTACTGGTGCAGAGGTGTTGTCCTCTTGTAGTAAATGTAGTGAATGTGTCTCTCCATCATCTCACAGTCTCATCGTCCAGTCCCAACCTCCCTCAGACCGCCCCCACTCAAACCATCACCACCTGCCAAGCCCTGCACCCCGCCCTCCTCATCCCATCCTTCTCCACTAGGTAAGAGGCATAATGTATTAGGGGTACATTCATGCATTTGTTTGACTGTGTTGTTAAAGGTGATTTGAGTGACAATAGTTAAAGGCTCACTGTGTAACTTTTCTGGTGGGAAGGGGAATGTCCCACAGTATGTCAGGTGTCTCTTTGCTAATATATACCTTGGAAAAAAAAAAAACATTCTTACTGTGAACGGTAAGTTTAAAGCCATACTCTTGAACTTTTCAAGCAAAACAATAGCATCTCCATGGAAACAAGGTAGCGGATCCCCACCATTTACAGTGCACCTTTAAGCAAAACAAATCATTTACTTTCCCCTTCGTACAAAAATTATGCTTTCGTTCAGTTTCAGCGAACTCTAACCTTTTTAAATTCACTCCCACAGCAGCAAAAAACGCTTGTCCAGACTCTTTCTCCAACTTTAGATGTGAAGATGTCAAAGTAAGAGTCAGTCATCGCAGATAATCATTTAATAACACCACATTATTGTGTTTGTTTTATTAGCATACCTATAGCACTGTGTGCAGTGTGTATGATTTAGGCCATTCAGTATTCATTTTTACGACATTCAATTTGGATAATTTTGTTCAAATGTATAGAGCACTTTTAAGGCACTCTTGTTTTCTCAGTATGAGAACATTGCTTTTATATATATTATATATATATTTGGCTCAAAAAACATGTAAATAGGGCACAAAGTCATGCACACAGCCCATTATAGAACTAAATATAGTTCTATACTAACCAGTTCTTTCTGTATTGATAGAGTGCAAGTCACCATACTAACATAGACATTCATTCACACCTTTTTGATATAATATCTCGTTCACATTGTCTGTATATATATATTGTAACTTGTCTAATGTAATAGTGTTTGTTTTTTTTCTTTGGGTCTAACAATTTTGTCCAACCCCAACTCAAGTCTTGTTTCAGTTACAGCATGCCCCTAACCACACATTTAAATGTATACAATTTTTATTTTTACTAATTTGAATATTCTTTTCCAGCCTTCACACTTTCAGCCTGCCACCTCATAGGAACTGTGAGCACATGAGCACTGCTTACCCTTCCCAGCAGCTGCACTTTGACCTGGGACCCTGGACTACCCCAGCCCACCTCACTGCTTCCAACACGCCCACATCGCCATCTATAGGACTTGTTCAGCTACTACAAGAACGGGGCATCTCGGCATTGCCCCAACCGCATCACCAAAACTACACACATGTAACTAAAGACTTCAACATAAGGGAGAAATTGGTGAGGAAACCAGGAGGCACTTTTAGCTTGAATTTGGTGGAAAAGCTACAGAGCCTTGGACTGCACCGAGTGGCAGCTTTGGGGATGACGGACCCTGAACCTCCTCCTCACATTTGATTTCTTTTAATCATGTTATGTGATTGAATGTGTCTTGAAAACTGAAGCCACTTTGAGCTTGAGGCATATGCTGTAGATTTTTTTTCTTTTATGGTGTAGCATCCTCTTCTCAGGATCTTATTTTTGATAACCTCAGTCACAGCATTTCATCTTTTATACACAAAATATGTAACAATAATATTTCCGGTTTGTTATTTTCGGTATTTAAATGTCTATTGCCTTTCACTAAAATACCTATTTTATTTTTAAGAAGAATCAATATTGCCAACATAAACAGCTAACAAAAGCGAAGCTAACACTAAACGGCACTAATTTAGATTTTGGTCTTCCTGCTTTAGAGCTGCTATGGGAAAAGCATGATGTACATAAAGTTTTTGTACTAAAGAAGCACTGCATTGAGAATAAGTGATAGTATTAGTAAGTAAATATTGGTAATAATGAATGTTAATATTTGTAAGTTGTCTAATCTATAGAGTTATATCTGTGTCTAACCAACTCCATTCACATCAGGTGTAAAAATGCTGGTAATAATAAAACAAAACAAACAAACAAACAAACAAACAAACAAGAAAAAACAAAAAAAAAAACAAAAACAAAAAAAACAAAAAACAAAAAACAAGCAACTAATTATTCCACTGCTGTATTCAGTTTCATCAGGCATTTAAATAATGCTGGACATATGGACAAATCATATTGGGCATTTAGGCTTACTGTTCATTTTTGAATAAGAAAATACCAATAATAGGCAATAGGCTGTAAACATGTACAAAAACATGCATGTTTCTGTATCTTTCTTTTAAATATCAACTGTAGCATTAAGGCATAGGATTTTGTTGTTGAAAAGGGAAAAATAATCACAAACACTCTGCCCACTCTGCACTACTGATCTGGATCAGTGTCACAGCGGTATATGTGTGTAAAACATGCATCTGTGAATAAAACGTTCAAATCTGGTTTCCATCTCAAGTTTATGGACACATACACATATCTGAATAATGCTCAGTGAATGAGGAACTAATCATGCCTGTGTAATTGCTTGCATTTGTAATTTGATTAAAATAAGTTAATAAAGCATATTGTTATTCAGGTAGGAATAAAATACAACACTAACCTGATAATATGGTTTCAGCTTCCTATAGGCAACATTTTGAGTACTAAAGCCCATTCAAAGGATGTATTTTGTTTGTAATTCTTAATTGCTATGGCAACAGTGGTAGATTTTCCAACACTCTGAAACCTATGGGTAGTTTACTCTTTATTTAGACAGAAACGGTTTACTGCAAATTGTACAATCATATTTATTTAAAAATTGCTCATTATTTATTCCAGATATTATTTTTAACTTTAATAATTGTATCATTTTCAGAAATGACAAATAAAAACACTTGGACTTTTTTTCATATTATTAGATTAAATCATTAACACTGACGATTTTAAATATTTTTGTCTATAGTGAAAAAAACAGGTAAGCCAGACCTCCGCAGTTTAACAAAACCAACAGCTCAAAATACAACATTTGTTTATTTCAATCTGAGCAAATTAACGTTCCTTTTACAAAATGTGAGTGAAAATCAAACCACATCTCCAGTTCTTTAGTTAAGGCATTTCTGCATCCCGGCGTCCAAAGTCCACCCAGCCTTGGTAGTCCCGGTCAGACATGCAGTCCGAATTAATCAACTCTGGAAAATATTTACAATTTTTATCACCAATCAAAAGTATTTAGCGTGAAGATCTAACCATTTGATGGCCTTACAATAGTATGCCATCATATATCCACTGGACCTTGTTACAAAAGGCGCCTGTATACCACCCACCCACAGACGGACACATACCTGAGATGGCATGCATGAGCTGTTTGGCCATAATCTCACGATCGTCCTCGGAAAGACGTGAGCGCCTCTCAACGCCAGGGTCTTTGACAGTGTCCAGTCTCGAGAAGATCTTCTGTAGGATATTGTCCCCCGCTGTCTGCTTTTCAGGTGAAGCTGCACTGGACACAAGAAGTGAGGCCAGTAGGGCAAAAACTCCAAGTCCTTTGCTGTGCATGTCTGAAAATACAACACATAATTCAACCATTGCACAGTGTTCGGGATAGAGGATGACGAGACACAGTAGCTTGTTTGTGAAAATTACCTGATTTCTATTCTTACATGCTGTACTGTACATAACAATCGGTATCATCATTATTTATTATAGGCCTATAAATTTTTTTTTTTTTCATCTTGATTTTGATTCACATCCCAAGAGCTGCACCTTCAAACTACTTATCACAATTTAGCCCTTGTATTTTCTACTGTCATAATATAATCCCAGATATGCTGTAATAAAATATAGGCTACAGTTTGCTGATGCATAAGAAGAAAGTTGCGCCTGCACAGTGAACTATCCAGAAACAGAAAGAGACAAGCACACAATAGTAATCTCAAATTTACTCTACCTGTGTGGAGCTGTGCAATGATTTTACAAGTTGATCCAAGTAGACTGGTGCTTTAGGGACACGGCGAAGTCCATCTTATATACCCCAGATATGATAATGTTAATGTGTCCTAAAATCAAAGACGCTGATAAGACAGTTGATTACCAAGCTTTGGATTGATCTGGGATAGAGGTTGTGCGTAAAGGAAACTATGGACCACTGCATCCACAAATGCACTGAGCTTTTACTTGGAATAGCCTTTTTCCTCAACTATAAAACCAGTCAATGTGTTTGCACTTGAAATCCAATACACATAAAAAAGATCACTTACCCAATACACCGAGCAGGTAATGTGCACATGACCATTATCAGTTGCTTCATTAATTGCTCAATAGACAGTACATTAAAAAACGTGCATTCTTACTATGTGGACACAGAGCTGAACTGTGGCCTAACTTGTCTTGGTGTCACTTTACTTGTCTTCTTGGAGATAAGGTTTTGTGTCTATACTAGAGACAAAGAATCTCCATTTAGCCAAGCAGAGCAGACTCTCCACCACCAATAGGGGTCATAGTGCACATTTAAAATGATGAAGTTCACATGGCAGTCAATATATGCTGGTATATGCCGGTAGCTTATTGATAATATCATGTATAGTTTGATTTGTTGGCTTTTCAACTGAACACACATTGACTCACCATCTGTGTCTGTGCTCATTAATGTCGTTGGCCCAATCAACGGGCGACCAAAGGCTCAGGGGGCTACAAGACCCACTGTCACCTGACCTGAACCTGCGAGGTGTATGACGTCATCACAAAATAAATAAATTATATATATATATATGTATGTATATATATATATATATATATATATATATATATATATATATATATATATATATATATATATATATATATATATATATATATATATATATATATATATATATATATATATTTTATTTATTTATTTCAAAATGTAATTAATTAGGTGTGACTTGTTTTCCAAGTCTAAGGCCTCATGTTAAACTCAAGTCCCAAGTCCTAAGCTTTGAGTTTCATTTCATTTTTTCATTTATATGATTTCTGTGAATGGTTCTTCTCAAAAAATAAGTCCTTGTTGCAAATACAGACATTGGGAGGGACATGTTCCACTTTGTTCCCATAAAAAACACTGAAGGTTCTATCAGCTGTAGAGAGAAAAAAACACACCAATTCAAGTCGTCTCAAGTCACAAGATTCTAAGTCCGAATCAAGTCAAGTCTCGAGACATTGGTCTTCAAGCCCAAGTCTTAGTCCATTTTATCAAGTCAAGTCTCAAAATAGTGGCTCAAGTCTGACTCAAGTCCAAGTCATGACTTGCAAGTCCACACCTCTGCTATTTATGTTCTGTTGTTCTGTCAGGCCTACTGAATACAGTCTAGTGTTAGAGGCTATACTAATGTTAGTTTACACAATAGCCTGTGACTGTCCCAAAAATCTTTGTGTTAGACATACTTACTTTTCGACGTCAAGATGAGACAGGAGAGAAAAATATTACATTTATTTGAAATTCTTTGTTAGTTTATTTTATATTTGTGCTTGAGTTTCCCAAAAGCAGTCTCATAGGCTAGAGTATAGACCCTACACCATACTTTTTTAGCTGCTGACAGAGGCGAGTGCTCAATTTTATTTTTTTTAGAATTAAGCGTCACTTTTGACACTGTTGACCATGCAATTTTAATGAACCGCCTCAAAAACTGGGTTGGCATCCAACACACTGCACTCGATTGGCTTTATTCCTATCTTTTATACAGAACCTTTGCGGTCTATTTATATGCTCCCCTTAGAACACGTTATAGCCATAATGTGTCCTTCCACTGCTATGCTGACGACACACAGATCTACCTCCCACTGAGACCAAACGGCCCTGGGAGCCTGGCTGCTGTGTTAAACTGCTTCAATGACGTGAACAGTTGGATGGCACAAAACTTCCTATAACAACAGTTCCAAATCCGAAATCATTTTACTCAATCCTCCCCAATCCACCTCCCATATCAGCAATCGTCTCTGCCTTCTCGCTCCCAACATCACCCCTGCTGCCAGAAACCTCGGCATAATTTTTGACTCTCATATCAACTTCCACCTTCATATCAAAAAAGTTTTCTCCACCTCCGTACAATTAGTAAAATCAAACCTATCCTCCGGCCTAACCTAACGGCCTAATTGTAATTGTTCACCCCAAAACATTTGTGCTCAATGTCAAGTGAGCCCAAAAACTGTGACAAATTTCAAGACACACAAAATTCAAGAACGCCAAAATAGGAATTATACAAATACTCCGCATTACAAAATCTAAAAAAAATGGCGTGACAGTGCCCTCTGGAAAATCAAAATACATGCGCCTATGGCTATACCCAAAAAATGAACTTTGTCATAGACAAACCAAATTCGGGTGGTGGATTGGTCTTGTCGTTTCAAACCAAAAAAATATATTACGCGGTTGCTAGGCAACCAACAGGAAGTCGGCCATATTGGACCAATCATGTGACTGGGCACCGAAGGCTCATTTTCCTGTCCTCGTACTTTAACAAACTCGTCAAAGGGTTTTTAACCCAGCCTCACCAGAATCATTCTGTGTCAACTAGACAAGTGGGACATTAAAGGTTGTTAAAAGCGTTCTAAAAGACTGAACGGTGTTTCCGTGACAACAGCACAAATTTCGGCGCCCCCTAGGGAGATTGCATGGAAATTTTATGTCGGCATACAAAATTTGGAACACACATTCGTGACATGGTCTCGATCAAAAAACTCAATGACGCTCCCACGCCATCTCCCATCGTGTTGCCATGGCAGCAGCCCAAACATCTGTCCTCGCCAATAGGACGCCTGACAAAAACTTTGGCGTAACCAGACCAAACTTTGTACACAGATGCATCATGGGAATAGGAACAAGTATAAAAAAGTATATTATCCCGTTGCTAGGCAACCAACAGGAAGTCAGTCATATTGAATAGACCATGTGAAAAAAGTCAGTGACGCCCACATGCCATCGTTTTGCCATGGCAATAGGCCAAAAGTCTGCCATTGCCAATGTGACATCCTGACAAAAACTTTGGCATAGCCAGTCCAAATTTGGTACACAGATGCATGATGGGAATAGGGACAAAAAATATACTGTGACCACGCCCCCTCCCAAACCAAAGTTCGCCATCTTGGATTAATCATGTGACAAATGTCATAATGTAATCCTATGTAGACATCTAATTCTGCCACATTTTCATTTATGAAACTTTTAAGACAAGCACAACTGCAAATGTAGGCATATCTTCAAAAAGATGCTTTAGTGCCCTGGTTAAAAGTTGAGACACACATAAAAATTATAATGGAGAAAATAACGCTGCCCAAAAAGAGAACAGTTTGTGTGCCACAGCACACCACAGCCCAATTGGCCTAGAAAAAAGGGGAGGAATAGGGCGCGTTAGTGCCTCGCTACGAGTGCTCTGGCTGGCGGCAAGTGAGGGCTGATCATTGCCACTTGCGGCTATATTTATTATTATTATCATTTAATAATACACCACCATCACTCACGCAAACACACAGCCCTTTCATACTAGGCTTTTGTCAAAAAGGTATACCAATGCAATGCATGCATAAATCAAAATGTTATGTCCAAACATTTACTCAGAAGAACTTCGTACTTGTTTGCATACAAGAGATTACTGTATCGTATGAGCTAATTTCTACACAACACACATTGGAAGTGCACAGAATGTCCTCCAGGTGTCGTTGTTGCTTTGAACTCCAGTGTTAATAAACATAATCCAGTGTTGGAGTGACCAGAGAATAAGAAACACATTTAATAAAGAAGGGATATGCAAAAAAATGTAGTGAAAGAGAATGTTCTTTATGATATAAGAAATGACTAAAACTATTTAAAATATACAGAATAACACAGTACTATCACATATTGGTCTCAGATCAAATAGGAGATAAAATGGACCTACATACAATGTACTGGCAGCAGTGGCATACCTTCTGCTTGAAAAGAAGGTTTTATTTTGAAGTTTGCATTTTTCACTTAAAGTTTGAAAAAGAAAGTAAATATCAGGTGGAACTCATTTTTATTTGTGGTAACTTGTCAAACCACTTTCTGATCTAAGGAATGCTAACTTTTGCATTGCAGCTCACAATAAGCTCACTGTAGCTCACTGTCTTCTTTTTTATGAATCAAGCATTTACAACCTGTTAAACTATTGTGCATGGCCAGACTTGAAGCTGGAGTTTCATTCATGTCTATCAAAGATCAGTGTACAGTTATTATATTACTTAATTGCTTTGAATGCAAGATTATTTTAATGGTGCACTATGCACTACTTATCTGGGGGTCTGCTAGCTGGTTGTTTCTGTGGACATAGCTTATCCTTGAACGGCATTCAAATATCTACCCATCAGTGTTAATTTTGACAAGGAATTTTAATTTAGTTTTAGTCTTAGTCTTTTGACTAAAATTACTTTTAATTTTAGTCGTTTTAGTCATCAGATTTGTTTTAGTTTTAGTCGACTAAAATGAAAACAGTTTTAGTCGACTAAAATTACAATAGATTTAGTCGACTAAAAGCTTTTCACACGTATCAATTTTTACCTCTTACATTGAACATAAAACTATACTTTCTTGAAATTGGGATATTAATATGCAAACATTTCACACTTTATATTTAAACACAACTGTTTTTATTGAAAATGTGTTTCAATGTTTAAATGGAAAAGCAGTAGCAGTAGCAGACCGTCTTTTTTTCCCAATCCCAGTCACCAGCATCTTCTCTTAGCACTTGTTGCTCCTCTGTCCTCCTCATGTTTCTCGGCGGGGCGCATTAGCTTTTCAGCACCGCGCAACAACGCGCGCTGTGATTGGCTCTTTAGCGCAGCGGCCGCTCGTGCCTCTCTCTCTTCTCCTGAGGAGTCCTGACACTTATTCGTCACCATGGATCTATTATTCGTCACAGGTTATATTTTCGTTTCGTCTTTTATTTGTTGACGATTTGTTGTCCGTCTATTTCGTCATCGTTTTAGTCATTTAAAAGTAATTTTTATTTAGTTTTCGTCTCGTTTTCGTCCGCAAAAAACCTTCGTTGACGAAATTATTTCGTCATAGTTTTCGTCAACGAAATTAACACTGCTACCCATTCATTAGATAATTAATAGATAATAGTACTTAATGATTAAACCACTGATTGAAAAACAAGCAGTGAATGAGGTCATCTCTCCATAGAGTTTAATGCCACACTGCGGAACATTGCAGAGCAATAACATCTCCATAAATGTTATGACAAACTTAATAGCTGTTTTGTAAAAGTCAAGAGGTAATGCCATCTTCTATTGGCTCACCTCTTTTAGGAGTTGGTCTAAAGCTAAAAGCATGTGCAGTAACAATCATTATTATTAACTATCCACAACAGAATATCAGTGAGGAAAAAAGATGTTATTTGCCAACCAGGACTATTGATCAAACAAAAAGAAAATGAGGAAAAAAAGAGAACAAGAGAATCTAATGTTGTGTTATTTTAGATGAAGTTGAAAGTTCTTCATGACATAGTGTTATAGGGTGTTGCCATAACCTGTAGGCTATAACAACATGCTGAAACCAGTTTGGGCCTGAATCAAGGCACACAAGGATGTTGGAGCTTTACCAAAAATGCTGTGTGCCATTGAGTTATGACAGGTCCCACTCTCATTAATTCTTTACGAGAGAAGAGGAGGTATGTTCTTAACCTGAGCTGATACTGAGCGAAAACTACGCCCACATAAAACATCTCTGCTGCAGAACACACTTTTCCTGTTTTAGGGCCTTGAGGCACTTCGTACCTGGACCTGAAAATGTCCTGCTCCAAATGAAAAGTAGATAGTGCGTGTGACACTGTAAAAATGTCAGGGGGATTTATAGAGGGGGCTTTGGCAAAAGCTCAGCAAATTTAGATGCTGCCTGTTGCACCACAGACTTGTGCAAAGCTTTAACGGTCATAAGCATGATTCAAACTCACATGAGGAATTGAAGGAGAGCCTGTACACAGCATAAACTAATGCATTAGTTCAGTCTCATAAACAAATCAACTGCCCTACCCTACAAATTCAAGTATTTACTATGCGATGATATATTTGTCAATAAACTAAAGCAAATACCCCATACAGTTTAAAGATCAGTTAGTTTCAAAAGTGTCACTTTAAAGATATGCAAAATAATACTATTGAGTACAGTATATTTATAATAAAAACAATCAAAAGGCTGTAAAATATACACAATTAAAAATGAAAAGCCTAGAAATGTGCACAGCTTTGTTTTTTCAAAACGTTAGTAATCTGTTTCACAGTTGTTTCACACACATCTATCTTCTGATGGCTCATTATTTATTTCAATTTTCAGTCTGTATTATTTATTTCTGTTTGCACAGGATACATGTAGTACTTTTTATGTAGTACATTTAGTACACTCATATTTGTGTGCAGGTGCATATTACTGTAATGGTACCATAGTCACACCTTAATGCCACACATATTTTTTAAGTTACTTAACTGAAGGTTTATCTAAAATGTATTATTTTATTTTTGTAAAAAGATAAATTACATTAAAAAAATCTGAGATTCTGAGATCATTAAATATTCCAAATGTATATTTCATAGAGTTTTTGACAAAGACCTTCACCAAGTGTGATCAGAATGTGCAGCCTGACTGAGTGAGTGTTGTGAATTCATGTTAAACTTTCCATTCCACTGCAGTGCCACTCCCATTGAGTGAAAGTGTCAAACAAAAGACAGGATTTAGCAGTAATACAGAAAAGCTCCCATTTGATCTGTGAAACCACAAATTATTTTTGTAAATCACATAAAAGTAGTCCCTGAAGTAGTACTTGATGTTATTCAAATAATCAGCGTAAACAGACGTATAAAGTGAATATATATTTTGTAGTTTTTATGATAAACCAGGGGTGAGTTGATGAAGGATTTGGCTGACCAAAAATTGCCGACATGTGTCATAGAATTGTCTTTATAGACTGGTAAATTATAAATGGGCTGCATTACATCACTATTCAAAATAATGGTTGTAATCCCACTTTATCTGTATTGTTATATCTAAAAACCCTCAATTGTTACTTGTAGCCCTCAAGAAAATGTTTTATTTTATGCATCTAGAGCAAGGTTGCACGCTAAAATCATCACACGGAAACACATTCATGCAGCCACATACAACAAATGTGTAGGACTGAGCTCACAACCACCAAGACGAAAATACACAAAGATATATTAGATGATTTTGTTTTTGCCATGACATCAATACTCATTAAGTTAAATAGTGTTAATATGTGCTATTATGCTGAATTTTGACAGTTGTGTAACCCTTGGGGGCATGTAATAAAAGTAGAAGACAAGTATCTGCTTGTTCTTGCTTTGGCTTGATGCAAATGTTGAAACGTGTTGTTCCAAGAAAAAAACGTAAGAACATTCCAGTAAATATGCGTGTGCCAAGTATCAACTACCACAAGCAGTTTTACAAATGGACCATTTTGATGTAATTATATTGAATTTTTGTATAAAGGTCTTTATTCTGGGTAACTGCAGTTATTCAGTGAACCTGTGCCTCTTTGTGTTAAGAAATCATTGTGAACTGGAATGGAGAATGATATTGATAAAAAATATGAGGAGAAAATAGAGAAGAACAAGGATTTAGTTTAACTATATGGAAAATACAGCATACCTGTATTTTCTCTGTATAGAGGTGTCTCTGTGAGAGGTGTGTGTGTTTTGAATTGAATGATGGCTCAATAGAGTAATAAGCAGGTAAAGCTTTAGTGCTGAGCTGCAATTCATTAAAAACATGACAGTAAAATGTAAAGTGCAAAAAGAGCTTTCCATATGTTTGTTTCTAATTGCAGTGAGAAATGATAGGTGGGACAGCCCAATATTGGTTGATGCCCCTCCTCAAAAGTGGTTCTACAAGCTCCAGCCCACAGAGGAGGGAGGGAACTTTGCAAAAGAGCAGGATATAAAGATGACAGAAGGTCCACTCTGCATCAGTCAGCCTTTACTCTCCAAGACAGGCAGATCTCTGAGCAAACTTCAACAATGTCTTTTTCTTTCATCGGCAGTGGAGGTAGTGTCAGGGCCGGCGGGCGCCAGTACTCTCACAGTGTCCATGGTGGGAGCAGTGGTCTGAAGATGTCCTCAGCTACTCGCACCTTCAGCTCTGGAGGTGGTGCTGCATTTGGCATGAGTGGTGGTGGTTTTGGAGACGACCTTTCAATCTGTGCCAATGAGAAACAGACCATGCAGAACCTGAACGACCGTCTGGCCAGCTACCTGGAGAAAGTACGCAAGCTAGAGGCTGCCAATGCTGAACTAGAGCTCAAGATCCGCCAGTTCTTGGAGGGTAAAGCCTCTCCTTCACAACGAGACTACTCTGCATTCTATGCTACCATTGCTGACTTGCAAGGAAAGGTATGTTCATTATCAGAGAAATATTATTTTTCATGTTCTCTATAATCTTACAAAAACATCAATACTTAACAGATCCAGGATGCCACTCGTATCAACGGAGGCATCTATTTGTCCATTGACAATGCAAAGCTGGCTGCAGATGACTTCAAAACTAAGTAAGTATCAACCTTACTTTTGCTGTTTGTTTGTTTTTTTTTTGTATTTTTAGCATCATAGATAGACATTTGTTTCTGTAATTTCCAAGATATGAGAACGAGCTCACCATGCGCCAGTCAGTGGAGGCAGACATCGCAGGCCTGAAGAGGATGCTCGATGAACTGACCTTGGCCAGATCCGACCTTGAAATGCAGATTGAGGGTCTCAAGGAGGAGCTGATCTTCCTCAAGAAGAACCATGAGGAGGTGGGTGGAGAAAACATCCTTTGTATTGTACTGAATTTAGATTAATATAGAAAAATAGAAAAATATTTTTGTAAAATGGATTTTATTCTCTTCAGGAAATGGCGGCAATGAGGAGTCAAGTGGGTGGACAGGTTAATGTGGAGGTGGACGCTAAACCTCAGATGGACCTTGGCAGTGTCATGGCTGAAATGCGTGAACAGTACGAGGCCGCAGCTGCCAAGAACCAGAGAGAACTTGAACAATGGTTCAACGCTAAAGTAAGACTTTAGCAGTGATACATGCTCACAGTTGATTGTTCTTGTAAACTGTAAACACACCCTGTATTTTATCAATTACAGACAGAAGAACTAAACAAAGAAGTAGCAACAAGCCAGGAAACCTTAATAACATCCAAATCAGAAATCTCAGAACTTCGTCGCACACTTCAAGGCCTGGAGATTGAGCTTCAGTCACAACTCAGCATGGTAAAGTCACTGGTTGTGGTGGACAAGTAAGATGTATTCATGACTATGTCTTTAACATGATCTAATTTCATTCCTTCAGAAAGCGGCTCTTGAAGGAACCTTAGCAGAAACAGAGGCACGGTATTCCATGAAGCTCCAGGGTATGCAGATGCAGGTGACAAATCTGGAAGCTCAGCTCACCGGGCTGCGCGCAGACATAGAGCGACAGACCCAGGAGTACAACATGCTGCTTGACATCAAGACCAGGCTGGAGATGGAAATCTCAGAGTACAGAAGGCTGCTAGATGGAGAGGGAAGGTGAGACTCACATGACTCACATGAAATATGAGCTTTAGTCATAATCATAAACACTGAGCTAAATTTTTATTTTTCCTTGAGCAGCAGCAGCAGCTCCACTTCTACTACAAGGACCACCACCAGGGTTGTTGTGGTCACGGAGGAATCTGTGGACGGCAAAGTGATATCTACAACGCAAAGTACTACATAAAGCTGAACTCAGCTCTAACAGCACATGCAAATGAAAAATAAAGTTTTAGTGCTGACTCATTACATTGTTTGACTTTTTAATGTGCCTCACTGTGTAATAATGAACATGTGTAAAGCATGGCTGGCTCATTTGAAGACTGACAAACAGACTGTCAGCTGTGTACTGTGTAAACAGATGGCCTGGATGCCAATTGCAGCCTTTTCCTATAAGACCAATTACACAAGAAATGGTGACCTGACTGTACATAGCACCAAATCAAAAGCTACAGGAAAAATTTAGAGGCCATAAAAATGTTCTACGCCACCTTGGACAATCCACCTCATATTCATGATGTTATCAGCAGAAAAGCTGATGCAAAAGCTCTAAGGTGGTGGCGCAGACACATGCAGCGGCTGCTCTCTGTCCCAGCGCTACAGTGTTTTCGTGTGTTTTGTCGTGCAAACGACATTGTTTTTGTTCGTCGTCGTCTTTGTCATGTGAGCCTGCTCAAAGTCGCACATACAGCCGGGAGTTTCTGCTCAACATTAGCAGAAACAACACAATAAGGAACTCATACGTCGAAGGGCTATGGAACAGCGGTCTGTTCCGGAAGCACTTACCACCACCGACCCCGACTCCTAGATCTCACTCGCAGTGGAAGCGTCACAAGCGGTGTGAGAGGAAAAGAAGAGGGGTAAGTGCAGAGGAATCTGAAACAGGCTAGCTGCAAACCCACACAAGCCTGCAATCCCCACCATCGTACTGTCTAATGTACGCTCACTGGACAACAAGCTGGACCACGTACGTTTACTTCAGGCCACTCTAAAGTCAGTGAGAGAGTTGTGTTCTTGTATTTGTGGAAACATGGCTCAACGACAGCATTCCCGACGGTGCCATACAACTCAACCAGCTAACATGCTATTGGGCAGACAGAACTCTCGTCGAAGGGGGTAAGACTCGCGGTGGGGGACTCTGTGTTTATATCAACAATGCCTGGTATCGGGATGCTGTCGTGGTCTGTAAACACTGTTCACCACTGCCAGAGACTATGATCATCAAGTGCAGACCTTTCTACCTGCCGAGGGAATTCACAGCCATACTACTTGTTGCTGTTTATATCCCTCCTAGCTCCAACCATAACAACAGGAACGAGGCACTTAACGAACTGTACCAGCACGTCAGTGAGCAGCAAACTGCACATCCAGATGCCTTTCTCGTTCTGGCAGGTGATTTCAACCACACAGACCCAAAGTCTGCACACATCAGAAACACATCAACTTTCCTACAAGGGAAAACAACATCTTGGACAATGTTTACACTACCCAGAGGGGAGACTACAAAGCCCTCCCCCTCCCCCACCTTGGTGCCTCTGACAACATTACTGCTATGCTAATGCCAGCATACAGGCCACTTGTCAAAGTCACCAAACCGGTTCAGAAGCAGATACGTGTGTGACCAGAAGGGTCTTCAGAGGCACTGCAAGACTGCTTCTCCACCACAGACTGGGAGATATTCAAACATGTTGCCACTCACGACAACACCACAGATCTACAGGAATACACAGAGACTGTCACTGCCTACATCTCGAAGTGCATCGATGATGTCACAGACACCAGGACCATCACTGTTCGGGCCAACCAGAAGCCATGGCTCATAGAGGAGGTCTACAGGCTGCTGAGGGTAAGGAATGCTGCCTTCAGAGCTGGAGACGAGGTGGGCCTAAGGACAGCAAGGGCAAACCTGTCACGTGGCATCATAGAGGCTAAGAGACAATACTCTAAGAAAATAGCACAGCACTTTAATGACAGCAGAGACACGCGGAGTCTGTGGCAGGGGATACAGACCATAACGGACTACAAGCCAATGCCACAGACTGCCGACAGCTCCACCTCCCTATTGAACGAGCTGAACGAGTTCTTTGCTTACTTTGAGGCACACAACAGCACCCCAGCACAGAAGACTCCACCCCCTCCAGGTGACCAGGTGCTGACACTATCCCTGGACAGCATGAGAAGATCTCTCAGCAGGATCAACACACACAAAGCTCCGGGACTGGACAACATCCCTGGTCGTGTACTGAGAGACTGTGCTGCGGAACTCACAGATGTCTTCACAGACATCTTCAACACATCTTTGAGCCAGGCTGTCATCCCCACATGCCTCAAAACCTCCACCATCATTCCCGTGCCGAAGAAGTCGTCTCCATCCTGCCTTAACGACTACCGTCCGGTTGCGCTCACCCCCATCCTCATGAAGTGCTTTGAACGGCTAGTCATGCAACACATTAAGACATTTCTCCCCTCCACCCTGGACCCATTTCAATTTGCATACAGGTCAAACCACTCAACCGGTGATGCTATCTCAACAACCCTCCACTCAGCCTTTACACACCTGGACACCAGAGACTCATATGTTAGAATGCTTTTCATTGACTTCAGTTCAGCATTCAACACAACTGTCCCCCAGCAACTCATAATCAAACTAGAAAAGCACTCAGAGAGCGCAGACCTCCGCCAAGCAGCTCAGTTTTCAAAGTGATCCAGAATCCAGGATTTCTTCTGGATCATCACCAAAATTTAATCATCTGTTGGATTTACCATTAGGAACATTTCCTGAAAATTTCATCAAGATCCGTCCATAACTTTTTGAGTTCTCTTGCTAACAAACAAACAAACAAACAAACAAACAAACAAACAAACAAACAGACAGACTCAGGTGAAAACATAACCTCCTTGGTGGAGGTAACTAGACAGGCTGGGGATCAACACCTCGATATGCAACTGGCTGCTGGATTTCCTGACAGGAAGACCGCAGGCAGTACGGGTTGGCAGCAACACCTCCAGCACCATCACACTGAACACAGGGTCTCCCCAAGGATGTGTGCTGAGCCCCCTCCTCTTCACTCTGCTGACCCACGATTGCACACCATCACACAGCTCCAACCTCTTCATCAAGTTTGCCGACGATACAACTGTGTGGGGTCATATCAGCAACAATGATGAGACACTACAGGATCTGATCTGCTTGGTCAAGTAGTGCAGTAACAACAACCTTTCCCTGAACGTGAAGAAGACAAAGGAGATCGTCGTTGATTTCAAGAGAGAACACACACACAGCACGTCCCCCTCACCATCAACGGAGCTGCTGTGGAGAGAGTAAGCAGCACCAAGTTTCTGGATGTGCATATCTCTGAGGACCTCTCCTGGTCAAAGAACACTGCATCACTGGCCAGTAAAGCCCAACAGCGACTCTACTTCCCCCGCAAGCTTAAGAGAGCCAGAGCCCCAGCTCTCATCATGAGGACCTTCTACAGAGGCACCATAGAGAGCATCCTCACCAGCTGCATCACTGTGTGGTATGGCACGTGTACCGTGTCCTGCCTGAAAAAGCTACACTGACTAGTGAGAGCAGCTGAGAGGATCGTGGGGGTCTCTCTCCCCTCTCTGCAGGACATCTACCGCACCCGCCTCACCCACAAGGCCCTCTGCATTGTGAGTGATCCCACCCACCCATCCAACAGCCTCTTCAGTCTGCTGCCATCAGGAAAGAGACTGAGGAGCCTCCGGGCTAGGACCAGCAGACTGAAAGACAGCTTCATCCACCAAGCTGACAGGATGCTGAACTCTCTCCCTGCCTTGCCCTCCCTCCCCCCTCGGACGCCCACACTCACCACTTCCCTCTCCTGTTGTTCCTAGATGCAAGTGTCCCAGTCTGGTGAACTTACCTAACCTACCTTACTCCTGCGGAGTTCCTCTCCCACTGCTCCACAGAATTTTTTTTTTTTTAATGGACAACTCTTTGCATTACAACTAGAGACACTGCTGCCTGTGGAGTTCCTGTCCCACTGCTCCACAGTAATTTTTAATGCACACTCTGTTTTGCACTATAACTAATGACACTGCTGCTTAAATGACACCATTTGAGCTTTAACACGCTACACATTGGGTGTTTTTACTTATTTGTATTATATACAAACCTATTGTACTTGTTGCTATGTGCATATGTTATGTTTTTGTCATCATGTTTATTGTCATGTCTATAAGATGTTAAATGTTCACTGTGGGCCTAGGGAGCGCTGCAATTTCAAATCCTGTGTGTGCAACCTGTACTGTATATATGGTTTTTGACAATAAAGCTGACTTTGAACTTTGAACTAGAATTTATTCTCCGAATTTGATGCAGATCCGATAATGTAGTTGTTTCATGTCTATGGTAGGGGGCGCTTTAGCGTTCACTTTTCATATACTTTACATTGTATTATATTCAGGCTGAGAACACGCATTAGTGATTCAAATTTCAGCACGATTGGACTAAGCATGTGCGTGTAAGTGTTCACTTTTCATGTACTTTATATAGTTTTATAATCAGGTCAAAATCAAACATTAGTGATTAAAGTTTCAGCGCAATAGAACAAAGCATGTGCGTGTAATAATTTTTAAACTATTTTTTTGGGCAGTCCTTGCACCCCTGCTGGCCAACTGTGAAAATTGCCCCATGTCCGTAATATATTTATTTGCTTGTAATCATGCATAGAATTTATTCCCCGAATTTGGTCCAAATCCAGTAATGTTGACGTTTCATGTCTGTGCTAGGGGGCGCTATAGTGTTCACTTTTATTATATTTCATATTTCATTACATTCGGGCCGCAATTGTGATTTGAATTTGAGCTCTCTAGGGCCTAGAGAGCCGTAAGGAGTATCCCAAAACGTGGAAGATTTATGTGAACCTATGTCTGTAGATGTGACATGTCAAATCTGAGCTCATTTGGACTAAAAACCAGGGACTTGAATCTTTTTGCACACACCCAAGTCAAAACGGCGGTGAATTTTTGATCCTATATGGCCGACTTCCTGTTCATCACTGGGCAGTGTGACAATGACCTTTTTTGTTTGTCTCCTTGAGCTCTATCACTATTCCGAATTTCGTCAGCCTACGCCAAAATATACTTTTCAGCTGTCTATAGACTTTGAAATTTTGCATTTTCAAGGGGGCGCTGTCGAGTGGGGTCACTTTGGGCATTGTCGCGATGCCCATTTTATCAAATTTTTCTCTGGACCGGTCGATCTGATACCCCCATGTAGGACTTTTCGTCGATGTTTAGGGCCTCAAAATCGCGATCATTTGCAAGGAAAAATAATAATAGAGCGTAAGAAACCGACGAAGAACAATAGCGGTATTGCCAATAATAATAATAAAATAATGCATCAGTTTTATATAGCGCTTTTCTGGACATTCAAAGACGCTTTACAGAGCATTATTCATTCATTCCACACTTGGTGGTGATAAGCTACAATTGTAGCCACAGCTGCCCTGGGGCAGACTGACAGAAGCGAGGCTGCCAATCTGCACCATCGGCCTCTCCGACCACCACCATCACTCACTCACACACCACTTTCATACTAGGCAATGTGGGTGAAGTGCCTTGCCTAAGGACACAACAACAGTTTTTGCGACTGTTGCCTCACTGGTTAGGCACCCAGGCCCAGCCTTGCTTAGCTTCTGAGATCTTTGACAAGCTGGTATTTATTGAGTAATCCTGCAGTTTATGGTCGTCTCCTTCACAGTTCTGACTGAAACTGTTCCGCATGTCTGTGCACTGACGGCGAAGAAATCATGTAATTCACTCTCATTATTGATCATTCACTTTCTATAGTCAGGCGTCGCCCTCTGCTGTCAACAGTGGGAACTTTTTGTTACCAACTTGATTATATACTCAATCCCAGTTTTTATTTTAGACTCCTCCAGAAATTATGTTGAATAGCTATACAAATATGGACAGGTCAGTGTCTTAGGAACAAAAGGATGCCATCTCTTTTAATGGAAATAAACAACATGTGCACTGCAGTGGCAACCGAGACAACCCTTAAAACAAGACTGGGACTGGTTTTGCATGTGGAGGTCTTTTTTGGCTGTTTTTTCTCTACTGCTGGCTTTGGCTAGAGTGATTATCACTACTGGGAGTATGAGGCCATTTCTTAACCCTACAGACGTTGCACAGAATGTCCAACTTCTCCAGGATGGCACATGGATGTGCTGTTGCAAGATTTAGACAATGATTTATCTTAAAACTAATCAAATTAAACATGAGTGACCCTTACCTGACATGGGTGTTATTTTAAATAGACTGCGTGGATTTCACCTTAATTCTGAAATATCTGGAAAGCTGGTTTACTTTTCAGCTTCTTATATCATCAAGAAAGGTCCTTGGGGATGTTTATGACAAAAATTCTTTATTATAAATTCCGGTACCTATAACTTTTACTGATACTGACAGTATAAATGAAGAGAAACTGATGAAATAGTGAAAATAGGATGTGCTTTGACAAATGTCCAGATGTTGTAGCTGCATAGCAGGCTAAATCACTGATGTCAATGTAATAAACACACAAAAATCATTGATGTAACTACAATCCACATTTCTAAACAGTCAGTTAACTTTACACATATTAACAGTGTTAGCAAAAAGGATTGGAATCGTTTCTCTTCAGTCTACCCTTTCTCTGCCCTGTTAATAGACAATACTTAATAATATTTAATTGACAATACACAAACTTACAGTTTTTGAATCGTTATGAGGCTATGGACATTATCATTCAAATAAAACCAAATAAAGACAAAAATACTATTGTAAAAATACATTCATTCTTTAATTAATGTCCAGTTTGAGTAGCTGCTAGCCCATTTAGTTGCAAAAATCCACTTTCTGGAGCTTTGTGAATCCGGTAAAAGGCTCAGGCTTTCTTCTATCATTGATAATGTGGTTCATCCCAGTGCGCAACATGAATTCACAATCTCTGAAACTCTGATAAAGTTTGTTCATTGCAGCCCACACCGTTATCTTTTATGGGAATTCTCAGCCACAGTCATTTCCAATATGGGATTTGGAGGTGCATGTAGTATAGTATGGCAGTCGACGCGTCGACACTTGTGTCGAGCTCACCAAGCGACGCCTGTATCGAGCTGTGTCGCTGTGTGTGTCACATTAAGAAAAGTCACATGACCGATACATCTACTGTATCGTTTGGTGTGTCTCGTGTCGGGAGCGATGAGGCAGCTCATGTAGAGCGAAGCGCACGAAGCTCAAATCTGTCGCTGTTCATCGCCACAGAACCACAGGGAAACAGATCAGTCCCAAGTGGAGCTCACTACAAATTTCTTGAAAGAACTATATTATTTTACTTTTATTTTACTATAATTTTCACAAGCATTCATCTTGTCATGTATTACGTATTTGCCTACTTTATATAGGCTGTGATTTGCTTTAATGAGACTGCATTACCATCTTGAGCAGTACATTCATTTGTTGGATATCACAACTATCAAATGAAATGTTAACGTGTCTGAATGAACCAACCCTGTGCTGTGTTAATGCTTCTGCATACAGAAGTGTTGGAAATGTGTTACACTTACACACACCTTGAGGCTTCATCTACCCATCACTAGGTACATGCCGGGATTGCATGACAACTGCAGGAGCTCTATAGTGCTGTAAAAATGTAAAAATGGAGGGGCTGAGCTTTCAGCTGATCACCACTGGTTGTGAGTTGGAACCAGTGACTGAGGTGGAATGCAGAAAAAATCTCTATCAAAGTACGAGGCACACAGTAGTTCACTTCTGCAGGCCAACCAAACTGCTTTTCTAATTCTTTTTTGCCTTCTGCTATTAAACTGCTCAATTCTGATGGCAGTGTTTTTTGAAGTTATTTGCATTGTTATATATTGCTGTACTGAGTTCAACTTGTGGACTGTAATGGACCGACACACTGTGTTTGTGAGGAGTGAAAACTGCTCTAAGAATGCTGCAAATTGCCCTCTGAACCTGAATCCAAACCCCCCAGTGCGCCCTTCAGTGCTGGCCATAACATTTATAATACATGTCTTTTTAAACAGAGTGAGTTAAAGACAAATTGCTGAACACTCTTTAAAAACTGACTTTAGTCAAAATGTCATGACTAACTCACAAATTGATCCATATAATCTAGTAGGCCAATATCCAAAGTTTTTGTCCTTTCATTTACCAAAACTAATAAAATACTAATATAACATGTGTTATAATGAATTCAGATGAAAAATAAGATAAAGGACAGAAATAGTCTGCACTCAACTTTATTTCATATTTGCAAGTGGTGCTAGTACTGGATTCAGGTTGAAGTGGTAGAGGTTGACACCACTTGGCCGTCCACAGTTTCCTCCGTGAACACAAGAATCTTGGTCTTTGAAGAAGAGCCACCACTAGGAAGAGAAACAGAGACATGTGATGGTTTTAGATTAAAGATTAGGCTCAAATTTCTTCTGATGTCTGCGAGTCTCACCTTCCCTCTCCATCCAGCAGCCTTCTGTACTCTGAGATTTCCTTCTCCAGCCTGGTCTTGATGTCAAGCAGCATGTTGTACTCCTGGGTCTGTGCCTCTATGTTAGCACGTAGTTCTGTGAGCTGAGCTTCCAGATTTGTGACCTGCATCTGCATACCTTGGAGCCGCATGGCATACCGCGCCTCTGTCTCTGCTAAGCTTCCCTCAAGAGCCGCTTTCTAAACAGACAGACACAACAAATATAACGGTAAAATATAAAATACTTGTCAGTTTCCCGTATGTGATCCTACTTACCATGCTGAGTTGTGACTGAAGCTCAATTTGCAGGCTTTGAAGTGTGTTTCGGAGTTCATTTATTTCAGTTTTTGAACTTTGTATGATTGCTTCGGTAGTTGCTACTTCTTGTTTCAGTGGTTCTGTCTGTGTTAAAGGAATGTGTTGTGATATTTGAAACCAAAAGCACCAATTTAACAAATGGGTTCAAAGTATTAACCTGCTCTAAAATCTTACTTTAGCGTTGAACCAAACTTCTAGGTCTTTCTTATTCTTCGCAGCCACAGCCTCGTACTGTTCACGGATTTCATCCATGACAGCCTTAAGGTCGACCTGAGGCGTAGCGTCCACCTCCACGTTAACCTGTCCACCCACTTGACTCCTCATTGCCGCCATTTCCTGTAGAGAGAGAAATAAGTGAAGATTAAAAGATAACAGTCAGTGCTTCACCTCTAAACTATCCAATATTGTTAAAAACAGTTTAACATTGACAAAAAAGTGAAAAATGAAAAAAAAGGATTTTTGTTTAACTTTTAAATATGCCACATATTTGTTAAAAACTTGTCCACATTTTTTGAACACAAAGGATGTTTTCTCCACCCACCTCCTCATGGTTCTTCTTGAGGAAGATCAGCTCCTCCTTGAGACCCTCAATCTGCATTTCAAGGTCGGATCTGGCCAAGGTCAGTTCATCGAGCATCCTCTTCAGGCCTGCGATGTCTGCCTCCACTGACTGGCGCATGGCGAGCTCGTTCTCATATCTGGGACATTAATTCATTACTTGCCATAGAACTATAGTTTATTGCTGAGACACTAGTTGAGGTTGCCTACTTTGTTCTGAAATCATCTGCTGCCAGCTTTGCATTGTCAACTGCCAAGTAGATGCCAGCGTTGACACTTGTGGCATCCTGGATCTGTGTGAATAAAAACAAATAAAAATAATCTTAAAACAAAAAATGCACAGAAAGACATTTTCCTATTGATATTACCTACCTTTCCCTGCAATTCAGCGATGGTAGCAAAGTATGGTGAGTAGTCTCGTGCAGTAGGAGAGGTTTTACCCTCCAAGAACTGGCGGATCTTGAGCTCTAGTTCAGCATTGGCAGCCTCTAGCTTGCGTACTTTCTCCAGGTAGCTGGCCAGACGGTCGTTCAGGTTCTGCATGGTCTGTTTCTCATTGGCACTGACTGAAAGCTCGTCAAAGCCACCAAACCCACCGCCGAACCCACCGCCAGCTCCACCAGCAAAACCCCCACCCAAGCCAAATCCAGAACCTCCACCCAAGCCATATCCAGCACTCCCACCTGCACCATATCCAGCACCACCTCCAGAGCTGAAGGTGCGAGTAGCTGAGGACATTCTCAGGCCACCACCCCCTGCTCCATGGACACTGTGGGCGTACGGGCGCCCGCCGATCCTTCCACCGCCCCCAGCGCTGTAAGACTGTTTGGAGAAGGAGTAGGATGCCATTGTTGAAGGCTGCTCAGAGATCTGCCTGTCTTGGAGAGTCACTGATGACTGGTACAATGTGCTCTCTGCTGTTTTTATATCCTATGCATCTGAAAAGATCCCCACCCACCCTCCCTCCAGGCCTCTGTCCCAGCATCACTTCTCACAGTCATGAAGAATCTGATGCCAAAGAATGTGCCAAGATTTTCTCAACTGCCTGCAGCAAAACACTAAAGTATACGCCTTTTCAACACCAAATTATAAAAAACTATTTGATTACCTTTTTTGCACAGGGCATATGCTCAAACTACACCTTTTGTTATCTTAATGCATGTGAAATGAATATGCCCCTTGGTTGACCTTTCATATAGCCCAGAAAACAGTTAATTAAGATGGTACTTACTCATGTTATTTTTCTCCCAGGTACATTCGGCAGAGTTTGCAATACATTACTAGAGACACTTTCTGTTCTTGTGCACAAGATTACTGGAATGTTTTGTTCTGGCAATCCAATCTGTATCAAGCCAGAACAAGAACATGCATTTACTTGACTGCTTCTTTCCAACACACAGCTGAGAGTGTTTAACATTCAAAAGGTTGCTTTTATCTTTTGTCTTTGTTTGTATGTTGTTTTTTTTTTTTTTTTTTTTTTTTTTTTAAATTGTGATGGACTCTGCAGACTGCACCTCTTTACCTTCAGATAAACAGCACTGCTTATGTTATGTCAACTCTCAACCGAGAGAGGCTGCTCACATGCAGTCTTGCGGCACTAAAATCATCAATGATTTAGGAATGTGGATATTTTCATGAATCAGGGCTAAAGGATTGGAATTTTACCTAGTCCTGGAGGACAGAGCGGCTTACACAGGGATCCGCAAATGCCTGTGGGCAAAAGGGGGAGCAACGAGAAAGGGAGTGCTTAAATATTCCGCCAGCTCAGCGCCACGAAACTGCAGGTAAGAGCACCTTCAGCATAGACCCTCACAGCCAGTCTTGCCACATTAAAAAACAAACAAACAAAAAATACAAAAACAAAAAAACAGCGTCAAGTACAGACGGAGTGACGGACACAGAGACGCAAGATACTAAGTCGGAATATAGCGAAAATAATTAGAAGACTTTATTACTCATCTTTCCTAGTGGCAAATTTAACGCACAGCATCTCATCCACATAGAAATCCATAGAAATTGTCCTCCGCAAATAATGACGCCCAGTCCACAAAACTGCGCTATTAATCAAGTTTGAGGCATTCTTTGAAAGTCAAAAGTCGAGAGTAGATCCTCACATGTGTCTGTTACATCCACGCAGCGTGCGGATCGGGGTGAAGCTGCAGAATAGCAATAGCGACTGTACTTATTGTGTACTTTATCAACAATCTTTAATGCCCTGTTCCCACCAATAGTGAATTAAGCAAAAAAAAATAAAAAAAATCAAAAAAAAATCGCGTCAAGCGCCCCTAGTTGGACGTTTAATTATTGTGAGTCACTCACTTCATTCGCGCATCAAGGACACTCGAGTTTGGGAATTTGGTATTTTTGGTATATCTGCTCTATTCGCTCTGTACGCTCCAGAAGGATCAAGTGTGGCTGCGCGGTGCCGTCTGCGTCTGTTGTTTTCATTTTGAAAAAGGGCGGACTTCGTCCAGCGGGTTACGACGCTTTATTTAATGTGGAGGAGACGTGAACCAAGGCGTGCTCAGCGCCGTTTTTGGGTTCAACCAATCCTCCAGCAGCACTCCTGTCCCAGGGAGATCTACCAGAGCAATGCTGTCACTGCATCTGGTTGTCTGATGACCTCCTGCCTTTATTTTCTCTGACCAACCCAATGCATAAACCCTGCACCACATAAATCTCTATTACATAACAGTATGACATTGTAAGTGCTTTATATTTGTACTTTACTAATTCCTCTTGATTTTTATTAAAAAATATATATTTAAAATATCCTTGAGATGTATGTAAAATCCCTCAGTCGTCCAGGTAGAATCCATGGCAAAAAAAGGAGAAAATTTAATTTGTCAACTGGACATAGTTTATTTGGTTGAATACGTTTCGCAGCTCATCCAAGCTGCTTCCTCAGTTCTGGTCAGATGCTGGCGGACACTGCTTTATATCTGCCTGAAGGGAGGAGCTTAATTACAATGAAAATTACTCTGAGACAACACATATTTAAATACAGTTTCAGTTGATCAGGTGATACAATATGGAGTTGTTAACAGTTTCTGTTAGTCATGTGAGTCTATTCAATATGGAGTGGGAGTGGGGGAGTAGTTAGCATAACCATTCAGGGCCATGATGGGTGTTTTCACACCTTTGGACCTGACCTGGCTAGTCCCATTGTTTTCCCAGTTTGTTTAGATTTAGGTTTGAGGATAGAGTTATAGATGGGAGACAAATGATGTCTGAGACCCCCATTTCTGTTCAAGGAAGGATTCTCTTTCTTGACAAAAATAGCTTCTTTAACTCCCCTCTCAAACCAGTTCTTTTCTCTGGCCAAGATCTGGACCTCGCTGTCCTCAAAGGAGTGGCCTGTGGCTTTTAGGTGGAGATGTATGGCAGATTGCGGCCCACCCTGGTTTTCCCGTCTGTGTTGGTACATCCTTTTGTGAAGTGGCTGTTTTGTTTCTCCAATGTAGCGCTCACTGCAGTCTTCACTACACTGAATGGAGTAGACCACATTGCTTTGTTTGTGGCTCGGTGTTTTGTCCTTAGGATGGACCAGTTTTTGTCCTAAAGTGTTTGTGGGTTTGAAATAGACTGGGATTTCATGTTGTCTGAAGATCCTCTGTAGTTTTTCGGAAACGCCAGCCAGGTAAGGAATAGTTACACCCTTTCTCCTGGGCTCTGGTTCTCTGTTGTCCTGTTTCTTTGCTCTCTTCGTTTTATTGAAAGCCCATTTAGGATATCCACAAACGGAGAGGGCTTTCTCCACGTGTTGTTCTTCTTTCTCCTTTCCCTCTGCGCTTGTAGGAACCACTTGGGCCCTGTGATGTAATGTCCGAATGACTCCCAGTTTGTGCTGAAGTGGGTGGTGTGAATCAAAAAGCAGATATTGGTCGGTGTGTGTGGGCTTCCTGAAGACCTCTACCTGGAGTCGCCGGTCTTCTCTTATCGTTACTGCACAATCTAAGAAGGCCAATGTGTTGTCCTTGGCATCTTCACGTGTGAATTTGATGTTCGGATCTACAGAATTGATGTGTGCAGTAAAAGGTTCCAAATCTTGAATTTTGATTTTTGAGAAATTATCATCAACATAACGATACCAGTGTGTGGGTGGAGTGCCTGGATATGAGGCCAGGGCATTCTGTTCAAATTGTTCCATGTATAAGTTTGCAATGATAGGGGAGACCGGTGAGCCCATTGCACAGCCGTGGATTTGCTTGTAGAAGTTTCCTCTGAACTGGAAATAGGTGGTACTTAAACAAATTTCCAGCAGTTGGCAGATTTGGTCGGGTGAAAGTTTGGTTCTCTCTTCTAGCTTGGTATCCTCCAGTAGTCTCCTCCTTGCTGCCTCCACCGCTACCGATGTAGGGATACAAGTGAAAAGAGAGGTCACATCAAAGGAAACCATTGTCTCATCCAGGTCAAACTGGAGATGCTTGATTTTGTTCACAAATTCGGCTGTGTTCTCAATGTGGTGCTCCGTGTTACCCACCAGCGGAGCCAAGATGGTTTTTAGGTGTTTGGCCACATTGTACGTGATGGAGTCTGTGCTGCATACAATGGGTCTGAGTGGTACTCCTTGTTTGTGGATCTTTGGGAGGCCATAGATGCCGGGGATGGCGTCACCAGGGTACAGTCTGTAATATAGCTGTCGATCAATGACTTCTTCCTTCTCCAACTTCTGCAAGCAATCAATGATCTTCTTTTTGTACACATTGGTGGGATCCCGTTTTAGTAATTCGTAGGTTGTGGTGTCACTGAGTAGGCTGTTAACCTTAGCCTCATAATCAGCTGAGTTCAGGATCACAGTGCATCTCCCTTTGTCAGCTGGGAGGATGTTGATGCTGTGGTCCTTCTCCAGAGCAGCGATGGCCTTCCTTTCCTCCGGTGTTACATTGGAGGGTGGAGGTTTGGCATTGCTCAGTGCAGCTGTTAATTTCAGTCTAAGGTCTCCAGCTTCTGTCTCCGTGAGTTTGTTGTTCCTGATGGCAGTTTCTGCTGCTGTGATGTAATCCACCGTGGGGATGCGGTTAGGAGTCACAGAAAAATTCAGTCCTTTGGAAAGTACTTCTTTCTCTGCCTTAGTGAGCACCCGGTTGGAAAGATTTTTCACCCAGCGTTCTTTGTGCAATGCTTGGCTAGGTTTATCCTCCTTCCTTTTGTTACTCCGATCCTTGGGGTTAGTTTGATGGTGATTTTGGAGTTGTGTAAACTTTCTTATGTGCCGTTCTTTGGTTTTGTTGTGTTGTCTCAACTGTCCCGTGGCTATAAAGTCGTTAATCCTTTGAAACATTTCTTCTGGGACTAGCACCGTTAATCTGTTTAATAAATTGTCTATTTCAAATTTTAAGTTTTCAATGTCATAATTGAGACGGCTGATTCTAAGGCTGAGCATCCCTCTCAGGTAACGCTGGGTTAACCTGGCTGCCCTATGCCCTGGTTCCGGTGATTTCTTCTGTAAAGCCTTGGGAATAAGTTGGTTCTGTCGACATCTCAGGTTAAAGCGTAAATGATTCCTCTTCTCTGCTAACCTTTTAGTGTCCTTTTCCAGCTTTCTTACCAGTCCAACGATGGTTGGCTCGTAGTTGTTCTTAAGATGTATGTAAAATCCCTCAGTCGTCCAGGTAGAATCCATGGCAAAAAAAGGAGAAAATTTAATTTGTCAACTGGACATAGTTTATTTGGTTGAATACGTTTCGCAGCTCATCCAAGCTGCTTCCTCAGTTCTGGTCAGATGCTGGCGGACACTGCTTTATATCTGCCTGAAGGGAGGAGCTTAATTACAATGAAAATTATTCTGAGACAACACATATTTAAATACAGTTTCAGTTGATCAGGTGATACAATATGGAGTTGTTAACAGTTTCTGTTAGTCATGTGAGTCTATTCAATATGGAGTGGGAGTGGGGGAGTAGTTAGCATATCCATTCAGGGCCATGATGGGTGTTTTCACACCTTTGGACCTGACCTGGCTAGTCCCATTGTTTTCCCAGTTTGTTTAGATTTAGGTTTGAGGATAGAGTTATAGATGGGAGACAAATGATGTCTGAGACCCCCATTTCTGTTCAAGGAAGGATTCTCTTTCTTGACAAAAATAGCTTCTTTAACTCCCCTCTCAAACCAGTTCTTTTCTCTGGCCAAGATCTGGACCTCGCTGTCCTCAAAGGAGTGGCCTGTGGCTTTTAGGTGGAGATGTACGGCAGATTGCGGCCCACCCTGGTTTTCCCGTCTGTGTTGATACATCCTTTTGTGAAGTGGCTGTTTTGTTTCTCCAATGTAGCGCTCACTGCAGTCTTCACTACACTGAATGGAGTAGACCACATTGCTTTGTTTGTGGCTCGGTGTTTTGTCCTTAGGATGGACCAGTTTTTGTCTTAAAGTGTTTGTGGGTTTGAAATAGACTGGGATTTCATGTTGTCTGAAGATCCTCTGTAGTTTTTCGGAAACGCCAGCCAGGTAAGGAATAGTTACACCCTTTCTCCTGGGCTCTGGTTCTCTGTTGTCCTGTTTCTTTGCTCTCTTCGTTTTATTGAAAGCCCATTTAGGATATCCACAAACGGAGAGGGCTTTCTCCACGTGTTGTTCTTCTTTCTCCTTTCCCTCTGCGCTTGTAGGAACCACTTGGGCCCTGTGATGTAATGTCCGAATGACTCCCAGTTTGTGCTGAAGTGGGTGGTGTGAATCAAAAAGCAGATATTGGTCGGTGTGTGTGGGCTTCCTGAAGACCTCTACCTGGAGTCGCCGGTCTTCTCTTATCGTTACTGCACACCATGAGTCCATTCTTTTATATGTGTTTGATTCTCCGCAATGCCCACTTGTCCTGGGGTTTCCCTGGTTGAAGCTGCACAACCCTATTATTGACTGGTCTGCTAGCAAAGTTGTAAGTTGGAGTACATTTTGTCATGCTACTTGCCTGCATTCTGCCATTCCACCAACAGAGGGAGCCAAAAGAGCCTAAACCTCCTGATTTACCCACTGTCCCCACAGAGTACCATGATTTGGCCGAAGTCTTCAGTAAGGAAAGGGCTCTCTCCCTGCCACCACATCGTCTTTACAATTGCACCATTGATCTGCTACTGGACATCTGTACAATCTCTCCCGGCCTGAGAGGGAAGCTGTGGAGACTTACCTCAAAGCCTTTCTTGCTGCAGCTATCATACGTCCGTCATCTTCTGTTGATGCAGGGTTCTTTTTTTGTGGACAAAAAAGATAAGACTTTAAGGCCATGTATTGACTATCAAGGTTTGAACAACATTACTATCCACTTCCTCTGATTTCTTCAGCCTTTGAACCACTCCTGGGGGCCACCACCTTTACTAAACTGGATTTACGGAACGCTTATCACCTGGTTCGCATAAGAGAGATGAATGGAAGACAGCGTTCAATACTCCCTTGGGCCATTTCGAATATCTGGCCATGCCTTTTGGATTAACTAATAGTCCAGCTGTTTTTCAACCTCTGATTAATGATGTCCTCAGAGATTTTCTAAATGGCAAAGAAAATCTGCCATTTGGACAAAGAATGGATCTGGGCTGGAGTATTGTGAGCTTTGGCATTCCATGTCTTGATTATGGAGATGCCTTTGGAGTGAGCCACCAAGTCATCGTGAAGCAAGTGGTGCCAGGTGTTCAGCCCACTTCCAAGTTCACCAGTGAAGTGCATTGTGTGTGCAGAACTCAAATAAAAGAAATGGTCTCACCTGCTGACAAAATCAAAATGCTGGAGTCTGATTTCACGGAAAGGGCTGCAGAAAATGTTAAGATCTCCCTAGAAGATCTCAGGTTCCTGATGAAGATGAAGGAAGGCATTAGGCTCAAAGAGGATGGGCATTTCGAGATACCACTTCCAATTAAGAGTGATAAGCCTAACTTGGTTCAGATGCTTGGAAAGAAAGCTGAGAAGAAAAAAGGAATACTACATGGATTACAAGAAGTTCATGGAGGAAATCATGGCTCACGGTGAGGCTGAGAAGGTTCCTGAGCAAGACATCGACAAGACCCTGGCATGGTACATCCCACACCATGGGGTGTACCACCCACAAAAGCCAGGAAAGATTTGCGTTGTCTTTGATGGCTCCGCTAAGTTTCAACTAACATCCATTAACAACCATCTTTTGATCAGCCCAGAGCTTGCAAACACCTTGCTCAGAGTCCTGTGTCGTTTTCGCAGAGGCCCGGTGGCTATAATGTACGATACTGAACATATGTTCCACCAGTTTCATGTGTGCGCTGCTGACTAAGACTACCTAAGGTTCTTATGGTGGGATAATAGCGACCTTGACACCCCAGTATCCATCTACAGGATGAAAGTTCACCTGTGTAGTGCGGCCTCTTTCCCAGGCTGTGTTAATTACGGCCTTAAGCACCTGGCAACTGAAGAAGAAGGATGCTTCGGTGAAAACAAACTTCTATGTTGACGATGGGCTAGCAAGTGTCGATACGGAAAGCCAAGCAATACAGCCCGTCACAGAGGCTTGTGAACTCACGCAGCGCCGTCAATCTTCGGTTACACATGTTTATCTCAAACAGCATCAAGGTCTTAGATTCACTTCCAAAGGAAGAATGTGCAGTAGCTGCCAAAAATAGTTCCAGTTCCAGTTAGACTTAGACTTAGATAAACTTTATTGATCCACAAGGGAAATTATTTGGATACAGTAGTTCACTCATCACAATTGAATATAATAACAGCGAGTAACAAAAATAGATGGTATAGCAAAAGGATAGCAAGAGATAGGTGTCAAATGAGACATAATTATAAAAATAAAGATACATGTATATGTACAAGTCAAAATAAAATAGAAAAATAAGTAATAAACTATAAAATAAACTATAAAATCACAGCTATATACAAGAGACAGAACGACAGTGCAAATACCTTGCTGATTGACAGGGCATAGGTTATCCATTACTTGAGATTAAGTTGTTGTACAGTTGTAGGGAGTATTATCTGTTACATAAGACTGAGTTGTTGTACAACTGTATGGAGTATGGTATGAATGTAGTCCTGTATCTCTCACTGTCTGAGTGGAGCTGTAGGAGCCTGTTGGAGAATGAGCTCCTCTGTCCCTCTATAGTCTGGTGCAATGGGTGAGCAGTGTCCATGATGGAGAGCAGTTTGTCCAGTGTCCTCCTGTCTCTCACTGTGACAAATGTCTCCAGCTCACAGCTGATCACATGACCCGCTTTACGGATCAGTTTGTTAATCCGCCCAATGTCCCTTTTACTGGTGACGCTCCCCCAGCAGACCACAACGAAGTACAGGGCGCTGTCCACCAGACTAGTAGATCTCCAGTAACTTGCTGCACACATTGAAAGACCTGTGTTTTCTCAGGAAGCAGAGTCTGCTCATGCTCTTCTTGTAGACAGTCCACTATTTCCACGTCCTGGCCCTGGATGGTAATGGGCTCCACTGGTGTCCTCTTTCTCTTGAAGTCAATTACCACTTCCTTGGTCTTGTCAATGTTCAGGAGCAGATGGTTTGCCGGGGACCACTCCACAAATTTTGCAATCAGTGTCCTGTACTCCAACTCCTGTCCATCCCTGATACACCCTACCACTGCAGAGTCATCAGAGAACTTCTGCAGATGGCAGGACCCAGAGCTGTACTGGAAGTCAGAGGTGTTCAGAGTGAACAGGAACGGAGACAGGACTGTACCCTGGGGGGCTCCTACATTACTGACCACAGTGTCAGACAGGGTGGTCCCCTGTCGCACATACTGAGGCCTGCCTGATCCAGGAGACAATGGAGAAGCTTACACCCATCCTGAGCAGCTTCTCACTCATCAGAAAGGGCAGGATAGTGTTAAAGGCACTGGAGAAATTGAAGAAGAATATCCTCACAGAGCCCCCAACACTATCCAGGTGAGACTGAGCCTGCTGCAGAAAATAGATTAAAGCATCATCCACACTAATGTGGGCCTGATAGGAAACTGTAGAGGATCCAGGGATGGTGTCACCAGGGGTCTGAGCTGAGCCAGAACAAGCCTCTCAAACACTTTCATGACATGAGCTGTCAAAGCAACTGGTCAGAAGTCATTAAGTCCAGATGGGATAGGCTTCTTGGTCACTGGTACAATGCAGGAGGTCTTCTATAGCACCGATATCCTTTCAAGCTTCAGACTCAGTGTGAAGAGAAAGTGCAGGATCCCAGTGAGCTGTGCTGCACATGTCATCAGCACGCGGGGGTTGACTTGGTCCGGTCCAGGAGACTTGTTATGGTGAACTTTCTCCAATTGCCTTTTCACCTGCACAGGTGACAAAGACACTGAGCTGGGTTCCTCCGTGGGGGTGGGAGTAGGTGTGGGAGCAGAGGTGATGGGCAGATGAATGGTCGTCTCAGTGGTCTGTGGTGAGGTGTGGAATGGCGTCTGGGAGGTGTAGAGATGGGGGTGCCAGGGGATGAGAAACGATTAAAATTGATCTGTCTGGGCTATTGTCAGTTCAGAGTGACTGTTAAGGAAAATCCATTCACTCGAAGAGGAGTTTTGTCCACAGTTGCCTCTGGGTTCGATCCGCTTGGCTTGGCTTTGTTTCACCCTTCATATTGCTAGGAAAGCAGATCCTGCAGCAGATGTGTCAAGATAAACTCAGCAGGGACAACACCTTACCAGAAAGTCTTCAACCTCAGTGTGAATCTTGGCTGCTTGATCTGAGAAATTTAGCAAAGGTAAAGATTCAAAGATGCTACACTCAAAATAACTTTAAGGCTAAGTAATACGAACTGCAAGTGCATCTGGATATGGCATGTGTACCTACCTCAGAGCAGTCAGCACATCTGGTGAAGTCCACTGTTCCCTGGTAATGGGAAGATCAAGAGTTCCACCATTTAAAGTCACAACCATCCCATGAGTTGTCAGCTGCTGTAGTTGCTGTTCGCACTGATGATATGATGGAAAAGGAACTAGAAGTTGGACTCTCACAAGAAACCTACTGGGCAAATCCAAAGGTTGTCCTCGGAAACACAGGAAATGAAGCCAGGAGGTTCCATGTGTTTGTCACAAACAGAGTTGAACATATCAAACAAAGCACAGAGTCTACACAGTGGAGGTATGTGGCATCTGAGGAGAACCCGGCAGACCATGCCTCTAGCGGTCTTACAGCTCAACAACTTGTGACATCAAACTGGTTTAAAGGCCCAGACCTTCTCTGGCAAAAACTCATGTCCAGAGGTGAAGTCAAGGTGGGAGAGTTATCAAGCAGTGACCTGGAAGTAAAGAAGGTTCAAGTGTTCAAGACACAAGCCAAAGAACAAAGATCACTTCTGGATCGCTTGCACAAGTTCTACGACTGGTCAAGAATGATCAAAGCCATTGCTAGATTCAAGTGCCTTGCCAAAGAAGTGAAGGAACGTAAGAAAAGATCCTGTGAAGTTAGTAATCTTGAAGAAAGAAAGGAAGCAGAGCTGACAGTTATCAGAATGGTTCAAGATACTGCCTTCTCACATGAAATAAGGTCCCTTCAAAATCACACAGTAATCCAAACCAAAGACAAGGTCAATAAGCTATACAAGTTGAGTGCATTCCTGGATGATAAAGGCATACTTTGAGTTGGAGGACGTCTCACGCATGCTGCTTTACATTCTAGTATCAAGTATCCAGTGATCCTGCCAAGAGACAGCCATGTGTCAATGTTACTTGTCAAGCATTATCATGAGAAAACATATCATCAAGGACAAGGGATCACCATGAACAAGCGCTGCACAAATGGATATTGGATCCGCAGGTGCAGCAAGATTGTAGCCACGGATTGGTGCACTGCTATTAGCTCGAGATAACATGGTGCTTTCTGTATCATGATGTCATAATGACGTTTGAGATATCTTTAACTTTCAGTCTGTCTAGTCAAAACTGAATAACAGATATCTGCAATTGTCATTTATGATGTGTGACGAGTTGAATGTAATTTTCATTGACGTAACTGCAGATATCTGTAATTACGTTTTGCCAAGTCAAAATTGAATTGCAGATATCTCTAACTGTCATTTTGTCTAGTCAAAATTACATTGCAGATATCTCAAATCACAATTCCCACTGTCCAAAATGAAATTACGCTTAGTCGGAAAGACGTTGTTGATATCTACAATGTTAATTCCGGATAGTCAAACTTAGCGTTTAAATGTTAAAATGGCTTGCCATACCATGTTGTCTCGAGCTACTAGCAGTGCACCAATCCATCCAAAAAGCCATTTGTCCCTAAAGCTAAACAACCGTCAGTGTTAAAATTAGTTTTTGTTGTTAATATAATTTTCAACGAACGTTTCACTAGAGTGCATTAACAAAAAGACCCTAAGATGCATTTTGGTTATCTTACTGATAAATTCACTTTCTATTAACAGCCTATAGGTGCCATGTGGAAATGCCCGCTCCCACCCAAAGTGGGATCATTTGCATACAGATATCTGCGACGTCACTTCGCCTAGTCAAAACTACAATTCAAGATATCTGTAATTATATTTTGACTAGGCACAATGAAATTTACGGATATCACCATTTTCAGATATCTCTAATCAAAATTAATTACAAGATATCTAAAACTTGATATGAGATATCTTCAATTGAGGTGAATTAAAGATACCTTGAACTTGAGTTATGACTAGTCAGAATCAATCAATCATAGAATTACAGATATCTATAATTCATTTGCAGATATCTGTAACTTGTGTTGTGGATATCCACAACTGAATTGTGGATATCCGTAATATGAAACCCATACAAATGAATGGCAAAGGTGACATCATTTGCCTTGGGAAGAATGTCGTTGTGGATATCTGAAATGTTCTTTTTGACTGAGTTAGAGATATCAGCAATACATATTCAGCTTAGCGTTTCAATGTTAAAATGGCTTGCAATACGTATAGTGCACATGAGCACTGCTCTGTACAGTCTTGCACATCCTGCTCTGAGCGCTCTTGGAGCATATCAGTTGTGTGGGGCAAATGCAAGTCATGCAGTCACCCTCCTTGTGTGTTAATGGTTTAATCCTTGTCTGTGTGCAAAGCGGTAACATCAGAAACATTTATATGACAATAAATGTAGGCCTATTCCATAATCCGCGACACCAAATGCAGTAGACACCCATGAGACGAGAATGTGAGCGGTCAGCAGTAGCAGCGGTGAACACTCGTACCTCAGGTGAGAGACACGGGAGCAGACTGCCAGAACAGGCGGGAGCGGGTGCGACCAGGGGGAGAGCAGCGGTCAGCGGGTCTGCTGTGGGATGGGGAGTGGATGAGATGGACACTGGTCTGCTGCGTAATGGAGGGCAAACGAAATGAGAAATGCAGAGAAAACTAAAAAGGTTGACGTGTGTGCGCAGGCACGGGCTTACATGGGTGTGTGTGTGTGGGGGGGGGGCGCACATTTGCATAGAGTGTTCAGAACACAAACCCAGCCAGTTCTGTCACGGTCCATCCAAAATTCTGTATTCCTGGCGCCTCTAAGATAAGATAAGATAATCCTTTATTTGTCCCACAATGGGGAACTTGCAGTGTCACAACGCAAGTTACAGGAACAGTAGGAAAATAAGAGCATGCATCAAATCAAGATAAATAATAATAAGTATTTACAATCAACTAAAAAACACAACACTGTAAGCTAAGCTAAAAGGCACAGGAACATTGCATAATAAGTGTTTTTGATTCTGAGATGACTGTGTACAGTGCAGTGATGGACAGTGGTCGGTAAATAAATAAGTAGCGGGTAAAGTGACTTTAAATAATATTGCACATTGTTATTATTACTATGGAGATGACACATGGTTGCTATGGGGATGACACATGACTAGCATTGTTCATTATACAGTCTGACAGCAGCAGGAAGGAAAGACCTGCGAAATCTCTCCTTAACACAGCGAGGGTGAATCAGTCTGTCACTGATGCTGCTCTCCAGAGCAGACAGGGCGTCCTGCAGGGGGTGACCCTCATGGTCCAGCATAGACATGAGTTTAGCCAGGATCCTCTTGTCCCCCACCTACTGCACCGAGTCCAGAGGACAGCCCAGGACTGAGCTGGACTTCTTGATGATCTTGTCCAGTTTCTTCTTCTCCCTCTCTGTGACGCTGCTGCTCCAGCAGACCACACCGTACAGGATGGCTGATGCCACCACAGAGTCATAGAAGGTCCTCAGGAGTGGCCCTCTCACTCCAAAGGACCGCAGTCTCCTCAGGAGATAGAGCCGACTCTGGCCCTTCCTGTACAGTGCATCTGTGATCTACTGGTGCGTACTTGCATCGTGGGGCTCCAGAGCTGTTTTATTGTACCCATATATAATTTTCCCCCACAACCCTCTTTGCTGCCTGGTATTGAGGCAAAGATTACAGACATTACCCACACTGGTCACAGATTGGTTCAGATGCCATCACCATATATGTACTTGTACCGTCCCACTCCAGCATCCAGCAGCAAAGTATAGCCTGACCTGGATACGCCCCCTCCTTAACGCTAACACTAGTGCTAAAATTTGGGGCAAGATCGGGCCCTTTAAGTCTCATCAGATTCTTCTCGTGTCTGTGGTGTGCGATTTTTGTCGCACGTTTAAAAATTGTTTAAGACCGAAAAATCCTGTAGCGTGTAGCGGCCTTTAATCTATAATTATAATGGGGTAAACAGAAATCCATCTCAGTCATATTTGCTTTATGTCACTCCTAAATGACTCATATAAGGACATAGAATTACTCAATTACTATGGAATGATGTCTCTAAATATTTATGTTTTGAATCTTAATAATTAGCAATGACTATGCACTGCATGTAATGGGGCGTAATGAGCAAGTACCACCAGCCATTGTGGGTCCCTGGGCAAGACCCTTTGTGCTAGTGCCTACCTTACACAATGAGTGTGAATTAAACTTACGAAATGCTGGCTCAGACATCACCTGGCCAAATAAGGTCTGCGTCAGGTGCTGGGGAACATGGGTGAACAGGATGTGGGAGAAATGGTTATTTCAAAACCCACAGTCCAAGCTTACAGCTAAGCAATTGTTAGCTCAGTGTTCCAAAATCTACAAACGGCAACTGCTATCACAACTTAAGATTGACAAGACACAACACAAATACTACGGCAAGGGGGTGCCAGGTCAGAGGGGAAGCTCCAATAAGTATTACACTGAACGAGGCAGCAACTGACCTCAAAGATAAGATCATGGCCCGAATGAGCACAAGGCAACTCCGACACCAGTTGCAGAGGATAAGTGAAGTACCATCTGAAAGTCTCCTAGAAGATGTGAATACAGCATTGGGGCCAGCATTGCAATCTCGACCTTTGAGACTAAAGTCTCGATATTAATGACAAATCAATCAATTACCTAGCGCCTCTTAGCTGTAAAATGTGAGAGTGAAAAAAAAGTAGCAACTGATCTGTTGCCAAATTCATACTACTTAATTACTTTCCCACAGTCCCACTGCCAGGCAAACATTCTACCAATCTAGGTGGAGGACGCCCATTTTAACATAATACAGTAATCATATTTTTGAATAACATAAACAAAAATCAAAAGCAAACAATGTATGAATGAACATATGGTTATGGTTAAAAACACAAAAGAAATACAAGAAAAATATAAAACTTATATAATATAGTGAGATATATATATTGATTATATGTAAAACTATGTTCAAAGTCCTTCTGCACTTTCTTTAACCATCACAACTCTCATACTTTCAAAATGAATTGACTTTCCACTGTCCTTCACTGTCCATCTGATTTGTTTAGCTTCGGTTATCGCTCGTTGTCCATATCCATTGTCCATTACAACATCGATCCTCATTGGTGTCCTGAAAGACAGAGAACACTAACCAGTATCTTGCAAAACTAAATACCACAACCATCACTGAAAACAAGCTGATACACTTAAGCATCAGTGATCCTTGAGATGTTTGACAATAAGAGCAACCATGGAAGCCATGAGAAACAATACCCACAATGGAACCAATGGTTCGCAGGGAAGTGAGCCAACTGTCAGAGGCCCAGTGAATGAAAAAACAACTACCCCAGAGGTACAGTCAGATACCCACACCTGAAGCACTGGAAACTGCCAAGCAAAGGCTTCAAGTCTTGGCCAGCTGCCTATAGAGGTACAAATGATGAAGCCAGACTAATAAACCATCTGTTCGCAACACAACCTGTGAAAGTGTACTCTCAATGGGAGGGTAATACAACCAGAGCAGACCCACTAAGGCTGGAGACTGAACGGTACTGGAAAGGCATAACAGTGATGCACAGTGGCTGGTTGTTCTGACAGAAGACCATAGCAACCTCACTGAACAGAATCCAGTCACCATCACAGTGGCAGACATCCAGGAAAGAGTCTCAGGTATGAAAAGCTGGACAGGACCAGGCCCTGACATGATCCTCACCTACTGGCTAAAGAAACTCACTGCACTCCGTGTCGGCCTGCCAACACAAATGAACCAGCTTTTTTTCTGGAAATAATAAAAGAGGCAAAGGGTAATAATAGAGTTTTATAGGAAAATATAGATATAGATTTCTTGTAAGACTAAATCAGCAAATGAGACCATAAAGTTAACAATCCAAGGAGAAGATCAACATGATAATGATTATTGTAGAGCATTTTAATTATTACTATTTAAATTCTGTCTTGGAATTGAGTACATTTAAAAAAAAACTAAAAAAAAAACAGCCTTGCCAAATTTTAACTTGCACTGAAAGTTCCATGGACTTGACACTATATTTCTGAAAAAATACAAACATTCTTTAGCATTTCCAGTTACCCAAATTATAAACACTTCATTTGAGGAATGTACTTTTCCCATTACATTAAAATCTGCTATTGTAATTCCAATTTATAAATCAGGAGATAAAAAAGTTGTAAAAAATTACAGGCCAATAAGCATACTCCCTGTTTTCTCAAAAGCTGTAGAGAAAGTTGTTTCTGAGCAGTTAACAACACACCTTGAAGAAAATGCCCTTCTGCACTCAATGCATTTCGGTTTCAGAAATAATTATTCTACCAAGACAGCATGCTATTATCTTTTGGAATCTATCAAATCAAGCCTAGATACAGGGAAGGTGGTTGGGTTAGGGTTAGACTTTTGACCCAGTGAATCATATGGTGTTACTACCCAAGTTGACACGTACATGTACATGTATGAAAATGTGAACATGTTGTGTTATTGTTTTGTGCCTGTGCTGATGCTGCCTCTTGGCCAGGACACTCTTGAAAAAGAGATTTTTAATCCCAATGAGTTTTTATCCTGGTTAAATAAAGGTAAAATAAAAAAAAAATGTACATGTACATGTACGACACCATCATCTGCATGGATGGGAAGGACCCTGAACAAGTGGCAACCAAATTATTAGTGGCAATGGACAAAATTTCTACATGGCTGAATGATTCCTTTTCAACATTAAATGTTAAAAAAACCCCAAAAAACTGTATTTTTCTCATTCAAACAAAAACATAAAACCTACCCCTGAGTTAAAGTGAAGGGGGGAATGAAAAAAATGTCAATGAGTATAGATACCTTGGTATAATTTTAGATTCAACACTAACATTTAAGCACCATATAAAAAAGGTTTGTCATACACTAAAAGGCAATTTGTCTAATTTCAGGTGTATAAGAAACTTACTGAAAACCAAAGCAGCCAAAACCTAAATGAGTGGAATGATATTTTTGCATTTAAATATTGGTATTTCATGTTGGTCAAAGGCAAATAAGACGACAATCAAACCCCTGGAATCTTTCTGCAAACAAGCTCTTAGGATCCTTGATAGAAAACCGCGACAATAAACAGACAGAAAATGCTAAGCTCTGGAAACATGATTCAGTTTGGAAATTAAACTGTTGTTCAAGAGGAGCCATATTAACAATATGGCTCCTCCATCACTCAAAAGGTTTGTCACATTAACATCTGAACAGATGACCAGAACTACAAGGTCCACATGCAGCAGCCAGTGTAGCATAACTAAAAGAAAAACGGCTCTAGGCCAATCAGCATTCTCTTTCAAAACTATAACAGAATGGAACAAATTACCAGCACATTTGAAACTATGCAAAGACTTTAAAAAGTTTAGTGCTGAATTAAGAAGATACCTTTTAACAACGCAGAAGTGCCAACATTAACTAACAACTAAATTATATGTCACGGGGTGACTGGACTGGGCGTGTGTGGGTTGATTGGAAGGGAGGTGTGTGTGTGCGCGGGACTGACTCTGACCCTGCCCCCAAATCAGGACTAATAGGGCGCAGGTGTGTCAGTAAAAAGGGGAGAGCGGTGCGAGTGGCAGCACGACGGGGCTGAGGAGAGGAGAGCGGTGCGAGTGGCAGCACGACGGGGCTGAGCAGAGGAGACGGACGGTTTTGGGAGCTGGGTCGGGCGTCCGCGGTACCAGACATAGGGCCACGCTGAAGGAGCGCAGGAGGTGGGCAGAGGAAGCGGCGCACGACCTTGGCGCCCGAGCGACAGGACGCAACGTGGGAACAGTGGAGGGGGCGAGTGTGACAACCCCCCTCCTCCCAGCTAAGTGGCTTTTCTTGTTTGTTGTGCGTGTGGCAGGGCTACTCAAAGTTGCATGTTTTAATTTGGATTTTAGTGAAGTATTCTGCAAATTAGCCCTGGCCCAAAGTCCACTGCTCAATTAAGAGTTCCTACCTGTTGCCGGCCAATTGACGGCCTGTTCCTGCACGCAGGCCTCCTGAGCGCATGGACGAGTGCAGCGCGCGCATGGCAGAGCGGCCGGGATAAGAGGGAGAGACTGAGGCATCGCGGGAGCTGTGGAGGAGCACCGGAGCCGCGATCCCAGGGGACCCATCCACCTACCTCCAATTGGGGGACTCTTAATAGTTTAGCTTTTAGTAGTTTTGGACATTTTATCATTCATAGACTCAATAAATTTTGTACATTTCTTTTAATTACGTGTGGCATTTTTATTTAATAGAGCACCTCCCCTTGGGACCAGAGGTTTTTAAATTGGGGCGTGTCCGGCCCGTGACAGAAAGTGGCGTTGCTGGCAGGATTGGTCCTTGGGTTGAGCCTCTATTAAATAAATATGTCTACTGAAGAGACACAGTCAGGTGGACAGTCCATGATGATGATGCCTTTTTTTATGGGCGGACCTTGGGTGTCAAGATTTAGTGGGACACAGTCCGATGTTAAATTTGGAGAATGGCGGAGCCAAATAGAGACTATGCTTACTTTCCAACCTATCAGAGACTCTCAAAAAGCTGACTTTGTTCTAGGATTTTTAGATGGAGAAGCAAAACGGGAGATTCTAGCTTTAGACCGGACTGAAAGGAACACCTCAAAGAAGATTTTTGATGCACTGTCTGAACTGTATGGAGACAACACCCATGTTTCCATTTTAAGAGCTCAGTTTTTCAACTGCAGACAGGAGTCTAACCAGTCACTGAGGGCTTTCTCTTTACGATTGCGTGAACTGTTTTCCAGGTTGAAGCAGAGAGACACCATGGGCTTGGAGCGGGGAGATTTGGTTCTAAGAGACCAGTTTGTGATGGGCCTGAAGGAGGGCCCCATCCGCCAAGAGCTCAGGCGGCAGGTGCGAAAGAGCCCCCACCTTACCTTTGAAGAGGTAAAAATGGAAGCTCTGGCCCTAGAGGAGGAGCAGGGTGAACATTGGCCAGCCTATGACTGCTTGGCGGTGAGTAGAACGCCCCTGACAAATACAAGTGTAGCTACGGACTGGAAACAAGAGTTGCGTGCTGAAGTTATGAAGGATGTAAAGGAGCAAATGTCAGCAATGACAAAGACAATTTTGGAAGAGCTAAAGGGAGCGGTCTCCCCTCCTTTTGACACCGCTCGACACCCAAGTAGAAGCCCGAGACCTAGAACCCCTCTTAATGCAAGATTTAAGTGGGATCCCCAAGGCCGTCCTATATGCAATGTGTGTGAACAAATTGGTCATATTAGTCGTAGGTGCCCCTCCAAACTGTCCAGTCAGGGTTTTTAAATGCCCCGGCCACTGCGGGTCAAGTGTCCGGACCCTCTCCTGGTGACCCAATCAATTGCAGTCCTAAAGCTAAGCTTGTTGGAGATTGTCCCCTAATAGATGTGGGTGTAGATGGGATAAATGTTAAGTGTTTGGTAGACACTGGATCTCAAGTAACGCTGTTTAGTGAGAGTGTCTGTAGGAAGCTCCTTGGGAGTAAGCAACTAAAAAGCGAAGGATTGCCATGGTTAACATTGAGGGCTGCTAATGGGCTTAATATCCCATGGGTGGGTTACATGGTAGCTGACTTTGTCATCCATGGGGTCCGGGTGCCAGCGCGTGGTATTGTTGTAGCCAAGGATGAATGTATTGGAGCCGATAAGGCCATCCTTGGGATGAATGTAATTGCTGATTGTTGGGAAGAACTCTTTAGCAAGTACAGGGAATCCGTAAACCATCCAAAGCCCCCGCTTGGTAAAGAATGGGATTCTGTTTTTGTAGACTGTCAACGTGTCCGTGCTATGTCAACGGCGGACCAGTGGAAAGTTACAGCTCGCCTAGCCAGTCGCTCCCCTGTAACTGTACCTGCACAGAGCGAAATGACTCTTTGGGCCAAAATTCCGCCGCCCGCCCAAAGTCGACCATGTGATGCACTGGTAGAACCCCTAGGGGAACAGGGAAGGGTCGAAGTGGCAAGAGCTCTGGTAACTGTGGGGAAGGGCCGTATTCCCGTGAGGGTCCGGAACCTCCATCCCTTTGATGTTACACTCAGCAGATTTCAGAGGTTGGCAGCTGTGTCTGAAATCAGCCCTGACAGTGTGCGGGATGGCCAGGAGCTGTCCATTGTGGAAGTGGACCCTGGAGTCGTGGAAGTTGGTTTGATCAATTCTGCGGTAGAAAAACCTAAGGTAAATGCAGAGAGTTCTGCTTTTTCTTTCCTTAAGGGAGATGGATTGAATGAGGAGGAACAAAGGCAACTGGAGCAACTATTACAGCGATGGACACATGTCTTTTCCTTACATGAGGAGGACTATGGACGGACGGGTGCTGTGAAACACGCCATACCAACAGGTGATGCTAATCCTATCCGTGAGAGGTTTAGGCCAGTACCCCCGACCCTTTATAAGGAGATACGTAGCCTCTTAAAAGACATGTTAAAGGGGGGAGTCATTAGAGAGAGCTGTAGCCCTTGGGCGGCCCCCATTGTCCTTGTTCAAAAGAAGAATGGAGATTGGCGATTTTGTGTGGATTATCGCAAGTTAAATAGTGTAACCCACAAAGACGCCTACCCGTTGCCTAGAATTGAAGACTCTCTAACCAGCCTGAATAGAGCCGCGTGGTATTCCACCCTAGATTTAGCCAGTGGTTATTGGCAAGTGGAGGTAGAGGAAAGGGACAGAGGGAAAACTGCATTCACTACTCCTTTTGGTTTATTTGAATTTGAAAGAATGCCCTTTGGGTTGTGTAATGCACCTGCAACCTTTCAAAGGTTAATGCAGAAGTGCCTGGGGAATCAGTTAGCCGAATCAGCAATGGTTTATCTTGATGATGTGATTGTGTTTTCCAGAAATTTTGCAGAACACCTTCAACACCTAGAGTCTGTCTTTCAGTCCCTGAGCACCTATGGTCTTAAACTCCGCCCGGAAAAATGCCAGCTGTTCCGGAAGCAGGTTAAGTTCCTTGGGCATTTAGTCAGCAGTGAGGGAGTTTCCCCTGATCCAGAGAAGGTGGCAGCTGTTGCAGATTGGCAACCCCCTACTACTGTCAGGCAAGTCCGCTCATTCCTGGGGTTTGTGGGGTACTATAGACGATTTATAAAAGACTTTTCAAAGATTGCTAAGCCCCTGAATGGACTCTTAGTAGGCACTAGTCGAAACAGAGGGCGGGGCTCCCCTTCTGTTGAGTGGAATGAGCAGTGTGAAATGGCCTTCCAGCAGTTAAAGAAAGAACTACTGCAGGCCCCCGTTTTAGCGTATGCCGATTACACTTTACCTTTTACCCTCTACACGGATGCCAGTAACACCGGGCTCGGTGCTGTGTTGGCGCAAGACCAAGGGGGGGTTGAGCGCGTAATTGCATATGCCAGCAGAAGCTTGCATCCAGCAGAACGTAATGATGCGAATTATAGCTCGTTCAAGCTTGAGCTTCTTGCCATGAAGTGGGCGGTAGCAGAAAAGTTCAAGGACTATCTTTGGGGTGCAAAATTTTCTGTTGTGACGGACAATAACCCACTGGTACATTTACAAACGGCTAAGTTGGGAGCGACGGAACAAAGGTGGGTCGCACAGTTGGCCAACTTTGATTACTCAATCAGATTCCGCCCAGGAAGAGAGAACACTAATGCTGACGTCCTTTCTAGATTCCCCATTGTACCACCAAATCAGGTCCCGGAGGAGCAGGAGCCACTGGTGGCAGCGGTGGAGACCGCGGTCTCTCCACAGACCCGAGCTGACAGCTGGGGATGGGACCTAGACCGATGGCGGAGTCTACAGGGAGAGGACCCTGATTTGTGCAAGATCAAGGAACACATTAAGAGAGGTATGTTACCAAATGCTACAGAACGGCAAGCCATGGCTCCGCCTGGAAAGATTCTGTTGCGGCACTGGCGGAAGTTGGAGCTAAGAGGCGGTGTTGTGTGTAGAACCATCCAAGATCCGCGAACATTAGAGACTGTACACCAAATTGTCGTTCCAGTTTCACAGGCACGACATCTCTGGACTATGTACCATGAGCGGATGGGACATCCGGGGCTGGAGAAGTCATTGGCTCTGCTGCGGAGAGGTTTTTATTGGCCACAGATGGAGGTCATGGTCAATACCTGGCTACAAGCATGCCCGCGCTGTGTTTTGCATAAACCCGGGCCCCAAGGTAAAGCCCCTCTAGTGCCACTGATTGCCAAGGCCCCTATGCACATTGTAGCTGTTGATTTTCTGACATTGAGCCGCCCTACCGATAGATACCAAAATATACTTGTCATGACTGATTTGTTCACAAAGTTTGCATGGGCTGTACCTACACTAGACCAAACGGCCCTCACAACAGCACGTGCCCTGTGGACCTATGTGATCCAGCCATTTGGGTGCCCAGAAGTACTTCATTCTGACCAAGGCACTAATTTCGAGTCCCGGTTGATATATGAACTTTGCCAAATGTATGGGTCCCGTAAAAGCCGAACCACCCCGTATCACCCTATGGGGAATGGAACCTGTGAACGTTTTAACCAGACAGTGCTGAACCTTCTGGGTACATTAGAAGTAGAAAAGCAACAGAGGTGGGTAGAGTTCTTACCTGGACTCATCCAAGCGTATAACAACACTGTCCATGCGTCTACAGGATATGCACCTGCATTTCTGATGTTTGGCCGTCATATGAGGACTCCTGTGGACCTGCTGACGGGAGGCTTTGGAACTGAGGCCCCCATGGACACTACAGACTGGGTGGCCAAGCACCAAGAACACTTGGCCTATGCTTACCAGAGGACATCCGATAGCCTCCCGAAGGCTGGTCAGAAAAATAAGATGCTCTATGACCGCACTGCCAAAGATGCTCCGCTCTTGCCTGGGGAGCGAGTACTGGTGCGGGACCACAGGCGGCGGCAGACTGGTAAACTCAGTGACCGGTGGGAAAAGAGACCCTTTGTTGTTGTTGCTAGACTTCATCCTGATCGGCCGGTCTATAAAGTGCGTCCAGAGGGGAAGGACGAGCCTGAACGTGTGGTTCATCGCAACAATCTACGGCCGTGCCTCCACTATACGGCGCCTGAGACCGGTGCCATTCATCACCAAGACAACGTGCCAATGCCGATGTGGGGACTCTTGTTGCCGTTGGGAGAGGGTGGGCAAGAGGGGCCTCCACTCTCACCTGAGCCAAGACGGTCTCAGAGGGCCAATATGGGGGTACGACCCCGCAGGTATATGGACTAGAACTTTGTATGTTGTTCCAGGGACTAGAACATATTGGTCAGGGGGGGTGTCACGGGGTGACTGGACTGGGCGTGTGTGGGTTGATTGGAAGGGAGGTGTGTGTGTGCGCGGGACTGACTCTGACCCTGCCCCCAAATCAGGACTAATAGGGCGCAGGTGTGTCAGTAAAAAGGGGAGAGCGGTGCGAGTGGCAGCACGACGGGGCTGAGGAGAGGAGAGCGGTGCGAGTGGCAGCACGACGGGGCTGAGCAGAGGAGACGGACGGTTTTGGGAGCTGGGTCGGGCGTCCGCGGTACCAGACATAGGGCCACGCTGAAGGAGCGCAGGAGGTGGGCAGAGGAAGCGGCGCACGACCTTGGCGCCCGAGCGACAGGACGCAACGTGGGAACAGTGGAGGGGGCGAGTGTGACAACCCCCCTCCTCCCAGCTAAGTGGCTTTTCTTGTTTGTTGTGCGTGTGGCAGGGCTACTCAAAGTTGCATGTTTTAATTTGGATTTTAGTGAAGTATTCTGCAAATTAGCCCTGGCCCAAAGTCCACTGCTCAATTAAGAGTTCCTACCTGTTGCCGGCCAATTGACGGCCTGTTCCTGCACGCAGGCCTCCTGAGCGCATGGACGAGTGCAGCGCGCGCATGGCAGAGCGGCCGGGATAAGAGGGAGAGACTGAGGCATCGCGGGAGCTGTGGAGGAGCACCGGAGCCGCGATCCCAGGGGACCCATCCACCTACCTCCAATTGGGGGACTCTTAATAGTTTAGCTTTTAGTAGTTTTGGACATTTTATCATTCATAGACTCAATAAATTTTGTACATTTCTTTTAATTACGTGTGGCATTTTTATTTAATAGAGCACCTCCCCTTGGGACCAGAGGTTTTTAAATTGGGGCGTGTCCGGCCCGTGACATATACCTAATTGCAGTGGGAACAGAGTGGGAATGGGATAGAGATATTTAATGTCTTAAATTGTACTTTAGAACTGTTTGTATGCTATTTTTGTATTCTATGTTTTGTCTGTCTCAGGGACTACAGATGGAAATTGTCTCCCGAGAGCTACATTTTTGTACAAAAACTAAACTAGCTGGTAAGGGATGGGACTCATCCGGAATGGCTAACCGAAGGTTGTACGATCCTGATCCTGAAGAATGCCTCAAAGGTTAAAGCTGAATCCAACTATTGGCCAGTAACCTCTCCACAACATGAAAGGTCATGTCAGGCATCATTGCAACTAAGATAAGTGTCCCACTTATCTATACACACGGATCTATACATGAGCACAGCCCAGAAGAGCATTGGCAAAGATACCAATGAGCCAAACACCAATCCTGGTAGACTGAACAGTCACTCATGACTGCAGAACCAGTCAGACCAACCTGTGCACTGCGTGGATTGATTAAAAGAAAAGACCTTGGACTCCAAGACACACACATGGATCACTGAAAGTCTGGAGCTATACAGCACAGAGCCTTCATTGCAAACTCAATGAGGTTGTGAAAAAACATTCTTGAAGTGCCCATCATATGTGGCATATACCAAGGTGCACTGTCCCCACTTTTGTTCTGCATAGATCTGAGTCTGAACCCCCTCAAATCATCAACAGCACTGGCTATGGATAACAACTTAGGAATGGGGCCACCATCAGTCACCTCTACACGAATGACATCAAGCTACACTAAAAGCAAGCGAGACATCGACTCACTGACCCACACCACCAGGATCTACAGCACAGACATTGGAATGTCATTCGGGCTTGAGAAGTAGTGTAGTCAGATGGTGACAAAGAGAAGGAAGTGGTCTAGTAGGGGTGTGACTCCCAGAAGGAACAATAGCAGTCATTGAGGACAGTTAGAAGTACCTTGGTATGCCACAAGCAAATGGCAACCTTGAAGAGGCAATATGGAAAGCAGCTATGGACAAATAGCTACAATGAGTAAGACAGGTCCTAAGAAGTCAGGTCAATGGCAAGAACAAGACCCAGGCAATAAAAACCTACACCCTGCCAATAATCAGATACCCAGCAGGAATCATAAGATGGCAAAAGGAGGAGACACAAACCCCAGATGTGGAGTGCCTAACATGCAGCTTTCATTTGTAGTGGTGTATTTTCAATAGATGATTATAAAAAAAAATAGTGCTGAATAGATGCAGTTGTATTGTTATTAAAGTTTAATGATGTATGTTCATAATTATAACTAAATAAACAACCTCAAGTGTACACGATTTGCACTGGTGGTCATCAGTTTTGGGACCTTTTATGAGCGTGTCAAAATGAAAAACAATCCTTTTTAGTGTCAATCTTCGTATGTCTTTATATATTCTGATTATTGCATGGATAATGAAAAAAAAAGTATATTTCAATTTTTCTTTTTTAAATTTGATCACAAATAATAGAAGCATACACTGTATTTCATTATTTATTTTAGTATTTAAAAACAAACAAATAAAAAAAAGACCCCTTAATTGATATTTAATTGCTGTTTCTGAATAGAAATTCCAAATATCCATAAGTAGAATGACCACTCGACCCATCCGTCAGTGCTGTGAGCAAACTTGCCACTGCTATAAATTTGGAAGATTAGCCTGTTGTGCACACTTTTACCATGCCCAGGAATCGAACATGGGATCATCTGATTGTGAGCTCCTGCACACACATGATTAAATCTGACAGGGATGCCACGTTGGCAGTGGTGGATTAATGAATGGCACCGAGGCCACTTTTGGTGTTTTTGTCATTTAAGGAAATCATTGACAATGATTTATCTTAAAACTAATCAAATTAAACATGAGTGACCTTTACCTGGCATGGGTGTTATTTTAAAGAGAATAGACTGCGTGGATTTCACATTAATTCTGAAATATCTGGAAAGCTGGTTTACTTTCAGCTTCTTATATCATCAAGAAAGGTTCATGGGAATGTTTATGAAAAAAAAAAAATACTATTCCGGTACCTATAACTTTTACTGATACTGACAGTATAAATGAAGAGAAACTGATGAAATAGTGAAAATAGGATGTGCTTTGACAAATGTCCAGATGTTGTAGCTGCATAGCAGGCTAAATCACTGATGTCAATGTAATAAACACAAAAATCATTGATGTAACTACAATCCACATTTCTAAACAGTCAGTTAACTTTACACATATTAACAGTGTTAGCAAAAAGGATTGGAATCGTTTCTCTTCAAGCTACCCTTTCTCTGCCCCGTTAATAGACAATACTTAATAATATTTAATTGACAATACACAAACTTACAGTTTTTGAATCGTTATGAGGCTAAGGACATTATCATTCAAATAAAACCAAATAAAGACAAAAATACTATTGTAAAAATACATTAATTCCGTAATTAATGTCCAGTTGGAGTAGCTGCTAGCCCATTTATTTGCAAAAATCCACTTTCTGGAGCTTTGTGAATCCGGTAAAAGGCTCAGGCTTTCTTCTATCATTGATAATGTGTTCATCCCAGTGCGCAACATGAATTCACAATCTCTGAAACTCTGATAAAGTTTGTTCATTGCAGCCCACACCGTTATCTTTTATGGGAATTCTCAGCCACAGTCATTTCCAATATGGGATTTGGAGGTGCATGTAGTATAGTATGGCAGTCGACGCGTCGACACTTGTGTCGAGCTCACCAAGCAACGCCTGTATCGAGCTGTGTCGCTGTGTGTGTGTCACATTAAGAAAAGTCACATGACCGATACATCTACTGTATCGTTTGGTGTGTCTCGTGTCGGGAGCGATGAGGCAGCTCGTGTAGAGCGAAGCGCACGAAGCTCAAATCTGTCGCTGTTCATCGCCACAGAACCACAGGGAAACAGATCAGTCCCAAGTGGAGCTCACTACAAATTTCTTGAAAGAACTATATTATTTTACTTTTATTTTACTATAATTTTCACAAGCATTCATCTTGTCATGTATTACGTATTTGCCTACTTTATATAGGCTGTGATTTGCTTTAATGAGACTGCATTACCATCTTGAGCAGTACATTCATTTGTTGGATATCACAACTATCACAGATGAATGTTAACGTGTCTGAATGAACCAACCCTGTGCTGTGTTAATGCTTCTGCATACAGAAGTGTTGGAAATGTGTTAAACTTACACACACCTTGAGGCTTCATCTACCCATCACTAGGTACATGCCGGGATTGCATGACAACTGCAGGAGCTCTATAGTGCTGTAAAAATGTAAAAATGGAGGGGCTGAGCTTTCAGCTGATCACCACTGGTTGTGAGTTGGAACCAGTGACTGAGGTGGAATGCAGAAAAAATCTCTATCAAAGTACGAGGCACACAGTAGTTCACTTCTGCAGGCCAACCAAACTGCTTTTCTAATTCTTTTGTGCCTTCTGCTATTAAACTGCTCAATTCTGATGGCAGTGTTTTTTGAAGTTATTTGCATTGTTATATATTGCTGTACTGAGTTCAACTTGTGGACTGTAATGGACCGACACACTGTGTTTGTGAGAAGTGAAAACTGCTCTAAGAATGCTGCAAATTGCCCTCTGAACCTGAATCCAAACCCCCCAGTGCGCCCTTCAGTGCTGGCCATAACATTTATAATACATGTCTTTTTAAACAGAGTGAGTTAAAGACAAATTGCTGAACACTCTTTAAAAACTGACTTTAGTCAAAATGTCATGACCAACTCACAAATTGATCCATATAATCTAGTAGGCCAATATCCAAACTTTTTGTCCTTTCATTTACCAAAACTAATAAAATACTAAAATAACATATGTGAAAGCATGCATTTTGTTCCTAGGCAAGGTTAACCTTCACCTGTTCTCACATACGCTAATTTTAACAGTTGTGGAAACACTTGGTTGCAACCAATACTTCTCAAATTCAGACCTTGTCACTGTCTGTTATTTTTGGCTCACAAGGAAGTCAACAAAACTCCATATATGTAATACACTTCTCCAACATATATAAAGACCGAACTGTGACCTCTTAGAGGCTTGCTTTCTATCCTCGCATGTCTTCTGTGTATCTCCTGCTTGTAACTCCCTTAAATCTGATCAGATAAAGAATTTCTTTTACGACTCTACCTGGTCTATTGTCTCTTACTTTTTCCACCCGACTTCAATATGTTATAATGAATTCAGATGAAAAATAAGATAAAGGACAGAAATAGTCTGCACTCAACTTTATTTCATATTTGCAAGTGCTGCTAGTACTGGACTCAGGTTGAAGTGGAAGAGCTTGACACCACTTAGCCCTCCGTCTTGCCACCACTAGGAAGAGAAACAGAGACATGTGATGGTTTTAGATTAAAGATTAGGCTCAAATTTCTTCTGATGTCTGCGAGTCTCACCTTCCCTCTCCATCCAGCAGCCTTCTGTACTCTGAGATTTCCTTCTCCAGCCTGGTCTTGATGTCAAGCAGCATGTTGTACTCCTGGGTCTGTGCCTCTATGTTAGCACGTAGTTCTGTGAGCTGAGCTTCCAGATTTGTGACCTGCATCTGCATACCTTGGAGCCGCATGGCATACCGCGCCTCTGTCTCTGCTAAGCTTCCCTCAAGAGCCGCTTTCTAAACAGACAGACACAACAAATATAACGGTAAAATATAAAATACTTGTCAGTTTCCCGTATGTGATCCTACTTACCATGCTGAGTTGTGACTGAAGCTCAATTTGCAGGCTTTGAAGTGTGTTTCGGAGTTCATTTATTTCAGTTTTTGAACTTTGTATGATTGCTTCGGTAGTTGCTACTTCTTGTTTCAGTGGTTCTGTCTGTGTTAAAGGAATGTGTTGTGATATTTGAAACCAAAAGCCCACACAAACAAATGGGTTCAAAGTATTAACCTGCTCTAAAATCTTACTTTAGCGTTGAACCAAACTTCTAGGTCTCTCTTATTCTTCGCAGCCACAGCCTCATACTGTTCACGGATTTCATCCATGACAGCCTTAAGGTCGACCTGAGGCGTAGCGTCCACCTCCACGTTAACCTGTCCACCCACTTGACTCCTCATTGCCGCCATTTCCTGTAGAGAGAGAAATAAGTGAAGATTAAAAGATAACAGTCAGTGCTTCACCTCTAAACTATCCAATATTGTTAAAAACAGTTTAACATTGACAAAAAAGTGAAAAATTTAAAAAAAGGATTTTTGTTTAACTTTTAAATATGCCACATATTTGTTAAAAACTTGTCCACATTTTTTGAACACAAAGGATGTTTTCTCCACCCACCTCCTCATGGTTCTTCTTGAGGAAGATCAGCTCCTCCTTGAGACCCTCAATCTGCATTTCAAGGTCGGATCTGGCCAAGGTCAGTTCATCGAGCATCCTCTTCAGGCCTGCGATGTCTGCCTCCACTGACTGGCGCATGGCGAGCTCGTTCTCATATCTGGGACATTAATTCATTACTTGCCATAGAACTATAGTTTATTGCTGAGACACTAGTTAAGGTTGCCTACTTTGTTCTGAAATCATCTGCTGCCAGCTTTGCATTGTCAACTGCCAAGTAGATGCCAGCGTTGACACTTGTGGCATCCTGGATCTGTGTGAATAAAAACAAATAAAAATAATAATCTTAAAACAAAAAATGCACAGAAAGACATTTTCCTATTGATATTACCTACCTTTCCCTGCAATTCAGCGATGGTAGCAAAGTATGGTGAGTAGTCTCGTGCAGTAGGAGAGGTTTTACCCTCCAAGAACTGGCGGATCTTGAGCTCTAGTTCAGCATTGGCAGCCTCTAGCTTGCGTACTTTCTCCAGGTAGCTGGCCAGACGGTCGTTCAGGTTCTGCATGGTCTGTTTCTCATTGGCACTGATTGAAAGCTCGTCAAAGCCACCAAACCCACCGCCGAACCCACCGCCAGCTCCACCAGCAAAACCTCCACCCAAGCCAAATCCAGAACCCCCACCCAAGCCATATCCAGCACTCCCACCTGCACCATATCCAGCACCACCTCCAGAGCTGAAGGTGCGAGTAGCTGAGGACATTCTCAGGCCACCACCCCCTGCTCCATGGACACTGTGGGCGTACGGGCGCCCGCCGATCCTTCCACCGCCCCCAGCGCTGTAAGACTGTTTGGAGAAGGAGTAGGATGCCATTGTTGAAGGCTGCTCAGAGATCTGCCTGTCTTGGGGAGTCACTGATGACTGGTACAATGTGCTCTCTGCTGTTTTTATATCCTATGCACCTGAAAAGATCCCCACCCTTCCCCCAGGCCTCTGTCCCAGCATCACTTCTCACAGTCATCAAGAATCTGATGTCAAAAAATGTGCCAAGATTTTCCCAACTGCAGCAAAACACTAAAACCCCAACTGAGTATACACCTTTTCAACACCAATTTATAACACACTATTTGAATACCTTTTTATACAGGGCATATGCTCAAACTACACCTTTTGTTATCTTAATGCATGTGAAATGAATATGCCCCTTGGTTGACCTTTCATATAGCCCAGAAAACAGTTAATTATCATGGTTACTTGTTCTTAAACATGTTATTTTTTTTCCTGGTACATTTGGCCAGAGTTTGCAATACATTACTAGAGACACTGAATGAAGACACTTGAATCTTTTTCTGTTTTAGATACTATTCTTGTGCACAAGATTACTGGAATGTTTTGTTCTGGCAATCCAATCTGTAGCAAGCCAGAACAAGAACATGCATTTACTTGACTGCTTCTTTCCAACACACAGCTGAGAGTGTTTAACATTCAAAAGGTTGCTTTTACCTTTTCTATTTGTATGTTTTTTATTTTTTTATAATGGACTCTGCAGACTTTAGCCCTTTACCTTCAGATAAACAGCACTGTTTTTTTTTTAGGTCAACTATCAACTTAAGACCGAGAGAAGCTGGTCACACACAGTCTTGATCAAAACCTTGAAGGTACATTGTGTAACTTTTCTGGTGGAGGATTCGTCAAATGCTTTTGTCCATGGAGATGTTTTCTGTCTTCATGGAAACTAAAATTACAGGTCAAATCTGTAAAGAGGCAATGCCGCTCATAGTCAGAATGTATGTATTTTTGAGCTATAAAACCACCTATAATTGCATAAATAGAAGGTAGAGGTGTTTAATGTCATACTGTACATTCTAGGCAGAGCAATGACATATCTATAGAAACAAGCAGGTGACAGACCCTCAACCAAGATGTTACATAGTGCACCTTTAACAATGAAAAATCAAGATACCTGGAAAGCTTTAGGGTGCATTAGAAAGAAACATGAACAAGAGCCCAGAATGAAGTTGAATAGTAAAACTCCATGGTTCTTTGTGATAGCTGTGTTATTTGTGACAATATAACAAATATAAAGTCCATTTTGCATGACATGGTTGCTATTGTAAAAAATAGATACGCCTGCATGTAAAAAAATATCATTTTCACAAATTGCGCACCTTAGTGTGTGGGTAGATGAAAGAAAAAGCATAAATGGCCTCAAATCAGCACAAACTGATTTGGTAGTATGCTAATTTAAAGGCCCTGCTGAACTTTACTTCTTGCTCTATTCTCTTTTTTATTTTGTTCGTATAGATACATTGCTGGATGTGAGCTTATTCCAGATATCTGTGATATCAGATATTACATTGGAGTGAGAGAAAGACCAAAGGGATGAAGTCAACCATGTTCAGTCATTGATTGAACCATGTTCTTCACTCATCTTTCCAAAGAGGTCTACAGAGTCTTTAAATGTTTTTGGACATTTTATTTATTTATTTATTCATTTATTTATAAATACAATATAGCAGATGCAGACAACAGCAGCAGAAACAGGTAAGCTAAGCTAAGGGTTAACATTGCTTTGTGTAAATTCATCTTATGTCCCTCAGGCATCAACAGATTTTTACCTTCTCACAACATGCTTGTTCTTAGATTAGCTGATCAGCCCAAACATGTTGTATCAAACTAAGCCTTCACTGTGCTCAAATTTATTATCAAGCTCAAGTTGCACAATCTTTGAGAGGCCTCTAGTTTGAAGTGGTAAGGACATGAAAAAAATAATGATGAAAAAGATTGTATGGCAAAAAAGACACCTGCAAGTAGGGACGTGTATGAATTGTTGTCATCATAGTAACCCTGAGCTGACACTTAAGCCCTTTGCAAACATGCACATTCAGCAGGGACTCCAGCCTGCTCAAATGCAGAGCGCTAGGGCCCTGTAGGTGAGGTAGGTGTTTGTCCAGCGGAGCCACGTTTTGGTGTTTGGTTAACGTAACTCATTATTTATTTAAGGTGTATGTTAGACTGTGGGCATGTGCGTTTTTATGTCACTGAGAGTGCAAACAGCTATTCATTTCTCTGGTACAATGATATTCTATGTCATCATACTCCGGTCCCCCATTAACCTGTACAGCACACAAGACCAATCGCTCTATAGCAAACCCATGGCCACCCCCATAGTGGCTTTTTAAACGCTAATTTATAAATAGTTGGTTCTACATCACACTGTATGGTGCAAAGAGCACTGTAGCTGATTCGAAGAAATGAAAGTCAGGTACAGGGACTGACTGCTGATTGACATTTTTGGTTCTTAAAGAATAAATAGAAGAAGACACCAAATGAAACCTAACCTTTTTGTTGAAGTTGCCTTCTTTATTCTATCTATGTATTATGGCTGTTGTTAAGAAACTCACTCAAACAAACTTTGATTTCAACTGCAGATTTTTATTCTTTATTTTTATTCTTTATGTTTCAGTATTACTCAATTTGATCCACATCAACATCCACGGTCTTGCTGCTCCCCACCACTTTTCCATCTACAACTGTCTCCACGACGGTGATGACCTTGGTGACCACTAAGGGCAAAAGGTAACACAAAACATGAGCCATTTCTCTTAAATCATGAAAATGGGCAACACATTTCAATAGGCAAAAAAGAATACTTGAACTATTTTATTAGTTCAATTGTATTTCTATATTGTACTTTTTTTTTTTATTACATTACAAAATGTGTGTTGATTTATTCATGCTCTACCAGCATTTTCAAGCTACAGCCCTTTGCACAATACTGTTGTATTATTTAAACAGTGCTTACCTTGTTTGGTGCTGTTGATGGTGCACGGAGACAAAGCAGAAGTTTAGTTAATACTTGCATGTCTTTAAATGTCAACTTTTTGATATATTTTAAAAATATCTTACCTCTCATCCTCTCCGTCCAGCAGCCTCCTGTACTCTGCAATCTCCAGCTCCAGCCTGGTCTTGAGGTCCAGAAGCAGGTCGTACTCTTGTTTGTTGGCAGTGATGTTGGCGTGAATCTGAGCCAGCTGTGCCTCCAGGCTAGTCACTGTGCTCTGGAGGGCAGCCAACTGAGCAGCATAACGGGCCTGTGTCTCTGCAAGATTTGTCTCCAAAGACGCTTTCTGTGAGGACAAGACCATTTTAGGGTTTTCTTTGTTGCACATTATGGTATATTTGTTAGTAATATCAATTTGTTACTTTAACCATTGATCCATTCATTTAAAAATAGCAATGATATGATATAAACACAGGTTTCTTTCACATTCTGCTATAATCTAGATTTAGAATGGAGAAGAACCTCCCTTCACCTGTAATCTGCAACCCACAGTCAAAAGAACTGAATATTACATTTTACAATAAATAACTTGTATATAGCCAGTAGCCTAACATTTCTATGTGAGGGTTGTATCTTCTTAGATGATTGTATTGTGAGATATTTTACTATGTTCTGACTAAGGCTTTAAAGAAAAAGATCTTATTACTGGCTGCCTTACCATGCTCAAATGGGACTGCAGTTCAATCTGGAGCCTCTGGAGGGTGCTCTTCAGGTCTTTGATCTCTGTGCGGGATACTGTCAGCGTCTCTGTCTGTGTGATCACCTCCTGCTCAACTGCAGCAATCTAAAAAAGAAAAAACCCAAATATTACCTGAGATGAAATTTTAAAACTGCTGTTAAACATGCTGTTCAGGCACAATTGAAAAAAAGACCCACCTTGCCATTGTACCACGACTCGAGTTCTTTGCGGTTCTTTGAGATGACACCCTCGTAGTGGTCCCGGATTTCAGCCATGGCGCCGTTCAGGTCCATAGATGGAGTGGCGTCCACTGTGACATGGACATCTGAGCTGACACTGGTCCTTAGCAGAGCAAGCTCCTACAAAAGTAAAAAAAAAAAAAAAAAGTAAAAAAACCCAGTGAGGTTTTGAATGTTTAAGTTTTGAATTATCCATAACATCAATTTAAAGGACAAACGTTCACTTGATGGCTAGTCTTTCCCACTCGTGTGCTGTAATGAAGAGCTCTGCATTGTAGTTCATACCACCTGTTTTTATGAATTATAATAACTTAAATTTAATTAATTAATTAAAATAAGGATATGAGGTTAGGGCTGTCTTTTGCGGATTGGCAGGACTGGCTGTTAAAGCAATATATATTTCTTTATTACTTTTCTGTTTTCTATTCTACTGGTCAATCAGAGTTACTGTTTACCTTAGGCTGACAACCAAACTCAGGTCATCTGTCAACAGTGAATGGTGTTTTCTTCTGAATAGATGCAGGGCTGTTTCATTCAGGGTTGTTAGAGCTTGTATTAGGTGTGTATACTTAGGGTGTAGGCCTTTGTGTGGCCTGTCATGTACAGTGACAAATGTAAACTCATTAGTACAGTTGGAGCCCTCACCTCCTCGTGGTTCCTCTTGAGCATGATGAGCTCATCCTTCAGTGCCTCGTACTGACTCTCCAGATCCATCCTGGCCAGGTTCATCTCATCAATGACCCTCTTCAGCCCAGCAATGTCTGCCTCCACTGCCATCCGCATGGCCAACTCGTTCTCATACCTGCCAGGGGTGGGACAGTTCAAAGGTCAACAGGGTTTTAACGGGCCATTGAGACTGGTAGTTGTCAGATAAGTATGAGTGCATGTTTTGGGGCACTTGTGAAGTTTCACCTATGTGTGCTCTGGAAGAGAAAGATACTCACTTCATTTTGAAGTCATCAGCTGCCAGTTTAGCATTGTCAATGTCCAGGACAATCTTGGCATTGACTCTGGAGGCAATTCGGATCTAGGCAAAAGTGAACAATTTAGGCCAGATTTCACAAAATGCATTTGTCCCCAATAAATCATTAGCGAATTTCTGATTAAAAGAATGACTTTTTCCTGTTCTTCCATTAGCAAGTTTATTTGATTTTTTTTTCACCAGTAGATGGCAGATGTGAAACCTGGCAGTTCCCCCCTCCCCTCACCTGGCCTTTGTTCAGGCTCACTTGTGGTCTCTGATTTTCTTCTGGCCAAAGCTGACAGATCAGACAGCAGTAACATAGATAGCATCTAGTGGTGATATGTGAGAATATAATGGGACATACAGTCTAATTAGAGATGGTAGCTTTAATAATGTTCATTCATAGTATTTCTTTTTTCAATCTGAAATGCATCTGAAAAAGTGTTCACAATTTATTGGCTTAAACCAAAAGGTCTCTTGGCAGTACACATATTTCTGGCCTATTTAACATTCTAAATTTAATTTCTGGTCTTACCTTGTCCTTCAAGTCTTCAATGGTGGCAAAGTAGTGGCTGTAGTCATGGGTGACGACGGTTCGGCTCTGATACCACTCTCTGATCAGCTTCTCCAGGCGCTCGTTCTCCTTCTCCAGAGACTTCACCTTGTCCAGGTAAGAAGCCAGACGGTCGTTCAGATTCTGCATGGTGGCCTTCTCGTTGGCCCCAACATGGAGGTCCAGGCCATCAGCCAGATTGAAGCCTCCAGAAGAGTAGCCGCCGGAGGAGTAGCCACCACCAGAGGAGTATCCCCCAGAGGAGAGGTTCATTTGGGCTGAGGAGATGCGGGTACCCTTGCCGCCTGCTCCACCATAGACGCTGGAGGTTTTGTAAGATCTCAGAGACATGTTGGTGGCTGTTAGCTGTGGACCAGGTAGGATGACTGGAGTAGATCTGCAGTTGAAAGCATCCCTGCGTCTCCTTGGTTATATAGCAGACTCCCACAGTTGAAGTGGGAGTGGCTGGAGCTTGTTGAAAGAGAAAAATGCCACCGTACTGGATACCCACCTACCCCCCTTTGCAATCAGTCCATCAGTAAGGGTGGGTACGCCTTTTTACAGGTCAAACCCATGATTTGGTTTGTGATTTGCTAATGATGGGTTGTGCTACAAACACTGACTGGTCACTTATTTCTATTTCACCCCTACCCACGAATACTCCTTTTCTCTGTGATATCTCTTTGTAAGGGAATTTTATACAATATCACTGATTCCTTTGGTAATTGTTTGCAAAGTGACAGAACTGGCACATAGCAGTGACAATATCACTTGAGTGAAACTTGGGGTCATAGGTGGGCCCAGGCATCCACTCCAGGTTATTTTCATCAGCAGCATGCAAGTAACTTTTAACATTGCCATGAAAATATTTAGATTACATCCAAATAAGAACAGATTTAAATATATAAGGCATACCAGCAAAATCCAGTTTAAATAATATTTGCTTTAAGGACTGCAAGCTATTAATTAAGTCAACTGTGATGGCTCTGAGCAGACAACTGTCAAGGCCTAGAGACATTGTAGGAAGCATTTTTTTCAAAAAGGTCATGGAAGATTTGCAGACAGAGATATTTTTCATTCCTCAGCTTGTTTGAATTGCACATGTCAAATGTACTGTCTCAAAAATAGTACGCACTTCACTGTTTTTGTTTTGGGTAACAATGGACAAATGGGAGAGTCCAAGAGCAGTTTTGAAGCACATATTATTGAGAAAGTGCCCGGTTATTTATTTTTCTTTTTAACTGGTAAATGATAACTAATTGATATATTCCATATGTTAGAAAAGCTAATATTATTGTTACCGATAACAATGCATCACTGAACTCACTGAGCTACTGGTATTTATCAAAAACTTTCTTATCTCTTTCTAATGCTTTACTAAACTTGTTCTGGTGCGTAAATGTTAGTCGCTATATAACTTTACCTGAAAAATGGGAAACAACATTTATACAGCAATAACTTTATATCAATCACTACATTGTGGTATTGTTGGTATGTTTAAATCAAACATGCCTGAGCTGCCTGTGTTGCTTCACTGTCTTGAGTGGAGATAAGCAGGGCCCGGCCAACAGGCACAGATGACAGAGCTTTGATCCTATCTACAGCACTGCCAATCAAAGTCTCCAAACATACTTCATACAATATAAGAAAAATGAAAATCATTTTTCTGTATTTTGACAGTTGTGAGTGAAAAAATAATTTAGTAAGTAATCCTGATTACTGCTAATGCCAATCATATTTTTCTGAATGTAATGGTAAAAGAGTGAGATGTGCCTTTTGGTGAATTTCAAATAACAAAACATTAATTTATATATTCTTTACTGTGTTTGAGTACACTTTTGAGGTAGTTGGAGTTGTATTAGTGGCACCAATTCTAGCCATAGCAGAAGTAGAAATAGTTGTTACTGAAGTAAAAGTATAGAATTATTATCTATAAAGTAAGTAAGCAAACCTTACTGTCATTTCTCTATCTATATTGTTAGTTCTATTTGAATACATAATATCTTGAATATTTCCACCAGTAGGCCTATATAATTCACAATAGCACAACAGCAAAATTACCCACCAAACACACTATAAAATTAAACATTTCATCAGTGATTTAACTTGCTGAACATTTAATCCCTTCCTTCCTCTAGAATGCCCCAGGTCAAACAGACCAGGATCAGGGCAACAACAGGATTAGTTTGTAAACCTCCTTTGTCAGGTCTTAGTCTTGCTCAGATGGTATCTAACTCCAATTCTTGTCAAAGATATGAGTTTGTTCTGCACCAAAGGCAAAAAATGTTGCCTGACCAGCTCCCCTCATCATTCACTTGACACCTTCCAGTTCACACTACTAGCAGAGCTATGTCCTATGAGAGAGCCATTGAGGGCTTAACAAACCTTTGTTTACTCTGCATTGGCTAAGCTGTCATGACCCGGTGAGTTATTATTTTAGTACATTGTGCTGCCCATACATTAAAGATGTATGTAACTACAGGCTAATCTGATCAATGATCTTTTTAATTTACAAAACGTAATATCCACTATTATCCTAATCATGATCAACACAGTAAGTATAGGAAAGTAAAGAATGTTTTAATAATTTGCCATCAGTCTTCAAGGCAATAGAAGCTATAGTTGCACTCATGATGCTGTAACATTTTTATTCAAATCTAAAGCGATATAAACACATTGCAGCAGCATTTAAAATGCACCTGAATGTACTAAATCACACCTTCATTAATCAGTTTACATGTAACTAAATACACTCTACCACATCCTAATAATTTAGAAAATGATTGTAAAATAATGATGTTTTTACTCTAATAAACTAATAAATGTTTCTTAGTAAATGTGAGTGTAGCAGTTCTTTGCTGTTTTCCTCCTGTAGCTTCTGTCTTGGCTAAATCTCAGCCATCCAATTTTCCACAGCTATTTCTGAAGCCAGCTCATCAAGAACAAATTGATGAGCTGTGTTCATGTCATTGATCTTTTTCTTTTGTTCCCAGATCAGTATTATAGCTCTTGAGGGGTTAAGAAAGGGTGAGGGTAAGGAGTTAGATAATCCAACCAATGAAAGTGCAGAATTAAGGTTTTGATCCATTTTTAGACAAACATCGTTTGTAAATGGGTAGTGAATGGACATATTTATTCTTCAAATGCATAAAACTGTGTTCATGCAACCTATTGTTTGTCTAATTGTTCGTATTTGAAAATTAAAGCTACCGTTTGTAAAAAGACTAGTTAACCCACCACTGTTCTATTCTCACAAATCGCCACAAGATGCTACTGAGGGTAAAATAAATCAGATATACTCACAGATGGGAGCTTCAATTTGTCATAAAAAAAGTGTCAAAAAATCAATTTACTACTGAGGTCAGTCAAGGTGTGTTGACAATCCCATTGTCAAATTGAATAATATTGTCAACGGAACAGTGCTGATTGGCTACTCACAGCAACAGCCTGACTTTAGGCCTGTAGCCTTTTCACTATAGCCTAAATGAAGACTTGCAATATTTTCTACTTCTGAAGAATGTGCAGATAATTTCTGTCAAATTAATAAACTTGTTAAAAAAACACTACCAGTCAAAAGACACACTTATTATTTGCACTGAAGGCATAAAAACTATGAAGGCATCAACCAAAATAACTCAAAACTTGTTTTAGATTTTTTTTTTTAATCACCACCCTTTGCTTTGATCGCTACTTTGCATTTCTTCACCCTGACATGGCACACCTGTGAAGTGAAAACCAGGAAAACTTCATCAAGAAGATCATTGAGAGAAGGCCAAGCGTTTACAGCACTCTCAACAAAACAAAGGGTGGCTCCTTTGAGAATTTTCTTATAAAAAATATTTAGTTGAGTTATTTAACGTCTTTGCTACATAATTCTATATATCTTGTATCATACTGTATATTTGAAATCTTCTATATGTATATAAAATGTAGAAAGTAGTAAACTGAAGAAAGAAAAACATTAAATTAAACAAACGTTAAATGAGAAGGTGTGTCCAAACGTTTGACTGATAGTGGAACTATAAATTGTACAGTAAACTACCTATCTTAAAGGTGCACTGCATAACATTTTTAGTGGAGCTACTAGTCTCCATGGAAATGTTATTTCTTTGTCTAGAATGTTCCACAGTGTAGATTAAACCTATCCATCACAAGCTAAAAAAGCAGGTTACAGCACTACGTTACATTACAATTTAGATCTGTGGAGAGTCACCCCTGTTCACAAAAGAAATCATTGTATTTTTGAATAATGAATAAATGCTAGATGGATATGTTTAATGTCATACCATGGAACATTCCAGGCAAAGCATTCCCCGTGGTGACAAGCAGGTGGCAGACACTCCACCAGAAAAGTTGCACAGTGCACCTTTAAGTTGATTATATATATATATATATATATATATATATATATATATATATATATATATATATATATATATATATATATATATATATATATAGAGAGAGAGAGAGAGAGAGAGAGAGAGAGAGAGAGAGAGAGAGAGAGAGATAGATAGATAGATAGATAGATAGATAGATAGATAGATATAGGTGCATTTTTCTAAAAAAAATTCATGATTTCTTCATGCAAATGTAGTTTCAAGCTGTGCTGAATCATTTTGTAAGTTTGGTTGAACACGCCCCCTGTGCTCACATACACACGTGGTATGTATTTGTTTCAAATTATGTAACACAAAGGACTGAATTGACCAATCAGAGATGAGCATTAGAACTCACCCCATTTTGTCCCACTCCTCAAGATTCGGTCTCACACAAAGGTTACCTCACAGAACACTCAATGCTATGTTACTTTTATAGTAAGGGCTCTGGAGAAGTCAGCTGCTTGTCTCCATGGAGATAGATATGTTTTATATCATACTGTGGAAAATTCCAGGTAAAGCAGTTAGCTCTTCATAGAGACAAACTGGTGCCAGACCTTTCTTCAGAAAAGTTACACTGTGCACCTTTAAACCTTCAGTTTTTGTGTGAGTTCTATTATGTAAGTGCTCGAAATCTGAAGAAATTGATTACAACACTGTTAAAATGAACAAATGCTGAAATGCTGAAATATCTTCCAAGCCACTTTGATTATAATCAGAACTTTAGATAGGTTCCTGCACTTCTCTCTGGATGTGGTGTGCTGCTTAAACCTGTTTCTACATGGTTTCACTAGATGGAGCACTTGTACATGTTTTCACCCTCCGTACTTCAGAAAGAAAGGTGTGGCATGTTCTAGAAGCTACATTGGTCATTGAGTGAGCAGCATGGAAGCATTTTACAAAATCATGTGGTAGCCTGGTTGCCCATAGCACTTAAAAAGTATAAGCAAATGTCTACAAAAGTTCAACAAAAGACAGGAGGAGCCCATACAGTGCAGAATTAAATAGGAACGGTATTTGATCAAATTTCTGTGATAGCATGAATCAGATGAATTTCCACTGTGGCTGTTTTCACCTAATTTTTGCCCTCTAAGCTGTTCTCTGGGTGTGGAAGGCTGTCACTTATAAGCCTGCTTGTAACTATCGAGTGAATATTTTGAGGCCTGTTGACATAACCTGTTGATGTTCACTTTCTCCAGTAGATCTAAGAAACTACATGGCTTTTCAAATAACATATTATATCGAATGTTTGATCTAGCCCACAGGAGGGGGTACATGAGCAGGGTGCAGCAGGGAGAGCTGGAGATGGGACTGGGTGTTCTGGTGGGGTGTGGCATGTGCAAAGAAGGATCTAAGCCACAGCACTGAGTCACACTTAGCAACCAAACACACAGACTCTGCACACCCTGTAATCAAGTGTTTATTGTGATTTATGATGGTAGCACAAAATCTTCCCACAGAGTTTAGCTAAAAAGACTCTTTCTACTGATAAAACAGTTGTTAACTGGAAACATCAGTGTTGTTATACAACAATGACCTGGCCTTGATATTAAATTACCGCCTATAAAGTTGATTATTATTTATTTATTATGTCTCATAAAATATATTACCCAGATTGACAGTAATATTCCTCAAGCTTATAGACCCAAAAACTCTCTCTATTAGACTAAGAAACTGAACTTTGAAAAAGACATGGGAACTTGAGGCAACATTTATTCCTAGAGTTGAACAAATGACCGGACACTAGAGTCAAAACTCAGGTGAGGAATTTTGATTGCCCAGAAAAGACAATGGAGCAATACTGAGTGTGTTTGTGGTTACTATGCAAACAGTAGTACATAATTGTTGTATCCTTCCTCATAAATGATTTCATACCAACATCTTTGTTTTCTGCAATCATTTAAAAATATGCTCAGAGTGCAATTGCAGATGAAAAGAAAACCTTAATGTAATACTACATATATTGAATCATCATTGTCATTGTTACAGTTTGGCTTACAGCTGTATGGCCTTAGGCTCCAGAAGACACACAGTAAAATGTTGATTTACTGAAAAAAGTCATGCATAGCTAAATTAGTTTTTGTTACATAATGGTAACTGTTGGGTAGGATTTGGTTAAAATGAATAGAGAAATGCCCTTATCTTTTTCTTTCAGTGGTACCAGTCAGCACTCCCATGCGAAGGGTGTGGGAGAGTTTTATCTTGAGTCATGCATATTATAACTGGCTCCAGATTCACTTACAGTACAATTAAACAGTTCAAGTTTGCTGAGGATTGAGAGATGAAGAGAGGCTTATGTGGGGGTACTTTTTCATTTAGTAGGTTTAAGGATATCTGGAGGCAGTTAAGAGGCAGAAGGGACAGCACTGTTCTCTACAATTCAACCCTACTGTAGAGGTAATTGAAGAAAGGGTTTTAGTAAACCAAATCTAAGTGATAAACATGACAAAACTTTAATTGAACAAATTGTTGCAGGGCAAGCTATGTGTGTATTTACATCACTACATTAGTGAGGAACATATATGAGTTCCCAGTAGTAGTATTAGAAGACGTAGTAGTATTTTTCCTGTTTCCTGTTTATTCAACGACTTCACTTCAAGCTTACATGAATGTAAACCATCTTAACCAGTAGTATAAATGGGCCTTATAGAAAGAATGGATTGGATCATAAAAAAATATAGGCTACACAACTGTCATTATTGTCTGTGTTTATCTTGATGACCAGGTTGCCTTAGTCACAAGGCTAGGCTGAGCTACAGTTTAGACATGAGCTCACTGTCTTTGCAGGGACTTGTTGATCATTTGTCACCTGTCGTTTATGCACAATCTAAAAGTTGACCCAATCTAAAAGGTATTTACTGTCCCTGCCCTTTTTCAGTACAGGTACCATCACATCATCAGGCTACAATGTACAGAATTAAAACCAAGGTATACCGGCATCTAAACCCCATAGCAAATACAATAATAAAACCCTGCAATAAACTATAGGCACCTTGTTTACATGCAGGTCAACTCTAGTGATATAGTTGTTCCTTTTTCAAAATCAAATTGTATAAAGAGAAAAGTTATGTATTCTGATGCATGGAATCATCTGTCAGGAAGAACAAGGAATTATTAACAACATTACAGCAACATTATGATTTGCACGATATGATTCTGCATGAATTTGCATTCACCTCGTTTTTATGCAGGCTGTTGATTTATTGTGAAATGATTTTATTCTATTCTTATGGACTCCTGGAAGACTATAGCAACTTCTTTATGGAAGTTATCTGTGGAATCAAAAATAAATACAAGCTATAGTCTTAAAAACAGCATACTAAGCTAGTTCTTACTCGTATATTCACTGAGTGAATCAGTTCAGGTCATGGGTAACAATCATGGGCAAGTCTTCTGTCCTCCCACTCACTTTCAGCTGTACCTCCCAGAGCTCACAAAACTTTCCTCTCTTGTCTGTAGAGATTTTGTTCTTTTCCTAACATTTTAAAGAACGATTTCTTATCCTTGTTATTACAATGTGGGTGTTGACAAGTTTAAGCACTGAGGCCTGTACAAATAAACTTGCCTTGGCATGACTCCTATTGAAGTGCTTGCTTTTTAGTCGCAACGAAATAAAAAGAGGCACAGAGTTGTTATCTCATGGCCTTGGATGGGTCCGATGGGTGCTGCACTGTAGTTCCTCACTGCTGGAGTTTGACCTGTTGCACTGGTTGAAGGATGGGTCAAATGTTGGCAATGTCCCTATGGGCACAAGTCTGCAAATACAAATACTCAAGATGAGAATCGAATGGTTTGGAAATGTATGTACAAAGTTATAAAAAAGATGACCCTCTTGGAAATCACTTTAATCCCATTTTGTGTTCAGTTGTAAGCATTTTCAAATATGTCCTGTGTGGACAAAACCCAGAGCAGTAAACAGTGAATTAAATGTAAGAACTAAAGGTTAGTTTCCCACAAGGAGTATCCTACTGCTTGACAAATATGCATATCTTAAGCCTTGCTCAAGGTTGCATTAGCATTTTAAAACAAAATGTTAGCAAAACATTGTTAAAGGTGTTATTTCTTTGTCATCTAACTTACCTATCTTGCATTTTCAGTTGTAGTGTTTTATTGCTAAATAGCTTGGAGACAGGCAGATGGCAGAGCCACCACTTGAAAGGTTAAATTCACCTTTAATTATGTTTTTATGCATAAGCTCTGGCAGTAACTTACTGATTATTAGACTATTAGAGAAATTCCATTTCTGTGCTGTATTTAGGATACTTACTGTCAGCTCAGTCTTTTTTTTTTTTAATCTTGGCCAGTGTTATCAGAGCTATAATACTCCCTACAGTGGAAGCATAGTCAGACTAGACTGCACTAGACTGGAATGGGCAACGGGTTTCATGTCTCTGGGTGCTGGGTCACGTACTGATGGTAAACAAACTTCTGTGTTAGGACTCCAGCATCTTGCTTCTTTTCTTCTTCTTTCTGGACTACTATAATGTATTCTACATCACACTGTCATTGCTTTTTCAGTTGAGATTTTGCAGAGTTGAGATGTGTGCAAACTATTCAGCTCAATACTTCCAAAACTCACAGATGCTCACTGTAAGACACAGGACATGTGTGTAATGTGTAAAGTATCAGTATATGAATCTGCTGTTTCACTGTTACACATCTCATAAGAGGGATGATTCACTTCTCCCACTGACTGAGGCTTGACCCCCCATGCCCCCCTTTCTGCCCCCCTCTAAGCTCACTCCAGATGTTATTCGGCAAAGACCAGAGCAGAGCGGCACAAACCAGCACACAAGGAAACCATACACGCACACACACAGACACACACTCCCTGAAGGCATTTTCCTCATCCTTCATACGCTGCAGACAGGATATAAGCAACCGAGGGGATGTTGTGTGTGATATGGTGAACAATAGGCCTGACACACAGTTTAAAATGGCTTTGGCTTTTCAGCCAAACAAGGAACAATATGAGCTCATGTTCAAGGCTACAAGAAACTTTCATTACTAGCAAAAACTTATCTGATTATTACAAATTATTATACTTGAGACAGTGTTGACTTAGGGAGGAACACAACTATATGAAGGTCCACACCTTCTCTGTTTGTTCTAGTCTGATCATAATAACTCCTAGTGAGTTTATGAGAACTGTTTCAACCAAAGACACAAAATAAAAAATAGAATAAAAGTTAGTTGAAACCTGTTTGTTAAGAACTACATTTACTATTTAAGTTATTTAAAGTATACCTATAAACACTGTAATTCGTAGGACAACTTCACAAATCTCTGCTACTTTTTCAGATATAGGCCAAATGTCTTCATTATAATCAAAACAACACTTCAACATTATGCAGTATAAAAGATGTCTTTTAGAAAATTTGATTACAGGTAACAGGATAGTAGCATTGCCTCACATAGTAGACAACACATAGATTTTTGACGAAATGGAAAGATAGACCCTAATCCTTAAAAAAACATGGTGAGATTCGGCCAAGCCTGCAGCAAAGGAAACCTCCCTCTTTTCCTTCCCTTGTCCAACCTCCCAGCCTGCCCAGGCCCTGCCCTGGACCAGCACTATATGAGCAGCCTGCCTCCCTCTATCCACCTCCACAGTCCTGCCACAGTCTGCAGCTGGTCCTCTTTTTGTCTTCTGTTTGATCCATCACTCTGCCAAGGATGTACAGCCACAGCATCATCGGCAGCACCACCCCTGTGATGCGTTCCAGCCGCAGGTCCTACACCTCCTCTGCCCCTGCCATGAAGGCCCACAGTATCTCAGGATACAGGGCATCTCCCCGCATCTCTTCTAGCCAGGTGTACACTGTGTCCTCTGGGTATGGTGCAGGTGTGGGTGCAGGTATGGGTGCAAGTATGGGTGGGGGTTTCGACCTGTCCGGTGCCCTGGATCAGCGCACCATCCATCTGAACGAGAAGGCCACTATGCAGAACCTGAACGACCGTCTGGCCACCTACCTGGAGAAGGTCAGGTCTTTGGAGGCGGCCAATGCCAAGCTGGAGAAAAAGATCAGAGAATACTACGAGAATAAGGGACCAGCAGCGACAAGGGACTACAGCAAGTACTGGGCCATCATCAACGACCTGAAAGACAAGGTAAACTGTGTGCACAGGCTCTAGCTCTGCCATGTGAAATGTTTACATAGTTGTTAATTATTAGCAGAGTGAGTGCAGACACATCCGAGGCATTAGGTTCTTAGAGGACAAAGTTATGTAATGATTAATGTGCTTGGTTTGAAGTTGAGCTTGTCTCCTCTATTCAAAACCGGTGAGGAACAGGTTTGTGTAATGAGTGTAACTTAATAGGACTTGTGGCTTTGTGGTTTCAGATTGCCGCAGCAACCATTGCAAATGCCAACGTCCTCCTCCAGATTGACAACTCCAAACTGGCAGCAGATGACTTCAGGACCAAGTATGGCTGATAAACCCAACAGCCCAATAGTATACTACATTTCCCTTGCTAATGCAGTGCATTGAATTAACCACAGCTGTTGTAAACAGATACGAGCACGAGCTGATGATGCGCCAGTCAGTTGAGGCCGACATCGCCAACCTGCGCCGTCTCCTGGACCAGACCACTCTCACAAAGGCAGATCTGGAGATGCAAATCGAAGGCTTGCAGGATGAGCTGGCGTACCTCAAGAAGAATCACGCAGAGGTAAGATCATACTGCTCTTGGGTCTAATATAGGCTCTCTGATAGTGATGATTCTATTGGCTAATTTGTGGTTGTCATTTTGTAGGAACTGGCAGCCCTTCGTTCTCAGCTCACTGGCACAGTCAATGTGGAGGTGGATGCTGTGCCCCAGCAAGACCTCAGCAAAGTTATGGATGAGATCCGCTCCCAGTATGAAGCCATCACAGACAAACACCGCCGCGACCAAGAGGCCTGGTTTAATGAAAAGGTGAATATATTATGTTCTCATAAGCAAACAAAAGTGGTTTTATGAGTGCATCCTGCTTGACTTTAAACATGTAATTAAACATAATCCCGTTATTCACTGAGCTTTTGTTCTACAGTCGGCATCTCTCTCAAAGGAAGTGGCCGTCAGCACAGAAATAATCCAGACGACAAAGACAGAGATCAATGACCTACGGCGCACAATGCAGGGGCTGGAAATTGAGCTACAGTCGCAACTGAGCATGGTGAGAGATCCAACCCACCAGGCCTCTTCTCACTGATATTACCTTATATGAGCAAACCCCAGAGTAGTTGTCATGTCATGAGAAACACAGAAATAGTCTTGGGTTTTAACAAAGGGCAACAGGGAGGTTTTAAGTGAGGAGGTGAGACTGATAGAAAGAGAAGCGTTTCATACACATCTGCTCAAATTCAGGCGGACACAAAGGAGCTGGGGGAGTAAAGGAATGCGGGACTGCAGTTTTAAATCTCCCTCAGATTATGTGAGCCAGATGGATTTCATCTGATGCCTTCACATTTCAGGTGCCTGCCAAAAACAGCTCCTTTATCTAAAATTCAGGTCTTTCTCAAAATATCACTTGATTTTTCATACACATAAACAAATGTCTAGTGACAGAGGGCGGTAATGAGGGGATCCAGTAGCCTAAAAATGTAATCAAACTAATTACTCTCTTAAAAAGTGTCATCAATAGTGTAATCAAAAGGCTACCACAAAACCAATACTTTTGCACACCTGCACTTACACTGACCATAAAGTTTTGTTGAATTATACTAGCCTCCTTTATATTCAAGTAACCATGCCTTTGACTTAAATTATGATTAAGTAGATCTAAGCAAACGCTGAATATGGCATATTGTAGTTAGTAAATAGATTTCTAACAGTGTAAAGACACTGTAAGCCTTGAGAAAATCTATTTTCACACAGACAGAACCCAGGGTGTGGTACAAGGACAGTCTGTAGTGCACAATACACAAAAAGATGTTTAACTCGTCTGAATCAGTGAACAATCAGTCTTGTCTATTTGTCATGGCAGAAAGCAGCGTTGGAGAACACGCTGGCGGACACAGAGGCCCGGTATAGTGCCATGCTAGCTGGCTACCAGAATACCATCAACATGCTGGAGGCAGAGCTCTCTAATGTCCGCGCTAGCATCGAGCAACAGGGGCAGGACTACAGGATGCTACTGGACATCAAGACAAGGTTGGAACAGGAAATCGCCACCTACAGGAGCCTACTGGAGACAGAGGAGTCCAGACCTGTTGGAGGTATTAAACATCACACATCAATGAATGTAGTGTAATAGCAATAAATACAAATTCATTTTTATTGTTTGACAGGAGGCACGACCACAGTTACCACCACAACCTTGCGCAGTTCCAGTTAAAACATCCGGCTGGCAGGACAGGCTGTACTCAGACACACTCACATTTACGATCCAGATATGCACTCTCCCCCAAAGCTGTTACATGGGATGACAAAACAGAGCTCCAAAGGCCTGAAAAATGTTTAACTTTTGTCAAACGTTTCAAAACAAATGTCCAAAGGAAGTGCAGTGCTGTGTGACTGAAATAAAAACTGCTGGTGAAAACTAATCATTGTGGTGTCCTGAGATTTGTTAGTGTAAAAAAAGTCGTGCAGAATTTTCCAACACATTCCAATGTTTGTGTAGTTGCCGAGGCAACAGCACACTATGGGAATGACGGGAAGTATGTTACATAAGTCTGATGATGTCATTACAAAGTGGACAATGATTAACAAACCCAGAGGGAAAAGAGAAAAAGTAATTACATAAGCTCCTACTTACAATTAAAAGCATATTTTTTTTATATTATATTATATTATATTAATTTTTTTTTTAGAACAAAGGAGGATGTAGCCTATGGTGCAATTATGATGGTCCACTATAAAGGTACATTATATAACTTTTCTGGTGGAAGGTCCTGCTTGTCTCCATGGCGATGTATTGCCTTCCCTAAAATATTCCTAAGTATGGCATTAAATGCTATCTTGCATTTATACCATAATAGGTGTTTTTATTGCTCAAAAATACAGTTAAAAAAACATACATTCTTACTATGGGTGGGGTCGTCTCTTCACAGATCTGACCCTGCCTTAGACAAATTTGATGCCATACTGTGGAACATTCCAAACAAAACAACATCTCCATGGAGACAAGCAGGTGGCAGCTCCTCCGCCAGTAAAGTTACAGACTGCACCTTTAGTTAGTGTGCTCAAAAAAGAAGCATTTTCATTCAAAACATATTCCGGTACTGTACATACACAGATAAGAAAAATATTACAATGTATTTTCTTTTTGCAAAACTGACTTAAGTAAACATGTTTCTCTGACTAATCTTTTCCCAAAGGTGAAAGCCAGACCCAGAAGTGAGTCACTGTGTATCAGGGTGGACAGGGCCAGTGGAGCAATGCAAACACAGAGTAACTGAACAAAGAGAGTCACTGTACAAATGCTGCAGAACAATTTAACACTTTCAATAGACTTCACAGCAGGCAACCAATGAACCGCTTTAATACTGCTGAGGGGTGGGGTTTGGCTGAGCTGGAGATGCCATGTGCAAACAGAGGTGGAAGAAGTAAAATAAGTACTCAAATACTGCCAATTCAAAATATTATAAAAGTATTATTTCACTTCAGAACACTCACAAAATGCCATGCAGTGTACAGCATCAGGATATGTCTATTACATTACCACATCTCCTAGGTCTAAAATATATCAGTATTCTAATCATTACTTTTCTGGATTAAACGATACACAATAAATCATGAAACTGCTGTGGTCATACAGTTATAGAGTCTATGGGAGGGGTGTGGAATTATTGAGTATTTTAATATGATGCAGATAAGGCAGACAGAACTTGTTCCTAATTCTCCAGTCATGGCGTAATGTTGGTTTTGGAGCTGAGTGAGAGGATCACATTGCAACACGAAGCAGGTCGCTCTGAAGACATACACTCAGCCATATTAGGAGTCGTTCTGGGACACTGGCAATACCTCAGCTATTGTTTTAAAGGGCTAGAAAACATGGCAACAAGAGCTGACCCATACAAATATATGACCAGAACTTTTCAAGCTTTGGTGTCAGTGTAATGAAGTTGAGGCATTTATGAACAGTTTTGTTCCTTCATGTACTTATCTAGTTGATTATGAGTTGTAACTGACTGGTTGCAAGGTCTACATACTAAAATCAAAATCATTGACATAGATATGTCTCTATTTTTGATATCTATTTTTATACTGAGTAATAAAACAGACTAAAGATTAGATACAGTATAAAGCGGCTGATGAAGCTCTTTAAGTCTGTTACAGTCTCAGAAAGAATACTAGGGATTAGGTACTACTGGTATATTTAGTCAAATGTATCCAAAAAGGCGAAAGTTAAATTATTTTTCAGTTTAACTTTTATGGGTTTCTACATCATGTTATGCCAACAGCTGAAACATTCTGACCGTAATAAGAAAGGTCTAAAAGGTCGTCGCAGCTGTAATGCTTTTGTTTGAGGTCTAATCATTAACTGTTTGAAGTCTCTTTTTATGGCTAGAGATACAAATGGGTAGAAACTATGTCTAGTCACTACTATACACACCATATATAAACTAACTCTAATAATTGTATAGGTTGTAATAAAGGCAGTAATTAAGATAAACACCAATAAAATAGTAGTAACTTATTTCATATTTAAACATGGCTTTTATTGTTTTCTTTAGCTTCTGCGTGCAAGTTTCTTTTATGGATTAGTAGTTTATTCAAGGTTCATTGTTGAAATTTATAATTAAAGTTATAAACACACCAAGGACTGCCAATATCTTCATAGATGTAAATTCTCAGCTGAAGTCACTGGTAGGTTGTTGAGACAGGTTTTGTGCATGTGGCCACACGCAGCCCATGGTTGAGAAATCTTGTATCAATGCCAACTCTAATTTCTGTATCAGACAATGTGTCATTCAAATTTGCCCATGGGCAAGTTATCTCATGGAAGAAGGGTGCTACTGCAGTCAGACAATGCTGTAGATCTAGACCAAGTAAAAATAAACCACATAAAAAGACAGTAATACTTCTATTGTATTAACGTGGGTAGAATAGATGTAGTTCTATGACCACTAAAAGATTAACTTAAAAAGAAACAATATATTTTAGTAAGCAAAACTGATAGTAGATAAAATAAGGTTTTGAAAGGAAGGCTTTAGCTAGTTTGCAGATCAGGCAGAGATAACCGCTGGTTTTAGGTAGCTTTTCCAACTAAGTTCCAATCATGCCATTTTCAATTTATCAATTGTAAAACTTCACCAAAATCTGTTCAGAAAGCCATTAAATTAATTATAAATGTCATTCATAATCTGAGTATTCAATCACTTGGAAATACTGTTTTGAAATGTATTTTCATACAATGATTATTTAAAATATTTGCACTTTATGCAATGCTTCTTTCTTGTGAGAGGTTAATTAAAAGTTTCCCAGCTGTTCATCAGAACAGACTTTATCTTACACTGTTGTTTAAAAGACTGAGTTATATGGATGAGCCTGTTGTTTGTATCAGCAGGAATGTGATGTCCCAGGGTCACAAAGTCCATAAGGGGCTGTGGAGAGAGATAGAAGGGTGCATTCTCCACTTTGTTCTTGGTCTGTGTCAGGTTTTCACAAACATGCTGAGAGGAATGCAGAGTCTCTCTGCTAAAAACCTGTGGTATAAGACCTCACTGTGAAAGTTTATGGAGCAGGAACTGCGCATAGGAACAAATGAGAGGCACAAAGTGGAGCACAACCAAGTACACGGTACACTTAAAGGGCTTTTCAGCTTTTGCCAGGCATGGAAGAAATGAGTGGCCAAATACAGTAGTTTTCCTGTGTACGAAAGTAGTCAGTCACTTCTTACTATTGTAATGCTGTAGGAAATATATAAAAGTACTGGCAACTGCAGGACAAGAAACTACTGGAAGACTATATATGGTAAAACTAGGACTAAACTCATCTGTGCATATAAATCAAGACTAAGGAGCAGTGTAAAACTTCAAATGAAATGTCAACCAGAACAAAAAAAATAACTTAGTATGAACTTAGTTCATAGTGACTAAAACATTTATAATGTTTGCAGAACATGTCCTCAAACCTCATTAAGGGTCTCAAAATTCAACAAAACTGCATTTTGCACAACTTTCTTATATAATGTAGTTCTACTAGTCACAGCCCTGAGCTGTTGTGCAACTGTTTTAATATGGTGCAGAGGCAGGGTGTGGCAGGCTGGGAATGTAGCAGGTAGGGCTGGTTAGAAGCACCACTCCCTGTGCCCCATGTGCATGGCTTACACCGATTAAAAAAGATTAGAGTCACTCTACACCGAATATAAACTATCATTAGTCAGTACAATAAAGACCAAGAGACAGGGATGAGCTTGTCACATTTTTCTGTGATGACTGTGATTTTTAGAAATAATTTTTCTTTCATTCTCATGGGTTGGGTGTACATATTCACGCAGTGTACAAAGATAGGAAAATGTTTTAGCAATTTCTAAGATAAACAGTAACTCTCTCAAGACACAAAACTATCTTCAGTTTGTGCACAACTGACAAACATTTTGAAAATAAAACACTTAAAAGGAGACCATAAGACAACTGTGCCTCTGAAAACAGTCTTTAGACATTTCATGAAATTGTAATGGCACAGTTATAAATGAAGTGCACAGGTTCCTAAACTTTTCAGGCAGGACCCCCACAATAACCATGCAAAAGAAAGAAGCCTGTGAAATTGACTTCTGTAAAAGTCAAGATGCAATTTGTGTCATTTGATCTAATTTCACTAAAATATTCTGTTACAAAGGTAGATTAAATACAGGATCATAATTTTAAATTTTTCTAGTCATCTCGTGACCCCCAGATCAGTGCCTCAAGACTTCTACAGCACTAATATAGTGAAAGCAGATGTAATGCATGTTAGCAACAGAGTAATCAAGCCATAACTAACCCCCCAGTGCAGGGGCTGAAATGCACGTGGTGAAATCCCTCAGGTAAAACACTGACCCTAATGAAAATATGGCGCTCTCTTAAAAACTGATGTAATTCAATAGTGTTCTTAAAAATCTGTGCTCAAGTAGACCTAATTCTATTTTTTATTTGTTTTAATGAAAAAAGTAGACATTTTTACACTTTCATAAAGCCACAACAAGGACCCGAGAAAATACAAGTAAATGGTTCCACATACTACCAAATTCAGGCTCTGAGTATATGCAAAGTATTTTCACACTTCACACTCTGATTTGAACATTATCAGCTCACTAGTGCCCTCTTGTAGTCAAGAGCTTTAATGCACTTCTATGTTTTCATGGCTCTTTGTGGCCACAAAAAAAAAATTAACTTTTTATGATAATCACCAAGGATATACAGAAGACACGTAAAGCAAGTTATTTATTATGACTTTATTTTTTTAAGAGGAACCACAAGTACTTTAAAAGAAGGTTATACAGCGCTGTACATTTGGGAGCTACACTGACTAAAAGTCCTTACTCTCCCATTAAATACTATTCCATTTAAATGTTCTATAATCTTATAATGATACAGTGATACAATAAAAGCTTGTGTAACTGGTCCTGCAGCTTTTCTGATATGTCAATATCATATTTGTTGGGACTGTTGTTTCCTTGTAATTTTTCCAAAAAAGGAAAATAAAAGTAATGATCAAAAACCATATGACAGGCAGAAACTGCCAGGCTATACTCCTGTATAACTCCCAATTCACTCACACAATAGAGAGAAAGAGAGACAGAAAGGGAAAGAGAGAGATACAATTGTCATGTTTAAAGGCAGGTCCTTGTTGTAAACAGACCATAGTTCATAGTGAGGTGTAGAGCAGCTCTATTCTCCCATGTCTGCAGCCTCTACCTGTACTGCCCTGGACCCAAAGGCTCATTTCCACAGCTGTGTGCTCAGAGTCTGGCCTGATCCAGCAGCGGCCCAGCCTCCCATTGCAGTCTGAGGCTGACCAAAGGCCATCTGAGCACCCGCCCCATTCAGGGACAATCCTGACATCTGCTGGTTCATCTGGGAAATGCAGACACAATGTTCCTGTCACAAACACGATTGAGTACACATCTCTCCTGATCACAGCTATTTTATTAACACTTATCAATAGTTTTTCTTAACAGAATATTACTATATGCTTCAAATGAAAATTTCACTAATCTTGCTTTTGACACATTTGAAATTCTTATGGTAAGCAAATGCATATTCAAATTAATTTCATTTTAAGAATAACCTGTAATATTTGTAAAAGAAAGCAATGTGTAAATGCACTAAGTTAATAAACCACACTTCAAACAGCGTTGACTCACAGGGCTAAAGAGTGTGATTAATGGAGAGCAGTAATGGTGCTGTACCTGTCCCATGTTCCACTGAGGCTGCTGTCCCGGCTGGAGGGCATACATGCCCTGGGCTGGCACCATGCCTGCAGGCATAGCTCCCCCCTGAGGTCCCATCATTCTGGGGGCCATGCCCATAACTCCAGCAGCAGGAGCATTTCCCATAAAGCCATTGGGCATTGTCATGCCAACCATCATGCCTGGATTGGATCCTATCATGGCTGCCCCACTCTGAGCCATCATGGCTCCCATGACTGTGGTGGGAGGCATGGCTCCTGCCATTCCAGGGAAGGCCTGGTAACCAGCTGCAGCTTGGACTGGAAACTGCATCTGGGATGGGCCCATGAACATTCCGGCTACAAAAGGAAAATTGTGGATATCAGAATGAGATAGTTAACAACATATGAATGCATAAGCATTAGGGTTTGTGTTTGTAAGAGAATATAACAGCCAAACATGTGCTTCTGAGGTCTGTGTTGCATAATCGACACATTCTCTCAGTTTACACCACCTTATAAACTTTCTGAACATAACTACTTCCTCTATTTTTGGAGTACATGTATCCAGACCAACATAAATGTTATATACCAGTACATGTTAGAGGGGGAGATTATAGTTTTTTGATTCTGAACATCTTTTTCATTTAGTTTTATTTCAGTCATCTTTCTTGCCTGGGAAACATGTGAACGTTATGAAACTAGTGTTGGGTTACATGAGCAAAACAATCCAGTTACCTGCAGGAGCCTGTTGGGGCATGCTGTTGGTGCCATACAGAGACAGGATCGAGTCCTTTGACAGGGGCTTTTTGGTTGCATCATCTGATTTAGTTGCAGTGCTGCTGTCACTGAACAAGTCAAGATCGCTCTGGGCAGAGGCTGATCCCGAACCCCCTCCTGCTACAGCTGGAGGTTGTGTTGGGGTACTGGCAACATTACTGGAGCTCACCTGAGAAAATCATACAGGCCTTAAAATATATTCAATGTTGTGACTCTGTTTTGTAGCTACAGTATTATTCAAATATACATATATTATACACAAATAACACCTTATACACATCAAGCTAAACCTTGTAACTGAGATGGCTAAATAATTAGGCTTCACTTTTCACAGCAATGTTAAGGCCTATAGGGATTCTTGATGGAAATAAATATCTAATCTGACTGGGAATAGTTTGCCTGACCAGCAAGTAGCAGTTTGGTGCTTCAAGCAGCTTCTTAATCCTCTGCGCTATTTTTTTTCTTTTTATGTGTAAGCAGCCATCTTTGTTTTGACATGAACGGAATATTTGGGAGGCAGAATAAGGGAACAGTTGCATTTCACATAATTTGCGAAGACAAACATTTACCCAGTTTATGGTTTCAAGTGGTTGTGCAAGCTGCAGAGAATCAGTTTCTATTATCAAGTTGTTTTAGCCCAACATTATGGTTTCAAATAAACTAGATTCAAAATTATGATTTACATTTGTGATAGTTTATTGCCAGACAAAAGGCACAATGCATCTTCTTTAAACGTTAAAAATAAGCTGCTTAGTTGTACCTGAGGAAACTGAGGCGCCGATGTGGATGCAGGGAGGGGGTTGGAAACCATGGGGCCAAAAATATCCAGGTCATTGTTCTGGGTTGTGCTCGAGCTACCATTGTTAGATGATGAAGATGCTGGTGTGTCTGGGAAAGGATCAGGAGATAAACTGGTTTAACTGAGGTCAAATAACAACACTGAACAAGCAAAAGACAAAACAGCCCTCACCATTTACACCAGTTTCACAAAAGGAACAGAATTAGTATTAGTACTAGTATTGAATGAACAGATACATATAAATAAGTGAGTTAAGAGTATTTTTTTTTCCAGACATTAACTTTACACATTACACCAAATTAACATTCAGTCTCAGTTACCACTTGAAACACTTAGGCTGTTTTCCCCCCAGTTTTGGGGCTTATATAGCTAAACTAAAAGTTTATTTGGGCCTTCAAGTCAAGTTTAAATACGCAGTAAATATAGCAGCGCAATCCTATGAGAAGATTAGATCAAGGGTCAGTGAAAAGAGGAAGTGGAATCAGCCTCAGTGCATTAAAAAAAACAAAACCATTGGACAAACACTGAAGCTGGGTTTTACATTGTGTTTGTTATGTTATATGAGCAGATATTAATAATTAATTATTCCTCTAGGGAAAAATGCCAGCTGTCTGCTTGCTGAAGTCAAACAAGAAATCTGAAACATTACCTATGTACAACTCACCAAGGCCTAGTAGGTTCACAGAAGGCTCTGCAGGCTTCACAGGGCTGACTGAAACTGGCTTAGGTTCTTCACTCTAGAAATCCAGCAATTATGTGTTAGTAAATTATATATGAGAAACATACCACAGATAATCAAGTTTATTAAGTACCTTAATGCAAGATGATATTTTTGCTCGGTCTGTCTCCTTTTCTCTTTTATTGTCCTTTGGCTGAATAAAACATCAGAAGATCAGGACATAACTAGTAATATAACTTGATGCATCACTTGCATTGATTTAAGAACTTACACTGCTCCCATTGGTCACATTCTTGCCATAGTATTTTTTCTTTTCATATTTATCCCTGATAAAATATTCCACCGCTCTAAAGTCACAGTTAAGTAAATGTACATCAGCGAGACAGGATTTATGCACAATTTAAGATTTTTAAAAAGATGTTAAAGGCTTTATTTGATGGGACAGACAGAGGACAGAGTATGGAATGTGGTGTGTGCGCGAGTGTTGGTGGTGGTTGGAAGGGCCAATGGCGCAGACTGGCAGCATTCGTCAGTCTGCCCCAAGGCAGCTGTGGCTACAGTAGTAGTATACCACCACCAAGTGTGGAGTGAATGAATAATGCTCTGTAAAGCCTTTTGGGTGTCTTAAAAGGCGCTACATAAAACCAATAATTATTTAAAGGAAAATGGGTAGAGAGGGTAGTACATTGAGCAAACTGTTGTTTGCACTTAAACTTAAGCAGAGCAAGGCTAAAGTTGCCCTGTATATTAGATGCAGCTCTGTCAATGACAACACATGAACTTAAGACTTCTTTGTTGAGAAGGATACTGGTCTGTTTGAGGTCTTCTGAAGTTTTCTGGAAGGTTGGCCTCATAAAGCTGTCTGGCCTTGGTGTTACCCATATCTTGTATACTCTAAAAATGTAAAGTAACACAAACAAAAATATTAAAATGAAATGAATAACAAAGGACAATTACATACACATTGTATAACTTTTCTGGGGGGAAGTGACCTGCCATCTCTCTATGTTACAGCTTGGCTCACATTTAGAGAATTTCTGTTTTTATCGCAAATTAAAAACATGCATTCTTACTGTGAGAGGGCTCGCCTATCCACAGATATTCACCTGTAACTGCCTTGTGGAATCGCCTGATTGTCACTGTATTCAAAGCAATAACATCTCCATGGACACAAGCAGGTGGTGGACCCTCCACCAGAAAAGTTACAGGGAATGTCATTCACAGCAATAACCTTGATACTTAATCACCTGGATTTGTTCTGATGTCCATTGGTCCAAATTGACAGATTTGACTCTGGATATGTGCACTCCCAGGTTCCTGTGGATTCCAGCACACCTTATGCAGATGAACACTCCCAAGTTCCATGAAGCCCATCTGGGACCTGAAAGCGTCACCATGATTTATACAAATGGCTAAAACCTGAACGCTTCAGTTGCTACATATGACAAATGTAAATTGTGGCAACTTAATCTTCATTCCAACATTCAATTATCTTAGTACAATTTAGCAGTAGTACCACATAGTCGGAAATTAAATTTATATTATGTTATTGAGTAATTAATCTGAAAGCAGTCAGCCAAGGTTTTAAAAAGTCTACACAAAGAATGAAATTGGCCGTGTGTGTGGCTGATAATATCAGGACTGTGAAGGCTACATGAGGCTATTGACTTATACCCTGAGCTGAGTAAACATTTCTGTGTGGTGAAATACGGTGCCTCTTTGAGAATCTTGAGAACTAACGCATTTGATGGAGGAATTTCAGGTAGCTTCGCATTAGTACATTTGGGAAAGTTAGCTCACTTGTTAGCCACTTAAGTTTAGCTCGAAGGATAAAGTGTCAGCTGACTTCCAAGGGGCCACTACAGACAACTGAGTTAGCTTAGCGTCGCTAACACTCGTAGATGCTACACACAGCAGTTAGCTTAGCGGTAAACTTGAGATTACATCTGGGGTTTTATATGCTTAAGTCTGGCACGAACTCTGCTGAAAATGCCGCACCTTTTGCCTCGCAGTCGGCGCAGTACTTGTTGTCTTCCTCTCTCAGCATTTTGGACAGGATGGCCTGGTGTTGCTCATTAAGTTTCTGAGCTTTCTCTCTTTCCGAGCGGGTAGTCATGTTTGGGCCTTAAGCGAGGTTTCTTTAGTGGAAATATATCTATAACAATCTGTGGTCTATCAAGGCCAATATTAAATAAAATAACATAATCAAGAGAATGGACGTCTCCGAGTGCGACGTGAAAAAACCCGGAACCGGAATTCCCTCTCCGCCTACGGGAACACTACTGACGCAGCATCGTTTGTGATTGGAAGACGCCCATGACGTCGTCTAATGCGACCTTCTAATATTTTTGATCATTTTATGAATACAATCAATCCATCAACTAATCATGTAGTTTATTTCACCTTTAGCAATGACCAAAAACATACTTTTTAATTGTGTGCATTAACGAAAGGGCAATCAATGATGACAATTCAAAATATTATTGTATAATTATTACAGTATTTACACAAAATGACAAAAAAATTTCAGCAAAAGGGCTCTAGGCGAATCTTGAAGTTATTGTCCTGGTGCCTTAATGCAATGCCATACCGAAGGAGCATCTCAACATACGGAGGCCAGAATGTTGCATCAATGTCCACATAAGGGTCATGTGGTGTTGTCAGAACTTTGTTCATGAGAAGCTGTAGGTATATAACAGAAAACAGACATACAGTATTTTAAAGGTGCACTGTGTAAGTTGTCTGGTGGATGGTCCACCGTCTGCTTGTCATCATCAAGATGTTTCACAGTATGGCATTAAACTTATGCAACTCCATAAAGACAAATATGTGGCATCACCAGGCCAAGTTACAGGTCAGATTTGTGGAGAGAGAGCCCAATCACATTACAGATGCATGTTTTTCAAAGTATTTCTGAGCATTAAAAACACCTGTAATTGAATCAATGCAAGACATAGATGACATTAATGCCATACTGTGGAGCTAGAACATCTGCATGAGACAAAAATGTTGCAGACCCACCACCAGAAAAGTTACACATTGCACCTTTCACAGCAGCAGCATGGTCTACATAGTAGGTTACATCCAACAAGTGAGAACTAAAAATGTCCAAAAATAAACTAAATTTGCTATGTATGGGATATTACCTCTAGAATTTCATTGAGTGAAATGAACTCCATGCCCACATCCTGTGCAGAATGCTGAAAGGGAGAACAAGGGTTCTTAATGTTTGTACTTGTTTTAAAGAGTCAAAACTGTGAAACAACCTTCTTTTTCTTGATCTCATTTTGAGGAGGAGGAACATGTTTCTCAAGAATTTCACCCAGTGACTCCATTAATCTTTCCTGATATAACTTCATCTTCTGAATTTTATCTTTAGTGTCTTTAAAGATACTAAGTGAATGGAAAAAAATACACACACATCACAGAACAAAGCACAAACGTATGCTTTTGTTATAATGATGTTCTCACCTGTGCTCAGATAATTTCTCTCTCTCCATTTGAAGGCGTTCAACATGGTCTGTAGCAGCTTCCAACATTTGTTTCTTCTCCTCATGCCATTTTTGCTCTCTATAAATGCAGGAATATGTTATAAGGGCATATTCATGGAAGCTGCAACATCAGTTTCCACAAGAAATGTATTACATACAGCTCTTTAGTTTCTTTTAACTTGTCTCTTTTTGCTTCATAGCAAAGAACAATCATCTCAAGTTGTGAACATAGCTTGATCATCTGAAGAACAAAAATATACAGCATGAGTAGCATTCATATAATGCATTTTAACATGCATTTTCTTATCCAACCTCTTCTTTCCCAGCCTGGAGAAGAATCTCAGAATTTTCTGAAAGAACTGTGTAGGGAAAAAATGAAAATTTGTTATTATTATAACTATAAAACAGACTCCAAATTATTGTATTTATGTAATTGTTATTATTACAATATAGATATATTTTGTTTTTGAGTGACTAGAAGGACTTACGATTTGGCTCCACTGAGGCCCATTGCTTGAGTTCAGCTTCTGTTGCCATCAGTCTATTTACAGACTAATAAGGAAACAAAAAAAGATACAAGATGTAACAAAATGTTACAAACTGTAAAAAGATTTAAGAATTGGAAATCAAAAGGTCGCTCTCACCTGATCTTGAGGGTTCTCGCCACAATCTGGTTCACTCAATATAATCTCATTTTGGAGCTGCAACAGAGACTTATTATTATTACTATTAAAACACACGTTGCCTTGTTTTATTCATTGTTTACTTCCAGTGAGTAACCACAGAAATATCTTTGAAAACTACAAAATTCTGAAAAATGACAGATATCCTAAAAGATTAAATCATAACCAACGATTCCATTGTTTATAGTCTTATCTTCTTTGGGATTCCTTTACATAACACTTTGGACTATAGTTTTTGTAAAACAACCATTTTCACCTAACCTGAATATTCTCATTGCCACTTTATCCCCAGACTGATCACTCTCTATTAATTAGGACTATAATACTAAATAAGGATTATAATACAGTTTAAGACTGAATGCAGACTGATTCTTTATACAAAACCCTTTTGTAATGGATCTTAGATGTTGATTCTACCATATAAGACATACAGAAGACTCTTCCTTCTTTGAATGATTTATTATAGTAATGTTTTAAGATGATTGTTGTGTTTTTGAGGGTAAGTCAGGAGACAATCTGTACTCAGTTATTCTACTAAAGCCTGTCCTGGGTTGTCTTTTGGTACTTTTCGCAATTCAGTTTAAATTATAGGAGGCCATAAGGGTGGAATGAAGTAGCATTCCTACAACACTTGGTCAAGATGAAAGAAAGTGTTATAGAAGGAGATTAATTGGATATACAATTTTGTGCTATAACCTTAAGTTAAAATTCCAAAACTGAAATTGAACACAACCTTTTCCAGCTGAGTAAACTGTTCTTCACACTGGTTCAACAGCTCGCCATGAGCAGTTTCTGACAGCGCTGTAGTCTGTGTGGCACACTTCATCTCCGCCTAAACACACATATAGTACACTTAGGGTTAAAGTTAGCACGTTTTATGCATTTTCTAAATCAACATCCTTTGAAGAAGGGTTAATGCAAACTTCATGATAGCAGAATGTTAGCCTGTTTGGAGATGTATTGTAAAGAAATCAGTTTTTCATGTTTTATAATGACATCAATCAATCGATAAACACATTATTTATAGAAGGTGTAGTTATGTGTAGTTGCACCAATAGCATTCATTGTAACAGGCAGAGTATGAATAAATAACGCTTACCATGTTTTTGGTGAATGAGTGAAAAACAAGCGCGTTCTTTTCAAACTACCGCCAACATTGATGACGTCACATACGCGACGGCTTGGAGCTTCAGCAGTGGTGAAAGTGTTTTTCATCGGAAAATGGTCCGCTACTCACTTAACCCCGAGAAACCAACAAAGTATTGCAAGGCGACGGTTTCCAGTCTGCGGGTTAACACTCGTGAGACTCAGAGCTCAGATCTGTGTGTGTATCTTTGTGATGTATTGTTAAGCATCAGTCTCATTCGTAGACTGTATATATAAATGGTCCCATTCCACCGCTACAGTGTAGGAAGGTGTGCTCAGTCCACACGGCTCAGGCTAAGCAGTTTGTTTGGACCTAGGGACAGTGACCTGGATGTGGATTATTTGATCATTGAACACACTCAAGTCAACAAGGCCTCTAAGATGAAACGCACCTACCAGTGAACAGTGAATTAAAAACAACTAGTTTAAGTCCAGCTGAACATGATTTCATGGGAACAAAAAGCATAAATTAAATGACATAAATCTACGGACAAATATAATGCATGACGCATGCATGTGGCCATAACACTGTTGTGTTCAATATTTTTGCACTGTATAACTGTGCGTCTTTTACAATCACTTTCATCTGTGCCAAAGCAATTGCAAGACTCGATTACAGCAGTAACCTTAAAACACCAGCAGGTGTCTCAGTTGTGCTCGTTTCTGGTTTTCAAAGAAAAGCTTTTTCATGAGTTTCAGGTAATTGATTAAAATTGAATGTGTGATTTTGTGAGGACCCCGCTTGAGGTGGTATTAGTAATTTCTGCAAAAAACAGACCTATTTTGTTAATATAACTGTAATTTAATTAACCTGTTTATATAGCCTATAGGCCTGTATTTTATATTATTATTATTATTATTATTATTATTATTATTATTATTATTATTATTAGTAGTAGTAGTAGTAGTAGTAGTAGTAGTATTTAAATTGAATAAGCTCAATACTTCTCCTTTTGACTGGATGGATCAAAAAGACAGAGGTTTATAGTTTTAAAATATTAGGCTAACAGTAACACAGCAGCTGACTCGCTTTGGGCTGATCATATTCCGCGCTCATTCTCCAATGACATAGCCTATGCAGTTCCTCAAATCATCACAGAGCCTATAGATTATTTGAATGATCAATTTGAATTGGATTAATATGCAAATTCACGAACAAACGGTGCCATTCGAGCCTTCAGCACAGCCTAATTAATCAACAGTTAAAGGAAATTAATACATACATCAATTCTGTCAGGAACATGCTTAGTTCAATCGCCCGTAAAATTGAAGTTTGAAGTATTAACTGGCTCCACAGGAAGGCTATGATTAAAACTCCACAATTCCCTCTATTTAGATCTACAGGGTGATTTGCCTCCAAGCAATTTTAAACAATTTACAAATAGACATTATTATTATTATTATTATTATTATTATTATTATTATTATTATTATTATTATTATTATGCTGTGGTAAGACTTTTGGATTAGCCTTTCCCCACACAAACAAATGCAGGCACGTGGGAGGGGTGGAGGAGAGGTAAAAAGGTAAAAGGGGAGGGGCCATTTGCGCAAGCTGCACCAATTGTTTCAGTAGGGACTCATGCATCAAACTTCAATTTTCCGGACGATTGAGGTAGTGATTTTTTCCATCTTGGAGTGAAATAGTGAAATACACTTAAGACCTTCAGATTAATTACCACCAAGTGGTCCCTCAGACTGCGGGATTATATGAGCACACTCTGACAAGGCCTCATAAAGAAGCCACTGGATCCATAAAGTGCGCAGATCATGAACCAGCAACAAAGATCCAGGGCCAGAGCCACATTACGCACACTGCATGGTCATGAGATTCAAATCTACACAAAGACAACCCGTTAGACCTTTTAATCAGTCCAGAAGAAGTTGTTTTTCCCCTTTGGTCCAAGAGAGCTCCATGCGTAAAATGTACGTTTCCGACGCGTAATTGCATTAGTAGTTACATGTTTAGGTGACGGCGACCAAAAATAATTTCTGGTTTTGTTCTCAAAGCACTACAAATTGTATATCAAACATGTAGCAAATTCTTGATAAATATACTGTCCAAATATTTTTCTTATATTTTTGTTTGAATAGGCCTATGTGAATTTGGATCAGAGCCCAAAGAACTTGAATTTCTGTCATACTGAAAAAGCGCACACTATAAAACAAGTCAGAAGCAGACAGGCCACTTATCATTTCTTGGAACAAAGAGCGTTAAACGCCTTTGAGCTCCTTGACCATGTTTTCAGCTTCATTAAACTCTTCAAAGACAAAAGATATAAAGACGCAGAAGAGAAGAAAACAAACAAAGGGACTTCTAACCAGGCTTTGGCAAAATGTCACCGTCCAAACTCTTTATGGCTCCCTGCTTAACATTAAAAACGCTCGCAACAAAATCCATTTCTTGTTTGGAAGCCCTTCTTGGATAGAAGTCAAACATATTATTCTAGAACTAAAAAGCTGCGCACAAAAAGGGGGCAGTTTCATTGTAATTCATTGACTTGTTCAAAACGCCAGGCAAAGAAAGGGGCTAGACATTAATAGCCGCAGATGCCCTCGTGAGGGGAGAGTCTATGTAGGCATTATGGCCTTTGTTCGCACTCAGTTAAACTGTTTAAAAGGAGGGTTAACTCAATCCATCAAATTGTCTGAAATTGTGAGGAAATTTCAAAAACCATATGGCCTCCAAACGTTTGCGTCCTTTTTGTGCGGTGGGACACACTTGTCTCAGTATTGCTGCCTGCGGGGGAGCGGCCCTGCTCCTTTGTGGCGCGTCCCATCAGGGAACGCTGCTCATTTGTCCCCACTTTTCATGCTTTACGCTCAAAATTACGGCCCGGTCCCACAGAACAAAAAAGCTCAATAAAGGCAGGCAGAAACTGGCCCAAAACTTTGTGTTTTTTGTGCCATCCTCCTCTCTTTCCCCGGGACCAGATTTGTGTTTCTCACATAAATTTTTACCACGAATGGGAAACACGTCTAAGGGTCAATAAGGCACGATACGCATGTTGGGCGTGAAAGGCCGAGTGAGATTCCAGGCAACTAAATGTTTAGAGCATCCCTGCATAAAGATTACACAAAGGCTGTATAGCACATAAACGGGGCTCCTTTATCTGCCAACGCAGCAACGTTTGGCACAGAGCGCAGATTTGGACAAAAATTAAAACAAGAAAACATCATAAAAGAAATATTGAGAAAATCCATTTTATTCCCATAGCCTATATACATTACAGTCTGTGCATTGGTTTTCAAATAATGTCCTGATTTTAGAAAGGCACTTACAGGTGTACAAAACAAATAAAATTTCGAACTGGCGTTTACTATTTTGAAAAAAATGTATAAATGAAAAAAACAGTTTTCAGCGATTCCTCTCGTTTTGAGCCTTCATAAAATAATAAAGAACAATCTTGATCAAATAATGATAGCCTAAATGTAAATGGTAAATTTCCTTTCGCTCATTCAAAATGTTTTCATATTTGAAAGAGGTGAACAAAAGGAATGGGAAGTCCAAGCCAAGACTCAAACAAAGCTTAAATTAATGAAATAAATATATAAAGAGCACAAAGCAAATCATGCATTCACATGCCAACAAAACAAACTGAGCACTAAAGGCGGCGCGCAGAGGCCCGTGCAGACGCGGGCAGGTGTGTGAGCTGCGTGTGAGGGACACATAATCTATAAAAATAAAAAATAAGTTACTCGGATCATATTGCTTTGATTGGCTAACAGATACATTGTAAAAGACCACTGCATATTTCTTGCTCTGCTCTGTTCATGCGTCACTATGAATAGGTCTATGTGACAATAAAAGTCAATACATTTTGGTACACGTCGGAGATATGGTAGAATATAAGCAGTAAGTTACAAGTCCTCGGCAGGATTTGTTCACACCGTCTCTGTGTCCAGCGTCATGCTGCGCCATCAGTCGTCTACATCAATCTCTACGTCCTCGTCCTCTGAGCACTCTTTACTTGTTGTGTGGTCTGAGAAGGGCGACAGCGGCGATGTCCGCAGTTTCTGTGCGAGCTCGAGCTCCTGCTGGCCCCGCATGGGGGACTCGGCGCGCGGGTGGCCTAACGTGCCGTTGGCGCATTTTTCCAAGTCTGCCAGTTTAGCCAGCTTGTCCAATGGAACCTGGCCGATAGCTTTAGCGGACTCCACGTCAGCCTTCATCTCCTCCAGGTCTCGCTTTAGCTTTGCCCGGCGGTTCTGAAACCACGTGATGACCTGCGCATTCGTCAGGCCAAGCTGCTGCGCGATCTGGTCCCGATCTGCCGGGGATAGGTACTTCTGATACAAAAAACGCTTTTCGAGCTCATAGATCTGATGGTTGGTGAAAGCAGTCCGGGATTTCCTACGCTTCTTTGGAGTAGATCTCTGTCCAAATAGAGTCATTCCGTCCCGACCTGAAAGGGAAAGTAAAGGAACTGGATGAGAAACAGGTGCACGTGCTTGCAGTGTGTGTGCGTAAAATTAAACTCCATTTCAGAAAAAGTAATACACATTCTTCAAATAAAAATCAAACGATATAAATTTAACTGGCACAGTAACGTAGCGTAGCATACTTTGTTGATGACTCAAGTAGCCTATCAAAATGAGCTTATATGAAAATTAAATAGGCTAGGCTGGTAGGAAGAGAAATTGTCAAATATCAAGTAATACATTTTGACGACATCAATTTTATTTTTAAATAGGCCCTTTACCTTCCGCGGCCTGCAGCACGCTGACTTCCAGTCCCTTGAATGTCTTGCTGGCCAGCTCCTCGAGCGCGCACAGTGGTGAGGTTTGGGTGAGTAGCGCGCGGCTGGACAGTGGGATACCCGAAGAGCGATGCTTTTCTGAGGCTGAGATAAGGTGTGCAGTGCCGCAAATTGCGTAGTTGCGTTTCATGGACGGCTTGTTGAGGATGTCTTCGATGCTGAATGGGGTCAGCGGCTTGTTGGAGTTGGCGGGAGGCGGCAAGTGGTCCAGAGGACTGCGCCTTCTATTCTCCCCCGCATCACATTTGGCCACTTCTTTGGATGTCATCATTGGATGTACGGAGTATTCGTTATAAACGGAGAATTCGGGGAAAAAGTTAAAAACGCAAAAGACGCCACTGGGACGCAAAAGTCACATAACAGTTGAAATGTGAGCAAACGAGGAAAAGCTGTGTTATTCCAAAGTGGGATAAGCGCAATGATGAGGGTCCCTGGGAGCAACCAGTCCGGACCGGAGCCTCCCTGAAAATGGCGAGGTCCACACAGTTGACGATTACTAACAAGTTCTCATTGATTGGGAGCTAATCAATTATCTCCAGTGGCACTTTTCGCCCTCTTCCCTTTCACTCTTTGACTATGTTGCAGTCCAGTGCGGGGCTTTTTGCGACTGGGGGTGTCCCATTAATTAGGACGCATGGCTGGAAGGAGGAGGAGCCCCGCAGAATTATAATGCTTTGTGTTCTTATCATCTCTCCTCTAATTTAGTCGTGTGGTGAGATACCAGAATAGGCTCAATGATCGCGAGGAGAGACAGAGCTCAATCCGCAAAGCCAGCGTCTGAAGCCCCATAATCGCAGCTGATGAAGCGGACGAACAGAGGTTATTTTAGATGTAGTCGCGCGGATGTTGTCCTAGTCCAAAGTTCGGATGAAACATCTTTTTGGCCAAGAAGGTGATTCTGTATATCAGGTCTGATGATGCCTCCTTTGGGGCGAGAGAGGAGCAGCGCCGCGCGTCCCTTTCAGCAACGCCATTGCCCGGCAATTACTCAGGCGAAAGGGCTGCTTTTACAAATTTCATCTGCGCTCACTTCGGTACTTTGCCATGCGCGCTCCAGGTTTGACACGATGCCTTTATTTTGGCACGTCTCCGAAAAATTGCGTAGAGGCAAGCAGAGTAGACAACCCAATTAAAATGATTGCCAAGTGAGTGGCTAATAATAATGTATTCGTTTTCGTTATACACATTCAGTTTTTGTTCGATGTTAGGTCTGTATGCGGCAACGTTAATAACAACGAATTATGCACAGATATGCACGACTTCTTATTAAAATGCAGCCTACTGCACGTCATATCTCAATTAGGCTAAACAGAATAATATAAGCCACAGATGGCTTCTGTCTTACATGTGACATATAAAAAATTATTATTATTATTATTATTATTATTATTATTATTATTATTATTATTATTATTATTATTATTAAGCACTAAACACGGTATGTGTACATATTTGAGATATTTTCTTTAGTGTAATTAAAAACGAGTGTAAAATACAACAATGACCACATACACAGTTTGACTTTGGTCTTTGCCTTTGTCACTATCTTCTCATTTCCACATCCTGAAGTTCCATTGATTCACGTCATTGAGTTTTAAACCGGAAACCCATCTCCTCCTCAGTTATTAAAAAGTTGGTTGGAGATATTTGGGGTCATTTGTGCAGCCTGTGGAGGGAGAAAGCACTCAAGACTCTGCAGTGCACCGTATATCTGTTGCTGGCGGGGGGTCAGCTCTGATTTCACAAGTAATTGTGCATTTAATAGCTGGCTCCAGCACACCTTTGAACCTATTTTCTTCACACTTACACTTTCTATTAGCCACAAACTTGAAGCAAAGGAAAGGAACTTAAATTCACAAGCTAACAAATAAATACAAACAATATTATATAATTTCATATATTATGTTATTATAATATATTGAAAAGCCTAAAATAATAATAAATAATAATACAAAAAATTAAAAAGTTAACTTTCTAGTCTGTTTTGATATCCTTTTTTTTTTTCTTTTTCTCTCAAATATAGTAAAAAAAAATTTTTTTATAAGTACTCTTTCAAGACCAAGGCCTGTTTCTCCCTTTGCCAGAATTCAGCTCCTCAACTATAGGGTGCAGCAGAGCCAGTAAGTTAACCATGACTTTTATTATAGATGTTTCATTCATGATATATTGGGTCACAAACTCTGCAGCTGTAATCTGCTCATCAACAACACTCAAAATGTATTTAAGGGAAATGAGAGCCACTTTCTGTCCAACCAGGTGTTGATTTAGGCCCTTGACTTGTGATAGTCCATCCTGCAGTATATATGACCACAGACAGCTGCAGGGAAGCCATCCACATTGTAGCCATTTTGCAGGTACCCCAAATACGGACGTGTGGAGGGGTGTCATGTCTCCCCCTGTCCCAAAGGTCTTTTATCCCACACGACACCAGATATAGATATAGGGGTAGAGACAAAGCTATAGGCCTGGAAGTGGCTTTGCTTTACTGTATAAATCACACGTCATTACCAGGGGTCAGCGGCCGAGGGACACCATTGGATGCTTCCATCAGCAGGGCCATTCTGGTTGGACGAGAGAGGATTTATCTGGTGCTGGGATCTCCGGAGAGAGGGGCGGCCATATTTTATGTGACTAGAGATGTAATAACAGGCCCCTGACAAATCCCTGACGGTCTGGCTTCCCCGCCTCAGTGCAGTCCTCCTGGAACCTAAGCTGGACTATTATCGCTGCACAGCACTACAGAGTGTTTATGTCAACACTAATATGAACTGTAGTCTTTGATTTATATATAAAAAAACATACAATTGAATTAAAATTATGTTGAAGATATTAGTGTGGGAAAGCACAAAGAATCCAATTAAACCTAACAGCTGTATTCATAATGTAAATACTGCTCAGCTGAAACTATTGTGTTTCTGGTCATATAGCACCATTGATCTGTTGTTGTATTTATAAATCAGCATGTAAAAAAGTAAGCAAATATTAGGTAAAATTTAAAATACATTGATTATATGATTCTGATTCCTTCTTAAGTAATCAACTCTGCACATTTACATTTCCACTTAATATCTAAGAAAAAAACATTCTGTGTTTTCTATGGGTGTTTGTTCCAATCAGAAATTTATTACAATTTTTGAGCCGTACTTTAATACCTGTTTATAAATGCAATACAATAGGTAGAAGTATAGAGGTTATGCACTGACATGATTTTATTTGGAGTTTCTGTGTTTCTTTGCTTTTCTGTCTAATTTTTGTGTCCATGGTTTCCCCCCACATTAATTATTTCCTCAACACACAGACTCAGAAACATGTTTTTTCTGGAGTGAAAGATTCACTTCAACTGTGTATGATCACAAAGTCTGTATCAATGATAACTGTGACCATAGCCTGCAGTGCACCTGTTAAGTGAGTTTCTATTACTGTTTACTTGATTTACTTGTTATAGATTTGTTATTAGACTGCAGCAGCTCTTTCATATTTTAAATGTGTTTTGAGAAAATGTCATTACTCACCACTGACACTCACATAGCTTTGCTACTCACTAATAAAGCTCCAAAGGTTGTGATGTCATGTACATAACCTGTATGTAGTACAGAAACATTTGTAATCATGACACTGGTCCCAGTCCTTATATGCTGTGTTTTAAAGATAAAGCCACAGGTTTCATATAGGAACTGAACGTGAAAATAACAAGAAACCACAAAGAATGAAACTAAAAGTAACATAAAAATTGAGCTGAACACAACCCATAAAATCCATGACAAAAACAGGTGCAATGTCTACACAGAAACACAAGAAGTTACCACATGCTGAGTGGCTAATGCACTGTTCCTCTCCTTAAAGAAACCTTTTCATGGGTCTATGGCTGGACTAATGCAATATACAATCTCCTATCTGGAAACCCATAGACAATATAAAGAACCACTCACTCAATAAATAGCTTGACATAGGTGTTTTAATGCTAAGTGTGTGCTAACATGCTACAGTCAGTGCTATATTCAGTGTCTCGTACCTGTGAACAGTTGCTGTGGCTCTCACATGGCTCTGGCAGCACTGACTCACTGGCTGTACGCCCCCAATCAGAGCACTGTGGTTTGGGGCCTGTTCACTTGCTGTTGGCGCAGATTGGACATAAGCATTTGTAATTGACCTAAAGCAGATTGAAATTGCATGAACATCTATTAGGAATACATGAAACCTTGTATAAACCTTCAAAAAATATTTCAATTTCAGTGTTAAATAAAACAATAGGTCTACAGCCATATATATTTGGGCTAACACAAACTTTGTCAAATGGTGTGCTTTGCTGGGTTTCAGATGACATCACAACATTCAATAGGCCAATATTATTTAATACAGATGGGGCAGCTAAAACTAAAATTGTTCAATGCTGATTATTTTGTAACACCATGAATCTGTGGGTCTAGTTAATAATCAAAATGACCATGTTCAGCAGTTGTGCATTTTCTTTGACATTTCTTGGCAAAATACAATGGATTGTAATAAATAGGAAAAACAGCCTCTTGCCCTACCCTGGGATTATGACATCTATATCTGAAAATCACCAATACTGTTAATAATTGATATTTTTATCATTAAAATGTCCAAAGTGAGTTTAATATCAGTCATTTGTCTTTAGCGATAAAGTATTAAAGTAAGTAAAACCTAAAGTAAGTAAAACCTAGTAAGTTTTTTCTCCTAAATATAAGGGAAGTTGCAGGTTCTCCACAATAGATCAAAACTATCATGGTGTATTCTGTCACTACATTATAATCATAATCATAATAGCGAACTCAAAGCATAACTAACCCATATACAAATCAGCCTTATTACAACTTAAACAAAATGGTCTTAATATAAAAACAACAACAAAACTATATTACTAAATCCAAAACATGTGCACATCCTCCCCCTGCTCTCCTCATGACACTGGTGTTTAGCTGCCTCTCACAGTGGCTCATTTGAATGTTCCTCTTCCTCATATGCACTTGACCATAAAGCACAGTAAGCAGTGATGCTGAAGGATTGTGTTATTCGGGATGGCCAAGATGGAGAGGATTATTCACTGCCTTTGGGCAATAAAAACTGCCCGAGGAGAACCAGCGAGAGTTATGACGGCAATCCTTTAGTTTTCATTTGTGAAGGCTCGCTTTTTATGTGATGCAAAGACATACAGGGAAGGATGGAGGGACCTTGAGCTGCAAAACAGGCCCAATTCTCATTTGTCACGAGAAGAAGTGTAAATAGCATTTGCATTTGTGTTGCTTAATTCATCAGATTATGAACGCTACAGCACTTTTATTATCTACAGTTTCAATATCCATCACTGGGGATTCATCTGCACAGATTGGATCAGTCACACGGGGACATAAAGAGCTTTAAAAAACAAAAGAACACAAGAAGTCTAACTACATAGGAAAAAGTGTGACAGCTTCAGTTAGTGGTCTTAAGTTGTAATTCAGGGGTAACTTCTCAATACACAGAGTGAAGTGCGTTAGCCAACAATTAATCTTATGGTTGGAGCTTGAATGTTTGGTGCTATCCACAGAACTGCAATAGAACTCCAATGAGGCTAAGGGATTTAAGATGCAGCATATGTCAAGTTGCCCACCTCAGTGAGTATGAGACCGATCCACAGTTTGCTAAAGTCTTTCTACACCATTTCCACTGTGCTGTCTAGTCTGGAAACTTGATTTGGGCCCCTTAGAATTTTACAAATTAGCTTTTATTCTTGCCAACAAAAAATAAACGTCAATATCCACCATTTAAAAGGTAAAAATATACTTCTTCAGCCATAAATATATCCATTGTTTCTTGCATTATTTGATCTTTAAAAAGCCTGTAAATAGGTAAATTATCTGCTCAAAGACATTTTTTGTAACTAATGTTTTAAAATGAGATAAGAGCACAAGGCCAGTCTAATTACATGAAGCAGGTTTAGGGTGTGCGCTGTGAATGCCCATAGGGGTGTTGCCAATATGGTCGCCCGGGAACAAACAGTGACAGGTCAGCTGTTGTCTCTGAGGAATGTCTTTTACTCACTCCTTTCTTTTTCGGAGCATATTTTGTCAATTATTTCCGTGTCCTTTCTCCCTCTCCATCATCTCCTCCTCTGAACACACACTCACACAAATGGCCTCTATCTTTCAATTAGCCTGCCATGGCCCTCTTACAAGGCTGGCGTCTGGCACCAGGGCCCAACAGATGCTGCAAAGGATTGGCCGTTCGTCTAAAGCCTGCAGACTGTATTGAATAGTCATTTGGGTGGAGCTGAGTATTCATGACAGAGGAAGGGAGGCACTACATCAGGTTAGCTCTATTCTCGTGGTCTCTGTGGGGTTTTGACAGCATTTAAAGAGACAATGTGGTTAAGACGACAAACACACAATTATACTGGAAATAATTATCCACTGTTGCATGGATAGTATATCAAACATGTATTGATGTGTAATGTTAGCTACATACAGCAATATCCTGACATAAATAAACAAATACATCAGTAGGTATTGTTGCTGACACTGAGAAGTGCACATCTGAAATATAAAAGTTAAAGGTCTTTTTCTGATTTATGTTGTTATAATGTTATATCCTCATCAAAAACACACCTGGAGTTTTGTTTTGTTTCATTCACACATATTTAACGCACAAATTCTGCATATTTAGGCTGAGTTCTCTCAAATTTAAAACACTCCATTCCATCTTGTCATGTGGCAATACATGAAGTGCTCCACTGTGTTTTTAAACTCTATACACCTTCACTAGAATCATTTTGATTATTTCAGCCGTAGAATTGCCAATCTTAACTGAACTAAAGGTAAAAAGTAGTTGTTAATTTGAAAACTACCTCTTCATGGCATCACAACGTGGAACAGAGCATTTTGAGCTTTGGAGATGTAGACAGACTAATAATAAAGGATTGCTCAAACATGTGAATAAAACTTTATTGTTATTTCTTCTTGAATTACATGAAAACTCATTGTCATAATATTATATCAGTAAATTATAGATTATATCAATATTGTTACATAAGTATTAACCTAATTATTTCATCAGCCGTTTCTCTCTAAAATGAGGATTGAATATAACCTTTGAGACTTTTTAATGCTTTTTAATACCTCTGAAGAACTCCTCTCTCTAAAGCCCCCTGTTATGCAGCAGAGCGGACCCAGCCCGCTATATGTGTGTATGATTTGTCGGCTCTCAGTGGGTCCGTCCACACAGCACCTGGCAACCCTGCTCCAGGAATATGGAGTCTGCCACGACCATACCGCAACACACACACAACCATATGCCCCTATTGTCATTTCAATGAGCTGAGACAACATTCACTCTGGCCTCTTTTCAGCCCAGACTCTCAATACTAACCCCATGTGGAGGGTTCAGGTCAGGAGGGACCACTCACACACAGAGCGGCATGCATTGGCAGCCCAGCTCTCCTCCCCCTGCTCCTCTCAGGCCCCGTAGGCTGGACTGAGGAAATGTGAATTAGCTTCATCAATGCAGAGGTTAACATTGCGCAAAGACGAAGTTGACCTCTCGTTGTATTCTTGGTTTGATGTCTTTCTTAAGGCCAAATGCTTATGAATAAAAATGGCGAAGGGGAGAGGTTGACAAAGGGATTTGTCTGACTAATGCCAGGGGCGCAGCCCTCGGGGAGAGGCTGGTTAAGCCCAATCCCCCTGCAGTATTATCAATCATCCTGTGCCCCACACTGCGATCTTATTGTTTTTTCCATAATTGTGTCAGAATAGCTTCCATTTGTCTCTAATGAAAAGTGTCTGCATTCATCATGCTAATGTAGTGAAAACATAAATATTACACATGGAAACCTATGGAGCGGCCTGAGCCATGCATCATCTTAAGTGTGCAGGGAGCGTGTGCTGCTAACTTATCATGACGTGAAAAATGAATTGGTTCGGGCCAAATAACATTAATAAATATGCAAATAAACATGTTGGTGTTCATACCATTATCATATGCAGAAGGTAAAGGTAGTCTTCTTATTGTTCAGCTCTAAATAAAACACATTTCATGGAAATGCACATAGTATAGCCTATATACATTTTTATATATATATTATTTTTATATATAATATAATATAATAATCAAACTGACTACAGAATAACACAATGAAATATTTGATTTTTTTTTTTCTTTGTGAATGAATTATTATCCAAAAAATTAACCCTGTACTAAGTTATTCATATAGTATGCTATTAACATTTATAAATCAGTAAAAACTAATGTTAAATATTACTAGAAAATTATTATAATAGTATTACTACTGGCTGGTAGGCTTTTTGAACCCAGCCATTCACAATAATCCCTGGCACACAACAATCATCTTAATTCATTTGGTGTCAAAGATTCACCAGATTCAGCACAAATTTTAAAAGCCATTTAAAGCCCTTTGATAATGCCCTGTGTAAAGTGTTAACAGTAATAACCATCAGAGATAACATAAACAACTGAGATCCCGGGGCAACAGGGCCGGAGCGCCTCCTCAACCTTTAACCCTGAAATAATTGAAAAACATGTCAACGTTCCCACAACGAATGGGGCCAGATACACTTCACAACACAGCATTTTGAACAGCCCACACAACTTCTGTTATTATTTTATCCTGACATATCATTTCCAGGCACAGCAGATTTGTGATTATGCCAAATAGAGCAATATGGCTGCTTGATAAATAACAAGGGATATGCTGAAAGGGAGATAAGACTTGGGAGCACTTGACAAAACAATAAAATTGTAATTGAATTAAGTGTCCTAAATGGTGCTGTTTTGTTTTCCCAACAAAACAATATTATACAAAACATACTTGTATTAAATCTTGTATTACCATATGTGTTAAGAATATAAGACATTGTCATTCACATATGCGAATGTAACAGAACTGAACCAAAGTCTAATTCTAAAGGTTTAATTGTATAGGCCTGTCATTTCTTTATCGACTTATCATTCAGTAATGATTGCTAAAACTATACATATTGGGAATATTTATCATGTATATACATTTTCTCTATATCACTAAAGATTTTTTGTTGTTGATTACAGGTTGGTTGTATTAGTCAAATAAGTATCTTCTATGACTCACAATACCAAGTACTAAAAAGTTTCATTCTGCTGTTTATTACAGATGCACATTTACAAAAGGGATTATCATTTACTGGGATTATTTTGCTTGATGGTTATTGTGTCAGTTGCATGAAATAGTTTCAACATTATTTATTGTGACCTTTTTCTATAGCAGAATTAGAAATAAAAATATGTATTTTTAATTTCTGGGGTGTATTTAGTAGATTGGTTCATCTTACAGGAAAAATGAGAAGCTGTTACTTAAAGATATCAATATAGATTGTTGCATTATAAACCAGTGAAACCCTGCACTCATAGACACATTATGTGCTCCATGGGGCCTGGCCTTGTCTCAGCGAGTTTATTAAAACTGTCTTGTTTCATACCACACGCTCACTGTAAGGACCATCCTCCAAATATATCACATTGTTATTGTGGTAATTAAGCCAAAAAGTTGGTCTTTTTGGGTGCCTGTTGTGTATAAGCAAAACAGACCATTTTAATTGCAGACGAAATACACTTGCACTCCATGTGAAACACTGAGTTAATCTTCTTAATGCTGAAAAAGGAAAGTCCAGAGAAGACGTAGGCATTTATTACACTAACAGTGCTTTAAAATGAATGGTAATGAGACACAACAACCATTTGCTTTAATGCTTCTGTTTAGATAGTGCCAGAAAAGCCTTGTCATTTCCAACTCTGCTACTGCCCAGAGCTGTTAAAAAATACAGACTTGTTAAACTGCAAAACACTAAACTGCATTAAAGATTTAGGAAATGAGACAAGCTCACACCATTCTGTTACTAATCACAAGCCTTTTTTATGTAACATGGAAGACAAAACTAGGCATATACTGTTCAACAAGTTTGTTGATTATTAAAAGATAAATGCATTTAACTAACAAATAAATGGTTTGATTATTTTTCTCCTATTCTTGTTCAAATTTTTTTTTCATCATTTATTAAAAATGAACAAGGTGTGTCAAAAATAATACTGTAATTTTTTGTATTATTGTAATTTTTTAACATGTTTTTTGTAATGATACTTTTAAAACCTTATAAAGTAGTCAGAGTAACAGTACATGAAGAAATTATTAAGGTATTTTTTGACTGCTCATACAGTGCCACTTTAGATGAATCACAGTTTGACAGGTGGGTATTATTTTACTTTCATTTTGGACATTCCTATATTTGCAGCCCTTTTATCACACCCAAATAATAACTGAGTCTTTACATCCTTTGCTATAGCCATGTGTGCTTCTACACCAGTGTGGCCTGAAGGCTGCCACTCATCCGGATCTGTTCTGGTTCCTGCCGTTTACACAGAGCTGCCTCAACTAATGCCTCTGTCCCACTCTGCTATAGCAGCTTTGTCCTGGACCAACCCAACCCTCATTTCACCATTTCTCCTCATCGCTCTCCTCTCCCATCCAATTAGCTCTTGCCTCTCCTTTTTATTAGCTGTAATTCACTTCCCTTTACCTCCCTGACTAGCTCTCTCCATCTTTTTCTTTTTCCTATAGGCCCTTTTGGGTGTGTGGCGTCGATCCGAGGAGGACACACTCCACTTAGATAAATATCCCCATCGCTGTGAGCGGAGCCAGGGAGATTTATTCATCCGCCGAGCTGGCAGAAAATTGACTTGTTTCATGGGGCCAGACTTGTGACGCATCGCCACAAGAGAGAAAGAGAGAGAGAGAGAGAAGGAGGGGATCAAGGATGATAAAGAGAACAGGAAGGAGGCAAAGAAACACAGATGAGGAGAGAGGAGAGAAGGATTTAGGGGAGTAGGGAGGGAGTAGCAGCCATAAAGAGAGATGAGAGAGCCATGTCCCTCCCTTGTAGCAGAGGATAAAGCCAGTGGGCTGGTGAAACACTGATGAGGGAAATGGTACAGTTGACATTTATATAAGAGGATATTGATGAAGCAGAGACAATAGCTCGACTCCATCCACTCCTCCTCCCTCCTTCTCTCCTTTCCTCTTTAGCTTCTCCTTCACTTGTTTACTACTTTTCACTCGCCTTGTCTCCACGGCTCTGTCCCAGCGCTGACAAACGCCCGCTAAAGCCCACTACATCCTCATTGAGAGAGAAGGCCTGCAACCTTGGGTGACTTAAGACGAACACAGACCATGCATCACACTGAAAACCTCTTATTTTATCACTACAACACTGCACAAAAGATAACCTCATCTCTCAAATGTGTGTGCAGTGTTTTTTCTCACATTGTTACATTTTCAGAAAAAAAAAGGAAATGTCAAGGGCTGGATACAGTTTAAAGGTACAATGACGGTACAGGGAAAAAGTTATGATACTGGTACAGGAAAAAATGTACCACATTTTTTTTTTCTTTTGAGCAAGTTTGTTTTTTTATGGTTGCTGCTGAGAGAAAACTACAGAAACATGTCAGTACATGTGAGACTGAATTGTGAGTACAAATGAATCATAAACATTTTTCCTGAAAGAACTGTTAATCAATGGAATTCATAAACATTATAATTCATATTTATTTTTCTACATAATGATTAAAGGTACTGAAAAAGGTATTATTCAGGTACCGGTACCAAAAACCAGTATTGCCAGTAAGTGCTGTCTAGGTGGCCACAAGGGGGATTTGCAGGCTGGGATAACATAACTAGATTGTAAAGCTATTGTGAAAATCTGTTAGCAATGGGCGTAATATCTTCAGATCAGTAATGGCATCTTTAGTGGAATTTCTATTTTCGTCAAACATCACTACCTCAGTAATCACCCGCTCAGAAGTCCACTTGACCATTTTAGCCATAGCCCACCTCTGCAGCTCAGGCCTCTGTGCTGGAGCTCCATGCAAACGCAGCACATCGAGGTGAGACCGATTTGTGCCTCCTCGCGGCTCTCGCTTGGTGGAGGGGTACTCTGCAGAGGTGTGTGTTTGTGTTGTGGGAGCGATGAGGCGTGGAGGATTTCTGCTTGTATCAGCACCTGGGCGAGCGAGAGAGCGCCGTGCAGGGGAGAGAGAGATGGGGAGCCTGGGAGTTACTGTGTGTGTGTGTGCGTGTGTGCGTGTGCGTGTGTGCGTGTGTGTGTAAGGCGAAGGGTGGGGGCTGAGTATAATTTAGTCCTAGCAGCAGCTCAAGGCTCATGTCAACCTTGGATAGGGACCCAGGATGATAATTTGAATTGGGAATTAAGTCACCAATCAATGGTTATACTTATGCTGAATCAGTGGTTTATTAAGGGGGCAGAACTCAATCATCTGTGAGGGAATGTGCCGGAGCAGTGCGCATGTGTGAGCAGCTCTATGTCAGATTGGTTTGACAGGAAGCTAATGCAGAGGGTGCTGAGGCCATGGTTTTAGAGCTAATAGTACACACACAAGGAGGAAACAGGTTTATTTAGCAGCAGTGCAAATCATTATGTGGAGTGACAATTCACAGCTGGGAAGCTTTCAGAATGACTTAGCTTAAATCTGGGAGTCATTTCTTGTGTACCTTTCCAATATGAAGCATTATAATAATCAAATAAACATCAATTAATATGTTATTGCAAGAGACTGAGGTTGGAGCAATTAGCAGGATAAACTCTACTGATGTTGATACAATATTGTCATGACACTAAAATTTAAAACAGGATTTTGATACTAAGAAAAAGACTTGATCAGTAACAATGTCAGTAACCCAGTGATAAAAAACACACACAGCTATTCAAAAATATATTTTTTTTGTTCCAGTATTATTGATACTTGTTCTAATGAGTATCTATTTAATGTATCTAGCCATGTTGGAGAGAACCCAGTAAGGGAGAACATGCACTCTCATAATATTGACAGGGACAGGCAGGGAGTGATTGAAGCACAGATACCTTCCTAAAAGTGAGAGTCAGTAGCTAACAGTTTGATTTTAAAGAGTATAAATAGAAACTGGGAAAGGAGGGCGGAGTCTGCACATGCGTTGCAGCTCTACCACTGAGCCACAGTATTTATATTACAGTATAATGTAGTTGGAATTAGGACTGGGCAACTAATTAAATTTTAATCCAGATTCAGATTCAGGCATTTCTAAACATCAATTATATGCTTGGGTCTTTTTAATGGAGAGGTTTACAGTCAATCCTCTGTCAGTAAAAGCATATGTTTTGGAGCAGAGTGTACACTTTGGAGGAAGAAATTTGAATAGTTTTTGTGTGCTTAAGAAATTAAAAATCTGCATTGTTTATGTTCAGGAAATTAATATTGAAAGTCATTTTTATTTATTCTTAATAAGGCAAAATATATCTGAATCGTAAAAATGTTTATAGATCAATTATGAGGAAAGATTTAATGATAATTTTTGTCATCATATTGCTCAGCCCTAATTGTTGGTTGAAACTGGTACATTAAATGGATGTTGCCTACTCTTGCATGTAGATTTCCATTCCACCACACTCTGTTACCACATCTATATTATGCAAAAAAAGGTCCTATATTATGCAAAATGGACTCTTGTGAGATTTAAGCCATGTTATAATGTTATTACTTCCTCAAAAACATACCTGGAGATGTATTTTGTTTCATTCACACATGTTTGCGTAATCCTTTATTATTAGTCTGTCTACATCTCCAAAGCTCAAAATGCTCTGTTCCACCTTGTGATGTCCTGTAGTAGCTTACAACAGCTACCTTTTAACTTAGTTCAGACTGGCAATTCCAGATCTGAAATTATCTAAATGATTCTAGTGAAGGTGTATGGAAATTTTTAATAAAAAACAGTGGAGCACCTCTTGAGATGAGAGAGAAGCACTAAGCCTAAATATGTAGAGTTTGTGTGTTAAACATGTGTGAATGAAACAAAATACAACTCCAGGAATGTTTTTGACAAGGAAACAACATTATATCATAGATCAAAAAATTGTGTAATATGGGCCCTTTAATTTCCCACTTTCTTAACTAGCCTTAGGTTTTTCTTCAGGCTTGTGTTGTCTGTTTGTGGAGTGGCGGGCTGCTGTTGAAGGAGGGGGCGAGGGGAGGTTGGTGGGGGTACTGTGACCTTCTCTGGCTGGACTGTAACTTAATCAGAGCTCCAGGCGTGACACGATAACCCGGCGTGGAAGCCAACAGTCTGGCTAAGGCACTTCACTAATGCCCCCACTAACGCCCATGACCTCCACGAGCTCATACCCCGACTGCACCAACGCTCTCCCGTGCCACTTCTTTATACTGACAAAAGATAAGCCCGGGTTTGGTGATTTGTTAAGAAATGTGTATCCGGATAGACGGGTTCAAATGTGTGTCCGGATAGATGGGTTCAAATTTCGAGTTCATTATAAGAATTAATGATGCTCTCTGTGCAGCTGGATTAAGGGGGTATCTGCTTTCTGCTTAGGTGTATTAAGACGATTACACTAAATAGGCTGCAAATGGACAATGGTTATGCCTAAAGGAGCCAAAGAAGCAGTGTTGATTTTTCTCAGGCTATAAGGTGGCATTAGGTTAGAGCAGTAACACTTGTAGATGTTTAGATAAGGCTTGCTGGTTAATGTGATTATGTGAAGTTCATCAGTGAGGGCCTAAAGCAGGAGGCTGGTGGTGTTTCGTCAGCTGCTAAAAGGACATACACAGATCCTGGTGTAATACGCACACACCTGCAGCGACGTGTGTGTCCCAAATACGGCCTTTATCTAAAACAACAAATCAGTGTTCAGGTTTTAGCCTCTGCAAACAGAAAGCTTCTCAAGTGGAGAGAAAGAGGAGAGGAATAACATTTGTTTAGTATCAACATGTGTAATTAAATATTCCATTGTGCTTTGGATTGTATCTTTTTCCGGTATTTTGGATCATGATCCTGCTGATTAGTTTTCTTAAAAATGACATATTGTGCTTCTGTCTGCTATAGTTATAATCTATGACATCCCTTGATTATTATGTTATATTTTGGACATTTTAAATTGCAATATTGATCTGTCTGTAAACCTCCAGGTTGGAAAACTGCAGGGCCCAATGGAAGCCAACGGTGGCATAAACATCATCACAAAGTGACAGATCATGGTTTGCAGATCACACGAGCGAGTGGTGGATTTTTTTTAAATTTGTGACAAAGTGGCTACGTGACACTGCTGTTGATGGAAGCAACAACATCTTGAATACAAGCATATAAAGATTACTCAAACATTCATGAATTACTGTAAGTACCACTACAAGAGGATAAATGAGAAAGGGAAACATACTGTATATAACATGGTTAAAAGTTGGTAAAAAGTTGGTTTTGCATAATAGGTCTCCTTTAACAAAGCACAAGTATGAATCCATTATTTATTATTCACTTATTATTAGTGGCATCTTGTAAAAGTGCAAAATTGTTTTTATTATTATGTTTGTGCAAAATTTAAAGAAGCTTCATATGACATAAATAATGATTTAACATTTTAGCATTAAAGTAGACAATACAAATATAAAATAATTTATAATATTACTTAAAAAATTAAGCACGTAGGCCAGCTTCATTATGTGCTTGGCATTACGGTGTCACAGGGTACATACAATGACATATAGACTACAGTTATAGTTATAGCATGGTTACAGTGATGGTCAGGTGTCATGTTGAACTACTGCGTGTGCGGCCTCAGATTCAATCAAAATGTTCCCCAGTCCTGCTTTAAACAACTATCCCAATAACGCAGTAAAAACAGATGATGGAAGAACAGGTGTGGTCTCTTTCTGATCGAATCCTGAATCGTGAGAGGGTACAGGGTCGTTCCATAGGAGTCAAACGAATCTGACCCTCGTAAAAATACAACATGCCTCCGGTCCACAAAAAATGTCAGATTTTCACGTTTGGATGTGATGGAGCTCACTGAGGGCTGCGTGGAGGTATGTTTGGATCTGCAAGCTATTTCAGTCCAGAGTCTTTTAGTGAAGGCTATGTGCTGTATCGACGCACGGAGTAGTTAAATACGTACATACAAATGCCTTCTGTGTAATTGACCGCCTTACAGAAGTGTTTGTTACTTTGGCTCTCGGTGGAGAACGGGCTTAGGGGAGGTCAAAGGTCGCAATGGTGGGATTTCAGGGCTAAAACTGAGATCAGGACACTTGTGAGAAAATAAAGACAATCCCACAGAGAAAACCTGCACAAACAGATACAAAAATATATTTATTAAAAAAGTCTTAAATATGACACACCATACATATAATGAGCCATACCATAATAAACCCATATTTCAGTCTTAGAGCATAAACATGTGGGATGCTGAAAGTTAATTTTTACAAATATATGAGAAATATAAGCTTAGATTTTGATGGTAGACATACAATGTTTTGGGGTCAAGATGACAAAAGGCTGGAAAAGGACCATTTATAATAAGATGCCTGATTTAAGTTTCAGAATATGTATGTGTCTGGGTATAAAATAAGTAATTAAATAGATATAACTGGTTGGCTACTGAATGTTTTGGATGTGTAAAATCATCAGAGCAATAAAAACACACTTTTCTGTACTACTCACTACAGGAATGTATCCAGATTTTCTCATTATTGGGATGTTGCCAACATAAATTGTACATAATTAATACGTTTTTTTTGTTTTGTTTTTTTTTTTTTTTAACCCAAATATTGCTTTCATAACAAACAAAATTAATTTTTAATTCTTTTTAATTCACATTTTGCTCAACTATTTTGGAACTGGAGTTGCAGCAGGTCTGTGTGCCCCTAGAGTTACCAATATTTACCGCTCTTATTTCTGTACCCCTGTTCTCCCAGACATTTGCATGATTTTGAGCTCTCCATCTGTCTCTGCTGGCAAACACAATTTAATATTAGAATGAATTACAAATACAAGACTGATGCCTGGAGTAGATTTTTCTTTTCGCAGGAAGTTGAAACCCGTTCTAATGTCCCCCGCTACCGTTGAAAGCATAAATCTCTTTTTTCCTTCTTGTGTTTTTTTGCCTTGAATCTTATAGGGATATTGAATTACTCCCCCTGCACATAGCGGCATTGTGCATTACATTGACTGATAAGCTGTCAGCGGCAGTTTAACTTAGAGACATTCAAAGAGTAATACACCAGTTGAGGATAAACTAACCCCAGTCCCCTTAGAGTAAGCTATGGTGCTGTCAATGTGAAAAATACGACCAGGGCATTTCATATAACATGCAGCATCTGGCATCTGAAAAAAAAAATGCAGGGAAATACCTCAGAACAATGTTTGCTTTATGGGGCTTTTCATAGCAACTGACAGTTTCACCCTTGAACAAAAAAGCTGAAATCTTTATACAACTTTACTATGATGTTTGAAATACTTTCTGAATATGAAAAACTTATATTATTGCATTATGTTTTCACCAGCGGATATATCGAGCTTATATGATCAAATTCAGCAAAGCAGCTTAACACCGGTGATGGATATGTCCAACATGTTACCTCTTTACCATATTTATGAATGCAGCTAAAGGGGATTTCTTGTGCTAGAATCCAGGGACAGCAATTATACAATCGACCAATCAGAATGCAGCATTTGAAATTGGCATGAGCGTGGTACGATCCATCACGGTTTGGTTTGCTTGGTAACGTTTGGTTGCCGTGCTTCAGGGTGGTCTGTCCAATCCAACATCTGCATGAGGGACTCATAGGAGCAGCTGTGGAACTGTGAGCTGTGGTGCCAAAGTGCTGCATCGCTCATATCTGGCATATAGACAATATTACACCATTAATATAAGGTTATTTAACACTGGGGCATAGCAGTGAGGATAAGGGAGGGTTGACAAACATAACCAGCAAAGACATTGTTCATGCTGTTCTGGATCAAGTTAGCTCTGGATCAAGTATATATGCCTATTATTACAACATATTCTAATGCAGTGTTGCCCTGAGATGTGTTTTTTGCCTTTGGCCACAATCTCACATTCAACTTCTGATAAATTGACTATGATTAACTGTAGACTGAATCATGTTTTTTAATCATTGGTGCAAATGAATGTGGCTAGAGCAAAGTCTTGTTCCACTTTTGGGATTTATGTTTTTGAAAATCAATAGCTACATTAAACCCAGGCTAGGCAGCCAGTAGAATATAAGATTAAATGTATTGAAGAGATTGAAAAAGTACATTTGTGAGAATAAGACTGGAAAAGTACTGGGTTAAAAAGTTCTTTGGTGCTGAGGCTGCCTCATTCTTATAACACCAGATCTTCTTATTGAGGCTGTCGAGTGCAGGCTTTTGAATATGGCTGCCCAGGATTAATTCAGTATCTTTAAATCCAAGGCTCGCTGTGACAAAGAGCCGCTTAAAGGTAGGCAATAAAAATGTGATATAGCAACGGACTGCCACTGACTGAGCGACCGAGAGAGGACATAAACAAGACGGATGCCCTTCCCCTTTAATATAACATAAAGAGCGAGCTGAAGAAAATAAAACACTCCATTGTAATGAAATGCATTCACTGCAGCACAGGCCTGAATCAGGCAGAAGTGAGCCCAACCGTCAGGCGCTCTCCCGGTGAGCGGCGCGGCACAATGAAGAGGCCTTATGTGTAATCTATTTCCCGAGCAGCCGTCAGAGCACGGGACATCAAAGAGAGTTAAAGGGGATTCAGACAGAGATGTTGCCGTGGCAAACTGGTGAATTATGGCACATTTGCTCTTCTCTCTCCCCCGGCACTGGGCCTTTGGAATAATTAGAGCCTAATTCTGTCTAATTAACGGACTCAATTACTCCTGAAGAAAGCTCATCAAAAAGATGGCGGGAAAGCAGAGAGGAGAATGGGAGTGTTTTTTCTTTAATTAATGAACTGAGTTGAATAACGGCCATGGAATTAAACATTTCCCCCAATGTGTATGAATTGCAAATTGGAGCATAGTTTCTTTCTGAGCCGTGAGCCCAGGGGCTAACGCTGCTGTCAAGTAGCTCTCTAAAAAGTCAAAGCGCCGATGCAGCACTAACAAATTACTTAAGATTACCATCTTTAGCACATGTCGAGGTCCTAACGAATAGCAATGAATTAATATGCCGTCTGTGAGCAGTGCTCCCATTGGCTACGAGTTTCAGTGATCCTAAAAGAGGCGATAAAGCCGTACCAGCATGAACTTTATGGAACACTTTTCTTCCTGTACAATTGGGTGTCTGCTGATTGCATATTTTACATCCTTGAGACATTGATGTAAGTCTTGTTAAATTACTCAGCTGAGATGGAGCGGTGTTTTCGGGGATTGAAAACTTTTTATGTGCTATCAGGGCCGTGTGTGGATGTGCACACAAAGTGCTGTGCTGCGCTCAGCAGCTTTAAAGGCCCAAGGGTCGGCTAAGCTAACTCACTGCCTCAGCACTCTTTAGCTCAGCTCCTGCACATTCGCTGAGGCACCGGGAAACAAACTTAAAGACCAATATTATCACCATATGTAGACGAGCAAACAGCACAACAGCACACCAGACAGTTGTTCACACCCTCATCAGACCTGCAGCATCCTGCTCAAACAAAACACTATCTCTAATGTCTCTGCCGGGTTTCAAGTCTCGCGTGTCCATTAGGACCAAATGTTATTTACTTTTGTTTTTAACAGCAGCACAGTTTTATTATTTGTGGATTAAATTAAACAAAATTGTTTTAAGAGATGGAGCTAAACACAGTCCAGCACCATTTGACTTTAAATCAAAGAGAGTAAGCTGAACTCTCTTTGAGATAAGTGTCACGTCTGTTGAATGCACTTTAAATGATTGAATGAGGTTTTGTGATTACACAGGACATCCATCAGAAATGTCTTATGCAAAGTGACTCTTGACCCGGATCTAGTATCAGTTGCACCAAGTAAATTTAACTTGAAAAAATATCATATTTTATAATAGCTCTATTTTTTTGGTTTAAAGTTAATAGCCCTTACAATATTTAAAATGTAGCCCCAAAATATTTTATTTTGATGTCATTATATTTCCTTTATCAAAAACACAAATCAGTGCAGAGAGTAATTGCTCATAAACAAAAGACAAAGCTGAGTGAACTTGTTGGAGGCGGTGTGAGGAGGTTTGTTCATTTGGTGTTAGATGTGCCATGACACGCCTTGTTTACTTTTGGAATTGGGAAAAGGACTTCAGATGATCCAATTAAAGTTGTAACCCTCGAGAGACCTGATGCCCTTCCACGGCGCAGATTATTGGGCAGCTCCCACTGAGAAAAGGCATTTGAGTGCATTAACAGTAAATGAGGCCAACTTCCTCTCCTTCATTAAAGCAGCGTTTGGAAGATGATAAAACTCACAACAGTCCACAGCATGTATTTCTAAATCTGGGCTCTTAATTTGACAGTCGGCATATTTTGGGGAGATTAGTGCTTGGTAATTGAATATATTTATAAAAACAAAAAGCAGATTGTGTTATGGTTCGAATAGCACTGTAAAAAAGAAGTATGATCCGCCTGTTACTGCTACTCTATCTCCAATGCTCATCGTTTAGGAGCACCTACTGTGTTTTTAATATCCTTTAAATCTAATTAAGAGGCAATACTGTGGTTTGGTGTACAGTCAAGAATTTGCCCACAACAATGAAACTGGAAAGAAATTAAAAAATAAGGACCCTTTCAGTAGAGGTTATATTTAATGTCTTTTTCATTATACATACCTTTTGCACATCTAGGTGTTGCACTGAAGACAAAAGTAAAAACAGAGAGAGCGTAATACAAAACAATACAGATGGTTGGGACATCCCATCTGTTAAAGAAATGGGGCAATCTCAATCCGAAGAACGCTTTCACTTTTAGATGGAATAGCATGTGGCACGGCATAAACAGTGTACCAGCTTATAAAAGGCTCCGCTGCTTTTACCATTTGTAATTAGCAAAAAATAGACACTAGTAATTCGCCCTCTCGTAATAGCTACAAGAAGTCATTAGTTCATCGCATTAGTTTGTTAAGTTCAAAGACAATTTTGGTCGACTGGGACAGACACATTGCACTGATTGATAACGCGCCGCCTGTGTGTTGGTGGGTGAAAAAAGAACATGTTTTTTTGGGTTGCCAGATCTGCACCAAAGCAAAGCGACATTCGCAACAACAACAACACTGAGTCTGCAGACACACAAAGGGGCAGGTTCCACTGGGGGCATCCATCTTATGGTAAGCACAGCTGAACCATTAACCTCATTAGTATAATGGTCACACATGAGTGGAATGCAGCGCCATGCTTCATGATGGCAAATTGATGCTGATACACTCCTAATGTTGCTTTGATAAATACAGGCAGGAACAGGGAACTCACACCAAACTGGTATATATCATTGTTAATGAAAAGAAGCAACTGGAGCCAGTAATGTGGTGTGAGGTTGGCGTGTTGGGTTGGAAGAGCGCTATGGTGACAGAGAAATAAACAGAAAACTTAAATTTATTTTTAATACTTACAATATTGTATCATGGTGGAAAATAAGCTCCCCAAAGTGACTTATAAATGCTTAATGCCTTAAAGATTCTCTGCAGTGCTTGTAGCCTTTTCAGGCTAACCTTGTCCAGCACTCTGAGTGTGATTGTGCCTTAAAAGACAGTGTGTCCACAGAGCGATGCGCAGGCCCATGACGGGCTCAGGCTGCTCAGGTCCTGCAGGCTCTGTGTTAAAAATGTCACTGCAGGGATGGAAATGGGCGCCCCGGGGCACCGCGGCCCCTTCTCCACGCAGATAGAGCACAAATTGCATCCTGGCAGCACTCCGTCACGATGGCTCTCCAAATGTTAGGTTTCAGTGTCATTTCCTCGGTGCAGTGGCCTCAGAGAAAATAAATAAAAAATATGTTTATAAATATAAATACATTCAGAAGCGGCAAAATGTGTCCGATAGGGCAGTAAATGATAACACAGCGGGGAGCTGTGTGGAATGTGTGTTTATCCCTTTGGAAGGCAATGACCTCTATCCCTCTGACATTTCCACAGTCAACGCCGGTGGGGCACAGACACTGAGAGTATACTTTACAAGAAGAACACAACATGCCCACGAGAGCTACCCTTTTCCGCCCCGGCCATAAAACGCACCCGAATCATTCAGGATGAAACATCGGCACTTTGGTATTAAGTGTTTTTGATAAATCACTTTTATGAGAAATGCTCACAAAACAAACCATGGATAAACTGCAGTAGGCAATGGCGAGTGAATTGGAGGAGAAAAATGTCTTTAGCGCATTTGGACAGACATATTCATTAGTCTTGCTTACTAACATATGGCCTGGGTATGAAACAAAGCTGCTTTCTCATAAAATGGGCTTCTTAAAGACACTTTGAGGGATTTCCTGAAGAAGAAACTACACAGAAGTGTGTGAGATGATAGCATGCAGAGAGAGAGGAAAGGTACAGGAAGTAGTTTGGCCTTTTGCCAAAGCTCCAGTTTGGGTTGCATCCCTGAAGCATTAGCATCACACGTTCAAGCTGTTCCAACAGCCTGAGCGCTAACGGGCTAATGGGCTAATGGCTAATAGAAAAACTGCATCATGCGTTTGGGCTCCATCTCTAAACCTGGGCAATAACAGACACACGACAACATGCACCATCATTAACAGATCTGTACCAACACATTCAGCGTATTTACTTGTTTTGTCTCACATCTGCCACTATCATTTTAATTCTGCTGCTAAACCCCATCAGAACAACCAAATTTCATTAATTCAGTTGCTTACAGTCCTCACGTCTGTTTAAACATCATTAAAAATGCACTGTACTCACCATTTAGTCACAAAATCTGTGTTTGGTAAATTAAACTTTTCTTGCACTCATTTCCATAGCGATTTAACAGAAACAAATCAAAAATGAAACAAAATAAAAAACAAAACAATAAAAATGTTCCATGGTGTAATTAAACATATAAATGAAACATGGTTACTGTTGCCATAGTCTTTTGGGACAAGACAAATACAGCAGTTACAAACAACAAGCCTATGACTATCTGAGTTTGCATCAGGTAAGGCAATTTGCAGATTCAAAAACGTGAAAAAAGAAAGAGTTTTAAATAATCTATAGACTGGGTTGAGTTAATCAGGAATGAAAATGTGACAGTTCTTTCTGATTTAACCTGTTCTTGATCATAGCTGTTTTACAATCACTATGAGAACACCTGTCCTAACTGTAACTGTCTGTATAATGTAGTAATCTGTAGCAAACCTCTTTAAAAGTATTTTTGCACATGTTTTATATTTTAGCAGTAGAAACAAAAGTAGACAAACTCACTTCAACAAGCAGACATTAATGTCAGTCTACAAAAAAAAAGAAAAAAAAAAAAAAAGAAAACACACACATAATTTTAAGTCTCAGACAAATGTGAAAGGACTGTAAAATGACTCACAAAAACACAGAATCTCTTCTTTATAACATTATTTGGAAGTTGTTAAACTCCTTTTGCAGCATTTGATGATATGGGGATTTTTGTTTTATTATAAACAATATCATACCAGATAGTCAAATTTTTCAACAAAAAAGACCTTTAAATGTTAAAAGTTGATGAATAAAACTTTCTGGTGATAGTAAAGGTTTTTTTTTTCTAGTCTTGGGCCTGACTGCACCATTGTCAGACTAGTTACCAGCGCGTAAACTACTGCTATCTAGTGGTGTATGGCTCTACTGCACATGCTCCTACAAGGTCCCATTCAAACAGTTTTTTTTTCTTAAGCACGCACTGAATTATTGATTAGGCCAGCCACTCCAATTACTGCAAAACTGTTAATATGCTATATGCTTTGATAAGTAGCCATGCATACTACACACGCCTAGACATAAAAAAACCCCCCATAAAATTAAAGGAATCAACCTAATTAATAAAAAATGGATCATGACATCCAGAAGAATAATCATTAGAAAAGCAAAAAAGAATATTGAGCACAATTTCAAAATTTTATTTTTGTTATGGTTTAATCTATATCACCAGTACCAAAAAAAAAAAAAAAAAAAAAATCTACCTTACCTACAAAAAAAACAAAACAATAATAAAAACACAGCTATTTTTTGTGATTTTTTTTTTTTATTTCTTGTAATATGGAAAGTAATATGTGTTTTTTTGGTTTTTGTTTTTTTAAATAGGTTACGCAATGCAGATACTTACAATACAAGATTATAATACAAACTAGGCTACAAATAGGTAAGTAAGGTAAATCCAAACAACACTTGACTGACTTTACCCTTCTCTACCATTAAACAAAAAGCCAAAGAGCTCCTGTTTGATACTTCCTGCTCAGGCCTAGTACCCCCCTCGCTGTCCCACTCCGCTCTGACATCTCCATTGTCCCCTCCCTGCACCCCACCCCCTGCTCTCTAACTGAAGTGTGGCGCGATGAGTGATGAGCCTGTGTTTGGGTTAACGACAGGGATGGGGTGTTAAACCTGAAGTGTTTAATTAACCCCACAATAGGCCTGCCTGTCAGCCCGCGCCCATTCCCCTTTGATGGAGACTTTGGTTCACCCACTGCCTCACACACGCACACATATATACACACACACACACACACACACTCACATGAAGCCATAGCAGCCCTAGAGACACAGATAATGGCAGGTGCACACTCACACATACATAAATGCACACAGCAGCCCGTGGAGGGGAGGGGAGTCAAGTGATAATGCTACGCCACAAACGCAAGATTGCTTTTTTTCTACCCTCTCCTTCTCTAAAGTCCATTTTCTGGGTCACTGCATTGCATTCATTACTGTCTTTTGAAGACATTGGGGCTGGGAAGGAATAATGCTCTCCTTTCATTGGCGCTGCTAAGAGAGGAAAGTTGTGAGCACCAGAGTCCAGCCCTGCCCGGGGCCTGTGCATAGGGCGGAGAGAGAGAGAGGAGGGTGGGCATGGGGTAATATGTGACATCTTTATCTGATGTTAATTTAAGTCATAAATATTGAAGGTTTTATTTGCTCATCTGCAGCTGACTCCACTTTGTCAGGGCTTGTGTCTCTTGTATTTTCTTTGCTCGGCCAGCACACTTCATGTTTCTTATGTCGTAGCTTGAGGCAAAAGTGCTGGGATTAGGTAACGATTTTCCCATTTTCAAATGAACACCGAAATGGACTTGAGACGATTAAAAGGCTCAGATCTGGCCTCTGGATGCAGTGAATATGAGAACTAAATAATTTAAAACATGGCTCTCAAACTACATTTCATATACAGCTGGTATAGTTGTAGGTATATTCTCACATAAGTCCTTTGCTGTTAAAGTTTCAATTAACATACTTTAGTGCAGTTCAGGTTAAGAGCTGATTAGTCCTGGACCTGACTGAGTTCTGGTTTAGTCCTATCTAAAACTGGTTTTCAATATTAATTTCCTGAACATAACAAGACAGACTAGTAATAATTACCATTTAAAACAGAAAATTGTATTTTTTCTCCTCCAAAGTCTGAACTCTGCTCCAAACCACATGCTTTTACTAACAGTGTATTGGCTGTGGACCCAAGCTGATTACTGACGATTAAAACTGAATCTAAATCTTGATTAAAATTCAATCAATTGCGCAACCCTAGTTTGTCTTAAATTTGGTTCCAAACAGAGCTCTCCAAAACAGTTTCCAATCTCCCTATAGTGAGTGAGGCATGCAAACAAATGTGTGATCCAGGTGGTTTGGAGCCAAAATGACAATAAAATAAAACAAATTCATAATAGTCTTAAATTAGTCCTGTTTTAAGTCAAATATAGTCCTGTACTACTGGTTTATAAATCTGGTTTAGTCCGGTTTATGTTATGCTTTTGTTGTGCCCCCTTTAAGTTCATCACTAGTTGCTGGTCTGTTGCCTTGGTCTGTTTTACTCCTGATTTATTGTGCACATTCAGATCTGGTTTCATCCTTATTGGAGTCATTTTAATCTGTTAACTATAACATTTGGAACAAAATATTTTTCTGACAGGCTATGTTTGAGAAATGATAAGACCCACCAATTTAAAACACAAATGTCACCAGTAGGCCTTCATAGACCTTCACGCTGACAAACAGACGGACAGCAGGCATTAGTGGTGTCATCTCGTCCCCCGGCAGAAGTCAATAGGTGCCATATGACGGAGGCTCACCCATCAACTGGTGCAATGACTGGGGCTGCTGCTGGAAATTTGCTTAAAGCCTACACCAATTAACTTCAACATGACAGATTCAGGCAGCCAATGAGTGAGCGCTTTGCATCCTGCCGCCGCCTGCCCCGACTCTGTGGGTACAGAAGGCGAGGCTCAGCTGTTAGACGGATGGTAGAGCGAGTTTGTGTTGTGTGTTGTTTTCCTCGCACGTGTACATTTGTCTGTATGTATGTATGTATGTGCGTGTAAGGGGAGGAAGGCGGGTATGCAGCGAATCGGCCCTTAATGATGATGTCAATCTGAGCAAATGCACGCACACATTGGAGCTGTCAGGGCCTCATCAATCACAGAGAGGTTTGTCAAAGGAGCCCGGGCCCAGATTAACGAGGCGGGGACAATGACGGCGGCACATTTGCATAGAAAATTACCCTCATCTTTAGGAAAGTGATAGTGCCAAGGAAAAACAGGCTGACAATGGGGATGTTCGCCATGTTGCCAAAACCTTCTACGATCTCTGTTTTGCTATTTAACTTGACAGTAGGAGTATAATTACAAGAGGAGATTGTTGGTATTGGGTAACAACAATTATTATAACTTTGCAGGAAGAGAGAGGGGGACTCACTAAAATATGTTTTTCACTTAAAGAAATCTGGTTGTGCCAATACCTTATCTGTTTTAATCTCAAGATACCCTAAGTAGCTGGGAGGCCAGGTTTAAAGAGCCTGTAATACTTGATTTTTTCAAGTCAACTAAAATTTGTAAGATTGTACAGGTACTATAACAAGCAGCTTGTAGGGACATAATAAAGTGTTTTCATCAGTTGCAAACCTGGAAATAACACCACTTGGTGTTAGCCATTATGTGATGCCAAATCTCTGCTTTATCTTTTGAAAGGTATGAAACATACTCATAAGAAGAATTAGGATGCTTGGAATGGGTTAGGAACAAGATGTATGAGACTGGATTAGTAGAAGCCAAAGGATTACAGTTGTAAGTCACATTTCAACCACTGTTTGGAAATTTGCTTTATAGCAACCCCTGAGTTAATTACATTAATTACATAATCAACAAGGTACCAATAAGAAATATATAGCCTTATAGCTTTAGATAATGAGCCAAAACCGCTAAGACTGACTTGACTAAAGTTAACCCTGTGCACCACACACTTTCATGTCTTTTGTTTCTATCCCAAATGAGGCAGTGATGAATCAAGTGGATTTAGCCCCATTTTATGAACTCCTGGAAGAATACACAGAAGTCCATCTATAGCCTCGGCCCCAGTGTGCGCTCCTCCCTCCTCGGCCCACTCCATTGTCAGCCAAAGGAGACAATGGTTAAAGCTACATATTAACTGGGCCTGTTGTTGGAGCCGTTTGCCTTTTTGCTGCCAGATGCCTGAATTGGCTCAGGCTCTGACAAACAGGACAGTGAGGTCAGGTCACCTGCCGGGAAGGGCCAGGGTACATTAGGGCCCAATGAAAGTGAGAGTGAAAGAGGCTCTCAAAAAGAGGATTGTTTTGGGCTAATGTCAGGAGTGCTGTGCTGTGGGAACTGAGATATTAAGACAGTTGGCTGAATGGCAGTAAGTGAGTGAAAGTTTTGTGGACATTTACATTTGCACCTGTGTGAAAGAAAGTGAGTGCGTGCTCCTGTGTGTCATTGTGTTGTGTCCTTTGAGCGCCACGAGACCAAGTGTGGTAGTGTGTGTGCGGAGGCAGGGGGCCTTCCTCTGAGAGCCAGTCCGGGACAGTGAAGGTGTCATGGGCGTGATGGAGAGGTCGCTCCCTCAGAGGGGGCCAGCAGCTGCCAGCTTTTCAGCAGCTTGTGTCCAGGATGGCACATAAGTTAGTGGTCAGAGAAAAGGCAAGGACAGAGCAGGAGATTTAATGTGAAGGTCAAAGGTGGGAGGTCAAAGTGTGCAGGGTCACAAGGTGCTTAGGACTTTTTCGATTCAAAAAACCCCAAAAACCTTCAACTCAATTTAAACAAAAGTTAATGCTGTATCATCATTATCTGTCATATATTCTCATTCAATTATTATATTCTCATTCATTCTAATTTATGTTCACTTCTTTGACTAAAATGTCGACTACAAACTGAATGTTTGCGAAAGACAAATGACAACTAACTGGGAACAATAATACTTATAATGCATTCAAGAAAATTAATTGTATTAATATCTAGAAATTGTGTTATTTATTTACATTTAAAGCAACACTATGTAACTTTCTGAAGGCTGCATGATTCCATGGAAATATAACCATAATTCAGAACATTTATTCCATTTTGTGATAAAAAGCCAAATCAACAAACAAGCAGGAGGAGGTCCTCCTTCAGGCCAACTATGCAGGTTTGTGAAGAGGGAAGCCCACTCACTGTAAGAACACATGTTTTTCAAATTCAGTACAATAAAAAACATAAATAAATAAATAAATAAATAAATAATTATTTTAATATATTTATTTTAGTCTACATCTACATATATAAATATATAAACAAAATATTAAATATTTAAAAAATATATTTTTTTATGAAGGTTAACACAGATTTTGAATGTCGTTAAAATGCTAATTAAATTATACAGTATACAGAAAATTTTATTGCAAAGGGTTTCTGCAGGTCTTAACCTTCCAGGAAAACACAACACAAATGCCTGAAACCTTCCTCTTTGTTAAAGCTGACCTTTAATTCCTCAAATCCATGTAGGACAAACCTATTTCCACCAACTGTATTTAAGGCCAGTAAATAAATAAATAGCATCATTAATCACTTCTAGATCAGAGTCAACACTTTAGCACCCTGACAGACAACTTGGCGTCGCCCCTTATTACACTGTCATGGACCAATAAACATCAGTGCCAGCGCCACTCCACCAATCACACATCTGGCATGTGCAGGTCGTTAGGGAGGCCAGCGAATCAGATCGCTTGCTCACACAGGGGGGCGAGTCGGCTCTGTGCCCAGACCCTCCTAATCTCACCAATGGGAATGCCGCACTCCTTGTAATCCAATTAAAGGAGCGTAAGCGGTTTGTTAGACACTGTGTGTTAATGTAAGCACTATCCAATATACTCTGGGCTGGGGATACACTGTGGTCCAGGAAACACAGCAGCCGTATACACCTGCAGGGGCTGCTCAGTAATATGAGGATCAGCACATTTCCATGGTATTTGCTCTGGCCTTTTGGAGTCTCATTTGTACCATCTCAAACCAGGCTTGTGAACACAGCAGAGGGGGAAGGCCTATAGCAGTGTGGTTGATAATACTGCTGACCTTCGTGCTTCTCTTTCTCCTGGGGAGATGACGAAGACAAAAGAGCTTTTAATAAAACAAGAGGAACAAAGGTCGTCTGCAAAGTCACTGCTCCCCTCATACACCTGAGCACTGTAGTTTGTTTAAGACACAGCCAGGCCCAAAACTCTTGATAAACGCGCAGATGTTCAACTATTTCAGCTTCATTGTTATGCATGTCCATTCAGCAGCATGGATATAGACTTGTGCAGCTTAATTGCCTTTCTAAGCAGCTTTTAATAACTGTAGATTTACAGCATGTGAAGTGAGGGCAGATGTAAAGTTGTATTGTTGTGTTTTCTCACAATAGTCTCCCTCTGATCCAGCCTGTGAACACACCACATCACATCAAGGAACTTAATTATGTCTTCCTCTGCCTCTCTTCTAGACGCACCGAACTGAACTTAATTAGATGCTACATCACCTCAGTGAGGGGCGGCGTGGCAAATCTTATTAAGCAAAAGCTGTGTGTTTCTGTGAAGCGCTCTGATTCCTTTACATCTTGGCGTCAGTGGGAGAGAGCCCCGGCGAGGCGTATTCTCCAGCCCCTGTAACTAATGACGGCGCTGCCCAGATCTGACAGTGAGCTGTGTCTGTATATTGTGCTTAATATCATAATAATAATGAGAGCAAATTAGAACAATCAATTTCCATGGCTGGTTGTTGATTGGAGGAGAAGGTGGATGTGACAGGAGGTGATCCATCATCTTCGGCCAGTCACATTAAGGGGAGAGCTGTGGAGCAGGTGGGCCGGGCTGCAAGCCAGTATTGACCAATCAGAGGAGACAGAGGGAGGTGGGAGATACATTACACCCAAATCAAGTGCTAATGTAGCTGTGAAGTAGCTGAGACACACAGCAAGAGAAAAAGTCAAGATGACAGCTTTGACTTAACTATGCTGTAACAATGAGTCTGCCCAATACTTGCATAAAACAAATGATTTCCAATAATGATCTCACATGGGCATTATCACTGTTATGCATTACACTTTCTTTGTTTAGTCAGTCATCACCTGCTGACAGTGGTGCTGAACTGCAACTCAAGTCCCACCAGAGGTCACTAAAATCCCACTATTTCTTCAGTAAAAGACATCTGCTTTAAATATTTATCAGTGCAGAAGCAGTTACAATACAGTCATGGAATGCTCACCATTACAGTCAGTCTATACTCACGAGTTAATGTGCGTATATCCTATGTGCAAGTCTAAAGCAATCTGCTGACCCTCAATGATACGCAAAAAAACAAGCTAATGACAATACGTGAAATACAAAGTAAGATCTAAAACTGGGAGGATGACAGTCATACACCTTCATGGTTTTTAAAGGCAAAGATTATGAAGATAGGATCAACTCAAAGACCTTTACAGCCAGTTGTTGGTATATGCAATGCCATATTCACATGCAAAAATGTTTTCATAAATATAAGATTTTTTTTAGAGTGACCCAAATGCTGCATCACAGGCTACATGCACAATTGGACTATGGACATGTATTAAGATCAAAGAATATTTAAAGGTGTCCAACATGCTCCATATATATTTATCTCCCATTAAAAATGGAAAAAATAGCAGACTTTTTATATTTTAAACTCAAATAATACAAAAATAAATATATCTCGTCTAAAATATAATCTAAATAATAATCTGTGTCACCATCATCATAAACACCTCAAATACCAGGGGATAACAATTGTACCCAACACTAATATTCCCTAATTAACATTTTTAATCACTGCCACAGCTTTGTCGAAGATCACAACCAAAGTGTTAATTTAAAAATGTACAAAAACTGCAATAAGTGCATTTCTACCTTTTCCAAGTGTTGGAGTATGTCTCTCTAATCTTATTTCTGCTAAATGATGGCATGGGGCGACTATATTAGATTTCATCAGCAGCCATCAATCACTGCTGCACTTAACACGATCAGCTCCCCAGTTTATTCAGAGTGAACAATGGGGGACAGCCATGTCCCGCCTGCAACTGAGTAAATGAGGAATTTAAATACTGCAGAAGAGACTAGGGCAGCTCAGAGGGGGCGCACTGATTAAAGGCCACAATATCTACTTTTGGAACCAGAGGATCTGTCAACAGGAAGCATGAAGAGGTGCACTGGGATAATGGGCTGCTAATGTGGAGATAGTTATTGTTGCAGTAGTTTTTGGGAGGGACACATGTGCAATGCACACACAAATTTGGGAGCTCCCCTACTGTCTGTATTGATGGGTAATTTATCAAATGACATCTTGTTCAGAGTGGAGAGAAAATTTAATCATGTACCTCCAGATCCTGGTGATAATCATAAGATGTCTCTCTTGTAAATGATCTCAGTGAGTCGATTCAATGTTGTTCATTTTACAAAGCTTTTCATTTGCCAGTGTCTCACTCCGAGTAATATGAGCAGGTGAAACCACATGTATAAAAGAACAGTTACGGAATTAGCATTCATCCATCCATCCATTTTCCTCCGCTTATCCGGGGCCAGGTTGAGGGGGCAACAATCTAAGCAGGGACTCCCACTTCCTTCACCCCAGACACTTCCTCCAGCTCCCAAGGCATTCTCAGGCCAGCCGAGAGACATAGTCCCTCTGACGTGTCATGGGTCTTCCCTGGGGCCTCCTTCCGGTGGGACATGCCCGGAACACCTCCCCAGGGATGCGTCCAGGAGGCATCCTGAGGAGATGCCTGAGCCATATCAGCTGGCTGTTATGGCATTATGTATGGTATATATATATATATATATATATATATATATATATATATATATATATATATATATATATATATATAATCAATTCGTCACCTCAGTTACACTCATGTTTTAACTAGTCACCTGTATAAAAGACACCTGTCCACAGAATCAGTCAATCAATCAGACTCCAAACTCTCCAACATGGGAAAGACCAAAGAGCTGTCAAAGGACGTCAGGGACAAGACTGTAGACCTGCACAAGGTTGGAATGAGCTACAAAACCATAAGCAAGAAGCTGGGTGTTAAGGAGACAAATGTTGGTGCAATTGTTCGAAAATTTAAGAAATGCAAATCAGTTGACCTTGGTCTGGGGCTCCACACAAGCTCTCACCTCATGGGGTTTCAGTGATCATGAGAACAGTGAGAAATCAGCCTAGAACTACACAGGAGGAGCTAGTCAGTGATCTCAAGGCAGCTGGGACCACAGTCACTAAGAAAACCATTGGTAACACTTTCCGCCGCAATGGATTAAAATCCTGCAGTTCTCGCAAGGTCCCCCTGCTTAAAAAGACACATGTGCAGGGCAGGCCCGCCTGAATTGTGCCAATGAACACTTGAATGATTTAGAGAGCGATTGGGAGAAGGTGCTGTGGTCAGATGAGACTCAACTTGCAGTGTTTAGAGGAAGAGAAATGTTGCCTATGACCCCAAGAACACCATCCCCACCATTAAGCATGGAGGTGGAAACATTATGCTTTGGGGGTGTTTTTCTGCCAAGGGCACAGGACAACTTCACCTCGTCAACGGGAGGATGGACGGAGCCATGTACCATTAAAATCCTGAGTGACAACCTCCTTCCCTCCACCAGGAAACTGAAAATGGGTCGTGGATGGGTCTTCCAATACAACGATGACCCAAAACATACAGCCAAGGCAAAGAAGGAGAGGCTCAAGAAGAAGCACATTAAGGTCATGAAGTGGCCCAGCCAGTCTTTGGACCTTAACCCCATAGAAAACCTATGGAGGGAGCTGAAGCTCCGAGTTGCCAAGTGACAGCCACAAAACCTTAATGATTTAGAGATGATCTGCAAAGAAGAGTGGACCAAAATTCCTTCTGGTATGTGTGCAAACCTGGTCATCAACTACAAGAAACGTCTGACCTTTGTGCTTGCAAAGAAGGGTTTTTGCCACCAATTCTTTTTTGGCAGATATTTATTTCACTCAATGAAATGCAAATCAATTTATTTATTTTCTTTAAAGTTTTTTTTCTTGATTTTCTTTTTGATATTCTATATTCTAAATAAACCTACCATTAAAATTATAGACTGTTCATTTCTTTGTCAGTGGGCAAACCAACAAAATCAACATCAACAAGGGATATATATATATATATATATATATATATATATATATATATATATATATATATATATATATATATATATATATATATAAGTGCATATAACTGCATTTATTCAATTATAGTTGTTTTTATTGACTAAAAATACCTTAAAATCTGCATTCTGAGCGGGGTTGTTATGACTATCAATCAACCTTGGTCTGGGGGTCTGTTATGTTGCCTTTCCACAGATTTGAGTGGTGCTTATCTTTCTAGAGATTGATAAGTTTAATGCCATATTGTGGAACATTCCATGCAAAGAAATACCACCACCAACTGAAAAGTGACATACAGTGCAAGAGTCTGATTTTTAGATTCACCAAAGAAGGCCAACAGTTAAAAGATGTGATGTTGGGCTGTTTTTTATGTTTAAATCTTTGCTTTTCACTTGTCTTTGTCTTTTAAATCCTCACTGTTATGTTTATGTTATTATGTTACAATTATGTTTTTATTAGTTAACTACATCCTACTCAGAAAAAAAGGATTGTGCCTTTTTCACACATTTCCTCAGCCCTGGGAGTTTTCTCATTCATAGTATAATTGATTTATTAAAAAAAAAAAAAACATGAACACACAGACATTTAGAAGTGTGATACAAGTCATATGACACAAACCATTTGACCTACACAATAGCCTCAGCTCGAGTGGTTAGGTTTAAGTTTAGTAACACTTAAAATCTTATATCAAAATGTGATCTGAATATTAATGGAAAGAACGTTTTCCTCTGTAGTGAAACAGAGAGCATGCCAATTCTGCATACAAGTAGCATGTTAAATTGGCATAATACAGTTCATATGTATTATGAACTGTATTATGCCAGTTCATATGTTGGTCTTTCTTCTGGACGCGTTTGAAAATTTGAACAGATTCTTTTTATTGAAACATAGATCGCAACTCTGATCATAATCAAAATGTTCAGAATTAGACATATTTCCCACATTGCTCAGCCCTAGTATTGACTTGTTTCCTCTGACTTGAGAGAAAATGTAACACTAATTATATCAATTATAATAATTTGGCCAAATAAAATATTTTTAGGGATATTCATTGTTTCTCTTCAGGGTTCTGAATGTAATATTATAGAATTAATTGTTAATAAAATACCTCATGGGACAATTTCCTCCGTAAGTTTATTCCCACGTCATTGATTGGGATGGTGTGAAATGTTGACAGTCACATCTGCAGCAGAAGACACTGTGACCAAAGAGAGCAAAAAGTCATGTGTGTGAGACAGAACCAGAGCATTCACTTCAAGATGAACCACATCTATGTCCTCAAGTCAGCAGTGAGTTGGGGAACTTTTTACTTTTTTTTTTTTTTTTTTTAGCTAGCATTAACTTATACATTTTTGAAGGTGAGTGGCAAAGAGATAATAAAACATAATTCAGGAAGTCATTTATACCTGCTGTATTACAACAATCCCCATCAAAAGAGCATGCAGTGTCAAGAATTCAGAAAATACACCCACGCAAGTTATGAGTGCTGTTTATAGCTCAAAGGTCTCTAGAAGCTTCTGATTTTTTTCATTTGGTGAGTCTACCTGAAAGACCGAATTTGGGCCTTTAGGTTAGCTCCTGGGTTCTGTGTCTAATGACCTGAACTCGCCTTAATTTACTAAAATCATATCTAATAGTTCTTTCTTTACCCGTACCAGTTTCCTCATGTGACTGACGGCCACCGTGTTACAAACGGGAACACGCAGTTTGTTCGTGGGCCGTGGGCTTGTCGCGCGCTGCGCTCTGATTGGACATCCGCCCACGCACTGGACACGCCCCCGTCCTTCAGAGCCACAAGTCAGAAGTAAACTACAGATGGAGATGTGTGTGGAAAAGTTTTCTATATGAACCGTCATCTCCCTCCCCAAGGGAAGACAACGTTTAAAGAAAGATGGCAGAGGAACTACTGGTGGAAAAATATGGAAAAATTACAGGGGTGAGTTAAAAATTATGTTTAGTTTTAACATAACATTTCAAGCAAGTTTTTACTGGATTATCGTAAAAATATTGATGTTTTAGATAATATATTTAACATGAGTAAGCGTAAACTAAACTAAACTAAACGTTTCTTCCCTTTTCCCATATGGTTGCTTAACATGATGATAAGGTCGCATCTGACTGATGGCTAACATGCCTTAATTGAACGCTGACTGCACAGCATTGTCTGTTATGAGCTATTTTCACATGTGGCTCTGCTAACTCACTCCATCCGCTAATAAACATCAAATTAGGTTTCCAAGACGTCACTGCTTTGCTCAGTCTCGGGTATTATAATTTGCTCTTGTTTAGAGATGTTATTTTGTTGCTCTAATCTCTATCTATCTATCTATCTATCTATCTATCTATCTATCTATCTATATATATATTTTTTTTTTTTGTCCAAGTCTAATGTAAACATATGAACAATAAAAATATTCCTCATGTGGCACGAAATTATAAATAATTATATGTTATATATTGAAATAAATCACCACCCTTTGTGCCTATTCGAAGCCCTGATAAAACAAAGGCTTGCCACAAGACACAAGGTAAAAGTCACTATGTGAATTAATACAGAGAAGTTAATGTTACAGTAGGTCAAATAAAGGTTCAAAAAAGTTCAAATAAAGGACTTAATATGGGACTGGACAATAATTGATCTCTTTTGTGGTTAAGTTATGAGTAGGTCTATATTTTCTCTTTGTTTCAGCATCTCACACCTTCACTGCTGTTAGTGGCCTTCTTGTCGTCATTTGGAAGCTCCATGTTGTATGGCTTCAATTTGGCTGTGGTCAACTCTCCAGCCCAGGTTTGGGTTTTTTTGTCATTCTCATATTAACAACACTGAAATTAATGATATGTAATCCAGCACCGGTCCCGAAATGACTTTCTATAGGCTGAGTCATTCTCTCAAACTGAACTGACTTGGAGATCTTTGAGAGAGCTTTAGAGATGTAGACAGACTAATAAACCAGAATTACTCAAACATGTGTGAGTGAAATAAAACACAACTCCAGGTATGCTTTTGAGGAGGGAACAACCTTCTAACATGGCTTAAAGCTCACAAGCATGATAGCATAATAGAGGACCATTCAGTACATTGTGGAGATCAGATTGAGGTGAATTGTCATGCACAGTCATGTGCTCAAGTCCGTGAAATCTTGAGCAGTTTCACCATGTCACTGATGTTCCAACTTCTTTTATACATCACATGATCCATACTGTCTGCTGCATATCTGATTTGTTATGGGACAGTGACTAAAGGCCCAGGCCATTCCTCTTTGTCCATGCACAGATTGAGATAGGAGATAGGTACATAGAGTGGCCCACTAACCAAAGAATCTTCTCTCACCAATATAGTATACTAAAATTCATCTGGTTGAGCACTTGTTTGATTTTTTCTCTGATTTGATTTTCTGATTTTTCTTATTAAAAATATCTTTTAATCATTCCCATTTGACCTAAAAATAAGTTATATTTCTTTCTGCACTGTCTGAATTCTGATAACTGACTAAGGATTGGCTGTCCCCACTGATTAAAAACAAAAACAAGCTAATGATTGACAATTAGAAATGACTGAAACTCAATTTGAATTTGATTAATTGTACAACCCTACTCAGAATTGTTGAACAAAAAGTAACAACAAAAATGCATTACAAATAAGAAATGAATACTTTTAGAACTAGGTTTGAAAAGCACAATTGTCTTTTTCTAACATGATATTAAACAACTGTCCTGACAAACAAGGAGTTATGACAGAAAATGGAATAGCACTTCCACTTGAGGCTTATTAAGGCAGAGTCACAATGAATCATTGTGAGTAGTTTTCTAATCTTAGTACTCTGTCCTATTTACCTTAAACTGCAGCAAATTCATTGAGGTCACACCTGTAAGCACAGTCTTCAGAACGGAATCATGTCATTTCACATTAGCTCCACTTCTGCGCACCAAAAGTAGGTCTAAAGATGACCCAAAGATATTTCATCATAAGTCTGGGCAAAACAACCTTTCATCTTATTAATTGTACAGTTGAAGTGTTGCATTGCGTTTAAAAAATAAATAAACGATCTGAGCTTCTTCTGAGCTCACAGCTTGATAAATGTTGACATTTGAGTTTGTGGCGCTGTGGGAAATGGTTAATGAGCTGATGATGTGGAGGTCCAGTTTATTGGACACCACGGCTAAAAGCAACTGGTGCCAAAACGTTGCTCTTGTTTATCATAATGTGTTTTTTCCCCACAGTACATCAAAGAGTTCTATAATGAGACTCTCACTGAGGAGTATGGTTGGGAGACAGATGAAGAGTTCCTCACTGTCCTCTACTCGCTCACCGTGTCCATCTTTGCCATCGGAGGGATGACCGGGGCCCTGCTGGTTGGCCGGCTCGTGACCACCTATGGGAGGTTGGCAGATCAGTTCAGTTCAAATCATAGACTGTATAAAGAAGTGGACTAAGGGAGTGTGACGTCATCCAGAGCATTCAGCTCCAGTCAAATGAACGCTAGCAGTAATAGCGAATTTGGAGCCCAGTTCCATATTAGGAACATGAATGTATTTACTGAACAAAATAGTGAAATAAAAACACTTGGCTCATGTGGACTGGGTTAATACGAACATTTTAAGACCAAAATGACAAGGCTCACAGCAGCAGTTACAGATCTGTCTCTAGAGAGAGGGGTGACACTTTTTCCATATGAAGTCAGTTGCACTCGATGGAGCTGGAAGAGCCCCTATGTGAACGCGGCGGCTAGCGGGTTAGCTATCTCCATTAATGTATACAGTCTATGATTCAAATGTGTGAATGTAATGTGACTTAATAATGAGGTCCACCCCTGTCTGTCCAAAACAGGAAAGGGACATTGGTGAGGATCACAGTGCTGGTATTTTTGGGCGGAGCTCTTATGGGCTTCAGCAGGACCTGCAGAATGCCTGCCATGGTCATCCTGGGACGGTTTATCACAGGGGTTCACTCAGGTAGTTTTGAAAGGATACAAATGTATAAAATGTTTACAGTTTTAATTATTTATGTTATTTTTCTCTTGACGACAGGGATCTCCCTCAGTGTAGTACCCATGTATCTGGGTGAGATTGCCCCTAAAAACTTGAGAGGTTTCTTGGGTCTTGTTCCCAGTATCCACATTTGTTTGGGAGTCTTTATTGCTCAGGTTTTGGGACTCGGGGAACTGCTGGGAAAGGTCTGTGAAGCATGTCCAAATAATATTGTTTGAGTTTCTACAGTGCACTGTTCATGTACTACGCTCTAAAAACATTTCTTCTTCTCACAGGAGGAGCACTGGCCTCTACTCTTATCTCTGGTGGTTTTTCCGACAATGGTCCAGCTTCTGTTGTTGCCATGGTTTCCAGAGAGCCCTCGATACCTGTTGATCGAGAAAGGAAATGTTCACGCCACTATTGCAGGTTGAACCAAAAACAATTCTTGTACTTACCTTTTTATTGCTATATATTTTTAAATAAATATGAAAAAAATTATCAGTACATTTAAAAAATATCACATGGACTCAGGTTTTAGACATTTATGTACAATTTTTTATTAAATGCATAATTTATTTTTATAGAGTCATCAAAAAAGGGAAAGGATTAATGTTTCATTTAGACCTCAATCCTAACTGTGCGCAAAGGAAAAGCAAAGGGACAATGATAACTTTTGTATTATTACATTATCTTGTCGTTATTGAAAGGTCAGTTGGATTTTTCATTCTAAAAATAGACATTGTTCTTTCTTATTGCAAACATGTCTTTTCTGTCTGGTAATCTTTTTTTTTTTTTCTCCTCAAGCCCTCAAGTGGTACCGGACCAAAGGGAACATTCAAGCGGAGGTGGAGGAGATGCAGGAGGAACAACGCTCCCTGACTTCCATTGAGACCATCTCAGTGAGGGGGCTGCTCAAAGACCGCTCTGTGCGCTGGCAGGTCATCACCATCTTAGTGGTCAACATCGGCATGCAGCTGTCCGGCATTGATGCAGTAAGTAAACTGTTATCCATGGGTTCCATAGTTATGAAAATCTAGCCCTGCTGTCATAGCAATTAACAATTCAAAACAAAATATTATATCTTCTGAATGGGCATAAGTCCTCAAGATATCACCTATAAGATGAACCTCATGAATACTACTGTAAATACTATATTCAACATATTTTATACATTTTCCAGCATAATACTCATTGAGTCTTTATCCACCACTTGGTCAACTTATTAGGTACACCTGTCCTGTTCTACTGCCAAATGAAAAGAATATGTAATTGTCCAGCAGATGTGTGTATTTATTCATGACACCTCTTGGGACAAACTTTAAGACGTTATAAACGGATCAGTTTTACCATAGAAATTATGGACAAATATCTAGTGTGTAACAGTTCACTGATGAAATTGCCTTGTTTTTGTATTGGATTGGTGTCAAGTACAAAGAAAGAAATAGTAACTCAAATATGATTTAAACATTTACCAAAGTTTACAAGTAATATATGACCACAATATTTCAGTGTTTCTTTTAGAACATATTAGCTGGAGTTCCTAGGCAACATGGCCAGTTGGTGTATTCATTTTGTACGTATATAGACAGAAGTTAGTAGAGAAATCATAAAACATAAATCTATAAAAAAGCACTACCTTTCAGCTGAAAATATTTTCCAACTCTTTGTGTCGCTTTATGTGATATAGAGTGTGAGTTTGGGCATGTTGCTGAATAGTGATGAAATGCTATACATGTGGTTACTAAATCAACAAGACAGCATTTAACTGCGCCCGTCACAAGCTCGTCTACACCTCATCAATGATGGATGTTGCATCAGCAAAGTGTGATTAATGAGGATACACAAATTAATTTCTAGGGGAGCACTTGTCAGAAGTCCATACTGATAAAACGCCATATCTCAAATGCATGAGTGATGGTTGTTCTGATAATAACGATCACTATGATGGATCATGTGTAAACACTAAATGAGCACAGCCAATTTCTGCATGCCCATGAAAATGCTATATATTTCAAAGTGGGTGTTTGTGTGTCTTTGTGATACATGTTTGGGTCAATGTCAATTACAGATTTGGTTCTACACAAACGATATATTCAAGGACGCTGGGATTCCTGAGCCTCACATCCAGTACACGACTGTGGGGACAGGAGCCATTGAAGTCATCTCTGGAATGTTAGGGGTGAGTTCCTTCAAGGTTAAACTGCATCTACTAAATTTGGATAGATATTTGTAGATATTTTGGGCCATATGACTTTGCAATTAATAGTTATATCAGAAGTCATGTTATTACAGTAGTTGTGGTTAAATATTTAAATTATCAATTGATATATTGTTTCCTTGTGATTAATTGCTCCATTTTACTGTGTACTTACATATTATGTCACATCAGTTGTATGATTGTGTGTTAATTCTGTTAGAGCAGATCCAAAGTGTAAGTGAATGTGTTGTGATGTGTTGCAGTGTTTCACCATTGAGCGTCTGGGTAGAAGACCTCTGATGATCGGTGGATTCCTGTTTATGGGAGTGTGCTGTGCTGGAATTACTGTGTCTGTCCTTTTACAGGTATTCAATTTTATACTATTTTCACCTGATTTTATGTATGTTTTCATTTTACGTAGCTTCCGCAGTTACATGGAAGTTTCATTTATGTACTTATTATTTATGCACATTATTTATATATTATCTTATATACAACTTTATTTTAGATTCTGTTTAGAATTACAAATTACCATACCATGACTCATCCAAAAGCTGCCCCATGGATTTGTTAAAGATTTCTAAAGTAACAAGTACTATACAAATATATTTTAATGCAACCTTGATAGCATTATTTTGCTTTCTTGTCATGTAATTAAAACATGTTTTTTTTCTTGCAGTCTTGTGTAAGAATAGCATTTGTTTTTGCTGTGTTACAGCCTCATTTAATAATTATGCGGTACGTCAGTGTAGCCTGTGTTGTTGGGATCATTGCTGGCTTCTGCATTGGCCCAGGTAAGACATCTTCCATGCTATTTAATATAAAGTGTAACTAACTCCATATGTGTAGTATCTCCATATGCGTGATCCCTATGCAACAACTCATTTAGACTGCCCTGTGTGTAAGGTAACACTGCTCCCTGCTGGACACTTTGATCATAGCAGGCACCAAACCACTTCCTGATAGTATTTCATCGCCTGTATAAATTAGGAAACCATAACTGCCACACACCCTCTGGTTCTCCCAACCATTTCTACACAGGAGGAGTTGAGTGAATTGAGAAGCAATAGTTTATATGCTTTGGCGCCATGTTAAATTGGACCTATGAGGATGATGAATTCGAACAGAGCTGGTTTACATAATGCAATTCATCAAAAAGCAGCAAAATCCATACCTTACATACACTGATGATTTCTGTGGCTGCAATTACACTTTTAATAGCTCATTGTTCATAAGCTCTCCGTGATGTATATGGTTTCCTTCACAAGAAATGCAGACTGCACACCGAAGCTCTCTATAGCCACCACAGATGTTGACAAATTATGGTCTAGTTATTGGTTTGACAATATGAAACCTTCCTCTCTGCAATTATCATGCAAAGATAATGAGGGCAGAACTCATCATTAAAGCCTTTACTAATGCATTTTTCAGCTTCACTTCTAACAATGAAGAATTATGTGTTGAACGCCTGGGCAATGCTATGCTATAGAGATACAGTTGTACTTCCAGCTAATGAATCGAGGAAGACACACTAGGCTTTTGTGTTGCTAAGACAGAAATTATCTATTTTATATTGTGTTTTGCTTGTCACAATGAAAAAATAGTTAGTGTTTGTTTTTATGAAAGTACAGGAATTACCAATATAGAATGAACTAAATGAAAAGCATTAACTATGTTACTATGGCAACAATTATCAGTGTTTTAAAGGTTGTTAATAAAAAACTGCAAAGACCCTTTAAAAATGCAATGTACACAGTTTTGACTATACATACATACTACACATTTGTGTTTGAATTATTGCTAAAATTGAACTGAATTATTATCAGAAAACACACATTTCGAGTTATTTCATGCTACGTAACAATAGTTTGATGAATGCATTTCAGTTTACATTAATTTACTAGCAAATAGTTCTCATTAACCATATGGACTTTTTAATCCAAGTTTTTATTTCTCTTCTTTGTTGTAGCTGGGGTACCCTTCTTGATCACTGCAGAGCTCTTTAAACAGTCTCACCGTCCAGCTGCCTACACTGTGGCTGGCTGTGTTAACTGGCTGTCCAACTTCACCATAGGATTCCTCTTCCCCTTCCTGGAGGTATGAGCTTTCATTCAGCATCTATTTATTATTATTGGCTTTAAAAGAGAAAGGGATAATAAGCGAGTGATAATCCCCAAATTTCTTCTCTTTTACTGCAAAGTTCATATGTAAATCTAAGCCATCTGTCTATAGTTGCAAATATTATTATTCTATTTCTACTAATACTACTACTATAACTACTACAACTACTACTGTGGAGAGTGAGAAAAGATAAAATTAAAATTATATTTGGTCATAATACCTTATTTTGTCTTTGTTTCCTCAGATGAACATGGGCCCTTACTGTTACCTGATCTTCTGTGCGATTTGTTTGGGAGTGGCTCTGTACACGACCGTCATCATTCCAGAGACTAGGAATAAGACATTTATGGAGATCAGTCAGATGTTTGCCTCCAGAAACAACATCCTTGAAGATGAGTTGGCATCAAATGGACATCTTAAAATGTCTATGATGAACTGTTATGGGACTCTTGGAAACAGTGTTTCAACATAAAGGGCTAAATGAGGCTAAAGTTTTAAGAGAGTCTGGCCTCAGACCTCCACCCAGAGGACCCTATTCTGTTTGTGTAGGTTAATTGGCAGTTTAAAACATGTCACAAACAAAAAGCAGATATTTAACTGTAAACATAGGCTTATATTTACAAGGAAGTGAATAGCATAATCATATTAAATGTAGTTTGTCTGTGAATGTATTGCTGTTACTTAAGATTAGACACAAATCTGTAATGGTTAAGGATAAGGAAAGGGTTTGGGCTTGTCTTTAGTGTAAATAAATGCCACTTTTGTAATGTTACAACAGTGTACTCTGGCCCCTGTTGGTTTACTTTTAGGGATCTGTGGATAGAGTTAAGTCACATGAGGGACCTCCATGCAGAGGTTTGTGGGACAGGTCCTCTGGTTGGAGGTCTGCAGCAAGATCCTTCTCAAACTTTTAGTCATTTACATAGAAAAGAGGACATTTGCTGCTTTATGTACGATCAACACACTCTCAAACTAGTATGTTTAAAATACGCCTTTCATCCCCAAGATGGACATCCAGCTGTCATGCATTTCATCTCAACCATCAGAGGAATTTTAATCAGTGTTACCGTATCTGATATACTGCGGCTCATGTTGTGCTCTAGTAACTGTACTGTGTTTCAGCTAAACTTTTTTAATGTTTTATAGCAACTATTTTGTTATTTCTGATATTACTGATTACCAAAAACATATTAGTAAACGAGATCTTACGTATTTATTATATTTATTTAATAGGAACATGTCCTACTCTAACCTACTATCTGATGTGATCTCTTTTTCATGAAGGAGATAGAAATGCTATGACTACTGTAGTAGTCATTTCACCACTTACATTGGAAATGAAACAATCAAACATATTTGTATGTTTTTTGTTTAAGCTAGTTAACATATAGTGTATTATGTGTATTATACATTTTGTTAGTTCTACCTTTATCCTTCTCCTTTTTACTTGTCACTGAGCATTCACATATTGATTTGGCATAACTTTTATTTCTCTGACATTTATGGGTTTATAGCTCCTGTCTGCCCCATAGTTTGTTTAATGTTTTAATGTTTAAAAGTAACATACATGTCTAAAATACAACTATACACCTCCACTTGATTGTCTTCATTTTGCAGTTTTCCGTTTTGTGCCAGGGCTGCAGATTTGGGACTATTACAGTGTAAAGGGAGGGATGGGAGCAATGGTTTTCTCTCATGTGTTTGTACTTGAAGCCTCTAGGCTGGCTGATCCATCTGTCAGGCCCTAAAGAAGGACCACCGCCCCCGACTGGGGCTGAATGGATATGTTGTCACAACCCTGCTTGTTCTGCACAACACAAGAGAGCACTCTAGAGGCTAGACATCCACTATTATACTCTGACAAGGTTGTTAAATTGTCTGTGGAAAGTTATTTTGCTATTTGCAAGTACAACAACATTCTGAAGTATATTCCAAAAGATACACGTTTTATGTCTGATCTATTTGAAGAAAATGTAGCGGTAGATTGTGTTTGTGTCAAAGAAGACTGGCCAAAGAAAGGGGTGGGCAGCGCTGCTGGGTTTGAGAAGGTCAGTGTGAGCAGTTGTTGATTTGCTGCTGAATGACAAATGGGCCGCAGTTTAACTCCTGGGAGAGGACAAACTGAGGCCCTGTTCCTCGTGCCTGTTCATATGTAACGTCACTCCCAAACAAAAGGGCTTGTCTCGATACTACAGTATATTTCTGTGGATAATGCCACGCCGCACTGTGCTTATGTGAAAACACACACCAACTCTTAACTCACTCCGCCTCGGGCAGCCACGAGCTATAAATCAAACAAATAGCATCACAGCCTGGCGAGGAGGCATTCCAACAGATAAAATGCTCTCCCACACAACAAAGCCACACTCACTGCGTAATTAATTGCAACAAATTACCTCTTCCTCTCCCCCTCGGCCCCCACCTCTCCGCTTTTTACAGCAAAGACAAGCGGTGCGCGCACCTGTGCACGGTAATGACACCACTACACACAGTTACGCGCACACGCGCACAGGCCCTTCATAAGTGCTTTAATGTGGCTTATTGCAGTGTGCGCTCCCCTTAGCCGTGGAAATATTCGCTTGACGGATGTGCTTTGTCGCCGGCGCTCCCCGGCGGAGGGCGGCTGTCAGGGAAGAGATGATAACATTAACAGGGAGCCAAGGCGATGACAAATGCCTGTTATCAGCGAACGAGGCCGGTGACAAATCGAACGGCAGCGCCCAGGCAGCCCCGGCGCGGCGTAATAAAAAACAAGATGGATGGCACAGCCAGGCAGGGCCCGCGTTAATGCGATTTCGACTGCTCTCCCTGACTCCCAATTAAGGCTGGGGGGAAGAGGGCGGGGGCCGTAGCTGCTGTTGAGAGCGAGAGGAGGAGAGAGGAGGAAGAGGAGGAAGAGGAGATGGTGAGGTGAAAATGGGCTGATGGCTGATACAGAGGCAGATGTGAGGTTAATGCAGTCAATGGCACGAGAATGGAACGAGGAGGTTTAGTGCTGTGTATGCCTAGTCTCTTAAAAAGCAGCTTCTCTACTGTTAGGCCTAGTGTTTAAAATGTTGACTGACTATAAACTTTTTTGGTTTTTAACAGTTGACTTCAAACAGGGCGCCCTACGGAAGTGCAAGGCTAATAGCATGAGCCTACAGAACTTGGCCAGCAGCTTAAAGATAGGCCAGTCTTGACAGCAAAATCTAAAGCCAACGGATGCACAAGTTAAAATAATACGAATAATTAGCTTTAGTCTTATTGTCTCAAAGTGAAGCGACACAATATAGCAGCTTTAATTGCAGCAGAGCTTTGCCTTAAGTGCTCACTTCTCCATCAGTGAGTGCCTCAGAGGTGCAGGTTGTTAAGTGTCTCTGTGGCCAGATGGACTTTCATTAGAGTCTATCTAACTGCGACAGTAATGAACAAAAGCCCTCAGCCTCACTGCTCACTTTAAATCCAACATGTCTGACCAAACGGCTCATGTCTGGACTGCACTGTTTCTTTGATTAGCACAATCAGGTGTGTCACAGTAAATGACTAAGGACATCTGCGGCTGTGGTTTCCTATTGGCTCAAGATTCAAGGGCTGCACCCTAAATCATCTCTTATAAAAACAGGCCTGACAGACAGACAGCCTATTGCTTATAGAGAGAGCTATAGAGATGAGCTACGACTGTGTCCGTGATGACTGGTCCAAGTCGTCTAGTCCAAGGTCCCAGATGTTATCAGTTGCTAAAAGGATCAGTGCAGGATATTGAAGAATGGCTGCAGGACCAGGGGCATCTGTGGCCCAACACCCAGGGGCTGCTGTTTTGTCACTCTGACAGTGTTTTATAAAAGGCTCAGGAAGCTCAGAAGGCCTGCACAAGTGAGCCCATATATCTCCAGCTATTACACCCAAGCTACGAGAGAGGCCCGAAATGACAATGAAATATGGTGCGGGCTATGAGGGAGAGAGGGAACAGGGACTAAAGAGGGACGTGTCGCGCTCGTCATGAGGCCTGCAGGGAGTGTGCTCCAAATCAGCGACAGATGCACAGCTCTAGAGACACTAGCCCTCTGTATGAAGCACGCACAGGTGAAGACGTGTGGTTCAACACAAAACTATGGAGAGAACAGCCTCTGCTCTCCTTCACTGATATTAGTCTGAAAGAACAAGGAGAGATTAGAGGCCTGTAGGGGACCGCAGCAGGAGGGAGGGGCCAAACCCAGGCACTGTGTCCCTGCATCATTAAGTTGTCAAGTGGACGCTGGGCCCGAAATATGACTGGGAGTTATTGCCAGGTCTGGGGCTGATGATATAAGAATTACAGTACATGGATCATAGCTGGATCGATAGGTAGACAAAGTCATTATGGAGGGGCTAGAGTTCAATGCGTCCCCGGGGGTGTGAGCAGGGACACAAGCTTATATTTATCACCTCACACACACAGGTGGGAGCTGTGTAGTCTGCTTGTTGCACTTATTTCCAAAGCCATCAGTTGGGGCTATTGATTTTGTAGGTCCAATATGGCTCACAAATGAATGTGTTGGCGTATAAAGTTGTGCTGTCCATCTTTGTGTGTTTACAGGTAAGCTAAACGTCTGTCTCCTCATCGGTCACTCTTTGTCCTTCCCTGCTATGTCTTTGAGGCCAAGGAAAGCAGAAAGGATAGGGAGCACCACCAGGGCAGCATCGATCCGCTGTTTGCCGAGAGAAATTAGGCATGAAATTAAAGCTCCCATCAAAAGCCAGTGCCGGCACTGTCACCTGATCCAGCAGTATTTATACTCCCTGGAGATGATGATGATGTTGTCAGCCTCACACTGGTGATAATAGGAGAGAGAAAGAGAGAAAAAGAGTCTTTGGTTCGCCTCCATCCTGCGCCGCTGACCTGCCATCATTTATACTGCCAGGACCCAAGTGCAAGGTTAGCGCCAGCCTGGGTCCTCATAAATCACTGCACTGCTGGACGGAGAGAGGCCAGGGTCAACGGCGCTCACAGCCAACCTCTGCTGATGAGAGAGTATTTATAGATCAGGCAGAGGGAGGAAGAGCAGGTAAGGGCTGTTCAGAAGGCTGTGTATTTATTGGACAATGTTTATTTACGTGAGTGAAGGTACAAGTGATGCTGTTAATTACCAGAAGTGAAAAGAGTAGTGAATATTTAAGCAAACGAAAATATGCACATATGCTAATTATCCAGCTAGTTATAGTCCTGACAAAGCCAAGCTTAAGAGCTGAACATAGGTCCCAGGGTACTGCACTGCAGTCACCCACTGCACCTGCCAGGTTGACCCTATAGGCATTGAAATGTGGGTGAAATGCAGAGAGTATTTTCCTGTGGGGTAAAAAGTATACCTACCTTACCTTAAACATATTGTTGCATAAACCCATTAACAAGTAAGGATATTGAATAAAATCAATCTATAAATCTATAAGCCAATATAGATAGGCATCAACAGAAAACCACTCAGCTTTGAAAAGTAGACTGAAAGTAGATTGTTTTATTTACAATTTGAATAATGTAAAAACTACCACCTAATGTGGCCATACCAGCTTGTCAAAGCCTGATCCCGTCAGATCTCAGAAGCTCAGCAGGGCCGAGCCTGGTTAGTACTTGGAAAATCAGGTGCCACAGTGAGTGATGGTGGTGGTCGGAGGGGTCGATGGCGCAGATTGGCAGCCGTGCTTCTGTCAGTCTGCCCCAGGGCAGCTGTGGCTACAACAGTAGCTTACCATCACCGGGTATGGAGTGAATGAATAATGAACTGTAAAGCGTCTTTGTGACATATATATATATATATATATATATATATATATATATATATATATATATATATATATATATATATATATATATATATATATATATATATATCTCCATCAGTGGTAATTACAACTGGATTCTGGTTCATGCTGTCAACTAATTTATTTTAACATTACTGTAATGGTCTCTTTGAACTGTGGGGGGCGCCCATTCACAACACATGGTGCAGCATCTGCCCTCAGACTGCAGCACTTATGTTACGCAGGAGCAGGAGTTGCATGTACACACCTAATCAAAAACACAAACCTGTCTGCTTTCAGTCAGGGACACATCAAAACCATTTTCTCTTCAAGCTGCACTCTCATATGCAGCCACTGCCAAGCACACTGTTTTGACAGAAGTACAGTGGTCAAGCATGCTGCGGTGCTGCTCGTCCCGGGTAAACAAAGGGTTAGATACCACAAGATGACCAGCAAAAATAAACTATGGGGACAAGGGCCAGATTTTGAAGAAATATTGCTTAAAAGTTTTCAGTGTCATATCAAGCCTTCTTGCACTTCATCTATCTCTCTAGTCTTGACATTTACAGGGTACAGTGAGAAAATGTGCTGTTTAAAATAGTAGCCCAATGGAAGTGTTAAAGACAGATTGAAATTAATATAAACACAATAAAAAGTAAATGACTACTAAAAAATAGTATCAAACCTATGTATCACAACTTTACTACAATAATTACATTGTTTCATCAATTGCATACCTATGTCATAAATGCTGAAAAACAAAAATCCAAGTTGAAAACAGATTTAGGCCCAAACTAATGCAACACTAAAACAGGAAACTGACAAGACTTCCATTAATACTACATCCGTTAATACTACATGAAGGCACAAATGCCCTGCCTAAAACATCAGTTCTGTAATTATGATTGAATGCATTTTGACAGTGTGAGACCCCTGTGTGTGTGTGAAGGTCAGTGTGGCAGATAGGACGTGCGTTTGATTGATAAGCACCACCCGCCCTGTGGTTCACTGACAGCTCCTGTCAAGTGTCCAGCAGGATGGGTATCAAATGGATCACTTCTTTTACCTCCCCACCCCCTACCCCACCCCTTGCTGACTCGGGACGGGAACTGTCACTAACAGCCACTGTCACATACCAGTTGGTTGCTTTCAGCGCCCTGATAAGAGCCCGCGGATGCTCAGCAGCACCCTATCCCGACTGTAAGGGTGCTGTGAGTGTGTCAGAGGAGAGCTGTTGACTGTTGGCCTCTGTTACAGGACAGTGGCTCTGGGTGGGCCTCTCCTGACCCAATTAGCGTTTTGTCCTTTTAGTTACATGAGGTCTGCCACACGGAGATCATGACAGGGCATTGAGAATCAGATTTTGAGGTTTTCTGTGTGGTTCCATTTATTGATCCAGTTCGGAATTTAATGAAGAAATCACAGCAGATGAAATGACAAGACAAAAGGTGGAAACTGCTATAATCAGTTAATGTAAAGTAGATTACCTTGCAAGCCTCCCTCAATTTAGGGACTAATTCAAAATACACAAGCAACAAGTAAACAATTAATTACAACATCAAAGAAGCTTCAGTAGTTATTAATAGATGAGTCTAAACTAGATGATTTCCTAGAATCTAAAGAACTAGGACAAAATTATTAAATTATTATCAATATAAACCATGACTAAACCAGCCATAAAACATAATTAAGACAGGTCTACTCTAATCCAGTAAAGTAATAGAAAAGGGCACAATAATTGTCTCTAAATTAGGACTGCACAGTATTTTGAAATCAAATCCAAATTTGAGTTGGTCCAATTATCACAAAGACTGCAATAATATGAATAACATCATGTATTCTACAAAGAAACAAATATCCTCCTTTTTAGATAAAAAAAAAAAAAAACCTTTCTACACCTGTGGCTTAGACCTCAACAAACATTCATAAGTTTGTCAGTTCTTCTCTCAAATGTTAATGCTCTTTCAGTTGTTTACAATATACACAGTGAACAGAACACTACATTTTAAACAAAAATCACAATTCTAATCACAATTGCAATACTTGAAAATGATAATCTTTTCCAAAATCATGCAGCCTTACTCTCAATTATGCCATGAAGTGCAAAAGACCACAAACAAGGCCTTGAATCACTTGAAATAGCCATCCCACAGTTTGAGAAGCACTGAAGTGAACCACACTATATATCTACATGATTCTATAACCTGCATGAAGGTGCTTATGTGGAAAACAACTGTCTGAGATGAGTTATGAGCCTTGAAACCTATACTTTCAACTTTTGTGCAGCAAGAGCTTGTTAAAGGAGACTTGCTACTCTGCAAAGCACTCTTCATTGACCCAGGTCACAGATGTGGAGGTGGTGCGGTCCTTTTGTGAGTGAAGTCTGAGAAATACTTGTTTGTGTGTCTTTCTTTGACCATAAGCCTGCATTCTTCTGCACTTACACATCCACAATGGTGTCCCTTAACTGAGATGCTGTGTGTCTCTCTCATATGTCTTTCTCATATATATTTAGGTGAAGGGGGTTGAGTGGGGGTGTGGAGGGTGACAGGCAGATAGCGTTGTTGATTGACACATCTGAAGAGGAATGCCACAATCTCCCAGAGTCCCGTGCGGCGTAGTGTCCAAGAGCGAATGGTTAAAAGCATTCCAGGCAGTTAGGGTGTGAGTGAAAAGAGGGAGATGCTAAAAGAGGAGTTTGTTTTGACCCCCAATGAGGATGAACCCTATCCTCCTCTCTAGAACAGTAACAATGGACAGTGCACAGACAATATTTATATGAGAATGAGATACTTGGAGAACTGAGTGACATGCATTTGGGCCACAACATACTGTAGTGGGGTCATAATAAAATATACTAATTTATACTTCTACTACTCAGAACAGCACTACTAACAATTTCACAACGCAAAATAGTGTGATACATTTCATTCAAATTTCTATCAAAGCTAAATATTTTACTACTGCTGCTAAAACTACATTTTCTTCAGTGATTATCGTATACGCTATTTTTGCTTTTCTTATGCATCAGTACTTACTACTAATACTACTACTGCTTCTATTAGCACCTCCACTGCTCTGCACCACTACTACTAATACCTCATCACTACAATAATACTGCGTAAAAATTTCATCCTAGTTTCTGTACCTGGATTGTATTTGAAAGGGGCTTGATTCCCACCCACTGCAGTGGAGCAGGCGTCGCTTGACCCTCTCGGAGCGGCAGGTTAAACGGACCACACGACAGGGGCAGAAGGGTCGCGTGTACAACCTCTAAGTGCTTCTACAGGTTTCATACAGGCCGAGAGAGAGAGGGACAGAGGGAGAGAGGGAGAGAGAGATAGACGTATGGATGAATGGTAAAGGTGTGGAGCAAGAAATACAGACAGGAGATCAGAGAGAACAAAAGGGAGAGACTGATGAAGATGTTAAAAGAGGACAGAGAGCTTGGGTTTCCATGATGCAACAGTTGGCCTTTACACTGACTTTAACTGCAGCCCTGAGACCTGTTCAGACCAGAGCCCCTGGATCTGCTTTGAAGACTACTGCGAAACCTGTCAGGGATTAAAATGTCAACTGGATGAGGTCTTTCTATGGCAGTCAAGTCTTTTTGGTCAAAGTTCGCATAAATAAGTGAATCATTAGTAGACAGGGTGTACACGTGGTCACTAGTTTAGTAGTGTTTAGTAAGATTTTAGACAGCTATGATTGCCCCTGTTGATCTGTACATCCCACCATTTAAATTCAAGTCAACAACACCTTAACAAAAGACAAACAAACAAATAATAATGCATTGTAATGTTGTAAAGCAATTTTGTTTATAGCTGATATCTTAATTTATTGTTATTGAGTAATTAAAATACAAAATATTAAATACAATATATTAATGATACGTTGCACCATTATAGTAGCAGTGTCACCAAAGAACTACGTAACTTTTCTGGTGGGGACAGTTAACTTTAGTTAGGTTTTTGTTGCTAAAATATACACTGAAAACATACATTCTTCAATGGGTCATCTCCCACAGATCTGACCTGTAACTTGCCAGGTTGCGTCACCTGCTAGTCTCTATGAAGAAAGATTATTTAATGCTATACTGTCAAGCATTCTAGGTAAAGCAATAACCAATCCATGGAAACAAGTAGGTGATTCTCCATCATAGGTTAGTGCCTTTAATATAAATAAAACACATATAAGTACTGTTTGAACAAGAGTACTCTGAGTAGCGTAGACCAGAGATCTTTTAGAGACCATAATATAGTTGTGGCAGACACCTTCCCTATTGTGCATTTCTATTACAGTTCAGGTCCATTTTACACCTCAGTGACACTTGCCCTGACTGTCTAGACCATAGTAATAACATATAAATACCTGGAGTGAGTGGCATTCCCATTTGATGTAAAATAATCTTCTGAGAGCTCTCCAGACCCTATTGAACAAGATCACTGTTTAAAATAACCCATATAAAGACCATGCAAAAATATTTCACCAATTTTGTGCTTGGTTACTATGGTTACAATATCTACATCCATGCCCTCTGGTTGAGTCTGAATGCAGCTGGAGTAATGAATAAAAACTATTATGGTACAGATTTACTGAAGTCTATGTATTGCAGATGTTGAATGTTGAGTGTTCATAGATGTAATATGAGTATGTCACATATCTTGTAAACCTGAAGCCTCAGCCTCAGTCAGACCTGTTATTAAGCCATGGCCCAGTGCAGGATTTGGACATTTTCCCAAAAATGTAACTCAGCAAAGTCACCACGAGACAGAGGTTCAAGAAGTATTCAAAAACTCACAAACTTTGTCACTCAAATGTAAAGGTGTAATACGTAACTTTTCTGGAAGAGGCATACGCCATCATTTCGTCTTGATAGAAATGATAGTGCTTTGTCTAGAGAATGTAATATATGCAAAGCAATGGAGCCATGGAGACAAGCAGGTAGCATACCCCCCCCCAGAGCAATAAAATAATAATTGTAAGAGGAAACAATTAAGATGTTCAAATTTAGACAATAGTAAATAAGTCGAAGCCACTGAGCATGTTCAGTAGTCAATTCTATTCACATTATTTGACTTTCAGGCTAATTGTAGTTTGGTCTTATTTGTAAATACATTGAGTATTTACAAATAAGAATTCCACTAAAACAAAAAGTAATTTGATATGGCAATGTGCTTGGCTGAACATTTTGATATGGGCAGATAAAGAGTTAAGTCCACAGACATTTGTTGGAGATAGCAGGAGCAGCCCAGGAATCCTGCCGACTGGTTCATGGTAAAATAATTACTGGTGACTTTGAAGGACTAAACAAACACAAGCGGACTGTTCATGACTTAAAGAGAACCCTGCAGCCGCTTGTGTTAAAGGCTGCCCTACCACACTTATTTCTCATCTCTTCAGCTTTTTTTATTCCACATTTTAGGACTTTGGCTGGTCCCTGGAGGAGGCGAGGGAGGGGGGCAGAGGGAGGAAGCTGGGGAACAGGCCCAGGTGATCTGTGGGTCAGTTTTTTACATCATTTCTATGGCAGCGCTGTTGGAGTACTTACCCACAAATCCACAAGTGTTACTATGGCACTATTAAAGCTGCCCTTGTTAAATTCCTTTTAAAATATTTCACAAAATATGTATATTGTCCAGCTCATGATGTGAACTGGACAGTGTTCATAGATCATGTTGGTGCATTTTGATGGATGTAATGCAGGAGCTGAATATGACTGCTGTAAGTAAAGGCATCTTTACATCAAGTATAAAAACATATGGGTTCGTCTTTGATTTACATTCTTATGGGAAAAACACATTGTAGGCTGTGCTGAAGAGTAACAGAAATGTAACAAGGACAGATCAAACGCATAGTTTAGCTTCTTCAACTATGAGCAATAAATTAAGTGATTTATGATGGAAAAGGAGATGGGTTAAAGCAATTAAAAATGACAGGATGTATGAGTGAAAGCCAAATTGTAATTGTCACTGAGTTAACGTCATGCTACTAATACATACACCTCAGGCGGTAGTACTTCTCTGTGTCCAGCTCTAAGCATCTGTAAAGCGCATCTGCTGTAAAATGGATGCAGATAATAAAAAGCAAAACCATCTGATTGCCATAATATTGAATAAGAATTTGTCCTGTGCTTAAAAATGTGTATGTACCTCCAGTACTATCTTTGAATACAAGGCATCACAATATAGCCATTGTACACAGGGGGCCGGGCCTTCTCCCCACCGACTCTGGCCCTGAGCCGGGCTACACCCAGAACACTTTCTAGTTAATCATATGGTTACCGCTTTCAGGCCGATAAGCATTCACACTTAGGTCTTGTTACTAATTGCATGTCCCAGTGGAGCCAGGCAGCTTTGGACAAAGTAAACATGAGTCCTCTTACTGGGCAACTGGGAATCAAACCTTCATGCTCCATAGTCAGTATATCAATATATAAAATAGTCAGTCAATATATAAAATACACAAAACAAAGAGTGAATGATGTTGATGATATCAGCTGTGCCAAGTATCAATAGCTAAAAACTAACAGCTACTTTTTTTAGTGACTGTTAGACAACTGCCACCACCATATTTTTCTATCCATCCATCCATCCATCTTCTTCTGCTTATCCAGGGCCGGGTCACGGGGGCAACAGTCTAAGCAGGGGCTCCCAGACTTCCTTCACCCCGACACTTCCTCCAGCTCCTCCAGGGGGACTCCAAGGCATTCCCAGGCCAGCCGAGAGACATAGTCCCTCCAGTGTGTCCTAGGTCTTCCCCAGGGCCTCCTCCTGGTGGGACATGCCCGGAACACCTCCCAAAAGAGGTGTCTGGAGGCATCCGGAACAGATGGCTCCTCTTGACATGGAAGAGCAGCGGCTCTACTCCGAGCTCCTCCCGTGTGACTGAGCTCCTCACCCTATCTCTAAGGGAGCGCCCAGCCACTCTGCGGAGGAAACTCATTTCAGAAGCTTGTATCCGCGATCTTGTCCTTTCGGTCATTATGTCATTATGGTTATGATCACCATATTTTTCCTCACTAACAAATACACGGTCTGATTTAGAAAGTGGAAATGTGCATATGCAGAGTCCATCTCAATAATTAGTCTTTATGATGTGTGGGAGTGTACAGAATGACTGGAGTAGGATGCCGATCTCAGAGAAACACTGATGATGCATAAGGTCTGGCTCCTAAAAGTTGCTATGCACTTCCCATTTTTCAGCGGCCTCTCAGTGAACAAGCACTAATGCTCTGGATGAGAAATGCTTTCATTAGCCTTTGTTTCATGTGGTCTATAGAGACAAACTGGGCACTGGGTAGCAGCAAGAAGTGATGAGCTGAGCTAATTTTGGCTCACGTCTTCATATTACTGTGTCTTTTAAAGCTACCACCATAGAACTACTGCATCTAATTTGGTGAGCCAGAAGGAAGAGTTCCAATGTTTTGTGTGTTTCCTTTGCATCCCAGGTTTATTGTACAGGGCAAACTAAAGCATAAAATGGGAGTGAAAAGTGGGACACATATTCAGCTAATTGTCTGAGTCAGGAATAAACTTACCATTGAGGTCAGCATATATATATGGTACAGTGGGTATGGAAAGTATACAGACCCCTTAAATTTTTTCACTCTTTGTTATATTGTAGCCATTTGCTAAAATCAGTTAAGTTCATTTTTTTTCTCATTAATGTACACACAGTGCCCCATATTGACAGAAAAACACAGAATTGTTGACATTTTTGCAGATTTATTAAAAAAGAAAAACTGAAATATCACATGGTCATAAGTATTCAGACCTTTTGCTCAGTATTTAGTAGAAGCACCCTTTTGAGCTAATACAGCCATGAGTCTTTTTGGGAATGATGCAACAAGTTTTTCACACCTGGATTTGGGGATCCTCTGCCGCCATTCCTCCTTGCAGATCCTCTCCAGTTCTGTCAGGTTGGATGGTGAACGTTGGTGGACAGCCATTTTCAGGTCTCTCCAGAGATGCTCAATTGGGTTTAAGTCAGGGCCCTGGCTGGGCCATTCAAGAACACTCACGGAGTTGTTGTGAAGCCACCCCTTCATTATTTTTAGCTGTGTGCTTAGGGTCATTGTCTTGTTGGAAGGTGAACCTTCGGCCCAGTCTGAGGTCCTGAGCACTCTGGAGAAGGTTTTTGTCCAGGATATCCCTGTACTTGGCCGCATTCATCTTTCTATCTTGGTCTCATCAGACCACAAAATCTTATTTCTCACCATCTTGGAGTCCTTCAGGTGTTTTTTAGCAAACTATCGGGCAAACATGTGGGCTTTCATGTGTCTTGCTCTGAGGAGAGGCTTCCGTCAGGCCACTCTGCCATAAAGCCCCGACTGGTGGAGGGCTGCAGTGATGGTTGACTTTCTATAACTTTCTCCCATCTCCCGATGTCTTCCAAACGTCTTCCATTTAAGGATTATGGAGGCCACTGTGCTCTTAGGAACCTTAAGTGCAGCAGAAATTTTTTTGTAACCTTGGCCAGATCTGTGCCATAATTGTGTCTGTGAGCTCTTGAGGCAGTTCCTTTGACCCCATGATTCTCATTTGCTCTGACCTGCACTGTGAGCTGTAACTCTTATATAGACATGTGTGTGGCTTTCTTCATCAAGTCCAGTCAGTTTAATCAAACACAGCTGGACTCCAGTGAAGGTGTAGAACATCTCAAGGATGAGCAGAACAAATGGACAGCACCACAGTTCAATATATGAGTGTCACAGCAAAGGCTCTTAATACTTATGACCATGTGATATTTCAGTTTTTCTTTTTTAATAAATCTGCAAAAATGTCAACAATTCCGTGTTTTTCTGTCAATATGGGGCACTGTGTGTACATTAATGAGTAAAAAAATGAATGCAATATAACAATGAATGCAATATAACAAAGAGTGAAAAAATTTAAGGAGTCTGAATACTTTCTGTACCCACTGTATGTGTGGTGCAGCCTCCTAGTGCACAAAATTCAACAGCTAAACTAAACAGTTTGATCGTTAAGAGAAAAACAGATTGCACTAAAAATATAACATATGTAACAACAATGTGGTATAAAGGACAAATCTTGGGATGAAAAGAAGCTTAAAATGGTAAAATGGTGATGATATGGCAAATAGACTTACAAGAACGAACAAGTGAGAGATAAAGGCTGAGCGTGAGGGGGGACCTGTGGAGGTATAGGTCCCACAGGGCCTTTGAATTTCTCTTTTTTCTTGTGTGTTTTCATGCTGCTCTCAGTGCAGCTCTACACAGCTGTTCCAGGGCCAGGGGCTGCTTCTCCAGAGCCCAGATAAAAGAGACGCTCAGAGCAGCCGCCCGCAGCAGCCCTGCAGGTAGGTCTGCTAAAGCCATTGCTCTGCTGTCCACTGCCCTGCACATGGGGTAAAAAATTTAGCAAGAGCAAAAGAGTGAGGAGGAAGGGGAGAAATAGAGGACTATGTGAAAGAATAGGGGAGAAAAACCAAAGGAGAGCAATGATGGACAGGAGCTGGAGATGCCCCTAGCCACTAGCCAACCCTCATGGACCTCTGCACCCCTCATGCCAGGAATGATGTCTGCTTTTATTGACTTTGTTAAAGCTTTTTCAGTGCTATTTCCTATGTGTTTACAAGACAGTAAATCATCTCCATTCAGGCAATTGCTTTGAAGCTTTTTGGAAAATAAAGATTTTTGACTGAGCCAACAACAACTGTGCATTTTCATGTCAAACCGGGACACTCTCGGGCTCTCTCTTCTTCTCTGTACCATTCAGTCTGAAATAATAACAGGCTATTTAAGATGCCACCAACAACAAAAGAAAATATTACATTGAGCAGCTGTTATGAACCTCTATTGCTCTTTATTTAATATCATGGGGAATGCCACTCACAGTTTTTACTAACACATTTGGATTATGGCAAAACTGGGTCCTTAATCACTTCTACAACTGGGGTCATTCCCAGACAGTCGTTTCATCCAGTTACACAGGCAAGCAGGTTCTCAGCTTCGCTCAAACATGAGAAAGTACTTCCAACCTCATTTTGTGGTCAGGGCTGTGACGGGTTTTCCAAAATTTCTCACCGTAACAATTTTCTCAGGCTTTGGCATTAGGACATCGACTCACTGAGTAAAACACACAGGCCCTCTCTCATCACCCACCCCCACAGCCCCTCGTGCCATGGCACACTCACACTGTAGTCCACCATATACTGTCCCAGATGAAGAAAGGCATAACAGGAAGTTTGTATATCTGTCTCAGATCAAAGTATTCTCTCATATAAAGAATTCAAATCAATCAAACTCCCTGAAAAACCCTGCTGTCATATATAGAGTAGTTTAAAATTTGATTGAAAAAACAAAAACAAAAACAAAACAAAACAGTATCTTACAAAAAACAATTCAGATTTTTTTTTTTAGATCTGTAAAAATGAATGACTGGATATTCAATGCATTTTCCCTATAGTTTCCCAAAATAGTAACTGGTAGAATATAGAGCCAAGTGGCAATGATCGGCTCTCACCTGCGCCTACCCCGCCCCAGTGGGGGCACTACAATGCCCTCAGTTTATCTCTTTACATTAGGTCACTGCACAAGTGGGGGCATTTTGATAAACTAAAAATTTCTGTAAACTGTGTACAACAAATTTTGATAATTTATAGGCCCTTTGCTGGCTTGTGATGCTCTGGCTTAATTATAGACAGTAAAGATTGTCTTGATTATGCAACTTGTTCATTTCATTTTTGACAGACTTCCCCTCCTTTAGCCTCTGAATTCTTATCTGCAGCGATTTAATGAAACGTCACAGGTTTTACCCTAGATGCTGGTACAGTTCATTTTTTACTGGCTCAGGGCTGGCACCTCCCCTTGTGGCTGAAAGAAGGTAGCAAGGATTCACAAAAGAAAAGCAGGACAACTTCTAAGAAGATTATATTTCAAGTAAGTTGGACTTTAAAATTGTTAAATAAATGTAACTTGTGCCGGTACAGTGTTATTAATCTCCCAAGTCATCTTCCAAGAACAAAGTGCGACTCTGAGTGATGCAGTGCTGAGAGCCATGACTTTTAGGCTGGTGTGAGGTAAATTAATGGGTTCTGCTCTGTAGTGGTTATAGCGACATATTATGCTATTGTTGTAGTCGAGCAGTGGGGCGTGCTGACTACAGGTGGCTGCAAAGTTTTTCGTCACTTTGAGGTCTGGTTGGTTGGCGGTGCAGTGGCTACCATATGATATCAGAAGTCCCAACCATCCCACCCTGTTTCCATCTCTCTCTCCTCCTCCGTCTGTCCTCTTCCTGGCGCTGCGTGTCTACCTTTCCACTGGCCCTGGCCTTATGCAAGAGTGTGTATTTTTATGTCTCACATTAGCTGAAGGGAATAATACTCCTCACCCTGAATGGTCGTCTACTTTGGGCCTTTTCAGACATTCAGTCACTTCTTGTCTAAGAATAACCAATGTGCATCCATGCCAAGAAGTCCCTCACATTTCACTATGCTCCTCTTCCTGATACCATGGTTTTGTATTAGTAAAGGCCAAACTAAATGGGAAAGCACATTGAGAGTGAAGAGAAACACAAAGGATTCTGGGACTGAACTTGGATCTGTGTCAATCTCTCTTGTCATTAATAAGCTACAAAATCTGGTCACTAGAGAATGTTGTTAGGTATGTTAAGAATAACTGTAATAAATGATCAGGATCATGTTTCAGATTTTACTTTAAAGTTCAGTCTGCACAATCTTAACCGAAAGTGCCTGACAGGTCATTTTAGCCTTTGTTTGCAGACTGAACTAGGCCCAAATTGCAATCGTCTGCAGTGGAACCTTGTTCAGCCTGAGAGATGTAGCAACTATCCAAAACTGGATCAACAACTGCATTTCATTTGTTAGATCAACATCAAAAGGCTCAACTTTTCAAATAACATAAAAAGAGTGACCTAATAAAATACATAAAACTATGAATTTATGAATTGTACAAGCAAAATTAAGTTTAGTATAAATATAAATGAAGTATAACATGATCATGAACTTGTAGGTGCTATACAAATCAATGTTTTAAGTCTAAATATGTTTATTAACTTAGAACAATATAATAAATATGGCAAATAATCACATTATCTACAAACTTACTATTATTTTTTGCAAAACTCAAAAACATAGGCCAAACAGAACGAGACTAAGAAAGGTACCACAAAAATCCTCCAGTTCAGGGTGCAATGTTTTATAAAAAATGAGTATGTTCTCATGATGAGTTATTGTGTGGTCTTTAGAAAAATACACTTATCAGTTCAAATCTAATGCACATGGATTTCATATTAAGCGGCACAGCCCATACTCACAGGGTCAATATAGAAAGAACAAAGTGCTGAATTGTTCCAGGTGGCAAAATCACTTGTTACAGCGTCCCACTGGAACTAATAAGGCAGGCCCATTTTCACCGTTTAAATCCCCTGCATTGGATAAAATGACTGATTTACAGCTAAGACACTGACTAAGCTCCCATTGTTTTATATATAAGTATATCTTTTCACTTTGCTTGGGTCTCTGGGCGGGGGGTTCCCATAGTAGTGTTATGGTACAGGTAAAATAATGTCCCTTGATGACTTTCGACTTAGGTAACAGATTAAATCACCAGAGGCAGCAGTTGGACTGTGAGTTTTTACATGTTATGAGAGTGAGACAGAACCAGAGAAAATTTACTCACCACAGTGAAATGCATGCTTTTGTAAAATTATACCTATGCTTTATATGGCAGATATGAAATAAACTTGATGTGAAGCATGGGAAGTAAAATGGGGCTGCCTGTGATCTTAAAACAACCTGTAAAGCAAACTCTGCAGTTGGCCACTGTAGACACAGTTGCAGAAAAATGACGAGTGTATAATCCTAGTACAGATCATATATTTAGTCTAACTTTGAACGACAGTCTCACTGATGACATTTTGCACGTGTAATTATTGATATATTTATAGATTTGCGGTTGAGTAAGCGTTGTATTAAGTATTCAGTTTCAAATTGCTTCCACCTCGGAACGCTCCGCCTGCTCTCACTGAGGATAGTGACTTTCCCGCAAGTTTAGGTATTTAAATGGTCAGGGGACGGATACTCAATGTGGACGAGAGGCAACCACAAGAAATACACGTGTGGGAGGACGCAGGACCTTCACTCTGCCGTGCGCGCATCCAACAGAGACAACATCACAATCACACGTGCAGCTTCACGGAAAGCAAATTCGGAAGCGGGAATTGTTTGTTAATCTGTCAGTACTAAACTTTAATTGCGTGACACCTATGGTTTTATGGTGCGTAATCGTGCGTAAAACGCGCGCCTACGTTCACTTTAAAATCGAATGAAGGATCTAACTTTTTAACGTTTATCAGGATTGGCGAAGAAGTGGTTGATACGAACAGGAGCTGATGGAAATAGCGGGAGACAGGGACACATCCCTGGAACAGGGCGCCTGATTTACTCGGTACCGCTCGTGTGCTTTAGGACGCGGCCATAGAAAAAGGCGCAGGCCTTTCCTCTACCTGTACAGGACAGTGACATCTTCAGATGTCTTATTTTGCCCAGAGACCATCTTCACGGGAGTACACAGATTCCGTCAGGAGGAACTGAAACTTTCCACAAATCCTCCAGCTACGAATCCGTGGAGTATTCATGAAGCAATACTTGACTTATTATAAGATGAGGCTGAGAACATCGAGGTTAGGCTGGCTGTAAGTAAATATAATGCTTTTGACAAATGTGACATGATTCACACCAGGAAAATTTAATTAGTATTTTATTTTCTTCAACAGGTTACTCCAGTTCACGGCTCTTTGCTTTTACGCACAGGTACTTATATATTCTAAATGTTTTTCTCGTGTATATTAAGTCATCATAAACAGAATCAAATTAAGCAGCTGATGGACCGATCTGCATAACAGATCAAATGTTTTATATAAGGGAACTAAAGAACTGGCTACAAATCAAATATGCTGAAAAGCGAAATGCTCTCTTTTATTTAGTACAATTGTTATAACACCTGTGGAGCGTGGGAAAGAGCTCATCCCACTGTTAAGTGTAAAAACAAAAGTTTAAATTTGTTAGCGGGGTTGGTGTTATGACGGATTTTATGGCATGTCACCCACAAACTTTGCAGACATTCTTATATTTTGAGACCTGAAAGTCATGACAGTGTCTGTTTGCCCGTCAGAGCTCTGTACAGTCTCCTCCTAATTTCAAGCACCATGTCACCGAGCAGAGCCGTCTGTCGGACAGGATGAGCCGCAGACTGACGCGCACGTACCAGCTGTACAGCCGCACGAGCGGGAAGCACGTACAGGTCCTGGCGAACAAGAGGGTCAACGCCAACGGGGAGGACGGAGCGGTGCACGGTAAATGAAGTTCTCCAAACTACATCAAATTTTACAAAACTGACTCATTTTATATGCAAACACGAACGCCTGCATTTGTTTATAACTTAAATTGTCAAGTTACAATTTACGCATAAAGCAGCAAGTAACAGGTGGTCACGCAGGTGGTCCATAGGCCATAGCTGAATTGCCGTTTCTCTGGGCCAAACATGCCTATAATGTATATTGTGAAGTGTTACCCAAGATCTTATTATTTTGAAGTTAAGCTTATACAAATAAAGCCTAAATTAAAAGGAAGTCCTGCTGGAATGTCACAGTTAATGAAAATTTGTAGAACCTTAATTTTGAACTTCAAAAAGTAAACAATGTTAATCGTCATCTCTGAACCTTAAATCTTATGTGACGTTTATTTATTGTAGTTTACAAATGCATGTAAGTTGGACCCTTTTTAAAATCCCTGCCACCAAACTTTTGTGTGATACCATCTTTCCACCGCAGCCCCCAACATCCACATCTTAATGCCTGAATGCTTAATGGAGTTTCACTGCTTTATAACTGTATGACTCAGTTTATAGACAGAGGTGAAGTCAGCATCTTTGTTGTTCCACTTCTGTTCTCTATTGTCCTTTTGTCTTTATCTGCAGATGCATGCTCACTGTTTCGTGGGCGTCACTCTTGTAACTGGCCCAAATCTAGCTGCTGCGCCTTGCAATGGCCGTGTCACAGACCACAACATTCTCAAATCTTCCTCCACTGCATCAGTGCATTTTATAGCCTCTGCAAAATCATTGTCATCTGCGCTATTTGTGGGGTGTGACACCAGAGGTTTAGTGAGAAATAATTTACAATGTTGAATAAAACTTCTTCATTCAAAACCATTCATTAAAAAAAAGTATTGATTTGTTTTGCAGCTAAGCTGGAGGTGGAGACTGACTCCTTTGGAAGTCGTGTCCGCATTAAAGGAGCAAAGACAGGATACTACATATGTATGAACAAAAGAGGAAAGCTGATTGGCAAGGTAACCTACAATATACTTTTGTCTACAGATTTATCTGATGGACTTTCAATGTATTCAATGAACAGAAATAAAAATGTTTGGTTTTCCTGGAAAGATGACTTGGATGTTCCTTTTTTGTTTCCCCCAGAGGAAAGGCAGAGGTAAAGATTGCATCTTCACTGAGATCGTCCTAGAGAACAACTACACAGCACTGCAGAACGCCAAGTACGAGGGCTGGTACATGGCTTTCACTCGTAAAGGTCGTCCACGGAGGGCCTCGAAGACCAAGCAGCATCAGAGAGAGGCCCACTTCATGAAGCGCCTTCCCAGGGGCCACATGCTCAGTGAGAGGCGGCCATTTGAAGTTCTTCCTCTGGCCGTCCCAGCACAGCCTTCAAACAAACGGACTAAACACGCACATCACCATCGCTCCGGCAGCGGCTGACTAAAGCACCACTGTGGGACATCAATGGAGAAACCATCACAGTCAACTGCTCCCAGCTAAATTAACTTTTACAGTCCAGTGCCCATACATTTCCTCTCTTTGTGGATTTATTGTGTCATTGTATGTAAACATTGACTCTAATACACTAGTTATACACTCCCTTCAGACAGATGACTTAAAATTAAAGAGTACAAGTCAAGTGCTGAATAATGTTAAAATGAATAGAGATTAGTCAACACAGCAGGGGAGTACAAAGCTAGATGTGGCAGCTATTGATAACCTAATGGTTACTGCAGTTCACCAGATATATTGGCAGATTTTGCAGAATTAAACTTTTTCTACATATATAAATATATTTTGTACTGTAAAAATGTAAATTACACAAAATGATGAAAATATTTATTGTAGAGTGTATATTAAAACCACTAAAGAATTTGTTCAGGACTTGTCCTCAGTGTTGTAGTTGATTTGGGATTGAACGGTAGCATAAACTGTTGCCTTTTCCCTCCATGAGAGCCAGAGACCCAGATAACTGAAGGGCAATATCTGTGACAGGCTACTGAATTGAATGTGCTCAGCAAGTGAGACTTGGGCCTGAATGGCCGGAGCTATGCATTAAAAGAGATGAGGTCAGCCCACCATTTTGGTCCAAACAAAGGTTACCACCATGTAGTTGCATTTCTCACGATCGCACACCGTAACCCTCTGATCAAATGGGCTCTTTGTGGAAGCTCATATAAAAGGGCATGTTATACAATAGTAGGTTCGAATAATAACACGAGGAGGGGTCAGTTATCAAAAAGGAGCCAGTCACACAGGGAGGGGTGAGGATTGGGGGGTGAGGGGTGCAGTAAGAGAGGCAGAGAAAGCATCAGGGTCTGTGAGGCAAAATGTGGCATTGGCTGAAAGAGGGGGAATGGCTGGGAAGAGGCATTCGGCAATGAAAAGAAGGCAGAAAAGAAACAGTCTTCCCAGAAGCAGTTGAGCATGACCATCAGAGGCCAAACAACAGGGGAGGAAGAAGACCCAGCACACAGGCTCTGTGCTGCTCCCACAATGCAGGCGCTGGACGACCAATTTGTCACTCTTCTTCACTGCAGAAATTTGTTAGAGCCTATTAAAGTCTTCAAAATTGAGACCTCAGTAAACCTACTAAAATGTATGTACAATTTATCAGATTGCATTTTAGTGACACGTATAAAAAATCTAACATGTTAAAAGCATGTTGACAGACTGGTGAAGGCTGTCCATTCCAACTGAAGCAATACAGAGCACAATGGTGAGAGAGTCCTGTGGTTTTGTCTTTGGCACTTGCTCTCTGAGTTTGGACAAAGGATAATGTAAGGATTCAATTTAAATACCTTTGTTTAGATACATTTGAAGTGTACTGAGTAACCATCTTCTGTCATCCCAGTTTTAGTCTTTAAAATACTAAACAGGTATTCAAATACTATACTATATTTTTCAAATACTATATATATTTTTCCTCAGAAATAAATCTCAGAGAAGCCTGCCACATGCAAAGAACAGAATGCCATTAATTTAAACAAATAGGGGTTAGCTTGTAATAACCCCGGAACACAGCCTTTGAGCTTAGGCTTTAGAACTTTGTGGGACAATGATCAAAAAAATAAAAGAAGTAAATAAAGTAGCTTAACTTTGTAGAAATGAAATAGATATTAAGTGGTTAGATTGTGGTTTGATTCATTAAATTATAAATTATACAGTGAGAATTTATTTTTATTAATCAAACAAATAACAAGTTTTAGAATAAGCATCTTTAAAAAACTCGATTAATACATCAACATATTTAAATATTTTACTGCTCACTGAGTTTTGCAGTCAGCATCACCTTCACTTGTTCCATTCAGTTTCTTCAGCTCTTTCAGTAGCTCCAGCTCAAGGGTTAAGATCTCTTTGGGTTTTTTGTACTGGACAAGAGAAAAAAATGATTACTTCAACATTTGCTCATCTCCCCTGTGTACATCACTGTTATCACGTTGAAAGAATGCACAAAACAGAGGACAAAAGTCAGGGCTTCCAAAGAAAAGTAATTCTCTCCATAATGCTCACTGAAACAACTTTTTTATATAGCTTGCAGTATGTTGAGCATGTTAATTCTATAAAACGTGTACAAGTGATAGCATGAAATAAAAGTATGTAATTGTTGTGTGAGACTTACACTGATTATTAGAGTATTGTTAGCATGAGTAAAACTGAGGGCATCATTGTGCAGTGGAAGCTGGTTACGGTCAAGATCAGCGATGCTAAACTTCTTATAATACCTGAAAACCAGACAAGATTAAAAAGGTCAACCTTGGGCCTGCAATGTGTTGTAAATAGTGCCATCTATAGGTGAACACAAAAAGGTGACAGGCTAGGGTACACTTACTTTTTGTTTGAGGTTTTCACAATTACACATCTTTCGCATGGCTCCACAGAAACACTGAAAACATCTTTGGAGTAAGGAAGGTTGCGGATTCTCCACTGAAAACTGGTCTTGGTGTCTTTACGCATAAAAAATGGCTATAAACGAAACAAAAACATAACTGGATATAATATAAAACACATGGATAAAAAACCTGAACTACAACATAATAAAGGGTATTTACATTTGAACTGTTTTCTTTGATCCCTGCGTCCATAGAGCCAACTGTAAAAGGTTCTCCAACCTCTACCTGCCACTGTCCATGAGCTCCTAAGGTGCTTTTATGTCTCCATTTTCGTACTTAAATGTGGGAGAAATAATAATAATGAGAAATAACGTTAATAAAATGTAGAAATATTCTTGTTTGACGTTATTATGTGTATATGCTTACCAAGGAGCTCATCAGTATGCATGTCATACTCCTCTGCCATTTCTTTACCATCTGTAAAGAGGTAGTGCACTTTTCTTTTTCCTGCAAAAAAAAACAAAGAAAAAGAAAATGAAATCTTATAAATACTTTTCACCATTTCGAAAAATGTATGCATCTTCAATGAGCAGCACAGGCAAATGACTATCTAAAAAAGACATAACATGACAAGTTTGGCGAGCGGATTAATCATCTAAGAACATCTTCGCCGTAAACATTACTCTTCTGTTTATGAACACAACAATTTATGATCAGAGTTACCAACGGCGTTTTACTTACCATCATGAATTAATGCTGTTTTATTTGAACACTGTAGCATTTTTCGCCAAGTTTCAACAGCCATTCTTAAAGGGATTTCTTCACTAACTACTTCCGGATCGAACCCTGTGTTGAGAACTCTAAATCTATGGTAACCGCTGCCGTGGCAATATGGTCGCCATCTTGTGGCTGTATTGAAAGCCAAATTCTTCTTCTTAAAATTAAAATCATGTATAAAAATACTGCTTACTGAGATACAGAGCATATTTTGTCGTAAAGTCTAACTATGGTTGTATTTTTGCGGGAATACTAATAATGTTTTTGTTAGCCAAAAAAAAAATAATAATAATAATGTCGCGTTAAAAGAAGCACAATAAAAAAAAAATGTCTTTAGATGGTCACAATTACTTATTTTCATGTGTGCTGGAGCAGACCCCCATACAGAGCGCCAGATCATAAACACAATAAACGTCTGCTCAAACAGAAGCATAAATAAGAGCTCCAGTACTGTAATACTTAATAATATTTAGTATTGCAATACTTCTAGATTTTTACACCCTGGTTTCCATGGTAACTAGCTCAACAAAATATATATATTTGTTGTTTTTTTTTATTTATTTTGTTTTGTTAATGCTTCTTTTCATGCGTAAATTTGTTTACACTAATGCACACATTCCAAGAAATAAAAAATACGTATAATTAAAATTCTTTTTTTTTTTTTTTTTTTTAATGACCCGGAAGTACAATATATTTGATCTGACGCTGTTGCTGTTTTGCTTCTCCTGGCAGTTGTTTCATCAAGGGTGAGAACGGAAATAATGTTGCTGTATTACTGCCTTTAAATATTGTTTACCATATAATACCCCATCGTTAATGTATACAATTTGTATTTCATTAATTAAAACATAGACTCCCCGATCTAGAGCCACATTTCCCTAGTTCTTAGTGTTAGCAGTAGCATTAGCATGTCGAAATGGCAAACTTATAAATGGACCGTACATTTAGCGATAATTAACGTACAAGTTTTGGTATCTATCTAATGACCAGTGATTATTTTGAAATATTATTCATAGGTTTTGAAAAAAGCGAAAACAAAAAATCTATATTCTGTACTGATTTTGCTGAACTGCCTTTTATAGGTGGCTGGCTTGTGCCATCCTTGAATAAAATAAATGGAGCCTCGTCATGGCATAATGAAGGCTTTCCCCAAGGTTAAAAGAGCTAAAGTGCTTCAGGGGAAAGATGGTCCACCACTTAAGAAGAGTTCTGAAAAATGTAGTGTCACAGGTAACACAATATTTACCCACCATTAAGATTACATTACCATTAAGCTTTTGTTAGAGATGTGCTTACCATACTTTGCATGACTCTTCCAGGAGACATTTTCTGTGATTTAAGTGTTTACATCCTACCAGCTGCCATAGGAAATGCCAGGTGTCAAATCTTCCAACGGCAAATACTACAAAATGGAGGAATTACAGAAAATTCCATGAGTCCAAGTGTCACTCATGTGGTAGTAGATGACAGTATAGACCGTGACCGAGCATTTCGCCTCCTAAAAGTGAATTGCATGCCCTTTGGTGTCCAGTTGGTGAAGACCTCATGGCTGAGCAAATGTATTAGCGAGAAAAAGCTGTTGGATGTGTCAGACTACAGCCTTCCTCAAATTAAAAGGTAATTGTATGCTAAAGCTTTTAAATAGTTGTTAGGGTCAATATATATTTAAAATATGTGACCTTGTTTGCTTCCCCAGTGATTCTGAAATGCCAAAGTGTAATGCAAAAGAAGATTTACCTTATGCGGAAGTGGTTGATACACAAGAAAAGGATAACGCATCGGAAGCCGTACATAGAAATTCAGTGGGGTGTGAGGTAATATTTTCATACAGGCATTGTTCTTAACAGATTTTTTTTGGGCAGCATGACATTTAGACTAGAATTTTAAATAACCATGTATGTTATTTTATCTTTTGTTGCACAGACTGCCTCAGACAGCAAAGAGGAACCACAAGGAGATGACTATGGTGTTTCTCAAAGTGACATAGAAGCTCTTATGACTGGCCAGCACCCAAAAGAAGATAGTCCCAGTCTAGACACTGTCCCTCAAAAAACAATCTCAGGAAAATGGGTCTGCGCTCAGTCATCTGTATCTAAGAGCAATAACTTCAACAAACACATTACTGATAAATTAGAAGTGCTGGCTAAGGCCTATACGCACCAAGGAGACAAGTGGAGGGCACTGGGCTATTCTAAGGCAGTTAATGCCCTAAAGAGTTACCACAAGCCTGTTACATCATACCAGGTTGTGTAAATCACCCTTTAATACATTTTTTCACCATTACCATTAAGTAATTTTAATATGACTCATGTACATTTTGGTATTTTTTCTCAGGAAGCCTGTCAAATCCCAGGAATTGGAACCAAAATGGCTGACAAAATAGATGAGATTATGGAGAGTGGTCATCTCCGGAAACTTGATCACATCGGAGAAGCAGTACCTGTACTTGAAATGTTTACTAATATTTGGGGTGCGGGAGCAAAGACCGCACAGCTGTGGTATCAACAAGTAAGATACTTTGCTTAATACAGTCAAATACATACCTGATTTAATTCCTTTTGTGTAAATGAAATTTAATTTGATTTTCATCAGATATTTTGTCATAAATGGAGCTGCATTATTTACTATTAAATTAACCTTTTTCTTTTTAGGGGTTTCGAACTTTGGAAGATATTGCTACCAAAGCTCACCTAAACCATAATCAAAAAATTGGACTGAAACACTATAAAGATTTTCTGGACAGAATGCCTCGAGAAGAAGCAGGAGCCATTGAGAAAATGGTATTTGTAAAAAAAAAAAAAAAAAAAAAAAAAAAAAAAAAAAAAGCACTATAACAGTTTTACGAATATGAGACTTATGTATTGGTACATTTATTATTAAGTCCCCATTTGAACCCCAAAACTCCTGAAGTTTGTGTAGTCTTTTTCCCTTCCAGAATATTCATAATCCAGACATAACCTTATCTTAATGTTTTGCATTTAAAAAAGCCAGTTACATTTTCAGCACAGCACAGTGAGTGCTGCACTAGTTGAATGCATGAATTCCTTTTCCTTCAAATCTGCCAGTAGTGTGTGCATGAGCTTGATAACTAAAACAGGTTTATTCCCGGAGGTCTCTCAATATTAGTTTTGAGTTCTACTTTTTATTTTTCTAGCTACATAGGAGGACTAAGAAGGTAAACCTTGTATAATATATGTGACATTTAAATGACCAGATGCACTTGGAATAGTTATTATTTAGAAATGTGTCCTTATTATCAAAACATATCAGCTTTTTGTTTAAGGCTATTACAGAAATCGTTTTAGCTCTTTACACAGCATAGGCAAACAAGTCTTGAGCAGTTTATGTTCGAGCACCCCATGTTTCAGTTTCTTTCAGGTCCATTTCAAGATCTTACTTAGGATTGGTATCTAACAATAATACAGTGCTATAAAAACATTTGTCAATATGCAGGTGAGAGATGCTGCTCTGGCTATAGACCCTGGTCTGCTGTCTGTGGCATGTGGCTCTTACCGTCGGGGAAAAGCCACTTGTGGAGATGTTGATGTCCTTATAACTCACCCTGATGGAAAGTCACACAAAGGGGTCTTTAGCAAAATTCTACATAGTCTTCATGAAAGTGGTCAGTTTTGTCATTTTTCTAATTCTTGGTTGGGTTTCATTGCCATACTAACTATTGTATCCCCTGTTTTAGGGTTTTTGAAGGATGACCTTGTGAGCAATGAGGAGAATGGAGAGCAAAAGAAATATATGGGTGTCTGCCGCCTTCCAGGCCCCAATCAACGCCATCGTAGGCTGGACATTATTGTAGTGCCTTATAATGAATTTGCTTGTGCTTTAATGTACTTTACTGGATCTGCACACTTCAATCGCTCAATGAGAGCTTTCGCCAAGACCAAACAAATGAGCCTATCTGAGCACTCACTGAACAAAAACGTGGTGCGGCGAGGCAGCTTAAAAGTTCATGAAGGGACTCCTGCTCCAACACTAACTGAAAAAGACATTTTTAACGTTTTAGAAATTCCATACAGACAACCTCATGAAAGGGACTGGTAACCCAGCTTTTAGACATGTTTTTAAGATGCCATGACACATTGAAATATCTATAACATGGCTAAATAAATAAATAGCTTTTTATGAAAAACTTAACTAATAATGTTCTGCAAAGATACACTAATACTGTGCAATTAAGTGGACTGATTGTATGTTTGACTTGAGTATTTATTTGTTGTTAAATATAAAAAAAAAAAAGAGAATGAGAAAGAGAATGCTTGCTTAAATAAAGGAACGCAGTTACAGCTGTATATTGTGTGTATTTGTCTGACTGCAAAGGGGTACAGCTGAAAGTTGAGACGGACCTATCAGTGATTGGTTCATAGCCTCTTCATAACCGGCACAGCCTATCCAATGGACACTTCGTCCGCAAAACCAGTGGCGATCCACGCAGCTGCACGCCCATCACGTTGTGCACATGGACCGGGTCGAGGGGACCATGCCACACCCAGCAGAGCAGAGTAGGCTGTCGTTGTACTGAAGGAGCTGCTTGTGTAACAGCTGTGTATCAGCTAGTGGTACAGACGGCAACCAGTTGCGCCAGCGCTGTGCCTTCTTGAAATGTCCTGCCTGCAGTGGAGGCGGCGCATGCACCGGCCTCGCCGCTCAGCAGGGGCCGGAAAATAGTTGAGCATATTTTATACACTTTAGTCAACAACTACAGCTTTGGCGTACCTATGTTTTCGCCGTAACTGTAATCACCCTTTGGAGGAATGACAGGCGTGTGTTCGGTTTTTAAAATGGGATTGTTTTTGCACGTTGTCGGCTCTGTCACCCCCACCGAGTCAGCGGCAGACAGGGTAAGCTCGGTAGTCAAAAACAAGCTGGCTGACACTTGGGCTACTAGTTAGCTAGTTAGCCTAGCATAAAGAAAACTCTTACTACACATTTACATTTCACTACAGTATTCTTACCTGATCTTTAAGTCTGTATTAAATCGTAACTCGCATGATAGTTGTAGGTTTGCAGTTTCATAACCGTATTAATAAAGATTTTCCGTTACCGAAGTTTGAGGCTAGCTGCAGTTGCTAATGTACAGTACACAGTGCAGTAGGGCGATACATTTGGGCTGCGGCCCTGCTGTGTGTGATCTGGGTTTATAACTTGACATTTTAGGAGTTGGAGAAAATACTACAAACATTGTTCATCAAGTGTGAATAAATAAATAAATTGTCATTGTCAGATATGATGACAAAACAACAGTTTAAATACAATATAGCCATGAGTTTATATGCATATTCATTAAACAGGTTTCTTTTTGTACTTGAACCATAATTGCATAATGATTTGCTTAAGCAAATATTTACATTTACACAAATTAACCAGCTCACTAAGCTCTGCAGTTATAGTTTCCCAGTTTTCAAGTTAACTGTATTCTTTTCTCTTTCTTATGATACTGTGATATTTAGGTATTACCACATATGTGTATGGCCCCCAAGCTTGCTTTTCATTCCCTTACTCTGAGCCCCCCTCTCCTTTTTGTCATCACATGTTGTATCAGCATATGTTTGTGTTTGCTGTCTATTGCAACAATGAGCAATAACCATATCATAGTTCCTCCTGTGTGATAATGCAATCCAAGGACTTTCCCAAATGTTTTACTTTCGAGAGAGACTAGTGTGACGCATACAGTATATTCATGCACTGTTATCTTACGATCTTCTGCATAGATATTGTGAAGATGACATAACAACTCATTTCCATTTTATTATCTGGAATAGTGGATGATTTCTCATAACATAGTTCAATCTTGTAGCACATTACAACTGAGAGTACTTTGCTTCCATTGCTATTGGCTGTTTGAATAAGGGATTTTAAACTAATGCATGCTACTAATTGAAGATATGTGATTCTTATTTCATGTAAACATTAATGGAAACCAAAATAAGTATTGTCACATAGTGATTTGTCCATGCACTTGTTTGTACATTGCATGTGAAGAATAATCTCCCTAATATAGTTTTCCTCTTCATCCTGTATCTGAAACGGTCTGTCAAACATACAGTCTGTTCTGACTTTTTGGTAAAATGAGGCAATCTGACTTTGTGTAAAGCGTGTCTGTCAGTTGTTGAAAGTTGATACATGTTTTAAGAGGGCATTAATGTTTGCAACAAACACATCAGCAGGATTTCATTCTCCATAACCTGCCTATGAGTGCGTCCCTTTGTTGCATAGCTGTATAATAAATAAGGGGTCAGTGATGGCTCAAGGGGTTTATGAACTTGTCCCATTGTCTTTGCATTTCAACGGCTTCTCATTATTGAGTTGATTATTTTCTAATACAGCAATAATTTCTGGGAAGGTAAGTGAATCTGCCTTTAATCCTGTATGAGAAGTGGATTGGTTTTCGCTGCCGGTTTGGATAGACAGAGCGGAATGTAGTTGTATGAGCTTCTTTAGTCTGCCACTGTCAAATCCTTAGAACATCCACATAATGTACTCTATGGCCTTGCTTGCTCCTGTTCTTTTGAGTCTAGAATTTACTTTGCCATTAATCTATCTATGCAGAAAGTGGTCTGCAGATCTAACAGAGAAGGGATTTGAATCTAAACCAAAAAATCTAAACGTGGGTTTAAATGGGAGTCTAAATTGATGTTAAATTGAATCTAAAGTCTAACAGGACTAAATCAGTGTTAACTTGGACTGAACCATCACATAGTCAGTAGCAGAAAAACGGCCTTAATCCTACAGCAATGATGCAATGATTAATCAGAATAATTGTAATTAAACTCTTAAAATAATTGTAATTGTATTTTGATATCTCATTATCTGGACTATACAGCCTCTAAAACTCATGCCATCATGCCAAGCGGCTTTATTAACTCCAAAAAGAGTAACCAATCTCTGATTTTCATCAATAATACACGTTATTTGTGAATATTCTATATCTAGAAGCTGTACTTATTATGTACGCTTATTTGCTTACAAATGTTTTTGCATCCCAATGTACTATAGATATAATTATCTGACTAGTCAGCTAACATAACTGTTAGTTGTAGCTCTACTTAAACCACATCAAAACCATGGACAAAACGTGACTAAACAAGGGTGACCAGGATTTCACCAGGACTAAACCGGACCTAAAATGTTTCAGTAAAGATAGAGGAGTCATTCTTCAAATCCTTTTCTCCTGTGCTATCTTTATGCAGGGATGACTGACGAGCCAAAAAATCTAGATGTTTATCTGTATCACATTGCAGGATGAGGGTCAACCAAAAGAGGGGGGAGAGAGAGACGGTCAACCTCAAAACAACTTGTTCGGAAAGGAGTTTTTGATAACCACAATGACACATGCTAATCTGACTACTTGCTATGCCGAGTAATAAGTTTTGTGTGTACTATCGGTATTCCTCGCAGTGCTCCTACAGCTGCATGTTCCTTTGTGTGCTGTGGCCATCCCGCTAGGAGCCCTGTCTCTATCTCACTACACTGTTGCTTTGGAAATTTCCACAGTGCAGTCCTGTGTTTGGGCCCTGGTTTGGGAGAGGGGTGAGGATGTGGAGTGTTTGTGTGTGTATAAGGTGAATGTGGAGAGAGGGGAGTGTGTGAGTGGGGGGCAGGCACTACTAGAAGGGAGTGAGCTTATTTAGGAGCAGTGAGACTTTCTCTTTGGTGGGATAATGACCCACGCGGTGCAGGGATTTGTCTGGGACTGTCGGACCTGGGATCGTCATGCCTCTCAGTCTGGGATCTACACTGGTAATCTATACAGACACAATAGCCTTTATAGAGCTTAGGCTGGCGAATTATTGAGGTGATCTCTGAGAAGACATCTGAAGAATCTTGATGGAAAAATGGGTTGGAGTTGTTAATTTTGTAATTGTCTTCATTTGATTTATAACAAATTCAAGGTTTTTACCTTCTTGAGATTTTTTGAAGGACATTTTGTGCAAAACTGGTTTTGAATATTGTTTTTTGCTTCTGAACATTTTGCAGAATGAAATTTATGAAACATGGTGTGTTGTTTCTTTGACTTTGGCCAAGAATCAAAAATTTGAACATGATATGAGATGAAACTGGAGCTCCCGCACTTGTTTACTGCTCATGTTGAGACGAAGTTGGTCAGTCTAAAAACTATATTAGTTTGACTTTACATCAAAGGTCAGTGTTAAGGAATGTGCAAGCGTTCTTAATTCGCACACACCTGCTGCATGGTCTAGCTTCATAACTTGATAATGTGTTAACTTTGTTCAAAATTTTAAACAATTCTCTCATATTTATGGAGGCTTATCTTTATGAGGCAGATTCTCTTTATGACCTTACTATACTGTTAACAAGACATCAAAAATAATTTTACCCAGTAAAGTAAAATGTTTTCACATAATAATGGTGGACATCAATCTAAATATACTGTTTGATTTTAAAAGAAGGGTTTTTACATATGTAATTTGATTTCAGCAACACAAATTGTAAAGTCATTGTGCTTTTTGCACCAGCTCCATGTGCAATAAACATATTTACAATGAAATATAGGAAACTCTACTTGTTATAAAGCGGATGATTTGCTGTGGTCTGAAAATATAAGATCAACATAATGTGATGGGAAATTCCTGTGGAAAAATGATGTTGTTTTCTTGCAGAGCCTGCTGCAGTGCGAAGGGGTGAACAATCAGAGCTACACCTGTGAGTCAGGCCACTGCTGTGGGGAATCCCAGTGCTGCAGCTACTATTATGAACTCTGGTGTAAGTCTGGTGTTTTTATATCCAAACATTTTAGTACAGAACTGTAACGCAAACTCTGTCTTTTGATGAGCATTTAATCCTAAAGTGATAACAAGTAGGTCATACAGCTGAGTGCACAAAGGTTGTTGCACTGGTCTAGTGTCGTTGATACAGAACAGCTTCCTCACTTTGAAGGTGATCACAGTTGTTTTACACTCTTAAAATTATATCTAATTTGATGTTTTGGTGTTGTTACATGCATATGGCAAATAATGAAATTGCAAATAACCAAAGTCAGAATCTTTTATTCAGACTATAGGACATGCTATGCACAACACTGTGTAATAGACATTCGAGACTTGGACATATTGTTCCTAAGTTATCACATTGACATTAGATGGGAAAAATGTTGATTTATGCTGCACTTGTGATTTCAAACCACAGTTTGCACTTTTAATGATTGTCCAGGCAGAGTACAGTCATACTTAATAAGATCTTGTTGATTCTACTGCTGGGACATTCTCTGAAAAGAAAGCCTGCATGGCCAAATTTCAAAACTACTTGTATAATCCATTTGTTAATTTTTTTTAAGGCTTTATATATTATATTTTAGTAATATGTTGGCCAACTTTCACGAAATGTTGATTTTCAAGGGGGGATGGCTATTAAAGAAGACATGTTATTTGAGTATGGTTGTTGTCAGTGAAAATCACATTTCATTTTAAAGGTCAATTCTGCAAGAAATAAAAGTTTTGTCACACATAATTTTATTTAGCATATTTATTACAATCCATTTATGTACTTAAGCCATTGATTTGTTTTAGTTTTTCACTTTCCTTCATGTTACGGGGTCAAACTGAACATTATGAACCTGTTATGTCACACACGTGACACTACAGATTTCTTTTTTTTTTAAACTCAAATGTTTTGCTTCCTATTAACTTCATACTTTACATTATAAATCAACAGAGTAGTCTTAAAGTAAAAAATGAAAATTATGTTGTCAGATACATTGGTTTATCATTTAAGGCAAAAAGAAAAGTCACGTGTGTGACCACTGCAGATTATATGCAAAAAATAGACTAAAAATATATTAAATATTCATAATTCAACTTTGAGCCTCCAATATTTGTATTCAGTTGTAAATCGTTTGGCACATGAGCAGAAGAAATTAGCATAAATTTACACAAAGACAAACAAAGTGTGATCGAGCAATGGAGGGAAGCGAAGAAAACGTTGTCAATGAAGTATCACATTTACAGCAAAGGTTAGTGTTTTTACACACAATATTGTTTATATTGAGGTATCAAAATGTTAGGAAAGCTTTTATGTTTCGTTTTAGCTTTCATTCTAGTAGTTGTTAAGGGCCACATGAAAATAAAAGATCGCTGTCGATGACGCGAATTAGTGATTTGTATTTCAACACGTGTTCGAAATGTGTTAAACATTGATGTCTATTGAAATATTGATAACTATCCACATTGAATCATCCCTCTAAGATTGTGTTTAATATATGTTTTATAGTTCTGTCAAGAAAACAAAACTGTCGGGGGCTGAGCGAACTAAAAGGTGGCGTGATAAGAAGAACGACAATTTCAAAAAAGCTGAGAATGAGAGGGTGGAAAAGATACGAAAAGCTAGAGTTGCCCAAATGTCTCCGACAGACCTGAAAAAATATAAGATGGCAGCAGCTGAGCGTAAGAGAAAAAGCCGCTTGTTGAAAAAGCAGAAAGAAATGGAACAAAATGCTTCCCCAGAAACCCCCTCTTCAAGTCCTTTGGCTTCACCAAGTTATCAGCCATTCAAGAGACCACAGTCACTTGGGAAGGCAATAAAAAGGTCAATTAGAGCTTTAAAAACTGTTTAGTAATTTTTGTTTGGATAGTTTAACATAATTTGTACATAAATATATCATATATCATCTTTCATAGTGTTCACTTATAGATTTTAACTTCTTATTACTTGTATTTCACACTTGGTCACACACGTGACAGACCTGTCACACACGTGACAGGTACATTATGTTCCCGTACACTCATAGTTTCGGTTAATTGCATAAATTTCTCTTTTAGTTTAATAAAGTATCAATTGATGTAGTATGTAAGATAGTTTTCATCATTTTTTCCTCTTACAGTTCACAGAGTTTTGCATTTGTTCAGATAACTTTGCAAAAATCTATTTTTGTGAGTCACACACGTGACATAGTACATTTGCCTCGATATCTCTGAGAAGGCACATGAAAAAGCTGAACTGCTTATATATGCTGATAGAGCTAACTTAATATGCAATAAATATCCCATAATATATAAGCTTCCCACTAATGCCTAAGCATGAAGCAGAGAAGAACAACATAATTATTGTGTGAATGTCACACACGTGACGGGAGAATTGCCCTGCTATAACATTATATGACTTCATCTTATTGGGAGATGCCTTGAGTGATATATTATTAACATAGTACAAAGGCCAAAGCATACAGAGACGTTGCAAGGCCAAATATCTGCCTCAGCACACTTCAGCTCTGATGTGTGTTGGCAGCAAAACTTAACCTAATAACCACTTCATACTTCTCTAGTCAAGACACATTTGATCATCCATGCTATATACCATGTAATACACCATGTAATACACATGGTATATAGTCTATATGTCTATAGCAGTCAGTATGAATTCGCTGTTTATATTTATTTTTATTAACATTTAAAAACATTTTTATATGATTTGCAATAGGGTTCTGGTTGGTGTGGGCCATTATATTCATTTTGAGTTGTTGCTGCGTGTGTCACCATCGGCGCACCAAACATAGACTCCAGCAACAGCAGCGGCAGCACGAGATCAACCTCATCGCCTATCGAGAAGCACACAACTACCCGTCTGTGCCCTTCTATTTCAGTAAGACACTTTGCATTCATTTATAAAGGTCTCTACTTTCCCTCTATTCATCTACATATATGTATGTTAAAACATCTTACTTGATATATCTGAGGCAAATGCCATTTTATTTAGGCTTTTTTTTGTTTTGTTAGGCATTTATTTTATAAAAACAATCTAAACAATGTATTTTGGGACATGCTTCAGTCTTAGTTCAGATGACAAGACCATGCACACATGTACATTGTAATAGGATTATAAATCAAATTATCCTGCGATGAGTTATTAAACAGGATTTTGGGGGGGTTGTTATTTGATCTTAATCTGAAGCATTTTTGTGTACATTTTCCATTCATCTATCTAATATTTACATGCGAGGGACTTGTATCTAAGCTTGAATTTTCACACTAATAACTTAAAGTAAATTCTCTTTGCAACAGGCTACACAGAGAGACTACTAGTTGTGCAATGTCATCGTCCCTGATTTCTCACTGCACCAGAAACAATTGTTTGCATGCCCTATTTTCTGAACTCTTTGCTTTTGGTCATTTGCCAGTTTTGCAGAATCAACTTACCCTGCATTGCTGCAATGAGTAGAGCCGGATGAACCTGATTTTTGTTTTTTTGTTAAGGCTTCTTTGGCTACAGAAAAACAATGGGGCATAATGTATTCTTGCTGTCTTTAAGTTAAATTGAAATCAGTTTTTGTTTTGCCAGGGTTTTTGCCAAACTACCTCCTACCTGACTATGAAGAGGTGGTCAACCGGCCACCGACTCCTCCCCCTCCGTACAGTGCCTTACACACAGGACCCACTACAACAGTGACCAGTCCTCTGGCCTCAGAGCAGACAGAGGGGCGCTCTGCTAGCAGCCTGTCCACCCCTCTGGCCTCAGTGTCTGACAGCCTGTGCTGCCGGCCCAGCGTAGAAGAGCCGCAGATCCCCGCCTTAGACTTTAGACCCAAACCTGACGACAAGCCGGTCCAGACAGGGCCAGAGTCCGACGTGATCCTCGCGTCAGATGGGAGCGGTGAGAACCAGGAGAAACACAATGACAGTGAGGATAGCTCATGCAAGGACGCACTGCTCAAAGACCTGTCTGAAAGCAGTGCGGAGGACAAAGAGCGCCTCCCCAATGGGCGGAGGAGGCGCTTCACAGGCGACTCTGGGATTGAGGTGTGCGTGTGCGGCACTACAGGGAGCGGGGGATGCAGCGGGGCGGGCGTGGTGGGCCAGGAGCAGGAGGGCAAGGAACTGAGGGAGCTGGAGAGCCTATTGGGCCCAGATGAAGATGAGGAGGGAGGAGATTTCTGCGACAGCTGTGGGCATCGAGCCTCCTTCACTGTAGAAGAGGAACAGGCTCTGGGAGCAGACAGGAGGCCATCCCGAGGCCCACCCAGTCCGGCTCAGCCTAATCACCTCATAGGCAGTTCACCTGTGTGCCTGCTCCTCCACACCATCAGCGAGCAGGAGGGCAGCCACCACAGCCCCAGCACAGAGCCCCAGGGCTGAGTCAACTCACCAGCACGTCAGGAGCACTACAGTCCTCCATTTGGTTTTCTTAGTCCTCTGACTTTAATGAATGTGTGGACACTTGTGGAAAATGCAGTCTTCAGATAAAATGACTGCTCTCCCAGTGTGAACAACAGTGGCCTTCGCCGGTGTGGGCTCTTTTGCTGATGCTGTAACCTTTTAACAGCCTGCATCCATCCAGACATTCAACATTGCACAAATGCGGTACACATGGTTCCACGTCTTATACATGCAACATAAGCTACTGACAGAGATGTAAACACTTGATATAATGTTTTGAAGGGGCATTACCGAGCAGATGGCGAGCCATTGGATGGGGGAGGACTACTGTAGGTTACAGTTTGGATGTGTGCAATGTATGTGATTATGCAAGCCCAATACTGTGATGGGACAAAAGTAGTACTTTCATCTTTCACAAGTGCTTTTAGACAATAACTGTTTGTCTGCCTTTCTTTTTTTGCTCTGTATTTGATCTCGTAGTAATAGGAGCAATAGTGTATTACAATCATTTTCTAATTTGCACAGTATATTAACTTTCTGGAGAAGTTTTCAGTAAGTAAATCAATATGCTTAATTTCAAGTCTTATTTTGCAAGTTGATTCTTCTGTATGGGTTTGTTCCATTGTTAGGACAAGTGTGGGTGAAAAGTAACGATTCTTTTGTAAGATTTGTATACAATTTTATTTAAGTCACTAACACTTGTGTGTTGAATGTGCCTACCTAGAAATACAGGATTTTTATGTTAAGTCTTGTGGCAGTAAAGAAAATCGGTACCAAAACCTTTTTTTTTTTAACTCATCATGTATATGGCATTTTCCATATACATGATTTAATAAAAATACAGCCATATATAAATTCCCATTAAATATAGTAAGCATATTTAGACTGCCTCATTTGAGCATTTTCCTTAAATTGCAGCACTGTTATTGGACTACATGGTCAAGTTACTGATTTGTCCCATTGCCTTGTTTAGCACAGAAAGCATGTGACTTAATTAGTGACAAAAAGTATGATGCATTTTTATATTATTAATAACAGAAAATTGACAATAGATTTAAAATATGATGCATTTCTTTGTGCACCATTATTTCCCATGTTTTTTTGCAAGAGGTGGGTCCATTTGAATTTCATTTATTCCATACTTGTTCATCAGCTGTAATGAATGTAACAAACAAACCACAGATTGTATAATAAGAGCACAACTCAGTTGGTTAAATGATCTAGCTAAAGTAAAGCAAGTAAAGACCCAAAGTTTCACTCCACTGTTCTCCTGGAAAGCCCTCAAACCTGCTGTCATTCTTGTACAGTAGTCGTCCTTTTGACAGAATAGGCTCCTACTTAATATTCAAGCTTTAACGACTAAAGCTTGAATCTTTTGAGTGTGGCTCTCAAAAGTGCTTTAATATTTAGAAATATTTTAATATTTTGGTTTGTGGTACATGTAGTGCAAAGAGGAGCTATTTTTCGTATCTGCCTACAATATAACTGTTGAAATGATAAAACCACTGTTTATTTAAATTTGTTTATAGACTTTGTAAACTACACATTTGGTTTAATAATCCTTGAATCATTAGCTTTAATGTTATGGATGGTTTTGTTCAATGTGGGTAAAAATGTCCTCTTGAGAATGACCCAACTTGTATTGAGGTGTTTTGTGAAGCTGTAGAGAGGGTATGAATGACTAACATAAAAGATGCAGTTTTTGTTAACCAAATCAGGGGCGTCCTGCCAAAGACTCTGTTTTTCATCAGTCCGAGGTGGTTTTGCACATCTTTGAATGTTCAGATAACATAAGCCATTTATGACATCATCAAACATTGTTTGTTCAATAAAATACCCCAAACTAAACATAAACTATGTGTGGGATTGTTATTATGCTGCATAGGATCAGAGGTTGATGAAGTGTGCCTATGCCAAGTATGGTTCTTTTAAGTGAATTGTTATAAGTTACATAAACTATTGAAAAATTATCAGTGCGCGCTGTCTTTATTAGTAGTGCCCTTGATGATAACTGCTATGTTTATTGTGAATATGAACATTTCTTTTAGTGGACGACAGGGGGCAGGAAGCAGCAGGCTGTATGTTAAGGAGCAATGGGAAAACATGGACTACAAACGTTATATTCTTTACGAAGAATGTTTATATACCCTAGAAGAAAACTAGTGGACCTGTGCTTGGGCCTGTAAAAGGCCTATGTGGCAAAATATGCAAAAGTATATGCTAAGGGGATTTATGGTATATTGTGTAATTTCTAAACCTATCAGAGGGAGGCAATAATGCCAGTAGGCGTCTGCTGTAATCTCAAAAGAAGAGAAGAAATTGAGACGGAAATTATAAGTGAATTGAGGTTCAGTCGGGTTGAGTAGGTTTTGCATAAACCGTAACTGTACGCAGCTTTACCATCACTAACAATGACTGACAACAAGCGGTAAGGGCAACTTTTCATTTAATCGGCTTTTAATTCCTTTGTTGGTCCCAATCCATATGCGTTTGTTTGTTAGTTTGTACTACAGTTTCTGCTATTGGGCTGCAGCTTTATTACCAGGTTGTAGCCCTAATAGTCTGTTTGTTGTTAAGTGGATGCGTCAAAGACCTCCCGGATTGTTCTATCCATGTGGACGTAAAGGTAAATTACAACAGTTTTATAACAGTAACATTATTATCTGTCGTCTAAGAAGTTATACATTGTAATTTTGCTTACAAGGAATACTATAGCAGTGTCCTTAAGGCGACCTCAGACCTGCAAACTAACGCCTGTGTGACCCCAGCCAGCCCCCTGCCCGCACACATACGAAAGGCTCTGAGCAAAGTTCACCCGGAAGTCATTTCCAGGTTACATCACTTTCATTGTGCAATATTGTAATCTGTTATTTAAATAATAATTAAGCATTTGTCCATTTATCACCAGATACTATGGCTGTGGCCTGGTGGTGCCCGAGTCCCTGGAGGGCTGCAGGATCCTGGACCTGGGTAGTGGCAGTGGGAGGGACTGCTACATGCTCAGCCAGTTGGTGGGAGACAAGGGTCACGTAACTGGGATTGACATGACCCAGGACCAGGCAAGTTACACTAAAATCATACTCATTCATCTTTGCTTAGTGGCATCAGTCAACATTTTGCCTATTTATTTCAACTGCGATTCATTCCTTAAACTTTCTAATTAATTCTGGTCAAAAGAACTAGTACAAAACACGAAATACAATTGGTTATAGTGTATATAAAACTATCATTTATCACCGTGACATATTTTACTCTGTGCTTACTGAATCTTATGCATTGTATTTGACTGTGTACCAATACAGATTCTTGTTCTTTTCCTGTAGCTCGAAGTGGCGAAAAAGTACCTGGACCACCACATGAAAGAATACGGCTACAAAACACCCAACGTCAGTTTTGTTGAGGGCTACATTGAAGCTTTGGCAGATGCTGGGCTTCAGAAGGACACTTTTGATATAGTAATGTACGTTCTTATAGGTTACACTTAGTTTATTATTGAGTGTTAAAAATAACTGTTATATGATGCAGTTCAAATTGTGTGGTGAATCTTTCTCCTGACAAGAAAAGAGTGCTGGCTGAAGCCTACAGCGTCCTTAAGGTACAAGAGCCATTTTTAAGTATTCAAATAGGTTTACTACACACAATTCATCACAACTGGTTATATTTAGTTTGTTTGTTGTCATTAGGATGGCGGTGAGCTGTACTTCAGTGATGTGTATAGCAGTGGAAGACTAACAAATGAAATAAAAAATCACAAGGTCCTTTGGGGTTAGTTGAATCCTACTCTGTCACTGTTGCACATATATTTGTATTTTATAATAAGGCGGATAAAATACAGCTCACATACCATAATAAGATGTGTTATGTTATATGCCAACAGGTGAGTGTATTGGCGGTGCACTGTGGTGGGAGGATCTGGTGCATTTGGCCGAAGAAGTTGGATTCAGCCGTCCTCGTTTGGTGACCGCCGCCATTATTACAGTGGACAACAAAGAACTTCAGGACATTCTGGGTACCAGTCTTTTTTTAGTTCAAAGATAGAAGAGAAGTAGACAAAAAATCTCAGGAATATATTGTGTACACTTTCCCTGTTAAATTAACCTCATAAACATTTATATAAATCTGTTTTTCCCTGGACAGATTTTAAAATAAACTCTGTCAAGAACAGCAGTAAGAATTATCCAAAGCGGTACAATTAAAAAGCAGTTAAAATGCACCGAGCAGACTTACAAATATGCATGTAACAGAGATTAAAAAAACAAGCACATATATGTTACATGTTAAGCAGTGTCCTCAGTGGTGATGTAGAACTTAATGTTGTAGCTTTATACACATTCTGACCCCAAATCCAAACAAAAGGTGTTTCTTAATTTAATTCTGCCTCATCCGAAAACTGTTCTGAAATACATTTGTATTATTTTTTGTTATTTCTTCATTAATTACTGGCCAGCTTCCATGTCTAGTAGCACAACACCAAACTCTGCAGAGCTAAGAGAATTGACTATTGCATGCTACACACAATTTATAACACTGATGGCTCCCAAGAAAACAATTTTACAATTTTACTCTTAAACTCCTGACCAGCTCATTTTGGTCTAAAATGTGACACTGTTTTTGTCTCAGAGCCCAAAACTCTGCACACAAACTGCAACACATTTATTAATATATAGTAAAAAAACTTAAGTATTTACATTGTGTTTACAAGTGGTTCTGTATGTAATAAAATATTAAACCCATTTACTATTCTTAAAAAATGCAGGTGATTTCAGGTTTGTTTCTGCCACATATCGCCTTTTTAAGCTCCCCCAGAGAAGCTCCAAACCCTGCCGGGTCATCTATAACGGGGGCATCACAGGGGTGGAGAACTGCTTCCCATTTGACTGCCAGTACACTTTCAAGGTGTGTAGCTCCTGATGCAAACATACATGTTTTTTTATCTATTCAGAACATTTTGTTTATAAAATTAATTTGGTATGTAATTATTTAGGCTGAAGAAGTGATGGAGGTTGATGGAGATTTGGCCATGATCCTGAGCTCTTCAAGGTTTGCAGGGGACTTCACTTTTGAACCATCTGGACAAGGACTATGTGGAGTTAAAGCTAAGGTCAGCAACACAGATTGAAAATTACAATAGTATTATTATTATTAATTCTTTAGTTATACAGGTTAGCCCCTTGAGACTTACTGAATCATTTTCAAAAGGGACCTGTTGACCAAAAGAAACATTAACATTTACTAGCAATTTATAATTACCATTTAAATTATCACAGATATATTAATTAGAATAATTTCACATTTTACTATTAATTACATATTAATTAATTGTGATTAGTAGTGGTAACTTGTCAGTAAAAGTGCAACCAAACCATTTTGTGGACAATACACATACACAGGGCAACTCTTGCTCATATGTACACCCCCAAAGAGGTGTTGTTACTAACTTGTTTTATTATAACAAAAAAAATTAATCTTTACTTCACACAGAGTTTAGGGTGGCGCAAGTAATCTGTATTGGAATTATATAATTTTGGGAGGAATGATGTTACTTGTGGCTCCTATTTAATAATTAAGCATTTTAGCTACCATACTTATGTGTCTATCATTATATAATAAGCAAAAATAAATGTTTCAGGAAAAATATATTGTTTATTATTATTATATTGTAAATTGCTTATTGTTGTTTTACACCATCTGGAGAAAATTAAATTCATTTTTGCCACTATGCCATAAACCAGAACAGGCAGAAAAGTTGTGTCTTATTTTTATCTGCTATATGTAACTCTCAAACTACAACCCAGACTATCCCTCAAGGTGACATTGTTTTCTTTGAGTAAAGGGAGATCATGGACCACACCCAGAGAGCCTTCTTCTGTTTGTTCATTGAGCCTGAGATGTGCGTTAGCATGGAGCCTAGAGCATTCATTCATACCCAATGCTCTAACATACATACACACACTTCACACGCACAAGGTCAAGCAGCTGTCCCAGAGTCATAACCAGATGATGAGGTCCTGCTGAGGGAACCTTGAACAGGGAGGAATGTTCTCTCTTAGCTCAAAGAATGCCATCTTATCAGCTTTCACAGCCAGCCAATGCGTACGATATATGGGCATCATTAGTGTAAGTGTGACCTCAGTTAGATTCCTTATTTAAGGATTTTACATATATTTTAGTATGATCCATAACATTTACATTAGGCACAGGTAAAGAGGTAAAGTAAAATTTTATTACCAAATTCTCTCCTGTGTTTTACCTTTGGACTGACCCTTTAAAATGAAAGCACTTTGTGCAATGTACAGATAAGTGGTGATAATGGTAATAAAATAATTTGATCTTTCCTTTTCAAAGCACTGCTACTGTAAATAGCAAATAGATTAAAAGAACAGCTAAACCTGTTAATATAGTGAAATATCCATTTTCTATCTATTCTTCTCTTAAATTTTGTTCCATTGTTTGTTAAACAAAGGATTTAAGAAGTAATGTTTTACACAGTGACAACACTGAAATTAACAGGTTTATTCTGTAAACATTGTAAACTGTAAATTGTTCTCTTCACACAGGAGAGCCTGGTGGATCCTTTTGAACTGGTGCTACAGCTGGAGAAACAAAACCCTGGTTCTACCACTAGGGGGTGTTGCAGTACACAGTCTGTCTCCTGCTGCAAGTGATGCTCAGAAACGATAGGCCTAAAATAATAACTCCATTAACTGTGGGAATTTATTCTTTATTATTGTGATTTTTGTTTTGTCATTTGCTTTCATTATTTCACAATTAAATATATTATATTATACAATAAATAAATAAATAGGCCTGGCTACGATGCTGCACCTTATTTTTTTGCCTCTGTTGTCCTGGTGCATTGGTCAATATATCAGGAATGGAAATATTATCTTTAAGTCCCATTGTGATTTCACCTTTAGTGGTTGCATGTTGTAGTGGGATATGCTGAAGTCACGAGTAGAGTCCTGTCTCCGAACATGAGGTGCACTTGTTTTGGAATTTGATTCGCCGGGGAGGCTGCGGACACCCCGCCCACCGGTCAACTGGACTCACTGATTGGTCATTACCGTCGCCTGTCTCGGGGACATCAGAAAAGGCACGAGTTGGCCCGTAAGCCTGCGCTTTGGTCCTCAGTGTCGGACACGTAGTGGGAACGAGCAGGTCCTGATGCGCAAGTCACGGCAACCGCGGTGGAGATGAAGGCGGGCTCCGACTGCCTCTGATCGCTGATAGCCCATTCCATTCAATCATCAATATGGCAAAGCCCTTATGCCGCGAACCCACTGCTGCAAAAATGGCGTCCCTGAACCGGGTCCGAGCTCTGGCGTTGGTTTTTTTGACTGTCACTGGCTGTTGTGTCACCCCCACAAATGGAAAGGAAAACTCCGAGGAGACCGTCATCATTGGGCTGCGCCTGGAGGACACGGACGACATTTCCTTCATGGATAGGGGCTACCTGCGGGTGAGTGAGCGCTCCCGGGTCAAACTAAGGGTGTACGGCCAGAACATCAACAACGAGACGTGGTCCAGGATCGCTTTTACTGAACATGAGCGGAGCCGGCCGCTGGGGAACCTTGACAGCTCCTCTGGGGAGAGCCACGAGGACCTGTCCGGCTCTCATCCGTGTGGCATTAGGACATCAGATATAATTATTTTGCCCAACATTATTTTAAACCGAAAGACGTCGGGAATAGTTGAAATTGAGGTCAAACCTCTCAGAAAGACAGAGAGAAGTAAATCTTATTACCTTTGCGTGGCCACTTCGACTCCTGCGGGCTCCTATGACCCGTGGACAGAAAACACCTGGATCTACCATGACGGGGATGACACCAAAGTGATAGTAGTGGAGGAGAAAAAGTTTCTGCTGCCGTTCTGGCTGCAGGTCATCTTCATCTCGATGCTCTTGTGTTTGTCTGGGATGTTCAGTGGTTTGAACTTGGGCCTCATGGCTCTGGACCCCATGGAGCTCCAGATAGTTCAGAACTGCGGTACGGAGCGGGAGAAAAATTACGCCAAAAAGATAGAGCCGGTTCGGAGCCAAGGGAATTACTTATTGTGCTCTCTTCTTTTGGGGAACGTGCTGGTCAACACAACGCTCACCATCCTGCTGGATGACATAGCTGGGTCAGGTCTTATTGCTGTGGTCATGTCCACTATTGGAATAGTCATTTTTGGAGAGATAGTTCCCCAGGCCATCTGCTCCAGACATGGGCTGGCAGTGGGAGCTAACACCATCTTTCTCACAAAGTTCTTCATGCTGCTCACCTTTCCTGCGTCCTACCCAGTCAGCAAGCTCCTGGACTACCTGCTGGGACAGGAGATAGGCACCGTTTACAACCGCGAGAAGCTGCTGGAGATGCTGCGTGTGACAGACCCTTACAACGACCTGGTGAAGGAGGAGCTGAACATCATCCAAGGTGCTCTGGAGCTCAGAACTAAAACTGTGGAGGACGTGATGACCCCCCTGAGAGACTGCTTCATGATCCCAGCGGACGCCACTTTGGACTTCAACACCATGTCTGAGATCATGAAGAGTGGCTATACCCGGATCCCTGTGTTTGAGGGTGAGAGGTCGAATATAGTGGATCTGCTGTTTGTCAAGGATCTGGCCTTTGTGGACCCTGATGACTGCACCCCTCTCAAAACCATCACAAAGTTTTACAGCCATCCGTTGCACTTTGTCTTCAATGACACCAAATTGGATGCAATGCTGGAGGAGTTTAAAAAAGGTGAGCCAAACCCACTACACTTTAAACCTTAAATCTGTTGTATTTTTGTATTTTCAGCCTAATTTGTTTTAAGTAAGTCACATGTGCTACAGGACCCAACAAAAAGAAAGCAAAAGCAAAACAAAATTATTCAAAATATATAAACAATTTATTGAACAAGTTGTATATGAGCCATTCATCAATATCTGAGTTCTCACTTTTCCTATGTGTTTTAGACACTTATTTAGAAGCATAATAGAGAGTCAAACTAGTTTTTCTGGAATAATTATTCAAGCCTTCGAGGTTTTACAAGAAATTCCAGTACCCAATAATTCCAGGTAGTCAGGGGAAAAGAGATGGAGTGCTCTGAGCTGAAGATGTTGTTTTTGCTCTGTAGGCATGCTTATTTGAGTGCTGCGACATCAGTGAGGGGCACTTGTTACAGTCCCACTGGTCACTTCCTGTTCTCTCTGAGCAGGGATCCTTATCTCTCCATCACTTCCAGTTAATGTTAATGTTCACACTGTTTGTTTCTCTTCTCTCCTCCCTTTCTCCTCCTGCTTTTTCTTCCCTTCTCTGATTCATTCAACCATTTACCTCTCTCCCCTCCCTCTCAGTCAATGAACGCGTGGGACATGTGGGAATGGTGCAGTGCCACTGCTCGGGTTATCAGGCGGGGCATCTGGTTTGAGAGCCTGCTTAAATCCCTTGTACCTCTCTTGTGCTTGCGTCTGAAATGATGTTGGTGATGATAACTTCTTTTGTCCAGCCCTGGAATGCAGTCGTGTGGATAATGAATAACAGCCTAATACCCTCCAGCCCCCCATGTGGGCTCTGTGTATGGGCATGGGCTGTAAAAATATGTTTACCTCGCCCACTGTTTACCTGCTGTTCTGAATAGCCTCACTTCTGTTGTTGTTTCCTAAAATTCAGACTAATCGGTCATTTGAAAAGAAATTAATGTTTATGTCTGTTAAAAATGTAAATTCAGTACCAAGGTATAGTATCAGTACCAATGCCTACCATTTTCAGAATCAAAGCATAGCCAAATTATCATTACATAATTAACTTCAGAGAGGTTTGTTTGTTTTTGTATCAGTTGCTTGTTTACATTTATCTGGCTGGAGCTACATTCTCTTTGGGTTCAAACTGTATATTAACAAACTGCTCTTGCAAATGTTGGCCATGTCAAAACTATTACTCTAGTCGTTTTAAATCTCAGGACACACCTGCCTGCACAGCTTCATAATTATTAATAATGTAAAAGTTGTACCTCATTTAGGCCTACTAGACAGTAATGTTGTCACAATACCAAGAAATCAAACATAATTTTGATACTAAGGAAAAGGCATGACACCACAATGATAATTAAACTTTATTACAAAATAGAGTGTAATCTTTAATACTAAATAATACATTCATTTACATGAGGTCTGAGTACTGATAAAGGTCAAGTCCATTCTAATACTATTCAGGAACAGTTAAAATGTATCCCATTTTTGATTTTTTTGTTTTTTTCTTCCAGTATTGTGTTCTAATAGTATTTGAGTATCAATATTTTAACCTTTTAAAGTGCATTAACTATTGCCTGTAGTGATATGCAGTGAAGATTAAATTTAACAAATAGTTTTTTTTGTCCCTACAGGGAAATTTGTCATTTACTTAATTATTGTAATTAATAGTTTGTTTAAATAATTAACTTAATAAATTATGCAGTAATGCTGTCTCTGAACTCTACACAACTCTAAACATGCCATTTGTGTTTCATAAACAATGTAAATGAAGAACTACTCAACAAGAAGTTTGTTGGTAATTAGATTTATGTGGCTTACATTTGCCTTCTGTTTCATTTCATAGATAAATTAGACACTGTAACAATTATCCAATTACTGTTCTTTTAAATAATGTTTTAGAGTTGAGAGATTACTAATGTAATTTTCAAGGAAGTTCTGGCCATGACACTGACTTTAACTGATTTATGAACACTAGTCTGTACAGTGTGCGCGTGGAACATGGGCACCTTGGAAATGAGGCTGGTTGTGCCTTTTAGTAGTCAGTTAGTCAGCAGTTATTTTTTTGACTTGTCAAAGGATTATTTCTATTGTGGATTTTAAAAAAAGGTCGAAATATGGTGACAGAAACTTTACAGATAAGACGTTTTTACAAATAAATAATAATACTTTTTATGATTTTGATTTAATAATGCCACTGTCTTTGTTACAAGGTCTTTTGGCAGGCGTTTTAGAGTCTGTACAGTCCTGACAACAATACACATGATCAAAATATGATTATTACTGTTCCCGAAAAGGATTGGTAGGGGGGGCAATTTCCTGTCCCTTGAGCACAACACACTCTTGGTTCAGAACCTTTGAACTGTATGTCACTCAGAATTAATGTGACACTGGTTTTAGCTACACAGTCTGGTGCAAACTATACACACATGCTCATACTGATTTTACTGATATATAATACAACACCCATAATAACTTGACCATAGAGACTCTATTTATCGCTTAAATTGCCTTACACAGACTGTAATAATGCAGTTTTACATAGTGTCACTATTAAAATCATGTCAAAGACTAAAGTAGTGGAGTATTTAAAATGTTTACTTAATTGAGGCAGACAGACAATGGAAACTTCTGCCCTATTTATTAATGACTACATGAGAGGGCCACAATTACTGTAATCCCCGTGTTGCTTGTCAAACTGCAGGTTTACTATTTAATGAGGGTTAGAGGGAGCCTCCTGGGACTGGACCAAGTCGCCTAAAATCCCACTTTTAATTTAACCTACTGAGGTTCATTTGATGTGAAAGTAGATTTGTTCAGTTATTTGAATTAACACCAACACCACCAGCTCCTAACTGATGTGAGACAAAGTTTTTCCATTGTTGAAAAAGCCATCAACTGCCTAAACACTATGAGAAATACCTTCTCATATACTATTGCCATTGCTCTCTTCATTTGACCTTTAGACTCTGTTTGAGTCAAATAAAGTGTATCTGAAGTAAGGTGGGGGATATTGATAACTGAAAAATTGCAAAATCATGAAATCGATGAATTGTATTGAAATTTTACTCTTGAAAGCTTACTCCCGACTTTCTTACTACAGTTGACATAATTGACAAACATCAAATTCTAATTTAAACTATTAAAATTTAATTGCATATCTATACAAATACAATGTCAGGCAGTTTACATTTCTTATAACTGGATATTATAATCCCTGCTTCTTCTATTAAAATCGATAAAAAAAAAAATCAACATTTCCTTTTTCTTTTTGCAATATCCCCTAGCCCTATGTTATCATTAAGAATATACTCTATTCTAATTTTCTACATCTCCAAAACAATTACGATAAGGTTAATTTTTCAACATATGTACCACCTCTAAAGCATTAGTTTCTAAACATAGCAGCTGGCCTTCTTGACTCGATTTTTTCACTAGAGCCCTAGTGTAGTAAAAGCTACATGTGGCTCGGCACGTCATGAACTAGTTCCTGATTGCTGCAATATAGGCCAATCTATGCTTAATTCCTATTCAGTGGCTTTTAACAATCTCCTGTTCTTTCACTTAAAGTAAACTCTATTTCCTTTGGTTTTGTTTATGTTATTTGGATACACAGCTGTATTTTTTTATTTATGCTATTTTTTATTCAATACCTCATTGGTTGTAAATAATAGTTAAAAACAGTCACTGGATATTGCAGATACAATGGGCAACATGTAATCTTATAGCTAGTTTGTCATTAATAAAAGTCAGAATAAGGAGATGTTATGTCATGGGAAAATTAAAAAAAAAAAACTGGGTATCTGAATCTGAAAAATATTTCCACTTTGAACTTTGTTTGATCAGCACAAACCCTCATTAGATAAATGTGCTGAGTCCAAGTAGTTAGTCTTATTAGTCTTATTGACACATAAAGTAAGATTTGTATTTGTAAGACTGACTTTGGGGCAGTTGACATAGTCTTGGTTCTCCTCAGATTGTTGTGTTAGAGCCTGGGTTTTATTTTGGCCTACATTCTTGAGATTCTGGTTCAACATGGAGTAGGCCTCTAAGACCTGATTAGTGCAACAGTGAAGGAGTGTGCATTCCCCAAACCTGTCTGATCTGGCATTATGACTTTTCTTTACATTATATTCCCACTGCCTCACACTGACCTGCACCGACTCATTTAACCAAAGCCATTGTCCCATTATGATGAAATCCAGACAATTTCAACTATATCTCCAGCTCAGTGTACACAAATGACTCATTTATTGCAGCAATTCTTATTTAGATGATTGACCAATAGATGGATAAATGCAAAGCCCGAACTTTGCTAAAAAAAATTGTTGAGACCTCCAACCTCCTTGAGAGGCAGGAGCACAAACCTCTCTGTCATTAAAATCCCTTGAAAGGATTTCTCCTTGGGATGAATAAAAGTAGTAAAGTAAAAAGTAAGAATTCTAATCTTCAGTGATTTGCTTGGGTCTTAATTGATCTCTACAGCCCATCCTTCGACAGAAAATGCCTCTGGTATGGAGCTGCGTTAAGATGTTTGGTGGAAGAAATGTACAATTTTTTTTGTTAAATGGTAGTAATTAAAATCTGTATTGTCCATGTTCAGGAAATCACTATTCAAAGCCTTTGTTGTAGATAGCACAAAACTAAATCTATTTGATTCTGTTCTATTTGAAAATCAAGACTGGAAAATACAAGGAAAGAGTGTGAGTTTTGTGTTGTCATATCTCCCAGCCCAAATCATTACATTAAAGTAGAATTTTAAAAAGAATACAGAATTAATGTTGCATCAGCAGAAAATACATTAGATAAGTTTGGTGCCGATGAGGCTCCAGAGTCCAGCCCCTCTTGGCAATACTGTGTGTGGCAGCTCAAAGAGCTGCTTATAACTGGCACAAAAGTTGTTTCTGTTGTTGTCAAGAAAACAGAAAGTCACTTTGAAGAGAAAACTGTATGAAAACCTTATATAGTAACAGAGATCTTTTATGAGATGTTTATCTGAGGAATAAGTGCTGTATTGTAAAAGGAAATATGTGGGTGCTTTTATTAAAGATGTGGATATTGCAGAGGCCACCTTTGATGGTGTCAAAGTCATTCATTTTAAAAGCAAGAACCTCCATATAAAAAAGAATAAGAATAAATTCAGCTCCACATTTTTTACCTGTTTCTCCCACCGTTGTTCCTGTCACTTCAAATCTCCTGTTTGTTCTTAATAACCCAATAGGAGACTCATTAGTAAGGGCTCATTTCTTGAAGCCTGACTGATTTCCAGTAGGTCCTCCTGTATACGGTAAGACTTTGGTCAGTTTGAGTCGTGCATGCAGTACTGGTATCCATGTGCTACCGAGGTGTTATTATGTAATCTACTATACAGCCACCCCCACAATCCCTTAATAAGCTCTTTCTCAAAACACCAAATGCTGTCAGTTTTATTCATCTAAGTACATTTCATCACAATAGACCGAAGCTCCTAATATGACATGTTTTGTGGTCAAAAGACTACAAACTAAATTTTAAACCTTATCATTAAATAAAATAGGATTTAATTTATATGATTCAATTTCAGACTCCAACGCACGCTTCAGACGCACGATTCCATAGAAATAAAGTTAAACCCATACTTCAGAACATTCTCCACAGAGTATTTTGATTTTGATATGACATACTGTCTGTGGAATAGGCTCTATTCACGCTTATGTCACAAACCGGAAGATGTTTGGAAGCATGCGATGACAACTTCCGGCGGGCTCTGTTTGTGGTAGTAAGTCTGACAAAATCTAGGAAAAATTTGAAAATGGCCCAGTTTTCTTCATCTAGATGTCATTGTGGCATTCCTAATCAACAATTACAACCATACCTCAATTTTCATAATTTCCCCTTTGACACACAACTCTGAGCACACTGGGTACATGCAATTAGAAGAGGTGAGGGTGCCAAATTCAAGATTATTCCAAACAGCACATATGTAGGTTGCTGAATCCATGATTTTATCAGACTTCAGTGGGTTTATCACAGTCGGTAGGCAAGCCTAGTGTCGGTAACTACACTGGAAGTTGTCATCGCATGTTTACAAACGTCTTCCTGGTTTGTGACGTAAGCGTAAATAGAGCCTATATTAGAGCCAAAGGTGCAGCATTTCCATGGAAACGAGCAGAAGGAGGTTGTCCTCCAGACCAAGTAAAAGGCAGGTTTGTGGAGATGCAAACCCACTCTCAGTAAGAATGGGTGTTTTTCTGTGACATGCTTTTGTCTATTTTTGGCTTACATACTGTGGCTTTAAGTTGTGTCTTTCAGATGTTATCAGTCTGTGTGATATGAAGTAGTGGAGGACTGGTGCTCTTAGTATACCCTCCTGAGAACCATTGCACTGGCCTCTAAAGATACAGTACAGTACACAATGAAATCATGTACTATTGTTGTAGTAGGTCAGTTTGTTTCAGTCATAGCTCATAATCATACTGTAGCTCTCCCTTATGAAAACATAACGTCCGTAGTGCTGGTACTTGGAGCTGGGCGCCCTCCGGCTCGCTCAGCCTGGTTACCAGCTCTGTGCTGCAGCCTCAGGGAAGTCCCATCCCCCTTCTCCACATTCCCTCTCTCCCTCTTCTCTCCATATTGTCTTGTTGCCCATTTCCCTCAGTGTTATAAATTACAAACGACACAAACCTCCAGGCCTAATGCCATGCCGTGGACGCCTTCCAAGCTGCACTTTTTTGAGAGCCAAGAGGCTGCCTTCATTGATAACACCAGGCACACTGTCCGTCTCTCCATTCACTGGCACCAGGAGAGGCCTCGGACTAAGAAGTCCCAAAGACAATCGGCTGATGAAGCCTACTTTTGACACTTCTTCAATGCACTTTTTACCAGGATGCCTTACTGTTAAGCATTACGCACTTAATGAGCCAGTCCAATGACAGCTTTTATGAAATTAAGAGCTGCTCTGCGAATCAGCTACAATATCTTATAGCACATGTTACTCTACGTCCTGCTTTTACCTCCTTTAGTTTACGCTATTCACCAGAAACGGTTTCTCTCGGGCCAAGACTTTGGATCTGATCCAGAAAATTTCACAACCACTGCATTTATACAACACTGAAAAACAAAGATGTAGAGAACAGATTGATGCAGAGCAATAGCAGATATGTTCTAATGCAAATGCACAGAAGCATTTTAGGTCATTCGGTTCTCATTGTGACACTTCCCTTTTTTTTGTGTCTCTGAGTGAACAGCGAGGGGGGAACAGTCAGTGGCACCCCTCTATGGCCTGTGGCCTCAGCCACAACTGACCCTTTGACTAAAAACACCAAATAGCCCACAATATAAGTGTTGTATTAGACTAAAGCTTTGAAGGCTTCTAGAGGTTCACAGACTATGACAACATGTTGAGTCTGACGTTAATGTTTATTTTATAGGTTTAGTGTTGACATTTTTAACTGTAGCACTGTTTCATGTTTTCGGAAATGCTTTATCAACAACTGCTGCTCAAGGCTGTCATTCCTGTGTTCTGCCACACCATTCAAAACATATTTTTTTGTATTTTGGATATTAATAAAATTAAAAACAACAGAAAAATACAGAGAAATAAAACCATTTTGTGCTTTTTACTTCATTCACTATAGTAATATGTGGCTTCTTCGTTAACATGTAAACATTTAACTTGGAATGCAACAGCTATTTTCATAATAGTTTGTTATAGGAATTAATATAACAATGTTACTGTTGATATTGGTTAGATGTTTAGCAGGCTGGCAGCACTATTTAATTCTGTACTGCCCCAGCCTCTGTGTCCCCATGTATCATAGTTTGTCCTCAGCGCAGTGTGTTCTAAAACCACATCACGCACACAAACAGGCTGCCTACCATCTTCTACTCATGGGCAGTGGACATGCTACAGGTGCAAAGGCACAGATAAAAATGCTTGAAGGCACTCAGTGCAGTGATTTATTTAACGGTGATGTTTTGTGAAAACTAGTTTACTAAAACTCATATGGTCATTGGGCACCATATTGGATATCTTATTTGCTGGAAAAATCCATATTCGACCTCTCCTATGAACTATAACATGAGCTAGTGAAAAAGGAAATGTAGTTGCATATTTAGTGTGAGACTAACTTAAGGTCTACTAACCAAGGACAAATGTAGATGAGGCCTAGTGACCCCTGAACACAAAATTCCAAGAACACTTCAGGTGTTTTGTACCACTGACTGATAAAAACACACTGTCTGACAAACTCAGAGTTCCCACAGAACAAGTTATATGTAAAGAAATATTCTTGTTATTCAAGACGTTACCATGTTTTAGTGAGAATGTTTTACATGATTTCCTGTTTATTTATTAGCAGCAGAACTGTGAATTAAAGCAGTAGCATATTGTTATGCCTGTAACCAACTGTTGTCATTTGAGAAAGTTATGGTAAAACAATTAGGGCTTTGTGTAGTTCACTTTAAATTCCCTCTCTCTGACACTGTCCTATAGTGGCACCTGACCACAGGCCCATTCACTTTTCTCACTGCTGTCCCATTGACGCTGCTCCGTATGACTGAGGCTAAGAGGAATCTCCACCCGGGGACTGTCCAAAAACAAACGCAGCCGCTTCTCTCAATGAGCAACAGTGTCATTCTCTGTGAGGGTGCATGCTGTACATGTGCACACCACCAGGAGCTGCAGAGCAATCGTCTGACTATGAATAGTGGTAGTGAGAGGATTACTTATTGTTAGTCCTGCATTTGCTTATATCAAGATGGTGCACTATTTGAATTAAATAGTCATCATAAATCCATTCGAGTCAAGTCAAGTCCCAAGTCCAGGACTCAAATACCCCATAGGCTACTGGACCTTAAATGTGTAACAAAACCAGAATTATTGCTTTGGTTGGTTGAGTTTTGCATCATCATCTGTTGTAGCCAACGGAAAAATGGGTCAAAATGACTGGAAACTGCAGCATTTTTTCACGAGAGGTATATTTAAAATAACTGATCGGTTCCCATCACCCTGACATTGTACTATATTTGTCTGAAATATTTGGAAAAATGGGAGGAGAGGAAGACAGGGAGGGGGCATTGATGAGGGTCCACAACAGATACTGACCCTTCATACTCCTGCCTTAGGTCACTATTTTTAGGGTCAGATTGCACTGTGGAAAAATATGACAAAGCTACATTCCATAAATAAGCTGGGAATGTTGGAAAAGATCACCCAGTGCAGTCTCTGATGGCTTGGCTGGAGGTTCTCAGGCCTGTGTGAGGGACATGGATAGATAGACTGATAAACTGTCTGCTGACCCTGGACATAAAAGCCTGATGTGTTCGTAGCATAGGAAAGAGTCAAGAGAAGGGGCACAAAAGTTGTTGCATAGGTTATTGGCTAATTCTTTTAAGGGGCAAGAATAAAAAGCCTAGTTAAAGCATTGTTTTGTGTAATTTGTGTTAGAGATAGAGGAGTTTGATTCTGCTACTTGCTACTGCTTCATTTTTTTACTTGTATTCAGTAATGGTTTGCATCATACGGATGTGGCGACAATCTCTCATGATAAAGTCAAGGTGTTTGCTATGCCAGGTAATTAAGTTTTTTTTTTTAAATAAACTGAAAGTGAATTCGCCCTGTGATCTTAATATGTGTCGTGGGCCTGGGTTTGGATTACCCAGCATGCATTCAGCCTGAGCCCAGTCAGACAGTCCAGATGTCAGGCAGTGCTTATAGGATCCTGGACAACAGGCCTTCAAAGGATATCCTCTTTCTTGGGTCCACTGCCTAGGCTCCATAGGGACAAATCAGTCCTGTTCTGAAGGAATCAAACTTTAGTTTTAAAGTACAACCAGCAATAGCTTCATTTAATGCCAGAAATGCTCCATATGAAGTGTTTGAATAATATTATTTAGGGAACATAGCAGTAATGCCTTGTATACCCTAATACACTAAGAGATAAATCCTGAGAGTTCTACTGTTCTTTGGTCTTCTTCGTTGTGTAAAACTGTCAATCTCGTATAGACATAAACAAACTGTTAGTTTGTGCAGGTCAAACAAACTGAAGTGTTTGCAGACACGAGGGCAGACACAAGGGCTGTAAGAGTTCCCTGTCTTCACTTCTTATCAGCCTGCTGGCTTAAAGGTTAGGGGTCAAGCAGCTTTTTCTGTCAAAAAGGTGAGGTTTTATTGACTGTGACTGATTAGGTTGTAGCATATTACATAATTTATTATACATTATTTAAGAGTCAACTTCTGTAAATTATATAGTTATGATCCAAATATGTATTTTGTCTGTGTCTGTGCATTATCCTGTGTAACAGTTAAAATCAAATCACAGGAGCCTTGTTTGTAAGAAAGTGCTTGTCATTACAGGGAAGTAGGCATTGATCTGTGTTCAGTGCTCCTACCTCCTCTTTGTTCTGCTGTTTAGGGTAATTGCTGGCTCAAGGACTTCTGAGGCCTTATTGCTCTAACCATGAAGGCTACTTAAGACCAACCCCCTCTGATAAAGTAAAGTATGTAGTTAATATGTCAATGATATCTGCGTAGGGATCTTACCTTGCTCTATATTGAAATTAACAGGACTTGGGTGCATTTACATAGAACTGTTTTGTACACATAGCTAAGATGTGGCCAGAATTAGCAGTCTTTTCAACATCAACTGCCCACCACACACTGAATGATGTAAACTGACATTAGTACTTCCATTTAACTTCAAAATGTTGAAAGGACTAAGCTGTTTATTTTGTCTTCTGGGCAGTTTTGTAGTTCATTTCACTTAGATTTCAAAGTGTGTAGTTATAGATGCACTAAACAGGCCTAGATCATTGTGCAGGTTGCACACTGTGTTGTCATAGTGCTGCAGTACAATAAAGCATTTCTTTCAGTCCACGCTGCACTCATGAGCTGAAACAGCATCTCGACCCTCACTAGCTATGCTTTTTCCAAAACACAAATTAATCATGCACTCCCATGCACACACTCTGGACAGCCTCAGCTATTTACACTGTGGTGTTTCTGCATGCAAATGACCCATTCAAGACAATCTGATCACACGGAGGAGGCTTCGGCGCTCTGCTCCTTCTCTCTGGGAGAATAACGCTGGGGCAGAGTGGAAACTTCATTTTGTAGGGGCTAATATTAGCTTGTGCCTCTGGAAAATTCCTTTTAAATGATCACAAGCTGAGAAAAGGCAAATAATTTGTTTAGCATGTCACCTCTCACTGTAAATCATATTATATTTTGCTGAATGTTTGTCTCCATTGTTTGAGTTTTGCAATCCTCTCGTACATTAGATGACAACACTGGCTCCATTTCCAAACTGTATCTATATACTAACATGTTGTTGTATCTAGTGCCAATAGACTGTGTGCAGGGACTTACTACTTCTTGGTTTGTATGTTTTACCAGGAAAGTCGCATCTTGCCATAGTCCAGAGGGTGAACAATGAGGGTGAGGGAGACCCTTTCTACGAAGTCCTAGGGATCGTGACACTGGAGGATGTGATTGAAGAAATCATCAAGTCTGAGATCCTTGACGAGACTGACTTGTACAGTATGTTCTTTCTAGACAATCCTGTTTTTTTTTTTAAATGTATTCAATTTGAAAATGTTAAAATTTTCTGGTAGCATGTTTCTTTTAATTAATTTTAGACATTTATAAAATATTTTTCTATAGTGGAGAGCAAATGTGAATGTTAAATACAGCGAATAAGCAAGTTCAGACAAATTTGCTAAAATCTTAGTCTCTAATTTGTAGAGATTGACCATTTTTGCACACAGACTTTTGGCCTTAAACTTCAGCCTTGGCCAATATTTGTTAGGACAACTTTTTTTGTACATTTTTTGTAATTCGAATATTTGGGAGAAAATAGTAAAAATTGCCTCTACATTTCAGTACCCTGAAAATACCGACTTTATGAGCCGTAGGTTGCTTTGGATTCTAAATAATCAGCATTGGCTATTAAAAAAAACATAGTGGTCAGTCTCTACTAATTTGTCTTTAATTGTGATGTGATCTTATGACTTGATATGAGTTGCTTAGTGGTTGACCTTGTTCCAGTTTAGACAAAAAAAGTTTTAAGCATGATGCCCTGTGTGTGATTTTGGATTGTCTCTCTTTAGCTGACAACAAGACAAAGAAGAAAATTACCCATCGTGAGAGGAAACAAGATTTCTCTGCTTTTAAGCCTACTGACAATGAAATGAAGGTTAAAATATCACCTCAGCTTCTGCTTGCTACCCTGCGTTTCCTGGCAACAGGCAAGTGGGCTGCGTTGCTGCTTGACTTCCCCCTGTGTGCCCTCAGCCCCTCAGTGAGGGACAGCGAGTGTGCAAGTCTGTTTGACTTTGTGAGCCAGGGGGAGTAGGGAGGAGTGACGATGTGTGTAGAATGACTATCTGTGGTTTGTTGTGTGAAGTTGGTATGCATCCTTGTGTGAGTGCTGAAGGTCTGACATGGGACATCTGCCTGAACCAAAGTACATCCTTGTTTATGCCATTGTAGCATTGGGTAATACCAATAAAAAGCTTTACTATTGTTACTATATAGTTATTAAAATAATACAAACAATAATCAGATTCAGCATTGTTAGCTGATCTATTTTTTTCTTGCATTTGTAGTTTAAAGAGACAGTCCCCCTTTCATTTGTGAAATGTTTTAAATTATCAAAACAGTCCAAATACTATGAAAACCAAGGCAGCTGGAGCCTCAGTGTTGGATTTGTTTTAGAACTTTAATCTAGCAGCTAAGCATTGAGTTATTGGAACTAAGAGAAATGTGAAATATTTTCTTGTGAAAGTACATATAGATTTAAAACTGCGGTTTTGTGGTTCTTGCACAAATGTATTTAATTGGCTAACCTGTCCTTCAGAGCTTCTTGTGTGTGTGCTCCAGTTCATTGATTTTCTATCTAGTATTGCTTACAGTCGTATCTGGTCTTTGCAGAGGTAGAGCCTTTTGCACCAGTGCAGATGTCAGAAAAGATCCTGCTCCGTTTGCTGAAACACCCAAACGTCATCCAGGAGCTGAAATACGATGAGAAAAACAAGCGTGCAGCTGAGCACTACCTCTACCACAGGAACAAGCCAGTGGACTACTTTATTCTTATCCTGCAGGTGCCTATCCCACTACAGATTATGTGTCATTAAAATAAACATCTATTCTGTGCATAGACTGGTCCAGTGTTACGCTCAGATTAGTCAAAACCCTTTACAGCTGCAGACACTGCTGTTGTTTTCCATAGTCCTGCTGTTTTTCATGGTAAAGCCATCGATCTAAGAGAGATGTTTGTTCCCACAGGGGCCACGCGTGCTGCAAAGGTATGCGTGGTATGATTGTACCGCAAGGCAGTTGGGATCAAAACTACCAACTATGTTATAGAGAGATAGCTCATTTAGTAAATAAAGGGCAGTGCCTCGTAATGGATATGATGGAAGAAAGGAATACACAACAAAAGTGTGCTATAATGTGTAATGCTTGTTGCTTTCTCAGGGGAAAGTGGAGGTAGAGGCAGGAAAAGAGGGCATGAAGTTTGAAGCAGGACCCTTCTCCTTCTATGGGATGATGGCTTTAACCGCCTCTCCAGGTGAGACCACTATCCAGCACACCTGATCATTACCACATATTTAACCTAAAATAAAATACATTTAGCTCTTGAAGATGGTAAACATTACTTTATAATACACAACATATGATGAGCTCTTAAAATAAATAAATCTGATCTCAATCAAAACTGTCTAAAGTAAGCTTTTGAGTAGAAATAGACTTTCTTTTGTCATTTGCTGGAAAGGTGCTGGACATTGTGACAAATGTAAATATTTTTGTTTTCAATTATGTTCTATTTAAATAATTTAGTATAACTCCTGTGTTATCTGTGTACACAAATATGTTTTCAGAAACACACTATATGTCACTATTTATGAAGCCACATGTGCAATGACATCATGAGAAAATATCATCTCCTGATTCTCAGTTCATTCATAAGTTCAATTTATCTGCATCAATGTGACCAACAAAAATGATCCTGGAGACACCTAGTGGTGAAAAACTGGATTGTGTTTAGCTTGTGTATCTGTGAAATCTTAAAATATTTCTAATTTATTGATTACCTCTGACAGATTTTTCTTTTCCATCATTTTCCCCTGTCTAGTCCCTCTTTCCCTGTCTCGCACTTTTGTTGTCAGTAGAGCTGAGTCTTTAGCAGGATCTCCAGGTACAGTGGATTTTTCTCTTTTCCTCTTAATAAATCTGAGCTGCACATTATACCATACACACCTGTTGACATATTTATTTGCATATCCATGGGTTTCAAGCAGTTCAAATCAAATATTATATCTATTATATATATCCTCACAAAATTGTTCAAATCAGGAAGGAATCATTTCCCTGAATCCCATAAATGGTAAGGTACTTGGTGCTTCCAGGTGCAATGAATGATTTGGCATATTTTGGAGTTTCTGAAGATTTTTGGTGTGTATGATCACTATTGTGCAGCTCTTTATACCAATATGTTTGCGTGTTGATAGTGATTTACCAATGTAATTATGAAGATTGACAGTGATTAGCTATACTACACTGTATACTACAAGTTGTACTCTGGTATCACGTGTTAAAGCCATATGCTGCACACAACATGTACAGTATATTAACGAGGGGAAGAGGTGAGAAAGTAGTGACAATAAAACACTTCAGACTGTACACCCACATCCCTTCTGCCATTAGTCAAGGACCTGAATAGTGCTTGAGACTGGAGGCCCCAAAGCAGTTCTTGGCTCCGCCCCCATCGCCCCTAACCTTTAACCCCTCCACTGCACAAACAAGACCTACAGCTACAGCCCCCTGCTGGACATCAGTGAGCACACACATGTTCATGTGAACACACTGGACATGAGACTATCACACATTTGTCCATGTGCATGTTTTATACATTGTTTTTGCACCAAACTTGTAAAATCAAGAAAGTGAAGTACTTAGTTGCGTTCTCATGTTGCTCTTTGTCCTGTTGTGATGCACACACACATTGCTCTGTCTCACGCACACGCATATTCCAACATGGGATTACATACATTCCAGTCAGCGTAGTAGCATTAGTGTTGGCAAAGCTGTTTCCACTTTGTTGTGTGTGATTTTCACTGGGATTATTTAGTGGAAAGTGGAAAACATAATCTGGCTTTAATTAAAAAGCAAAAAGCAAAAACATAAAACTGTGCTGTGTGTGAAATGGCCAGTGGTCGGAAGCAGCATCAGGGGAGAGCACGTCATCATTATGTGCTGTAATGTCTCCAAAGGCTTCACAGAAATTAGATTTTCAAAGATCAAAGAGGAATTATAAGTCTTGACCTCACCACTAGATTTAAGTAGATGAACTGCCACATAAAGATGGAAATTGTGTTTTACAGCACGTACTCCAGACATAACAAAGCTGAAATTCAGTCACTTGTCCTTACCTGTCTGTAGGCACAATGTCCATGTAATATATTCTAAATCATTAGATTATCACTTGTGTCAGTAAGTGATAGTTGAGTTGATTGTTTAAACAGTATCATTATTTTACAGAGAATAAATCGCCTCCGAGGCCCTTTGGACTGAACCACTCAGATTCTCTGAACAGAAGTGACCGGATAGATGCCATCACACCAACTCTTGGCAACAGCAACAATCAGCTCAACTCCTTTCTACAAATCTATATCCCAGACTACTCAGTGCGAGCACGCTCAGACCTGCAGTACATAAAGGTAAATAGAATTGTTAAGAGCAATTGACATTTACATATAACACCCTGTGTAGTGTTGATGAAATAAATAATAGTGAGAAATTGTCAATTCAAGGGCTGAAAATCATTCAAATGATTCTAGTGTATGGAGTTTAAAAACACATGACATCACAAGGTAGAACAGGGTGTTTTAGAGAAGAACACAGCCTAAGTATGTTAAACATATGTGAATGAAACAAAACACAACTCCAGTTATGTTTTTGATGAGGAAACAACATTATAACATAGATCAGAAAATAGTGTAATATGGCATAATTTGGGCCTCTTATTGAAGCTACTGCTCATTTTCTATAGTTTTAGAATGAACTTCATTTATATCAGAGCTACTATTACTCTACATGATAGAATGTTTATAATTTTGTGCCAGACATTCTGTTAAAAATTGTGGTGTGGAGAATTGAGCCTTTTCCGCAGTGTCAGTATGATGACAACACTAAGGCACACATTTGCAATACTTTTAGTAATGTATTAAAAAAACAGTTATAAATAAAAAATATTTAGTAGACAACATTTGTGTAAAGTGTACATACATTTTTTTCATTCTGAAATGGTAAACCTATTTTTTATATTTTAAGGTTACCCGGCAGCAGTATCAGAATGCAGTGATTACGTCACGAATGGACAAAACACCACAGTCCACGGAGTCCAGTGAATTTACTAAAATTGAACTAACACTGACAGAGCTCCATGATGGAGTAGAGACACCAACAGTGGTCCCCACATCCACTAGCAGTACTTCTGCAGTAGCTATAGCAGTAGGCAATGAGACAGCCCATTTACTAAACCAGCAACTGAACTGTGTAAGCCTCAATAGGAGTAACCACAGTGCCCACAGCGAGGGACCCATCTAGCACCAGCCCACAGCAGTGAAAACTAGCCACTCTGCTGGTCTAAGCAGACACAGGCTGGAGAAGAGGATTTGTGGATGTGGGGAGAAGCTCAGCCCTCATGGGCAGGAGCCCAGGATAGAGGGTTGTGATGACACCCCGACCGCCCACTCCAACACGGTCCCTCCCAGCTGCACATCCACCTATGGAGGGACCTGCCTGCATATCTGTCCACAGTGGAGACCTGGAGCATGGGATGAGAGTGCATGAACTAGCTCCCCCACTTTATTTTTGTAACAGAGAGAATTCTCCTCAGGCCAAAGACTTTGGTCCACATTCTTACTGGACTTGAATGGAAAGTCTCAATTGCAGGGAGGCTCAGATCTTCAGCAAGGACTCAGAACCCAATGTAGAGAGCAATGGTTTGAGCTTCGAAGGAAACTGCTTAACCACAAACCAAGAATGTTTTCCATATTTATTTATTTTATAATATTATGTGTATATATGTATGCGTGGAGAACCAATATGAAATGAACTATAGCATGCACTCGCATGTGTGAACTGTGTGTGGTACACACATCATATAAACAAGGACAGACACATAGAATTTATGTAAATGAAGTCTTTTACAGAATGTATATTACAGATTGTTATTTTTACTATTATCATAAATCAGGCTTATGATATATTATCTTTTTCACCTTAACATCACACAATTGCCTTTAAAAATCATATAATTATTTTAACAATGTGCAATGAAATTTATTTAAGTAATGATTACCTATTTTTAAAATGCCTGTATTATATATTTGTATGTATCATATATGTGATGTATATTTGATTTGCAAACAGCCATCCACAAGCTGTTAGTAGCTGCCCATTTTTCCATGAGACCTCATGTCGAGGTCTTGTTGCCAGTCACCACAGGCAGAAGAGGTCACTGAGCTCTGAGTACAGGGGCCAACACTAAGCCACCTATGCACATATTTTAATTGACCACTTTATGCAAACTCCAGTTTATTAACTGCACAGTATTAATGACCTCATCTATCGAACTAACTTGAGTCTTCATCAAAATACTAAAAAAGCTCTACTTTAAAGGACCCATTGCTTATACTCATCTATTGCAACCGTATGCCATGTGTTTTTATAGCTACAGCTGTGTGAAAAAATAGCACACCCTGTTGGTTTTCTTTTATTTTACTTGATGGTGCCACAAAAAGTTACCAATCCTCAACATTTTTAGTGTTTGACAAAGACAACTAGTCTAAGAAGAAAATGTGCTGTTGTTTGTTTGATTTACTACAAGGGAAATGACCTTTCAGGACTGAGTGCAAATACTGAATCTTCTAGAGCACCTCATACACACCAGGAAATAACTCAGGTACCAACCCAGACCAATTTTGGTATGTAAAAAACATACCAAATCTTTTTTTTTTTCCTTTATAATACAAAGTGTTGGGTTAGTTTTAGTTTTATTTGTCTCTTGAGCCCCAGAATATCTTCCTCACTGACAGTGACTGGCACACTAAACCACACAAATGTTTTTTCTGAATTCATGTAGAATGCCCTGAATGGGTTTTGGCACTTAAGATGCTTAAGATAAATCAACAATTGTTAGAGCAAATAACTGCATTTTATGTTTATTCTGGTTGCCTTTGTCAAATAAATAGTGAAAAAAATTTTATGATTTAATGTAAAAGCGACATGTTACAGTAATGCTGACTTCTGTCATTAACTGCTATTGACTTACGATAACGGAATGTAAACAATGTAGAGCTAAAGATAATGTATTACAGAAAATGCATATGACAGGTTTGGCTACGCATTTTACCAAGAAGTAGTTATCCTTTAATTATATCTTATTTAATATTATTTGACAAATACAAATACGACCTTTTGTTAAATTAATGTTTAAATTGAAAAATGTGTTCTTTGTGCATAAATTGTCTCTGCATTTTGAATGAAATTTGTTCTACTGATTACAGATAGTGGGATTTTTTTTTGTAATAGTGTTCCTGTAATTTTGAACCTTTTTTAAAAACTCAAATTGCCTCTTGACCACCGGAATCATCCCGCCAAATGAGGTAATAATTGGAAAAAACAACATGAAAACCTGTCATATGCACTTTCAGTTGGTCTATTTTTGTTACTTTCTAAATTTAAGTCTGAAACTTTAGTACTTCATGGACCACAAAGGGCTACATACAGATATACTGAATTAACTGTATTTAACCAAGTTTGCGCAAAGAAAGATTGTCTAACCAGTGATGAGTTTTCTCTGTTTGATAAATAGATTAAATCTCTGCCTAAAAATATTTGATTAATATGAAACCAAAAGATAGACATACGCCATGAAAACAACTTTGACCTTAATATCATAATGTAATGTCAACCATTTAGAATGAACTAACCTTACAACTCACGATCAAGGTTTTATATTGTGTGTTCTCTCAAACTTGATCCCATATATTTTGTTTAAATTCTTTTATTGACATATGCATAATCATCTAGGTCCAGCTGTTATGCACTATGCAATGAGGCCACTAAATACAGTTTTTACATTGCTGTATACAGCCACAGGTGGGCGCTGTTTCCACACTTTTGGTCTGAACATATGTAAGCTCATAACTGCATCAATGTTTGAGTTTCTGTTTATGAATAATGTTGCTTGTTTACTTGGAAGTGCTCCTATGCAGCAGATCTGCTTTTGGATCAATGACATAAGCTACAAGAGTTGTGCCTAAAAAGTCATAGTCCCATTTGTGTTTGGTCTCTGGACCCGGTGAGGCCCAGAGACTTTAATATGCCCTGTGACTAAATCATCAGCATCTATCTTCATATAAAACACTGCTGTTTCTCTTGTCCATCCTAGTGCTGCTACTGTACCATGTGCTGGCCAATGTGCTTCTCCCTGAGGACCGCAAAGCCTCATCCAGCTGTTGGTTTAATAAAAAGTGAATGATTAACAAATCTGTCTGTGAATCTGCTTCATTAAAGATTACAGATGCAATACATATATTCTGAATAATCCAAAATCTACACACAAGAAAAACACCTCACACATATTTGGAAAACTATGTTCAATTTACATTATATTTTTTATCGTATTTTACAGTTTGTGAGATAAACTAAGGGGAAATAAAAGAATATTAATAGCTCCTATGATTAAAACTGAAGATAACAGATTATTTTAAAACAACACAATTGTTTTGGTATACACAATTAAAATGTTTTAAAATATAACCAGCATACCAAACTCAGTTATAAAAATGTTACAAAAATTAATCAAAATTGGTGTAGAAATGAAAAAAGAAACAGATCTATTTACACTTGTGAAAACCAAGACCAATAAAAGCACTATGTTAGAACCCCATAGTGTAGTAGTTTCATACTTAACATGCTGTTTTTCTTCATGGTTTGTATTGTACAGCAGTTCTCTGCGTTAACTATAGTGACATAAATGCAGCAAACCTATGCCACTGTCATATCAGCACTTAAGATCTTATTATTTGACATGCATTGGCCAAATATGCACAGAAACAACAGTCAACTGAATGAATGCAGCTGCCTCGAGTAGCATATCCAGAATACCCAGTCATAATCAACAATACAAACAATGTATCTATATAAAAGGATGACAAACCGTAATATAATGTAGGCTGAATGGTCGATCTCACAAAGAAAAACTAACTTGCCTCTCCAACTTCACATTAAACCAAGCCCAAAATATGCAGACACCATATTCCTTCCCTTTTGTGGCCTGAAGCTATAGGCCAATATAACATGTAAAGATTATTCAAACAAGTTCAGACAAATGAGTTAACTCAGGAAAATTCAAAAACAAAATATAATTGAAATCTGACCGAAAATACTCAAGTCCATCCCAAGTGTGGATAGACGGAAAAAGTTACATCGGAAAAAGCATCCTGCGTCAGATACACAGGCAAATCACTACAGAACAGGGAGCCAATCATTAACAGTGACGACACCAGAAAGCAAAAACAAATGAGACAAAAAGCTAAAAAAGCTGGTGCATTATGGCAGACTGCAGCCCAGGAAAACCAAAAGCCAAAATGCAGCACAAATGAAGCTTGAAAGTAAACTGGTCAGATCACAGTGTTCAAGGTTTGAGAGAATACTGGGCTTGCTTCCATCTACACCTCACTCAAACTGTCAAAATAAGACATACCCCTAGCTTGCATTAAGATACAAAAATCACTTCACACAGAAAGGAATACACTATGCATCCCATTTGTACAAGTTCCATAGTTTTAAAACTGTGATACTGTTACATTTGGAGGCATGTTTGTAAACCAAAGTTCTGCTTTGATTGGGTGCATGTTTGTTTCTACACCTTATTTTGACCTGGTTTGATCTTAGGTGTGCCCATGCCTGGCATGGTTAAACCAGATTAGGACAAGGCATTTGGAAAGCCAACTATTTTTAATTTAAGGTGAAAAAAATTCTTCTATGACATAATACTGTCTGCTTTGCTTTTGTGTCCCTATATCTGATCCCTCTTTCCAAGGATGCTAAAATGTTGTCATGGCAATTAACATCGTAATATCCCCTTTTTAAGTGTTGCCTGGAAACACTGCCTTTTCAAAAACCCAGTATTAGCTGGTTTGGTACAATGTACCTCAGAATATTGTCATAGCAAGGTGCTACGTTCTGCTGCTTTAGCAGTCACATAAACTGATTAACACTTTGAACATTGCATCAGGAATTCTTGCATCAGTGAGTGCCAAATGAAAAACAAACAAAAATGCATGATAAATGTATGAATTTATCCCAACTTGCATAAAAAGTCAGTTTCATTATAAAAAAATGTTCTGTGCTGAACCTTGTGCCAAGTCAAAGGTAAAAATATGAGTAAAATATGTCATGTGGGTTTTACGCAAGGAATTACCCATGGGTTCCAAGTAATAAAAACTAGTACTGTTGCCATAGCAATTAACTGTTCAAAACATTTATCTTTTGAAAGGTCAAATGTCCTCAAAACTGCATCCATAGCAGGAGAACATCATGTGGCAGAAACCCATGAGCAGAAGGAAAATAAAAGAGGGTTGCATGCATACAGTAACATGATCTCCTAATGATCCACTGTCATGTGCATACCGTATTCATATTTACACTTTGAAGTAAATGTATTGAAAAATGGCCCTCAGACAGCTTATTCTTCTTCCTCCTCTTCTTCTTCTTCTTCCTCTTCCTCCTCTTCATCATCGTCCTCGTCATGACAGTGGGTGATCTCTTGGGGCGTCTGGGCAAACAGGTTTGGGGGTTTGATTTCACTGAAGGAGCGGGTGAACTGGTTGCGCTTACAGTCCAGGTCTTTGCAGTCGCTGCAGTGTGTCCGGTTTCGTGTGGCCAGCGGTGACTCTGTGTCGATGTCAACATGAGCGTGTTCAACCGTGGATTCGTGTGGCATCTACAGAGACACAATAAATACAATGTAGTGATAGGGATTGTTAAGAGGTACACTATCTAACTTTTCTGGTTTTCTGATTTGTCTTGAAGGAAATGGTAGTGATTTGATTCGAATCTCATTTATTTGATTATGGGATTTTACTACCTTGAAGAACATGCACCATTACTGTGAGTGTGGTCGCTACAGATCTGACCTGTAATTTGTGTCATCACCTGCTCATTCGGGTTTCAGATTTTAGGTTTTAAGTCTTAAAATACGCACCAGTACATGAGCGGCTCTGAACAGGTAGCTGAATGGATAGTACAGGAGGTTGATGAACGATGCTGCATATAAGTCGGCGTATCTCATGACCTGGGAGGCAAAAAGAGTCTGTCTGGATCCACTGCGGAAAAGACTTCCCATCATGCCATAGCACATGTCCATGTCATGGGTGACTTTCTGAAGGAGGAACAGAAAATGCCATATCACTGTTTTTGTATTTGAAATCAATACCACAACAAAACACATGAATAACGTATGCTGCAAAATTTGTAAATCAACAGTTACTATAGCACTTTTAGGAATTTTTGTGGGTAATTGAAAATTACAAACCAGCATGAAAAAATATCACTTTATTCCCATTTTTAATCATAAACAATATGCGTAATATACAAAATTTCACAACAACATTCACAATCTTATAGATAATTTGATTACCTCTAATAGACGGTAAAGTAGAGTAGTTTATTGGTGCTACATGACAACTATTTTCTCAGCTGTGCACATTTTCAAACACCAGGGCTATTACAATATTTACAACTAACAGTATTTATGTATCATTGTTGAGTTCCTTTGTTTATTTATAGAACTTTTTACTTTGCTTTAGGCCAGTGGTTCCAAAAGTGGGGCCAGAACCTTCTGGGAGGGTTGTGCAAGATGGTCTGAAGACGTAACCCAAAAACTAATCATGGAAATCTAATAAATGTAATGTATTTATCATGCTTTCATGTATCAAGAAGCATTCTACTGAAAATCTAATTATAATATGGTTGTTTGCAGTGTTAACAGAGCCATGTGCTAAACGTGGTGCGTGAGTGGGTTACTGTCGTCATAGAAACAGGGTCTTTTCATTACCTTGACTCTTCTCTGGATGGTGCTGATGTCCGGCCTCTCATTGCTGCTGCTGTCCAAATGCCTAAGAAAGAGGACAGACATTTAAACTATGAGGAAACAGAGTGAGGGAGGGTGTGGGTTGATACTGATATGATGTGTCAAGGCAATGGTGCAACACTGAGCCATGCCTAGCCTATAAATATCAGTGGTAAACCCAGTTATCAGGGGAAGACTACAGTTCAGAGTTTGGACTTTGGTCTATTGACCCCCTTGTTCCCTATCAAACATGTGAACAAAGCAAATACCCTCTTGCACTCTAGGACACTCTAGGGAGCAGTGAGCGATACAAAGAGGGACAACTGAAAGAGACTGAAAGAGAGAGGCAAAAACAGGATAAAGTTCACAGGACTTACTTGTACAGCTCAGCCAAGAATATGTCCAGACCCTGTAGTTCTTCAAATAAAGCTACAAAAAATGCACAAAGAGAGTTTAGGCCCATCAGTTAAATAAAATACAGACACTACCTGTTAAGAAGTCAGCTGTACAGTTGATGTACTTTATATTCCCTGTTAATTTGGACTTTCCTTCTGTGGTTTAATGGTGCACTATGTAAAACAAGTTTTGAGTTATTTTGAGTTTATTTTTTTGTTCACTACATTCCATATGTGTCCATTCATAGTTTTAATGCCTTCAGTGAGAATCTACAATTTAAATAATCTTGGAAATAAAGAAGAAATATAAATGAAAAAGTGTGTCCACTTTTGACTGGTAGTGTGAATCTGTTATTTATTACCTATTTATAACTAGTTATAACATTTCTATGGCTTTACAGAACACCTGAAAATGTTAATTTAAAGCTAACATATGTCTATCCATAGGCAGATATCTGCTGTTACCTTAATTATAACTAAAAATGTGTGCTATTTGAATCGATATTTACTAATTATTCATATGAGTAAGTTTATTTTTGCTTGTGTCAAATTGTTTTTGCATTAATGGAGTGACTTACAGCTCTTGTCTGTCCAAACATGCAGCTCCTGAGCAAGCTCTGGAATGACGAGGAAAGTTCTCCAGCCTTGACGTTTCTTTGATTTGAGGATGTCACCAAAGATGTGGTCCCCGATATATACAATGTCTTTACCCTTAGCTCCAAGTAAATCACAAACGATATCTGAAGAGCCTGGGGGAGAGAAAGTTGAACAAAGTTATTTTTCCAGCTGTCAAAATTGTGCATATAAATCAGACAACATACCTCCAGAATAGACAATACCATGCTGCAGAGGCCCAGTGTATGTCCCTATTTTTAGACGCCCTGTTGTCTGCAAAAATAATAAATATAAAACAGTAAATTATATTTTATTAAACTACTATGCAATGTCTAAGGTTGTGTTGGCTCACCGTATCAACTTGTCTCAGCACTGTGCCCTCACCAAAAAACAGAGGCTTTCTGGCATCCACTAGGATCAGGTCAAAGTAGGACTTCCAGGGTCGGTGGGCTGTACCAGGCTAGAGGGCACAAATACTTTAGCATGTACAGAAACATAATACACATATTTTCTCTTGTTGAATAATGAACAAATAGTTTATTAAGAATGATTCTGTCTTAGTAAGTGCTCAAGTACTTACAAAGCCTGCATCATTGTTAATATGTGTTCATTATGAATTATGTCTTTGTTCATGCTTTATTAAAGGGCCCATATTACGCTATTTTCTGATCTATGTTATAATGTTGTTTCCTCATCACAAACATATCTGGAGTTTTGTTTTGTTTCATTCACACATTTTTAACACACAAACCCCTGAATATTTAGGCTAAGTTCTTCTCTCAAACTGAAAAAAAAAAAACTTGTGATGTCATGTGGTAATACAGGAAGAGCTCCACTGTCTTTTTAAACTCCATATACATTCACTAGAATGATTTGAGTCATTTCAGCCCTGGAATCGCCAAACTGTACTGAACAAAAAACTAAAATGTAGCTGTTAATGTGAAAATTACCACTACATGACATCAACGACATCACAAGGTGGAACAGAGCTTTTTGAGCTTTGAAGATGCAGACAGACTAATATTAAAGGGTCATTCAAACATGTGTGAATAAAAATGAGGTAACAGCATTCTAAGATGACTTAAAGTTCACAAGAGTAAATTTTACTTTTAAGGCTAATTACGGTGTATTTATTATAAAGTGGTACTGAATATTTACCTTAGAGCCATGTGGGAAGTCAAACAAGTAGGTCATGATTTTCTAGGAAGAGAGAAAAAAAACAACTTAAGCCACTAAAAGGCTAATTCTGGTAGACCAACAGTTTAAGTAAATGGCCCCAATGCATATGCTTACATCAGTGTATTTGTAGTCACTGTTGGTGGCTAGAAACACCTTGGCAACTTCATTCATTCGACTGAGGAGAAGAGGCAGCTTTCCCTAGAGAGAACGGAGACAGACAAAAGGAGAGACTTAAGCACTGGGCATCGAGAGCTAAACAACACGTGGAGCTTAGTGCACACAACAACCTGAGTCTTGAATGCAAAATACTTACATCTTTTACTACATACTTCTCCATGTTCTCTACTGTCTTTTCCTTCAGTGTGCCCTGCAAAGATGAGACAGAGAGATATTTAGGTCATATTTGTTTATCAATTTCTGCATCAATTCCTATATAAAAGCAAGTTACTAAAATGCATGTCACTGTGTCCTCTGTGGTTACTGTACTAAAAGAATAAAACCATACTTTTTAGTGTCATGTAGTGGTGGGTAGTAAATCAGATTTGAATGAAATTGAGATCCAATTGTTTCTATTAATATCAATATATCAATAATATCAATAATAAAAGTATATTCATTTTTGAAAAGTAAAACATTTAATCAAATTAAAAATCTAATTAGATCCATATAATCTGTATCGTTCCAGCCCTAATATCAAGCGTTGTTTTACCTTGAAGTGCACCCAGTCCACAGCGTCGCGGACATCCTGGAACATACTCTTGTAGGACATAAACAGGTCTCCATCTTTGAATCCCATCTCACAGCTGCAGGAGAAGAGCAGAGACACACACATTCACAGCCATGGGACAAACCAGAGTGCTGAACAACTCCTTAATAACATGACATTTGTTTTTTGTTTGCTTTTAAATGGGAAAGCCTTCCCTTGTTGGAGGAGTCCCCAGCCAAACAGGAAAGCATTCTCCCCCTAAAAGACCAACAGAGGACAAAAGACATGCAGCCATTCCATATCACAATTGCAATTTTAAAGGTCTTGTCTTTAAAGATATGATTTAAGTATTGTAACATATTTAGTAAACTACAGTATTAGTGCTTTCACTGCTAGTTAATGATAATGGAATTTATCATACAATAAAATTCCTGTTAACAGTTAGCACATTAAACAGGTGAAGACCCCAGGACCCTCCCATGCTCAGGGCCTGATCCTGACTTTGGCTCGCATCTGTCTTTGTATCACCCTGCCCACAAATGTTGCATAAGTGAATAAAAATGTTAATACCTTGCATATCTGTCACAGTTGGAGAAGAAGTCCACAAGACAAGCAAAGAGGTAGGTCTCTGCCCAGGCACAAAACAGACAAATGTATTTATATGGGAAATACTGATTTAATAATTAAAGTTGTAAATGACACAAATCTTACCTGGGAGGTTAAAAAGTGTGTTTAGAATATAAAAGCGTTCTGTATCATCTCTCTGAATAAATTTGTTTGGGTATCTTTCACGAATCTCAGGACTGGAAAAAAACATAGCCATTGTTTAATGGTAAATAAATATAGACAGAATTTAAAATAAGTAGATATGATACTGACCCTCTTAGAAAGTTGAATCCATGTACACAGACAAGTATATTACCATATGCATCAACTTTCAACAGGTTTCCATACATAGTGTCAAATACAAGACCTCTGTGAGCAAGAACAGTGTAATTTTAAAATACAGCCAGTCCAGTAAGTTTAATTAAATAAACATGTGCAGGAAAAGCAGAGACTAAATGTCTGTATAAATATTGTCACCTGGTGGGAAAGGATGGATCATAGACAAAACTGAGCAGCTCCTGTGGGTAACCAATGGAAACCAGGCGCTCCACTGTGAGCTCAAAGCCTAATGACTCGTACTCTGGCGACTTATACACTACAAAGCAAACACACATTGTCAGATAAAACAGTTGAGTGAAACATACATAGGTGAAAGCAGTTTAACAGTAATAATAATAATTCAAGATAATATAACTTTTATCCACCCCACATGGGGAAATTACATTATACAAAATGTGACTGTGTAAAATGAATTGATTGAATTTGTAAAAAATAATCCAGATCCGCCTGTAACATTATCTTGTTTTGTAACATCTTCACGTGGCTACCATGGACAATTGGTCATTTATCTTTAGGACTGAACTGTTGCAAAACACATGTCGAAAGGTCACACAGCTAAAAGCACAAACTACACTTGGGCCATGATTACACCTAAAACACAGCTTTACTGGGGGCATGGGGAACATGCGTCTGTGCCGTCTGCTTGGCGTACCGCTGTCTTTATATGTTATATGTTCTCAATGTGTATGCTGGTCATCTGGCCTTTACAGTGCCCAACAAAGACCTGGATCTTCTGTCAACAAAGGCGCAAAGAAACAGGACCAGACGATCAGATGTCAAAATGAAAATGACTTTCAGCAATGCCTCTAACAAGTCCTGTCAGTAACATGGAAAAATATTTAGTCAACAGCCAACCAGTGGAGACCGCTGGCTTCACCCATAAAAACAGACTGAGTCGGCCAAGGGATTAAACTGCTATCTGACACTGGGGTAAGAATAAGTCCAGTGTTATTTATACAGATTGCAGAATGCACTAGTGAAACTTGGTGCATGTTTTTTTTTGCTCGGTGGGGCCCTAAAATAGACGAGGTAAACATGAAAACATCTGAGTCCTACTGTGTAAAATGTGCCAGCTTGAGACATTCACATTACACTTCTTTTTATTGCATAAACTTATAACAGTAATACTCATGGTCCCTCCAGTGTCAGAGCTCCCCCCTGCATTCACCATCACAGTGAACCCTCCTCATGCCATTCTTTCTGATGCAGGAGGTCTGAGGCACTTCAAAGAAGAAGACTATTTTAGGAGCTGTTTCCCCTCTGTCACCCTGCGGCCATCACTCTCTCTTTCTTTAGTCTGCTCAGGGGGTCGCAAACATTTTAACCTTGGGACTCTTTGGGACAATGATGGAAAAAATTCTAAACAAATGTCAGAGTATGTAAACAGCTAGTTGAAAATGGCAGAGAAAATCACGCCTCTCATTCAGGTTAAAAGGGCTGTTAGAGCAGTGTTTTGGTGATTCCAAGTCCTGGCTAACCTGTCCAACTTGCCAGTGTGGCTTGTTGATGTGATAAAATGTAAGTGTTAAAGCGTACTGAATTAATGATACCCCAGAAACTTCTCTAACATTAGAAGTGTGAATACATTAGCAGTCATTTGTAAAGTGATTTGTGGACTTAAGTGTCCCTAAGTGCTTAAACATGGGGGTTACATCCATAAAAATGTGGTGACACTCCATAATGGTCAACACAAGATTAAAACATCAGGTTCAAATTATGTGCAGTGGAAAATGTAGCTTGGACTGACTCTCATTATTGGAATATCTGTTTTAAAGGGGTCACTGCTGTCTGGTGCAAGCCCCTTCTCAGGTTTCCTATGTGGTCATAAGGCACATGTACACATAGACATACAGCAGAGCAAATACAGTGTAAATACAGAGCCGAGTGAGCGGGGTCTGTCGCTCTAGGATCTGTTACCTCACATCTCCATTAAGACTGTTGCCAGATAATTATACCCCTGTTGTGGTGGTGTGTGGTGTCTGTAGAGTTTTAGGTCAGGTCAGCTCAGGCCTAATGTAACACACCTCTCACAACAAGTAAAGTGGTTCATAAACATCTACCATAAGCTTGTCGAACCATGTCACAAACAAGTTAATATGACAGAGTCCTACTTAAACTGGAGATTTACACAATTATTGCAATGCACCAGTCAATAACATGTGCAAACTCATGCATTGCCCCAGGGACTAAGCAAAAATCTGGTTGGAAATCTAGGACATGTGTGTTCATTCTGGTGGAGGAAGGATTTCTTCAGGCTAAAATCTGCCCTGATTTTGGAGCTAAATGTTTTAACTATAGCAAACGTATGTCTTATGGAAGTTATATACAAGTCATGAGAATGCAATGACATTCAAGAGTGTAAAACGTGTGTACAAGACAAATTTACAGTAATGTCTTGTTTTCTTAAACATCTAACATTTGAGTCCTTACTTCATTGTACTGACTGACTTAACCTTATTGAAAATACTCCCTAAAGTCAGTTAAACACAGTGATTTGTTCAGGTAAAAAGCAGAGTCATCAACATTATCTGATCTTTATGTCTGTCATATACAGGGTTGTCAAAAGTATAAACAGCCAGGTACTAATCTAAAATAAATCTAGTATAGAAACCAGATACTCATTTGAGCAAGTATTGTTACAAAAAAACACATTACTCTGACAATGTCTGACCTTTCCAGAATATTATAAATTGAGCTTTATCACAAATAGTATAGTAAGACCACATGGTATAACAAAGAAAGTACTATTATTTTGTGTTGACAATATTCAGTATCACTGAAGTTGTTACTTGTATACTTGGAAAACAAGCTTAGGATCTTAGCAGTAGAAAAGTCAAATGTCTTAATGATTACCAAACCCCACTCCACTACCACTTCTTTACATTTACAGTAAAACTATACTACTTCCAGTTACTTAAACACCTTCATGTTGTGGATGCTGTGAATCTGTAAAACAGGCAGCACCCTGGACCAGATGAACCATGTCTCTGGTCCAAGCTTGAGTACTGTCCAAAGACACCTGATACTCATAGCTTCAAACAAACATTAACACTTGGTTATGAGCACGCATAAAGAGTGACATGTCAACAGCTGAGCGTCCATAAAATCTGCAGCCAATATGAGCCCCGATCCAGCCCCATTACAGACAGGGACTAGGAGCGATCATGGTTCTCAAGGGAGCTGCACTCAACAAACAAACATGACCCGGTTCCCAAAGAAAGGGGAGATGTATTTTGGGAGATGGAGGGTAAAAATTGGAGCTGAGTCACAGAGGAAACATGAAAAAATAAAGTCCCACTTTAGCTCACTTACTGGTCAGTGAGAGGGACTAAAATATGTTCTGACGGCAAACCATAAGAGACACAACCATTCTTCTAAATGTGACTACATACTTCAGACAAGAAATTATGTAGTCAAGAAGTGGAGCTGGAGAGCATTAATGGCTCCCTAAAGCCTTTAGATGAAAAAACTAGTACCAAAAAGTCCCAATATTAAAGCTACTGGCTTTGCTCAAACGGATCGCACGCCGAATTAAAAAAAAAAATGCTGTTTTACGGTTAGATAACGATCCATGCAGCATACTGAAAAAAGTAAGTTCAGATACCAATATTAAAAAGAGATATTGTTTCAAAGTCTGATTATACTGATAACACCCATCTAACCACATATCAACTTGTATGTAATCTATGTGCCTGGTCAAAGGTGAAAACGGAAATGTTCTAGTGAGATAGTGAGAGGTTAAATGTTAATTGACCGTAAATAATAATGGCAACACTGTATCCTTATTTTGCTGTAGTATTTTGTACTTCCTAAGTATATCAAATTGAAATATCAGCTAAAAATAATTCAAGTATATCATATTACATTCTTCAGTCACACTTATTTTGACTGCATAATTAATGTGATACTGAGAACTTGTAGTGCTGCAGGGCAAGGCTCCAACTAGGATAGTTGAAAAGCAACACCCACATTACTAATCAGTACTAAAACTAGCATCTTTGCTCAATAGTTTCATAATGGTCTATCTATATTAGAACAAGATTACACAGTAACATTAAAGAGAAGTTTTGTGTCTGAATTTACATTCTATTACGTATCTAAGTGTTTTAATCATTGTGGAAAGTTTTGAGTATAGAGCCCTTTACATGATGTTAACAATCTTATTTTTTATATTGTGACAATTCTACTCGGCACAGTCAACTCAAACCTACCTGGGGATTACAGAGATTAAATAAAAAAAAAATAGTTTTAATATGATACATTTTGCATGCACACATTATCCAACTTACCTGCTAAAGTGTAATCCATATCAAATCCAAAGCATTTAATCTTCTCCATGGCCAAGCTTCTGTTGACAAATACTCTGTGGACAAATGAAAATGACAATGAAAACAGAAACTGAGGATTTAACCAATACGCAGTGATTCTGTGATTCTCAATAGCAAAAACATATACACAAACATAAACATATATAGTGTCCATAGAGAGGCTGTAAACAACATGGGTGCTATTATAGAAATAAACCTCATGGTCATACTATACCAATATGCCACCACATTGTAAACATTATATAAAGTACAGTATGTGGTATGTGACAGTTGCTAAACAGTCTCATAATGACACGAGAGCTAAAAATACAAGCTAATAAATCTGTTCTTACCGATTATAATTCATTGAAGGGGTTATAACATAACAACTGTGATATTAATTTACATTTGTGTGCTGGGCATTGGCAAACTAAAATGAGAAACTACAAGATGGCTTGTTGCAGTTAGCGAAGCACCCACCCCAAGAAAGTGCTGCCTGTTTCCACATAAATAAAAGATAGTCCAAATGGGTCACTGTAAAAGATCAAGTTTACATATCCTGGCAACAGGCTCCAAAAGTACATAGAAAAGTCACATATACTGAACAAACCTGGACTACTGGCACGTAAGTCCACATCTTATCTTTTATTTACCAAACCTTTCTAACAAAAAGGATAAATATTGCATTGGGTATTGCCACAGAAATCAATATTACCTCAAGCTCGAAACAAACCAGTTAACCTCTACAGTACAGTAAAATGCACAGAAATTTGAAAAAATTATAGAAACAACAAACTGTCAGCAGAGTTTTTTAAGCATACAATATAAGTATGAAACTATGTGGACATCCCATATAAAAATACCTTGCAGCGGATCCATAGTGTACAAGCTCCCATTTAGATCTTAGCCCAGCGGAGAAGTGACGATGCATTCTGTACAAAACTAAACCTGCCTTTGACTCCCCTGTGGGTCCAACCTGCCACCGCGCTGCAGAACAATACCCCCTCACTCTCTCTCCACCGCTCTGCTTTCTTGTCATTCACATTTTTTTGACTTGTTGCAAAAATGATTGTGACCTTTCCGTGTCATTCTCTGTTGTGTGGCATCAGTCGGTCAATGTTGTTGTTGTTGTCGTTTTTGGGCAGTGTGATGTTTATGATGAACTCAAAGACATCCAGAACCATCACAAGTCAGGTAGAATCAAGCACCCCAAATGCTACAACATACAAGTATTTAATTAATAAGTATGTATTTGTCATTAATAGTACTAGATGTGTTACAAAAATAAAAATATTATGTCTTGAATGAATGTGTGAGAAACAGGACAAATGCTAACTCTGGAAAAACAAAGGGACTGTAGAGTGATTGTTAGGTATTGGATAATACTCTTAAGATTAAATTGAAACTTGTATTGATGTATTTTTGTGTCTGGGGCCCCTTCTATACTATAGGTAAGGTAGCTTCTGGGTATTTCCCTTTGCCAAGACTCATACAAGTAAATGTAGGATCTGTTTTCAAATAAAAAAGGACTAACTCATGGTTAAAATAGAATAAATCATGGTTAAAATAGTATAAAACAATGCCTTGCTTTGACTTAAAAGACACATAAATAAGACAACTACTAAGACAAAATTAAATCGCTTTTCCAGATATTTAAGATTCAATATGAGCGTACAGAGCAATGCATTTTCTGTAATTACGTTTTTTAAAAACAAAATAAATAAAGGACCAGATAAGGTCTGTCAGTGAAATTAAAAAGAGAATATATTTAGTGTAGTTAAGGTGAACCCACTCAAGAGCTGACAAACAAACAATTAATTCTTTGTCAGCTCTTGAGTGGGTTCATCTTAACTACACTAAATATATTCTCTTTTTAGTTGTACTCGTGACCTCTTGGTGATCTCTGTATGTATCTAAGTACATGTCCTAACAGTCATAAATGATTACAGTGAGCTCATGCCTGTCCAGAGTTCACATGTATTTACAATGGGCGAGGGTTCAACCCTGGCCCTACTGACAGTCCCCGAATAACCACACAGGACCTGGTCCACAAAAAGGGCTTTAACTAGCTACTCTGTCAGAGCACAGCTGTGCAATAATCTGACAGATTTTTTCCACTGGTCTAATCTCCTGTAGACAGAGACTCGGCTCCCACTGACAGTTTATCTAGTGTCATCCAGTCACCAGCCCTTTGCAATGTGATATGTTGCTCACTCAGTAAGCTGCATTGTTTCAGTCCAGCCTCTCTTTGAAGAACTAGTCTTTGTATAAGATAAACATAGATCACTTTTAGTCTGTACTTAAGTGTCAATTAAAGATAAAATTAAATTAGACAGTAGAGATAAAAATGCACTGGCAGAGGATGGAATAGGAGGAAGATAATCCTGCTGTTTATGGATGACTGGGTGTAAGGGCAGATTTATAGTTAAAGTTGTAGAGTTAAATTTAAGTATGCTCTGTGGATGCCTTAATGGAAATATGACCAGACATAAACATGTTTGTTAGATCCTCATAGGGCCAGTGATAGGTGACTGACGGAACATTTTAGAAAGCTACAGCTATGACTTAGATAAAAAAAAAATGCCATGCTCTATGTACATGTTGCACAGAGGCTCTAAAGAACAGTGAATCTCGCTCAGTGTTGTCAGATTTAATTAGAGTGAAACATGCAATTACATGTCATGATCTACAGTTACTTTGAACCTTTTCTGACAGGAGCTCAAACATCAGTGGCATTTGGTCAAAAGGCAATGAGGAATTTTTCACAGAAGTTGTAAAAAGGAATTAGATTTGTCCAACAAAAGGAGCAATTACAAATACAGCAGACTGTACCAACACCATCACAAAAAAGCATATTACATTATGTTATAACTGTAAAATAAAACACCAAATACCCTTTTTGATAAAAGTAATTCGATGCAGTTTCTTCAAGTAAAATAATACGTTCATGTGACCTTGAGGTCGGGAAATTTGGGTCCTCAAAGATTCTTAGGGGGTCCACAGGGGTTCTTACAAAAAAGGTCTCAACTAGATTATGATAATTTTAATGAATTTATCAGGGAGGAGAATGATGTGAGGATTGCAAACGTATCCACAGATAAAATAGGGGTCACTGGGAGAAAAAAGGTTGGGAATCACTGCCATAAACTATATGAGTGGCTCACCTGTGATAGGGCTCTCTTCTGTACTTCTTCATTGCCAGTCCGTCCATGTTGGCGGGCAGGTCCGCAAAGTTCTGTAGCCGGTCGCTCCATGAAGTCGTCATTCTTTAAAAATTGTCTGGTGAGAAACCAAACAAAGAAATTAATAACTCACTGCATCTGCATGTGTTTATAGCATGAGGAATGTGATTTGCCCTGTGTTTTTTTTTTTATTGCATGTTTTATACACTAGCCCGTGTAACAATTAACTGTTGCACCATGGAGCTGTTATTGCACGTTGACGTTATAAATAAAAATAGGATATGTATGTGCACATTATATTTCTTGAGTAAGACATTTTTTCTGTTTTCTGTGAATTCTTTTGAATAGACTTTGTTTTGCAATAGTCAAAGTTGACCCTGTCCTCCAGCTGACTATCATTCTCCGCTGTCACTGGAGAGGCTGGGCAACAGGAAGGAAAGGCAGAGGTCAGCTTTCTTGTTCTTATGCCAGCACAAATGCAAATGAGATTAGGTTAGCAAAGAAGCAAAGAAATGTCAGTGGGACCACGAAGTGCACACTGACATTGTCATAGATGCAAAGTTTGCCATTAACAACTTATTAATGACGCATTAATAACCCTAACTTTTTTTTTTTTTTTTTTTTTTTTTTTTTTTTTTTACATAATTTGACCCATAGCTAAAATTGATCCAAATGGGTCTGCAGGTAGCTGTGCAAGGAGACATCAAAACAACTCTGGCTTTGTCCGCTGCTGCTTTGTGAGTGACAGTTACACAAGACAGCAACTTTGCAGCGGTGCGGTCGACACAGCTGGTTTTACGGGTATTTTACCTTTTTACGCACAGTTGGTTTCAATAATATACAGTCTTTTTTGTTTGGGGATTCGCTTCGCTTACGATAATGCGAAATGCATACACTATAGCACCTCAGACCAGAGGAAAAGCCCTCTAGCATTTATTGTTCGGAGAAGGTCCCGTTCTGTTGATCTAAATCACGTTAACACTTGCTTGGACAACGTTCCTTGCTTCGCCTACCTGATTGACAATGACAGCAACCAAGGAGCAAATACACACTGCTCGATTAATAACGTAGCAAAGGCTTGAGGGAAAACAAAAGCCCCAAATCGTAGACGTATATCCTGAATGCATTACAGTACTCACCTCGTAGTTCCTGATTAAAAGCACTGCACCGTCTGTCAGTTTGAGCATGCGCCGTGAGTCGTGTAAAAGTCACAGAAATGCGTGAGTGGAGATATTTTTACAGTGAGCTGCAAATGTAATGGTGAGTAAAGTCAGGCAGCAGATGAGTGGCGTCCCTGCTCTCTCAGACCTCCGCTGCCCCTCTCCCTCTCTTGTCTCACCAGTTGTTTTGAGACATTCAGGGGGCGGGACTCCTGTAAGTCACCAAAGGGGTGGGGCCTGGTTGCATTCGTGGCATGATCACATGGTACTGCATCAGTTATCAGCTGATCACATCATGGTACAGAGAGGATGGCGCCATCGTCTCATTCTAAAAAAGTTATTCATTCACTCAGTTTCTCAGGGTTATTGCACCAAAGAGAAAGTAATGCACTCACTGTGTGGACAATGAGTGGATTGTGCTAATATATATATGTGGATTGTGCTGATACACAATCCGCATATATATATACATACATACATACATATATATATATATATATATATATATATATATATATATATATATATATATATGGCGTTAAAACTGTTTTTTGCGTTATCTCGTTAATAGCGCGATATTAACGAAATAACGAACAAAAATATGTGTGTGTGTGTGTGTATCCATCCATTTTCTGGGGGCACCATCTAAGCAGGGACTCCCGACTTCCTTCACCCCGGACACTTCCTCCAGCTCCTCTGGGGGGACCCCAAGGCGTTCCCAGGCCAGCCGAGAGACGTAGTCCCTCCAGCGTGTCCTGGGTCTTCCCCGGAGCCTCCTCCCAGTGGGACATGGCCGGAACACCTCCCGAGGCATCCAGGAGGCATCCGGAACAGATGCCTTTTGGCTCAGCTCCCTCTTCACCACAACGGTCCAATACAGCGACCACATCACTGCCGACGCTGCACCGATCCGCCTGTCAGTCTCACGCTACATCCTCCCCTCACTTGTGAACAAGACCCCGAGATACTTGAACTCCTCCACTTCAGGCAGGGACTCTCCACCCACCCGGAGAGGGTAAGCCACCTTTTTCCAGTCAAGAACCATGGCCTTGGATTTGGAGGAGCTGATCCTCATCCCAGCTGCTTCACACTCGGCTGCAAACCGCCCGAGTGCACATTGGAGGTCCTGGTCTGATGAAGCCATCAGCAAACAACAGAGATGAGACCCTGTGGTTCCCAAACCGGATCCCCTCCGGCCACCAAGAAATTCTGTCCATAAATACAATGAACAGAACCGGTGACAAAGGGCAGAGTCCAACATGCACCGGAAACAGGTCTGACTTGCTGCCAGCAATGTGAACACAGCTCCTGCTCCGGTCATACAGGGACTGGACAGCCCTTAACAAAGAGCCCTGGACCCCATACTCCCAGAGCACTCCCCACAGGACCCCACGAGGGACAGGGTCGAATGCCTTCTCCAGATCCATAAAGCACATGTGGACTGGTTTGGAAACTCCCATGAATCCTCGAGCACCTGATGGAGAGTATAGAGCTGGTCCAGTGTTCCGCGGCTGGGACAAAAACCACACTGCTCCTCCTGAATCTGAGGTTCGACTACTGGTCAGAGTCTCCTCTCCAGTACCCTGGAATAGACCTTACTGGGGAGGCTGAGGAGTATGATTCCCCTGTAGTTGGAACACACCCTCCAGTCTCCCTTCTTAAACAGAGGGACCACCACCCCGGTCTGCCAGTCCAGAGGTACTGTCTCCTACCGTCACGTACTGTTGGAGAGACTTGTCAGCCAAAACAGCCCCACAACATCCAGAGACTTAAGATACTCAGGACGGATCTCATCCACCCCCATAGCCCTGCCACTGAGGAGCTTGCTAACCACCTCAGTGAATTCAGCCAGGGTGATGGACGAGTCCGCCTCCGAGTGCCCAGCCTCTGCTTCCTCCTCAGAAGACGTGACGGTGGGATTGAGGAGATCCTCAGACTATTCCTTCCACCATCTGACAACATCCCAAGTCGAGGTCAACAGCTCTCCACCCGCACTGTAAACAGTGTTGGTGAACACTGCTTCCCCCTCCTGAGTGGGGATTTGCCAGAATTTCTTTGCCAGAATTTCTTACTTCTCTTCCATGGCCTCTCTGAACTCCTCCTGAGTTTTTGCCTCTGCGACCACCCAGGCTGCAGCACGCTTGGCCCTCTGGTACCTGTCATCTGCATCATGAGTCCCGCGAGCCAACAAGGCCCGATAGGACTCCTTCTTCAGCCTGACGGCATCCCACGTCACTCCTTCGGGCTGTGCTCGGCCAGGCCCCATGGGGGAAGGCCCTGCCACCAGACGCTCACCGTTGAGCACCCACCCCAGGCCTAGCTCCAGGGTGGGGCCGGGATCATTCAGGCGTGGTGGCCCTCATTCATGGAGGGCCACCACGTTAAGGTGGCGGATCAAGGAGAGGCCACCTATATATGTTTTTACATAACCCATTAAAGCCATATTTGCAACAATCTGTATGAAGCTAGACCTACTTTTCTCTTATTTTCTCTTAAACTACTTTCCTGTGATTTCAGAGAAGCCACCAAGATCCAAAATGGTTTGCAATTATTTATTTTATATTACTCACTAGATTAGCCTGGTGTTATGTTCTATAGTGATAGGTCCCAAAGCACCCACCCTAAATCAGTAAAATTTAATTTATTTGTACAATAATCATCTGTGCAGGATTTTCTTAAATAGACTAAAACAAAAATATGTAGTTGTAGTTAATTTTGTTAATAGTAAAGCAGTAGTAAAGGAGTTTTGTGTTATAGGCCTACACCAGTGTAGTGTACACACTACACACCTACAAACTCACTGATTTACTCTGGTATTTTTCGGAAGTGTAAGTGTTTTTATTTATTTATTTATTTATTTATTTATTTATTTATTTATTTATTTATTTATTTATTATTAAGTATAGGCTAGTATTAGAAACATGTTTTAGAATCACTCATAAACAAGCAGTGAAAATGCTGATGTGAAGACTGTGCTTGGCCAACAGGGGGCAGCAAAGTCTCAAGTCATAAATATGTTAGTACTACAACTATGTAGGAGTTTAAATAAGCATCAAAAAGGTGTGAGTTTCTTTTGGAGAAGTAGTAGATCATTTATATCGGAAGAATCGGTCATACATTTAATCTTAACCTAAACTATAAAGAATGTATAATTACAATACAGCATTTAGGTACAATCTGAGAGGGAAGACTGACAGACCAAAGAAAGAAACCCCTAAAACAAAACACTTAAAATAGGATGTTTCACAGAGAAAGCCACATCGATATCAAAAGTCAAGGATCTTATTAGATGGGTTTTGCACAGATCGCTATGGACATTTTCCCAAACAAAAAGCTGAGTCAGCACAGAAGTGCAACTGCATTACGATTATTAATGCTACTCAATTTGACACATTGACAGATATTAGAGTTAAAACACGGTTAAGGGTTGTCTAAGTGACATGACGCACGCGGCCTAAGGGCGTAGGGGTATTAATTAGTGATTCGCTGGTCCTATATATAAGGGGGCGCGCCCACTGCTCTGCTCCAGACGAGCCAAGATGAGTTACGGATCTGATTCGTTTTCCGCCTCTTCCTACCGAAGGATTTTCGGGGAATCTCCCCGTTATTCTTCCTCCCCGGCACGTACTACGATGACTTCGCGCGGGGCTTACCGGTCCACCTCTTTGTCCCGGAGCAGCGCCTCATCAATGGGCTCCTACAATAGAAAGTCTGGAGGTCGCTCATTTTCTTCTATGCCTCTGGAGAGCTTCGACCTGAATCAGAGTAGCATCCTTAACAATGAGTTTAAAATTGTCCGCACTAATGAGAAGGAGCAGATGCAAGGTCTAAATGACCGTTTTGCGATGTTTATTGAAAAAGTGCGCAACTTGGAGCAGCAGAACAAAGTCTTGGAGACGGAGCTGGTTGCGCTGCGCCAGAGGCAGAGTGAGCCGTCCCGCCTGGCTGAGCTGTACCAACAGGAGATCCGCGAGTTGCGCTCCCAAATTGAGGAACTCAACGGAGAGAAATCCCAGCTTCTGATCGACAGAGACAACGTTGAGGACGATCTCCAGAAGGTCCGAGTCAAGTACGAAGAAGAGTTCCGTGCGCGTGAGGACGCAGAGGCTGCGCTCAAGGCTTTTAAGAAAGATGTGGACGATGCCACCATGGTGCGTCTGGACCTGGAGAAGAAGGTCGAGTCCTTGCTGGACGAAATTAACTTCCTCCGAAAGGTGCACGAGGAGGAGGTGGCCGAGCTGACCGATATGATCCAGGCTGCGCAGGTCTCTGTAGAGATGGAGGTGGCCAAACCAGACCTGACCTCCGCCCTTAAGGAAATCCGCGGCCAGTACGAGTCCATGGCCTCCAAGAACCTGCAGTCTGCGGAAGAGTGGTACAAGTCCAAGTTTGCAGACCTGTCTGAGCAGGCCAACCGCAGCAACGAGGCGATCCGCGCAAGCAGGGAAGAAGTTAACGAGTTCCGCAGGCAGCTGCAGTCCAGGACCATCGAGATTGAGGGTCTGAGGGGTACCAACGAGTCTCTAGAGAAGCAGCTTCGTGAGATGGAGGACAGGCATGCGATGGAAATCGCAGGATATCAGGTAAAAACCTGCTAAGAAGTGCTAAAGAAGCGGGCGCTGTCCATGGTGCTGAATCCTTCACTCCGGGGACAAAGGCACCTGAGGCTGACAACGCCCACTCTTTGTTTATATTTATCATGTTTTTGCCGCCACAGACAGACTACATTACTATAGCTATAAAATAATCTGTTTGAGCACTGTTAATCTTATACAAATAAAACTACTTAGGAGAACATAATTTTCTGATTGCTGTGGGTTGATGGCAATTGTAAATCTCTTGACGTTGATTACAATCATGTTTTGTCATGTTAATTAGGAGAACATGGCAGAGCTTGAGAATGAGTTGAGGACCACTAAGACTGAGATGGCTCGTCATCTGAGGGAATACCAGGAGTTGCTGAATGTTAAGATGGCACTGGATATTGAAATTGCAGCATACAGGTATGTTTCATTACTAAAATATAAATAGAGTAATAAATAGACAGGACATTTTTGAGATACTATCTTATTTATGTGTATAGGAAGCTGCTTGAGGGAGAGGAGACCCGCATTGGGACAGGGATCACCTACTCCACCCCTTCCATTACCAGCGGAGGAATGCAGAGCTATGGATACACATCCCAAATGTACTCCAGCTCCAGTAAAGTAGTCAAGAAAGAGACCAAGAATGAGGAACCACCCCAGAAGAACGCAGCCAAGGTGTCCCATGTTTATGAGGAGACCATTGTCACCACTAAGAAGACAGAGAAGCAGCCAGAAGCCAGCACTACCCCTACCACCCAGAAAAACTAAAGAGCATAATGTAGTAGTTAAACCTCTGTACCTGGAGCCTCTTCACTAAACACTGGGGAGTTTTGACAGATTGTGTGAAGTGTTAGATGTGGAGTGGTGTGTAAGTGTAAGCTTCCCCCTTTTCCCAACTATCCCACACACACTTTTCCCAAACAGGAAACAGTAATTTACAACAATAACATCATATAACTCAATACTCATTGCTCGTTTCATGTTTACCACCTGCAATTTTATCGAAACACAATGGGTTGTGACTCATTGACCAGCACAAGCAGGGAGTGAAGCTGATTTGGTTGATAATATGCACATATACTTGATCTAAGAAGCACAGAGTGTAAAATGTTAAGCAACAAAGTGTTAGAAATCTCCTATTCCAAGACACACTACAACAAAACATGTTATAATGCAAAAATGGGACAATAGATTACTCCAAATTATGAAATTATACCACACATTACACAGGATTATATAAACCCACATCTATATTCTAAACATTCTACTTTCACAGTATAAAATAATGACTCAACTCAATTTCAGAACTTTCTATAGAAAAGCAACAATGCATGGTGTATGTAGATGCATGTAGTCCACCATCTCATCCATTCAATATAAAATGATGCCATGTCATCCTTTACCACATTAAAATACTACATTACAACAGGTCCAAATGGCCTTCATGGTGCTTCTACAGAGCCAGTAAAGGATGTGCTTCATTATCACACTAAAGAAGAAATCTGTTAACAGCAAATTAAGAGCGCTATTTAGATAAGAGTTAAGTTGCATGACATGAAATCATAAAACCAAGTTCAAATTAAAAAACTACAAATGTTCACCTGCTCGACCTTAATACAAAACAGTGAAACCTCTAAACAAAGGTCATAACTGAATAATGCCTGTTTTTGTGTGATCTCACCTCTAGAAATACTGCTTGAGCACCGCTGTTTTCACAGAACTCTACTCTATTGCTGCTCCACAGTTCTCCAATTCAAACCACTGACTGTATACATGGCAGATTCCCTATTTGTGATCTAGTCCTCTGTGATGGTAATAGTGAGTAGCTTTAAACAGTGGCCTAGGGTTAGAAAGCTTGAACACAAGTATACGAATGTAACCTAATGTTGGATGGATGGATGGGTAGTCACTAGTCTATTTCTTTTTCATGAATGACTTGAAAAATCACTACCGCAGCACTGCCAAGATATAAGTACACATACTACACTTAGACGGGTTTGCAGTTCACAGATATTGAGCAAATTATTGTGAGTAGCCATGCATTAAATAATCTAGGGAGTGAAATGCCTTATAACACCAGCAGCTTCTTTCACACCATTCGTGAAGTGTGTATTATTTTGTTCATCTTTGAGTTTTGTGCTTGCGATTGCTGCCGTGATGACAAAAGCTTATAGGAGTTGAATGTAGGATGTCATGCTTTTAACATTACTGTACTTGCTATTACTACACACCATCAATAAAGATTTGTCTTGACTGAGAATGATCACTGTGAAATGTATTTGTTTGTCAACCATGCATGAATAATAGTGAGGAGGTTTGGTCAAACTTCAGATAAATACAACTTTTCTGAAAGACCATCAGGATGCAGTCTATATTTCAATAAGCAAACCTCAGTGAATATGGTATAGACACCCCTACTTTATAGTTTTCAACTTCAAGACTTTATTAGGTCCCCGGGGGGCAATTGTTTCGCAGTCAGTGATAACAAAAAATCCATACAACCTCACAGTTCATGACAATAGGCAAAAACATAAGGAGAAAAAAACACATGGTAAAAAGACAATTTAAGTAAAACGTGAAATAAATTAAGTAAGAGATGGGATAATATGGGGCAGCACAATGGCATTCTCTTTATAGTTCATTTACTACATTTGCTACATTCACGTGCATCACTTCCAAGTTCATATAAGAGGGTTTCAGTGATGGTCATCTGGACACTGTTTTGGCGTCCATTCAGAAGCCATTTTCAATTTAAAAAAAAAGATGACTACTATTGAAACCGTCTTCAAGCTCATAGTACATTACTGTAGGTAGAGTTACAGTGTTTTTTCTGTATTGGCTGATATGAACTTGAAGCATTACAGGCTCAGACAATGTCACCTTGAACTATTTATTACAGTATTTCTTTACCACAGATACATGATGGATCTGCAGAGCACTGACCCCCCTGACCTCTCACAGCCTCAACCCGAGAGACATAAACCTTGGTTCAGGCGGAGGGATGTGATTATCACGTCTCTCCTGGACCACCACCAGTGAGTGCCACATCGTCCCAGCGTCTGCACTTGTGTGGAGCGGGTCGCAGTTCTTCAAAAATGAATGTCTCTGCAATGCTGCTGCTGTGTACAAGGTGTGGTTAGAGCCTTGGAGTAGAAAATATATTGGGCTAAACATGCACTCTTACTATATGTCTGTAATCATATGATGCAGGTGGGGTAATAGTGAACATTTATGTGTAAAAGAAATATGAATATCAAGCCTTTTTATGTTGTCTTTATTTAGTTTTTATTTCTACCTTTTAGTCAGTGTTTGATACCCTGAGTGTGGGATGATCAAAATTTGTAATAGTTGACTAATTCTTTTATTAAGTATTTATATGTGACAACTGCAGAATAGAGATTTATGGAGTAAGTTATCTAAAGATTTAGGAGTGAATAATACCAGTTAAAAGTTCCTCTCACTCAGCTTTTTTATTGTCTTTAAGTATACTACTTTCTACATTTTATATACACGCAGAAGACATCACACATACAAAGCAAGATATATGGAATTATGCAGAAATGAAGTATATATTTTCTTAAATTTTACGTTCAAATGCTCAAAGTAGTCACCCTTTGATTTGTTGACAGAACTGCAAACCCTTGGCCTTCTCTCAATGATCTTTAAGATAAAGTCTTTCCACTTCACATGTGCGCTGTGTCAGGGTCAAGGGATGCCACGAGTGCAAAGCAGTGATCAAAGTGAAAGGTGGCTATTTTTAAAAAATCTGAAACAATTAAGCTTCGAGTTATTGTGAGTTCATCTTTTTGCTTACTACATTTTGTATGTGTTGTTTCATAGAGTTTTGATGCCTTCTGTGAGAATCTATAATGTAAATAATTATGGAAATAAAGAAGAAACATACATGAAAAAGTGTGTCCAAGCATCTAACTGGAAGTGTAAGTTTAAGACTTTTTACATACAAATGCACTCCTTTTTGTGTGTGCAGTTTAGGTCAAATACATAGTAGACTTTTTTCCTCACGCACAAGAAACAAATCAGTTTATTTCTGAATTAAAACTAATATCTTCAGTTTCATTTCAAATCTGCACATTTTCTGATTGTTGCAGCAGGCAGTTAGTGTGGAGCTGGTTTATGCTCTTGGTGCGACCGTGTGTGAGGAGCTGTGATGGAGCTGGAGATGAGAGCCGTGTGGAGGAGAGGGCTGTAAATCTCACCCATTTGTCAAGATCTGGGGATGCTAGACTCTTCCTGGTAGGATTTATGAAAAAAATGGTCTAAGAACGAGACACAAAGAGCAGGATGGAACTTATGAAAACACACACAAAGGTACACAAAGGTAATATAAGGCTATATTACCAATCTGTATTGGTAATATAGCCTTATATTACCGATACAGATTATTCAGGAGACTTGATTTGATAGAGCAAGTGGTTTGTCTAAAGTTTTCAAACAAGACACATCATAAAGGTGCACTATGTAACTTTTTTTTTTTTTGCTAAAGCCTCGAAAAACATTTTTACTCCACCAATCCACCAATCTGACCTGTAAATTGGCTTGGTGTTGTTACCTGCTTCTCTCTATACTCTGGAACAGTTCATGCAAAGCAATAACATTTCCAAGGTTACATAGGAATTGTTACAAACTGTTGTGTTGCCCTGTCTCTTAAAGGGCCTCTAATACACTATTTTCTGATGTATGTTATAAGTTCCTCATCGCAAACATACCCGGTGTTGTGTTTTGTTTCACTTACACATGTTTAACACACAAATCCTGCATTTTTAAACTGAGTTCTTCTCTCAACAGAAAAAAAAAAAAACCCTTGTGATGTCATGCTGTTATAGAAAGTGCTTCATTGTGTTTTTAAGATCCACATCTTCACTAGAATCATTTGGTTAACTTCAGCCCTGGAATTGCCAAACTCTACTGAACTAAAGGTAAAAGGTTCCTGTTAACTTGAAAAATGCAGCTTCATGAGATCATAAGGTGGAACAGAGCATTTTGAGCTTTGGAGATGTAGACACATAATAATAAAGAGTTACTCAAACATGTGTGAATGAAACCAAACAGAACTCCAAGTATGTTTTTGATGAGGTAACTGCCTTATAACACGGCTAAAAGCTCCCAAGAATCAATTTCATGCAATACAGGACATTTAATGCATTCATGACAAAAAATGAATAAATCAAGAAAATGTCATTATAAATTTCATCTTACTTTTTCACATTTTTACAGTGATTGGTGGATGTATGTGTTGATCTTTGTACTTGTAATTAAAGTGTTAAATCTGCTTCTGCCGTGGATTCAGTTGCTAGCATCCTGAGGAGCTGCAAACACCTTGGGAAATGATCACTTTCAAAGCCTCACATTTCATTCAGCCTGAGCTCTCTCCAGTAAAATACAGAGCACAGTAATAAGAAGACAACTGTGAGAGGAAATTAAACATATCTTTTATTTAGACAGCCAAATTAAACTGGTCTTCGACTGTTGCGTTGCATGACTCAAAGTGCTGAATCATTTGGAGGTAGGCCCTGACGATGACGTAGTGCTCCTTCCAACATGACTATTTTTGTGTCTGTGCTAAAATTAACCTCAAGACAAGACAAGGCAGCCACACCAGACCAGACAGGAAGAAAAGACAGAAGACTTCAGAAAAACCATTACTCCCTATTACCTGATCATAGATATATTTATTTATCATTAATCTGCTTTTAATTAAGGAGGGTATCAGCTTCAATTAACAGTACATTACATTGCAGCGATTCTACTTTTATGATCGATAGGATCATTAAAGGTGCACTGTGCAACTTTTCTGGTGGAGGGTCCACTTCTTACTTGTCTCCAGGGGGATGTTACTGCTTTGCCTGAAATGTTCCATGGTATGACATTAAACATATCCAGCTGGCATTTGTTCATTATGGGTGTTTCTATTTCTATAAGGAATATAAAATTATTCCTTCTGCGAATATAGGGGGGACTCTCCACAGATCTGACTTGTAATAGCATAGTGCTGTAACCTGCTTGTCTCCCTTATGATAAATAGGTTTAATTTATACAGTGAAACATTCTAGACAAAGAAATAACATTTCCATGGAGACAAGCAGGCAGACTAGAAATGTTACGCAGACTTTGGTTGTCAAAATGTGCAAATACAAAACCAGGTAGCCTACTCATTTGAACAAATATACTAAAACAATAAAATAAATAGGACAAACTTGGACTTTTCTGGATAGTTTTGAGATGATTATGGACTAGAAAGCTTGTGATTGAATGTCTTAAAGCAACAATTATTGACAAAATCCGCCAGTTTACTAGCTGCAAACATCCACTGAGAAAAATTGTCCAAAAAAGGAGTGTTTTTATTATCCATAAGGTTTCAGAATCAATATCTCATCTCAAGCCTTTTCTGTTTTAAAATCGAGTTTGAAATAGTAGTATTGTGACAGCACTTTTATAGTCTTGAAGGACCCATATTACACCATTTCTGATCTATGTTATAATATTGTTTCCTCATCAAAAAACATACTTGGACTTGTGTTTTTTTCCATATGCCTACATGTTTAACACACAACTTCAGGTATGTTTTTGAGAAGGTAGCAGCATCGTAACATGTCTAAAAGATCACAAGAGTCAGTTTTGCATAATATAGGACCTTTAATGCTTACATTATTTAGAAGAGTATCTCCACAGTTCAGAGTCTGTCTTGATTTTAAACTCTTGTTCTTTTGGGACTCATTATTTTGGAAGAGGCCACACAGGAGCTCCACAACAACACAATTACAACCAGCACAGGGCTTTCCATGGTAACCTTTAGAGATGAGAGGATTTTACAGAGGGATGACCTTACAAAATTGATCTGAAATATACTTTTTATCAGCCATTCATAAGTTCACAGATTTTGTATGGTTCCATGTTGTGTTTTAAATGTTTGTGATTTTAAAGGTTCTATATTACGTGAAATCGACTCATGTGAGCTTTAATCCATGTTAGAATGTTGTTACCTCCTCAAAAACATACCTGGAGTTTTGTTTTGTTTCATTTACACATGTTCGGGTAAGCATTTATTAATACTCTGGCTAGATCTCCAAAGCTCAAAATGTTCTGTTCCACCTTGTGATCTCATGAAGTGGTAATTTTTCTCAGCCTAAATATGTAGGGTTTGCGTGTTAAACATGCGTGAATAAAACAAAATGCAACTTCAGGTATGTTTTTGATGAGGGAACAACATTATAACATAGATCAAAAAATGGTGTAATATGGAGCCTGTAATGGAGAAATGTGTTCATAGAAAGTGAAATTAAAGTGATAGTGATATTAAAAGCCCTTGATAAATCTGATTTGGTAACAATTACAATTACAATCAATTTTATTAGACCATTATCACCAGTTTTTAAACGAATAATTCCTTCAAAATGTTTAACTATTTGTGTATTTTCCCACATTTATTCACAGGACACTTTTATAATAGTATGGGTTTGGTATAGTGCTACCTCAGGGGAAGTTTGTAACTTTTATTGAATAACTGGAAAATAACACACTGAATTTAGGTTTTAATTAACCCACGAACTAATTGTAATCGCCACAAATGAAACTATGAAGACTTGAAATTATATTGAATAATCATGAGCTGAACCACTTTCCTTATATTCTTATGTGTGAAGCAGCTGGCTAATCTTCAGCAGTACAACAAAGCTTTCACTTAAAGGTGCACTGTGTAACTTTTTGATTTGGGCCGTCACCTGCTTGTTTTTATGGATATGGCATTGCACTGCCTGGAATGTTCCACAGTATGACATTAAACATCTCTGCTTTACATTTATTAAATTACAGATGGTTTTATAGCTCAAAAATACCATAAAAAACAGGTATTCTGTTTGTGAGCGACAGTTGGCGGGGTTGCCTCTCCACAGATCTAACCTGTAACTTGGTCTGGTTTGGTCTCCTTGAAAATAAAAAGGTTTAATCAATGCCATACTGTGAAACATTCCAGACAAAGCAATAACCACTCCATGGAGACAAAGATACACACTTGTAACTCAGCATTTCAGAAAAAAAAAAAGAAATCAAATCAATAAAGGGAAATAAAGATAATGTATTGATCATAACACAGGGATGCACCCACTGTTGCAACAAAGTGTCAAACAGAATACAGAATTAGATGCTTTTTATTTATAATGAACTCTTTTTCCTGAGTAACTTCTTCAATAACTCAGATTCTGCCTGTAGCTCTTTCTTTTAAAAGATCACATGAAATATTAGCTTCAGTCAGGAGCATATTATAGGACCTCCTTTTTGTTCTCTAGTGATAAAATATTTAAATGAATTCGTCACAAGCCTCCCTGGAGTCTGCACAGATTGAGCCTATAGCAGCGCGATTTCCAAATATATTTCTCAATTATAAACCTATGAAATGGATGTATTATTAGCTCCCATTGACTATAATTAGTGTAGGGCATATTGACTGATAATTTCCTGAACAGGTGTGAAGTAAGGGAAGGTCAAAGCTAGACGATTAATCTTGAGGCTCTGAGGACCACAATAAAGCATCTTACAAACTAGATGTGTTAATTAGCGTTGCAGAATACAGTAAATGCTTTTACATACACAATACAATATTCGGGAAAGGCTTAAGAAGATCAGCAGTGCGTTCCCAAACCTCAAATAAAGATTATGTTTTTGTATAAGGAAACACATTTGATCAAAACCCCAGTGACCACATGTTATGTCCAGTATTTTTTCATCCAAAATATTGTTGCCAGATGTCATAATATTAATCATAATCATAATCATAATATTGTACTTTTTAATTTAATTTAATTTAATTTTCTGTATGTTACAATAGGACTATAATTAATTTGGGAAATATTACTGAACCTTCTTACCTACATGGTAAATTCGTAGCGTTCATGTGAATTTTATTGTCTCTCAGGTGCCTCTTTAGGAAAATCCCAGTATTAAATTGTGGTTCTTTAGTATGGTGTGAGGGGAAAGTGGGGAGTTCAACTGGCCATGAAATAGCTGTGGCTGAGAGCTTTGTGTTAGTGAAGGGGGAGGAGATCTGGGGGCTGACCGTTAGTTCAAGGCTGACATTGCTAAATTAGTGAGTGGATATCGTAATATAGTGTGCCTAGATTTGTTATCTTGATTGTGTCTTGATTTTAAATGTCATGTTTAGAAAGATGGTTCATTGGATTCAAGTATCTTAAGAAGAAGCTTTATAGTTTTATAGTGGAAAAATGAAAAGCAACATTAAAAACCCCTGATTTCTCTTTGTTATAAATCTTATAATTCCTTCTGTTGTTTAGCTTTCTGTCTATTTGAAATAAAGGAGTAAAATACAGCTACTTTTATCCTGTACTGTAAAAGCTTGTTTCCTAACTCCAGTCCCACGATGCATTTGTGCACCAGTGAACTATAACCTCCTTCGAAGCTACTCTCTTTGTTTTTCCCATCCTGAGAAGCCCATTTAAACCACTGGACTGACGGCATCCTTTGAGTTGTCCAGTTTGCTGTCAGGGTGTAAGGGCTGCAAAAAGGGGGGAGTGGTGGGCCTTGCACCACCCCCACTGCGCGCTGCATGCAGTCAGGCCACGAGAATAAGGATTACCTGTCTCTAGAGGCGGCCATATTGACACAACCCTCACATCCTGCAACCTATATAGTCTTCAAACAGTGAGTGAGCAGAGAGGGAGAAGGGTGGGAGGCAAAAGGCCCACCACAGTCTGTCCATGTATGGGCCATTCTAATATTATTGGAGGAAGGTGCTGGTGTGGTGATCCAGTGTTGCAGGCATTGATTCTCACTTTACTATAGTCATGAGTGAAGATAGATTTCAGCGCTTACAGTGACACAGTGAAGTCTGGAGCAATTTGCGGCAGCATCATCAATAATCCCTTTATTGCTTTGCTGTTGTTTCAGTGTCTCCACTGTTTTAGTTCCCTTCTGAGGAAAGGTTATATACTAATAATTGTGAACATCTACAACAAAAAACTGTGAATTTGTACACTATGTATTTTATAGAGCAGAAACATTCTAATTTTGTCCAGAAAAAAGTATGCTTTTACCCATAATGTTAGTTTGATGGTTACATAATTTGTCTGTTTGAAGAGTATAGTATAGTAAGCATAATATTGCAGGTAGAAATAGAACATTGCTAATTGTTGCTCAAATTACTACAAACATCTCTGTGTTTTGTTTGCAGAACAATTCTATTTTGGTGCTTCTTGTTTACATTTACAAAATAAAACAATATAAAAACGTACTCCATCACTGTCACTGTTTGTATGAAGGAGGGAGCTACATGCTTTATTGCTTTATATTGCTGCTTGTTACCTTCAGCCAGTGAAGGTGACGGTGTCTTTGTCATGTGGGTGGGCGATGGGTCAGCACCTTTCTTTCTACTGCTTTTTTAAACAGTAATTTTCAACCAGCAGAAATCATATCATGAATAGTAATAGTCTTCAACAGAGCTTCTCCTCAAAGTGAGTAGTTATAGGTGAGTGCAGGATAATAATAAGAATTAACTCATGATGTTGGAGCAGTTATAGACAGCTTTATGACACAATGATTTCCCAAGACTGCCACTAGAAGAAATGAGATAACAAAGTAATAGTCCTCGAATGTAAGGTGGAGTATTATAAGAACAAATTACACATAAAGTCAGTCTGCCTAGTGAAATGTCATGATCTATCAAAAAAGCACCCATTAGGGACCTTTAGAAATCTCACTATGAATTTCAGTCACGAGGGTACAGGGTGATAAAGAAAACATGCACTTGAGCTGAAAGGCTATTGTTCATGACCCACCTTGTGCAATGTCATTGTTTGATGGAGACTGTATACATTACATACATGAGGAGTCACTGCCCTGGAAATATTTCAATAAAATGCCTGCATAATAATAATAATAATAATAATAATAATAATAATAATAATAATAATAATAATAATAATAATAATAATAATGTGTAAATACAATTAAATGGAGTCTTCATTTTGTATTAGTTTGGCAGTTATATAGTGTGTAAAAATATTAAAGTCACAAACAGAAACTTTATTGCCAATATCTCATTTTTATTTGACAGTCCAATGCATTTTCCCCACTTCACTGTGACTGCTGCATTCTCAAATCTTTTTCCAATCTGCAGCACTGGCTCCACCCTTTTTTGCTGCACTACCACATGGCAAGAGCACTTATACTCTCAGTGCACCCCTTCACCTCCAGTTTGTGTGTAATACGTGGGTGAAAGCTCTCCCCTCATTCCTCACTCACTCACCTCCCCCCTCCAAAGTGCTGACTGGAGTTTTTCTACACCTGCTGGCGACCTGCCCCAGAGCTGATATACTTTGTCACTGTACATGCATAAACAGCCATTGATCGGTCCAAAACACACAGCATTTCATTAGCTCGCTCTAATATATTGCCAAGTGATTTTTGAAGACCGCGGCAGAGGAAACATATCACTGACTAAGCGTTAAATTATTTAGCTTGTACAGTGGAGTGGCCGCAGAAGCAGTGAAACATGTCGTCGGTTGGAGAGTGGTGGTAATTTTTGCTGTGTTGATGTGTTGATGTCTGCAGCGCTGAGCATTGAAGTAGATCTATAACACCCTACAATTAAAAAGAGACCTAAACAACAGCATGAACCTAATCAGTCATACATCAAATGGACACACATCACTGAATATTAACAACAGTTTGGACCACTATAAGTAATGGTTTAGATATAGTGAAGCTGTGCAATTAATTTGTATGGCAAATTTTTTAGAAGTAATTAAGAGAAGTGAAAGACATGCAACAAATTATTGGGTGTATTGTTTTGGTTGCAGGATTCCTTCAAATTACCACAAATTGCCATTATTAAAAGTGCTCAAATTACACATTAACAAATACTAACAATGAGCAAAATTAAAGCCTAGAATAAATTTCTCCTGTTGACTTGTTGAGTGACAACACAACAAACATCTGCCAAGTTGGAGAGGAAAGATTTGAATATTGATTTTTAAATACCCTTTTTGGCACAAGTCTTAATGTTTGTACTTAAACAAGGCAAATGGCAAAGCACCAGAGTCCAAATACACACTGCCCCTTTAAATACCATTCTAAAATTGTGCTCACGTCAGATAGAGCAAACCCTTTGTGTGTGACACGCCTGTGAGGCTGTCAACATTATGCCCACCCTGTACTGCATATATTAACTTATATGTCCTTGAATATGGTGTGTGCATTTACTTGTGGAAAATGTGAATTATAATTGTTTTATGTCACATCTGTGTGTTGCCGTGTTGTCTAATCCTCAGAGGACACTCCCATCCAGGCCACCCGCCCATCACCCTGGTGAACAAAGGGATTCAGTCATTTGTCTTAAGCAATACAAAAGACATACTATCGCATGTAAAGCTAATTTTGTACATGATCAATTTAATAAATGCTTTTCTTGAATAAAAAAGGAATTGGGAGCTCCATTTTATTGTTATTGTATTGTTGTTACTCTACACACGCACGCACACACACACACACACACACACACACACACGCACACACACACACACACACACAGCAATGACTGCCTTATTAGCCTTATTAATTCATTTTGGAGTGCTAGAGGTCCACTCCTCCTTGATAACAGTCGCCTTAAGACCGTAAGACAGATCAATACATCCTCTCATCAAATGAACAGATAACCTGCAATAGAAAGGTGTCGCTAAGGAATCTGTCAAAGCTCCTTGTCTCTGTTATAAGATGGATCTTATCAGTCAGTGTTTGTCCGGCACGTCCTATAAGGAGACTGTTAGTCAATGTGACATAGAGTGGGTGGAAGCAATGCAACACTAATATGGACATCATAGCACACTCATATGGAAAAATATGCATCAAAAAGACATAGGTATTTGTACTATCTACAGCAACAAAAAAGAAATAAATACATCTCCAAAATTTCATAATATCATGCATTCACACATTTAGTAAGCCATTATGTCTGCAGAACCCACCCTATAATTACACATTTGTGTTGCCACTGGTTACAAATTGTAATTATTGATTGACATTCTTTTGGTAGCTCAGCTGTGACCTTTGGCAAATTGGTGGCCATCCCTTTATCTTAACCTTACAGCAGCTGTCCATGTGTGCATGTGTGTGTATGTTAATTTGGGCCACAAGCCTTATGAAGGGTTGAAACATACGTGCGAATATGCTATGCTAGTTGTATGACAATTAGAACAGTAGAGCTTCTGCAGAATCATCACAATAATGCATTATATTCTAAGTATGCAGTAATGACCCCTCGCTGTGCCATGCAGCCTTATCAGTTTTGAGTGTGCCTTGCATTATTTATGGTAAATACAGAAACAGTGTTGTGCGCTATGACAAACCTGCTGGGGGTCTGAAGTCTACTTAAAAGTCAGTTAGATCTCTTCTGACAGGGAATGCGTGGGCGGCAGCATAACTAGAAGAACAGAGAAGTGACTAAAAATGACAGATTTAAATAAGATCATTGAGATAACAGACTGTTCCCTGGACATGTCTGTTAAGAAAGAGGCACCGGCTGGGATGGAGTGACAGTGTCCTATTCACTGTCACTGTATGCATATTATTTTTTTCAGAGGATACAGTAAATTTACATGATTTTTTTTACCATACAACACAGCAACAGTCTGTAAACTGCTGCTTTCTGAGAAAATCTCTGTAATTCATAAAAGTACTAATTAATTTCATTTGGAAGCAATGATATCTTTATTTAATGGAGATGTGGGGCAGGGAGCAGAGTAATCACTAATTTGCAAATATTTGTTCCGGCATAGCATTAGAAATCCAAGGTGCAACATTTGTAGATTTTCCATTCAGATGCATCTCATGAAAATACATAACTATTTTAGAAACCTGGGTTTGTGCCATATCTGAGAGTATGACATCATCATTGGAATATCAAACAGTATTGCTGGTCAAATCCTTTAACTGTTGTATTTCTTTTAATTTTAAGATCTGTTTTCTCATCACACATTAGTCCCATTAGTCTATGTATCTGAACTGCATGTCTTCTTTATGGCCGGTACGTGCGAATCCCTGTCTTGTGTTAGGTCAGTGCTGAATAATGCAGACTCCCCGTTCCCCCTTCACCAAAGTGGAGATCTCTGGTGCTACAGCCCTGCCTCCTTCACACCCATTATCTCGCTTGGGTGAGCAAGAGCAGCAGATGCATCAGGACACATGTAGAAAAAAAAACTCACAATATCCATTCCTACATTTTCCATTTGTCTCAATGTAACAAAAAGTAAAAATTGCATTCACACCTTCACACCATATTTTTGACCTAATGTCTGTTCACGCTGGTTGTGATAATCTCAGCCTTCCAGTCTTAAAACACTACTTCTTCAGATGAAAAAGATCTAACCTTTTTCGCCTTGTTACTTTTTTCCCATGAGTTGCCCCACCCATTCTCCTTCCCTCCTCTTACAAAATGTATTTTTCCTCCTATCTCCATCTTTCGTTATCTCTCAGGGCATTTTCTGTTTCTTCGGAGAGTCACACCTAATGAATTATTTACTGATGCAACTGAGTGGTGAATTTTGCAGCATTTTTCTCACAATTCAAAGCTCAAAGTCAAGCGGGCGCTGTACCTTTAAGATGTGCAGGTAACGCACACACAGACACACATGGTTTAGTGGGTTTCCCTGGAAAAACAATAATATGCTTATTGTGAAGGGGAGCCGATATTCACTGGGCTAGTTATGTCATAGCTATAAGAAGACTGTAGAATAATAGATGCATTAACATATCTATAAATTATTAAATCATTAACCCCTATTTTCCAATAGGTTTAGGGTGGCACCATTTGTATTCAATAACATAGAGTCCCAATTTCACATTTCTTAAGTAAAATTATATTTTCTGAAACTATAAATAACAAATAAGCTGATTAGTACACTGCCTTATAAAATATAGTTCATGAAAATATGCAGTTTAGTCTAATTCCAGCTCTTGACAAAGCCACATGATAAAACCACACCCTGAAATTAAGCGACAGATAGAGAGAGAGAGAGAGAGAGAGAGAGAGAGAGAGAGAGAAAATGCAATAGGCAGTGAGTTTAGGCACCAAATACTCACTGGTCTTTCATCAAATACAGGGTAATAAAAAGCACAAATATAAGACACCTGTCTTGCATATGGTTTTATATTTTGTGGTTATTTTCTTGTTTTGCACTGAAATACCTAAGAGCATTTAAAAGTATGGTGACTTGGAAAAATTCTCTAGCTTATGGAGTGATCATCACGTTGATTCTAATGAGTTTCTACTCTGATGCCAGGACCCGCAGTGTGACTGTGGCCTGTGCTGCGAAACATTTATGTCTCTGCAGGCAGTGAACCCCACCCAGATCTCTCCTCTATCAAGACTAGAAGGAGGGCTATACCAGTGTTATACAATAAATGCAATATCTCATTGTAATACTCAATTGACACCAGGACTGTGCAATTAATAAAACTTTAATAATGATTTTGTCATTTAATTGTCAATGATATGGGTCTTTTTAATCGAGAGATCTACTGCCAGTCCTCTGTCAGTACAAGCATGTGTAGCAGATTACATTTTGTATTGTTTATATTCAGGACAACCACTGTTATGTGTTTTTAATAAGACCAAATTAAATAAAATCCATCAAAAAAAAAAAAAAATCCATATGTCATTTGTCATATTGCCCACCCTTTTTTCACAATATATTTTAATGCATATGTGCATTTTTTTTATTCTCAAACCTCAAAAAGCAAGTTATAATAAAGGTGTATATATGTATGTGTATTGTATTGCATAATAACCCTTGACTTATAGCTGAAAATGTAAGCAAGAAACAGTACTAAGTTATAATGTCTTCTGACAGTACTTTCCAAATGAAAACGCATGTTGTGCTGACCAAAAACAAGCAGAGTCAGTGTTTTTTGTGCCCGTCTCCTATAGTGTGTTCACAGGGTGAGAGGAGAAGGTGTGTCAACTCCTGAGGCAAAAGTCAAACCTCAGCAGAATGTAAAGTGAACAGGGCTCAGACATGTGCAGCTTCTCAAGCGTACGTCCTACCAGTTGCACATCAGATATAAGGGACTGTGTGCAAAAAGGCTGGTATCAATGCTGTGGTCACTATTTTCCCAGTCCAGAGAGGTCTCTGGCAATGTTAGCCTTTCTGCCCTATTTGGCTATATTATACAGTATAATAAAATTATGAATATATATGACATAGTGTAATTTTCAGCTATTCTGCTACTTGTATTCTAATTATGGTTTCCCAAAGCATTACGTAGCCTATAGGCAAAACGTTTAAGGTTGAAGTGCCATCTCCTGGTAGGAGCAAGCAACAGGCCCAATCACCTACAATGCAATAAATGACAACATAACTTGGATTTCATGCGGTTATATTTTCTTATCAGGCAGAAGTTTGGTCTACCGTAGCCAAGGGCAAGTGTTTCATGAAGGAGAAGACAGAAAAACAAGTAGGACCAAATAATAAGTATTATATTACATTTATGTTTTTGGTATAATAACAGTTTTTTGGTATAATAACAAAACTAACATTAGGCAACAGACAAGTAACATTTTATTCCATTATAATTTCTAAATTAAAGCTTTGTTTTGCAGCCAGAAGAGGTGGGGCTCTGAGTTACGCTTCGAGTTACGCTTCCGTAGTATCGTCCAATCAGCTGCGCGAATCTTACACAATCGGCGTTCCTTTTTGTTCTTTCGCACATGCGCAATTCATTTTTAAAATGGCGGCCGTACAAGGTAGTCTGGTGGATTCAGAGGAAGAGAAGGACATAAAAACAGATCCAAGCAGTGATGTATGTGGAAATAGCAATAATGCAAACGACGCGAAACCCGTCCCTAACACACCCGGGACTAATGCTCCTTCTGGATCCACCAAACCCTCCGTAGGGACAGCGGAGGAGCAGCAAACCCTGCTTGCAGTACTGCAATTCCTCAGAAAGAACAACTTGAGCGAGTCCGTCGAGATTTTACGCCGTGAAGCTGGTTTACCTGAAGATCTACTGGACCTTAAAGGTGCTGATGGCTCTGGGACCGGCTCTGGTGGAGCTGCAGCCGGAGTGGGTCTTGAAGGGGGGGATGCGAGCTCTCTGCTCAGCCGGGTGACCGTGGCTGCGTCCGGAGTCCAGGCGCCAACAAAAGGTCCGAAACTTTAGCCTCTTCCACTGTAGGAACATAGGCTTTAATCTATCGAAACACACTACACTTTTCCTTTTACTTAAAATAATAGTATTTAAACATTTTGCAACACAAATTTATTATTTGAATGTATAAATTTGTAATAACATGTATTTACTAACGCAGGCTATAGCCTTAATACAACAATTTCTGTCTGTGTCTCTCTGTCCATATATCTATATATAAATTCTATTTTCCCCATTTTCTTTAGCTACAAGTGATGATCAGCCTGATGTGAGTGTTGTCCTATCAGCCTACAACCAACAAGGAGACCCAACTTTATATGAGGTTTACTACAGTGACCTTAAAAAGTTTATAGAAACTGTTTTGGATTGTCACCGAGCAGAGCTATCCCAAGTCTTTTACCCACTATTTGTTCATATGTATCTGGAGCTAGTGTACAACAATCATGAAAACGAGGCCAAGTCATTTTTTCAAAGGTACGAATAACACATTTTTGTTTTGATTATATTCAAGATAAGAGATGTAATGACTTTAATTTGTTATTTTATTTTTTTTATTTCAGGTTTAGCGGGGATCAGGAGTGTTATTATGAAAATGACCTCAGAGTTTTGTCCAGTCTGACCAAAAGAGAGCACATGAAGGGCAATGAGACTCTACTGGACTTTCGCACCAGCAAGTTTGTTCTGCGCATTTCCCGCGACTCATATCAGCTTTTGAAAAGACACCTGCAGGAACGACAGAATAACCAAATCTGGAATATCATCCAGGAGCATCTTTACATTGATATCTTTGATGGCATGCCGCGTAGCAAAAGTCAAATTGATGCTATGTCAGGCAGCTTGGCTGGTGAGGCAAAACGAGATGCCAATAAATCCAAGGTAAAAATATATCCAGATTTTCTTTACATTCTGAATTAATTTCACTCTTTATTTTTATTTATTTATTTATTTAAAACAAGGACGGTGCACAGAAAACATTAATTAAAGATGTTCTGTGCCAGATTTAGCTACAAGCTACTTTCCATCTGACTCAAGCTATTCATATTTTTATTCATGCAACAGGTATATTATGGACTACTGAAGGAACCAGAAATTGAACTACCTCTCGATGATGAAGACGAGGAGGCCGAAAACGAAGAGGGGAAACCCAAGAAAAAGAAACCCAAGAAGGATAGTTTGGGGTCCAAGAGCAAAAAGCAGGACCCAAACGCACCCACACAAACAAGGTGAAGCAGTGTTATTTTATCATTATTGTTATATATTTATACATGCTTCATGACTCTATGAATAAATACTGCTGTTTTAGAGCAAATGTGTTATGATGCCACCTGCTGACCTCTTCACAGTTTACAATTTTAAGTTTTATTGTTATTGCTGACTATTGTTTCTGTTTTTTCAGAATCCCTTTGCCAGAGCTTAAGGACTCAGACAAATTAGACAAGATCATGTATATGAAAGAATCCACTAAAAGAATTCGCCTCGGACCAGAAATACTTCCTTCCATTTGTTTTTATTCATTTCTTAATGCATATCAGGTAATGACATATGCAAATCATATGACCAAACTTCCAAAACTAAAAACTTGTGATGTACAACATGGTTTATTCCCGTAGGGTCTGACTGCAGTAGACTTCACAGATGACTCCAGTTTAATCGCGGGTGGCTTTGCTGACTCTACAGTACGTGTGTGGAGTGTCACGCCAAAGAAGCTTCGCAAGGTCAAGTCTGCAGCAGGTATGTTTACCCTCACACTTACACAGTAGCTCTAGGCACCTATCCTATTGTTTGAATAAACATTCAAAAACACATTTTTTATCATTAGAGTTAAACCTGATTGACAAGGAGTCAGATGATGTGCTGGAGAGGATCATGGATGAAAAAACTGCTAGTGAGTCTAAGATCCTCTATGGACACAGTGGCCCAGTTTACGGAATCAGCTTCAGTCCAGACAGGTACAAACACAAGAACATCACTGACCAGTGCCCAGAGTTTCTTTTAAACAATAACCTTGTTATAAATATTTCAGAAATTATCTTTTGTCAAGTTCTGAGGATGGTACCATCAGACTGTGGAGTCTTCTAACATTTACATGTCTGGTGGGTTACAAAGGCCATAACTACCCCGTGTGGGACACTCAGTTTTCCCCTCATGGGTATTACTTTATTTCCGGCGGACATGACAGAGTAGCTCGGCAAGTACTCTTGAAATATTTTAGGTTTATAATATTGTCTGACCTTAAATAGTAATGTGTCTGTTTACTTGCAGTTTGTGGGCAACTGACCACTACCAGCCCCTGAGGATATTTGCTGGTCACTTGGCAGATGTCACATGCACACGCTTCCACCCAAACTCAAATTATGTGGCCACAGGGTCATCTGATCGCACAATTCGTCTTTGGGATGTGCTGAATGGAAACTGTGTTCGAATATTTACTGGACACAAAGTAAGAGACCCCCATGATTTAGTCATTTTAATTAATGTAATTATAAATTGCATAATTTGTAGTTGAGTGTACCCACAAATTCACACAAGTCAATTTTCTATTTTTCAGGGACCTATTCATGCACTTGCTTTCTCTCCTAATGGGAAGTTTCTGGCTTCGGGAGCAACAGATGGTCGAGTTCTTCTTTGGGACATTGGACATGGAATAATGGTGGGAGAGTTAAAAGGCCACACTGACACCATCTATTCTCTAAGATTTAGCCGGGATGGAGAGATCCTTGCATCAGGTGAGTTTTCTTTCCATCACTGGGGGTGGAAGAAATATCAATACACCTTTAATGCCCAGTGTTTGCGTTTTAGGATCTATGGATTATACGGTTCGCCTCTGGGACTCAATGAAAGCATTTGATGACCTAGAGACAGATGACTTTACAGCTACAACAGGACACATCCATCTGCAAGATAATTCCCAAGAACTCTTGCTTGGCACATACACAACCAAATCCACACCAGTAATTCACCTTCACTTCTCAAGAAGAAATCTGCTGCTTGCTGCAGGAGCCTATAATCCGTAAAGACACAGTCTAAAACGCGTTAAAAAGCCCGAAAATAAGCAGCTTTTACCCATTATGTGGTCCCGACATTTAAGCTGTATAATCAAATGAGAACTTGACTAATGTGAAAAGATGGCAGGACTGTTGTAGGTTTTAAGTGCCATGATAAGGAATATTTTTTAAATATATACTGCCATGAGTACAACTAACAAGACTAATGTTTTATACAGAAACAAGTACTGTAAATAAAAGGTGTTTTCTATGTTTTGGCATAAATGTTCTTTATTAACAAGAAAACCATACAGCAAGAATTTGTTACAAGCACGGCCAGCTGCTTCCTCCATGACTAGAACTGATCACACAGGTACCTGTGCGAAAAAAAAGAATTAGAACAGGAATAGAACACTTGGAAAAAAAGCACATATGTCTGCAATAATGACACCTTCATACTACTTTTCTGCAACTGCCTTCTTCTTGGGCTTCAGTTTGAAAAAGAGGCCAATTCCTAATAGTGTAGCATATGTTGCCAACACACACTGAGAAAAAAAACAAAAAAAACCCCATTGTGGACAATTTTATGTTGATGAGTACTTAAGTGACTGAAGATATTAGTGCAGAACAAAACTTACATTCCTCCTTCCAATATAAGTGTATGAATTGAAGTGCTTTGCAATCCCAGTAAACTGATGGCTTCCTGCATCGTGCCCTGCCATGATGAACTGGTTCTAGTAACAAGAGTCAAATGACAATTTATAACAATAATAAAAAAGCCTGAGCTAGACATACAACTTCAGTGTCAGTTACAATTACCAACTTTCACGTCTTATGATATGGAAATATAAATTTTACATTTGGGTTTCATTGGATTTGTAGGAACCCAATGTACAAGTTTAGCAAACACGTTAGCTCATTATATAGATGTTAGCGAAGCTCTTGTCAGGCGATTTGATAAACACAACGCGATTCTCCACAAATGACAAGCATAACTTTATTGTAGATTTGTTGTAGTTAAAGATAGTAAAAATACAAGTGCATGTGCAAAATCTTACCTTTAACACACGACCCCGGAGCAAAGCGAACAAGACAGTGCCCTTCAACAGAGGCCGCAGTGCTAAAGTAAAACAGGAAGTGCCGCCTACCGAAAAGCCAATAAAGACTGCCACTATTGGCCCAAATGCTTGTCAATCACAAAAGCACGCCTATTTACCAAACAACCACAAATTCAATTGGTTTCTGAAATGTCAATCATTTTTACTTGCTCGTGATTGGACGATTATTCAACCTCCCCGTTAGAGTTTTCTTTCCGGAATCATGGCGTGTTCCTAAAACATGTGAGGGGGATATCCACATTTTAGAGATTAAGATAATTTCGATTTTCCTTTACGAGTTACCTTTATAAGACGTATGGCATCAATGGAGGAGGACTTCCCTCGCGGGGGAACAGCCAAAAAACCCTCAGAAAGCCAAATTGTGGTTCAAAGAGCAGAAGTAGACAATCTCTTTCAGGTAAGCGGCACAAAGTTTCACACAGAAACAAAATGTTTACTCCTAAATCTCTGTGGATATGCAATGATCACTCATCACTAGCATGTTTACAAGTAAAGGACTAATTTACTATCCTCCTCCAGTCAGATGAACGCACAGAAACTAAAAAAAGGAAAGGGGTTGGCAAAGACGATGGGAAAAAGGTTAAGAAGACGAAAACCGGTAAAGGCCAAGAAGATGCTTTAATGCTCAATGCTGCTGGCAACATTGTGGAGATACTGCATATCAAGGTAAGATAGTATTTTGTTTTGTTGTTACTAATGGAGTTGCATCTCTTGAATGACCAACTATATGTTTTTGACTATTTCAGAATGTGAAGGAGGGCATGTTATTCCTGGGTTGTGTGAAAGAGGTAACAGACTTTGAAGTAACAGTCAGTTTGACTGGTGGGCTTCACGGTTTTCTCAGCATTAAAAACATAAGTGATTCGTACACCAAGTTACTCACTGAACACCTCAACTCAGATGGAGCTGAAACAGAGGTAAAATTAGATATTTATATTTACATGTTTTATTTATTACTTTACATATTGCTAAAACTGATTTGTTTTTTTATCAATAGGAGTTTTTCTCTTTGCCGCATCTCTTCATCCCTGGCATGGTTATCAGATGTGTTGTAGCCAAAATAGACTTAACTAAAGGGGGATCACTTAGCATTCAGCTTTCTGTCAATCCCAAAATGGTGAACAAGTCGCTCTCCTCAAGTTCTGTAAAAACTGGCATGGTAGGTTAAAAAGCACCTCTTACAATTGTGAAAAAGTTACATATTTTGTATTTCATTCACAGGTTTTGAGTGGATGTGTAGACAGCGTAGAGGACCATGGATATATTATTGACATCGGCGTCTCTGGCAGTAAAGCTTTCCTTCCTAAGAATGCAGTAAAAGCCAAAAACAACTGTTCTGAAGGTTTGGCCTGAAAAAAAAAAAAAACTTTTTTAAATTACAGTACATTAGTGGCTTGCCTTTAAGAAAATAATATGTATTATGTTTGACTTGTACGCAGATTTACATGTGGGCCAGTATGTGACTTCACTAGTGGAAAAAGTAAAAAATGATGGCCGCGTTGTACAGCTTTCTGTCAACCCTAAGACCATCGCTCAGGCATTCGTTGACGATAACCAAGGCTGGACGCTCACAAACCTACTTCCTGGTCTTCTGGTCAAAGCAACCATTAATAAGGTGTGCAGATTGCTCAACCTTGTCTGATCTGGATGCTAAGCATGGTTAGGCCTGCTTATTACTGGGATGAGGGACTGCTGGGAATATTTGGTGCACTAAAGTATTCACTAGAGCAGTTGCTCTAGTGAATACTTTTATGCGCTTAAGTAAGCCATGTCAGTCACCCACCTTGCCTATGTATGTATGAATGTGTATGTATGATTGATTTGTGATTGTCGTGGGGGTTGCGAATTGGTGCAAATTGGCAGCCTCACTTCTGTCCATCTACTCCAGGGCACCTGTGAGTACAATTGTAGCTTCCCACTTCCGAGTAGTATGGAATGAATGAATAATGCCATGCAAAAAGCTTTGGGGTTATTGTATAATCATACATATAATCATATTGTATGCATGTAGTTGTAATTTGCTATTAATGATGATGGTGAACTTTACTTTCAGGTCACCAAACATGGACTATTTCTGAAGTTTCTCTCTAACTTTAGTGGTCAGGTAGACTTTCTCCACATGGAGCCAGCAAAGGCATCAAGCTACAAAGAAGGAGATGAGGTGGAATACAGAAAATTACAATATTTTTATTATTATTCACACAAAAATAATGCTTTTGTTTGGGGATTCAGGTGCGCGCCTGTGTTTTGTACATGGATCCGACCACTCGTTTGGTAGGGTTGAGCCTTCGCAACTACCTTGTTTTACCTGGGACCCGGGTTGACACAGCCCATTCAGGGGGTCTACAAATTGGTGAAGTTGTGAAGAACTGCAAGATGACCGTGCTGCATCTCCCATCAGGAGGCATACTGGAGTTGCCAGACAAAACACAAGCATTTGTCCATGTAAGTTGGACAGACCTTTGACAGAACTTGGAGAGAAATTACACGTTTTGAAAATTTGTAAATTTTCTATAATCATTCATATAATAGAAAAACCACATGAAAGAACATAGTGATCCAGTGAATGAGAACAGAACTCTGGCCAAGGCTGAACACACTTGTAGGATTCTGGATTTTTCCATGATAGACCAGATTTATTGTGCCTCTTTACGCAAGTATGCTTTTCTTTTAGTATCTTATTTAAATAATGTATTCCACTAGGTCTATTGACTTTTCTTTTTATACCAACCTTTTTAGGAGTGTAATTGAGAAGCCATTTTTTAGATATCATGACATTCATCCTGGTCAAATAGTAGAGGTGAGAAACCTAAAGAGTTTATTTTTATGATTTCACATCTAATTTTAAGACATATTTTACCTTTACGCTTACCTTTTGTTTCCAGGGGACAGTGTCACTGCTGTTTGACTATGGAATGATTGTCCATCTTTCGGACCACATTAAAGGCCTGGTGCCTCGGACCCATCTGTCAGACATTGTGCTGAAAAACCCAGAGAAGAAGTACATGGAGGGCATGAAAGTTAAATGTCGAGTTAGTGCAGTTTGGTACTAAACCTATGGGTCTCATTGATCCTACAGATTTCTATTTCATCTGTTACACTCTTTATTTTAGGTATTATCTGTAGATGCAGAAAACGGGAAGCTGTCTCTGACTAGAAAAAAGGCTCTGATTGAAAGCTCCTTGCCTCTGTTTCTGAATTTTGCCGATGCCCGCCCAGGACGTGTGTCTCATGGCTATATTGTGTGCGTCAAAAAGTTTGGCTGCATTGTTCGTTTCTACAACAATGTTAAAGGACTTGTGCCACTAAATGAGCTCAGCTCTGAAGCCATTGTCAGCCCTGAGGAGGTCTTCTATGTTGGACAGGTTTGGACACCCATGTGGCACTGAGCCACTGAGGTATTGCATTTCTCATGTTTTTTTTTTTTTTTTTTTTTCCCCCCAGGTTTTAAAGACCAAAGTTCTTCAGTGTGATGTTGAAAAAGAGAAATTGTTGCTCTCATTTAAAGCTGCAGTGGAGGGAAATGTTGAAGAACCACTCAAATCTGACTATGAATGTGATGTTGGAAAGGTACAAGTGTAAAATTATGGATCTTCTATTTACAGTATATGCTTAATACCCAGAATTCAATACTTTAGTATTCACTTTCAACTAATTACATTTTAATTACCGTCTGTTGTGTGTGTTTTAGAAAGTAGATGCTCGGGTGCTGAAGAAGCTTGTCAGTGGTCTTAAAGTTGCAATTTTGCCTGAGGAAATTCCTGCTGTGCTGCCCACAATGCACCTCACCGATCACTTGTCCAATGGCCCTTTGCTGTGGGAGAGTCTGCAGGAGGGAGACACCATCTCCAACCTTGTTTGTTATTACAAGAACAAACAGAATATTGTATCCTTAACTACTACTAGCTTGTGTTTTATAGGTTGCCTTTACTTTAAGGTTAATTTTATTTTCCTCAGCACATCTTTTTAGACTCTAACTAAGAAACCAACTATAAAATGGGCTATAGAAGAGGGAATTTTGGCAAAAGATTTCTCAGAGATAACTGTGGGAATGCAGCTATATGGTTGGATCAAGAACATTATGGCCTATGGCGTCTTTGTTGAGTTCCCATACGGCCTTGTTGGTCTTTCCCCCAAATCCGTAAGTCCAACAATATGTTTGTATTATTCACATTACATTCACGTGAGAGTTTCAGATCATATCTCTTTTCTTCACTTTCAAGGCCATGAGCGATAAATTTATTGAGGATGTAACCACAGCCTTTGAGCTTGGCCAGACTGTGATTGCCAAAGTGACAAACATAGACGAGGAAAAGCGGCGTTTTTTAGTCACGCTGAAGATATCTGAGGTCATTTCACCTGTGGGAGACCAACAGACCAGACTGACCAATGGTCTGCAGGAGAGATGGGATGTGACTGAAATGTTGTCCATGAGAAGTAAAGATTTTAACAAAAAAATCTGACTTTAAATTTTAAGTCTGAGTATCTATATATATTTACTTAATGTACTTTTTTGATAATGTCTCAATCATTTAGAGAATGCCGATCTAAGGCATCAGCTGTCAAACCTAAGCATTGGACAGAAGGTGAAGCTGACTCTGGATACTGTGGAGGACACCCATGCTATCTTTAAATCAGATGAGCTAATTGGTGCTACAATAATCGCCACCAAGAAGCATTTTATTGGTATGGAGTAGATTGTAATTAATTTACTAAAAATCATTTTATGGTTTATGAATAATTTGCATTATTTTTTATCAGGTCTAAAGTTATCACCTGGACAAAAAGTGACAGCTGTTATACTTTTTGTGGACATCTTAACTGCTAGTGTCCATGTCTCCATCCTCTCTAGCGTATTGTCAAAGAAAAAATCTGTGAGTTGATTTTTACATATCAAAATCACTGCAATCCATTACAATTGTTTTATAAATGTCCATATTTTTTAGTTATTTGAAGGTTCAAAATATGAAGCAATGGTGCAGTTCGTTGAGAAAGACTTTGCTGTCATCTCACTGGGGGATACAGCACAAATGACGATCATACAAACTCGCAGCCATTTAAATGAAGTCACACTCCATGATTCAGAGAGGCTGAAACTTGGAATGACTTTTCATGTGGAGGTGATTGATCCCACCTGTGAGGCACTGCAAGGGCTCCCCCTAGTGTCCTGGGAGCGTAATCCAGTCAAGCGCCAGCGCACAACCTCTGAGACCCAAGAACCAACACAGGGGAACTGCTTTGGAGATATTGTGTGTGGTACAGTGCGTTCAGTGAAGCCAACATGTATTAAGCTCACACTGGAGAATGGAGTTGTGGGCAGTGTGCATGTGTCTGAAGTGATGGAGCAGGACAAGATTAGACTGGGGTCTTTCCCTGCATCCTCTGTTAAAGTAGGCAGTAAGGTCACTGCCAGAGTTATAGGAGGAAGAAAGGTCACAAGTCGTAGGTACGTACCAAAGTACATTTTAGACCAAAATAAACTTGTCTTTCATTTCTTCTTGTGCTTGTCAGATATCTGCCCTTTTCACACCCAAAGTTCAAATTCAGTTGCCCTGAGCTCACACTGATTCCAAGGTAGGCATATATTTAACCTAATCTTTCAGATATGTCAAAGAGTGCACCTGAATTGAAATGTTTTTCCATCGTACAGCAAACTTGAAGCCAGTGATTTCAAACCAGTCATGGCCAAGGAAAAACTTCGCAGCTATATTGTTGGGGAAGAGATCACATGCTTTGTATCAAAGGTGAGTTGACCACTGCCTTATTTTACTTTTAACAACAGTTACATCTCCTACAAGTAACTAGTATTTGTAAAATGTATTTTTACATATTGTCTCTAGTATCATCCACATAAGAAGTCACTGGAAATTACCACACATCCTAATATCACTGGAACGGTTGAACTTCTTGCCATGATCACTGATCCTAAGGTACAGTAGGTGAATGGCCAAATGCATCTGATGTAATTGAATTAAATGGGAGTATAATATAGACTTTCATTTTTAGGATGCTGGTCACCCAGAGAAACGGTACAAACTGGGCCAAGCTATACGAGCAAAGGTTGTAGGCGTGAGCTCCAAACCGCAGCAATTTGTGTTGTCGCTCACAGGTAAGATGAGCTCTTTATCCACACTCCTAAATGGTGAAATTATTATTTTACCGGTTTGCCTTTGTTTGCAGGAACACATAAACTTGAGAAGGACAGTGTTTGTGTGGGAGTGGTGACAAATGTGCAGCCACATGGTCTACAGGTCAGACTTCCTTTTGGAGGCTCAGGAACAGTGGCTGTTACTGATCTCTCAGATGCCTACAAACCTAAAGCTATTGATGCCTACAGCAAAGACCAGCTCATCAAGTCAGTGAATAATGTGCATTATAACTTAATTATACATAGTATAAAACTAAATTACATTTTTAAACTTTCTTGTAAGGTGTTACCTTCTGGGATGTGAAAATGGCAAATGGCATTTGTCTTTACGTCAGTCAAGGTTGGAAAAGACAAACCGTAAATTGGATGCTGAAAAATTGGGTAGATGAATATTATATTATATTTCCTTTTTCAGAATAAATCCAGAGCAGGCAAAAACTGTGAAGGACACAGAGGTCTCATCTTTGGACAGCTTGAAATGTGGACAGATCATTAGGGGCTTTGTCAAGACCGTCACTGAACGGGGGACTTTCATCTGGTAAGCTCTAAAAAATTTTGTATACAGTTGTTTTAGTCATTTCACTTGACAACACATATCTCATATTTATGTGTTGATGGTTTTACTGTAACCTTGTTCATTATCATGTATAGCTTGTCCAGAAGAATTACAGGAAGAGCACAACTTCAGAAGTCCACTCGGTATTTTATCTCCAGCCACAAGATTCTTGCAGATCATCTGCCTCCTAACACGCTTCTCACAACCAAAATTATCAGGTAAAAAGGAATTTTAGGAAAGATTTTGAGATTATTTTAAGTGAAGACACATTGTGCTTATGTTGGTTGCAGTATAGTTCTAATCTACGAAATCACAACATTCATCTTAACTTAATAAAAGAGACCAGTCAGCTGACTTCCATGTTAAAAAAACTGTGGTGCCCAATAGGAGCTGACGTCATAAACAGCATCACAACAAGGAGCCGTGCAGCTGTTGACACCTCCAAAGGATGGCTGCACATCACCTTTTTAAATTTTTTCTGTTTGTACCAAAACTGTGTGACGTTGCCAAATTCTACACGTAACACGTTTGACCGATTAAGAAAATTTAAATATGAGACTGAAATAAGTTGAGACCAGTGAGTGTATACCAGTGATGGTGAAAATGGGGTTGATCGACAATATTGCACAATGTTTTGGTTATTACGAACTAGAATATTTGCTCTAAACATGTTAACCTTTTATTTAAGGTCCAGCAATCAGATTATTCGATTTTGATGTGCATGTGAACAAGGCCACTGAATACTCAGAGGTGCCTCTTTTTGCAGTAGCTCATAAATCAGTTGTAATTTTTTCTTTTTTTTTTGCTGAAGATTTGTTTTGATGTAAAGAGATCAATGCTGTCCTTATGTATTTTTGTATACTTAGTCTGCAGCTGTGCCTTCTCTTATCCGCAGTATTGACCAAAAGGCGGAGTTAGTCGACCTCTCTTTGCTCCCAGTGGACACCGGGAAGCCAGATGTCCTTCCCGAATCTCTGGGTCTGCCACTGCGGCTCGTGGGAGAGGAGAAGGAGAAACACGATGCAAAGAAAAAACGTAAACTGCCCGAGACTCAGCAGGTAAAACACTTAACTGGAATTCTTTGTACTTTCCAGTAACATTCATATTTATAGTTTTTTTTGACTCATATCATATATAAGGTAAATGAAGCACGGTGGGCAGTAATAATAAGCTGCTGATATTAAAACTGAAATATGCACCTTTTTTGTTCAAAATAATCAATGCACCATGTTTAACTCTATCCTCCCTTGATATTCCTTTGCTGTAGAAAGAGGTTCTAACTAAAAAGAAAAAGTCCAAAAAGACAAAGCTGGATGACAGTGACAGTGGTGTGGAGGTGTATTTCAGAGAGGAGGAAAATGAAGAAAAGAACAAACCTGCTCCTGTGAAAGTAAATGTTATTCACAACAAAATGTGCAACAGTAGAGACATTATGATATATTTTTATGATTAATATTTTCTTTTCTGGTTTGGCAGGCCAAATCTTCTGCTGGACAGGCCAGATTACAAGTGACGGGGGGATTTTCTTGGGATGTTGGCCTTAGCTCCCTGAAGCCAGTCTCTGTGGCTCATGATGGGGATTCCAGTGATGGAGAAGACCAAGAAACTAGCATCAAAGTAAGATAATTTTAAAAACTGTCACATCAATACGTGTTTGTATATCTATATATACATATTTTTTAAATGAATGTAATCTTTAGCCTCAGAAAAAAACACGGCATGAGCTGCAGCAAGAGAAGAAAGAATCTGAGAAGGCCTTGATGAAGCGAGAGCTGGAGCTTATGGACCCAAACCTGAGGCCGGAAGATGACGCTGCATTTGAGCGTCTTTTGTTGGCTTCACCAAACAGCTCTCTGCTCTGGCTGCAGTACATGGCCCACCATCTACAGGCCACACAGATCGAACAGGCCCGCGCTGTGGCCGAGAGGGCTCTCAAAACAATCTCATTCAGGTATACTATATGTACTTAGAAACGTACAGCATTACTCTTCGGCATTTTGTGCCACTGCACTTTGAATTGGAATGCAGATATTTATCTGTACATGGACAGTAAGTTTCCCTTACACAGGAAGATTCGGTACATGTTAAACCCATTTCAGATGACATGACTAAACATAATCGTGGTGTACTAAACATCATAATGTGGCTGGATTGTTGAAATTGACTTTAACAAACGAATTATGATCACGTTTGAATGGCTGTACTGACTATATACATTTTCAGGGAGGAGCAGGAAAAGCTGAATGTGTGGGTGGCCCTGCTTAATCTCGAGAACATGTATGGGACAGAGGAGAGCCTGAAGAAAGTCTTTGAGCGAGCACTGCAGTTCTGTGAGCCCATGCCTGTTTACCAGCAGCTAGCAGACCTCTACGCTAAATCTGACAAGACCAAGGTCCACTCTGCAATTATTTTTATTAATGTACAGTGAGATGATGTTCAGTAGTCTTTAAAAGTGCCTTTTTTGTGTCCAGGAGGCTGAAGCTCTCTATAAAACTATGGTTAAAAAGTTTCGTCAGAACAAAGCTGTGTGGCTGAGCTACGGGAATTTTTTGCTTCAACAAGGACAGAGCGATGCTGCCAGTGCTCTCCTACAAAGGGCACTCAAAAGTCTGCCTTCCAAAGACAGTAAGCAAATTATATCTTTTTCTTGTCTAATTTGCTTGAATGGGTTTATTGCATTATTGTTACATTGGATAAACAAATGACCTGTTTAGACACTTTTATGACATAGACATATGTAATTCTGTACACTTGTTGCGCTTTTGTTTCAGGTGTGGATGTGATTGCTAAGTTTGCTCAGCTAGAGTTTCGTTACGGTGACGTAGAAAAAGGTCGCACCATGTTTGACAAAGTGCTGACCAGTTATCCGAAACGCACTGACCTCTGGTCTGTGTTTATTGATCTTATGGTCAAACATGGATCCCAAAAGGAAGTCAGGTCAGTTAAAAATATTTTTGTTCATCTGGTAATGAACAGAAACTAACAAGAAACAAAATCATAAATAATAATTATTATTTTGTGTGTCTCCTAGGGCACTCTTTGACCGTGTGATCCACCTGAGTGTTTCTGTGAAAAAAATTAAGTTCTTCTTCAAGCGCTATCTGGAATATGAGAAGAAACATGGCACCCCTCAGAGCATCCAGAAAGTCAAAGAAAAAGCCATGGAGTTTGTGGAATCCAAAGGGACAGAAGCAGCCAGCTAAAACTGTTCACGTAGGGCTGTATACAATATACTGATTACGGTCCAGCAAGGACTGCACAAAGCGATACATCTGACGATATTAACAAACACAACTGCAAACATTGTCAAATACTTCATACAATAAAAATGTGTGTATATTAATGTGTGTGTGTGTGTGTGTATATATACACACAGACACAGAAATTTTAACATTTTGGGTTGGGGAAAAAAGAAAATTGTGATGTTTTTTAATAAACTTGAATGAAAAAAAATCATTGTGTAACCAGACTGATGAACTGTCTTGTAAATAAAGCCAACACAATTACAATACAATACGTAACATTTTATTTAAAAGCAACAAATACAAAATAACAATATATAGGGACACGTTTACGTACAATACATACAGGCAAGACTAGGTTTACTATCAGTCTTTTTAAGGAAAGGGCCTGGGACACAATCTGTAACATTACGGTTGGGTTTTACTAGTTGTGATCCCGCTGGTCTTGGATTGGGTCAGTTCGGAGGCTATGGCCGACTCTGATTGCATGATTGTTGCACCTACATTGGCAGTACTGAATATGTGGCACAGCGTTAAAGAGTGAAGGACATGGTTGTGCTGGCTGTTTATTGGTAACACTCCTGAGATATTAGAGGTATCCATACTGTCTCTGTAATTAGAGTGTCCTAACCCCTGGCAATTCTGTCCTAATCGTCCCATGACTAGCAATGGTTCTCCTGCTTTTTCTAAATGTGGCTCCTTTCCTTTTTGTTTTTATATTGGTGAACAGTGCAACATGGAAGTAGAACTAGGAGCATTTTGTCATGGAAACATCCTATTTATCTAACCGCTTCCTGACCGCATCGTTTTGTCTCTATTCCACAGTATAGGCATATTGCTCAAGGTCGGTAGCAAACTGGCCGCAGGATCATTATCCATAATTCCTGTCTTTAAATAGACCATGGTTCTTCTTTGACTGTAGTGTTTTGAATGTGTGTATATTATCCACAGAGGAGGGCAGTGGTGTGCCATCTACAGTCCAGTTCACACCTCCTCAGGGTCCAATGGGCCCTCAGCACCCTGTGGAGCTTCCGTGTGCAGCCGCATTATGGGCTTGTTACACATGGGGCACACACTACGGATCTCCAGCCATTTAAGGAGGCACCTGCAGATAAAAGTTTTGTTCGTTACACCCTGTTTAGTAGTCAGAAAACAGCTGTACAATTAATCAAATTTATTCATCAAGATACATCGAGATTTAGTCATATCTGATTGTCAGTTATAAGCTTTTTAATTGTGAGCCAATCCTCAGTAAAAGCACTGGGACTGGGGCAGAGGACAGACTTTTTTATGGCAATCATTAAAGGTCTGTATTGTTTATGTTCAGTAAATGAATATTGTCATATTTAAAATAAAATCAAAATTGAGGACATTGATCTGTTGAATAATAAAGTTATATGCACTATAGATTTACTTTACAAGGAGGAAATAAAACACAATTTTGTATCTTGTAGTGAAAGATATATTCCCAAACAAACAATGGCTCTTTGTTCATTCAGTACTCACTTCTTGTGAAATGCATGTGAGCACGGGCACACTCCAAGTTCATCTCTGGTTCTAAACTCCTCCAGACACACTGCACAGGTTTGCTGGGAAGAAAAAAAAATTGAGAAATTTACACAAATTACAAAAATAGAAGTTCAATAACCATATGATGCTTATGTCCAATTTATACAAAAATGTACACTAACACAGTATGCAACTGTATCATACAGATGGAAAATAGGCCTAAATATCCTCCCTCCTGTATTGAATGTGCACCACTTTCACTAACTTAAATAAAATACAGTAGCAATGTGAGTGACTTACTCCAAGAAGGCTCAGTTTCTTACTTGCTCCTTTAAGCACCACCTGGAGGAGATACAGGAAAGAGTAAGGAGTGATTTCAATGGGAGGGCACGTGAATGATGTGTCAGCAATATTGTCTTTGAGTGAAATTAGCAGTGTCAGTTTGTGGTTTCCTTTTTTTTTTTTTTTTTATCTAACTTTTTTTTTTATCTAACTGCACCATAGTTCAATCTCCTGAGTAATGTCTCTAAGGTCTTGGTGTAGTTTCACAGTAAGAAAGTTTATTAACCTTGACTAAAACTCTGCCATCCCAAAGCACAAGCAAACCACTGGCACTCAATAGTAAATTGTAGCGTAGTAGGTGATAGGACACACAGTTAGAGTCAAGGTCGTCTATAAACAGCAGTTAGGTTTAACAAAGTGACATGACATATAGTATTTATATCCAGCCTGGAGAGCTGCAGTAACATATTCATATTCAGAGAGAGAGGCAATGAGAGAAAGAAAAACAAATAATACTTTTGGGGGAGGGAGGAGGGACTCACCTCATTATAGCTAAACTGTTCTCTGGTTCCTTGTTGTTTCAACCTAACACACACAAAAACATTATATTTAGAAATCTTTATCACGCTCAAGTGTTTATGGAGGTTTTCAAGCTCTAGTACCAAACATCTTTGTGAAGAACAGTTTTCGTGCTCTAGTAGCAGACATGTCTGTGAAGGTTTAGTCATTATTGATTTTTGGATTTATTTAAAAACATCTTTTCACTTTTACTTTTCTGGGGGGTGGCACTTTTTGTATATCCACATTATCACACATTTAATGTTAAATTTACTCTTTTTGTACTAAATGCGCATTGATAAAATGTATTTGCCTAAGTTTGTAAACATAAGCATTATAGTAAAAATTGCTCTGAATAAGCACTTATTAGGATGACCTCTGTGACCCTTTTCCTGTGTTCTACTAACACAGTAATGTCATATTTTGTATCCAGTGCATGTATAACCCAGTGCCTCACTGTTTGTTGTTGTTGCTGCATTCTCATTAATTAAATGTTGCATATCATTTTCACACAGAGACAACAGTAAAGAAAGCACTAATAAATCTCAATCAAAACAGTTATATAAATCAGTCTTTTTATATATGACAAATTTAGAGTGTGTTATCTTGAGAAGCTAAACCATTCACTTTGTTTTCCATTCACAAAACACCTTATTTCTATTTTGCAGTTAAGGTCACATTTCCTGCTCAACTTCCTGTTTGCTTCTATAGTATATCCTGTGTCTGTCTCACTTCTGCCTCAGTTGCACACTTTCCCATAAAGCTGCTTTATTATGACAAATCTCAGAGGGACTATCCTGCTTAAATAAAGATAAATAAAAATGATTACTTCTGAACTATTGTGAAAATGAATATTTGTAAGTATAGACCCAATATATTTTAGTAATGTTCTGTAACACAGAATACATTCTCTGAGCATAGGTTATAGCGGAAATAAATTAACTGTATTTTTGAGTACAAAATGTGTACATCATTTTGCACATGAGTAGAGTGATTTGAATCCTGTTTATAAATGCAATTAATAGTGGAGCCCTACTTTCCCACCACCTCCTCAGTCCACACTATCTAGCGGTCACGTGCCTCCTCACCTGAACAGGTAGCAGCAGAAGATGAGGCTGAGCATGAACACGAAGAGCCCAATGCCCAGCACAATGACATAGACATTGAGCGGGAGGTGGTAAATGTCCGACGTCATGCTGCAGTAGTGTTCAGAGCGCTGAATACCCAAAGCACAGAGGCACCCTGCCATGTGCACACACAAGACACAAACACAAATTTAACTGCTGAAACTCACTCCACACCTCACTGTTGACACTTTTACTTATGTTTGTTGGTTTTTATTTTACACTTATTTTGTCCTGTTACAAGGAACCACAAAATGACATCAAGTATTTTTGGTTTAGGGACCACATATGCATAACTAAATAGTAATAAGCACACTAAGTAGGTCATTTGTTGGTTTTAATAAAGTATCTTTTAATGTTTTATTCTAACGTGTACTTAACAACTATTTAGCCAATTACTATTTCTTCCATTAATACTCATAATCATTGTTCATCTTAATCATATGGATGTTATTAGACTTTGCCTTAACAATTATATGTATATGCATTAGTATGTGCATTATAAACAATACCTGACACCTGAATAACCCTAAGTAACATACCATTTACGTAGCAATTAATATGTAGTCCCTAAAGTCTTATCGAATAAAAAAAATATTTAATAACTGTGATCTGTATAGTTTGTCAAATGTGTCAATGCAACATTATAGACATACAATAAAACTTTCTTTGAATCATGAGTTTAACAGCCAAGGCCTCTACAGTTTTTAAGAATATACATCATAATTCAAAAGAACCCAAACAAACAAAACTCTAAATTTAGCTTCTGATAAAATACCACACTACTACTGAGTAACAAAGTGCTTCTAAAGCCAAGAATTGAATTCATAAGTAGCAAAAGTTTGTAAGAATCAACTTTGAAGAATTAAATGATTTACTCTTCTTCAATTGCCTTAGTTAACAATAACAATCTGATCTGATTTGTTTGTATTGTGATTGTAATGTCTTTCTTGCTCTGTAAAGCACTTTGCATTACTTTGTGTACGAATTGTGCTATACAAATACATTTGCCTTCCCTAGTGTTAACTAACCACATGGAAATCTTTCAGTGGTGTTATTTTAATTTTTTTGTGGTGTCACTGTATCATTGTGACGAGGCGATTCTTCATATTTTCTTGAGGGGATTTGAATGGTAATGGCTGTTGTTTGGATCTTTCCAGGGAGCTGTGAGTCGCACTGTGGTGGCAACTGCGGCTCTCACTGGGATGGGCGTTAATTGGCTGTGAACAAGGCAAACATGGAGGAGAGACAGAACTTCCGCCACACCACCATCTGTTCCTCCTGCCCTATAGGGGTAAAGGCTGGAGTGCCCTAGGTGTGTGTGTGTGTGTGTGTGTGTGTGTGTGTGTGTGTGTGTGTGTGTGTGTGTGTGTGTGTGTGTGTGTGTGTGTGTGTGTGTGTGTGTGTGTGTGTTCTGTCTGGATCTATGGATAATGCAAAGTGCCCTGAGTTTCTTGCGGGTGGCAGGGGGTGGGGCATAATAATCAGCATAAACTCCAGGGACAGAAGGGCCATTTGGTGAGACAATAGCAGAGGAAGCCCCACTTCCACAGCCGCACGTGCTCCTATTAAATTACAGCGAGGATGGTCTTTGCCAGCCCCTAAGCTTCTGTCTCTCATAAGGGGGTGAATGGGTCCAGCCTGCTGACTGTGGGGGGTATGGCCTGTATGGCTGATGGGGGTTGTGAAAATAACACCAGAGGAAAGGCCTGCAATACTGTAACCATAACCTACATAACAAATAAAAATGATTTGAGTTGCTTCCCAAAATCAACCATGACCTTGACTGTGCCTTGTTTTAAATGTTTAAATGTCTTCACTCTCAGTAATGTAGCAACCATCCATAATGCAGATCCTTTTATCCACTATGAAAAACAACTTATAGTCTAGATATGAGACACAAGTGGCCTACTGCTCTTGTGTGTTTGGCAAACAGCAGAGAAATCCACTTACTTACCGTTACACCATTGGAATGGTTGCATGAAATTTGACTCCCTGGGCAGCAGCAGTAAATTCAGGCCCTGTCAGGAGAAAGTCTGGATGGAGGCCAAGCTCGTGGGCAGCCGCTTCGGACACCAAACCTTCTGCAGTCCCTCTCAGCTGGATGGCTCCTTTGTTAGGCTCACAGTCCCTTCATAAATAGCCATCAAGATTTTCAGATTTGCTTCTGATTCCACAAATCCTCAGGCAGAGGAGGAGGTGGTGGTTTTGTAGGATATTCTGTTGGCTCAGCACTCGTTACAGCCTCAACATTCCCAAATCTAGGATTAACCAGTCTGTGCTAAACATTGGGAGATTTGGGACTGAGGTTTTGAACCAGTTCTGGAGACCTCATGTGCTCCTGGGTCCCAGTGAGAATGATGTCATCAGCATGGAGAAGAGGAAGAGACAAAGAAATCTTGTTGACTGAAGAGTGGTTGTTTTGTTAGCTCCGCTGCATGTGTGCCATTCAACAACAACAACAGAATCTTGCTCAGTTCAATGTCACAACAAAACAAGCTCCTTGGCGACAGGAAATACTTACATTTAGAGCAGAAAACAGGGCTCTTTGTGTCCACTTTGAGATAGTGTCCCCTTGTTGTGCTCAATAACATTCACAGTTGGAGATGACAGTTCTTGTAGAATGATGGCAATTATTAGGCATTAGTCTGTGCTTTGTCTCGGCATCAAAGCAGCTTTTTTGACAAGGGATTTTCAGGTCTCATCCCCCTCTCCTCTCCTCTGTCTCCTCCCTCAGTCCTCTAATCTTGCAGGGGTTATTCCTCCACAGTGCAGAGGCCCACGATGCGCTTCCCTCATAGGCCAGACAAAGTGAGGACAGCTCCATGCAGTCAAAAACAACAGTCCCGGAGATGTGGAGCTGGTATTCTGCTGGTCTATGTTTGTGTGTCAGTCACTGTGTATAACTAGGGAGGAGGGGGATCCTACTCTCCCTCTAACCATCTGCTCCTTCAATTGAGAAAAAAAAAAATGGAGACAAAGGCAGTGTTTTTGCATGAGTTTGTCTGCGTGTCGAGCTCAGTCTCTCCCACCTCCAGCTGGCTTTGTCGTGGCAGTCTTCCCTTCTTCCTCTTTCAGTCCATAATGGTGCTCAGAGAGAAAGCAGTTAGCCGTTTTTCCTTTCCTCCCCTCGCTCTGCTCTGCTCTGGGTTTGTAAACAGATCTGTGCTCATGTGACCAGCCGTTTTGCCTCGCAACTCTCCTCTCCCTCAGCCCTCCCTCGCTACTTCTGTCCTCCAATCTGTAGACAGAAGGAGGGCAGAATGAGCCAGACGCTGACGAATGGGGCGCCTGCAAGCATGTTGATGTGTATGTGCTGCTGTGCGAACACTCCTGTGCATGTATATGTGAGAGGGAGACAAGAGAGACAGAGCCGTGTGCATGACTGATGTCCTGACACCCAAAACAAAGCCATTCTGTGTAGTACAAGTCAGGGACCTTACAGGCCTTGTACTGCAGCTTGTCAGTTTGAAATGTACTCCACAAGGTCGAGACATCTTTATCACTGGAAAGGATGAGATGACTAAATGTTGAACAGGTACACAAATAAAACAACTTTTGAAAAGAAAACAAGGAAAATACGAATCATTGGCAAAGCCTTTGATATACACCCCCACACCAACAGGCCCTGCTGCCAAATCAGTGAGGCTGAGAGCAGCTGCTGGGCTCCTGGGCGAGCGAGAGACGGTCAAGGGGAGTGTTGCTCCACTAATCCCCAGAGGGAGGGAGAGGCTTCAATGGGATCCATGCCATTTCACCCCCACCCACCTCTGCCTTTCCTATCGGTAATGACATTACTGCTTAACAGAGCAACAGCTGGATTGAGTGCACAAGCACAAACAGATCGACTTTATTACACTGCCTGCATAGATGAGTGCTTTCAAATTCAGCTGATAGAGATACATGCTTATGTTGTCATTGTTGGCAAGGGAAAATCGGGTTTTGATGAGAGCATGCCCTCTTGTGAGCACACCGTGGCAGCGCAGACATGGATACAAACCCATTCCTTTTTCCATAATAAACATACTATTACAGTCCTTCGGTTTCTCAGCCCATAAAAGGCAATTGTGTAGAGTTTGTGAAGCTGTAACAGGTCTTAACACGTCAATAAAGACCAAGGATGAAATCTAAATGTTGACCTTAGCTTAAATGTAAATAAATTCTTGCTTTGTGTCAACACATAAGACAATCAATGTGAAGTTGAATTATAATAAAAATATTTATATTTCAGTCATGTACTGTATATTTTGAAGTATCCAACAGTACATCAGATCCATAGACTGTATAAAAGATATATACGGTCTATGGTCAGATCACTATCTGATCTCTGTTTTGTGCTAATGTCATAGTGCAATAGCATATTGATTAGAAATAAATATTGCACACAAGTTCCACATGCTGTATGTTATAACCCAACTTTACATACACTAAGTGTAAATAGAGTAAGCTCCACCTGCGATTGTCCTGGAAATAAAAGGCAGTCTCTTTGTCGTCTCTCAAACCTTGCTGTAATATACAGCCCATTCTTTCTTCTCCACATCAGGGGTGTGTCCATTCAAAAAGCCATTTGCTTCACCATTTACATAGCCATTCAGTCGTCCATTGCTTTGGGCATCCACTTTGTCCTTTCGGAGAGCCAGCGCTGGTTTACTAGTATGCCAGTTCCACAAAACTTTATTCATATCTTCTTGAGCTCTGATACCCAGAAGTTTTTCTTCATCATCCATGTTCTGTTCATCAACATCACCATCCCTCCCATACATGCGGTTGTGGTGGAAGGTGTGCATCTCTCCACTGATGCTTTCAAAATACTGGTGAATACAAACTTTTGCAAAACTCTTGGCATGCTCCTTACAGGTCTCGTCAAACAGCTTTCGCTCAATGTCAACATAGTGGGACCAGTATTTAGTCTTGAGGAAAGCTGCCTGGGTGAAGCATGGTCGGATGCCCCGAATTAAGAAGGCAGTGAAGGTCATCATGAGCAGAAGCATCCACCCACAGGCCTGCAGAGGGGAAAAACAATGTTACATACCTTTGCTATTCCTGCATAAAAGAGAAATCTGAGAATTATTGTCAAAAGATTATGACTCTATGAACAAAACTCACCAGCCTATATTTTGGGCCCTGATACAAAAAAATTGTATTATGTAACAATGTTATTTTTCTAGTTCTGTCATGACATGCCTTGTTGTAAGCAAAGCAAATGGCACCAAGATCTAGCCCGGGCATGTCTCAGCTCAACTCCTGAAGGCAAAATATATCATTCAATTTGAGAATGCAAATTGCCAGTATGTTAATTCAATCTATATGTGTTTCTGAGTTTAAAATTCAGGTCAGAGGGGTTGAAATGGAGCATTAAAGCAAGACCAAAAATATCACCTTATTGTGACTCCAAACCTTAAAGGTCCTATATTACGCAAAATTGAGTCTTGTGAGCTTTAAGTCATGTTATATTGTCATCAAAAACATACCTAGATGTTTGTCTTGTTTCATTCACATGTTTGCGTAACCTTTTATAATTAGTCTGTCTACATCTCCAAATCTCAAAATGCTCTGTTCCACCTTGTGATGTCATGAAGTTTTCAAGTTTTGTTCGGTAGAGAAATTCCAGATCTGAAATCATCCAAATGATTCTAGTGAAAGTTTATGGAGTTTAAAAACACTGTGGCGTACTTCCTGTATTACCACATGACATCACAAGGTGGAACAGAGTGTTTTCAGTTTGAGAGAAGAACTCGCCCTAATTATGCAGAGGGTTGAGTGTTAAACATGTGAATGACACAAAACACAACTTCGGGTATGTTTTTAATTAGGATACAAAATTATAACATAGATTAGAAATAGTGTAAGATGGGCCCTTTAAGCTTTTATTAACTGACATTAGCACAAAAGGATATTGTGCTGTAGATTAGATATGTTTTAGGCAAGTGCTGTCTTTTATTTGTGTTTTAGACCTGAGATATGGTTTAGATGGAAAATAATTTTAAAATTAAAGCCGTTCGCGGCGATGATGGCCCTCGCCCCAATGCGTACGCCCCTCCCACGCGACTGCCAAGGACTCGCGACCCCCCCGGCATGGCATCCTTTCTTCCCGACAGCCGCCCAGGCAAACAGATCCTCCACCAGAGAAATTACATAGTGCACCTTTAAATGTTTTTTGGGGAGTCTTTGCGCCCCTGCTGGCTAACCGTGAACAATGCCCCATGTCCGTAATATATTTTTTTGCTTGTAATCATGCATAGAATGTAATCCCCGAATTAGGTCCAAATCCGATAATGTTGATGTTAATGTCTATGGCAGGAGGCACTATAGTGTTTACTTTTCATATACTTTATAGTGCATTATATTCAGGCTGGGATCACGCATTAGTGATTAAAATTTCAAAACGATCGGACTAAGCATGTGCATGTTTTATAAATATTTTTTGGGGGGAGTCTTTGCGCCCCTACTGGCCAACGGTGAAAAATGCCCCATGTCTGTAATAGATTTTTTTTGCCTGTAGTCATGCATAGAATTTATTCCCCGAATTTGGTCCAAATCCGATAATGTTGACGTTTCATGTCTATGCTAGGGGGCGCTATAGTGTTCACTTTTATTATATTTCATATTTCATTACATTTGGGCCACAATTGTGATTTGAATTTGAGCTCTCTAGGCCAATGCCTGTGGCCGTGAGAGGTCATCAAAGAAACAGGAAATGAAGGTGTTATTCGCCAGTGTGCTACGGGCAAACCGTAAGGAGTATACCAAAAAAACAAAACAAAACTGATAACTGTTGTGAACCTGTGTTTGTAGATGCGACATGTCAAATCTGAGCTCATTTGGACCAAAAACCAGGGATTTGAATCGTTTTACCAATTTTTGATGCAATATGCCCGACTTCCTGTTCATCTTAGGGCAGAGACAATAGTTTCCTTTGATGTGATCTCTCTTTTCACTTGTATCTCTACATCAGTAGCGGTGGAGGCAGCAAGAAGGAGACTACTGGAGGATACCAAGCTAGAAGAGAGAACCAAACGTTCACCTGACCAAATCTGCCAACTGCTGGATATTTGTTTAAATACCACCTATTTCCAGTTCAGAGGAAACTTCTACAGGCAAATCCACGGCTGTGCAATGGGCTCACCGGTCTCCTGTATCACTGCAAACTTATACATGGAACAATTTGAATAGAGTTCCTTGGCCTCATATCCAGGCACTCCACCCACACATTGGTATTGTTATGTTGATGATAATTTTTCAAAAATCAAAATTCAAGATTTGGAACCTTTTACTGCACATATCAATTCTGTAGCTCCGAACATCAAATTCACTTGTGAAGATGCCAAGGATAACACATTGGCCTTCTTAGATTGTGCAGTAACGATAGGAGAAGACCGGCGACTCCAGGTTGAGGTCTTCAGGAAGCCCACACACACCGACCAATAACTGCTTTTTGATTCACACCACCCACTGCAGCACAAACTTGGACATTACAACACAGGGCCCAAGTGGTTTCTACAAGCACAGAGGGAAAGGAGAAAGAAGAACAACATGTGCAGAAAGCCCTCTCTGTGTGTGGATATCCTAAATGGGCTTTCAATAAAACGAAGAGAGCCAAGAAACAGGACAACAGAGAACCAGAACCCAGGAGAAAGGGTGTAACTATTCCGTACCTGGCTGGTGTTTCTGAAAAACTACAGAGGATTTTCAGACAACATGAAATCCCAGTCTATTTCAAACCCACAAACACTTTAAGACAGAAACTGGTCCATCCTAAGGACAAAACACCGAGCCACAAACAAAGCAATGTGGTCTACTCCATTCAGTGTAGTGAAGACTGCAGTGAGCGCTACATTGGAGAAACAAAACAGCCACTTCACAAAAGGATGTACCAACACAGACGGGAAAACCAGGGTGGGCCGCAATCTGCCGTACATCTCCACCTAAAAGCCACAGGCCACTCCTTTGAGGACAGTGAGGTCCAGATCTTAGTCAGAGAAAAGAATTGGTTTGAGAGGGGAGTTAAAGAGGCTATTTTTGTCAAGAAAGAGAATCCTTCCTTGAACAGAAATGGAGGTCTCAGACATCATTTGTCTCCCATTTATAACTCTATCCTCAAACCTAAATCAAAACAAACAAAGAAAACAATGGGACTAGCCAGGTCAGGTCCAGAGGTGTGAAAACACCCATCATGGTCCTGAATGGTTCTGCTAACAAGACCCCACACTCAGTGCATATTCAATAGGCCGAGCTAACTAACAGAAACTGTAAACAAATAGGTGTGGTAGTCTCAGAGTAATTTCATTGTAGTTAGCTCCTCCCTTCAGGCAGATTTAAGGCAGTGTCCACCAGCGTCTGACCAGAATTGAAGAAGCAGCTTGGATGAGCTGCGAAACGTATTCGACCAAATAAACTTTTGTCCAGTTGACAAATTGAATTTCTCTTTTTGCCTTGGATTCTACCTGGACGACTGAGGGATTTTACACACGTAAAAACATTTTGTGTTTGTCTCCTTGAGCACTATCACTGTTCCGAATTTTGTCAGCCTACACCAAAATATGCGTTTTGGCTGCCCATAGACTTTGAAATTTTGCTTTTTCAAAGGGATGCTGCTGAGTGTGGTCACTTTGGGCATTGTTGTGATGCCCATTTTATTAAATTTTTCGCCGGACTGGTCGATACCCCCACTACATCGTTGATGTTTAGGCCCTCAAAATCGTGATCCTTTGCAAGGAATAATAATAATAATAATAATAATAATAATAATAATAATAATAAGCGGAAGAAACCCACAATGAAAAATAACCCTCGCCAGTAAAGAGTGACCAAGCCCAATTTGCAAATTTCTCAATTGATGGCATGTGGTTTGCTCAAGGTTAAATAAGCCTATTTATTTCCTTGAAAATTATCTAGATTCGTGGTATAGGACCAAATTGTAAATAAGTTAAAATCATCTACATGTGTCTACCTGGGAAATGCACTTCATGTACCGTGTTGCCACCATTCTGATTTCCTTATGTTGCTCAAAATATACATCGTCATCACACGGGATCCTAGCCAGTAATTTGATCTGCTCCTCTTCGGACATCCCTTTGAACACACTGAAGTTCCCCAGTCTGTCGATATCGATGCTGGTACTAAACGCACAAAGGAAACTCCTGCCGTGCATAAGTGTGACAGAAAACCAGACCGCGGGCGCGATAAGAGACCGCTGGGTCATGGAGCAAAACATGTAGCGCAGGATGGTGGGGTCCTTCCTCCGGCTGCCCGTGGGCCTTCTCCACTCCTCCGCCAATACAGACACATTATTGTTCATCACAAACCCCAGCAGAAAGAACCATAAGGGCGGCACGAACAGTAGCCCCATGCTGTAGGCGTAGTTGTACTCGGGCATACAGGGGCAGCTGAATTCAAACACAGAATACAGCTGAGCACTGGCCAGGGCCATGATGCCACAGATCCCGTTCATAAAGGACTCCTGGTTAGACTGCAGGAACTGGAACATCATCCGGAACTTATCCATTTTGAGAAGGTAAACTATGAAAGAAACAAAGAAAGAAAAGTATAGGTAAAACATGGGTTGGGTGGAATCTGTAGGCCTAATCTGACATTTAAGAAATTTAAGACTATGGGGTCGAGTTCAACTCTTATACTATTTTCATGGCTCAATATTAATCTACCCTGATTTATTTATGTTATCAACTTAATAACAAATAAAATATCTTAACATTTTCCCACATATGTCAAATTTGCACATAACAACATTAAAAAGTAATTTGCATTGCTGATTTCCAGGGGTCAGAAACAGTATTGATTTGCTTAAAAGCAATGACTTTGAAAAGTTTTTTGTCAAATACCCATTGACCTAAATAATAAATAAATAAATAAATAACTTACCTCTATGCTGATAAAGAAAACAATGAAGAAAAAATTAAAAAAATTAGATAATTTCTAATAAGATAATTTTATTAAGTCTTGAACCATTGCAGATCATTGTAGACTGGACTCCTGGGTCTCAAACTCTCTGTGATGTTCAAAGCTGACCACATCACGTCAGCGGCCCCTCCCTTCACTGGCACCTGCGCAGTAACAAAAATACTATTATGAACACTTATACTGACTTAAAACTAAAATCAAGCACAATATCACAAACAGTCATTTTATTTAGGCTACCTGTTATTGTTAAATATTGATTTTATTTTTGTTTGTGAGTGTGACTATAGTGTGACTATGACTATATGTATGGTGTTTGATCAGTCTTAACATGCAAAACCACTCTAAAGCCATTCAAATGTTTCTGGGCGGAAAATTTGTTTGCTGGTGTTGTGTGAGAGGCGACTAGTAGATCTCTTTCAGGAAAATACTAAACAAATACCAAGTCTGCCATAATGTCTAACTACAAACTGCACAGGTCGAATGAGGCAAAGCTTGATAAACCAGTTAGAAAACCATGAGGAAAAAGGCAGGGAATCCTGTCCTATTCATAGACTGATAGACCACAATAACAATTCGATATAGTAAATACAGTGACAGGCCTAAACAAATTACAAATAATAATAGATTCAAAATATTTATTACGTCCTCAACCTGTAGTGTCAGCATATTCTCCAAATGTTAAAGGTCCAAAAACAAGAATACTTGTACCTCAATTACTCATCAAGAACAGAACCATTATTAGAAAGAAGTTATTAGTCTAGTAATCTTACCACAATCATTACATTTACGTCAGTTGCTATTACTGTACAGCTATACTGAAATACTTCCAAATAATATATTTTTTATTTGAGCAATGTGAAATATTATGATATCAACATTAAATATTATTATTAAATATTGTGTAGTAGTACAATTTTGCTCAAAAAGGAGTAGGAAGTGGTGTAAACTTATAAACTCCTACCCCTCTCTCATTCTAGATGTTGACAGCTGTGATTCGCCTTTGTTCACTGAACTTCATCCTATGTACGTACGCAATCTGAAGTTTGTTTTATCTTTTAATTGGTTAGTACTACATATGGAATAGCTGAATACTAATACCAATGTATGTTTTTGTTCCAAATACTGTCACAGCTCATTAATAAACTTCCTTACCATTTAGAAAATAATGTTGAAAAACATGATTGATTGATTGATTGATTAAGGTATATTTGATATATTACTATTGCACTGGTAAACATTCTACCTTTACATAAACCCAATGAAAATTCTCTGTAATGATTAACTGTCACAGTTGAGTACATGCAGGAAATAGGTGACGAAAGAAAACATACAGTTGCCTCTAAAATAGGAAGAGCTCACAGACTGTTGTGAGAGCAAGGTCGTACATCCTCCATTGCACGTACAACGTGTTCATTAGTAAATGCTAACTGTAGCAAAAAAAGATTCAACTTTTACCAAACAGTATTTTAGGGTAAGTCAAATTCTCTGCTGATTTTCTTATAAATTAATAAATCTTGTTAGAGAGATAAAATTGTGACACTACTTTTAGAACCAGGAAGTGTTGCATACACCTTAAGCAATATCATATTTAGCATCATGCACACATTGTGTTCATTTAAAAGTGTTTAATAAAATTCTTGTTACCTTTAAACCATGTTAGAATGGTGTTATCTCATCAAAAGCATACCCGGGGTTGTGTTTTGTTTCAGTAGTTAACTTCTTACAACAGTTGCCATGTAGCTTGTGTGTTAAACATGTGTGAATGAAACAAAACACAACTCCAGGTATTTTTGTGATGAGGAAACAACTTTATAACATAGATCAGAAAATAGCATAGTATAGGCCCCTTAAATTTCAAGATGTATTATTGCTAACATTCAATGATTTTACAGATCACAACAAAGATGCAAGATACGTTTCTCCAAGTATTCGTCGTCGCTCTGAGCCTCCTCATGTATCCGAGCAGTGACCACAATCATGATTTGGATGATGCCTTAACAGCTGGAATGCAAGACCGTGAGCAGTTACTGTCAATGGAAAAAGTGAAAATCAACCAGGAAATAGCACAGAGTTTCCAAATGCTGAAAGAAGAGAAGAATACAGCAGAAATGTTGGAGATTAATATGAAGAATGACAAAATGCAGAAACACCTGGATGATTCAGTCTTGCCACAAACAATGAAATCAAACAGTCAACTGGATGCTCAAACATGGCCTAACCAAGATAACAACTCAAACGTATTACCAAGTATTAAATCAACTGACAAACACCATCACAGTAAACAAAGTACATCTGAAACATCTGATATGGGCAAGGATTACATTTGGATTTTGTGGAAAACACTCTCAGTCATTTCATTCATCCTTTTTTCCAGGAAATGCAGACAAAGAAATTCCCAAGTGAACTCAAATGTAACAAAAACAATCTTCCTGGCAAATGCAGCTGAATATATGGCAATATTAGATAGCACAACACTGCAGAGTTTTTATTCTCAGTGTATAGAACCAGGTTCTGTTAAGAGGCACAGAGAAGAGGAGTTTTTGGATGGATTTGTGAGTGATCTACTAGAATCTATGAAGAACATTTGTCTTGAAGTTGGTGGCATGGCAATTGGGACAGTGGATTTGGAAGATTTGCATAATGTTGTTGTTCCCCTCACTCCCCCCGAGTCATATGTTTTTAAGTGTTTGTACAATAACAAAGCAGATGATGCATTGCTAGATATGCACATTTGTGGGCAGATAGAGCTCATGAAAAATGCACAAATTCAACACTGCTGCCCATGTCAGGCTTCAGATGCTGCAGATATTGTATGTCTCCTTCATAATGGGAGTGACAAGATGGAGATAAGAAAAATAACTGACTTTAATGAACGGTTTTGCAAAAGAGGTTCAAACTATCTGTCAAAAGCAGAAGTAAGCAAGTGGTTCCATTGCACACTGAGACAAGCATGGTCACTTATTGCATTCAAATATGAGTTTGAGGTCTGCATTGATAATAGTAACATGCCTGGAGCAGTCACAGTTCAATTTAGAAGTGGGGGAAAAATAAGTTTCACCATGAGTCCAGTTATTAGATTTGACAGTCATTCCTATTTCTTCATCACAACTTGTTACCTGAAAAACTTGGACACATCCTGGCCTCTATCTTTGTCCAAATATGAAGATACTTTTTTGCATCAGATCGCTAAAGTTTTGCCCCCAAACTCTTGCCATATGCAAACTCTAGAAATCGCCCTTTTTCTACACAAGAAACAGACACTGCTAACAGGAAGCAGTGACCTTAAGGATTCGCATTTCAAAACTGCTCTGATGCATCTGCTGTTGACCAAGGCACTGTATGAGTGGAAACCTGCCTTTTTAGCAAATAGACTACAAGACCTATTGGACTTTATGATCTACAGCCTAAAAGCAAAACGGCTGCATCATATTCTGATAGGAAATCCTCAAGCTAAAAAAATTATCCAGCTCCCAGTTTATTTGGTGAAGTCAAAACCTTTGAATCTCTTCCATCCTCTGGTGGTGCACAGGTGCATCTACCAAAATGCTATGATGCATTTTGTGGAATTGCTAAAAAATGCCCAGATTTTGATAAATGACTACGTTCGTAAAAATATTCAAATACGGATTTCTGACAAAAACAGTGTTTAACAGTCAGACCTATTTTGTATAGCTCTGCCCCCTAGAGGAACAAGAACAATTGCTACATTAACTGAAATACTGCATAAATTTCTGAAGTGGCACAACATCCAAAGACTATTTTTTTTTTTCAGACTAAAACATCAAAAACAAAAAAATTTTTTTTGCTAAAAATGCATGTAGTTGGGCTTTAAATAAATCTTTTGTATGAATGTATAAACAAGAGCACTCATGCCATTGCCTGCATACCTCATGTATATCTACTGTGTAAAAAGTTTGTGAATTAAAGCCATTCCAAAAAGCCTTTTAATTTACTACAAAACATTTAATAGTTTTCCCACTGATTCTGTTCATCTGTTGTCATTTCCTCTTCATCAAAATCAAAGTTAGCATCAAATGTTTTCATCTTCATATCATCCTCCAAGTCCACTTCCCAGGGCTGACTGGTGACTATATTCCTGAAGGCTGATAGAATATGGAAATCAGTTTGGTAAAAGATGTGAACCTCTTTGATGAAAAACATGAGATTTTACCTCTGAGCTGCTGTGCTGGTGAGCAGGATGAGTCACAGCAAGAGCACACAGAGTCATATCCATATAACTCCTTCCACCTAACAAGCAAGGACACATTTACTTTGTACAGTGTGAAGGTTTTATGCGCAACAGAGCAAACTCACTTTTTGGTGCCTGGATTGTAATTGCAAGCCTTGAGACCTTGAGTTGGAGGATGTCTTCCCACAGAGACATCACAGTGCATGTAGAGTTGCTACAAAAGAAAGATGAAGTAAAAAAGAAAAAAAAAATTGGCAAATACTTATAGGCCTACTTTTACCTTTGTACTTGAACTAGATGTCAATTCCTTTAAAATTACAGCATTTATTGTGAACCTCTGAGTCCGCTTTGACAACCCACCAAGGAACCGTGACTCTGCAGACTCCTTACCATCCACCATGCAACTGTAATAAACAAATGCACGTTAATGTCCTTGAAATTAATCTCCACTGTATTGCAAACACTTACCCATAATTATCAATGATGGTGTAGTTAGGACTTGAGGAAGGAACTAGAGAGGGGGTTATGAAGCACTTGTTGATATACATCCTTTCATCTACAGAAGTTTGTGCACCACCAGGTTGTTTAGCCTCAAAGAACATCGGCTTTCCCATCACAAAGGGTCTGGTCATCTCATTACCCAGTTCTAATAAAGTCAACAGTCAAAATTGAAATTGTGAATGGAAGCTAGAAGGAATGCAGGTCATATTATGCAAATACATGTTGATACATTTTGTCGGTTTACATTCATAGCTAAAAGCACATCACTTGTAACATACTATCCATTAACCAGTAATACTTGCCATCTTGAAGTATGAGTTGAACTGGACGTTTCCTTCTAAGAGATTTAAATAATGTTCCTCTCAATAGCTTGGGGCGTACGCCAACCTTGTAGGAGTGATAAAACCTGCAATAACGACAAAGAGTTAGATCTGGTATAGATAATTTGCAAAGGCCACTTACCGTTGATAGTTGCACTGAATAGGTACATCAAAAGGCATCTCTCTCAAAACCGCTGTGGTTGGCATGTAGTGAATAACATTTTTTACAGTCACATTATCTACATTGCTCTGGAAAACAAGCATACTCAGACCAGACTTGACTGATATGATAAATATTGTAAGACAAAAAACAAACCTCTTTCCAGAAACCACAGTCTGACGTCAGAAAATACAGAAAATAATAATAGCTTCTGGTACCTTGGTTGACTGGACAAGTGCCCAGTTTTAAATATTTGTATGCGCCCAAAGTCTTAAAGACATCTCTTCTAACTCTCGCATATATTCTATCAATGTGGCACAGGATTTCAACTACCTTAGGTTGAGTAGACTCTGTGGGAGCCACGGTAGTAGTGGGGAACAGTAAACTCTTGACTGAATTTGGCAGTGGCCTTGTACCGCTTTCAGGCTTGAAAAGGGCTTTCTGATCTGTAGCTGAGGACACTACAACAAAATCTGGAAGCATTCTAAATTCAGAATTAGAAAATTGAGTATGTTTCCCACTTCTGAAAACTTTTGGTAAAGGCCCAGATGATACTTTCCTCGTCATTTTAGACATATTGTCCCATTCTAATTCTGGATTATTGACAATTTCCCCATCACTACAGACAAAACAACAAATTATTACTAAATGTCTAGCTAGACAGAACCTCATTTTCAGAACCCGCAGGCCTATAAACTTGTGTCCAATAATCCGATTATCTCAGTGACTAAACTTTTAGTGAATCTGAAGCACGATTTTCACAGCTGTTGAAAATACTAATCAACCAATCCGAGAAGACGTAGAAGTAGATCATGCCTGGATAAATAGAAAGTTTTTTTTCAACTATGCACTGATGTTTATTATTACATATGGTTTTAGTCTGAAAAAAGTGTTTTAAAATATATTTTTAAAACACATCTATAATTAAATTATTATTATTTTTTTTCGGAAGTTACGTAGTTCATGGTGCCGAAACCAGGAAGTACCACCACACTTCGCGTTACGAGCGGTTTTGGATGCCCTCGATTAATGGTTTTCATATGAATTTATTTGGATTAATACTTTGCGAGGTTTTTATCTGATATATTCCGTATACTATATAGTGCTACTTGCTATATCTTATCATAGTGACATTGTTACAAATCGTGATGTGTGTATACAGTCTGCTGTTAGCTAGCTAGCATGCTAGTAGCTACTAGAGGTTTTGATTATTTATGTGATGGACTTCGTTGTCTCAATATATAACTAATCAGTGCAAGTTATTGAATTATAAATAACGAAGATTTAATGTGAGTTATTGGTGCACAATAAGTTTATTAGTTGGAATCTGTTAACTAAACGGCTAGTGTGTTGCCAGCCTCACCTAGTTAAAGCATTTCTTTAGAGATTTAAAAAAAACATTTTTTGCAAAGTTTGACGTCAATATTGAGCTATCAGCTCTCAGAAAATTGGATCCAATGCGTGGGATGATGGGGACTCAAAGTAGTCCTGTCAAGAGCTATGATTATCTCTTGAAGTTTTTGCTTGTGGGAGACAGCGATGTAGGAAAAGGTGAAATCCTGGAAAGTTTACAAGATGGATCAGTTGAATCACCGTATGCATACAGCAGCGGTATGTACATTTTATTCACTAGATTTCACCAGATGTTTACAAAATAAAATGCTCAATCGTTATGTCATGTGATTCGCAGGTATAGATTACAAAACTACAACCATTCTTCTAGATGGAAGACGAGTAAAATTAGAGCTGTGGTGAGTATTTACCTAAGGCTAATGTTTGCCAATCACACTTCATCAAAAACAATCATGCAATCTACTTTACAGGGATACATCGGGACAAGGACGATTCTGCACCATTTTTAGATCTTACTCACGTGGGGCTCAAGTGAGTTGAATTGGTTCTTATGGTGTGTTCGCTCAATATCTGGCCCAGTGTATTCATTTGCTAAGTTAAATAACTTCACAACATTTTATTGCTGCATTTATGTGATCACATGAACTATGAATGTCTAATTTTTGGAAGTTGGACAATTACATTATTATATTATCTCTGAGTTTCTGAGTGAGTATGAATGCAGCATATGACCGGTAGAACTGAGATGTGGTTGGACAAACCATATCACCAGTGTAAATGCTGAAGTTCAACATTTGTGTTTTTTGTTTTGGATACTTCTCATGAAAATATTCTATCTCAGTGATCATGATCTTATTCTAAATATGAATGAAAATTCTTTTTTCAACATAGGGAATTCTGCTTGTGTATGACATCACCAATGGATGGTCTTTTGATGGCATTGATCGGTGGATTCGGGAAATTGATGAAGTAAGAAAGTGTCTACTTTTTAAACAATTAGAATAGTGTTCATGTTTAATCATTAACCTAAGTTTGGTTATTTCTGTTTTGTTCATCAGCATGCCCCTGGTGTACCAAGGATTCTTGTAGGCAACCGCCTTCATCTGGCTTTCAAACGCCAGGTTCCAACAGAGCAGGCACGTGCCTATGCCGAAAAGAACAGTATGACCTTTTTTGAGGTTAGTCCTCTGTGTAATTTCAACGTCATCGAGTCCTTCACAGAACTTTCACGGATAGTGCTTATGAGGCATGGGATGGAGAAATTCTGGAGACCTAACAGAGGTGAGCATATTATTTCAATCACTGTTGTGTTGCTATTATAAAAAAAAAAAAAACTGAGTGCAGTTGCATGGCAACTGGTGAGGTACCAAGTCTAAAATGTTAAATTAAAGTTTTTGGGTTCTTGGGTGGCTGATGAAGGATACTTTCTTAGCATACATTGCCTAAAGAGCTCCTGTAGTTGTCATCACGCTATCATGGCTTACACCTCATAGTGGCAGTGGCAGAGAATTCCCCGTAGATACTAACCATGTTGGCCATAATTAACAAACTTTATTGGAGTTTCAGAGATTGTGGATTATTGTTGCGCACCGGGATGTGCACATTATCCATGGTAGAAGAAAGCCTGAGCCTTTTACGGCATTTAGAAAGCTCCCGATAGAAGTAGATTTCTGCAGCTAAACGGGCTAGCAGCTAATCAATCCATATATTAATTAAGATATAAATGTATTTTTGCATTGCTTTTTCTCTGTTTGGTTTCATTCTAATGATTCAGCCATTGTCTTGTATTTAGCTATTGGCATTATAGTAATAAAGCAGAAAGAGTACCGGTAGTTTCAAAAGAAGCAATCCCAAATGCTTTCTGCTAAACAGTGTTCATTTGCATTAATTGATTACTTAGAAATGTCGATTTGTAGAAAATAAAATCCCAAGCTTAAGTTGAATATTTGAGTGTTTTATTACATTGATATGAGTGATTTTAGCCTACCATATTGGCACAGTTAGAGCACATTGTGGTTTTCCTTTTTCATCAGTTTGACATAATTTTAACTTTCATTTATTTACATGCTTATTGATATAAGCCTCTAAATATGTCTCACTGCGCATTCTTGTTAGATATTGCCTAACAATTTGACTGCTTTATTAGACAAATACACTCAAAAGTTTTTGACCCTGGCTAATTGCTTTTTTGTTATCTATTGCAGTTTTCAGCCTTCAAGATCTATGCTGCCGCTCTATTGTGTCATGTACACCGGTGCATCTCATAGACAAGCTGCCTCTCCCTGTAGCTATTAAATCTCACCTGAAGTCTTTCTCAATGGCCAATGGCATGAATGCAGTTATGATGCATGGACGCTCTTACTCTGTGGCCAACAGCGCAGCATCAGGGGGCAGTTCAAGCAAAGGCAACAGTTTAAAACGTTCAAAGTCTTTCAGGCCTCCACAGAGTCCACCAAAGAACTCTTCTTCATCATCCAAGGGAAACTGCAAGATTTCATAGGCCAACACACATACATAGTTGTCTTCATTTGGCTTGTATTAACAGCATTATTGTTGTTGCTCTTAAATGGCCACAAGGCTAGAGTCAGACACGTTACTAGCTGCCTATAAGATGGTTTCAAAGACTTGAACTGAATTGGACAGTTTTCAGCTCACTAGTGCCATCTTGTGGATACTTTTTACTAGTAGTCTATACAGTGGCTCCTTGCGATCAAGTCTTGAATCTCGGATGGATTAATCTGTATAACACTACATGAAAGGACTAGCTAGCATTTGGGGTGACTTTTTACTGTATATATGTATGTGTTGGTGGAATGTATTTCGTGTATCTTGAGTGTTATGGGAAATGTTTACTTTTAGTCAGGAATTCAGTGTCTTCTAACCATAACAAAATTGAAATTGTTAATTTCTTTTCCACTTGATAAGATCAGTATAGATGTCATGTGATGCATTCCAGTCTAAAGTATCCTGCTGAAAACCTAATACAATACAATCACAAATCTTTTAACCCTCTCCCGACTTTGTATACCTCATTAGTTAGTGGAGCATTTACCATCTTTGTGACAATACCATCTGTTTAACAGGTGCTTTCCTATTGATTTTGGGAACTGAGGTGTCATGCCTTCAGAAACATGCTTGCATACATTTAATTTTTGGTTAACTGGGTAGAGTGATGCCTAGTTTTACAATTTTTTTTTTTAAAAGATGTGTAAATTTTGTATTTATGAATGTATACTTTATACTGGTATGTGACCTGTGGTTATACATGGGATTAAAGTAAGGTTATGAAAGTCAACTGCGACTGCACCTTTAAGCGTTGCTTCTTTTTCAAAGCAATCCATGTTTGTTTTTAATGCTGCTTCTTTTGCACAATATTCAAAAACGTAAATAATTGTTAAAACAAATTGCACCCTTGATCAATTGTCTCTGTTGGCTTGATAGTTATTAAATGTAGACAGATCCCTCCAGGTATATTAGTACAGCTAACAAAATTAACAAGACAACTGTCTTAATTTTAAGTTTCAATTGTCTTATGAAAGGCTCGAAATAAAGAGAAAAACTTGTCTTCGTTGTTTGTTATCGTATTAGAACTTCTATCAAGGTCACCGTGGGAATTGTCGAAGAGCTTTGTCCTCTTTGTCCAGTCCGATGCTGGTTTGCAGTTAGCGCCAGTGGGGGATGAATTGATTCGTTTCTCGGTATTGGCCACTTTTGGAAACCCGGGACGCTGCAGCAGCACATGAATGCCACACGGTCAAAAGTCACTTAAAGGTTGTGGGGTCACCTCCAATGAAAAGATGAGGGAGCCGATTCTCATCGCCTCAGAGCAGCGTCGGAACAATGAAGAGTTGCACACTATTGAAAATGTGGTACTTTATGTGTTCCCACCTGACCGTGGCATCTCTGAGCTACGTGTGAATGAGGGACGGTGGTAAAGAGAGCGACGTCTAGACAAAAAGGGCGTAAACAACATGTTTTGCAAGACATGCTGTGGCACGCCCCTTGTTTGACTTTTACGCTTTTTACGTTCTTACAAACCGGACAGCTGTGCGTTCTTGACGAAAACTAGAAATTCTGTGTCATTAAGAGAGAAAGCCGCCCCCAGATAGTGTCTTATTCTTGAGAGAAAGAAAAGCACCTTAAAACCCCTTTAAACTGTATCTCTGTATAGTCTGGGCATTAGTGTCTCTCACCGGAATGCGGGACTCGTGATGCGCGCAGTTGGCGCACGACTTCTTTTGATGTTTTTACTATGTTTGTGCAGTTGCTGAGAGCACGGTGCCGCTTCATAAAAGTTTCAGACTCTGGACGATCATGGGGGCGGTCAGAGGGCTGCCCTTTCTGCTTTCATTCACGCTCTGAAAGGCTGGTGTTGCGACCCTCACTCTCATTGTGGAGTTTCGCTCCTGTGTGCTGCTGACCGGAGCCAGAAACCCGTTATGGAGAAGACACAATAATTATGAAATCATATGCGTTTTTTATAAAGAATTCCGTTTCCGAACGAACAACGCGAGACCTCGTCTGGGATTTCACTCTGTGCGCAACTTACTTAATCATTACGCACAAGTTTGGCTCTATATTCTAAATCTGTTATTTCAAATTTTTATTTTTTTATTTTATTTTATTTTTTTGCCCTGAGCTGAGTTATGGATTTCATAAGTCGACGTTTTTTGCCAGAAAGCAACAATGAAAAAAATTAGCACACAAACGAGAACGGAAAAAGATCAAGAAGCCTTTCAACATGTAAGCACGCCAAACTCCAAGAAAAAAATAGGATGGATGCGTACATGTTTTCTTATCATTTTGATTTTAAAATCCCCGGGTTTAGGGGGTGGAGATATGACAGAATACAAAGTTGCCCACGAAGGACTTTGTCCAAACAAACTGAATTCCAATCTGTGGGTTGATGCGCAAAGCACCTGCGAAAGGGAATGCAACGTGGACGAGGTGAGACATTTTTTATTTTAAATATATTTTAGCTTTTACGCTGTGTCTAAAGTAAAACACATTTCTGCTTCTTGTGCAGGACTGTGCCGACTTTGAAAAATGCTGCACCAACGTGTGTGGTCTAAACAGCTGTGTGGCCGCACGGTTTTCTGACGGAACCCCAGCTCAACCTGGCGGGCAGAGTGCAGGAAATAAAAGTGAAAGCAACTCCACTGCAACCTGTGATGGCTTCATGTGCAGCCAGCAGGGCGCCACCTGCGATATCTGGGAAGGTCAACCCATTTGCAAGTGTCGGGACCGCTGCGAAAAGGAGCCCAACTTTACTTGTGCCTCTGATGGCCTCACTTATTTCAACCGCTGCTACATGGATGCAGAGGCTTGCATTCGGGGAGTCACATTGACAGTGATTGCCTGTCGTTTTTATCTCGCTGGACCTCATACCAGTCCACTACCCCAGGACACTACAGCACATCCTACCCCGACCTCATCCCAAGAGGACCCCATGCCCCCCACACTCTACTCCAATCCTCACCATCAGTCCATTTATGTGGGAGGCACAGTCAGCTTCCACTGTGATGTTGTAGGCATCCCAAGGCCTGATGTGACATGGGAGAAACAGAGTGAGCGGAGAGAGCGGCTGGTCATGAGGCCAGACCAAATGTATGGGAATGTGGTCATCACAAACATTGGACAGCTTGTTGTTTACAATGCTCAGGTTTGGGATACTGGGATTTACACCTGTATTGCAAGGAATTCTGCAGGAGTGCTTCATGCAGACTATCCACTCTCTGTAATACGCAGAGCAGAAGATGATTTCTCTGAAGACCCGGAAATGCCCATGGGTCGTCCCTTCTCTCCTGCTGACTGTTTGGTGGAAGTGGACCAGAGGGTGTGCAGTGGAGAGCGCCATGTAGACTGGTACTATGACAGCAAATTAGGAAACTGTCAAGCCTTTAAGAATGGTGGCTGTGAAGACAGCCGCAATAGGTTTGAGACCTATGAAGAGTGCAAGGCCTCTTGCCAGCGAGAAGGGATGGGCATATGCTCCCTGCCTGCGGTCCAAGGTCCCTGTAAATCTTGGGAGGCACGCTGGGCCTGGAATACTATAATGAAGGAGTGTAAGGCCTTTGTTTATGGTGGATGTCATGGAAATGCCAACAACTTTCAAACTAAGAAAGAGTGTGAAGCAAACTGTCCTCAACGGAAAAAAAAACCTTGTAAGACTTGTCGGGTGAAAGGAAAAATGGTGCCCAGTTTGTGTCGAAGTGACTTTGCCATAGTGGGACGTCTCACAGAGTTGGTGGAGGATCTAGACTCTGGGTTGGCACGATTTAGTTTGGAAGAAGTTCTGAGAGATGAAAAAATGGGTTTAACTTTCTTTAATACGAAGCATCTTGAAGTAACTATTGCAAAGATAGACTGGAGCTGTCCATGTCCCAACATTACAATGGAGGAAAACCCTTTATTGGTCATGGGTGTTGTGCAGGATGGCATGGCAATCATCCAGTCAGACAGTTATGTTAAATCAATAACTGAGCGCAGACTCAAGAGGCTGCGAGACGTACTGGGCAAAAAGGGCTGTTAAGAGGATCTTTTCCAAATGATTGATGTACAAGCATATTGAATATTGTGATTGCATTATTTAACTAATGCATTTTTTCCAATAAAAATATTTTTAAATACAAACATTTTCTTAATGAAAACATGATTTATTAAAAGTATTGTAATGAAATGGCTTTTAAAGAAAATTTAAAATTAAGGTATAGAATCACTAGCCCGCGTCTAACAGCTGAAATACTTCATACTACACTCTCCTTTCTGAAGAGAAGACACTTGTTGTTTGCAGGCATATCAACCTAAATGGTGGAAAAAAAAAAAAGTGTCAGTTGCAGTACCACTTCCCCAATGATCATAATGTAAATGTGAAAGAAACTAACCACTTTCTCCAGAAACAAACTATTACTTTCTGCTATAGATTTGAGAAGGACAACATCTCTCAGACCCCACTCAGAATTTCTATGGGATAAAACAAAACATTGGTTGCTACATGAGGCTCTTACACACAAAATTAAATAACTTAAGATACTGTACCTTTGCCGTAGACTCTGGTCAAATTCAACGTTGCTTTGTGGAGTAATTCTACCATGTACTGCATAAGGCTGGAAATGGTGATAAACAATTACCATATGATATCACTGATGTTTGGCATGAAGAAAAAATGTGCTTACACCATATGTAAGTAGAAGACCTTGCGGCTTTAGCAGTGCTCCAGCTCCTCTGAACAGACCCTGAAATTAAAGAGTGGGGTCTTAAGGCTAAGGGATACAGAAGATATATTTAAAAGTTATTCTTTATAGTAATAGTAGTATAGTATAGTATAGTAATGTAATATGCTGCTGCCTTTGCTATAAAAAGACCTTTTCATGTTTTAGTCTTAATAGCCATATACATCTATATTTACAAGTAAAAATAAAATTAAATATATAAATAAAGTAATAAAAATATATCTCAGCTATATACAAGAGAATCTGCTTCTCTCTCCTTAGTGGGTGGATTTACGGGAGGAATCAAATACCAAATACAGATAAAATACAGTTACTCCTGTGTGTTTAAAACAATACTACAATACTACTACTACTCCTCTATTAATGGGACAGTGCAGTGCAAATGTGTCCCAAAACAGCTGCTTTACCTCTGTACAAGCCATAGGGGAGATGTGTATCATGTTGATGTTGAGGACCAGGTCGAGGCTCTCTGGCTCAATGCCTCCCCAGTGCTCATGGGACAAAGAAGCGTCCAGGTGAATGGCAGGTTTCACATTAGCCAGCCTGTAGTGGGCTCTGTACGCTTCTATACTGAGGAGGGGAACAAAAGGGGGTTTGTCAAAACAGGTAAATCACAGCGAAACGCTACCATAAGGCTATAGTGTTTTTATGATGTTAATCATGGGTCTTTCTTAACAGTTTAAACCCACATTTCGTAGTAAAACCACAATGTATTTTTGGTCTGTATGCGTTTCCCCGAGTGAGTCAGAATCAGCTTAGCAATTTGTGTAGATATTTGTGTATTTAAAATGAAAATTGAAATATTTTGAAACATACATGCTAGTTTCACAGTAGCATATCCAGCTATCTTATATTAAATATTCACCTGACCAAAGATTGATGATCATACTCTGAGGGCTGCCAGACCACATTACGCAAACTCTGAGCGAAATGCGTGACGTGCTGCCCGGTACCGGAGGAGATCTCGAGTGCTTGGAGAGGTTTGGCAGGGTCCAGGCTCTCCCGGAGGACCGACAGGATGGGCTCCTTATTTCGATCAGCTGCGGGGGCGTTTAGCATCCTGCCAAAACCTGGTTTAAACTGACGAATAGCTCGGTTCAGTTTCAGCAAAAGCGATCCAAGAACAACACTCATCCAAGCCCCGGGGTCTCAAAATGGCCGCCCATTCAAGTCAATGGGCCGAGCTCAATGGCGCATGACTCCAGAATAGCTTAGGCCGGCTAGGTACTTCCGGTGGCTCCGGGCCGATTGAACATGCGCATTAGTGTTATTTTCTTACGCGGGCACACACACGGAACACGATCACGCGTATCACGTGATCGCTTTGACCAATCAGAGCGAGAGAAGCCAGAGCGGATCCGGCGCTAACAATTATAAAGCTGTTTTTAAGACGACTGAAGGACTTTGAGCTGAGAAAAACTTTATGATCTAAAAATAGGTAAAAATTGCCACAAAATCCGACATTTCTGAAAGTTGTAGGTGTCCTGTCAGCCGAACACGAGTAGTTTGTGATTACATTGCGCTCTATGGGAAAAATCCTTTCTCGGCCAGGGGGATTTTTTTCGCTGTAGTACCAGTGTGTGGCCACTACGTCAACTGGAGGCAGCTACAAGCAGCAATACCCTATCCAGTTATTTTAATAGATCCACGCCCTCGTCCAAATATCTACTCGCTTCCATAGTAGCCTACACGGGAGCCAGCAAGGGCCAGATAAGTTTCAGTGGTGGCCCTCAAACATGAATAAAATTGAAGTTGCCTGCGCAATAATATTAATTGAACAGTGAATATACATTAAAAATGTAACTGAAAGCACATTGCACTTTAGCAATGGCTGTGTCTAAATAAATAAATGGATAAACATTACTCATAATAAATTGAATAATTCATAAAAAGATGTGACCATTAAATGGCTGCCCTTCTTACAAGTTGTGTGTAAGAGAATTCCAGAAAAAATATCAGTAAAAATTCAGGCTACAGGATACATAGGCTTCAAATGCCCATGTGAAAATGTTATGTTATGAGTTATGTTTTTAAGCCCCTATGATGAGAAACAGCAAGGTCAGTTACGTCGCCCAGATTAGCGTTAATGGGGCCCCGCCCTGGAGCCAGGCCTGGGGTGGGTGCTCGCCAAAGAGCGTCTGATGGCCGGGCCTTCCCCCATGGGGCCCAGCCGGGCACAGCCCGAAGGAGTAACATGGGCCTGTCCTCCCATGGACCCACCACCCACAGGAGGATGTATAAGGGGCTGATGCAGGGAGATCTGGACTCTGTTGTCGTGTCATCTGACCTCCGGCTGCGTGTCTTGGACACTCAGGTGAAGAGAGGGGGAGAGCTGTCAACCGATCACCACCTGGTTGTGAGTTGGGTCCGCTGGTGGAGGAGAAAGCCGGAAAGACCTGGCAGACCTAAGCGTATAGTGAGGATCTGTTGGGAACGTCTGGCAGAGCCCTGTCACGGGGACCTTCAACTCACACCTCCGGGAGAGCTTCTCCCGGACCGGGGGAGGCTGGTGACATGGAGTCTGAGTGGGCTTTGTTCTCGGCCTCTATTGTCGATGCAGCCGCTCGTAGCTGTGGTTGTAAGGTCTGTGGTGCCTGTTGCTACGGCAATACCCGAATCCGGTAGTGGACACCGGAAGTAAGGGATGCCGTCAGGCTGAAGAAGTAGTCTTATTGGGCCTTGTTGGCTCATGGGATTCCTGAGGCAGCTGACAGGTACTGGCAAGCCAAGCATGCTGCAGCCTGGGCGGTCGCAGAGGCAAAAACTTGGGGTTGGGAGGAGTTCGGAGAGGCCAAGGAGGAGGACTATCGGACGGCCTCAAAGAAATTCTGGCAAACCGTTCAACACCTCAGGAGGGGGAAGCACTGTTCAGAGCATGGTTTGTCATTTGAAGGCAGTTTTGGGGCCAAAACTGCCAAGCACCCTTGTTGTGGAATCAGCTCCCTGCTCATGTCAAAGAAGCTGACACAGTCTCTACATTTAAGATTAGGCTCAAAACGTTCCTCTTTGAATCAGCTTATGGTCAGGTCAGTTAGGAACAGAAATTAAACCCATAGGCCTAGTTAAGCTGCTCTAGGAGATATATTACTGGGGAAAGTATGGCAACTTGAGCACTGTCCTCTGGTTTCTCCTACTTTTTCTCCTGCTACTGTTAAGAATATTCAATTACTAGTTCATTCATAGTCTGTTCTTTGCTATTCACATGTTGTCCCTGTCCCACTCCCCTTTTGGGGAGTGTAACTGTTTCAGATGCTGCTGTTCCAGTTTGGACCGCTGCTGCCCCCTAGTGTCGGGGACCTAGACCCCTCCTCTCCTTCCCTATCCTGGATTAACTGTCCTCGTCCTGCTAGATTAGTAGTTTCATCTGCCTGTCCGTCCTTAGGAGTGGATCTCTCCTTCACTGTGGTTCTCCTCGAGGTTTCTCCGTTTTCCCATTGGGTTTTTTGGAGTTTTTCCTTGCCGAGAAGGAGGGTCTAAGGACAGGAGATGCTGGGACAATCATCCATTTGCCTGCTTGTTGTTGAACATTCTGTATTTGTGTTTTATGAATGTTTCTTCTGCTTTATTAATCAACAATTTTGTGAAGTCCGCCGAGATAACTCTTGTTGTGATTTTGGGCTATACAAAAATAAATTGAACTGAATTGAATTGAAATGAAAAACTAGGCTCTAATATGTACATCTGGGCTGGTCGGAGGTTGTTTGGAGGCGTTTCCAGCGAGTTTGGAGCACTTTTAAAATTTGGTCAAATTTGAGCCGAAACGACAGGGCCGGACCTGGCGAAAAATCTCATTTTTGGCCACGTCAGGTTTTGGCCTCAAAACTGCCTTCAAATGAAAAACTAGGCTCTAATATGTACATCTGGGCTGGTCGGAGGTTGTTTGGAGGCGTTTCCAGCGAGTTTGGAGCACTTTTAAAATTTGGTCAAATTTGAGCCGAAACGACAGGGCCGGACCTGGCGAAAAATCTCATTTTTGGCCACGTCAGGTTTTGGCCCCAAAACTGCCTTCAAATGAAAAACTAGGCTCTAATATGTACATCTGGGCTGGTCGGAGGTCGTTTGGAGGCGTTTCCAGCGAGTTTGGAGCACTTTTAAAATTTGGTCAAATTTGAGCCGAAACGACAGGGCCGGACCTGGCGAAAAATCTCATTTTTGGCCACGTCAGGTTTTGGCCCCAAAACTGCCTTCAAATGAAAAACTAGGCTCTAATATGTACATCTGGGCTGGTCGGAGGTTGTTTGGAGGCGTTTCCAGCGAGTTTGGAGCACTTTTAAAATTTGGTCAAATTTGAGCCGAAACGACAGGGCCGGACCTGGCGAAAAATCTCATTTTTGGCCACGTCAGGTTTTGGCCCCAAAACTGCCTTCAAATGAAAAACTAGGCTCTAATATGTACATCTGGGCTGGTCGGAGGTTGTTTGGAGGCGTTTCCAGCGAGTTTGGAGCACTTTTAAAATTTGGTCAAATTTGAGCCGAAACGACAGGGCCGGACCTGGCGAAAAATCTCATTTTTGGCCACGTCAGGTTTTGGCCCCAAAACTGCCTTCAAATGAAAAACTAGGCTCTAATATGTACATCTGGGCTGGTCGGAGGTTGTTTGGAGGCGTTTCCAGCGAGTTTGGAGCACTTTTAAAATTTGGTCAAATTTGAGCCGAAACGACAGGTCCGGACCTGGCGAAAAATCTCATTTTTGGCCACGTCAGGTTTTGGCCCCAAAACTGCCTTCAAATGAAAAACTAGGCTCTAATATGTACATCTGGGCTGGTCGGAGGTTGTTTGGAGGCGTTTCCAGCGAGTTTGGAGCACTTTTAAAATTTGGTCAAATTTGAGCCGAAACGACAGGGCCGGACCTGTCGAAAAATCTCATTTTTGGCCACGTCAGGTTTTGGCCCCAAAACTGCCTTCAAATGAAAAACTAGGCTCTAATATGTACATCTGGGCTGGTCGGAGGTTGTTTGGAGGCGTTTCCAGCGAGTTTGGAGCACTTTTAAAATGTGGTCAAATTTGAGCCGAAACGACAGGGCCGGACCTGGCGAAAAATCTCATTTTTGGCCACGTCAGGTTTTGGCCCCAAAACTGCCTTCAAATGAAAAACTAGGCTCTAATATGTACATCTGGGCTGGTCGGAGGTTGTTTGGAGGCGTTTCCAGCGAGTTTGGAGCACGTTTAAAATTTGGTCAAATTTGAGCCGAAACGACAGGGCCGGACCTGGCGAAAAATCTCATTTTTGGCCACGTCAGGTTTTGGCCCCAAAACTGCCTTCAAATGAAAAACTAGGCTCTAATATGTACATCTGGGCTGGTCGGAGGTTGTTTGGAGGCGTTTCCAGCGAGTTTGGAGCACTTTTAAAATTTGGTCAAATTTGAGCTGAAACGACAGGGCCGGACCTGGCGAAAAATCTCATTTTTGGCCACGTCAGGTTTTGGCCCCAAAACTGCCTTCAAATGAAAAACTAGGCTCTAATATGTACATCTGGGCTGGTCGGAGGTCGTTTGGAGGCGTTTCCAGCGAGTTTGGAGCACTTTTAAAATTTGGTCAAATTTGAGCCGAAACGACAGGGCCGGACCTGGCGAAAAATCTCATTTTTGGCCACGTCAGGTTTTGGCCCCAAAACTGCCTTCAAATGAAAAACTAGGCTCTAATATGTACATCTGGGCTGGTCGGAGGTTGTTTGGAGGCGTTTCCAGCGAGTTTGGAGCACGTTTAAAATTTGGTCAAATTTGAGCCGAAACGACAGGGCCGGACCTGGCGAAAAATCTCATTTTTGGCCACGTCAGGTTTTGGCCCCAAAACTGCCTTCAAATGAAAAACTAGGCTCTAATATGTACATCTGGGCTGGTCGGAGGTTGTTTGGAGGCGTTTCCAGCGAGGTTGGAGCACTTTTAAAATTTGGTCAAATTTGAGCTGAAACGACAGGGCCGGACCTGGCGAAAAATCTCATTTTTGGCCACGTCAGGTTTTGGCCCCAAAACTGCCTTCAAATGAAAAACTAGGCTCTAATATGTACATCTGGGCTGGTCGGAGGTCGTTTGGAGGCGTTTCCAGCGAGTTTGGAGCACTTTTAAAATTTGGTCAAATTTGAGCCGAAACGACAGGGCCGGACCTGTCGAAAAATCTCATTTTTGGCCACGTCAGGTTTTGGCCCCAAAACTGCCTTCAAATGAAAAACTAGGCTCTAATATGTACATCTGGGCTGGTCGGAGGTTGTTTGGAGGCGTTTCCAGCGAGTTTGGAGCACTTTTAAAATTTGGTCAAATTTGAGCCGAAACGACAGGGCCGGACCTGGCGAAAAATCTCATTTTTGGCCACGTCAGGTTTTGGCCCCAAAACTGCCTTCAAATGAAAAACTAGGCTCTAATATGTACATCTGGGCTGGTCGGAGGTTGTTTGGAGGCGTTTCCAGCGAGTTTGGAGCACGTTTAAAATTTGGTCAAATTTGAGCCGAAACGACAGGGCCGGACCTGGCGAAAAATCTCATTTTTGGCCACGTCAGGTTTTGGCCCCAAAACTGCCTTCAAATGAAAAACTAGGCTCTAATATGTACATCTGGGCTGGTCGGAGGTTGTTTGGAGGCGTTTCCAGCGAGTTTGGAGCACTTTTAAAATTTGGTCAAATTTGAGCTGAAACGACAGGGCCGGACCTGGCGAAAAATCTCATTTTTGGCCACGTCAGGTTTTGGCCCCAAAACTGCCTTCAAATGAAAAACTAGGCTCTAATATGTACATCTGGGCTGGTCGGAGGTTGTTTGGAGGCGTTTCCAGCGAGTTTGGAGCACTTTTAAAATTTGGTCAAATTTGAGCCGAAACGACAGGGCCGGACCTGGCGAAAAATCTCATTTTTGGCCACGTCAGGTTTTGGCCCCAAAACTGCCTTCAAATGAAAAACTAGGCTCTAATATGTACATCTGGGCTGGTCGGAGGTTGTTTGGAGGCGTTTCCAGCGAGTTTGGAGCACTTTTAAAATTTGGTCAAATTTGAGCCGAAACGACAGGGCCGGACCTGGCGAAAAATCTCATTTTTGGCCACGTCAGGTTTTGGCCCCAAAACTGCCTTCAAATGAAAAACTAGGCTCTAATATGTACATCTGGGCTGGTCGGAGGTTGTTTGGAGGCGTTTCCAGCGAGTTTGGAGCACTTTTAAAATTTGGTCAAATTTGAGCTGAAACGACAGGGCCGGACCTGGCGAAAAATCTCATTTTTGGCCACGTCAGGTTTTGGCCCCAAAACTGCCTTCAAATGAAAAACTAGGCTCTAATATGTACATCTGGGCTGGTCGGAGGTCGTTTGGAGGCGTTTCCAGCGAGTTTGGAGCACTTTTAAAATTTGGTCAAATTTGAGCCGAAACGACAGGGCCGGACCTGGCGAAAAATCTCATTTTTGGCCACGTCAGGTTTTGGCCCCAAAACTGCCTTCAAATGAAAAACTAGGCTCTAATATGTACATCTGGGCTGGTCGGAGGTTGTTTGGAGGCGTTTCCAGCGAGTTTGGAGCACTTTTAAAATTTGGTCAAATTTGAGCCGAAACGACAGGGCCGGACCTGGCGAAAAATCTCATTTTTGGCCACGTCAGGTTTTGGCCCCAAAACTGCCTTCAAATGAAAAACTAGGCTCTAATATGTACATCTGGGCTGGTCGGAGGTTGTTTGGAGGCGTTTCCAGCGAGTTTGGAGCACTTTTAAAATTTGGTCAAATTTGAGCCGAAACGACAGGGCCGGACCTGGCGAAAAATCTCATTTTTGGCCACGTCAGGTTTTGGCCCCAAAACTGCCTTCAAATGAAAAACTAGGCTCTAATATGTACATCTGGGCTGGTCGGAGGTTGTTTGGAGGCGTTTCCAGCGAGTTTGGAGCACTTTTAAAATTTGGTCAAATTTGAGCCGAAACGACCTGGCGAAAAATCTCATTTTTGGCAACGTCAGGTTTTGGCCCCAAAACTGCCTTCAAATGAAAAACTAGGCTCTAATATGTACATCTGGGCTGGTCGGAGGTTGTTTGGAGGCCTTTCCAGCGAGTTTGGAGCACTTTTAAAATTTGGTCAAATTTGAGCCGAAACGACAGGGCCGGACCTGTCGAAAAATCTCATTTTTGGCCACGTCAGGTTTTGGCCCCAAAACTGCCTTCAAATTAAAAACTAGGCTCTAATATGTACATCTGGGCTTGTCGGAGGTTGTTTGGAGGCGTTTCCAGCGAGTTTGGAGCGCTTTTAAAATTTGGTCAAATTTGAGCCGAAACGACAGGGCCGGACCTGGCGAAAAATCTCATTTTTGGCCACGTCAGGTTTTGGCCCCAAAACTGCCTTCAAATGAAAAACTAGGCTCTAATATGTACATCTGGGCTGGTCGGAGGTTGTTTGGAGGCGTTTCCAGCGAGTTTGGAGCACTTTTAAAATTTGGTCAAATTTGAGCCGAAACGACAGGGCCGGACCTGGCGAAAAATCTCATTTTTGGCCACGTCAGGTTTTGGCCCCAAAACTGCCTTCAAATGAAAAACTAGGCTCTAATATGTACATCTGGGCTGGTCGGAGGTTGTTTGGAGGCGTTTCCAGCGAGTTTGGAGCGCTTTTAAAATTTGGTCAAATTTGAGCCGAAACGACAGGGCCGGACCTGGCGAAAAATCTCATTTTTGGCCACGTCAGGTTTTGGCCCCAAAACTGCCTTCAAATGAAACACTAGGCTCTAATATGTACATCTGGGCTTGTCGGAGGTTGTTTGGAGGCGTTTCCAGCGAGTTTGGAGCGCTTTTAAAATTTGGTCAAATTTGAGCCGAAACGACAGGGCCGGACCTGGCGAAAAATCTCATTTTTGGCCACGTCAGGTTTTGGCCCCAAAACTGCCTTCAAATGAAAAACTAGGCTCTAATATGTACATCTGGGCTTGTCGGAGGTTGTTTGGAGGCGTTTCCAGCGAGTTTGGAGCGCTTTTAAAATTTGGTCAAATTTGAGCCGAAACGACAGGGCCGGACCTGGCGAAAAATCTCATTTTTGGCCACGCCAGGCTTTGGCCCCAAAACTGCCTTCAAATGAAAAACTAGGCTCTAATATGTACATCTGGGCTGGTCGGAGGTTGTTTGGAGGCGTTTCCAGCGAGTTTGGAGCACTTTTAAAATTTGGTCAAATTTGAGCCGAAACGACAGGGCCGGACCTGTCGAAAAATCTCATTTTTGGCCACGTCAGGTTTTGGCCCCAAAACTGCCTTCAAATGAAAAACTAGGCTCTAATATGTACATCTGGGCTGGTCGGAGGTTGTTTGGAGGCGTTTCCAGCGAGTTTGGAGCACTTTTAAAATTTGGTCAAATTTGAGCCGAAACGACAGGGCCGGACCTGTCGAAAAATCTCATTTTTTGCCACGTCAGGTTTTGGCCCCAAAACTGCCTTCAAATGAAAAACTAGGCTCTAATATGTACATCTGGGCTGGTCGGAGGTTGTTTGGAGGCGTTTCCAGCGAGTTTGGAGCACTTTTAAAATTTGGTCAAATTTGAGCCGAAACGACAGGGCCGGACCTGGCGAAAAATCTCATTTTTGGCCACGTCAGGTTTTGGCCCCAAAACTGCCTTCAAATGAAAAACTAGGCTCTAATATGTACATCTGGGCTGGTCGGAGGTTGTTTGGAGGCGTTTCCAGCGAGTTTGGAGCACTTTTAAAATTTGGTCAAATTTGAGCCGAAACGACAGGGCCGGACCTGTCGAAAAATCTCATTTTTGGCCACGTCAGGTTTTGGCCCCAAAACTGCCTTCAAATGAAAAACTAGGCTCTAATATGTACATCTGGGCTGGTCGGAGGTTGTTTGGAGGCGTTTCCAGCGAGTTTGGAGCACTTTTAAAATTTGGTCAAATTTGAGCCGAAACGACAGGGCCGGACCTGGCGAAAAATCTCATTTTTGGCCACGTCAGGTTTTGGCCCCAAAACTGCCTTCAAATGAAAAACTAGGCTCTAATATGTACATCTGGGCTTGTCGGAGGTTGTTTGGAGGCGTTTCCAGCGAGTTTGGAGCGCTTTTAAAATTTGGTCAAATTTGAGCCGAAACGACAGGGCCGGACCTGGCGAAAAATCTCATTTTTGGCCACGCCAGGCTTTGGCCCCAAAACTGCCTTCAAATGAAAAACTAGGCTCTAATATGTACATCTGGGCTGGTCGGAGGTTGTTTGGAGGCGTTTCCAGCGAGTTTGGAGCACTTTTAAAATTTGGTCAAATTTGAGCCGAAACGACAGGTCCGGACCTGGCGAAAAATCTCATTTTTGGCCACGTCAGGTTTTGGCCCCAAAACTGCCTTCAAATGAAAAACTAGGCTCTAATATGTACATCTGGGCTGGTCGGAGGTTGTTTGGAGGCGTTTCCAGCGAGTTTGGAGCACTTTTAAAATTTGGTCAAATTTGAGCCGAAACGACAGGGCCGGACCTGTCGAAAAATCTCATTTTTGGCCACGTCAGGTTTTGGCCCCAAAACTGCCTTCAAATGAAAAACTAGGCTCTAATATGTACATCTGGGCTGGTCGGAGGTTGTTTGGAGGCGTTTCCAGCGAGTTTGGAGCACTTTTAAAATTTGGTCAAATTTGAGCCGAAACGACAGGGCCGGACCTGGCGAAAAATCTCATTTTTGGCCACGTCAGGTTTTGGCCCCAAAACTGCCTTCAAATGAAAAACTAGGCTCTAATATGTACATCTGGGCTGGTCGGAGGTTGTTTGGAGGCGTTTCCAGCGAGTTTGGAGCACGTTTAAAATTTGGTCAAATTTGAGCCGAAACGACAGGGCCGGACCTGGCGAAAAATCTCATTTTTGGCCACGTCAGGTTTTGGCCCCAAAACTGCCTTCAAATGAAAAACTAGGCTCTAATATGTACATCTGGGCTGGTCGGAGGTTGTTTGGAGGCGTTTCCAGCGAGTTTGGAGCACTTTTAAAATTTGGTCAAATTTGAGCCGAAACGACAGGGCCGGACCTGGCGAAAAATCTCATTTTTGGCCACGTCAGGTTTTGGCCCCAAAACTGCCTTCAAATGAAAAACTAGGCTCTAATATGTACATCTGGGCTGGTCGGAGGTCGTTTGGAGGCGTTTCCAGCGAGTTTGGAGCACTTTTAAAATTTGGTCAAATTTGAGCCGAAACGACAGGGCCGGACCTGGCGAAAAATCTCATTTTTGGCCACGTCAGGTTTTGGCCCCAAAACTGCCTTCAAATGAAAAACTAGGCTCTAATATGTACATCTGGGCTGGTCGGAGGTTGTTTGGAGGCGTTTCCAGCGAGTTTGGAGCACTTTTAAAATTTGGTCAAATTTGAGCCGAAACGACCTGGCGAAAAATCTCATTTTTGGCAACGTCAGGTTTTGGCCCCAAAACTGCCTTCAAATGAAAAACTAGGCTCTAATATGTACATCTGGGCTGGTCGGAGGTTGTTTGGAGGCCTTTCCAGCGAGTTTGGAGCACTTTTAAAATTTGGTCAAATTTGAGCCGAAACGACAGGGCCGGACCTGGCGAAAAATCTCATTTTTGGCCACGTCAGGTTTTGGCCCCAAAACTGCCTTCAAATTAAAAACTAGGCTCTAATATGTACATCTGGGCTGGTCGGAGGTTGTTTGGAGGCGTTTCCAGCGAGTTTGGAGCACTTTTAAAATTTGGTCAAATTTGAGCCGAAACGACAGGGCCGGACCTGGCGAAAAATCTCATTTTTGGCCACGTCAGGTTTTGGCCCCAAAACTGCCTTCAAATGAAAAACTAGGCTCTAATATGTACATCTGGGCTGGTCGGAGGTTGTTTGGAGGCGTTTCCAGCGAGTTTGGAGCACTTTTAAAATTTGGTCAAATTTGAGCCGAAACGACAGGGCCGGACCTGGCGAAAAATCTCATTTTTGGCCACGTCAGGTTTTGGCCCCAAAACTGCCTTCAAATGAAAAACTAGGCTCTAATATGTACATCTGGGCTGGTCGGAGGTTGTTTGGAGGCGTTTCCAGCGAGTTTGGAGCACTTTTAAAATTTGGTCAAATTTGAGCCGAAACGACAGGGCCGGACCTGGCGAAAAATCTCATTTTTGGCCACGTCAGGTTTTGGCCCCAAAACTGCCTTCAAATGAAAAACTAGGCTCTAATATGTACATCTGGGCTGGTCGGAGGTCGTTTGGAGGCGTTTCCAGCGAGTTTGGAGCACTTTTAAAATTTGGTCAAATTTGAGCCGAAACGACAGGGCCGGACCTGGCGAAAAATCTCATTTTTGGCCACGTCAGGTTTTGGCCCCAAAACTGCCTTCAAATGAAAAACTAGGCTCTAATATGTACATCTGGGCTGGTCGGAGGTTGTTTGGAGGCGTTTCCAGCGAGTTTGGAGCACTTTTAAAATTTGGTCAAATTTGAGCCGAAACGACAGGGCCGGACCTGGCGAAAAATCTCATTTTTGGCCACGTCAGGTTTTGGCCCCAAAACTGCCTTCAAATGAAAAACTAGGCTCTAATATGTACATCTGGGCTGGTCGGAGGTTGTTTGGAGGCGTTTCCAGCGAGTTTGGAGCACTTTTAAAATTTGGTCAAATTTGAGCCGAAACGACCTGGCGAAAAATCTCATTTTTGGCAACGTCAGGTTTTGGCCCCAAAACTGCCTTCAAATGAAAAACTAGGCTCTAATATGTACATCTGGGCTGGTCGGAGGTTGTTTGGAGGCCTTTCCAGCGAGTTTGGAGCACTTTTAAAATTTGGTCAAATTTGAGCCGAAACGACAGGGCCGGACCTGGCGAAAAATCTCATTTTTGGCCACGTCAGGTTTTGGCCCCAAAACTGCCTTCAAATTAAAAACTAGGCTCTAATATGTACATCTGGGCTTGTCGGAGGTTGTTTGGAGGCGTTTCCAGCGAGTTTGGAGCGCTTTTAAAATTTGGTCACATTTGAGCCGAAACGACAGGGCCGGACCTGGCGAAAAATCTCATTTTTGGCCACGTCAGGTTTTGGCCCCAAAACTGCCTTCAAATGAAAAACTAGGCTCTAATATGTACATCTGGGCTGGTCGGAGGTTGTTTGGAGGCGTTTCCAGCGAGTTTGGAGCACTTTTAAAATTTGGTCAAATTTGAGCCGAAACGACAGGGCCGGACCTGGCGAAAAATCTCATTTTTGGCCACGTCAGGTTTTGGCCCCAAAACTGCCTTCAAATGAAAAACTAGGCTCTAATATGTACATCTGGGCTGGTCGGAGGTTGTTTGGAGGCGTTTCCAGCGAGTTTGGAGCGCTTTTAAAATTTGGTCAAATTTGAGCCGAAACGACAGGGCCGGACCTGGCGAAAAATCTCATTTTTGGCCACGTCAGGTTTTGGCCCCAAAACTGCCTTCAAATGAAACACTAGGCTCTAATATGTACATCTGGGCTTGTCGGAGGTTGTTTGGAGGCGTTTCCAGCGAGTTTGGAGCGCTTTTAAAATTTGGTCAAATTTGAGCCGAAACGACAGGGCCGGACCTGGCGAAAAATCTCATTTTTGGCCACGTCAGGTTTTGGCCCCAAAACTGCCTTCAAATGAAAAACTAGGCTCTAATATGTACATCTGGGCTTGTCGGAGGTTGTTTGGAGGCGTTTCCAGCGAGTTTGGAGCGCTTTTAAAATTTGGTCAAATTTGAGCCGAAACGACAGGGCCGGACCTGGCGAAAAATCTCATTTTTGGCCACGCCAGGCTTTGGCCCCAAAACTGCCTTCAAATGAAAAACTAGGCTCTAATATGTACATCTGGGCTGGTCGGAGGTTGTTTGGAGGCGTTTCCAGCGAGTTTGGAGCACTTTTAAAATTTGGTCAAATTTGAGCCGAAACGACAGGGCCGGACCTGGCGAAAAATCTCATTTTTGGCCACGTCAGGTTTTGGCCCCAAAACTGCCTTCAAATGAAAAACTAGGCTCTAATATGTACATCTGGGCTGGTCGGAGGTTGTTTGGAGGCGTTTCCAGCGAGTTTGGAGCACTTTTAAAATTTGGTCAAATTTGAGCCGAAACGACAGGGCCGGACCTGTCGAAAAATCTCATTTTTTGCCACGTCAGGTTTTGGCCCCAAAACTGCCTTCAAATGAAAAACTAGGCTCTAATATGTACATCTGGGCTGGTCGGAGGTTGTTTGGAGGCGTTTCCAGCGAGTTTGGAGCACTTTTAAAATTTGGTCAAATTTGAGCCGAAACGACAGGGCCGGACCTGGCGAAAAATCTCATTTTTGGCCACGTCAGGTTTTGGCCCCAAAACTGCCTTCAAATGAAAAACTAGGCTCTAATATGTACATCTGGGCTGGTCGGAGGTTGTTTGGAGGCGTTTCCAGCGAGTTTGGAGCACTTTTAAAATTTGGTCAAATTTGAGCCGAAACGACAGGGCCGGACCTGGCGAAAAATCTCATTTTTGGCCACGTCAGGTTTTGGCCCCAAAACTGCCTTCAAATGAAAAACTAGGCTCTAATATGTACATCTGGGCTGGTCGGAGGTTGTTTGGAGGCGTTTCCAGCGAGTTTGGAGCACTTTTAAAATTTGGTCAAATTTGAGCCGAAACGACAGGGCCGGACCTGGCGAAAAATCTCATTTTTAGCCACGTCAGGTTTTGGCCCCAAAACTGCCTTCAAATGAAAAACTAGGCTCTAATATGTACATCTGGGCTGGTCGGAGGTTGTTTGGAGGCGTTTCCAGCGAGTTTGGAGCACTTTTAAAATTTGGTCAAATTTGAGCCGAAACGACAGGGCCGGACCTGTCGAAAAATCTCATTTTTGGCCACGTCAGGTTTTGGCCCCAAAACTGCCTTCAAATGAAAAACTAGGCTCTAATATGTACATCTGGGCTGGTCGGAGGTTGTTTGGAGGCGTTTCCAGCGAGTTTGGAGCACTTTTAAAATTTGATCAAATTTGAGCCGAAACGACAGGGCCGGACCTGGCGAAAAATCTCATTTTTGGCCACGTCAGGTTTTGGCCCCAAAACTGCCTTCAAATGAAAAACTAGGCTCTAATATGTACATCTGGGCTGGTCGGAGGTTGTTTGGAGGCGTTTCCAGCGAGTTTGGAGCACTTTTAAAATTTGGTCAAATTTGAGCCGAAACGACAGGGCCGGACCTGGCGAAAAATCTCATTTTTGGCCACGTCAGGTTTTGGCCCCAAAACTGCCTTCAAATGAAAAACTAGGCTCTAATATGTACATCTGGGCTGGTCGGAGGTCGTTTGGAGGCGTTTCCAGCGAGTTTGGAGCACTTTTAAAATTTGGTCAAATTTGAGCCGAAACGACAGGGCCGGACCTGGCGAAAAATCTCATTTTTGGCCACGTCAGGTTTTGGCCCCAAAACTGCCTTCAAATGAAAAACTAGGCTCTAATATGTACATCTGGGCTGGTCGGAGGTTGTTTGGAGGCGTTTCCAGCGAGTTTGGAGCACTTTTAAAATTTGGTCAAATTTGAGCCGAAACGACAGGGCCGGACCTGTCGAAAAATCTCATTTTTGGCCACGTCAGGTTTTGGCCCCAAAACTGCCTTCAAATGAAAAACTAGGCTCTAATATGTACATCTGGGCTGGTCGGAGGTCGTTTGGAGGCGTTTCCAGCGAGTTTGGAGCACTTTTAAAATTTGGTCAAATTTGAGCCGAAACGACAGGCTCAAATTTGACGTGGCGAAAAATCTCATTTTTGGCCACGTCAGGTTTTGGCCCCAAAACTGCCTTCAAATGAAAAACTAGGCTCTAATATGTACATCTGGGCTGGTCGGAGGTCGTTTGGAGGCGTTTCCAGCGAGTTTGGAGCACTTTTAAAATTTGGTCAAATTTGAGCCGAAACGACAGGGCCGGACCTGTCGAAAAATCTCATTTTTGGCCACGTCAGGTTTTGGCCCCAAAACTGCCTTCAAATGAAAAACTAGGCTCTAATATGTACATCTGGGCTGGTCGGAGGTCGTTTGGAGGCGTTTCCAGCGAGTTTGGAGCACTTTTAAAATTTGGTCAAATTTGAGCCGAAACGACAGGGCCGGACCTGTCGAAAAATCTCATTTTTGGCCACGTCAGGTTTTGGCCCCAAAACTGCCTTCAAATGAAAAACTAGGCTCTAATATGTACATCTGGGCTGGTCGGAGGTCGTTTGGAGGCGTTTCCAGCGAGTTTGGAGCACTTTTAAAATTTGGTCAAATTTGAGCCGAAACGACAGGGCCGGACCTGTCGAAAAATCTCATTTTTGGCCACGTCAGGTTTTGGCCCCAAAACTGCCTTCAAATGAAAAACTAGGCTCTAATATGTACATCTGGGCTGGTCGGAGGTCGTTTGGAGGCGTTTCCAGCGAGTTTGGAGCACTTTTAAAATTTGGTCAAATTTGAGCCGAAACGACAGGGCCGGACCTGTCGAAAAATCTCATTTTTGGCCACGTCAGGTTTTGGCCCCAAAACTGCCTTCAAATGAAAAACTAGGCTCTAATATGTACATCTGGGCTGGTCGGAGGTTGTTTGGAGGCGTTTCCAGCGAGTTTGGAGCACTTTTAAAATTTGGTCAAATTTGAGCCGAAACGACAGGGCCGGACCTGGCGAAAAATCTCATTTTTGGCCACGTCAGGTTTTGGCCCCAAAACTGCCTTCAAATGAAAAACTAGGCTCTAATATGTACATCTGGGCTGGTCGGAGGTCGTTTGGAGGCGTTTCCAGCGAGTTTGGAGCACTTTTAAAATTTGGTCAAATTTGAGCCGAAATGACAGGGCCGGACCTGGCGAAAAATCTCATTTTTGGCCACGTCAGGTTTTGGCCCCAAAACTGCCTTCAAATGAAAAACTAGGCTCTAATATGTACATCTGGGCTGGTCGGAGGTCGTTTGGAGGCGTTTCCAGCGAGTTTGGAGCACTTTTAAAATTTGGTCAAATTTGAGCCGAAACGACAGGGCCGGACCTGTCGAAAAATCTCATTTTTAGCAACGTCAGGTTTTGGCCCCAAAACTGCCTTCAAATGAAAAACTAGGCTCTAATATGTACATCTGGGCTGGTCGGAGGTTGTTTGGAGGCGTTTCCAGCGAGTTTGGAGCACTTTTAAAATTTGGTCAAATTTGAGCCGAAACGACAGGGCCGGACCTGGCGAAAAATCTCATTTTTGGCCACGTCAGGTTTTGGCCCCAAAACTGCCTTCAAATTAAAAACTAGGCTCTAATATGTACATCTGGGCTGGTCGGAGGTTGTTTGGAGGCGTTTCCAGCGAGTTTGGAGCACTTTTAAAATTTGGTCAAATTTGAGCCGAAACGACAGGGCCGGACCTGGCGAAAAATCTCATTTTTAGCCACGTCAGGTTTTGGCCCCAAAACTGCCTTCAAATGAAAAACTAGGCTCTAATATGTACATCTGGGCTGGTCGGAGGTTGTTTGGAGGCGTTTCCAGCGAGTTTGGAGCACTTTTAAAATTTGGTCAAATTTGAGCCGAAACGACAGGGCCGGACCTGGCGAAAAATCTCATTTTTGGCCACGTCAGGTTTTGGCCCCAAAACTGCCTTCAAATGAAAAACTAGGCTCTAATATGTACATCTGGGCTGGTCGGAGGTTGTTTGGAGGCGTTTCCAGCGAGTTTGGAGCACTTTTAAAATTTGGTCAAATTTGAGCCGAAACGACAGGGCCGGACCTGTCGAAAAATCTCATTTTTGGCCACGTCAGGTTTTGGCCCCAAAACTGCCTTCAAATGAAAAACTAGGCTCTAATATGTACATCTGGGCTGGTCGGAGGTTGTTTGGAGGCGTTTCCAGCGAGTTTGGAGCACTTTTAAAATTTGGTCAAATTTGAGCCGAAACGACAGGGCCGGACCTGGCGAAAAATCTCATTTTTGGCCACGTCAGGTTTTGGCCCCAAAACTGCCTTCAAATGAAAAACTAGGCTCTAATATGTACATCTGGGCTGGTCGGAGGTTGTTTGGAGGCGTTTCCAGCGAGTTTGGAGCACTTTTAAAATTTGGTCAAATTTGAGCCGAAACGACAGGGCCGGACCTGGCGAAAAATCTCATTTTTGGCCACGTCAGGTTTTGGCCCCAAAACTGCCTTCAAATGAAAAACTAGGCTCTAATATGTACATCTGGGCTGGTCGGAGGTCGTTTGGAGGCGTTTCCAGCGAGTTTGGAGCACTTTTAAAATTTGGTCAAATTTGAGCCGAAACGACAGGACCGGACCTGTCGAAAAATCTCATTTTTGGCCACGTCAGGTTTTGGCCCCAAAACTGCCTTCAAATGAAAAACTAGGCTCTAATATGTACATCTGGGCTGGTCGGAGGTTGTTTGGAGGCGTTTCCAGCGAGTTTGGAGCACTTTTAAAATTTGGTCAAATTTGAGCCGAAACGACAGGGCCGGACCTGGCGAAAAATCTCATTTTTGGCCACGTCAGGTTTTGGCCCCAAAACTGCCTTCAAATGAAAAACTAGGCTCTAATATGTACATCTGGGCTGGTCGGAGGTTGTTTGGAGGCGTTTCCAGCGAGTTTGGAGCACTTTTAAAATTTGGTCAAATTTGAGCCGAAACGACAGGGCCGGACCTGGCGAAAAATCTCATTTTTGGCCACGTCAGGTTTTGGCCCCAAAACTGCCTTCAAATGAAAAACTAGGCTCTAATATGTACATCTGGGCTGGTCGGAGGTTGTTTGGAGGCGTTTCCAGCGAGTTTGGAGCACTTTTAAAATTTGGTCAAATTTGAGCTGAAACGACAGGGCCGGACCTGTCGAAAAATCTCATTTTTGGCCACGTCAGGTTTTGGCCCCAAAACTGCCTTCAAATGAAAAACTAGGCTCTAATATGTACATCTGGGCTGGTCGGAGGTCGTTTGGAGGCGTTTCCAGCGAGTTTGGAGCACTTTTAAAATTTGGTCAAATTTGAGCCGAAACGACAGGGCCGGACCTGGCGAAAAATCTCATTTTTGGCCACGTCAGGTTTTGGCCCCAAAACTGCCTTCAAATGAAAAACTAGGCTCTAATATGTACATCTGGGCTGGTCGGAGGTCGTTTGGAGGCGTTTCCAGCGAGTTTGGAGCACTTTTAAAATTTGGTCAAATTTGAGCCGAAACGACAGGGCCGGACCTGTCGAAAAATCTCATTTTTGGCCACGTCAGGTTTTGGCCCCAAAACTGCCTTCAAATGAAAAACTAGGCTCTAATATGTACATCTGGGCTGGTCGGAGGTTGTTTGGAGGCGTTTCCAGCGAGTTTGGAGCACTTTTAAAATTTGGTCAAATTTGAGCCGAAACGACAGGGCCGGACCTGTCGAAAAATCTCATTTTTGGCCACGTCAGGTTTTGGCCCCAAAACTGCCTTCAAATGAAAAACTAGGCTCTAATATGTACATCTGGGCTGGTCGGAGGTTGTTTGGAGGCGTTTCCAGCGAGTTTGGAGCACTTTTAAAATTTGGTCAAATTTGAGCCGAAACGACAGGGCCGGACCTGTCGAAAAATCTCATTTTTGGCCACATCAGGTTTTAGCCCCAACACTGCCTTCAAATGACAAACCATGCTCTATTATGTACATCTGGGTTCGTCTGAAGTTGTTTGGAGGCGTTTCCAGCAACTTTTGAGCACTTTCACAATTTGGTCAAATTTGAGCCGAAACGACAGGGCCGGACCTGGCGAAAAATCTCATTTTTGGCCACGTCAGGTTTTGGCCCCAAAACTGCCTTCAAATGAAAAACTAGGCTCTAATATGTACATCTGGGCTGGTCGGAGGTCGTTTGGAGGCGTTTCCAGCGAGTTTGGAGCACTTTTAAAATTTGGTCAAATTTGAGCCGAAACGACAGGGCCGGACCTGTCGAAAAATCTCATTTTTGGCCACGTCAGGTTTTGGCCCCAAAACTGCCTTCAAATGAAAAACTAGGCTCTAATATGTACATCTGGGCTGGTCGGAGGTCGTTTGGAGGCGTTTCCAGCGAGTTTGGAGCACTTTTAAAATTTGGTCAAATTTGAGCCGAAACGACAGGGCCGGACCTGTCGAAAAATCTCATTTTTGGCCACGTCAGGTTTTGGCCCCAAAACTGCCTTCAAATGAAAAACTAGGCTCTAATATGTACATCTGGGCTGGTCGGAGGTTGTTTGGAGGCGTTTCCAGCGAGTTTGGAGCACTTTTAAAATTTGGTCAAATTTGAGCCGAAACGACAGGGCCGGACCTGGCGAAAAATCTCATTTTTGGCCACGTCAGGTTTTGGCCCCAAAACTGCCTTCAAATGAAAAACTAGGCTCTAATATGTACATCTGGGCTGGTCGGAGGTTGTTTGGAGGCGTTTCCAGCGAGTTTGGAGCACTTTTAAAATTTGGTCAAATTTGAGCCGAAACGACAGGGCCGGACCTGGCGAAAAATCTCATTTTTGGCCACGTCAGGTTTTGGCCCCAAAACTGCCTTCAAATGAAAAACTAGGCTCTAATATGTACATCTGGGCTGGTCGGAGGTTGTTTGGAGGCGTTTCCAGCGAGTTTGGAGCACTTTTAAAATTTGGTCAAATTTGAGCCGAAACGACAGGGCCGGACCTGGCGAAAAATCTCATTTTTGGCCACGTCAGGTTTTGGCCCCAAAACTGCCTTCAAATGAAAAACTAGGCTCTAATATGTACATCTGGGCTGGTCGGAGGTTGTTTGGAGGCGTTTCCAGCGAGTTTGGAGCACTTTTAAAATTTGGTCAAATTTGAGCTGAAACGACAGGGCCGGACCTGTCGAAAAATCTCATTTTTGGCCACGTCAGGTTTTGGCCCCAAAACTGCCTTCAAATGAAAAACTAGGCTCTAATATGTACATCTGGGCTGGTCGGAGGTCGTTTGGAGGCGTTTCCAGCGAGTTTGGAGCACTTTTAAAATTTGGTCAAATTTGAGCCGAAACGACAGGGCCGGACCTGGCGAAAAATCTCATTTTTGGCCACGTCAGGTTTTGGCCCCAAAACTGCCTTCAAATGAAAAACTAGGCTCTAATATGTACATCTGGGCTGGTCGGAGGTCGTTTGGAGGCGTTTCCAGCGAGTTTGGAGCACTTTTAAAATTTGGTCAAATTTGAGCCGAAACGACAGGGCCGGACCTGTCGAAAAATCTCATTTTTGGCCACGTCAGGTTTTGGCCCCAAAACTGCCTTCAAATGAAAAACTAGGCTCTAATATGTACATCTGGGCTGGTCGGAGGTTGTTTGGAGGCGTTTCCAGCGAGTTTGGAGCACTTTTAAAATTTGGTCAAATTTGAGCCGAAACGACAGGGCCGGACCTGTCGAAAAATCTCATTTTTGGCCACGTCAGGTTTTGGCCCCAAAACTGCCTTCAAATGAAAAACTAGGCTCTAATATGTACATCTGGGCTGGTCGGAGGTTGTTTGGAGGCGTTTCCAGCGAGTTTGGAGCACTTTTAAAATTTGGTCAAATTTGAGCCGAAACGACAGGGCCGGACCTGTCGAAAAATCTCATTTTTGGCCACATCAGGTTTTAGCCCCAACACTGCCTTCAAATGACAAACCATGCTCTATTATGTACATCTGGGTTCGTCTGAAGTTGTTTGGAGGCGTTTCCAGCAACTTTTGAGCACTTTCACAATTTGGTCAAATTTGAGCCGAAACGACAGGGCCGGACCTGGCGAAAAATCTCATTTTTGGCCACGTCAGGTTTTGGCCCCAAAACTGCCTTCAAATGAAAAACTAGGCTCTAATATGTACATCTGGGCTGGTCGGAGGTCGTTTGGAGGCGTTTCCAGCGAGTTTGGAGCACTTTTAAAATTTGGTCAAATTTGAGCCGAAACGACAGGGCCGGACCTGTCGAAAAATCTCATTTTTGGCCACGTCAGGTTTTGGCCCCAAAACTGCCTTCAAATGAAAAACTAGGCTCTAATATGTACATCTGGGCTGGTCGGAGGTCGTTTGGAGGCGTTTCCAGCGAGTTTGGAGCACTTTTAAAATTTGGTCAAATTTGAGCCGAAACGACAGGGCCGGACCTGTCGAAAAATCTCATTTTTGGCCACGTCAGGTTTTGGCCCCAAAACTGCCTTCAAATGAAAAACTAGGCTCTAATATGTACATCTGGGCTGGTCGGAGGTTGTTTGGAGGCGTTTCCAGCGAGTTTGGAGCACTTTTAAAATTTGGTCAAATTTGAGCCGAAACGACAGGGCCGGACCTGGCGAAAAATCTCATTTTTGGCCACGTCAGGTTTTGGCCCCAAAACTGCCTTCAAATGAAAAACTAGGCTCTAATATGTACATCTGGGCTGGTCGGAGGTTGTTTGGAGGCGTTTCCAGCGAGTTTGGAGCACTTTTAAAATTTGGTCAAATTTGAGCCGAAACGACAGGGCCGGACCTGTCGAAAAATCTCATTTTTGGCCACGTCAGGTTTTGGCCCCAAAACTGCCTTCAAATGAAAAACTAGGCTCTAATATGTACATCTGGGCTGGTCGGAGGTTGTTTGGAGGCGTTTCCAGCGAGTTTGGAGCACTTTTAAAATTTGGTCAAATTTGAGCCGAAACGACAGGGCCGGACCTGTCGAAAAATCTCATTTTTGGCCACGTCAGGTTTTGGCCCCAAAACTGCCTTCAAATGAAAAACTAGGCTCTAATATGTACATCTGGGCTGGTCGGAGGTCGTTTGGAGGCGTTTCCAGCGAGTTTGGAGCACTTTTAAAATTTGGTCAAATTTGAGCCGAAATGACAGGGCCGGACCTGGCGAAAAATCTCATTTTTGGCCACGTCAGGTTTTGGCCCCAAAACTGCCTTCAAATGAAAAACTAGGCTCTAATATGTACATCTGGGCTGGTCGGAGGTCGTTTGGAGGCGTTTCCAGCGAGTTTGGAGCACTTTTAAAATTTGGTCAAATTTGAGCCGAAACGACAGGGCCGGACCTGGCGAAAAATCTCATTTTTAGCAACGTCAGGTTTTGGCCCCAAAACTGCCTTCAAATGAAAAACTAGGCTCTAATATGTACATCTGGGCTGGTCGGAGGTTGTTTGGAGGCGTTTCCAGCGAGTTTGGAGCACTTTTAAAATTTGGTCAAATTTGAGCCGAAACGACAGGGCCGGACCTGGCGAAAAATCTCATTTTTGGCCACGTCAGGTTTTGGCCCCAAAACTGCCTTCAAATGAAAAACTAGGCTCTAATATGTACATCTGGGCTGGTCGGAGGTTGTTTGGAGGCGTTTCCAGCGAGTTTGGAGCACTTTTAAAATTTGGTCAAATTTGAGCCGAAACGACAGGGCCGGACCTGGCGAAAAATCTCATTTTTGGCCACGTCAGGTTTTGGCCCCAAAACTGCCTTCAAATGAAAAACTAGGCTCTAATATGTACATCTGGGCTGGTCGGAGGTTGTTTGGAGGCGTTTCCAGCGAGTTTGGAGCACTTTTAAAATTTGGTCAAATTTGAGCCGAAACGACAGGGCCGGACCTGTCGAAAAATCTCATTTTTGGCCACGTCAGGTTTTGGCCCCAAAACTGCCTTCAAATGAAAAACTAGGCTCTAATATGTACATCTGGGCTGGTCGGAGGTTGTTTGGAGGCGTTTCCAGCGAGTTTGGAGCACTTTTAAAATTTGGTCAAATTTGAGCCGAAACGACAGGGCCGGACCTGGCGAAAAATCTCATTTTTAGCCACGTCAGGTTTTGGCCCCAAAACTGCCTTCAAATGAAAAACTAGGCTCTAATATGTACATCTGGGCTGGTCGGAGGTTGTTTGGAGGCGTTTCCAGCGAGTTTGGAGCACTTTTAAAATTTGGTCAAATTTGAGCCGAAACGACAGGGCCGGACCTGTCGAAAAATCTCATTTTTGGCCACGTCAGGTTTTGGCCCCAAAACTGGCTTCAAATGAAAAACTAGGCTCTAATATGTACATCTGGGCTGGTCGGAGGTTGTTTGGAGGCGTTTCCAGCGAGTTTGGAGCACTTTTAAAATTTGATCAAATTTGAGCCGAAACGACAGGGCCGGACCTGGCGAAAAATCTCATTTTTGGCCACGTCAGGTTTTGGCCCCAAAACTGCCTTCAAATTAAAAACTAGGCTCTAATATGTACATCTGGGCTGGTCGGAGGTTGTTTGGAGGCGTTTCCAGCGAGTTTGGAGCACTTTTAAAATTTGGTCAAATTTGAGCCGAAACGACAGGGCCGGACCTGGCGAAAAATCTCATTTTTGGCCACGTCAGGTTTTGGCCCCAAAACTGCCTTCAAATGAAAAACTAGGCTCTAATATGTACATCTGGGCTGGTCGGAGGTCGTTTGGAGGCGTTTCCAGCGAGTTTGGAGCACTTTTAAAATTTGGTCAAATTTGAGCCGAAACGACAGGACCGGACCTGTCGAAAAATCTCATTTTTGGCCACGTCAGGTTTTGGCCCCAAAACTGCCTTCAAATGAAAAACTAGGCTCTAATATGTACATCTGGGCTGGTCGGAGGTTGTTTGGAGGCGTTTCCAGCGAGTTTGGAGCACTTTTAAAATTTGGTCAAATTTGAGCCGAAACGACAGGGCCGGACCTGGCGAAAAATCTCATTTTTGGCCACGTCAGGTTTTGGCCCCAAAACTGCCTTCAAATGAAAAACTAGGCTCTAATATGTACATCTGGGCTGGTCGGAGGTTGTTTGGAGGCGTTTCCAGCGAGTTTGGAGCACTTTTAAAATTTGGTCAAATTTGAGCCGAAACGACAGGGCCGGACCTGTCGAAAAATCTCATTTTTGGCCACGTCAGGTTTTGGCCCCAAAACTGCCTTCAAATGAAAAACTAGGCTCTAATATGTACATCTGGGCTGGTCGGAGGTCGTTTGGAGGCGTTTCCAGCGAGTTTGGAGCACTTTTAAAATTTGGTCAAATTTGAGCCGAGACGACAGGGCCGGACCTGGCGAAAAATCTCATTTTTGGCCACGTCAGGTTTTGGCCCCAAAACTGCCTTCAAATGAAAAACTAGGCTCTAATATGTACATCTGGGCTGGTCGGAGGTCGTTTGGAGGCGTTTCCAGCGAGTTTGGAGCACTTTTAAAATTTGGTCAAATTTGAGCCGAAACGACAGGGCCGGACCTGGCGAAAAATCTCATTTTTGGCCACGTCAGGTTTTGGCCCCAAAACTGCCTTCAAATGAAAAACTAGGCTCTAATATGTACATCTGGGCTGGTCGGAGGTTGTTTGGAGGCGTTTCCAGCGAGTTTGGAGCACTTTTAAAATTTGGTCAAATTTGAGCCGAAACGACAGGGCCGGACCTGTCGAAAAATCTCATTTTTGGCCACGTCAGGTTTTGGCCCCAAAACTGCCTTCAAATGAAAAACTAGGCTCTAATATGTACATCTGGGCTGGTCGGAGGTCGTTTGGAGGCGTTTCCAGCGAGTTTGGAGCACTTTTAAAATTTGGTCAAATTTGAGCCGAAACGACAGGGCCGGACCTGTCGAAAAATCTCATTTTTGGCCACGTCAGGTTTTGGCCCCAAAACTGCCTTCAAATGAAAAACTAGGCTCTAATATGTACATCTGGGCTGGTCGGAGGTTGTTTGGAGGCGTTTCCAGCGAGTTTGGAGCACTTTTAAAATTTGGTCAAATTTGAGCCGAAACGACAGGGCCGGACCTGTCGAAAAATCTCATTTTTGGCCACGTCAGGTTTTGGCCCCAAAACTGCCTTCAAATGAAAAACTAGGCTCTAATATGTACATCTGGGCTGGTCGGAGGTTGTTTGGAGGCGTTTCCAGCGAGTTTGGAGCACTTTTAAAATTTGGTCAAATTTGAGCCGAAACGACAGGGCCGGACCTGGCGAAAAATCTCATTTTTGGCCACGTCAGGTTTTGGCCCCAAAACTGCCTTCAAATGAAAAACTAGGCTCTAATATGTACATCTGGGCTGGTCGGAGGTTGTTTGGAGGCGTTTCCAGCGAGTTTGGAGCACTTTTAAAATTTGGTCAAATTTGAGCCGAAACGACAGGGCCGGACCTGGCGAAAAATCTCATTTTTAGCCACGTCAGGTTTTGGCCCCAAAACTGCCTTCAAATGAAAAACTAGGCTCTAATATGTACATCTGGGCTGGTCGGAGGTTGTTTGGAGGCGTTTCCAGCGAGTTTGGAGCACTTTTAAAATTTGGTCAAATTTGAGCCGAAACGACAGGGCCGGACCTGTCGAAAAATCTCATTTTTGGCCACGTCAGGTTTTGGCCCCAAAACTGCCTTCAAATGAAAAACTAGGCTCTAATATGTACATCTGGGCTGGTCGGAGGTCGTTTGGAGGCGTTTCCAGCGAGTTTGGAGCACTTTTAAAATTTGGTCAAATTTGAGCCGAAACGACAGGGCCGGACCTGGCGAAAAATCTCATTTTTGGCCACGTCAGGTTTTGGCCCCAAAACTGCCTTCAAATGAAAAACTAGGCTCTAATATGTACATCTGGGCTGGTCGGAGGTTGTTTGGAGGCGTTTCCAGCGAGTTTGGAGCACTTTTAAAATTTGGTCAAATTTGAGCCGAAACGACAGGGCCGGACCTGTCGAAAAATCTCATTTTTGGCCACGTCAGGTTTTGGCCCCAAAACTGCCTTCAAATGAAAAACTGGGCTCTAATATGTACATCTGGGCTGGTCGGAGGCTGTTTGGAGGCGTTTCCAGCGAGTTTGGAGCACTTTTAAAATTTGGTCAAATTTGAGCCGAAACGACAGGGCCGGACCTGGCGAAAAATCTCATTTTTAGCCACGTCAGGTTTTGGCCCCAAAACTGCCTTCAAATGAAAAACTAGGCTCTAATATGTACATCTGGGCTGGTCGGAGGTTGTTTGGAGGCGTTTCCAGCGAGTTTGGAGCACTTTTAAAATTTGGTCAAATTTGAGCCGAAACGACAGGGCCGGACCTGTCGAAAAATCTCATTTTTGGCCACATCAGGTTTTAGCCCCAACACTGCCTTCAAATGACAAACCATGCTCTATTATGTACATCTGGGTTCGTCTGAAGTTGTTTGGAGGCGTTTCCAGCAACTTTTGAGCACTTTCACAATTTGGTCAAATTTGAGCCGAAATGACAGGGCCAGACCTGTCGAAAAATCTCATTTTTGGCCACGTCAGGTTTTGGCCCCAAAACTGTCTTCAAATGACAAACCATGCTGGATAGCTGTTGACCTCGACTGGGGATGTTGTCAGATGGTGGAAGGAATACTTTGAGGATCTCCTCAATTCCACCAGAGGCTGGGGACTCAGAAGCGGACTCGTCTATCACCCTGGCTGAAGTCACTGAGATGGTTGGTAAGCTCCTCGGTGGTAACGGTCCAGGGGTGGATGAGATCCTTCCTGAGCATCTTAAGTCTCTGGATGTTGTGGGGCTGTCTTGGCTGACACATCTCTGCAACATCGCATGGCGGTTGGGGACAGTACCTCTGCACTGGCAGACCGTAGAAGAGGGGACCAGAGGGTGTGTTCCAACTACAGAGGAATCACACTCCTCAGCCTCCCCGGCAAGGTCTATTCCAGGGTACTGGAGAGGAGACTCCAACCGATAGTCGAACCTCGGATTCAGGAGGAGCAGTGTGGTTTTCATCCCGGCCGCGGAACACTGGACCAGCTCTATACTCTCTATCGGATGCTCAAGGGTTCATGGGAGTTTACCCAACCAGTCTAGTCTTTTGTGGATTCGGAGAAGGCATTTGACTGTGTCCTTTGTGGGGTCCTGTGGGGAGTGCTCTGGGAGTATGGGGTCTGGAGCTCTTTGCTAAGGGCTCTCCGGTCCCTGTATGACCGGAGCAGGAGCTGTGTTCACGTTGCCGGCAGTAAGTCAGACCTGTTTCTGGTGCATGGTCACCAGACTCTTTAAATGTCGCCCCACACTGATCGTACAATTTTTCTCTTGTGGGAGTTCTGTAGTGTCTTTTCAAGCTGGAAGCATAGGGCCACTTCTTTCCACACTGGTCACAGGTTTACCCCATTCTGTTGGTGTGGTTGTTGCAAGGATGTTGTTCTGCATGTAAAAATGAAATGGACATGTCAGGCTATTAGAGGCAACAGATAACGGCTATTTGCCATATAGGTGCAAGTATATGTATTTTATGTATTTGTTTATGTTAAATAGAAGGACCAGAGGACTTTCAGAGTACATTTGTAAATTTGCTCAGATAACTGAAAAAAGAGAGGAAATGTTTATTAAAATATTACAGCAACCTTTTTCAGTCATGGCCCCCATCGTAACAAAAGTTTACACTCGCAACCCCCAAACACACATACGAAAAACTATCCACAAACCTAAAGTAGCTTTATGTGTAATGTTTGATGCTAATTTGATAGAAGTGTAAAGGGCCAAGGGTCAGGCACAGAACACAATTCAAAAGTTAGTCTTAGATAAATGATTTGGTAGGCCAACATAAAGGAATCAACATTTACCACTACATTTGAAGGGTGTCATGGTGGAGTCACTGAGAGGAAATGCTTTGGAACCACAAGCCTATTAAAGGAAACTTTATTGCAAACAAATTGGGGTATTTTACACAATTTGTACATTGTTAATTTTGAATGAAACAATACAAAAGAACAATAAATAAGTAACCATTACTACAACAACAAAACTGTCAAATTTACACATCACTACGACTGTCACAAGGGCAGTTCACAAAAGTACCAGGATGTTCAAGTATTATAAGACAAATTAAGCATTATGCAGAAAAGCATACATAACCTGAGACCAGTGTTGCATAATGATGATGATTATTGTTATTATATTGAGAGACCCCTTTGAAAGTTTTGTTTACCTTTCAGCATTTGACTGCACAAAAAAAGGACTACATAATCTAAAGCTAATTTAGTGCATCCTGTTGGGACTTTGGGAAACTTTCTACAGATTGATCCTCCACAGGCGCCACACTGAGCAATGTTTGTGGGGTGTTACAGACATACATTTCTCCTGTACCATTTTCCATCAAAGACTGATTTAGCTGCATGAAAGTTTGCATGCTTTCAGGTCTGACCATACTAGTTGTGATCACAGAGTCACTAAATATTGTGTTGGAAAAAACTGAGTTATAAGTGAATGCTGAGGCAAAAGCTAATTGCTGCACAGGGGACTTTGGGCGGTCAGAAGGAACAGCAGCTAGGTCTCTTGGAGGTTTAACTGGAGGAGCTGGTTCATTGTGCATACCTATTTCTATATGTTTTGTTGAACTTGATTCATCTTGCTCTGTTATACTCTCAGAGACTTGGACAGGTAGGGGATCAAGCTTTACCGTGCAGCCACTACTGACACTTGAGTGTCTGGATGAACTCTCTGCTTTGGAAATAATACCCCCAGCATGAGGAAGGCTTTTAGCGGACTTGGTCCCTTTAAGTCTCCCCTCTTTACCAACAGGTGTAGAGAAACAGTTTAGGCACCCAGACATTGAAGATGATTTTCCTTGGACATACAACACTGTTATTGGAGAACAAGTAACAACTCTAGTTGTTACAGTAGTGTTTCCTAAATCTGATTTTGAATCAGTCTCACTTTCTTCTTGGTTTGTTTTCTCACTGTCTGTTGCATCTGACAGGCAGTGTGTAAACTTGTTCTTTGAACCTCTTCTGAGGCTCCTTGTGCCTCTTGTGAGCCAGAAATCCTGAGTTGGTCCAGGATCCTTTTTCATGTCTTTGGGCGTAACATCAGAAGTCTTCCGCTGGTGACTATGTTGTGGAGTAGAAGCATCAGCGGGAGGCTGAGTGGAAATAGAATTGTGATGTGGTTGGGGCCGTTGGACTGGGCTGCTGCCACTGGACCAGGGCTGATTATCAAGGCTCACACTGAACTCTCCGCTGCTCTCACTTTGAGCTCGGCTTTGAGTGCCATTTGCATCTGGAAAAAAAAGATATTTAGGTAAATTAAATTAATCTACAACAGTACAGTAGCATAACATGAAGACCTACATTGTGCTACTCAAGTAAGCCTTCTATCCCATTTAATGCTTTTTATGTTCAGCTCTTCCCCTGTCTATCTCTGTTACTGTGCCTGGAGTGTACGTAGGGCGCAAAAGAAATAGGGTAAGCATAGGGTCATAGTTGTGCCTGTAGTTGGTAATACATCATGTCACCACCAGTGGTCAGTAAAAGCAAGCTTTTCAGCTTTGGTTTAGCCAATGTGGTCAGCACAGAGATTAATATAAAACAAGGTCATGGTTGCAATTTGATGGATTTAGTCTAATTCCTAGACTGGTAATACATCTGATGCTGGAATCCGTTAAATGAGAATCTACAGAGATTTACCGTGGTTTTGAAGCTCGTCATTATCTTCCACTCCAGATGGCACAGCACTGTCATTTGAATCCTTATCTGTAGGGCAGAATAAGATGAACATATGATTAGAAAATTCCATGAAAATATTCACGCATTCTATACTCCAAGAGGCATGTTTCAATAATAACAAAAAAAAAACATAGCATAAAAATGTCATCTACCTGTTACCCATAGGTCACACACATCAAGGGCAGTCTCAGAGTGGTGGTGAGTGGGCAGATGAAGGGTTTCTGATTTGGAAGGATGAAGGTTGAAGATGGATAGGATGGGTGTTGTAAAAGATGAAGTCATTGTGTCCTCCATGTTTATTTCTGTATCTGACCTGTCGAGCATCTGCGTGCTGCCTGCCCACATCTCATCTCTGAGCGGGGACGAGGGGTGGACTAAACTACTCAAGGCTACATTGGAGGGTCAAGGAATGAGAATGGGGGTGAAAACAGATATTTTAATAAAATATTTTAGAAACATTAAAAAAAAAAAAAAAAAAAAAACTGTTAGTGTCTTTCCACAATGCAGTAAAATTCTGACCTCTATTGCTGACCTAAAATATAATGCTGACCTAAAATTTATGTTCAACAAATTCACTTCGCAATGAAATTTAAGTTTTATGAAGTGAATGACTAACTATGATAATTTAGCTTTGAATTCGGACAATAAATATTGAGGTATGAATATATGACACAATTACCTGGTCATACTCACAACACAATTAAAATAGCAAGTGCTAAGAATTAAATAGTAAGTAAGTAGAAAGTGAATATTAAGTTAACAGTGATTTCTTACACATAGAACGACGAAAGATGGACTTGGCTTTGTCTTTGTCCTTAAGTCTCTTTTTCATACGAGGAAATATTTTGAGAGAGGCTATTTCCAAGTATAAAAATGTGATGTAGAGACAGGTGAGGGGAGAAAGAAGGACAATTAACAGGGAGGTAAAATACAGCAGAAAGGAACATGCATAAACACAAGACAAAGGAAAAATGTTTAAGGAAAGTTATCAAGCAATATTTTGAATGAATTCTAAATACATCTATGTGTCTAATAACATACACACTGACAAATTGACCACTGGTCTAATTGTATTTATTTGAGATTTTTATATTCTGTAAATGTTGTTAAAGGAAGTAATTTGAGCAATGCTGATGTTATGTGTCCTTCAGATGCTGATTTTACCAACCTGCACATCTCTTTCTTACTTGAGTATTTATGTTTAAAGCAATGTTTTGGCTTTAAAGCAGGTAGCATCTTTTGTAGTAGGTTGGTGCTTTCTTTCTTGTCTGAAAGTGAGGAGGCTATACCAAATCTATTAAAATCTGGAAGCTCATACTCACCGCTGCTGTAACGAGGTGGTGTCATGTGACCTGATAATGAGGAAGACGCCCCATCGAGGCCGATGAAGGAGCTGTTATTATGACACAGGAGGTGTGGGTCTGTCCCTGAATGAGTTGGCAAAGGTGGTTGTTCTGAACCACTATCACGGCTACTAGATTTGATTAGCCTCTTCAGTTTAAGTGTGATCCAGTTTCCACGCCTGTAAAAAGACAAGTCCAACCAAAAGAATTTGAGAACTACTATTACTTATTATATGTCCACAATTCTATTTTTCAGTAGTATCACTCAGGACATGCAGCTAATCCCCTCAGTAAGTAAAACTACAAAGTTGGTTAGACTGTAGAAAAGCCAATGACTATTAATTAATGTCAATTAAAACTTACCTTCGAGGAGGAGATGGTTCATAGAATTTGTACTGGTCCATTATCTTTTCTTCAAGCTTTTCCTTTTGCCTTCTCAGATCATTTAGCTTATCACTGAGTTGAGAAGAAACAAATTAAATAAAGGAAAATAAAGCAAAAATAAAACTCTGCCATACCGGCTTGTCAAAGCCTGATCTTGTCAGATCTTAGAATCTAAGCAAGGCTGATAGCATAAATTGGCAATCTCACTTGTGTCAGTCTGGTCAAGGGCAGCTGTGGCTACTACAGTAGCTTAGCACCACGGAGTGTGGAGTGAATGAATAATGTACTGTAAGGTGCTTTGGGTGCTTTGAAAAGCCTATATAAATCCAGTGGTTTAATTAATTAATGTTTTAATGGCTTACATGTACTGTCTCTCCTCAACATGAAACAGATCTTTGCTTTCCATGGTCTGCTCCAACAAAGTTCTGTTTTGAATCATAAGGGTCTCAGTCTGGTTGAGTAGGTGCCGGTTCTCTTCCTCCAAGTTGCCTTTGAGCTGGCCCAATAACTGTAACACAATTATTACAAACTTTATTCGTGTCAGGCACCAGCTGGACATTGTATGTACTGCATATATACTGCCTCAATGTGTACCTCACACTGATTTTCCAGTTTGGTGGAGGTAATGTCCAGTTCTTGAAACTCTTTTTTAAGTTTAGAGAAATCAGCCTGTAGCCAGGTGTGCTCAAGTTTGGCCTCATTAAGCTGACTTTTAACTTCTTTGTGATCAGTGGTCAGTAACTCATGATCACTGAGAAGCTGACGGTAGGTTTGGTTAAGCCTTTGAGAAAATATTTGATAGAAACATACAAACAGTTTCTGAAATTACAAATTGTAGCTGTTTGTATTTCTTACCAATCCTTCTCATCTCGGAGCCTGCAGCACTCAGCTGCTGTTGCCCTGTGTTGTTCTTTTTCCATTGAGATCTTCACCTGTTCTTCCTTCAGGGTTTTCTCAAGTTCTTCAAGTTTAGTCCGCTGCAGTACTAACGTGTTGTACCTAAATATAAGCCATAATTGATACAGTTTTTCCATAATATAAAGTTGTATAAAAATGTTATGTTCATGAGTTGGCCTCACCTGTCCTGCAGTGAGCGGTTCTCCAGTTCTAGTGTGCGGTGTGCTTTTTTCAGACATCCATGTTTGCCCATCAGAGCCTCATACTCCATGGCCTGTCTCTCATGCAGGGCTGTAAGTCTCTCATGATCTCGTAACAGCTGCTCATGGACTGAACGCAGCTCCTCTCGCCCACGTGTGGCAGTGTCACGCTCGCTCTCTGTCCTTGTCTGCTGCTGTTGCAGTTGGGCATTCTGAGCCAGCAGAGAAGCACACTGGGAGTTCAGAGTAGACTTCTCCACCTGGAACAAGTTATCAGGTTGTTAATTTATAGCTTTATTAAGTGTACATTTGTTATAAACTAAAGTACAAGTACCTGCAGATTAGCATTGTGTGTTTGGAGAGCAGTGTTGTTCTCTTGTAAAACTGTAGCTTGTCTTTGAAGCGAAAGGATTTGTGCTTGCTGAGTGTTTGACTGACTGTCTAGCTGCTTCACATGGGCCTGCATACCCTGGTGTTCTGCCTCTAGCCTTGCATTCTAAATGATAGGGGAGGAGTTAATCACTAAAGAATCTAACAAAATGGAAAATAGATTCCCACTTACATTCCGCTCCACTTTTATCAGTCTGTCTTTAAGCTTTAGCAGCTCCTTAGTTGCCTCTTGACTTTCTCGTAGCCATTCATTCATTGCCTTGCCTGTTTCCTTTGGGGGTATAGAGCTTAGTGTAGATTCTTCATCTAGCCTCTGTTGCAGAGCCTCATAGTTTAGCTTTACCTGGACAATGAGAAATCATGGCTTATAACAGGTTTAATAATGTGTGTCTTCTTTAAACCAAGTTATTGTGAACATACAGTTTTAAGATCCTGGAGTAGTTGCAGATTAGGTGTCGAAGATTCCAGTAACCGAGCTTCTAGTGCTTCCATCTTTTCTTCTTTAATTTGAAGAGACTTCTCAAGAGATAACTCAGACTCCAACATCTTAACCCTACTGCAAGAAAAAATAATATATGTGACATTGTGTGTATAATCCCTCAGTCGTCCAGGTAGAATCCATGGCAAAAGGAGAAATACAATTTGTCAACTGGACAAAGTTTATTTGCAAAACGCATTCGACCAAATAAACTTTGTCCAGTTGACAAATTGTATTTCTCCTTTAGCCATGTATGTGACATTCTGTACTGCACACTGTCTATAAAATACTTACTTTGTATCAAGTGCATGTTGTTCCTCTTGTACATAGTTTATCTCCAGCTCACATGTCAACCTTTCCAAATCATTGTGTTTTTGCTGATTCTTGAGCTTCTCGCTGACCAGTTCCTGTAGCAAATACGTGGCTATCATTTATTTTATGCACTTTAGGATGTGTATGACATAGGCGCAACATGTTGATACAGACTCTATGTCTCACCTCTCTGAGAGTGGCCAGTGTCCTCTGGTCAATTGCACTTTGCTTGCTCAGTTCTCTGTTGTCTCTCTCGATGGATTTGACTCTTTCAGCAGTCTCCTTTAATTTCTCCAGCTCCTTTATAAGAAAACGTGTCTCCTTCTCCAAACTGGCTATATGAACATTGCTGCGGTCTAAATTTGCATCTTGGATTTCAACCTGAAATATAGCATGTATCAGTTTTATCAAGCCGTCTTATTGCTTGTTTGCCTTTTCAAATATGAGTTCCTTACTTGTTGGTGAAGTCGTCTGTTTTCTTTTTCTAACTGTCTCCTCTCTCTCTCCAGAACAGTATTTTCCTGCTCAAGAGTAGACTTCTCTGTTTCCAGCTGCTCCAGTCTTCGTGTAGAAATGCGTAGATCTTCCAAAGTGGCTTGCAAAGTCTGATTTTCTGTCTCCAGCTCTTGAACCTCTGCCTCAAGACGCTGAACTTTTCGATCTAAATAATTGACACAAACATTGTCAGATGTTCACAAAAACATGTTTAACATGTTTTTTACCAGGACTTACCAGTGTTGTCTAATGCAGTCTGTAGATGCTGGTTGAGTATGTCCAGGTTCTTGCATTTGGCCTCCAGTCGCTGTGTGTGTTTGCAGTTGTAGGAGGAATAAGTTGGCAGACCAGTGCTGGCGATGGTGCCATGGCTCGGGCTTGAGTTCTTTGAGCCAGAAGTGTGAACTCTCTCTGGCTCAACACAACAAAGTCGCTGATTGTGGTAGTTTTCATGATCTTCTAGGTCTTCTGAATGCACACTACCAACTCTGTTTTCTACCGGTCCTTTCTCTTGTGTAAGGAAATCTGTCCCTTCTGTAAAGAAAATCTTAGTTTGGACCTGCTCCAGTGTGACAGGGTAGGCTTGAGGGTAGTTCACCTCTCCATTCCACATCTCTTGTGCTGAACTGTTCATTTGAGTTACTGAATGTGAGTTTGGTGACTGTAATCCTTTGGGTACTCCAGAGCTCCTTGGGACAGCTGTAAGTTCTGCAATTGTTCTCAACAGACTTTGGTTCTCCTTTTCAAGCTTTAGCATCCGGCTATGGGTATTTTCACTCACTTCCTCACTTAAACTTAGTGGACCTTAAAACATATTAGAAAGCCTTTTAAACATTGCAACAAGTAGAGGCTCCACAAAATGTGGAATCACTTAATTTTGAAAAAGTTCAATGTTAGTCATAAGTCACACTGTACTGCATCTGATATGTCTACAAACTAGCAAAACACTCAAAGTGACCCCATTTTGGAACAAAGCCTCATTTTCAATTTAAATAATAAGTACCAGTAGACAAAAGAAGGAATGCATGCATTAGCATTCTTACATAATGTGTCTCCTCTCTCATGCAAACTCACTTACCCTGGCAGTTCTCAGTAGTCTTAGAAAGTTGCGCTAATTCCCAACCCAGTTGTTGGGATTCCTCCATACTCCTCCTCTGGGCCATGTACAGACCAAGGTTCTCTTCCTGCAGATCCTCAAAGCGCTTTTGGCCCACCTCTTTTTCCTGTACCAAGACAATAAGCTCTGACGGTAACAGTGCAATGACAATGTCAGAGTGTAGATGCCTCACCTGTTCTAAGTCATGAACTTGAGCTTTCAACAGCAGACACTGCTTCTCAAGTTGATGGATTTTATCAGAGCGTGACCTCCAACCCTCTAGCTGCTCCTCCAAGACCTCTTTGGTGTCTTGTAACACCCTGTTGTCCTCTTTGAGCTCCTGTAAATGAAGACATTGTTTTAATGTCATCTGTTTATTTAACAATCTTGACATAAGAAATGACCTTCTGGTCTGTTCTAACCTCCATTTTAGCCTTGTAAAAGTCCATCTTGTGAAGTTGATCCCTGTAGCGCCCAATTTCACTTTCAAGCTTGTCTGCTCTTATGGCTCTCTCTCTCATGGAGTCCAGTTCATCACGGTATGTCCGAGCTGTACGGGCATCCACAAGCAGCTGGGAATTCTAATAAAAACACAAAAGATAAAAGAACTGCTTAATTGTAACAGCACTGGACAACATCTGCACAATTCTTTATTTGGCTTCAGTGGCTCAAAAATCTGCAATGTACGCTCTAATCACCACATGTGCAAAATGGTTTGTTTTAAACTTATTGAGTCCTCACCTCCTGTTGGATCCTCTTCAGCTCTGTCGCCATGCTCTCCAGTTCATGTCTGCAGTCCAGCATCTGTTCAGTTTTTTCATCTCTGTGACCAACACAAAAGGTGAATTCTTTAGTTAGTTGTTATATACAAGAATGTAGAAGTGTAGTTTAAACGAGGCCATAGAATAAAATGCAGAGGATGCATCAATATTTACACATAGAGAAGGAAGAGGATTTGAACAGGATTACTGTTTTGTGGGAGTGCAGTATTTGTAGAAATGCAGTGTGAATATGGGTCAGTGGAAGTAGAGCTCTGCTATAGAATTTGCTAAGCATGCAGCAATGTGGGCCAATTTCCCTCAGGCCAACTCTTGTCCAATACTATCCCTGCCTTTTACTCACTGTCACTGTTACTTGTAATTCACAAGATGCTTCAATTCAATGTGCCTTTGAAACTGTTACTGAAACCTAAAACAAAAGTATCTCATGTGCAGTCTACATACAGCTCTTGTTTGAGTCTTCTGATCTTGGCTTTGGAGTCAGCCAGCTCCACTGACAGGTGCTGCTGAGCCCCTCTCTGCTGCTGCTCCATGCTCGACTGTGGGTCACTCTGTGGGCTACAGCCACCATCCCAGTCCTGCATTAGCTCTGTGATGGTCTGCTCAACAGAATGCATAGTCAACAAATGTATAAATAGTATGTGTAGTCAACAGACATGTTCTTTCTATACAATACCTCCAAATAGGCATCTCTTTGATTCAGCAGGCTACGGATGTGTAAAGCCATCCTCCTGGCAATATCCTCTAGTTCATCTGGTTGCCCCTCTCTGACCTCCAACCAGTGCAGATCCAAAACATTCTCCTGGCTGTGGGTCAACTGTTAAATGAGGACAATTGCACATATATTTTAGTTATAAATGCATAAGGACTTGTTGACAGAATTCTAATATATAAAAACATACCTCTTGAATATGTGCAGCTATTGCGGCTTTAGTATCAAATTCAAGAGTTTGGATCCTTTCAATGTAGCCCTTTTTATTTTCACACTGAAAAAATAAATAAATAAATAAATAAATAAATAAATATATATATATATATATATATATATATATATATATATATATATATATATATATATATATATATATATATATATATAAATAATCATCATCATTTATAGTATAAATACCTGGACTGCACATCCCAAAAGCAATAGTAACAGCTTTTTCATTTCCTCTAAACCTTGCTCTGTAAAGGTACAGCTTAATCATTGGTTGTGGGCATAAACATAGATACAAATGTTCTAGGAAAATATAACATACCACAATATGGAGTCTTATACAGCAGCAACATATTTGGCAAGGGCGTCATGATTAACTGTTTAAGATGATCCTGTAGAATATAATACATTTAAAACAAGCAAATAAAAAAGGCAATATGTCTGAATGGACTGAGTGACTGAATAGTCAGTACAGCTCACAATCAGACATGCTGCAACACACACGTTAACTCATGCAGCAGCTTGACACATATCCCTCAAAACTATTGAAAATTATTTTTTCATAACTGTGTGTTGCAACACCAGAATTTCTACATTGTGGAGAAAATAAAGGTTCTCTGGTGTTGCCCAGACAGAAGCTTTAATATCACTACATATAATTTACATAATATTTAGGACACACGTCTTAAAGAGAACTAGATAATCCATGCACAAGAAAATGCCACCAACTACTGATTATCAGATGTAACTGGGAGTCATAGTGCACTTCACACTCACACATACTTCATACATGATCCATGATTTACAATACTGCTACATTAAAATAATAGAGGCATGCACACAGATAGCCTATGTCATAACTTTGATCAAGTTTATGAAAAACAGTTAATGTAATTAGAACACAGCAAGTCTTCTGTATTAGTGGGAAGAGTGCACCTGGTAATAGGTCTTGATCTGATGGACAAGGAGACTTAGATTATGAATCCTGTTTACTTTAGTCAGGTCCTGAGGTGTAGTTGAAGAACTTCTGGGAGAAGAAAATACATTTTCAAGACACAAACATTCTAAACATCTACAGCTGAGTTTGTTAACGAAAACCATACTTGATTTCCCTGTGTGCAATAGTACAAAATGTGGTGTGTGTGAATTAGTCTTTAGAGTTTCAACGACACATCATGCTGTGAAACACATGCAGTTAGTAGTGACATTAGTAGTATTAACAGAAGCAATTTTGATTCATTTATCTGACCATCACCACCCCCCAACCACCCATCTGTACTACTGTTCCACTATACAGGCCCTAATCCCACAGGGTCTCACAATCCAACAGATTATCCCATCTCTTCCCTTCTGCACATTGTTTTTACAATTATACCAGTTATTGTTAGTTATACCAGATATACTCTCTTAAATCTCATTTAACATGGCATGCTATGCACGTGTTCATTCTGCATGCAGGCCATCATAGTGTGGTTCTGCGGAATATGTTTTTTTTCATAGCCAATGCCCATTGTTTAGAATTCAGAGCAATTGATAGCTGATAAGATCTGTTGATATTTTTGAGCCAATATATAGGGCAGCTTTTGATCTTGATATTTTATCCAAATTATGTAACTGTTTTTTTTGTTGTTTTTTTTGTTTTGTTTTTTTTTACAACAAACCCATAAGGGAGCTGGGCAGTCATGTTTTCTGAAGGTATCTCTTTGAACAAGAGTTACAATAAGGCCTATGTGTGCATTCTTTTGGCAGCTGATTGGCCAAAACAAAATACTGGCCTGTGCCAAAATATTTCAGGCAGATAGCCGATCATGAGTCTGTCATGTTGGAGGGTAATTCCTTAAGAACATAAGGGGCCCCAAATCATAATCTCTTAAGTAGCCTCTTGACAGCCTGTATGATGTCCCCTTGATTTGGAAAATCTGAAGCAGTCTTTCCTAAATATTATAGTTATTTTACATTATTTAATTTCTTTCTGATTTAATTATATTCTAAACGTTTCTATTGCTATGTGTAGTTGTGTAATTTATTGTAACTTACATTTGACTCATGATGTCGTTCAGAAACACTCCATCCAGCAGAACAGATAAGTCAAAGAGCATAGTTTGATCCTCAGGCATAAACGTCTTGACCTAATCATAAAACAATCAGCAGATAGAAAACTGAGTTCTTGGTAACTTGTAGTTAGCAACATTATGCCTGCCACCAGAACATACCCAAGTGACGAGGGGGCTCATCATGAACTGATCCAGATAGGGTAGAAAAACTCCACTCTCCATGGTTGCAAGAGGTGATGTAAATAAAAACCCTAATAAGTAACGTTAATCGTCAGTGTAGCCATCCTCTGACTCCGAGCTGACACAACGGTCCCATGCGCTCCAACAGAAAACTAACTTAACTGCAACGTTAACTTTAGTACCCTGGTTTAACCACTCACAAATTAATCTCTTAACCTAAAATTAAATTATGAAGTTTTGCCGTTTCAATGCGGAAGACTCACGTTTGACAAACAAACAAGTCCGTTGTTCTGTCCCGGACACAACATCCTCTCGAGTCGCCCTTTGCAAAGGCATCTGCCGTCCCCCTCTCCTCCCGCTGCCCGCCAGACTTGGCAGTAATGCACTTTTACACCGGTAATCCAAACACAGTTACACAGCCGTAGATAATGTCGCAATTTGCAATGTTTGGCCTACTTAAAAACACACACATATACACAAAATTGGAGCCATCTTGCAACCAAATGCTAAAGAATACTGAAATATCTTCGCCGTTAATCTGTAGCTATGACAACGCTGGCCCCGCCCTCTGCATCACTAGAGTTTTTTTTTTTGTTTTTTTTTTTTTTTTTTTTGTAGCGCAACAAACTCACCCACTTCACTTCTTGACAGTCACCTCTCCCAAAGAAAAGGGGCATCAGCCCCTCAGTTGTGTGCTGTACCCACGTCAGTATGAATGTTATTATTGCTTAAATGTCTTTATCTTAGTCCAAAAGTTTAGGTAACGTCACGAACGCAAAAAAAAAAAAAAAAAAAAAAAAAAAAAAAAAACAGCCTGTATCGCCATCTAGTGGCACTACCAGATGCTACTATTTATCTGTCGTGGAAATACTGTAGTTCTAATGTAGGATACTATTGGTAAAAGTAGCCTACATTTACATGGCTAAAAACCTACTCAATTACAATTAGACTGTAGTTTTTTATAAACTGTAGTTTCGTATAAAGACACATGAAAATAGGCCTACTTGGCTACTCAAATGAAATTAGAAACACTTTTAAAAACGTGTTTTATCGTGTGAGAAATCAATGAAATAAGACAATACTTATTGAGATAATATGGACTTTGACTATATCAGTTCCAGGCAGCATTGCTAAAATGTTCATTTGGGCATCTGACAACAAAACAATTAGGAATTCTATTCTAGTAGACACAATTTTGAACAATTCATACAATTGAATATGTTGTAATATTGTTACATTCATGCTTCAGTGCATGCTTTATTAAGTACATATTCAGTGCTAACTTGTGCTGCAATCCAAGAATATTAAGTCAAATACATCATAGACTACCAGCATTTTAAAGGTTTAACAGTCTTCATTATAAATCATTGCATCAGAGTGTAGTGCATTCTGCGCTCATGAGTGCTCATAGGGGGGATATTGAGTCATTTTCCCTCTCCTTTGTCTTTGAATTGCCTTCTCTGTATTTGCTGTTTTGATGATTACTTCCTTGATGGCTCATAGCATAACGTGATCTCCAGTCTCTATCAAAAGCAGCTCTGACTTGGCCGATGATTGTCCTTCCTCTGTTTTTAAGATTATTCTGCATCATGATTATTAGCCCCACTCCTGCATTGATGGCAAAGTCACTACCGACCCAGTTGTGGTTACCTATGAAAAGATCAAAATAAACATATTTAAATAATATGTCATTTATAATATTTCAGTAATTTATAACTTACCAATATATAAAGCGTTATCAGTCACCATGTATTTGTTGTGATTGAGAATGTCTTGGAAGTCCCCCTTTTTCTCCTTTTGACTAAAGAATCTCTGCACAGAAAAATGAAAACAACTAGTATGTGTATTATACTCTTATTCCTGACCAAATAGTGCTTAATTGTCTCCTTTTCTGTACCACTTCCAGGGAGCAGTTGTGAAGTTGGAAACAAAGTGACTTCAGGGAAGAGACGAAGTTGAAGGTGAGAGGGTGAGTTTTTTTCCAGTGAGTAATAAGCATGCGGACTTTGACCCCTCTCAGCATCACAGCTTCTCTGATGACCTCATCAATAGATGACCAGTACCTGATGGGAAATGTTTCCTTTACAGTAAACACAACCAATGCAGTAACTATTCTTTATACACTTGGCCTATGGTAGTTCTAACAACAATCACTGGGGTGATTGTTGTTAGAAAAGTACAGTGTAAAAGTACAGTTCATTTAATCTATGATTAATTAATACATACAATGTTTTGTGGAGACATTATTTAGCAATATACACATTTTTAGATATCGTTTATAATAGAAAAAAAAAAACCATTATAAAGCAAATATAAGGGTAAAAAGGATGAATTAAGTGATAGTTCTGCTTGTTTGTAATTAATTTTCCAGGTCTTTCATTTGTGTGTAATCAACCTCAAGCACGGGTGCCTATGTACACATATTATAAAATTGCTTGTCCCAAGTGCAGATCATAAAGTTATGATGTCAAAGGTGGTAGTTGGTTGTGGGAATACCTGGTATCTGCAGCTCCTCTGAGTTTCCTGTTGACCAAAGGGAGGTAGTCTGTCACAGAGATGAAGATGAATGTTTTTGCACTGTGAATGACTTGATATATGGCGTCTACGTCTTTGGTCCGATCTTTAGCACAGAAGAGTTCAGGAGAGGTCTGCATGAGGAATAAAACATAAAGACAAGACTCAATTGAAGTCATTTTCAGAGGCCATCAATTGATATATATCAAACAGAGCTTCATCATCCAGTGAAGCTGTATTTGCAGTTATGTACTATTTGCTAAATATATATATATATATTTTTTTTTACATGCATGGGCAGTCAAATTATTTGCTTTCTATAAGTTTATAACGAGGCAGAAAAGATGGTTGAACATGCTGCCTTTTGATTTGACTTGTTAGCGCCTTGTTGCTTTTAAGGAAAAATTATTTATTTCTGTCAAATTGTAATGAATATGATAAATAAGCTCCTCTCTGCTTTACTAATTAATTAGATGTCAGTGTTTAATATCAAACTTATTTAGGTGGTGAAAGAAAGAAATTAAAATTAGAGAGTATAAATAGTGTTAGAAGTAGTACCAGTTTAGTTAGTGGTATCTCCCTGTTAATCTATTTTTGTCACTATTACATTTTAACCTGTGTAATAGTCATTTTACTTCCACAGTCTTTAATGTATTACATAGTAAAATTATTTAATCAGCAGTTGCTCACAGAAACATAAGTTGTGGCTTCGGTTTCATTGACCTGGAGCTCCAGTGGCTCATCTCTTTTGTAGAGGGCTGAGACTCTTCTAGACCAGATAGTGGGGATGTAGTCTCTCTCATGTAGCTGCCAGTAAAAGGAGAAGACTCTGTGCAGGTCCAGAGCCAGACAGCTGCAGTTATACAGCACCAGCCCCAGCTCTTTCCTCTATGGAGGGACAGCACAGAAAACAGCTGATCAAGAACCCAAGTTACAGGGTTGACTGATGAGAGGAGAGACTGAGCATATAGAGGTTAGGCTTCTTTAGTAAATCAGCTCAGCACATGCCAAAAAAGATGAACAAAGGTTTCTAAAAATATCCATTCAACTCTGCTAAATTATTTTTATACACACATAACACATAATAATGCCTTTGCTTTACAAGTATGACAAGCGTTTGAAAGTGCCACACAGAAGTCAGCTTACATTCTCTGCACACCTGACAGGGTAAGGTGCTTCTATCTGAAGTGAATATAAAGTTACAAAAGTCATATTGAAAAATAAACCTGATTAAAATGAAGTGCTTCTTCTTGCCCAGGCCCAGTGCAGACACTCAAATAATCCCTGTTAAACAATAGGGGGAACCTCACAGGTGTGCACTAAAGTAATATAGAGGGTGCTCAGGCTATGTGTGGCTCAGCTGTCCCTGTAGGTGTGCAAAGGATGTCATTTAATTAGATGTGTCTCACGTTAATCTCTCAAATTAAAACCATAGCCACCATTCAAGGCCACAGAGGACTGTACATTGCAAAATCATTTATATAAATTATCTCATTTCAATTTTAATTTGACTGTGAACAAGTACTTGCTGGTACTTACTTTAGAAAATGACCTCCAGTTCATATGACCACTCCCTATATACATATGCTTACGGTCCACTATCCAGAATGAAGAATTCAGGCCCCCTCTGGTGAAGGCTGTCATATTAACAAAAGCAACCTCAGCACCTAGAAAGGATAGACACTATCAGTGGCCTGGAAGAATCAGTTAACACAAAGTCTCCAGTACATTGGTCTGATGGGGTATGAGTTCAAGTGTGAATCCACCCAAGAATCACATCAATCAGGTTTTGAAGGAAATGCTATAGTGACATCACAAACACTGTTCATAAATGCAGACATATGACTGACCATGTGCTGCCAAGGTCTTCAGCTCAACTGAATTAGTCAGGCTGCTGGCAATCTTCAATTTAACCCCTTGAGATTTTAGTCCGATCAGTCTCTGGAACAGAAGTTGACCCTGAGAAGAAACCTGTGTCAAGCATTACTGTAGACAGGAATTTACAAGTGTGGCTTTAAAGGTCGATACAATCTCAGCAAGACTAATTACATTAAAACAGAGTACAGTGCATCTTTAGTAGGAATTAATTGGATTGTGCCTCCTAAATGTCCAGTAGAATGGTTGTAGACAATCACACAGCACTTTGTACCTGTTTTGCAGAGCCTTGTTTGGTTTCCATGTCCCAGGAGTTGAGGTTCCAGACAGGTGACACCACCTCGATGGAATATTTGGCCAGATCCAAGAGTGTGTGGAAGCCAGCAGACAAGGGCATGCTTGTCTTGGCATCGGCAGGGAAGAGGTCCTCAGGAATATTCTCCACAAGAACAATGCTGGATATGACAGAGCAGGTAATTGATCAATCAATTTATCATTTTATATAATTTTATCTACTATTAAAGCCACCCAAATATCAGGATTAACCCATTCACGAGGAGGGACAAAACCAGAGTATCACTAATGCTAGTCCCAAGCTTTAGCTATTTAAAATATGCAAATATGTTTGATGGTGAGTTCAGAAACTCCCTTTGTAAACTAATCCACAGAAGTGGGTCATTGTACATTAATGACGTTGGCTATACAAATGTCTACAGTTTTCTTACCGACAGTTCTTGCTGCAGTTCTCCTCTGTGATGCCGTCTTCACTATCTCCCCAAATGTCCACGGAGGAGAAAAACAAAGCCACCAGAACAGCAAAGCAGCAGACTAGGGCGAAGATAGCGATACATTTTTGTTGGGTCTAAAAAAAAAAGACAAATGTAGATGTATCCCACAAGGTTAAATCAAAGAATTCCAGTTACAGTGATTATATAATAATCAATAATTAAATAAATATCACTAACAAACTTAATACTCATACTTTATTGAGCAAATTTTAGTCCTGATGTGGTGAAGTGTGAACGCGTCCTTAAAATCCAATCTCTCTCCAACATTGATGAGAGATTTAACTTTTAATGGCATACGACAAGATAATGATTAGCTCGCCAACTCTGATCCTCAGGTCAATATCATTGATAAGAGGTTAAGATGTGTGATCAATAAAACAACAACAAATACAGCAGTCCTATTCCAGCTCAGTTAGAGACCACTGATTTGACAGCTCTGCTGCATCTCAGGAATCCCAAGGTCTGGAGCACACACCCACCCGCTTTTGCAAATCCCATTTTAGACCAGGAACAGGGGCCAACTCAAGTGGAACGCTCTCCCAATGAAGGCAAATTGACACACACTAAAGCGTTGCTGTAAAGCATATGGAAAGCCTTGTGTAGAGTATAGTGTATATTGTCAGCTTTGTTGCTGATGTAAAGCCCTATTGAGGAGAATTTTATGACCTCTGTGCCAGGGGTAAGAAATGACATACAAGAAAAGTGAAATTACTGTCTATAGTGGAAGATGGAACTATAAGGAATGGCATATCAACTACCACTGTGACAAAGGCACAGTATGGTCACAAGCATTATGCAACAATGCATTTCTTTCTAAAGAGCTGAAGAGCTTTGGTTCAAGTAAAAACTAGAGAAAAAGCTCTTGCAGATTTGCCTATGTTTGCATATTTTCCCAATCAAATTTTCGCTTGCTTAGCTTTGTTGCTTTCAGTTGCTGTCAACATGGCATTATATATTCCCTTTTGTTGTGTTTGATCAATCAGACAAATTGCACCATACAGTGAGAGTAAGCAGATGCTTTCATACATTCTCCCTTACTTAGTCTATGAAAAGTCAGCACAATGCATCCTGTATCTTCTTGTGGGGTAATTGGGGTTGCCACTGTATTCTAACTGTCAAAACATGTTTGACACGAGGATGGATGTAATCCAGAGGAAGCCTGTCAGAGTGTGACAGGTCAGCCAGTGTACGGCACATGCTGATGTCACTACAAATACACGTATAACTGTTTGTCAGCACAACATATCACAACTGGTGCAAACTTAATTATGCATGTACTGTAACCACTAGATAATTAGACAGAGCCCAATGCACAATATGAAATATATTACTTATAAAGTCATTGGAGCCAATGCAATATCGTATTGCAATAAAAATCAATTACACAGAAATGCAGCAATTGCTCTTACAACTTCGGTACTACATAGTAACATTAACTTTAAATTATTAAAAATTAATATTAAAAATCAATATAGTGGCAGAACGTCACAAACATCACCTTCACGTGCGCTTGCGTGGCTGGTCCTGCCATGGGAGCAACACCTCGTGGAACTTTTCAGACAGGTGTAAAATGTCCGCTTACATATCTGTCTGTGCCCCTGCCGCTCCCCCTGGACCTTCAGCCTGTCCCGCTTGGCGCTTTTCAAACTCTGTCTTCATTTTGCAGCTCCTACAGCTTCCAGACACTAATGCTCTCCTTCTCTGTGCTGTGTCCTGGTATAGTTCCCACAGCCATAACTGTGTTCACTGTGTGTGCCTCTCTTCCACACCAGCACTAAGAAGCAGCAGCAGACAGAGACAGACCAGCCCCTCTTGTTCAAACGCCCAATAGCTATAAGCCAGACACACCTCTCACTTGCCACCTCCCCCTCTCTTTCTCATCTTTTTGTTTCTTTTTATCTGTTTTCTGAAAGAAACCCCCATTGTCTGGCACAGGATGGTGACAGTTGTATTAACAGTGCAATTGCAAAGTTCTGTTGCTTGAAGTATATGCTCATTAGGTCAGAGTAGTCACAGCATAAAAACAGACTTTTTTCACAAGCATGGGACTAAGCTTCATTCGGCTTGCCTAACTTAAACTAAATGTATTAAATGAAATAGAAATGTAATTGTTAAACTAAGTGCACTAGTGCTTACATGTTCGTTGTGTAAGCAGAAGCCCTTTAGCTGACACTGTGTGCTGTATGTCAGAGCAGCATGTGATGGGAAACAACGGATGTAATGAGATACGTGTAAGAAACAGTAGAAGCTGAACGGCATTGAAGAGCAAAAGAATTACAGCTTATTGCAGGGTATAGATAAAAGCAGGGCTATTTTGTCACAGGCCTTATTAAACTTGTGTACTGAAGTAACCACAGAGTTCATTTGGCCTTGATCCAAAACTGTACATGTTATTAATACTTTAATTTTACAAACTAGTAATGACCTCCTACAATATCACACACTAACTGTTCATAGTGCAACAAAGTCATAGCAGTGAAACCTGCTGTGGCAGCAGGTGACCTTTACAAGTCAGCTTCAGAGAGAAAGAGAGGGACACTTTTTAAAAGAGAAAAGAAGTGCTGTTTATTTGTTTTAAAGAGTGAATAAATGTTCACTGATCAGCCTCATAGAGTGCATTTGCCTGTATACTGTGTCTAGAGAACACTCATGTTTTGAAGTGGCCATATATAATAGTATGTAGTAATGTAATGTAATGAAAAGAGCTCTCTGCAGTGCTTCACCTCCTCCTGGTATAGTCCCACTTGGCCAAGCAATAGCTACAGCTGGCCATATTAGCAGATTTGCTATTTTGCACAATAAATCATATGCATCAGAACATAAAGCAGTTTTATTGTATTATTTTACATATGTTGTTTTTAACATAAGTGTCCTAACTAATCAATTGGCACATTTGATAAACCAAACCAATGTCACCCATCCACTAGTGAAATAACCTTTGACCCGATTTTCTGATCCTGACTTTGAGTGTCTAAGTTTACTGCACTTTTAAATGTCACAAGAGTCAGTTTAACTTTTTAACAGCTCCACACTGAGGACATTCAGATTCAGGGTAATGCTACAAACCTACTTTGCTGTCATGACTGTATTTACAGTTGATTGATGTGGATTCTCTGTCCATACCACTGTGAGGCTCCAGCAGGTATACAGATGCATGGTCAGGTAGGACTTTCTCCTTCACACCTAAAATCCAACAGCAGGCCTCTATATCCACAGTGCACTGCTGCCACACTCTGGTGTTGGGGTGATAAGTGCTGAGTGAAGGCTGACTGGGAACAATGCCATGGGAAAAGGTTGGGCCGCATGCCAATAGGAGCGGCGAATGAAAGAGCATGTAGGGTTAGAGAAGTAAAAGCATTCACTCGATAACTCCACCACTGACAGCCAAATTGAAAGGAGAGGAATGGGTTTATAATAAATAATTCATGTTTTCTTTCTGACCCAATAGAATAATGAATAAAAAAAAAAAAACTCTGTTTATGATTCTGTGTATGAAGTCATTTTGTTTTGTTTCAACCTTTGTTTTTGAAAAATTGCTAATACAAAAACAAGATTACCCACCACTAATTTGTAAAAGAGATATAGCCTATTGATAGCATATCCATTTCCATCTACAAATGATGATGACGAATTAATTGAGAGGTGGAAAGCTTCAAATCATGGAAACATTTAGTTGGATATGTGATGTCAATTTACTTTCACAGTGCGCACAATATATTATCACACAAATTAACTCTGATCTACTGAATTTTAACACTGTACAATCATTGAAAAAAACAAACATAACTCAAATGAACGACATGTAGAATATTACAAATCTTTGGATACCCATAATAAGATTTGAGTTAAATTTGCGACTAAACTCAAATAGACTCCAATTTTGCTACAGTCTTTCACAGTATGTTCTATTGCTTCAGCCATTGTGGTAAGAAGTGGCCAGTTTGTTATTTGCACATAGTAAGTCATGCTGCCATGCTCTGAGAGGGAGATAGTGATCCTTGTTTGCTCACCTTTTCCAGTTTCTCTTTGTGTTTGAGGAAGATGGATGCGGAGTAGCCCTGTTGCTGGATGGCACTGGAGCTGCTACTCTTCACTGGGCATACATAAACAGGGGCTGCTGGGGAATCTTCCACTTGCAACTCTAATCTTGCATCTTCAAACAACTCCATCGATGATCAGTTAATTTTGGACAGTAAGTGTAATTTAATGAAAACTAATAAAGATTGTTGCTTGGTTATTTTCTCGAGCTGACTCAGCCTCCTCCAGTCTCTGACTTTATGGACTCGTGCCATTTATCCATCTCATGAATAGTTCCAGAGCCAGTTAAGGAGGGGCATGTGGTTGGCAGCAGTGGGCTTTTAGACAGGCCAGGGAGGTGCAGCAGGAGACAACATGAAGCACATTATAGACAGGAAGTGAAGAACAGTAATCAGATTTGGGAAAAGTGATAAGAGACGCACTTTCTTACACTCAAACATATCAGATTGGATCTTTCATAAGTTGCAGCTTGTACTGTGAATACAAATGGTCAGAGACACAGTGTCCTCTGCAGATTTCACCTCAAGAAACATTTTGCACCGGCCATGAAAGTCACCATATGGTTGTAGCAAAGTTCTTAAAGACACCAGCAACAAGAGAGCTTAATCTAGTGTCTTATTTAACAAAGACAAATTGTGCTATTTTTCTGATATTTAGTAGTAAATACGTAGATCTTTATTTTACATTTTGTTCATTATAAACTGCAATATTGATCTAAAATGGTTTAATGGTAGAAAAAGTTTCATAAACAGCCTATTAAAAACTGAAGCCACACTTTTTCATAATAACGTTTCATCGTATTAAGCCCTGGATTATCATTTTATGTGTCTTAATTGATGTGTGATATTTTTGAACCCTACATATATGACCTAGAGTTTTAAATTTTTAAAAAATTGCAAGTAAATATAGAGCAGTGGGCTGAGACAGGGATAGGTTAAAATTGATTTTTTCTGAGCACTCAAGCCAAATGCATGAATACCTAAACTTGGAGCAATCAGTTGAAATACAAAAGGTAAATGACAAGGGAACACAGTTATAACATGGTCTGAAGTTCATAAAAAAAAGTTTATTGTAGATAATATGTCCTCAAAAAATAATAATATTGAGCTTCACTTTGCAATCTTTACTCATACACACACACACACACGCGCACACACACACACACACACACACACACACACGCACACGCGCGTGCACACACAGACACACACAGACACACACACTGTATATTTACTATGCTAACCCTTGAAGGGAAAAAACTACATCAAAGAATTGGATGGCAACTTTTTTTTTTACTATCACAGATACTTGGAAACCACAAAAAACAAGCAAACAAAAACAAACAAACCATATTCATAGCTTCATGGGGTCAATGTCATCAGTGTCTGATTATTTCTTCTAATATTGTGCACTCTTTCTCCTGCTGCCTTGAGTGAATTCTGCTGACATGGCATAATTTTTCCTCTACTCCCTGATGCCCATAAGCAGCAGTGGTCCATCACTAAGGGGCTGCACAGTATGTAAACACAGCCTGTACCAAATTGGTCTCATACATCTAAGTCTGGCACCATACTGCTGCTTCATCCAGTAATGCTGAAGACTGCACAGTACCCGTGCTGTGTCACCTGGCAGTGGACTTTTACCAGACTATATTCATTTTGGGCCCCTTGATAAGTTCTTGTGGGGCCTAATGTTGACAACTGGGATGTTTGAAAACACACTAGTAATTGTAGCAGCAAGAATTCTAACTTTATAAAACTAAAATAAAGGGGAGCAGAGTAATTCATGGTAAGATTAACAGCTTACTGGCAAGAGGGCAAGAATAAGACACATGCATGGGCATTGTTAATGAAGCGGAGCAGATGAACTAAAGCCAAACAATTAGTTATGCACTGGCTTTCACAGAACGGTCTGTAAAATCTAATGTATCATGTGTAATAGCCATCGTATAGAACTGAGGCCTAACAGGATACAGGGGCAGGGTACTCCATTCAGTCCAATATGCATCTTAGAAAGATCTTAATCGAAGAGCACATTATAATAGTCATGCACTTTTATTCAAGAGGAAACATACAATACACAGTATTGCAAGATCAACATTAAACTTAACATTGTGCAAATGAATAAACAGAAAAACAAATGTAAAAAAAAAAAAAACAAAAAAAAAAAACAAAAAAAAAAACAAAACTGTATAAATACACATAATTTCCCTTGTGGATCAATAAAGTTTGTCTAAGTCTAACAACTGCTGAACAAAAGAGCATTTCTTTATTAAAGATATTTTGGCTAAAATGTAGAGGAAAACTGGGTTACATTCATATGTAAACATTGGTATGAGGCAAGACATGGAAAAAATTCCTTGATTTGCTTTAAAAGAATAAATACTAAAGATCTAGGCAGAGAGGCTAGTAACTGCCTCATGATGTGGTGCTGCAACCCCACATTTACCCAACCCTGTTAGTCATTTGGTTAAAGACATCAACATATTCACAAAGTATGAAGAATTGAACATGGGAATTATTGTTAGTAATCGTCATAAACGTTATAATAAAACATTTAGCCTATTGCCACACAAACTGTGCATTACATGTGTATCTTAAGGACTGTTTGATATTGGGCACTTGTGACAGAACATGTTTGGAAGAGTTAAGGAGCTACATATAAGTAATAATTTGCTTATTATCAAGATATTATAGACAGTTTCCTGTTACTTAAACACTTTTGCACTTTTATATTTGCTGTCTGTCATGTCTAAGGAAGTTATTTGGACATACAAGATCAAATATACTGGCAGGAGAATAGTATGACTGCTGAGAACAATTAATAAAGTAAATAAGTAATAATGTGCTTTTACTAAACAAAGGTTTACGTTGTATTACAGGTCTGCTTTTTCATACACCAAAAATACACAGAAATGTGCAATTTCAGTTATCCAAAGACTTTACTATGACAAATTTAAAAAAAGATCCAGTTGCAATAGTATTTCCACCATTACTCTTCTTCGCTTACCACAGTTTCACCTTCAAATAACTTACAGTTTCTGACTTCAGGTAAAGGACTCAGAACCAGCTTGAAACCCAGAGTCCTGCTCAACTGCCTCTACGTGACGGGAGGGCCCTTGAAGTTCACCTCCTGGAAGTGTGCTGGAGGTAAGTGTTTCTTTTTGACTCTCTACTGCCCCCTGTTGAATGTCAGAACTGCTCTTCGGATCACACAGGGGACTAGGCAATCCCAGACTGGTCAAGGCATCCAATGTGCCGTCTGGGTCTACCATCATATCAATGACTGCAAACATGAAAGAAAAAAAAAATAAAGTATACAGTGTAAAAGCGCTATATAAGAGTAATGCAATTATTATGATGATAATAATAATTATTATTTTTACAGCACAGACTTGTTAATTTAATTGACTGGTTAATTTTCATACCAAGTAACTGCCTCTCAACTCTCTTTAGGTCTTGAATGACATTTGAAATCTCCTGTAAAAAGAACATAAACAAAAGTGAAGTCTGGCAGAGGACACGATTTAGTGAATGAAAGCTCCTCTGTGTTACTCTAGAGGGCGGTGGACCAAGGCCACTGTGCCTCACAAATGCTTTATACGGCATATACTCCTCTGAGGTTATTTCAGGCCAGATTGTATAAGAAACCAAATTTACTACTTTGCTGTTTAAAGGGACAGCTTATTTGTGTTGGCTATTATCATAATAAGTAAGATTTTATATGTATTTTTTCATATATATCCTTTATCACAATATGAAATGGAAACATTAATTTAAGTGACAAGTATCTCGATTACCAAGGCTGCTGGAGAACTTTAACTCAGTGAATGTCAGTGAGTGTGGTATTTCAATAAAAAGTCTCCCAGACAAACTGAAACTTCTCGGGGAGACAAAAGTGTTATAAATTTGTCATAGTAAAGGAAATGCATAATTTAAGTTCAATACCTTGTTGGAGCTCTTCAGCAGTGAAGAGTCATGCTCATCTTGTAGTTTGCTTTCAATCTCATCCCATTTTTGTTCTTTGTCTTTGAAGAGAATCCTGGACGCCACATAGGTGAAAAAATAGATGAAGGGGAATGACATAAAAAGACCTTTATGAACTGATTTATGAAATATGAATCATAACAAACAATACACAGACATACACAGTTACAAAGACACCAAAGGACCTACCTGATTTTGCAAGTTGTCTTGTCCACACACTGGCGTATTCTGGTAGATAGTTGTGTGACTGATGTCAGCAATAAGCTATCTAGTATTGCCTAAAGACACAAAGACAAATGCAGAATAAATTGTCAAACTATCATGTCATAAAGCCCAAATTTACTATAAGTGATTGTGAAGTTAGTCTTATATGGTCTATATGGTTGGTCTTTATATAGATTATTTTAATATTAAATATTAAACTAATTGAAACCACATATTTTGGTTAATGTTCAGAGACATCTGATTAAATTATTGAATCAAATTACCATACAAACAGTCACAATGCTCTAATAAAACTTCATGGAACTTTAAATTCCGTTCACAGTGACCTCCACAACAACGCAATAATGAGCAGATACTTGCATCTTCCCTGTTCCATGTTTGGCGGCGGATGGAGCGTGAGCTGCCCCCTTTAGGCCTGAGCTCCACAGAACGACCATTAGACTCTGCCTGTGCACCTTCGGGGTCTACAGAGTCCTCAAATACGCGCTCATCCAGCTAGATCCAAATATGACACATTATGTAATTAGTGATGATTCATTTCACAATATCATTTAACTTACTCTAGCCCCTGGGTCAGTGGCTGCAGGGCTGACTGAGTCAATCTCTCCTGCCACATCGTGGATCTCTCTGGCTAGCATTGCCAGATCTTTGGCCAGATCCTGGCTAATTCTGGCAAAAAAGTAAAGTCAGTCACCAACTCTTTGGATGATTGTTTAGGTAAATGACAAAAAAAAAAAAAAAATGCGTGTACCTAGCTATTTCCTCACTGTGAGCTGTCCAGTCTTTCATGTACTCGTCCTGCTCTCTGGACTGCTGCTTTAGAGCAGACAGGCCTGGAGTGGGAGGAGCTGACCCGCTGAGCTGGGCCACTCGTGTTGAAGTAACAGGTTGAGTCTGTCCCTTTCTGGAAAAGTGCCGATTTGAGCCGTATTCATCCTCTGATGTTGACGCATACTCTGCTGGGATTCGCCGCCACCGGGTGCCAGCTAATGGAAAGAGCAAATTGCAAAGACGTAATTGTTGTCTGATACTTCCATGTTAGTAATTCACGAAACAGGTTAGTAATGCTTACATGATGGTGTGACTTGTCCATAGGAAGGAGTGCCTTTGGTCTTGTCTGGTAGCTTAGAAGCACTGTTAGCTCTAGCTCGTGGTCCAGACATTTGTGTTACATTGGCTACCCTTAGTCCCTGTCTTAATGCATAGTCTCCTGCAGCACTGCGGGCTCCGAATCTGTTTTTGGTGACAGTTGCCTCAGAGTCACTCTGAGCAGATGGCGAACCCACCCTGGGTCTCCTTGGCTGGGCCAAGGCCTCTATCCTGGACATCCCTCTCTTTGCCATTCCCGTTCGGGATGTGGAGCTGGTGGTGGACGCCTCCGAGGCCACAGACATCCGGTCCATGTCAGCTGGTTCAGTGTCCGAGGAGTCACCCAGCCGCGCACGTCTCAACAGTGATGCTCTGGTGGGTCGGGGCTTGGGGACACTGCTGGTTTTACTGGGTGCACTAGAAGGTCCCTGGGCAGTTTTGGGTCTACTAGAACAGATTTTGGTGCTAGCTCCCACAGTTGAGCCTCCAGGCAGTGCTCTAGAGTGGGAGCTTCGAGACTCCTGAGTGGAAATTGGCTGAGAGTCAGACAAAAGTGAGTTGCTGTTAACATCATCATCAGTGAGATCTAAAGAGGTCCACGGGCGATTGGATTGCTGTGGAACAGATGTTCTGTTCTTCCTCCTCTCTGCTGTATCTCGATTGGCTGTGGGGCCTTTGCCTGATGGACACACTGCAGTTTTCTCCTTCACCTGTCCCACCAGAGCGCGCCTCTTCTGCACCACCCTCCTGGCTCCTTCAGCCTGACTCACGGTGCTGGTGGTGTCCACGTCTGACTCTGGCGACATAGAGCCCTCAATGGACTGGCTTGGAGGATCTCCCTGCTCTGAGACAGTAGTTTCTAAAAAAGCTGCTACAGCTTCAGTGTCTTTTTGTAGTGTTGCGCTGTCAATGCTTGTGTCTTTACTAGTACTTCTAGTACTTGTGCAGCTGTCAATGCGTGGTATGAGTTCAATAGGAACATTGGAGCTGGGCCTTTCCACTGTGAAACTCTCCTGTCTTAATAACGGCTTCACACCATTCTCTTTTGCCTTCTCATCTTCCCTCTTCCTCCTCCGTGACTCCTCCATTCTTTTCTCACCACTACTGACTGGACGTGGAGGTAGCCTGGCCAGGACACCAATCTGTCCTGATTTACCACTTCCACTGTCCTGGGACTTTGCAGGTGAAGACCGACAGGGACTTCCTCCATGACTGCCCACACCTCCAGAGCTGTGGCCGCTCTGACCCTTACCACGGCCTGTCTTCTCCTCCTGGCTCTCCTTTTCCTGGAGCTCAGTGTCCTGTTTCTCCCCCATGTCCATCCGCACACCAGACCCCGGACTCCGCCTTCCCAAGACAATGTCCTCCACAGGTGGCTGTGGTAAAGTCCTTCTTTTGCGTTCTGTGTATAAGTGGCCTGACTCACAAACTTCAGCTAGAATGACCAAATAAAAAAAGTTTCATTAAATTTGCAGTTGGTAGTACAAGCTTGTACAATGCAAGGTTTGTACAAGCATTTATGAAGTTAGAAATAAAGAAACAAGTAATAAATGTGGGTACCTCCGTCCTCTGACACTATTACATGACTGTCTCCTCCTGATCCCTCAGGGTCAGTTCGAACATGAGTGGCAGCTAATGTAGCCCACTGAGAGACCCAGCGAGGTCCACCAACCATCAGATCCTCAGATAAAACCTGTAAATAGAATGTCAGTAGATGCAATAATATTAAACGTGGCTTAATCTGAATAAATGTTTATTTATGCACCTCTGGCTCCATGCGGCCGGCATGTCTCCTCTCCTCAGGACCTAACCGCTTAGCATTACTGTAGTCTCTCTGATCAGTGCTTCCTAATCTGGACAAACACACAGGCTCTTGCTCTTCTGCACCAAACACCTGTGCCACCAACACAAAAAAATCAACATTTGTCTGAGAAAACGAAGCTAATTGAGATATAAGTATAGTGATTATGGAGGTTTGCTAGAAAAAGAGATACCTTGACTAAACAATTCCTAACTATACGTTAATTACTATATGGACAATTAGTTGTATCCGTTTCTTTATTTGGCTGTAACTAGATATATCATCACACCTTATAAGTCCTTTTTCTAGCCTCTTCCTCTTCATGAGTTCCATTTTCCATCTCAATGGTATAGGTCCCTCTGTCACTATTGTCATCCCCCGGCTGATAGCACTCATCACGTCCACTTTGTTGGTGGGGTGCAGAGCCATGCCGCCTCTCCACTAATCCACTTACAACTTTAGAGTTTGGAGTTTTTCTGCGCCGTGCAGGGCTGTCTTCCTCTGCAAACAGCCCCTCTGGTACATTGGCCCGACCTTCTCGAAACTTCTGTCCCGGTCCTCCCCACAGCACCCACGAGCGCTCTTCTAGTGCTACTGCCCTGCGTTGTTCTCCAAGCGCATTCTCAGTGTCACTCTGTGTGCCATCTTCATGTTTACTGCCTGAACAGAAAAAAATAACATTAAATTCAACTCAGCTGTAGCTAAGTCCACATTTATATGAATGTCACAAACATAGACCTTGAATACTCCTCAAATGCACAGGGACATCACTCTTTGCACTTTCTCCATCCTCCTCTGCAGCAGCAGTTTCTTTGAGAGCCAATGGCAGCTCATTTTGGGCCAGCCAGTCTGCAACTTTGACTTCAGCTGCCACCATGGCGGTCTGCAGCGGACTGAGGTCCTCTCCGACAGGTCTTTTGGGGCGTGCTCTGGTGTCTTGTCCTCCTTTTGCCACTCTGTCTTTAACCGTCACTTTACCAGTCGCTCCCGGATCAAACTCGATGGTGAAGGAGGCGTGGCCAAGCATGGGTTCTGTATTGGCTTCTGTATTTTGACCTGCTGTCTCACCCACTGATTTACTATCTGTAGCTGAATCTTTTGTAGGAATCTCAAAATAACTAGGATCCTGGCTAGATGTTGTTGGCTGACCAGATTTTTTGTTGTCTGTGCATTTCCTTGTGTCTGTAACAACAGACAAACAGAAAACACTGTATATATTTATCTTTAAAACCAGAAAAATACATCCAGTGATTTTTTTCTTGATGCAAATGTTGCAATCTTTCCAGACTTACATCCAGCACAATTAAGTACTTTCACTAGTGACTGCACAAATCTAAGTAAAGTTTCCATATATATAAGTGTAGACCTGTTTCAGCCTTGTCCCGTTTCCTGTCTGAGTTTTTCTCCTCTGGACGAGCAGAGTGTTGCTCATCAGAGTCTCCATCTCCCCACCAGGCAGGCTGCCCATAGAGGGGAGTACCCCTATGCAGCACTGCCATCTCCGCTGCTACAGCATTTAAACGGACATGTTTTCAGTGGAATATTACATTGTGTCATCATAATAGTTTATCTGTATTCACCTGTTTTGTCTTCAACTTTGTTGACCTCAAGGGCCCTTGCTGTTGCCCCTTCACACACTGGAGCTGATGCCACCTCTGTTGCCTTCACTTCAGACTTTGGGACTTGCGGTACTTGCACTTCTGATAGCCTCTTTTGGCCAAGCTGTAATTGGCTACTCAACTTCTCATGCTGACAAGAGGATCAAATACAGTATTTAATAAAACCTGACTCTACTCACAGACGTCAAAGACACTGCACAAAGAAACACTGGCCAGGAGCTGTACCTTCAGAGCCTCCTCAGGAATCAGCAGTTCTCCTCGGACCACAGTGAACAGGTTGGTATGTGAGCCAGGTTAATGTCAAAACTGATGTACAAGGCCAAGCACAATACACGTTAAGAGCTATTGCAGTAAAACTTACTTTCTATCCTATTTATAGTGTGTACCACTGACAGAAAGAAAACAACAATAGATTGAAAGGATATCATATCCAAATCGCAATTTGTCATCAATTTTTAAGGTCACGTAGATTTGCTCCTGTATTCTGACATCATTGACAAAAGTCTGAAAAACAAAGAGACAAATTTATCTTTTCATAAAGCAATTTGTACAGCTAAATCAATAATGTAGGAAAATATTAGTTTTTCTCACCCCATTCAAGCTGCCCAAATCTTTCACTTTATGCTCATCTGAATTAGGCTCATAGTTAATGACGGCATGCTGTTTGTCCACACTGCGTGACTAAAGCACACAAAAACAATGTATAATCCACCATAGTAATTCAAAGTGTAAAATATTTCTTTTACCTGCAGCATAAGTTCGCAGTCATCCCGCCCCACAAATATCATCTCTCTGGGTAGACGATGCCGTGTCCCCCCTCCGCTCACCAGAAACCAGTAAGTCAGACTCATCTCTGCCTCAGATCACCTTTCGTCCTAAGCGCATCCTGCTATAAATGGACAGCGACTTTAACACTGCAATGGAATCAGTCCACTTCATTGCATCCAAACACACAACTTTAACATCTGATCACATGAACTACTACTGTTTTACTATTTCCTAACCCCAAGACGGACTGACAAGATGAAAAAAATATATATATTGACCAATAATTTTTGAGTCACATTAATCAAATTAAATTACTCAAAAGCATTTACTGGAAAAAGTAATAAAATCCAACTGGCATGAAGGCAATTGGACACACACTGAAAGGCAAAGATACAAATCTAAATAAATTAGGAGAGTAACTTGATTGTATGGTCTGGAGGAAGACAGCATAACCCACAAACACTTTTACACACACCATTTACAACATAAAACACACATAAAGGCACACAGCATAGCTGTTTATAAGGCTAAGGACACAAAGAGAGCAAAAGCATGTGTCTCTTGTGATAATCCTTGTTAGCATGCTCATATGATTCCCATGCAGTTGTCAGAATTACCAAGCACACAAGCCCCATACAAGAGCTTCTTTGAGAGAAACAACAGCCTGTTCTCCATCACCAGCAGCAGACACAGCAGTATGTAGCCGGGCCTTGCTGACTCACGCTCTGGAGGAGTTACAGGCGCTTGGTTTTAACGCACGCTTGGTTATACTGTGTTTCCTGTGTTAGAGATGATGATTTGACCTGGCACTTTGTCCTCCCTTTTGGATTTGGAAGTGGTTAACCCTTCCCTATTCTAATTGGCCTATATTTTCTGTTTACGGGTGACCTAACACGGGTCTTTCACTCGGGACCACTCGTGGACCAATGACAGCACATGAATATTGCGAGGCGCAGTGGACTGTATTGCATCGGGCCAATCATGGGATGAAAATTAGAATGATTAGGCCTTGTCTCCAATAAACGGTTATCAAGAATGTAATAAAACATGACAATACTTCAAATCAATAGCACTGGCGATAAAATTACCAATATTTATTAAGCATCGCCTGTGATTTTACGTAAAACGATACATTTAACAAATAAGCGTTTCTGTTGCTTCTGTGGACTTGTGACGCGTGATATTTGCCTACAGTAAATAAAGATATTTTATGAACCTTCCCATAATCTTATAAAAGACTAATATTTGGCGAATGGAGGCTTATTGAATCCAATAACCAAGCCTCGCTTTCGTTATCGTAGGCTAAGTAGCGCTTGCCTCGCAGGCGAAGCATCTCCTGCTTCCATCTGCATCTCCATCACTCCCCATAAACAAGGCCTACGTACATATTTCTGTCTCACATCTGATTGAAAACTGAAATAATTTTTAAACACGACTCACCAAACGCTAAACGGATTCTCAGCATCCGATATGTGGAAGGTTTGTCTTGTGCTCATGTAGCGCGAAGCCCAGCCCTTCTCCTCACTGATGCGTCTTGGCCTCATGATGGCGCTCTGGGCTCATGGAGGAAAACGAACATACCGCTATTACGTAATAGAGGTGCATAGATAGGTGCATCGTTACATTATTACACGTATTATAAATGGTTAATTACTTATAAACAGCTGTTTTACTGAAACCTTTTGCAAAGTCCAGTTTGAAAGTCCGTGCATACCAATATTCATTTTTACTTTAATGGTATGACAGATACCACGTCATTAAGCCTTTTAGACTTGTATTCACTATAACAACTAGATGGCGCTACCGTATTGATTAAATACTCTCAAGATTGGCAACGTGAGGAAATGGGTGAACTGTACGAAACGAAACTCATTTAAACCATTTTAAGTCATTGGAGCAAAGCCAATGTCGCTGGGAAACGCTTTTAAACCATGAAATGTCTTATATTAGTTTATATTTGTTTGCGTTGGGCAAGTGATGCTGGGCCGAGACAGATTACAAGTGCTTCAAAACTTCAGATAAATAAACCTGCATCCTGCAGATAAGCTCCTCAGTGTTTCTCCATTTACTGACTTAATTTATAACTTGAACGTTGTTGCCTAAAAGTTGTAGTAACGTAAATGGTGTTTGTGTTATTATAGCGAAAGCAGAAGATGATTGCTTAATATGAGTATGGTATGCATAACAATGGCACTGTATGAATGAAGCATGCTGGTGTGGGATCCTTGGTCTCTCTCTCCCTCTCTCAGTCTTCCTCTGCCTCTCTCTCTCTCTCCCTTGGCCCCGCCTCCTCCCCTCTGTCCATTGGTGTCTTCGGGGTCTCTGCACTGTTTTTCCCCTCTGCCTTCCATAGGTAGTCCATAATGAGTGTCCATTGGCTTTTATTGCGGCTCGTCCCCCTCCCACTGGCCGCTCTCGCCCTGCCCATGTTTTCTGTGTCTCAGTCCGTCAGTCTGCTGTCGTTCAAGTTCGCAAGAACGTCACGTCCGCACTTGAACTTGCAGCTCTTTGAGGGGGGTTTTGCCATATACCCCCTCATCACTCTCTCCCTCTTTGCGAAAAAGTCATGAGGAGCTCCGCACGGACAGAGACGCGCGCCTTACCCGCTGCCTGATCCACTCTTCCTTGGTTTCCCCCTTCTCTTTTTCAACATCTTTTGGATGTCACCCGCATCAATGAAGATATTTCACTTGGAGTCTTACCTTGTAGGAACGGATTTCCCGATGTGAACTTAGCTCAAAAGCCAGCGCTATACAAACATGTCTCGCCGCAAGCAAGGCAAACCCCAGCACTTGAGCACACGGGAGTTTTCGCGTAAGTGGACACACATGAATTCTGCTGCTTAAACCAGCGCTGCTACTATCTCTTCTCTCCTCGTGAGCGGGCAACTTTATAACTTCTATTAGCTGTATTAGTACACCAAATGATTACAGAGAAAGATTTCAGAAAAGGACGACATCAGATTGTGTGTTTTGAAAAAGGCACCCTTCAAGGTTCTTTCTCCATTAATTGGCATAGAGACTACTAATGGCTTTATGGCCAGAGACCTTTGCCTATGCACGGTATAGCTGCTCTTAAACTTTACACTTGAGTAAGGTAACCTATAGGCTGCTCTCTTCTCCTTCCTATTATACCCTTACATTTAATCAAATATGCTTTATAGGATTTAGACACTAAATGTTTTTTTATGCGTCATCAACAGAGCTTCTATAGCGTACTATTTACTGTCACCTTTTAATTTACTCGGATAAAACACTGATGGTTTATTTGATCAACAAAATTATAGACATGGTGCAGTAGTTGCTGTTTTGTTGTCAGAATGAACAGAAAATCCTTTTTTACACGTTTGCAAATTAGCCTAAATTACTCTAAACTGTTTATGTTTGGAGAACGCACGTGGAGTGAGTTTTTTTTTTTTTTTTTTTTTTTTTTGTTTGCCAAAGTTATAATTCAGTTATTCACTTGCCTGTTATTTTATTTATTTATTTGTTTATTTATGTGCTGCTGTGTTCTTGATTCACTCCTAATGCCGCCGTTGTTTCTGCCATTTGTGCTCTGCTTGTATCTACATGTGTAGTAGTGCACGCGTCAAAACGAGTGTAGTCAGTAGGGGGCGCACTGTGATTACACTCTATATAGGACACTTATGAACTTGAACTTGATCCACAGATGCTGATAAACCTAGCACAGACAGACTCGTTTTAGAACAAACAATTGTATAGTTATGTCTCCATAATGACATTAGAAATAGGAGCTTATTTGGACTTGAAATAGGCCTATATAAAAAGTTCATCATTGCATATTTTAAGTATGATTCAATGTATTTCATATATAATCATAACTTTCTTGTTAATAATTAAAACACAGCTCAGTCATTAAACTACCAGGAGTAAAAGTCTAGCTGTCCAGTTAATCCAGTGCTTGAGCCATCCAGATTATTTAATAAAAGTAACTACAAAAAAACTCACTAAATTTCTCATCTGACCTAGTACTGAATGAAAGCTCCAACTGACTACGGGAATACATCACATCTTATCTCCGCATCCCAGTCGGCTGTTCAATACCGTTCACACCAGAGCTAGATTCCTCCTCTAAAGACTCCCTCTCCTCTCTCCTCCTGCATACTTCAGGGACCTACTCCACATCCAACCCCTCAATGTCTAACCTTGGTTCATAAGATCCCAGCACTTTTAACGAAATGGGGTCCAATCATCTTGAACTCAAATTAGAATCTATTTTTTGATTCTCTGAGGTGTTAGGTTCATTAAAAAAGCTAGATTGGCAGCACAATAAAGAGGGTCAAGCAACTTAATCGTTTGACTGCTGCCTGCGAGCTCATTGTGTTAGTCCTTATCGAAGTCTGCTAAAAGTTTTTATGCACTTGTACAATGTTTGACCTTATTTTCTTTTTGCTATATTTGACTGACACATTATTCTACAAGGCCTTTCTCACTTCTGCTTTGTTTTCACGCACGTAGCTGAACCTCTATCAGGCGTCCCACCAGATGAAGACTCGCAGGACTCCTCGAGGCTCGGAATGGCTCAGGGTGGACCTCTCAAAGGGGACCAGGACCTGCTCACATGCGGCCAGTGTCACTCTCGCTTCCCCCTGTCAGACATCCTGTTGTTCATTGAGCATAAGAGACGCCAGTGCCATGGAAGCCTGTGTGCAGACAAACCACTGGACAGGCCACCCTCCTCCCCCCTCGCCTCGCCCATGTCCACGTCCTCATCCCACTCTCGGACACAGCTGCATCCCAGGAGGCCATGCCATCCCGTGGAGGTGGCCGTACAAGTGTCGCCACACGATGAGGAATGTTTATCTGCACCGTTGCCAGGAATAATCCCCAAGCAAGAAAATATAACAGGTAAACAATAAAAAGAAACCCAGCTTTAGTGGTAGTAATTTTCACATAAAGTGTTTGATAATACATTGTGCATTTAGAACTAGCCATACTTAACCACATGAAGAATAGCCTCCCTGAAAATGACTGTGAGAAAAGGAAACATTTGCAGACATGGAAAAAGACAAACAAAGAGAGATTATGAGAGAGGAGCAACGAAATAGCTGGTTTCGGTGCTGCCTCACAGATGTGCTCCGATCCTGTGGCCTCGACAGTCTCTCTCATGTGGTAGTGAGGGCCCTATCTCTATCCCTCCCTGGCTTATTACACTGTCATATCTCCAGCTCCCGCAAATATCTGCCTGCAAACACTCACTCCAATGCTAAAATTAAAAAGAGATTGAAAAGAATGTAATTACGCCAAGCTGTCAAGAAAGTGGCGTTTATTTGTGGAGGACTAATTGTCAGTGTTTTTCTTTGATTTGAGTAATTAAGGTCTTGGTAAAGAGCTGCTGTGCTTGTCGGCCGTCCACTGGGGCTTAATGACACTGTAGTACAAACAAGCTTGCTTCCCTTATGACCGGATTTACAAAGCACCATTTTAGTGTTTATTAATTCTAGCTGGAGCCAATATCATGTGGCAAATAGCTGTTATTGTTTGGGTCGTTCTGATTTCATTTGAGGCAATTTCCAGCTGTGTATGAGAATAATCTGCTCTCTGTACTGTATTCGTCAGGCATTTTAAAGCTGGCCAACCTTACGCTTTGCTTATGTCTTGTTACAGAATAACCACTTTTCATGAGTTCATTTTACACTGCTTGGACCTCACACACACATTGGTTTTGCCTCTCGGCCTCGTCAGATGTTTGAACAAGCTCATTTAGATCATCAGCAGTTCACATGATATGATAAGGTCAGCAGCATTGTAAGAAGACCATTATTTATAGACTTCTCTCTAGACTATGTTTCTAGATGTTGTTCAACCACATATTTTTCTTATGAATAAATTAATATCGTATAAGATTAGCAGGCTGTGAAGAAATAAGATGCAGCTACAACATAGATCAAATCAGTCAAATAAAAAAAAAAAAAAAGCTATTACTATCCCCCTACCCCTTTCTTTTTTTCTATGCCAAGATTGATGGATGGAGAGTAGTGGTGCCAGGACGCCACCCCAGTGCCCATATGTTTGCTGCCATGTTCTCTCACCCGCTCTGTACAAGGATGACACTGACAACATGCATCTTAATACACATTAGGGATGCTACTTGTATTACGCATTTATCATTATTGCAGTATCAGCTAACACACAATTCATATCAATAAACTAAATGAGCAGCAATGATTTAGGTTCCCAATCTGTTCCAAAGCATTTTTTTTTTATTAAGTTTTCATTTTGATCAAGATTTGAGTAAATACAGTAATTTTTATTCCACTTTATAATTGTGTGTGCTTGTCTAAAATATATTTAAATAATTAATTGACCAGTTTTTATCACATTTCAGCATAGCTACTACATATGATTTTTCCAAAATAGTCCAAAAACATCTCATATCTCTGCTTGGGTGGCATGATTTGGGAAAAGTAACTTAATTTTTTTTCAAACAAGCATTGGAATTTCATTTAAATTTATGTTTTAATAATAAATTATGTTCAAAGTTCATTTTTTAAACACATCCGGACAATTGACAAAAAAGACTGAAATATGAACTGACAAACTAACAATAATCACTTTTCAGAACACGTTTATGCAGATCTAAACTACAGGGTTAGCAGTTTTTATGTAGAATAAGAGAGGATATTTAGTTGTTTGTGGAGGAAATTATGGCACTTTAAAAAAATGTAGTCTTTGCAATCTGCTAATTGCATCCATTCAAATTGCAATTTTGATTTGATTGCGATTAATCTTGCAGCCCTAATTTTTGCATACAAATATACATATATTTATATAAAAAGAAAGAAGGCACTTAACATATGCATTCTTTTATATTTAATATTTCAGTATTTTTTTTTTTATGAGGTTTGGTTAAATGTGAAGATAATCTATCCTTGCGTCTGGTAGCCTTGTGGCTGCAGCTGGGGCTAGGGGCTGCAGTCTGGAGCCGAGGGCCGTTACAAGAGGGCAGAGAAGCCTGTGTGCCATCATTTGCATGATAAACAATTTAAGATATGCATAGGGACACCAGCGCTTGTCTCCAGATTATGGATGGCCCAGAAAAAAGAGCAGATGACAGTTTCTCACACAAACCACAATATACGCTAAAAGTGATTTACTTAAGAGCATAAATTTATATTAAATGTATACTCTTACCAAAGGTTCAAAGTTGATAAGGGAAAAATAGCTGTTTTTTTTTTGTTTTTTTTCGCGTTTCATTATTTAATTGTTGTTTTTTGCAAGTGATCAAAAGTTGTACAGTTTTGTTATTTTGACTACCATATTGTGTTACTGCCTAAAAATAACCATTCACATTTTTAGTAAGAATTAATGAGACTATTGTAGCCGCTCAAATCGACCACAATCTCCCACTCCTGCCTTTAGTTTGTAACCTGGGCTCCCGATCAATACTGAGTTCATTATGTTAACCACATTTCCTTGTTTTTCTTTGCAACACTTGAGCACTGGAAGAATATTTCCTTTAGTCATCTTGTAGTGGCTTGCCTCTCCTGTTCGTCCATGTTTATAGTGAAGACAAAGGTATTTAGCAAGCTCCTTATTGGCACTGTGCCACCTTTCTCCGAACCTCTCTCCCTCCCTCTGCCGTGCTTTCATAAGTGTATACACGGTGGATATGTGTTGGGCTAAGCAGATCTGGGGGGCTGGGCAGTCTGTGAGTGGAGGGGGTTGAGGTTCTGTGGTAGCAATATTGTTTTTTTTTCTGTTGTCAGTGTTAGTTCAGGCATATGGGCCACAGCAAAAGTTCTAGTGTGGTGGGTGCCGTTTGTTTGTGTGATCATTTTAATTGATACTGAAAAGGCACAGATGCTGGCTATTGTAATTACTGGACACCAGCTAATGCTTTCTACATAAGCACTCCATTGTCCACAATAGTAATTGATTCTAATTTGATCCTACAGTTGAGATTATGATAAGATCAGTCTATTTTTGGCTTGCTGCACTGCTTTTTAGTGAGTGATGTGTGAATGTATTTTCATAAATAAAATTTTAGATTTCAGAAGCCAAATAAACACCCACAAAAGTCAGCTGTCTAAAGGGATTGATCAAGCTTTTCTTTTTTGTTGAACTGAGCAATAATGGCTCTGGCTGCATTCGAGAATTCACTGTTTACATCACTGAACTATATGTGAATATGTGAAGTGCGGTTTGGAGCACTTAAACACTTTATAGCCATGGTGTGTGTGTTTTCAACAGAGCAGTGTGTATGTATCGCGCTGTTTGTTAAAGCTTTACTACCCTGAGCTTACAGGCTGAACATGAAAGACTCTTTGACTTGGCAGGCCTCGCCTCAGGACACCCCTCTGTGGACCATGCCAGGCCAGACTTGGCACAGAGCACCTGGCCTAGAGGAAAACACATTCTGAACGTGGATGTGTTTTTGTGTGTAAGCAGGTATAAAGTATTTGAGCCCTAAAGTGAGATTTTGTGGATTTAGGAAGCAGAAGTTATAGTGAGGTGGAGGGTTATGTCTGGCTTTTAGCAACAGGAAGAAAAGTGGGCTCAAGAAGCTTGACGTGTTTATACCTAACCTCACAGGAGACATGGGAATTGGTAGAGTCATACATCTTTGCAATATTTATAAAAAGAAAGGTTAGACCAGTGCCCATTCATTGATATAAAATGTATGCCAAATCAATCTGTTTATTTCTACAAATAAGGACATACAAGACCGGTTGTTTTAGCTTTAACAAAAAGATGTAATTTGTTGTGGCCACCTTTGAAGTTAATATGAGAAATCCTCCCTCTATTTTAGCTGTTTTTACAACTTTTCTTTAAAACATTTTTGCACTTGACTTCCTATCTTCAGTGTAATTGCTCCATTTTCATTTTTTTTTGTTTTGGCTCTGCACTGCAGGCTTGTCAGACACTGATCTCCTGGTCCAGTCTTTTCTCCTGTCTATGCCTCTGACAGCTAGTGTGTACTTAAAGGCAGGTATGCAGCAGTGTGTGTGAGCTGTCCTCAGGGCTCCTGCTTGTGCTTCCTGTGTCTCTGTTTGTCTTCTAACAGCCCTGGTACCACCGCCTCGGGCCATTCAGGTGGAGGCTAGTCCAAGTATGCACACAAAACACACGCACACACAACACAGAACACACACATAAGCAGCGACCTCCCACTTAACCCCACCCACAAGAGTACACAGACACACCTGCTCTTTGTATGCCCCTCAGATGCATAGACGCTGATGCCCATTGCCTTTTGTTTTGTGTATTGCAATGCGGTGGTCACCTCACAGTGTGTTTTGACTTGATGAAATCTGTCAGAAACATATGATCCGAATTTTCCTCTCCCCCTGTCCCCATTCCTTATGCTCTTCTCCTCAAAGCTCCAGCAGCAACCTCTGGGGAATAGAAAACCCCATACTTTTGGCCACATTAGAATGTCTACACCTCTTAAAAGCCTCCAACATCCTCTCAAGCCCATTCTCACTCACTCACCGTTGGCTACAGAGCAAATATCACACACACACACACACACACACACACACACACACACACACACACGTCCAAAGTCTTTTCAATTCGTACTGTCAAATGAGGCAGCCCAACAGAAACAACCTTGTTTTGTCCACAGCGCGTGTTGCAGGATGAAAAAGTATGGTTGTGGCTGAGCGTGTCCGTACTGTCGTCTTGTCAATAGTGTGGCAGCCAGTCACATCACAGGGGCAGCAGGTCATCTGACAGCGCCAGGGCCTGTCACGCCAGCGCAGGCTCCACCACCTGCAGGTTAATGACTTTATTTTTAGACAGAAAGGAAAGAAACAGGAAAAAGTCGCTCTGACACAGCTGTAGTTTAGAAAGTAGCAAACAAAGATGATAGAGGAAGTTAGTGTGGCAAATGTGCATTGTATGTGGAATATGACTGGCGTTCAAAAGAAAAGATTTTACATTACAAAGTTCTCCCATTGAGTCTTTTAATGAAGCATAGAGTAACTATTGCTGTGGCTGGTTAATACGACTGCATTAGGGTTATACTTACTATGTGTGATCCCTGTGCTGTTGTTTCATGGACAGATCACTCTTTCTCCCTTTAGAATTTTAAGGTTCTGTCTACGTTCTGAGATACTGAGGTTGAAAGTTTTGACCATCAGAGAAATTATTTTTTGCTCACATAAACCTGAAAGATTACCAAAACCCACAAAATCTTAATAAAAGATTATAGAAAGTACTGAAAATATATGAATAACTAGATTTTGACAAGAACGTCAGATACCTAATGTTAAAGAGAATCCAAATGAGTTTTTAACCTGGTGTTAGGTGTTATGTCATAGCTTGTGCCTTTAGTTTACAGGAATTAACAAAAAAAGTTACCATAATTCAGATGCAATTATAGTTGTATTTCTTCCCCTCTGAATGTGATTGGGCACAGAAATATGTAGAAGTTTTGGGAAAGAGGAGAGAGAGTTTGTTCAGTTAAAAATGTATTGTGCTATACAGTGATGCTAGTGGTTGTATTCATAAATGGTAGTACAATTAAGACCCTTGATTGTGTAGTGGCCATGTCTATATCAAAAAATAAGAAGAGTAAAGTTCTCCTACTTGTTTTATATATTTCTATATTATAAATTCTGAAATATCTGTAGCTCCCACAAACCACAGTAAATGAATTGTTCTTACATAAACTTTTTATCAGTTTGAAGTCTTCTCACCCTGTTCTCTTGTATTGTGACTATTCTGTCTGCACAGTGACAGGCCTGTATTGCTTTGTCTTACTGATAGCTCAGAGGCCATGGGAGAGCTGCAGAGACAAGGACGGCCTGTCAGGCTCTGGTCACTATCTGGTCCTGCACTATCTGTCCCGCCACAGCCCTCAGCACTGGGCTCGGCCTCTCACTGCATGGCTGTCTGTGGGTGTGTTCGATAGAGCAAGAATACGTACGTGCCTTTTGTGTGTGGGTGGGTGGTCGTCTACAGCTGTGTCTCGCCAGCCTTATCAGTGTGCCAGGAGAGATAGAGCGCTGCAGCGGGCCCCAGTGTCTGACGTTACACTTGTGAAAACTCGCAGCTTTCATGTAGTGTATGTGTGAGATATCTGACTTGCGTTGCTCTATCGTTGCACTTCTTTATGTATGTGTACTAATCGTTTGGCTTAATCCTTGGGGGCTTTGTGTTTAAGAGCTCATTGCCGCCTAATAGCTTAACTGTACATTTGATCTTGCATTTGAATCCCACAACGCTTAAATGATGATCACGAGATAGGGTTGTTCATTCATTTTTTAAGAGTGTCTTAAATTGGATATTAGAATCACTTGAGGCAATGCAAGGCTTGTGGTGTACAGTTCTTTGCTTTCATTCTTACATGGAAAGCATGCGGGCGCGAGTCAGGAGCAGCGCACAACACAATCACTTGAGCATTCATGCATAAATACACACATACTTGCACCTCCCGCACAAAACTGACCCTACACCCTCCCTCCCTGCACACACGCACACACACACACACACACACACACACATTGCACGCAGACACACACTTTCACAATCACGTATGCTCATAAATGCACTCTACTGTCCCAGGCACCCTTTACTTTTGCAGGCTGAATCTCACTGATAACATGCTGGCGCCCTCATTTAAATTTGAAGCGCTTCTTTAATCTTCAAAGGCCTGATTGCTTTATGAATATGCATGCACTGAGCTGACTCTCAGTTCATTACCTTGTTGTAAATTCTAATGACCATTAGGGCCCCGCGCGGTAATTGCCAATTGTTTTGCATTTTTGATTAGCCCATTACCAGAGTGCATTCTGAACATGTCTGCCCCTGCTGCCTGCCAGGCCGAGTAAAGTGAGAAAGGCGTGATGAAGGCAAGAAAAATAGAGGATGGAGAAGTGCAAGGGCCAGAAAAACACAAAATCATCTAGTAGCTCCAAATGATTTGTTTTTGAAGGGTCTCTAAAAGGGAAGTTGATCTGCCTACTTCTTTGTAGAGGTAGAGCTGAGTGCAGTTATATGTACCTGTCTTGTACATGTATATTTGTTGACCATCCTCTTGACTGCATGGACATGTCCAAGTTTGCATGCGTTGCTCTGTGTTGGCTGGGTGGAGTGCTAGGAGTGATGAGGAGGTTCTTGCCAGTGCATCCCAATGTACGTCTGTATGCCTGGGACTTATGAAAGATTGATGCCGCCTAGCAGAATGGCATCGCCCTGCTACAACTTGATAACATCTAATGGATAATTTAGCGGGCTAAAACCGGCAGGCCATGTCCCCCTCTGCATCTCACAGTGGCTCCAGAGGACAGCTACTGGGCCTTGGTGCTGTTCACTCTGCTCTGCTGCTGCCGCTCAGGCTGTATCAAAAGGACAAGGACAAGGAGGATGAGGGACTGAAACAGGGAGGACAGTGTAATAGTGTTTGTGTGCTTACCCTGCAGTCGACTGGCAGTGTTAAGAGCTGATTAGCTCATCATACAGTTATTAGAGGATTTTACTCATATTAAATACAAATGTACATTATTTCCTTACCACACTTACAAATTCAATCTTTATTTGTATATCACATTTTACCAACACAAAGTGACCAAAGTGCTACACAGGCAATACATCATCAAATTCAAAACACTGCATAAGATATACCATAAAGGGGCTGTCTTTATGTGGGGGAAGAGACTATAAAGTGTCATGTATGCAAAACTGTATCTGTTTTAATAACTCTTTTTTTCTAATTTTCTTTTAGTAATTAGTTCCCTAATTGATTTCCTTTATCTTTTACCTTTTTCTAGCAAGTGTCCAGAAGCATCTGAGAAAAATTCAGTGCACATTTTTTCTACGTCACAATTTAATACAGTTGAGTTTCCCCACTAGAGGATTCTGTCCATTTGGCACTTTCCATAGAGAAGATGATGTGAATTATTACTGCCAAAATATTGCAAGACCTTTGTTTCTTTCTGTCTCCCTTAGTCATAATATATCATTCATAAAGTCTAGTGTTTACAGTGAGTTGGACCTACTGTCAGTCTCTTATTCCCAGACTATTAGGCTGTTGACAGTTTGGTTAATCATCGTGCAGTGTGTGACTTCAGGGGACTGTGAGGGGTCAGTGGAGTCCTGCTCTCCAAACCATAGTGAGAAAGAGAGAAGCCTTATTAAGAAGACAGCACAAGTGGATTTTCTCCACTTTTGCAGACACAACACGCCAACTGTCCAGTGTTCAGCTAAAGTCTGCACCTAAATTTAAGTTAGTGAACTGCAAACTGGTGAGGGTTTATTTTGTGTTTGGAGCAAGAAAGACACATTGCACACAACAGCAGCAGCAGCAGCAGCAGCAGCATGGCCTACTATGGCCAGAGGAGTTGCGGACAGACAGCATGATAGATGGCTTTGTTAAAGGGTCCCTGGGTGTCCCCTGAACTTGAAGCACTGTGTTTATCTTGAATAGGAGACGCACACAGTGTAAGGGGGCACTGGGTAGTGGAGGAGGGAGGGAGAGAGGGAATGATATAGCTTTCAGGCGAAGGGAAGGCAAGGTCTGTATCTGGGCAGGCCTAGCTGGGGGTTGGGGAGGTTAAGGGGGGGTCGTGAGCAGGCACGGCTGTTTCAGACACACACACAACAGAGGGAGCGAGGGGGAAGGGCCGGCCTCTCGTAGCTGTCCATTAACAGATGAACTTGGCAATGGTCCAGGCCTCAAAGGTCTGGAGAGGCACACAGACACACATCCACACACTCATACACACAGACACACACACACACACACACACTTCTGCTACCTGCTCGCTGTGGACCAAACGCCACCCTCTCGCTTTCTGTCCAGAGGCGAAGAAGGACACATCTCCGGTGCACCTGTTTCAGAATGAGTTCAGAGTGGTTAGCCTGGCGGGCCTAAGAGCACATTCACAGACAGGCTCTTTCTGTTGTGTCCACTGTTAAAGACAAGGAAACAGAGTGCACCTCTAACCTGTTAGGCCGCAGGACAATACAGAGGAGAGGGAGGAGAAGCAAGAGAGCGTGGGAACGAAGGGATAGACGAAAGGATCCGGTCGTAAACAGGGCGGGAAGGCTTGTGTGTGGCTGTGCTCTTGATGGGGCAACATGAGCTTAACAGTGCGCCTGCTATTGTGTACTGAAAACATTACAGCAAACATGAGAGTTGTGAAAAGTGGGAGGAGAGAATTTGATCTGGAAGATGCACATAATGGACTGGTGTATTGAATAGCACAGAAGGGTGTCCGCTTCATACATAGGTCATGGCATATAGTATGACTGAAATGGGAATTGTATGTCAAAATATTTAATGCAAAATGATGAATAATTCAGTGAGTCCGTCAAGCTGCAGGTACAGGTAGTCATCTTAATTTGAGCGTATACACTTTGCAACGGACTAAGATGTATAGCATCTTAAAACATTCAGTACAACTTTATTATTTGCAGTTTTTCTTATAAGATCAGTCTTAATTCATCTTGTGAGAATAAGTATGTTTTAAATTTACCATATAAATTAATTTTGTTTCCTTTTTAAAAATTCTTATATTACCAAGAAAGAGAAAAACTAAGTGAGCCCCTAAGGTGTCAAGATTAATTAGCATTCTTTCACCACTGCAGCTATATTATTTGATCATATGGGATTATGAATGAAACCTTGAGGATGCCCCACAGTGACATGTACCATTATAGAACTTGCTTATTGTAAGTAGAGTGATAATGAGGTGAAGTATGGTTGTCATGGCGCCTGTCTGGACCTCCTGCTCCGAGTCAGGTTGGTTTCAGACGCTCCTTGTGCATCTTGTGTCAGGGGCGTCTGCTGATTGATAGAGTGGCTCTTCTCAGGTTTATAACATGCATGCTAGGGGGCAAACATGGATAATGAATCTGTGCGCGTCTGTGTGCATGTTTATATGTGGGCACATGTAAATGCATGCAATCCCATTTGCATTTGCTTTGCATGTATTTCACACATGCTCACATTAATTTGTTATTTAGAAAGAAGGTTCTTCTTTTCATCTTCCCACTTCTTTGGTCTTTTCTTCCAGCCCTCCAGCTCCTGTTCTATTTCTCAGAACCATGTTTTCATTTCCTAAAAAAATCCTGTGTGGATACTTTGGAGCTAATGCCAGTGAAATATATTGCTGGTGTGTGTATGTGTGATGATGCCGGTTTTATAATGCCCCCTGCACATTTGCATATGTATATGTGCAGATTGTATGAGAAGAGCTCTCACACTTGGAGCAGTTGGAGGGGAGGGTTGCGGGGGCTAGGGCCCTGTGCATGCTTTCTGTGCCTGTGTGTGCGTGCTGAAGAGGGGGTCGCACTTGTGCTTTCACCCCCGAGACAAAGCCGGCCACTGCTCCCAGATGGTAGTCTGCTCTGTCCGGACATTTGTCTGGTCTGTATGCGTATGTGCATTTATGGACACATACAAAAGGAAAGTGAGAGGACAGTGGCAGACGAGGCCTGAGTTAATGCACAAGGCTCTGCAAGTGTAAAGTGTGTATATGTGAGCAGTTTATCGGCAGCCAGACATCCATTGTATGACTTTTTATGGCCAACGCAGAAGTGCATGTCTGCTTTGTGGTCAATGAATAAAATGCACTGAAAGTAATGAGACAAAATGATGTCCTCCTCTAGATGTTATCTAGGTGAAACAGGATTAAGCATTCACCACACACACAGCATGAGTCCACACTGCTCCAAATAGCAGTGCAGGGTATGGTGCAAAATGTAACTGAATATTCCTTTTCTATATAAGTCCTGAAATAGCATTATGTTACATGAGAATGAAAAGTACACTATAATCTATAAGACGTGCCCCTTGATTGTCAGGTTTAGGGAATTCAACTTATGAAATAAATATTAACAGAGGAACCATTTCATATTGCATATCTTCAGCTTTCTATAAATCCTGGGGCTGTATGAGACTCACTTACTGACCTTGATGTTTGCTTTCCTTATAGCAGATGTAAACAGAGCTGTTGCAACTATCCAGGCTCGACCTATCTCTCCCCATAGCAGAGACATACTTGAGCCAAATTAGAAGTGATATTGCATAGTGGTCTCACTTCCGGAACTGCAGTACTGGTTTGCTTTTCTCATTCAAACTTCTCTTGCCCAGGTAGTGCTTTATTATCACACTAGAAAGCCCTTGTGACAGCCCTTTACCCTGTAGTTCAAAGTGCCAAGATAACTGTTCGTTTATACCTTTATTGAGGTGGGCCCTGCCTCCTGTGCCAGGGCATGCCCAGATCTGGCAGCTCCTTCCCAGGCTGGACGTGACTCGCTCTCCCCAGGCTCTGGTTCGGCTGCTCTTTGCCAAGTGCTGTGGCCAGATTGCCTGTAATGGGTCTGCCATTTCCTTCTCATCATCTGTCAGCACTCTGGATCCAACTGCAAGGTCCAAAGAGGGGTACCACTCTCCAATTAAAAAGGTTAATTTGCCCTGGCCCGTCCACCCCCCTCCACCCACCAACACTGTTAACTATGTCTTCATTAGTTCTGGTTTGTGTTTCTGTCTTGCCTCTTGTCAATAGTTTTTTAATAGGTTGCTTAAGATTGATTATGAAAAGAAGTCTGGAATAAGACATAAAACATTGTATGGAGGAGTTAGGTGATCGATATTCCCTGGATCTGCTGTGAGCACACTCTTACATAATGTGAGTGAGTAAAGGTATTGAGGTACAGGCTGTTGTTGCAGTGACATTATCTTTAGCTATGTATCTGCTTTTTTATACTTTAAAAAGTATTCCTGTCATCATCTTATCTGAGAATCATATTATGCAATAACTATATGAGCTAATACAAGGGCAGCAACGACTGGTTGGTGATTTGATCCCTCCTTCCTCCTGTAAATTTTGCTGTTGTGTACATGGGCAAGACAATATCTTTGCATCCTGTGTCTGTAACTACATTAATGTGTGATTGGGAAAATAGTTCCTTGGTAAGCCCCTTGAGCGCCCAGTGTTTTTTTTTTTTTACTTACTCATCTAATTAAGATGGACAGTGCATACACAGTTTATTATAGATACAGTGAATATGTCAAATGCCAGTAATTGTCATCTGTAGTCCCATTTAAATGTGCTTTTACCATTTTATATTATTGAGTAAGCAGCAACAGTAACTTTGTCAAGCCTATAAAGTCAATATTGTATTCACACATTTTCATGTCTAAATTAATTGGTTCCATTTGTTTATACAGTTTATCAGTCAACATTGACACAAGGATGACCAAAGAGACAGAAAATAATATTATTTTAATGTGATTAAAATGTAGAACTTTATCTAATGTCGCACTTAACAAACACATTTGAGCAATTATGGACATCTCATTATTGGCCTTAAATGTAGACTGATTTTAATAAAACGATGGTGGCAGCTGCGTTGTCATCTGGTGTTAAAAGTAAACTGGCTTGCTAAATGAAATTGCAGGTCACTCGTCATAGTTTTAGTGATTACCATAAGCTAATGACTTGGAAGGATGAACAGGAGGTGGAGATAAAGGAGGAGGAGAGGGAGGGAGGGTGGACCGCAGCATGGACAGTTTTTCCATGTATAAAATGTCTTCTGTGTCCATGGAGAGAGACAGTATTAGAGATATTTTGCCGTTATCCGAGAGGGTGCTTTTAGGCCTGTTTGAGTGGCTGACAGACACTTGAGTTTCTGCAGCAGATTAAGTGAAATTTTAGCAGCTTTTTCTTGGGCCTGGGCCATAAAACCACACAAAGCAGCAGCTGCCTCTAATGTAATGTAGAATGGGAGCTGCAGTGCGAGCCTGTCCAGTGCGCTTTTGTTTTTCTCTTCTTCTGCTCTCCAAAGCTTTTACAGCGGTCTTGACAGCTCCTACTGCACTTCCCCTCCAGATAATATCCTTGTTCTCTCACTGCCCTTAATTTCTCTTTTCATCAAAGGCGCAAAGGTGATGAAACCGGACGAGTGCAATAAAGGCCATGTGTTTTAAGAGCAAACATATCTTTTTATGTCTTTATGTGCAGGAGTCAAAGGTACAGAGATAGCAGTCGGGCCGTCTAAAGTGCTCCCTGGCACTTTCCCCTTTGGGACAGTCTGGAGCATATCAGCTGGACATGTATGGAATGATCCTATAGGGGCTTTACAGTGTGACCTTGTGCAAACCCAAAGTTCACTTCTGGGAATGCAACACAAGCAGTCGTTGGGTTCGACGGCCCAGCGACCTCAGTGTCAGGCTGCCTCGAAATGACAGCAGCCCTGAGAACCTGAGTCTGGACTGGCAGGGAGTGGAGCTACATTCCTGTCACTCTATAAGAGACATGAGAGAAGAGGGCACATGTCCTGTAGCATGCACACTGTACAACAAACATTAATGTGAGGTAGCATCAGCACATAGAGCACGTTTTGTCCTTCTATGGGCATTTTTTAATGAGTAAACTGCAGCATTTCCTTGTGTAAAATCTTTATAGTCAGTTTAGTTGTCTGAAATGCACAAACATCTGGCTCATAAACCTCAGGTGATGCAGTGGAGATCTGGCACCAGCTTTTTCTTAATAAGTCATTAATCCACATTTTCACACTTCACGCTGCTACTTAGCTGTTAAGCTGTCCAGACACTCTGCTATTGAATTGCAAAACTCCTGGTGTTCTATTGGAAAAAGGACAGGCCAGTGCCTGTTGAGGAATGTCTGAGTCGCGGTGCTTTTTGAGTAGAAAAGATGTCTCTGAGGTGGACTGAAGCTACGGTTGGTCCAGAAGTTTGTGTGGTCGTGTGAGTGCTGTTCTGCAGCTGTCTTGTCTAAATCCCTCTGTCACCAAAGACACACTCATCAAGTGCTCAGCTCTGCTTTACACGTCACCACAAGTCAGTCAGCGTTTTGGGGAGATAAACTCTTTATTTTACTTAATCTGTTCTGAGCTAAAAACATGTATTTGTATTGATTTGTTTGGGACGCATGCATATAATGGTGTTGCGGTACTGTTTGGTTTGGAGTTTGTTATAAGTAATATGAACCTTATAATATATTAAAGATATAGGCTTCTCCGCTGCATACACAATGCATTAAGGAAAACCCAGTGACCCAGTAGAAATAGCACTTGCTCTCCTTTTGCCACCCTCCCTCTGCACTCCTTGTACCGCTCCCCCTCTTTCCATCCCCGGGGTAGGTGGCTATAGCCCCCCTTATAAACATAGTGATCTATAGGAGCCCTGGACCCAGACAGATTTTTGGCATGGCTGTGCAGGTAGCATTCCAGCACGGTTTGAGATCTTAGGCCCTAGCCTCGTTAAAAGCCTGATTTATGCTCTACAGCTGGGCACAAAGTAACCTACAGGTTGGCTTACCTTAATTAATATCACACTCTCTATTGCTAGGACCTATATGCTTGTTCCTGACACACCTCCAGGGAGAATATAAGTTAGAGGAGTGTACATGCAGTATTTCTACAGGCCAGTGACAGCGTGGGTATGTGTTGAGACCAAGCAGCTGTGTTAAACATTATTCTTATAGGGATTTACAGTGCCACAAAGTTAAGTGTCCCGACATATTGACACACATGGAATTTGGCTTGAGCAATAATCTATATTAGTTTTCACTTAAATTGTGCTCTGTTAATGCAAGTGTGTAGGCTAAATAGTATGTTGGTGTTTAATAATAGTATATTTAGTTTGGTGTGTCCTATAAAGATGTGAAAGTGTGGCTTCTCATTATCATAGGGATGCACTATAGTAGTATATGCCAGTTTAATCAGAAACGCAATTTGAGTTGGCACAATTATCAAAACGCAAAGGCTGCAAATATTTCAATGATAGAATGTCCTCAGCAGAGAACAAAATATCCTGCCTTATAGAAAAAAATCTTGTACCAAAACGCATGGGTTTCTTGTATTAGTTTATCAGTTCATATGTCAGTATTCTCTCAAGTGGTAATGCTTCTGGGGTTGTTTACAATGAGCACTCTGAACAGAATCCTACTTTTGAAAAATATCGCAATCAAAATCCTTTTTTTAAACAAAATCATGCAGCCCTATATGTGCTAACTATGCATTTACTATGCATAATTGCAAATATATAATAATAATAAAATCTACTTTTAATTTAACTTTTCCTCACTTTCAGTATTAATGGCATTTGTTGAACTGTACCCCGAGGTTATTGCAGTTATAGAAGGACAGTAAAGTACACATTTTAGGGTACTGTGAGCACTTGGCTTGCTTTGTTGTGTTCTTCTTGCTTTTGTCGGATCATCCTGAAGAGTTGAATTAGGACTGAACAGGAGGCCATTTTGCAATTTTAATCAGTATTTGGAAAGGGTTTCGAGCAGAAAAGTGTCCCAGCACTGTTTTCCTCGATGAATTAATAATGGCTTTGGGAATGGAGGGCTGGGTGAATGGAATGGGGGAGGGCAGAAGGTCTCACGGTTAGTGGCTAAGTGCTAGGTGCAAAATGTGGACTTCTTATATTTCATTCACCAGTGCAAGTTTTAAAGAAGGTTTAGCTAAAATTATTCTGCCATAGGGTAATGAATCAGTAGAGGTTGCTCCAGAAAGGCCAGTTACGGCATCTGATGTAAAACGTAATACCAAAGCCTTTCCTTCCTTATTCTAAAACTTGGTTGTAGATTAAAAGAAAAGGTCCCTATAGGCACTGTACCACGGTTGCTCCTGACAAATTGCCTAAGTGACTTTGAAGGATTGGTCAAATGCATAGAGCAAATTTCCCTTCAGTAACATTAAAGAATACCTTAACTTGTTTCATGCTAAGAGGAAAATGATTTAGCAACCCCAAAAGGGACAAGCCAACAGAAAAAATCTTAACTTCCATTCTGCGTTATGACTTTTAACTAAGGAAGATGCATTTTCCTGGTACATCTGACCCAAAGATACCCTCTGAATCTAAAGAGTCCAGCTATTGATGGCTCCTTAACCACTGGAAGGCCGCGCGCTCAGTCACACAGAGCAGATGGGACGCGTGTTCAGCCTTCAGCCTCCACAGCTTGGGGCCACGGGACACTCCAACACACTGGCCCTTCTGTTTAAAGTGGCCTGTCCCTCCACAAAGCCCTGCGGCTCCTGCGCACAACGAGCTGCTATGGTTGGCCTGAGCTCACATGCCCTAGTCCTTTCACCCCAAGGTGCTGGGACACAGTGAAAAATAACTGCATGTTTAAAACAGCCTTTGTTCTGTGTGATCCAAATGACGGGCTGTTCTTGTAGTCCTGGCATACACTGAGGATAGACAGGGTCATCAGAAGTTGTCTTTCGGAACAGAAACAAGCAGTTTCCAACAAGTGGAATTTTCAAAAAAGAAAAAAAAAAGCCATGCCTCTGTTATCATTTTTATGTGTCTTGATGTAACATTTAGTTTGTTACTAAAAGAAATGTCACTGTATTGTGACTGTGTTCTCATGCTAATTATGACACAACTCTATTATAGGTATGTTTGAATTCTGACTTGGTTAAACTAGGTCTTAGTTAAACCTGTTTTTAGTCTTGAAGCTTATAATATGAACACTTTTGAGAAAGCTAAAGTCTTTTCTTGTAAAGGAAATGTGTTATAAAAGGCAAAATATTAACCTGTGGGTGCAGAAACATTCAAACATGAAGCTGCACATTCAAGATAAGACAAATGTAAGAGAATTTTATCAATTTCTGTGGAAAACATTGTTATGTGAGTGCTCTAGCCGGCTCTGGGGACTGCCTCTGTGTACTGACTGTTCAAGACAATTGTATCTGTAGCACCAACTTTTTTTTTTTTTTTTTTGAAAGTCAAACCATATGTGTGATTTATTTTGCTGTTCTGAAAGTTAACTTACTCTTTCTTTTGCATTTTACAAATTGTTTCATTTCAGATAGACAGAGGCACTGACTATTTTCACTTTGGGATTACAAAGAGGATGGTGTATAGCCGGTATCTATCAAGTCTAGAGAAATGTGTTTGTTGTTGTACAATTCCCTAAAACAATTAACAGTTGTTAACAGCTGTAACCAAGAGGTCTCCAGCCACACTGCCTGTATTGGAGCCAGTATTAAATGGCTGCAGATAGAGGAGCGAGTCATATTTAAAACTCACTGTGGGGGACTTTGCTGAATCTTTTCCAAAGGCTCTGCTCTGGAGGGATTGAAATGCAAACATCTAATCTCCGTGGCCGTATTTTCAGGCTGCCTTGTCCATTTCCCTGGCTGCCTGTAAAACCCAAGGAGTGGGTTTAAAAGCAGGAAGGTCAGATGGGGGTCTGTGTATGCTCTGGTGAAGCTGGATCTTGTCCTGGCAAATGGTATGCAGGCTCATAACGCGCTCCACTCATCCAATAGGCAGAGATGAAACAGTTTTGACAGTGTTGAATGCCTTGCCCTGGGCCTTATCTTCCTGTGCCGCTTGCCCACCTCTCTCCCCTGTTTCTCCTCTCCTGATGCTATCTATGGGCAGATTTATGCAGAAATGCGCTGTAGCTCGACCTCGCTGGTCCCTCTCCATCCTTTCTGCAGGGACGCAGGCCTGTCATGAGCTGAGCTGTGCAGAGATAGTGTGGCTCTGGAGGCTGGCCCCATGTCTCATGGAGGCTATCTACTCTGTGCTCTTCAAACAAGCATGATGCACAGAGGAGAGACAGCTGCTGTTTACATCTGAATACTGTAGCATTTCCCTGTAATCGCAACATGTAACTTGTATGTCTTTGAATATGATTTGCAGTCATTTTAAAATCTATTTTTGACTTTGAGAACTACAGTTAAGTGAGTGCAAAGCTGCGTATTGGTGAGAAACTAGTACTTATCATGATCATAATACGATATTATCATCTAAATATCAATCACTATTCACAAATAATAAAAAATAACTGGCAGGTACACCACAAGAAGATTTGTGGTATTTAATTAGTGACACTAAATTATCAATTAATGTGACAGTCAATGCACCAGTTCCAAGAGTGTACCTGTACTATTCTCAACTACATGAATATATTAGTTTATGTTGTACCAAACTGAGACATGTCTACTCCTTGTCCTAGCTTTTACATTGTCCCTCAGAAGACATGGACTCCCAGCTGGGACATTGTGCGGGTCCAAAAATACTTCAGTTTTGATTAAGTCTTTGTACCTGGACACATGTGCTAAATCTGACACTGACTGAAAGCAGCCACTTTGATTTTGCCCTTTATTAAATACTCCCTTCACTGCACATTAAGCTGCTGGTGATCCCATGAAGCAGAGCCTGTTTAAATAAATAATCTCTATGGATACTTACATAAGCATCGGTCCATTTAATTAGACTGGTTAGGCTTAGATACCCAGAGGTCTCTTCACTGTACTATTAGCTGGGATGAGAAACAACAAGAGTACAGAGTCCCACTGTTACTGGCCTAAACACAGAGCAAATAATGATCTACATCTAAGACACCACTGGCCTGGATTATTGTGAGGTCTGCAGCCAAGCACAAAGTGTCCAGATGCGGTCAGTGAAGATTGCTGAATGCGTGGACAGTGCGATGGTCAATTCAAAAGCAGTTCATGTGAGAAAACATCAAAGAGAAATAGGTTTTACAGATGAGCAACTGTAATTATAATTTGATAGTCTCTTGTTTACAAGTCAAGGGTACTATTACCTATGGGTGTGAGTAGTGGTACTAGTGGTATCTGAGGAGGAACTAAAAAGGAACACAATTTCATAGCATAAATTTGTGCTAGCCGGATTTATACAAAATTATTGTTGCTTCAATATTGACAAGCAGAAAATATCAATACTTAAAATTTCTCAAAACACATAAACCAGTTTTTGAAATGCATTATATATATTTCAGTTTCTCTGCTAACATGTTCAAATGTTAGACCAGTTCAAGTAGGGATGTATGCAGAAATTCTATATAATAGAGGTATTTCAGTTGATTCAAATGTTATTGGTACTGGTATCAGAGGGATCTATATTGTAGTAGCCTACTTGTCCCAACACTACCATAACCAATGAACAAAAAAATATGTGATTAATTATGTTTCATTGCAATTATTGTGATGGTACATGGTAAAAACAGCCCGCCATAAACTTTTAACTTGATACATGAAACAAATCTTCCCTATAAAATGTCTATAACAGCTAGCCAGTGGCCACATAGCTTGTCTACAGAGAAAGCTACATATTGCAACACATGTGGGTCATGCATACAAAGACACATTGTTTGTCTATTGTGTTTGGAGCATGCATTCACTTACACCTCGGTAATGGCTCCTTAGTGATTCAGGTGGACTCCTAAATTCCACTGTTGCTCTTATCGACTTTCAGGAGAAGGAGAAGGGAACAGGAAATGTAAGAAGTGAGTAAGTCTGATTGGAGACAAAGCTACAGCCAGAAGCGTACTTTACTCTGGGCACAGTCACCTAGAGACCACCACCGTTTTTATCAGCTGATCTGGCCCCCTCCTCTTTGCCTGCACTTCTACTTAGTGTCTCCTCCCTGTACAGTTTGTGCGGTAATAGTGGTCAGCTTCTTCTAATTGTGCAATGTTTAACTCAAACACCAGCCAGCGTTGTAGGGCCCACACTAGAAACTGGCAAAAGTTTAGCGTTTTTTTTAGATCAGTGCTGTAATGGCTGGCTCTCTCTTTGTGCAGTAAAGCGTATTTCCTGCATTCGGCTTTGTCTCAAGAACAAGTGTTGGTCAAACAAGGCTTTTGTCTGTGGCAAGTGGCTCAGCAGAAAACACTGAGTATATGAGCCAGGCAGTGTGCATGTTATAGACAGAGTAAAGGTCCTGTTGAAACTATATTGCATTAGCAGCTGACAGGCCACTTAAGGGAAGCCAGTGTAGTTATTTTGAGCGCTACAAAACTGAGGAAAGATTGGGTATCAGATACAATTTACAGTCAAAATTAAAAGAAGTTAAGGAAATTGTTAATAGTAGTGCAAGAGCGTGACATGATGATGATTATGATTTTCCTCAATATAGTACTGGTTTTGGCTTAGAATTACACCTTATTGATCCAATAATACTGTGTCAAAATACTATGTCAAAATAATTGCTCACACATCACAATCTAATATAATAGCAAAGAGCAAAAATATAAATGGTAATAAATAAAAAAAAAAAAATGTTATTCAAAACAATAATCCAACACAGTCATAAGTAGTTACTCTTAAGCCACTTAGTCTCCTTTATAATTTCTTAACAGTTGTCCTCCACATGAAGTGCACCCTTGTCTCCTAGTCTTGCATCTCCTCCAACCTCTGCTTTCACCCTTCACCTCTGTCCAATCCCTGACTGTGAATACCCTAATGACATAAACAGGGCTGTAATCACATTAACTGCAGTTGTGGTCCAGGCATCCTTAAGAGCCATCCTATTGACAAGCCTCCACCTTCCCAAAGCACTCAGCCCAACACCTATAAACACTTATGAATATTGGCAATGTCCTGCTATTAGCATAATCACCTCTCAGGTAGTGTAAGGGAGGCACAGGGCGATAGATTTGCACAGCCAGTGACATGGTGCGTCCCCTCTGTGTGCTGTCCTCCTCTTCTTGTCTTCTTCTGTTGGAGGAACCACAAGCTAATCCTGTTAGCTTGTTCCTCCATTAGCTAAATGACCAATATCGCAGAGAGCCACACATGAGGGTCTGTTTATGGGCTGGTCAAGGACAAACCCAAACATAGAGGTCAAGGTAGTTTGTGAAGTTTGTTAAATAAAGTTGTTTAGAGCGAGGCCTCGAGGACGCTTTGGTGGTCCATCTGTAAAAAAAACAACAACTAAAGTGTGTGTGTATATATATATATATATATATATATATATATATATATATATATATATATATATATATATATATATATATATATAGGCCTAGTTTTTCCTTTAATTTCCTTTAATATTCACTACTGATTGTTGATCCTTTATCTTTGCTTATTTAACTTTCAGAAACTCTGAAACTGTTGGACCTTTGCGAGTCGGCCTGTGATTTTAATGGGCCTTCCTCCACATTTCCCACATTATATTCTGTCTGCTCAGCCTGATCTATCTGTATTAGCCACTGTAATAGCCCCCTCTGCTTTGCTTTGTGCTGCAATGTGCTGAAATGGCTTTGAACAAGTCTTTATAACCCCCTATTCCTTTGCTATTCTCTGCCACGTGTCTTCCCTCTGTTCTGATTATCCGTCTCTACTTTTCTCCTACAGAGGAATCCCCCATCAGCTCTGTCCTCTCCTCTCTCGTCTTTTCTCTACCTCCTGCATCGCTCGCTCTTCCCCCAAAGTCCCTCCTTTCAGTCATTCCTCTGAAATGGCAGCCGGGTTGTCATTGTGGCTTCTCGTCACTGCTGATCCTATTTCAAAGGAACCTGGAGATCCAGCATTAGTCCTAGCTCTCAAACTTGCCATAGACTGAGAAAATATAGAACAGGATGGCCAGACCATGTGGATGTCCTTTATTCCATTAGAGGACAGCCTAGTTTGTATAAGATCGCTCTTTCTTTCTCTCTGCTCTTCTGGAGAGAGAGAGAAAAACTTCAAGAGCATCAAACGCTTTGTCAGAATGTCTTTTTTGCCTTTTGAAAACTGTCTCTCCATTCCTTTGAGGATAGCTATTACAGACAATAGTGGGCTTATTTAGATATCTTCTCTGGCATTGTTGTGAAAGTGGGCATCTTTTGGTCAGGCTGCAGATGCCCATCAGCCTGTCCCCTGTCAGCAAAGGAATAACAATTATTGCCTCTGCTTTGGCATGTGCACAGTTAGCCAAATGCCCGAGATGGGACGTGATTACACAGAAGCGGTCACTCTGCTTTTGATACATAAGAGAATGAATCGGCTAGAGCCTTTGAAGTGCTGTTTGGTGGCAGTGGCATCCTTCAAACATGTGGTAGGTTGTCATTAGGAAGTGTCTCCTTCACGCTACACTTCATTCACTCTTTCGACTTCTTTTCCCCCCATGTTCTTTCTGATGGACACAGCTGTTTGCCCCCTTAGTATCTCACTTCTCGTTTACAAAATGCAAAAACTAAAATCTCTATATTGCACTGTGTACTGATGTGATTTGTTTTTGCCCATTATGTCTACAGACAGAAAATATAATCAAAGTAAAGCAGAAGGGCCTGATTATTGCTGTTTTACGAGCGATATAAGCCTTTAAGCACAGGCATAATGGTATTGTACACACTGAACTGAAGCCAATGTAGTGGGTTCATTTTATTTGTGCTTATGAAAAGAGAGACCAAAACCGTGTACGGGCAAATGGCTTTTTTATGATGGAAAAATTCCATAGTGGGTCAAAGCCCCTTGCAGGTGGCAGCAATTAACTGTAATTTTTGCAGATTGTAATGATCCATAATTTACCAGTATACCCCCCCTACTACTCCTTTCAGTCAAGAGAAAAAGGTTGGCGGAGGTTTGATTGGGTGCACATTTTATGCTGCATTTCGGTCTTTAAGTAAGATTGTTTGGAGGGGGCTGTGGACGTTCAATGGAAAGGACAAGCACACAACAGTAGACAGCTCATCTGCTGCTCCTCCATTTTCAGACCTGCGCTTCTCTTCCGCGTCTTCACCTCTTTGTCTTTTAGCCACCGCTGCCTTTAAACATTCAAGGCTGTCCATCTCGCATCGGAGGCATTGTGCATACACAAACACAATCTGCTGCTGCCTCCTCGCTGCAGCCCCGGTTTAGATGCAGTGTGTACAAATGTCTTGAGAAAAATGCCCTCCAGTGAAATAGAAAGAAGAAAGGATAATAAAGCCCTGAGATGAAAGAGGTAGCACATTTGCAAGTGACGGATGCTTCGTATTTTGCATATCTCTCACTTCTGCTTTCCCCTTCCCCTTCTCTATTCACCTGAGAGGATTTAAATAAATCCATAAAGCATGAAATATCAGAAATAGAAAAGTAATGCTTGAAATGCGTTTTATGAACCTCCCACAAGCAAACACACACATTCACATGCACAGTTTTCACCAATACGCATGCGTTTTAGTTCAGTTTTTTGTTGTTTTAATGTTAATGTTTTTTGTGATAAATGCTGCAACAATATCTTAACATGTGACCTCCTATTTGTATTCACTATTAATATGCAGCTACTTGTCCTATTTCAGCCTCTAATTCTATAAACAAGGTGGCAGAAAGAGATGAGTGTGTTTAATGAGATTAGGTGGGCATTGTGAAGCAAATCTCAGGTCACTGTACAAGTGCCATTCAAAGGCAATTAGATTGGCTTTTCTCAATCTTTTGCAGAGGTTGTATTTAATTGTATATTTTTTTTTTTTGTATTTAATTAAAAAAACATATTGAACACTTTTACTATGTGTATTTAAAAAAGCACAAGAACTTGGAATGAGCACATACATTTAAATAAAAATATAGACATACTAAAATGACTTGAACATTACTATATATTCCCATGTAATAACACATCTCTCCTGTGTGTTCTCGCCCCACAGATAAAGATGAGCCCAGCAGTTATACTTGTACCACATGTAAGCAGCCCTTCACCAGTGCCTGGTTCCTGCTCCAACACGCCCAGAACACTCATGGTTTTCGGATCTACCTGGAGAGTGAGCCTGGCAGCCCCCTAACTCCCCGTGTGGCCACAGCTCCTGGGATGGGTGGTGACTGCGCCTCTTCCCAGCCTCCCATGCATGCAGTGCACTTGGCAGAAGGCAGTCCGTACAGTCTGCTGAGGATGCCAGGTTCTGGTTCAGGACGGGACTCAGCCTCCACCCCTCGAGAGGGCCGCTATCCCAGGACTCCACCTTTATTCAGCCCTCCTCCTCGACATCACCTGAGTCCTGACGACCTGGCGCTGGCCACTCACCATCCCAGCGCCTTCGACAGAGTCATGAGGCTAAACTCTGTGCCCCTCGAGCCTCCTCAAAGCATGGACTTCTCCAGACGTCTCCGAGAGCTGGCTGGAAATGCAGCTGGAGCTTCCCCTCCTCTTTCTCCAAATAGACCTAACCCTATGCAACGCCTTTTACCTTTCCAGCCTGGCTCCAAGCCTCCATTCTCAGCCACACCTCCTCTGTCCACCTCCCAGTCTCCTTCTGGATCCCACTCCACCCCCAACGCCAGCTCCAATGCTGTTCAACCAGGTACTCCTCTAAAGGCAAAGTCTTGTGAGTTCTGTGGAAAAACTTTCAAGTTCCAGAGTAACCTAATTGTTCACCGACGGAGCCACACTGGGGAGAAGCCCTTCAAATGTCACTTGTGTAACCACGCCTGCACCCAAGCCAGCAAACTCAAGAGGCACATGAAGACCCACTGCCAGAACAAGTCTCTGATGAACGCTAAGTCTGAAGATGGGCTCTCTGCCACCAGCTCACCTGAGCCCGGCACCAGCGACATCATGAACAGTGCTACAGATGCACTCAAGTCTGTGGTGGCCAAGTTCAAGAATGAGAACAACGGTCTGATGGCAGAGAATGGAGAGGAAGATGAGGAGGAGGAAGAGGAGGAAGAAGAGGAGGAGGAGGAGGAAGATGAGGAGGAAGAAGAGGAAGAGGAAGAAGAGCTAGAGGATGAGATGGAGAGTAAGCCCCATGTCGCTGACAGCGATGACAGAAACGACTATCGGTTCAGCCTGAGACTGGAAGGGGCGCGGCATCACCAAAACAGTGATGCTCTGCACCCCCACCGCAGGAACTCATCACGCGACCCAGGAGATGAGGACTCAGCCATGGAGTCTGATCGGGCCGAGGACGGAGCCACTACTCCTATGAATGGACTCGGGCCGATAACAGTTGACACCATCTCACGTAAATTGTTAGGAGGCGTGAGTCCAGGCTCTCTCAGCCCTCTGTCAAAACGCATCAAAGTGGAGAAAGACATTGACCCGCCTACCCCCACCATCCCCAACACTGAGAATGTCTATTCTCAGTGGTTAGCGGGGTATGCAGCCTCCAGACAACTCAAAGACCCTTTCCTCAACTTTTCAGGTGGGGACTCGAGACAATCGCCTTTCGCCTCTTCTTCAGAGCACTCATCAGAGAATGGCAGTTTGCGTTTCTCTACTCCTCCTGGTGAGCTGGATGGAGAGCGTGCTGCTTCAGGACGCAGTGGCACAGGGAGTGGGGCCAGCACACCTCACGGGGGCAGTGGAAACGGCCGGCCCAGCTCTAAAGATGGCCGCCGCAGTGACACTTGTGAGTTTTGTGGCAAAGTGTTTAAAAACTGCAGTAACTTGACAGTTCACAGACGCAGTCACACAGGAGAGCGGCCGTACAAGTGTGAGCTGTGCAGTTATGCTTGTGCTCAAAGCTCCAAGCTCACACGCCACATGAAAACCCATGGACAGATGGGTAAGGATGTGTACAAATGTGAAATCTGCCACATGCCTTTCAGTGTCTACAGCACTCTGGAGAAACACATGAAGAAGTGGCACAGCGACCGGCCTCTGGCTAATGACATTAAGACTGAGTAGACAAAGACTCTGAGCTAACAGTGACTCTCGCTAGCTAGCCACTATGTGAGGGGAGAGGACGACAGGGTTGGACACATACTGCCCTGTTTACGTCCCCGATTGGACAAGCTGAATGCATGATCCAACAATGGGGCAATACGTATCAAAACTTTTTGAGCCTTTCTATTGTGCAATAATTTACATGTTTTGTATTTTTTGTAACTGGACAGCATGCTCAGTGTGTTTTGGCTACTTAGAGAGAAATTGTCCTTGGCTGGTGGGTTTGGTTGTATTAGTGTAGCTGTTGATTCTTTTGTTTTCCTCAACAAAAACTTAGTTATGAGAACCCATGCTGCATACAGTGCATACTGTTTTACATATCATGTACAGTTTTGTGTTTTACATAGTGGACAGTGTCAAGTTATCAAAACATCAAAAAGCAGGGTCACACTAAAATGTTCTTTGTAAAAGATTTTCAATGCAAGATTGAGATATATATATACCTTTATATGAAATCGGGCCGCCTATTAGTTGCTAGGCACTAGCGCCATAAAATACTTCTTTCTTCAAACTACAATGAAATGAACAATATGGTGTGAAATGACAACTGAGAGTGCCTTTACCTGAATTAGCTAGCCCTCCTTTTGCTATAAGCTCGGAGTTTCTGCTATATATGAATACAGGCCACTTTGTACATGTGAAAAGCAGGTCCTTGCATCAAGCACCTGTCCGTCATGCAGCGTCTGAGCAGAACAACAGAACCAGCTTGAACGATTTCTCTTTTCTCTGTTGAATCATCATCTGCTCCTCTTTATGTTTCATGGCATGTTACATGCTCAAAGTGGGAATTTTGTTCACTTTTCATCAAGGTTTTATTTTGGTGTACCATTCCTGGAGGGTACTCAGTTAACACGTCATTTAACCAACATAAAGCTCTTAATTTTTCTCTTTGAAAATTAAAGTTTTGTTTTGTATTAGCTCTGTATAATGTTTGTGTCATCCATCAGCATTGGTGCAGCAGTCACTTGAAGACCACACAGTGGGTTGTAGTTGCTCTAAGCTAGACTGTTTCTTTGGGGGCTATGGGGTTGAGGGTCAGGGTCGTGGGTGGTGTGGGTTGACCAGGTGTCTTTACAATTCAATTGTTATATCCTTATAGCGCTTACTTTTACTGCATTAGTGTTAGGAACTTTAAAGAACTCCTATATTGAATCCTATTGGAAATAATCTTTAACAAAAATCCATATCAAATGTCAAAAAGTTTAGTTTGAAACTTTCATTCATTCATTTGTGTTTGAGCAGCAAAGCTCTAGTCATCATGTTGTTAGTTAATCTCCATCCCTGTCATTACTAAAGATAGCACTTGTGACTCTGCCTGTTTCTGTATCTGTCTCTCTAATCGGAGGTACAGCCGGTCGAGTATAAATGAACGCCAGGTTTACATCTGGTATTAAATACGTGCACTGTTTAATTTTCCCAGTTTACAGTCGGACGCTCAAGGGAAAACCTGCTCTTACGCTGACAGATTAGTGTGGTGTCATTTCTTTTACATTAAGACTTGAAACTATTGCCAGCCATGTTTGTCTTGAGCCAACCCCAGCTTGGCTTCTGATGGTATAATGCAGGAACGCCATAAAAATATCCTGCTTCATAGACATCAAACTGCTCAGTAACAAATTGACTTTATATAGGTACTTTTTGTTGTGGATTTGAACACTTCTGTTTTAGGGGAGATCATTATTTAAGTTTTTTATTGTTAAGTGCTGTTTCTCTTGTCTTGGTGATGGCCTTGACCTTTTCACATTGTAATGAATTGTAATGAACATGTCTCATCTTTATTTGCCTTTACTATACACTTGTCTTCAGGTTGAACATAAAATTTGAATTTGGAAGAGATTTATGATATATAAATATATAGAGAGAACTTAAAGGCTTAGGAAACTGCACACGTTTGTCTGTTCCTATGCCTCATCACATTTATGGTCTACCTTCTGTATTTAGAATGGTATTTGAAATTAATGTTCACTAGTGTAGGCACTTATAGTATTTATGTTGGAGCCTGTATTTTTTACTGTTTGCCTGTACTCTTTCAAGGTTTCAATGTATCCTTTTTTCTGTAGTGAAAAAAATCCCAACAAGCTGCCACCGTATATTTTCTTAATTTGGCAGGATAATATAGTGTGAATACTTTGTATGCTTGAAAATACGTATGTTTTTGAAAATAAATTGTGGTGCTCTCCAGGGGTGAGAGGTCATATGATGACCTCCTCAGGCAGTCCCGCTGGAGTGACCACACCAGGTGAAAACAGGTGGTTGTACATATCTTTTAGTTTGTTTTATATATATTTTTCTCTCCTGCCATTTTATATGCAGTATCACAAGCTATTGTTGGGTTTTCTTAGTAGCCAACTTTGTACTGTCCACCTAAAACATTCCAGCCGTTCAGACAAAAAAACTTTTGTCATATGCAATCGATTCAACTTCAATTTAAAAATGGTTTGATTTTAGTTTACATTGTATTTGTTTGCCAAACAAACCAAGGTGCTTTGTAATTTACTGATGGTACATCTCATATGCAAGGCATATTCTTAACAAGCAAAGATATTTGGTACTCGGAGTCATTGCAGATACTTTTGAGGTACATTGTTTCATCCTGTGATCTGTTTGTCCTGAACTTGAAGTTGACTGGTCATTGGTCAACATTATTTATTATAACACACACTTACACACACACGGTCCTCTGTTGTGAACGGAGCACTGCTGAACCAGACCACTCCCTATGTCACTCAGATGGCGTCATTCTGTTTGATGACCAAAGGTCATTGACCAATCTTAATGAGTTGTTGCTTGACTTTTTAATGTTGTTATTTTCCGTTATGGAGATACCACTCTATTTTCAGCTCTTGTCTGCATTATTCTGTCACACAGCCATTTTGTCTCAAAAATAAAGAAGTATTACACACATATTTTTGAATATTTTTGTCTTTGTTCTTAAGATATGTACAGGTGTCAGATCTCAGCATACTTAGACATGCATCTTGCATTTGAAGAAGCATTTACCAATATAGTATTTATTAACTTGTATTATCATCTAAAGAAAAACAGACATTTATTCAGTGTTATTAGGAAATTAAACAGTTAAGTCCTGTTGGAAGACAAGGTGTGACAGTTTCTTTTATTTACAGTGCACCTTAATGAATGAATCTGTATAATATGATGAATTATACAAATACGTATCAGCAGTCCTTGGGCATGGTAACATATACAACATCACAAGTTAGTACAAAAGTTAGTATAAATTATGTTGTTAATACTCAGAAGACTTTTGCATTTTGTTCAATAACATTAATTTAATCTAATAATAATTACAATGTTAGGAAAGATGATGTGTTATATTATATTTTAGTATGTTCTTGCTCTTTTAAGTTTTACACTGCTTTATATTATATTAAACATTTCAGTTTGCGTCCTCTTTCTACCCCCAGCCCTCTCTCTTCTCTATTTCCTGGTGTGTTGTGGAGGCACTGAGGGCGACATGACAGACTAATGGCTCTCTTGTCCGAGCCTGGCGCTGTTTGCTGAGCGGGGCCAGATTAAAGTTCACAGATACACAGAGGTTCCTGCTTGGGCCAGGTGTTGACAGTTAAGATAAAGGCGAGTTGTGAGGAAGTGGGGGGTGCTCTGTGTGCTCAGAGTGGGTGTGGGGGTATATAGAGAGAGAGGCAGACAGCATAACACCCAACCAGCCCCCTCTCTATTCCAAGTTCAATGTCAAGAAAGTAACAATAGCCAGCCACAAATCCAGCTACCATAGCATAGCACATAGTTTTCTCATAGCAGACTGCCAGACCCTTCCTCCTCTCCTTCTGTGGACATATGGCCTTAAGTCATAAAGCAACAGTCACCACTCTTTCAACAAAGTAAAACAAGTTTGTCATGTGGGGTTTTAAATCTCCCATCCGCCAAATAGCTCTTTTGCTCATTTGTAAAACAAGACATAGAGGAGAAAATGTGCTACCCTAATTTCAGCCTTGTCTTAGGGGGATACACAGATTCCCTGTTGAAGGGCAAGAATTTATTAGTTCATTATGCTAATAGGAACTAGTTCACAAACACTCTAGCACAGATAAAGACCCCTCCACCCTCTTCCTCTCACCCATTCTCTCTTTTTCTGTCTGTCTCTGTCTGTTTCTCTCTTTCTGTGTTGTTGTATGTCCTGACTTGACTGTGTGTTCAGGCAGTGGAGGTTTTGGAGAAATCCTGCTCAGGAACCATCCTCACTCCATCATTTAAATTTTGTTTACTCCATGCAAATCACTGGCAACTCTGGGCCAATTCAACTAAAAACTTAGATTAGAGGCCACAAGTAATTTATAATACTGTGTAATGAGCCAGTTCCATGCCTGAATAAATGTTTTTATAAAAGGTTTTATTTTGGAGTCACATAGTTATTTAGTAGGTTTGGGAATTGATTCCTGGGTGTCCTGCTATAGAGCTAGCTATCTTAAGTCAAGGTTTAGCGTTTTGTGCTGGGGTAAAATTATGACATCTGATTTAAAAACCTGTGCCGATTAAAATGTAAATAACACTCCAGATGACAGATATGATGACCACAGAAGGGATAAATTTGGACTTGGCAAAAACGCAGTATAGAGTGATTTGAGCATTTTTCACACTAATTCCACTGTGGTAGTGTCCATCAAACCCAGCAATGTAAAGCTACAGATGTGGGAATAGTCCTCTTCATACCTCGTTCTATTAGCTTCCCTGTTCCTTGGATAGTTTCGCGATTTCATGTTTCAGTTCCGTGGGTGAGCGAAGGAAGGGAAGATCTTGAGAGGCAGACTGCAGCTGTGCGAGAGCAGTGAAGAGGGGCCCTGGTTCGTCCGGCCTCTTTGGAACAATATAAAAGCACTAATCACCCAGGACAGCTGACACCCGCTCACACACAGACATACACACACACACAGAACTAAGGAGGAGAGCTCTGCCCCAACAAGACTTACAGGTCTGGTCCGGCTGAAAAACAAAGTCTCTGTTTTGTCTATTGGACTAGACTCAAAGTGCTTCTAACAAACAGGGCAAGTGGATGTAGTATCTATGTTGTTCTCAAGCACGGATGTCATGATATCAAATTTTAGTGTTAAGATTGTTGTGAGAAGAAACATCACATTTTAATAACTGACGGGAATTTGACTTAATTTGACATAATTTTGTTGTCTACTGTGACATAAACAGCCAGATAACAGCACTTTCCTATATCAGAAATCTTTTAAAACTACAACTTCTCCTGGTGTAGTTAAATATTGAATTCGTTTAGTCATTGTATTTTCCTTTTTTTGCTTGGGTTGATGGTGGTGTTACAAGTAAACATATCATTGGCAACTCATGTACTGCTTTACATTCTTTTCTCTCTACTCTTGTGTTCTTGAGCAAGGCACTTCGACATTCTCCACTCAAGCTACAATATTGATTGCAAGTTAAGGACATCTGACGTATAAGCTAACCCACCAAAAAGCCATGATTTTAAGGACCAGTTCTGTTCTGGTTTAGACTGTGGACTGCTGGAGTGAGTTGTCTGTATTTATTTTTCTCTGCTTAACCCTTTATTACCTCTGGGTGCATACTGGGTTTAGTCCAGTTTTAGGCTCATGTTGACTTTTAAACAAACCACATGGAGAGCCAAATATTTGATGTAGTACTTCTGGTTGATATACTGTAAAATACCCTCCAACATGACGTTCCAACTTTTACAAAGCCTTTAAGAGCATGGCCGATCCTCTTCTCCTGTCGAATCAAACGCACATGCTGATGTTGGAGCAGAAACCACATAATGGACTACAGACACACACACACATACACATACACACACGTGGGTACACAACAGTGTCTTCGGGAATGTGACCTTTTCCAAAAGCCTCCCTTTCCTGCCCCCTAGCTCCCTTCCCCCTTGGCTCTATGAAGACTGAAGGGGTCAAAGGTGAGGTTTTGGGGGGACTGGAGATTAGGTTTCACATGACTGAGCACCTTTGTTGGGGCAGGCCAGCAGAAAGGAAACGTCCAGGAGGGTAGCTGTGTCTGTCTGAGGAGTGCGAGGGGGGATGGGAGAGAGGCCAAGAGGAGAGTGGCTGAAGTTGAAGTTTGGTCAAGCTGGGATGTCCCAAGTTGAAGTGCAAGGACAAGTAACTACAAGTTTTCTCCCAAGTTTTTCAAATAGTTTTTGTGTCCAGTTAGTGTCCTGCCCATACTCAATGCCTGCTCCTGCTGCTGCCTGGCCGGATCTCCCTCATGGCCACACAACGAGAAGAAAGCGCTCTAGCCAAAATAGTAAACTGGATCACAGCACAAGTAACCCCCTCCCTCGCTCAGCCCTCCTTCTCTTCCTCCTTCTCCTCCCCCTCACAACATCTGAGTTGTAGTCTGCCCCGCCGCGAGACAATGTGCGTGGAGACTGGCAGAGAAAAAACTTGGCACAGATCCGTATTACCGCGCTTGTGAAGTATTGCTTTTATCTATATCTTTTCCCCGTAACACTGAAGTACGTTTTTTGGAACTTGTACAGAAAGGCAGACTCGCAGAGGGACTGGTAGGGCTGATGGCTTCCAGATAGGGTGAAAACTTTGACCCTTGAGTGAAAAAGGACAGAGGCTAATGACTGATGGGGGAGGAATGTTCAAATACTGAGTTGGTCATAATTGAGGACCAGGGCCTGAAGGCTTTGCTGTTATTGCTAGCCATGTGGCATTTCAACTTATGCAGCGATTGCAATAGCATGCTCAACTTTATTACATGAAGTGATAAAGTAAATTTAAGACACATCTTAATAACAGATGTTCTTCGGCACTACATCAGACCAAACCTTAGCTTGAACACATACAAGCCTGCTCAGTTGTGTAGCTCTCTGGTAGAGCTGTAGTGAATATGCATCAAAACTTGCCTTGGTTTTATAAGTTTGCATCTGCCTCCAAAAGTTTACAAAATGTTTCTCCCTTCTCTCTGCTCTATTTAAAACAGCTAGTGTCCTATCAAATAAAACCAGAAAATGGTCTGCAAAACAAAAATAAAAAAGTTAATAATGCACAGGTAGTGTTTTGGAATCTGAAATTGCATGAATAGGCAGTAGGGATCGGAGGAGAAACTATTTCCATGAAGTGAGACACGCCACAAGATAGGATGAGAACAAGAAAAGACAAGATTTTGACAGAATTTATAATAATTTATTTGTGCAGTTAATTTAACAATTTTCGTCTCATCTCATTTTGGATTTATTTGATATAATATTTTTGCTCTGTCACTCTAACACTGGAACTACAGCTTCTCCAGAGGCACAAGACTCATCAACATTAACCCATTTTTATCCAAGGCAAATGTAAACACAAAAAAATGCACAAGATCACTTTCCTTATGCGTGCACAATCTTATGGCAATTGAGATTAAAAGATCTTGTCATAACCTATGGGGTTTCCTATTGCACAGTGTAGGGGTGGAGATGCTGCTGTGACCTTGACTTACATATGCTAGGATAAATATATTAACATGATGGGCCTGAACATGCAACCGCTGCCCCCTGCCTGTGTGGAGGTGTGCTGACCAGGTGCACAGCCGTGGGGAGATTTTTTTGAGCACTTAAACAGGTCGTACAGTGAGTGGCCTCTGCCTGTCTGTGAGTGCACCTGTATGTCTGTCTGCTGCATGAGGTTGAAGCATTGGGGAGACAGCAGGGCGCCTGTTTACTGTCCTGTGAATAAAAGTTCGAAGTTCATCCTCTGGTCTCTTTATGCTACACAGTATTTCAGTGTCATTGAGGCTGGATATAACTCAGCAAGGGGATTGTAAACTGTGCCAACATGGACTCTTAGAGTGATTTATTTTGGTTGTAAATGTAAAGAAGTATATTTTTGCCATGTTTCCACTGCAATTTTTGTAAACAAATGTGGACTTCTTTGTCTTCTGAAGAGTTTAAAAGGCTTTGACACATTTTATTACAGTTTCTCTAGCACAATTTGCTCCTCTTAAGCATTACTGCATGAATAATGTATGCACACAACATTTTAGTGTGGACCAGTGTCTGTTGGGAAGTCTGGTAAGTTTTGATCAGCTTTGAACTGTAGCCCAGGCCTCTGAGTAGGTTATTGCATGTTCTTGCCAGATAGGACCATTTGTGTCTACACGCAACCTACAGATGCACATTTTCATTAATTTCCAGGTAAAACATGGGGAAAAGAACAAAATTAAATAGGTGGGCAGGGTTCTGTGCTTTCCGAGTGCTTTTGTGTAACTTGGTCTTCTAATCTTGGTAATGTATATGTTATTGTGTGAAGGTGTACACTGACCTCCTTGTGGGGCCCCTGCTCCTCTCTTGAGCCAGTCCAGCTGCTGCAAGGGTGACAGAGGCTAAGACCAGGCAAGGCCGAGGGGTGAGAGGGCCAGCCAAGTTTCTGGAAGTTTCTCAGAAGTGCCGCGCCACTCCTGGTTCACTCCAGGTTCATTCCTGAGGCCCAGGGGTCAGGGAGAGCAGAGAAGCAGAGAGCGGAGGAGGGGGAGGGTCAGGGCAGAGGGAGAACTGCAAGACCATGGTCACATGCCTGACCTGCCATATTGACCTTATCACACCCACACATACTTGTGCTCTCTGCTTTGGGTAGAGGATGTGTTTTTGTACTTAAGATAATCATGTGCATAAAATGCCATTAACTTAATAAAACAGGAGTGTAATGCTTCAACTAATAATAATAATACCTAATATTCAGCACTTTTCTAAATACTCAATCTTCTCAAGCAAAGAAACCAATGTTATGATATTCTTGCAGAAACTATATGAATAAATTAATTACAATCAACCATTGTAGTGTTTACACTAGTGGGCACGGTTGTGGTTGTGGTAGTGTCAGTGTTGGATGTAGGGTCCATGACTGTAGCTACAAGTATAAAAGATGTATTTAAGTGAAGTCAGGGCTTGGTCCTTCTCTAGAAGCAATTTAGATGAACACATTCTATTATGAACAAGCTCAAACTCACAAGCTCCTAGCACAGGGACCACTCCCAACTCCTGTATATTTCCCCTCTATTTTATTTTTAGAAGCTGCACTTTTGGACTGCTCTTTGCCAGATGATACTGGCCAGAGCACTGGTCACGGCCTCCTCCCGTAGCCCTTAGTGCCTCAGCACCGTGGTTTGAAGGGGCCAGTAGTGGTCTTTAGTGAACATCCTGGGCCTCCTGTCCTACAAAGCGCTTGTCAGTCATTGTGCTGGACTTGTGTTGCGCTCTGTGCTGCACACTGCTGCACAGCTGTCACCCAAAAGACCCAAGGCTCCTTCACCCTGAAAGAAACAAACAAACAAAGACGTAAAACAAGCATATGAAAGGGTCACAAATAATGAGAGTGAAAAAACATCTTCTCCCGGTGCACCTTGGGAGTCCATCTTGGGCAGGCTTGTGAGTGGTCCGTGTGGACAAAGAGCTGCAGCCCCCTCCATGTTACTGTTAGCCTGGCCCTTTGGAGAACATGTCCTTTCAGATTGTGCTCTTATGCCCAGGTGTGTCCTTGTGTGTGTATCCACTGCACTGACATTGCATTGGCCCCAAGTGCTCCATTGAAATAAAGATGGAGAGCATGGCTAATGAAAGAGAGATAAAGTGCAAAACAGTGATGAGAGGACGAAGAAAAGAAGAGTGGCTTCCTTGGTTTTCAGGGCAAGGACAATGTGGAGCCCACACTCCCACGCTCTGCTCAATGCTGTCTTTGGTCCATGGTCCACTCCAGTGTCCAACAGTATCACTTTATTTGGTTTAGGCATTTAGAATTCACATTTATTAGTCAGTGTTGCAGAAAAATTTTGCAGATTTATTTTGCTCATAGTATTTATAGCCCTTTTAATGACCATCAAAGCTTTCAAGCATAACACATTGGAGGCTTGACAAGGACACAAGGATGTAAGGAATACTGGTTTCTGGGAACAAGTTAGAGAGGCAACAGGTCTCTGAACTAATGGACCCCAACACATACATCTTAGACTGTTGCAGTAGTCGCAGTTGTAAGGCTGACATAGAAAGATATTTTTTGCAGGAAAAAACAAAACAAAACTCCTTTTCATGCTGGAGACAAATGTACTAAAATCCTTCAGAAAAGTCCAGTACAAAAATCCAGTGTTTAACTCAGAGACATTTCTTTTTATTCTGGTGATTCAGTATCATTCATTTATCCCTATAAGATCATCTAGATTGTGGCTTACACTTGTATAGCTTAACTTTTTACCATAAAATAATGCAGCAATAAAAAAAGCAATAGTCGATTCCACTCTGGATATAACCTTCCATGACTCTGCTCAGACACTACTGAATGAACCAATTTGTTTGGACATTCACAGCTAATGCTCTGCCCATACTTCACCAATATTACAATCACCATAAAGATCTCTAGGGTTGGTACAGAGCCAGTCGGGGAGCCCAAGCAGCTCTGCAGACAGCCCAGTGCATGGCCCGATGCCAAGGCCAATTGAGAGGTGCTGTGGTGGAGCTGTGGTGCTGGAGAGCCAGAGGGGAGATGGTCATCCATTATTCATCACTAAGCCAAATAATCCCCAGAAGAATTGGTCTGGTCTTGTCTAGCCCAACGGTTAGGGAATGGATGGGATGGTCTGGGGGCAAGAGGGGAGGGTTTTGGCGCCTCAGAATGGCAGGTTTAGTATTTTTTTTTATACTGGGAGCTCTGGCCGAAAGGGGGTGGTGAACTCTGCATTAGAGATGGGAGGGGCCGTCTTTGAGGATTAGATGCAAATATGTCTTTGATAGCTTTCACAGTCTGGGAGTCTCATTCTGTTTATGGATATTCATATTAAGTCTAATCTTTGGAAACAATCCCATGCCTGGAGAAGTGAGAGGCTGCTGGGACGGGGATGGGGTGTAGAACCAGCAGGGGGTCCTGAGAGGAGAATGGACCTAAAAGGAGCCTCGACTGACCCAGATCTGAGCAGGACACCATGAGATCCCAACCCTGTGTGGTTGTATGGAAGAAGATAGACGAATACTGCATGTTTCAACCAGGAAGAACTTAAACAGACAAGGATAAATATAGTGCTATGAATAGTTTATTGACATGAACTAGGCAGTTCATCCCAGCTGGTAGAGATGCCATAGATGCAGTCAAGGGTCAAGACACTGGTGGTGTGAATGAGGAGCTTGAGAGGTTGAGGTAACCACTTATTCTGTTGTTGTGGTAAAGATGGAGTATAAACACAGCTGAAAAAGTTGAAGGTGAGAAGTGAGTGAATATGAAATTATTTTGAAGCTATGAGATACAAAGCTATGACTGGCTGATGGCCACAGGCATTAAGCAGAGGTGGTTAGTACTTTTTTTTTATTATCTATTTTTTGGAAATACAAAAATCTTTTTGAATATTAATGTTTAATGTTTGTCCTGTTACATTAACTTAAATAAATCAGATTTATCCAAACTGTTCATTCAGTACTGATTGAAGTAGTATCTGAAAATACTTTTTCCTCTGTAATTCATTTTGTCTTGGCATTTTACTTCTATTTTGAGTAATAATAGTAAACATTGTACACATTTTGGCTACTACCTCTGGGCATTAGTCTTTAAAGACTTTAAATTGGTAATGATATTCTTCCCAGGCCTGGACAAGTAGTCCAGGGCTAAAAGCTCATTTTTATTGAACATGGACTCTCAATGTCTCACAACTGCATAACATTTACAACAAAACTCCTTGAACAGTGATCTAGATTATCTTACCTTAACAATACATTTGTTTATTTGTACATTTCCCCCTCTCACTGCCCATGTATTTTAAAGTCACTTCTTTGATAATGTTCATGCCAATATTCCTGAATCATACTCAGACATAATACGGCCTTCACCTCCGCTCTCCCTGCTGTACTCCGCACTTAGACTTATCTTTGTGTTTGTCCTGCATGGACCACACTCGTCTGTTTAGTCTCTCTTTCTGGAGGCAGTTGTTCTGAGAAAAGGCATCGCAGTGGAAAGGACAGGACCCTTAACTCACTGAGGTCAAGAACAGCAACTTTTCCATTGCAAACTGTAGAGGCAAAGCAAAACTAAAAACAGACACATGCTCTGAGGGTGCACAGTGTGACTTCAAAGTGCACAATGGAGGAGCAAATGACAAACTATTTTCAAATATTTTGTGTTTACTTAAAGGCACTGTGTAACTTTTCCAGTATTACATTACACTTACAAAATACCTTGAGATACATGCATTTTATCTTTGAAACAAGTCACCTCTCCTCAGGTCTGACCTGTAACTTTGGTGATGTCACCTTGTATCCATAGATATAGGTAAGTAACCATAGTGGAACATTCCAGGCAAATCAGTAATCCTCCATTAGATAAGTTATGAAGTGCACCTTTAAAGAAAATATAAGTGAAAATGCAATGAACTACACAACATGTATGATATGGGGGTCAACGTAAATAAATAAACCAATAATAACCCTAACCCTACTTTTGTAATTTAGTTCCTGTTTTGACAAATTTGGGGAAAGTCACTGTATTAATAGTTCTTCCACTTATGTGTTATGTGTTATGTACTTTTTGTGTTATTTGTTATTTCCCTTCTAAAGCCCTTTTAAAGCCCCACAGGAGATCACTATTTTAGACTTTTTTGTGGTGCTTGGGGGGCTAGACGTGGTTGGTTCTCCTCCTTGTGGCGGGTCAGAGTGCACAGGGTGAGGTGAGACTGAGAGAGGGGAAGGGCCCCTCCCCCCTTGTGACTCCCCCTGCCCTGATAGTCCTCTGTCCCGGTGTAGGCTGGACTGAGCTGAGGGTCAGGAGGTTCATGGGGATATGGAGGAGGTTTTCCCTAGACGTGTGTGTGTGTGTGTGTGTGTGTGTGTGTGTGTGTGCGCGCGTGCGCGCGCGCGCGTGTGTGTGTGTGTGTGTGTGTGTGTGGCAGTGTCTCACAGACTTCAAGAAAAAATGGGGGAAGTACCAGACAGAAACATATGCAAAAGACCATTAACTGTCATCGATTTATCGCTGTTTGTTTTCTTTGATTTTATGTTTCAGACTTGTTATGGTTAATTGAATTGTAATCTCTTTCTCACAGAAAACAACAGTAGTCATTCCCTGTTTTCTGGGATTGCCCAAAGCAAATCACTTACTTAATACTGCTTGATTATTTGAACACTGTTATTTTTTGTCATACTATGCCCTGCCTGACACAAACTTTATGCATTCATTGTTTTGGGTTGTTGCAGCATTGCAAAAATAGAAATATATGTTGTAATATATTTGAGCTTGAATAACATTGTGTGTATAATATGTAACTAAAGCCAGATGAGTGAAATGACAGGGCCACATCACTGACAGCATTGTCATCTGATGTTACTATTTCATGTTTCTATTTGTGCACTAGTGTAGCTATTTACATCACATGTAGACAAAACACTGGCCACAATGGACTGTGTTTTCCATTTGAATGTGTCCGCTCTCCTCTTTCACTGTGAATGGGGCAAGATTGTGTCAGTGTGCTGAGGGGGGCCATATTGTCTGGGTCCTTGGAGCTGACCAGTATTCACTTCAACTACTGCCGATACTGTACCATAACCACATGTAGTTAAATAGTGCCATTTTAGACAGCAGTACATTTCCTCTATCAATGCTGAAATTTTATGCTAGCTTTGTGTTTAAGGGGTACACAGTTGCCCCTAAGGATCTTGGGAGCCCAGACATCTACTGACCTTTCCGACCAGACAGGGATAAGGGGACAGGGAGAGGAGGGGGTGGGGGCATGAGGGCACTTGCAGTGTGTAGATCCCTGTCTGATTGTGCATATACACACGTGTGTATTAGCAAATGCTGGACCCCTGAAACCACTAGTCCTCTGTCCTGCTGCTTCAAACCCTAAGCAACCCCCATCCCCAAGAAAACTCCCACTGGCCATTGGATTTCCCTCTCTTTTTGTCAGACTGAGTCATTGTGTTATATTTGGAGCACAGTGAATGAGGAGACCAAGGTGCTGTGAGGGGTCACCAATGCTGGACCCTTGCAAATCAATTTGTCTGCGGAGAGGGGTGAGGGCGCGGAGGTGAGATAGAACCCAGGAGCATGGGGTGACTCCATGTCACAACTATGGTATGCTTTTTATATGTGTCAGAGAACTCTTTTTGTCTGTTTAAAATGCTGTTAGTCATTGTCTGATGGTAGCAAAGATTGGAAATAACTAAAATATAAACACTGGAACAATACATTGTATAAAGACAATTTCATAGCAATAGTGCTTAAAAACGTTTGTATGCAAAAAATGCAAAACATTCAATGCCAGACAGACAAACTGCTGTAGTCATTCTTCAAAAAAGGAAGAGTCAAAAGACAACTGTAATCATTATTATAATAATGTGTCAATAAATTAAGAGAAAAACAAAATACTGAGATAACATTTAAACTTTTTGTTATAGGAAATCTTATCCTCTGACAGCTCTTATTTTACCTCTGTCAGTCAACACGAAAACCAGAGGCAGCTCCAGACTGACCTGGCGCTCGGAGAGGAGGGGCAGACATTGATTGTGGTCGTCCCTCTCTCCTTCTCTCCTCCCTGGACACACTCACTCGGGACGTTCCCTGAAGCACACAGGCCTGGAGAGGAGAGGGGCTCTGCTTGACTGGAACAACTGTGATCAATACCTGTCACTTCTGTCTCGTCTACACAGCCCCTCCTCCGACCCCCAACAACCACACAACATGGGGCTGGACCATGCTCATGAAGGGACAAAAAAAGATCAACTGTCTTAATGCCTTTTTGAATTTGCAAATATATATTGGGTTTATCACATTTATATCACTAGATACAATGAAATATTGCATCAGATACCAAGAATGCAATAGTTTGTAATACACATCCAAACTTCAGTGCATCATAGTTAATTTAAAGCACATAATAGCTGTGTTCCACATTGCATCAGACAAATGCATTGTATCAAATGGCCACACATCTACAGGCTGTGACAGTAGGGTCAGACAGGGCACACAGACCCAGACACCAGCCTTTTCTCTGGGGTCATACCACAAGGCCAATCTCCCCTCCATGACCCCCGTGACCTCTGGGAGCACACACACATATATCCACACACACACAGACTGACCAGAGAGCAGACAGGAAGACTGGAGGGGGAGGTTAGAAATCAAGTGAGTGTTAATCAACAAGACTTTGTTGTTATTTAAAGGAACACAAGAGCATATGCTCCATTAATTCATGTTAAATAACTTGTAATATATCAACTCCAAATAAAGAAAATCTCACTCCCCTAACCCTTTGAATATCCTTTGTTTGTCTTTTATAACTAAATCTGTAAAGAAGGTTACAATCTGAAATGACAAATAATGATTCAGAGATAATCAATACCGAGTATGCTCTCTGATCAGGTCCAAGAACTGAGGTGCCATTTGTTAAAATTGCTATTAAAACACATACAATACTCACATATTATTTACTCTCTGATGCACATAAACTGGTAATTTTTTATCGGAGTATACACACTGAATCTGGGGGATTTGAAGCAAGACACCTCAATGGCAATTTAGATACATTAAAATAATATTAATATAAAATTGTTCAAGTATCTGGTTGTCTTGTTCACAAGTGAGGAAAGGATGGAGAGGGAGACTGACAGGAGGATCGGTGCAGCGTCTGTAGTGATGGACCATTGTGGTGAAGGAGGAGCTGAATCCAAAGGGAAAATTCTTGATTAACCGGTCAATCTACGTTACAACTCTCACCTACAGTCATGAGCTTTGGGTAATGACCAAAAAGACACTATATTGGATACAAGCGGTCGAAATGAGTTTCTTCCGCAGGGTGGCTGGGCGCTCCTTTAGAGATAGGGTGAGGAGCACAGTCACACAGGAGGAGCTTGGAGTAGAGCTGCTCCTCCACGTCAAGAGGAGCAGCTGAGGTGCACGGGCATCTGTTCCAGATGCCTCCTGGTCGCCTTCTTGGAGAGGTAATTCAGGCATGTCCCACTGGGAGGAGGTCTAGGGGAAGACCCAGGACATGCTGGAGGAACTATGTCTCATGGCTGGTCTGGGAACACCTTGGGGTCCCCATTGATGGAAGGTTGGATGGAAAATTGGAGTGTGCTACTCATTCAGTTTTCCTGGCATGCATGTAATGTGGCGAATCTGAAAGGGAGTAAGAGAAGAAAGGCTTTAGGCTAAAAAGTACAGTTTAATTTGTGACGTTATAAGTGAGTCTCACTTGTTAACTATGAGGGGGAGTCCTGAATCCTTAGTTTGTGTGAGTTATACCACATTGTGTTAATATATTGTAAATTGTGATATTTCACTGTTATGCCATTAGTTGCAACTATTAATTGTATATTATAGCATTTGTTTGCAAATTTAGGTTTTGAGATAAACCTGCAATATGTTCATGTGTGCCATGTTTTTATTTTTGATACATAACACTTAAAATGTGAAATATGACACTAGTGAAATTATACTAAAAAATATATTTTTAGGACTTTTCTTTTGACAAAATTTATAAAAGGTCTCATAACTTTGACATTCTGTTGAAAAAAATGGCTTCTGAAATCAAAGTTGTGTTTTAGTGCCATTAGATGAGGAGAGGAAGTCTTAACAATTTTATACTCCTTTCAGCATAAGCCATTCATTGACTTACTGTTTGATTTTTCCTGTTCTCCCTCCCCTGTCCTTCCAGCATCTTGCTCAAGAGACCCTTGCACTGCCCATCCGCTCTGATAAGGTAGTTCAGGGGCCAGGTTTACCACTGCAGATAAGCTATAATTGCAGGGTCATAAAAAGACCGAAGAAAGAAAACGGAGACAGGAGAGCACCGCAACAGAACAGACTTAAAGATTGAATGAAGACACACAGATGATTGTTTCAGAACTAGACTATCATTCCTTTTTTTTTTCATTACATCTGTACATGCTTTAACAAAAAGAGACTACAGCCTTGACCTTGCAGATAAACAACACCTGTAAAAAACATGAACAATTGCTTCTCTGTTTTGCAACTTCACCCATTCACCCTCTATGTAAAGTCTGCTTTGTAAGACTGACCTCACACTAAAACAGCTGTCTGGAGTTGTTGCACAGTTTTGGTGGTTGTAAAATGGTTATTTGCTTTGATATATTTAACAACAGTACACAGGATTCACGGCAGGATCAGGCTTCCACTTGTTGTAGCTATAGCAGTGACCCCAGAACAAAGGGTCATGAACTTTGACCTGTGAACTACAAAAGGCTTGGCTGCACCACAAATGAATGGCTATTACTAATGTGATTTGTTTTTGTCCTAATGCAGTTTAATTAAAACGATTCTTTGGTCCTTAGATAAAAAAAATATAGAAATGAGAAAATATATATGAAATGAGAGTGAAACATTCAGCACATTATCAGATCTAGGGTTCAAAATTATGATGTCAATTTTATTTGAATTCATCTTAGTTTGTACATATCCTCAAGAAATGGCGGTGCTAACAAATGCAACATAAAATAAAATAAATAAATAAATAAAAAAAAAAAAAAAAATATATATATATATATATATATATATATATATATATATATATATATATATATATATATATATATATATATATATATATTATAAACCTTCCAGTGCCTGACAAAGTGTCCAGTTGACAGAGTGACAGAGGCAGTTATGATGGCAGGTTGGCCGTTGGTGCAGTGTGGCCAGCAGCCCTCACTTCCTTCCCCTCTGGCCTGCAGCAGGGGAACAGTGTGCTCCTCTGGGCCTCCTCACAGTTGTGTGTGTGTATGAATGTTTGTGTGTTTCAGATCACGTTCTGGTCCTCGGGGAGGTCAGGTGAGCTTGGGTCTAGTTCCTGATTCCTAGAAAAGTGGACAGCTGCAACACCTCACATAAATGTCAGAATAAAACACAAACAAAACTATTGTGCTTGTGCCCAATTCCTCCTTTAGTCTACTGGTATTTTTAAGTACTTTTTAACTTTTAAATCAATATTGTCAAGAAATTGTTCTGAAAATTAGACAATTAGACATAAAATACCTCAGTGTTCAAAATCATCTGACACCTCCAACAATCTGAATTAGCTTGTTATATATGTTAAATATATATAAATACATAAATGTATGATTATTTCTAGAACTGTCATCAGACAAATGGGATTGATTTAACATTTGTATTCAAGACCATACAGTTTACCAGTTGTAATATGAACCCTATGTTCTGGTCTGACAACCATTTTTTAATCTAATCAAGTGCTATCTGCTCTCCTGGCTCTCATGTACACACAGTTATCTGTAGGGCCATTATAGTGGCTTCCCCGTACACTTCTATCTGTGCTGCTGACAGTGATAAGATACCTGAGGAGGAGGCAGACCAGGGAAGTGTCCAGACCAGAGCTATACACACATGAGTCATACACAGGTTTTCTGCGTAGTCTCACAAAGTCCTGGCTTTAGCCCTGATGCACTGGAGTCTCCTGCTCTCTTCGCTCTGTGTAAATACTCTGCTCATTGTTTACATTGCGCGGTGTGGCTTCAGGTTCCACAGACCATCACTCAGGTCTGGGTCAAATAGACACAAACGCAGGGGGAAACTAAGACGCACATACACATTCATCCTAATGCAAACCAGACCCTCTCTCCTCTCTCCCTTGGAGCAGCAGCAGTAGTAAGGGGAGACCGCACAGAGCTGGACCTGGGCCAAATGGACCAGCGGAGCTTGTTTGGAAAGCTTTCAGTCAGAAAGCCACTTTTTGGCAGGGGCCCTGTGAGTGCTGCTGAGCCCTCTGAAGCGGGCCTGAGTTGCTAAAATAAATAATGGTTATAGGGCCGAGGGGGTAAGAGTGGTGCGGGGAGCTAGTCTATAGCAGTGAGAAGACAGAGGCGAGAGGGGGAGAGGGAGGGGCGAGGTTTGGAGATGGCGGCTGTAATTATATCTGTCAGTCGACACCAAAGCACTTGGGTGCTCACGTTTCCCTCCGCTGCCACCATGAGCGAGGGGAGAGAGAGTTTATGAAGGTATATGTACAATATGTATGTGTGTGATGTGTGTGTGTGTGTGTGTGTTTGTGCAAATGTACTTGTTTTGTGTGCGTCAGCATGTGTCTCTGCACAGGCTCGGCGCTCGCTGGGTGGTGTGTCAGGATGTACAGGGGAACAGACCTGGGCATTCTGGAAGAGAGAGATAAGGAGGGGTATGGTGGGTGTTTAGTGGACATTATAGTAGTGTCCTCTCTCAAAACTGGTGTTCAACAAAAAAGCACAGAATATATTCTACTTCAAAATGAGTTCAAAAGTTCTTTTGGTTTGTTTGGTTCTTTTGATTCAGTTACTCACACAAAGTGTAACTGTGGCCTTCTGGAAACAAAACAGCAAGGATTTTGAATCAGGCTCATTGAGTGGGTTGAAAAAAATGTAACATTATATAATGTTTTGAAAGTGTATGATATGGCATTAAAATGGATAACCCAATATCTTCAAACAAGTTTCTTTTCAACATAAATAAAGCATTTAAATAAACTAACAAAATATTTAAAACACACACAATTCATGTAGTCAATAATAAGCTTACTATTTTCAGCATTCAGAATGTGGCAGTTTTAGATATATTAATATGGGAGAAACCCCTTTCTTATCAAATCTGTGATTACATTTCCTTTCAGATCATTTGAATAATTGTGATGAGAGAACAACCTTTCCTTCATGATGACTATATGAAGACTCTGACACTGTTCTCCATTTGATCATACGTCCACACACATTTCCAGCTCCATTTCTTGTCCTGCTTTTCTCTTTGTAGTGATCCTCTCTCATCTCCATCAAGATGAGGTCCAAAGATCTCACCCCAGAGACACAATTACCACACCGGGCTAAATGTGCCACCCACCCGCTGCACAGCCATCAAAGACGCACACAGCCTTTCCAACTCTGCTCCTGTGAAGATCGCTTCTTCTCTGTCCTTTATTACACTTTCTACATCACTGATCATTCGGGCCTTTTTAAATAAAGGATTACAGGAAAAAATTAGAAGTGAGAGGGTGTAAACTCTACAGTCACTGAATACTTTTTCTAGACACATTTACTGTATTATTTTAAATCCCAAGTTATGAGCTATTGGAAACTCATACAGACAGACCTGCTATAGCCTGAATTTGATTGCTGACCTCCATTTAACAGCTTTTACATGTTGATTTGACAGGGGGATGAGACATTCTCTGATTAGTTAATCCACCCTCCAACTGAAACTTGTGATAATGCAGATTAGGGATTTTGGTTGAAAGGGTTTCATAGGTAGTCAACGTTTTTGAAATTGAGACGTTTCGACTGCCATCTAATAGTCATTTTCAACCTGAATGTACTGAGGAGCTAGAATTTGGGGGTTATATTAGGAAGCAATTTGGTCACCTTGAGTAAAGGGCTCTGTAATTAAGAACAGTTGATTAATTAATTGTTTTTTTAACCAGTAGTAGTGTATACATAAGTGTATACTGTAAGTTAGTCCAAAGACTGATAAATTGAGAGAAGAAGAGCATCTGATGTAAAACCTATGACACACTGTAGACCTCAGTGTGCTGTCTGCATCTGTAGGTAATAAAGCGTTTTATTGTCTGAGAATCAGCAAGTGTGCCGTTAGGATGTTTGTTAGGATTACTGTGACAACGAAACTGCTCTAGTCTTTGAAAGTTGTGAAACATGCTCATAAACTCACAGTGAATAATTAAGATGGTATGAATGTGTTAGGAAAGTGAGGAATAACTTTGAAACTTTGAAAAAAGTTGAAAATAAAGTAGTTATTTTTTTCAGAAGCCAATAAAAATCAGGTACAGCTCCTTGACAAACATAAAACATCTATCTCCAATAATACTTCTACTTTAGTACTTCCGAACATGACTTAACAATGGAATGATGAATGAAATGTTGACGCTCATTGTCAACAGCCGAAACACAGTGGGAGCTGGGGTGTAATGGCCGAGCAGTCCACTGGCAGCGGTGGTCCAAGGCTGCTGCGCTCTGCTCCGAGGTGTTGATTTAGCTGTAGGAAGGAGGATTAAATGGCTCATTGGTGAGACTCGGATGGGAGAAGGTGCGAAGCGATCAGCCCTAACTCGTCTCCTCCCCTCCTCTCCTCCCTCTCAACTCTTTCTCTCTCTCCCCCTGTCTGGAAAAAAGGCCATTGGGGCTGAACAAACAAATCACATGGCCATCAAACACTACTCACCACTGCTGCACTGGGACTCCATTCAGACTACATTTTACTGGTCTCTGCCACACGCACGCACACACACACACACACACTTACATACATATACACACATATGGACTACAGAGTTGCCCCATCAACATGACAGTGGGTTTACAAGTCCCCATAGTGTGAGGTCTCTTATTCCCTGAGTAGTGCTACAACAACATCAGCAGTACGGTGTGTAGGGAAAAAACAGACAATTCAGGTATTGACCGAAGCAGGCTGCAGAGAGAGACATGTCAATAAAGCTCATAAAACGGTAGTGAAACTTGTAACCGTTTTGTAATGGGAAGTTGGTGTCACCTCCTTCAAAAGTTATGGCCCATTTAAACAGAAGTGTGCGCCGACATAACGAGGATGCACCTTGCAGCACATTAAGATTGATGGCGACAACAGAAAGCAGCGCCGCCTGTGTGGTTAGTGTGCATGTGTGTGGTAAGGCAACTTGCGAGGAACAAAAAACACAAGCTGGTATTTTCTTTTTTAAAAACTTTCACTTTCATGTTCACTCCCTCGCCCCTCGGTTAGCCGCTAAATGTCACTCTCCCCTTTCTAAAACAAACAAAGCCAGTTGAGTCTAGCATTAACCACTATTTGAGATGGCTGGGAGCCCTTAGAGGGATCCTTCAGAAAGTAGTGTACACTAAACGTGCACCAACACCCCATTAGTCTTTGGAAATCAGATGGAAAATATCAGAGACGATCTGGACTTGACTGGATAATCACAGCCGTGGGATATTAAAGGACTACTGTGGTATTATGGAGGGATGAGGGAGAGGCTGTCAGTGACGGGATATACAGAAAAGCAAAGGGGAGCAAAGGCCATAGACTCTGGTTTGGAGTTTCGCTAAATACCAGCTACCATCAAAACCAGAGATGACATACAGCTATCGCCAAAGATAAGTCGTCAGTGTCACAACTGCCATAACATAATCACAGGAGCTTAAAGGGCACTGGTGATACTGGGTTAGATGGAAGAGCTGTTCCCACCAGTCAGATCTGGGTGGTCGTTTACACTAAGTACTTCAACAAATGTGATACATTTCATCATAAGGCAACATTTGCTTTCAATAAGGATTTCTGTCATAGGCACTGGAACAAACTGTGATTTTTCCAGAGCGCTGAAAAACTTTTGTGTTTTGGAGATCTCTCAGACTCTGAATTCAGTATGTGTTTAGTAAGTAATGATCACATCTCACATTTTAAACTGACAAAGCATATCATGTTAAATATATATTTGCTTTGTATACATTCCAAAACCAGTAAATATATACAAGTCCATGCTCAGATGAATGAGGATTTTGTATTGCCACAAGGGTACAAAATAATAGTCTTTGATCCTAGACATGACACTTGAAAATAAATAAATAAATAAATAAATAAATAAATAAATAAATAAATAAATAACAATTATATACAAAATAAATGGGAGGCATTTGAATATTAAACACTACACACACTGCAGCCTGTGTGTGCTCAGTATAGCGTAGCAAATCTACCATTCTGGTGACATGCAGACCTACCTGAACGACAGAAATGAATTTTGTCCCGTAGTTCTCTGCGGGTTCAAGGTGTTTGTCAAAGCCCTGTCTCTGCCGGGATATAGTCTGACATCTATAATGCATTTTTCTGTTCTTTTTGCATGATTAAGCAAACTTGGCATGCAGGTGCTACCCAGTGGACTGCACCACTACAACAATATTCCCCGAACAAATTAAAGTAGCTGTCGCATGGATCAGTCTCTCCCTCTCTGCTGTGAACACACACACACAAATGCGCACACACAGAGGTTCCCATATGTGCGACGGATCTGCAGAAGCACTGACTTGTGTTTCTGTGTTTATAATATATACATAAATATGTAAAATACACACAAACATTAGTATAAAAACTAATCATAGAAATCTGAAGAAATATATGATGTTGTAGTCATCACAGTTTCAATTTTTAAAGCCACATGGAGATGTTATTGCTTTGCCTAGAACATTCCATGGTATGGCACTGAATCTGTATTTAGCAGGTGATGCCACCAGGCCAAGACACAAGCTAGAAATAAAATTAAAAAAAAACTTTTCAGGCAAAGCAATAACATCTCCATGGCAACAAGCAGATGGCATCTCTGCCTAATTCTATGCACCAAGGTTTTCTCTTCTCTTCTTTTGTCCATTACACTTAACGCTGAATAACAGTTGCCATGCAGAAAGGCCCACTTTCTGCATATGTGCTCCATGCGCTCTCATGTTGGTACAGTAATGTCTGAAGTGTGATGGAGCTGCACAGCCTCCATCCCAAATCCTCTGCGTCCTGCTCTAAGAGTAATGATGAAGAGGCCTCTGGTGAGTTCATTAATGTGCTAACCACTTCCAATGCTCTAGTACCATCCCTTTACTGGATAGATCTGGGGAGACGAACATGGACAGAGAGAGAGTTAGAGCGAGAGACATGGGGGTTGGGGGGGTATGAGGAGGAACAGGCAGAGAGAGAGAGAGAGAGAGAGAGGGAGGGAGGGGGAGAGAGAAGGGGAATGGAGAGAGCACAGAGAGAGATGGGGGGTGGAGAGAGGGAGAGATAGGGAGACAGGAGAGAGAGCAGAGAGAGAGGGGAGAGAGAGGGGGGACGGGACGAGGCGACAGGCACTTCACACTCTCAATTACGCACTGGAACTCATCACTTGGCAATCTGTCCCGATCGCTTTAATTGGCTTGTAATATTGCCTCTGATCTTGTCCCCCAATTAACAGGCCTGTCTGGCAGTGTAGGCTGGAGATGATGCCTCCCCGAACTGTGCCATATGGAACACAGGCGCTGATTGGCCGCGGATAGGGCACCACCACAAGCCACAGTATATGTATATGTGTGTGTGTGGAGACATAAATGGTAGCAGTCATTTTAAGTGTATGATGATTATTCAGTGGCTAGGGGATGAGCTAAAAGGAGAGTTTATCATTATCAACTTTGAAGCAACAGTCACACAAGATGCCACACTTTCTCAGCCCCATATAACTGTAATGAGATGGACTGAAACAGAGATCATGATTTTCACTGTTGGAAAAATGCAGATTGTTTTATTAAAACTCACTTAACCCCTATTAACTGCATATAAGCTAACACAAACCAAAGAAATAATATAAATTACAGGGCTGGCAATTTCCACTCATAAAAGCTCCTTTAACCCACACATTATGATGATTCATTATTTACACAAGATAAGACAATAATTGTGAAACTAAGAACCTACTTGTGCTGCACTACCATTAGCCAACACAACAGCTCCAAACTGACTAGTGCACACCATTTTTATAGCCAGTATCACATAATTTCAAGTTAAATCATGATACTGGTGACTATACACTACCCCAAGTACCAAATTATTATTTTTTTTTTATGAATTACCATTGTTGGGTTTTGTCAATTTTGCTGCTGAATTAGTAGACTTAGACTTAGGCTTAGACAAACTTTATTGATCCACAAGGGAAATTATTTGGATAGTAAAGAATATCTTCAAGTATTTTGTAGCTGGGGTACCTTTCAAAGTGGCTAGCACTCACCTCACCAAGAAGGCCCTGGGTTTGACTCCTGGGCCTATGGGCCTTTCTGTGTGGATCTGCATGTTCTCCTTGTGACCAAGTTGAGCTCAAGATCTGGAGATAGGTCCCAGGCATTACACTGCCACTGCTCCTAACAGTTTGTAGTTTGTTTGACTACACGGGCAATACAAGTGTACCTTACCTTATATATGTCTGTCTAACCTTGCTCTTACAAACCCTTTGGGCTTGTATTCACTATTCAGGCATGACTTCTTTGAGTAGCAGAGTCATACATTTTAACTCTTTCCGATGAGTAAACGGTTGATTAAGGACCTCATTTATCAAGTGTTTGCGCATGTGCTAAACAGCTAACTATGCTAAAAGTGGAGCAAAACCTGAAGCAAGAAGACTTATTACAACTATAAGAGCTAAAAATGCATCATACTTTAGTTAGTATGTTGGAGAGATAGGCGCAAACTATTTTGCACAGGATAGCTGCTGCACTTTGTGCACCAATAGGGCATTTGGTATTGATTAAATTAAAAAAAATAAAGACCCACAAGAACAGATACAATAATAACATGTTGTTTTCAATGTTGCAGTAATAAAATATAAACTCTTTACAATACTTTGGCCCTGACTGCCACAAGTCTTGATTTGGGTTGTCCAAAGGGCGTCTGTCCCATGTCCTAAAGCGAAGACTGCGAGTTCCAGTCCAAGCACACACATTTACATCCATGTATTACTGAGATCCGTCATCCCGCCTTTATGTCCTAAGCAAAAGTGAAAATGCTAGTTAATCTACTGTTCTAAGTTTAAACTGGTCCTAGTCAGATGCTCCTTAATCCAGACACTAAACGAAAATAAAAAATGACAATCAAACTTTTTAGGTTCTTTTTTAAGACAATACAGTAACGTGTATTTACCTTGTTGACATGTTTCGGCTGCTAGCTGCGAGCCATCTTTAGAACTGTCACCGGTGTTGGTGGTGACGTGTCGTATATCAGCTGTTGTTACTTCCTGTAGGCGTGGTCAGCCTGATTGACCTGGCAGGTCGCTCAGACTGACCACGCCTCCCGTCGCCCGGTGGTCTCTGGAGGAGGGTGTCCCAGGTGTGTGAAAGGAGGAACGCTTCGTCATCACGGTTAATGCTGTCCGTGCCTCGTTTCCTGATTTCAATGGCCTCCCTGATCCAGCGTTTGAACTTGTTGTTTTCCGATCCAATGACCCGTGCCCCGTCCCAATCCATAATGTGGTTATTTCTTTTACAGTGGTCTGATATGGCGGATTTTAGGTTTTCCTGCAATGCTTTGTCTTTTTGTGTTCTGGTGAGTCGCCCTGATGTTTCCTTTTCACATTCCTTTTGGTGTTCCTTTTTTCGGATGTGAAAAGCCCGGCCTGTTTCCCCTATGTATGATTTATTGCATGATTTGCATTGGATTTCGTAGATAGCGTTGCATTTTTGTTCTTGTGGGATTTTATCTTTGGGGTGTACTAGCTGTTGGCGGAGTTCAAACGCTGGATCAGGGAAGCCACTGAAATCAGGAAACGAGGCACGGACAGCATTAACCGTGATGACGGAGCGTTCCTCCTTTCACACACCTGGGACACCCTCCTCCAGAGACCACCAGGCGGCGGGAGGCGTGGTTGGTCTGAGCGACCTGCCAGGTCAATCAGGCTGACCACGCCAACAGGAAGTAACAACAGCTGATATACGACACATCACCACCAACACCGGTGACAGTTCTGAAGATGGCTCGCAGCTAGCAGCCGAAACATGTCAACAAGGTAAATACACGTTACCGTATTGTCTTAAAAAAGAACCTAAGAAGTTTAAAGTACATAAGAAGACAAAATGAACATCTTCAGTTTAAAAAATGACAATATTGGAGTGCTTCACTGGATCCAAACTTACAAACGCAGGTGCTCATCAGACCAGGGGACTTGAATTCTTGTCGAGATAAAAGAGGATTGCAGAGGCATTCTGATTTGCAGTGTGTTTATTAATGGTCACGGTTCATCAGAGCTGATCAAGATCTGATGATTGATCAGCTCTGATGAAGACTCATAAGTAGTTGAAACGCGTTGGCGTGACCACTAATAAACACACTGCAAATCAGAGTGCCTCTGCCATCCTCTTTTATCACTAAACGATAGGAAGAAAGGGCACACGCAGAGGCACGCAAATTTCTGCTCTCACTGAATACTCTCATTTACATATTAGTATCAAATATGACCCACTCTTCCCAATGTCACATAATGGTACACAAACTATTTTTCAGTTTATACTTATGTATTGATAATTGAGCCCCTAAATGTTTTGTAACTGCATACTTTATTTATTTATTTATTTTATTTAACCTTTATTTTACCAGGTAGGTCGGTTGAGAACCAATTCTCAGTGTAGAAAGGCCTCATTTTGTCAAAGTACTGCTTTTAAAAGAGATTCAATATTTTATACAAGACAGTTTAGTTTTTAGAGGATCAAACACTACATAATAATGATGTAAAGTGCAATCAAAAGGTGTAATACCTACTGAGGGGAAAAACTAAATTTACTCATTAACAAGAGAAAAACAGGATAATGTTGGTTTAGAACACCTTCTCCCAGCCTTGTATATTGCTATTGCGGGACAGGGCTAGAGCATTAGTGTTATTTGACATAAAACCTCTTATACACCTGTAAACTTGCTTCTATAGAGCCTGCATTATCAGAGTTAAGTGTTGAAATATTCTGACAAAAGTTCAGCCCTTATGAGTCGAGAAGCTATTCCTTTAAACCCTGACCCACTTCAGAATCTAGGGTTGAGAGGCGGAAGCACATTGCTGGGGGACAAGTTAGGAGATTAAGTTAAGAGAAAATGAGTATTCACACACATAAGAACCACTTACCCTGCTTCTCCATCTACTATTTTTTTGGGTCATTCAGACTTGCCCTGTGGTGAGGTGGTTATTGGGTGGCTACAATCCTCTTTTCTTTCTTATTTCCATTGTAGGAATTGGCTAAAATATCCCTTTATAATCTTTTCTTATTCCCCTTCTGGACTCCATGACATAATATGGTACATGCGGATCAGTGCGGTACCTTTGATTTCACAGTCCGAGGTGTTTAACGTCACTGTTTTGCCAGTAGACCGTGGTGTGAGCTTGCAGGGGTCTGGGTGAGGGCCAGTAGTCAGTCTCTGCCAGCAGAATATCCCTGGATTCAGTGTTCTTAGCATTTACTATGAGATGGCATGGAACCTGGCCTGGCTCATTGGACCAGGGAAAACCCACTCTTCAAGTGCTGTTAGTATAATACAAATATAAAATAAATACATAAATGGTATTGTATATAGCTGAGAGATATATTGTATATAGCTAAGAAATATATTTGTATATAGCCGAGAGATATATTTGTATTACTGTATTTCTATATTTTTATTTTTTACTTGTACATACATTTATATAATTATGCCTTATTTGACACAATTGATGCGTGAGCTACATGTGTCCAAATAATTTCCCTTGTGGATCAATAAAGTTTGTCTAAGTCTAAGTCTATATAAAATATCTATGTAGTCTATGTAAAATTTATCAGAAAATAAACCATATATAATTTTTTTTTATTGTTCTGGTTTTCAAGAAACACTGTGTTGATTAACTAAATAGATGTAGGTCTACTAAAAAGAACAATGTATATAGTGTAATAGGAAACTATATACATTTTGTGGTATTCATAATAATTAATGCAGTTTAAAAAAAAAACAACAGCAACAAAGAAATACACTGTGGTACTTGATCATGTAATTTTGGGTTCAAACTGCATGACATTAGTAAGTAAAAAAAAAAGTACATGTGTATTTGCAGATGCAGTGATATAATTGTACAACATTGGTTACTTCATTTGTAGGTCTGGTTGTCCATTTTTAAAGTATATAACTGTTGTGATTGGCTAACTTCACTTTGGCATTGTCCATGTGTCCACTACCTTCTTTCGCCCATTAACTGACTCCACATCTGTTTCTCCCATTCCAGCCAGGCTTTAAAGTCCCTGAAGGTGCCGTTAAATTAGAGCCAGCACAGGTTTATAAATGTAAAATCCTCCAATAATCTTGCTCTGACATGACCCCTAATCTTCTCCTGTGCTGGTGAATGAGTTGAATGGTGCTAACGAACAGTGACACGTTTGGGACACCTTTTTAAGAGCTGTAGGTGCAGACAGGGAGGATTTTTACTGGAGACACCCCCCTGTTCACACTGGAGCTCGGAGCTAGGTCAGGGATCCTTGTTACTGTAAAGAAAACAAAACATATTACTTAGTATTGGAGGTATTAATAGGAGGTGGCATGTTTAACTACCTATGTACAACCATATTTTAGCCCAGTCTTAAAATAACCTGCTGCTTCTATTGCTACATGTGTATCAACAATATCGTTCACTATCCGCGGTAAACCTAAGGGGATAGAGGCGGTGTAAAGGACAGAGAAGAACAGAGACAGAAAAGCATGTCTCTGGGCTCCAGTGGAGGGGGCTCACTAAACTAGCCTGTCTAATGCAATTAATCTAATTGGTGCTGGCGTAAAGTGACAAATGACTACCTTTCACACCAGGGACGGAGAAACCTCAGGAGATAGATTTGAGAAGGGATTCCTAGGTAGTTAATGGCATATCTGCAATTCCATCTTAAACTCTTTTCTAAATGGTACAAAGTGGTTATTACATTAAATCCATTATCCCTGTTTTTTGTGGGAGCTGTATGTATATTACATGCCACTCATGTTGATGTATTTTCACTGATCATTAACACATACTTCTGTGTGCCTTGCAGTCATGCCACGGCTATCAGCAGGTCTGCCCTATTTGCTTGCATCTGCATGCATTTACACTTGACATTTGAGTTTTTGATTTAATCTCACAACATATGCACATGAACTGTGCATATTTCAGGGAAATTGTGTTAATGCGTGCCCTTTTATATAACCCTGATTACTAGCTGCTGCATCAAAAACCTTTTTGCGGACATTGATTTCCGCCTTGGGCCACACGAGTGAACCTGCATCGGCGATCTCAGTGGATATAATGAACTTAAAGCGAGCTAGCTATTACTGGAACCTCTGACATTTTGACATTATCAAATGCCTCGCTTGAACCATACACAGAAATAAATTCTACACTTCTTATACATGATATTTGCATGCATTTGAGGAACTGTGGGGAAGTTTCACATATATAGGTTCAGATCATTTTTATTGCGTCAGACAGACGTGTTCAAGTGTGCTTCAGGTGTTTATGTAAAGTGGAAACAGTTTGGGAAAATATCTTGTTGGCTGTGAAACTCCTCGTTTGTGTGATTTCTTCTTTGCTGACAACCTTGAACTTTGAACCCAATAATTGTTTAAAATTGTAACCTCTGAACTTTGGAGCCCATAAAATAACAACGAAAAAAGGAATCCAGAGGAGGAATGCTGTTCCGCTCCCAAGGCAGGTACAAACACGACTCTGGTGAGCCTTACAAAAGTAGCCCAAAACACAGCTCATGTTTCCAATGCTGGAGTCCAACAGACCACCACGTCTTCACCTCCCTCCTCTGGACCTTTTTCATGTTGTTTTCCATAATGTCCCAGTCTTTACCTCTCACTTCATCCTTTTCCTCTTTGGATTCCCAGAGTCCACCCCCCTCAGTCACCTTTGCTCCCGCCTCTGCCCCCTCCCTCAGCCTCACTCTGTCTGGAAAGGAAGCGCTGGCCATTAAACGTGTCTGCTGGGGTCTGGGCTCGGCAGAACAACCGTCACATTGTATGACCCTGCTTTGGACCCCAGACGGACTAATGAATAAGGCTAACGTGCCCCCCTCCTCTCACATCTCCATCAGGCCAGACCCCCAGTAGGTAATTCCCCCACTCCTTTCACAGGGTCCCAGACATGTCCTGTGGTCTTTGACTGAGCCTTTATCTACTCACAGGACAAATGTGTGTCATTGGAGGTTAAAGAAAACACAACTTTTTACTTTAGTTACAGATGGGTGCCCTCTCATCATACCACCTACACTTGTACACTGTCTGATGCATAAACAGTTCATATCGGTCTTAATGATTTTGCGGGACATCTTCAGACCTGAGTGATCATGAAGAATATGTAAATAGAGGAAGAGACAGTGAGGGGATTATTTAAGACTGGCAGAAGCTCCTGACACTGACTGGACAAAAGGCTGTGTGAAAACAGGATTATCAAACGTACAGAGACCAATATAGAAAAAAGGAGTTCAAACTAACAAACAAACTCACTAATGATGTGAGAGAATTTGACTTTATCACCCCATAGTAAAAATATACATATGAGGGTAAGAGTTGTTTTCTTTTTTTTTTTTTAATTTTGTTTGAATTTTATGTATGTATTTATTTATCTATTTTATTTATATCTAATATATAAAAAGAGAAACAGTGTCACAACGTTAATAGGAGCAGAAAGAAGAGTAATGTGGCCCGTGAGTAAGTTATTGGTCACGTGACGGCCCAGTCTCACCTATTTGACTCACCTAACTATTTTAAGCTAAGATAAACCTAAAGTTTCAGGTTCTGGCCATTCACAGTATCCTTACCTTTACAAGACAGACGCAAAGCCTCAGGAGCAGTCTATGCTTTTGTTTTAATCAGTATTGTGCTCATGTATTTAGTAATGTATTTATTTATTTGTTTATAAAGGCCTTTTGTTATTTGCACAGCTATAGGGTCAACAATCCAACTTCAAAAAATGAGAGTATCTTCTTGCTCCTTGCGGCAGTCAGGGTCTTCCCTAATGACACCAAAGGCAGCAGAGCAGTGGCGCTCCTCTCAAAGCCTGTATCCTTGGGAGGTTTTACAATGGTGACATGTGTAGGCCCAGTGCATACAAATAGCCCTTCTTCTCTGCGTCCGTGGCTGGCCTCTCTATTCCCTGTCATGTTTGTCTTTACATCATGGACATCATTTCTCAACACTCAGCGATTCCGAGTGCTCTCATTATTAGTCTCACGGCCACAGCTGTATACTTAATGTATTCCATGCACACAGCCAGTGACTGCCGCTATCAAAGGACTAGCCTGAACGGCGGTAATAACTGGAAAATTATTTCTGATAGCCTGAAACAATCTTCCAAATCATCACAGAACTTTATTAAAATAATATCAAATCAAATTAGCCGGCGTACCCCTGTAATGAATTAAGTAAAGGGTTATGCCAGAATTAATCCCATCATGCTCGGAGGCAGAAGGGGGAAGCGCTGGGACCGTTTAATAAACCAGTCAAGCCCCTCAGAGCGCCAGGGCTGGTCTAGGATCCCACGTCCGCCCTCATACCCGCTCCAGAGGCACAACACATCAAAAGACATCCTCCTCCTCTCCTCCTCTGTCCTTTTCTTCTCTCAATCCCACAATCCTTTTCTCTCCTCGTCTAAATAATCGGTCCCTTCACTGCCCCCCCTCCCCGTGCACCATTATGCCCGTGGCTCAGATTATTCATATGGGGGTGAATCTTAGGAATCTCTCCAAAGGCAGCTGATAACTACTGAAGCCCGTTGGGAAGGCCAGCGCACTATCTCTCTTGTCAGGAACAAATCAAATAGTTCATGTTGCTTTTCAGGAGAATTTTCAAGAATGCAGATTTTCAATTATGAAGAATATTGGCCTATTTTAATATCTGTTGACATAGAAAATTGTCGTAACCTTTTAATAATGTCCATAACTATAAAAACAGAAGAGGTGCACCAAAATAATAGTTTAAATGTGCACTGCTTTTCTGAAGAAAAAGTACACAGCTAGCTTGTCTTCATGGTGATGATATTGCTTTTCCTTGAATGTTTCGCAGTATGCCATTAAACTTGACAATGTGGTGTTATTACTAAAAAATACCTTGAAAAGCATGCATTCTTACGGTTTTCAGCTCTGGCCTGTTACTTGGCCTAGTGCATGCAGCCATCTGCTTGTCTACATGACAATAGAGAAGTTTTCTAAGTTTCATGGAAGAAAGTGGCGGACCTTCCTTCAGAAAAGCTACATACTGAATCTTTTCATCTCATTTATTCTAGGGCTTGGTTAAAAGAAATGACTAAAAACTTAACCAAAATCACAAATACGCCTCGACTAAATAATGAGTAAATATAAGCATCAGTTAAACCTGCCAAAACTCATCACTAAAACAGGACTTATCAGGAACAAAATCATAACTTTATTCTTTTTATATTCAAATCAACTAGGACTTCAGCCCCTTCAGTACCTTTAATAATATGTATGATTAATATGGTCTCTGTGACAACAGTAGATTCAGCGTGATCTGATCTCACCCTCATTCATTCCTTCTCTTGTATTTGTTCACTGTCTCTCACCCATGACCACTGGAGCTTTTAACTTTGCTGTGCTCAGCCCGCACTAGTCCAGTCCTGTCCTGGGCTGCTCAGGTCTGGGGGTGGGTCACAGTGCCATGCAGGCGGAGGAGTGATACCATCTTTTGTAATGCTACATGGGGGAGTACTTGAAGAAGGCTTATGTTTTGACCAATTTTATAAAGATAGATTTTTTTCTGTAAGAATATGTCTGGACATGTCATGATATTCCTGCATCTCAAATAGGTACATGCTCAGAAGGGCACATGCAGATAACCCCAGCAGACCGCCCATGCTCCTCTCTCTCCATGTGTTTTCAATGTGTGAGAAAGTGTGTGTGAGAGAGAGGGAGGGAGAGAGGGAGAGTAGGAGGGGTCAGTGCTGTTCCCCTCAGGAGGGTCTGTCCCGTGCCATCTGGCCCCTCAGTGGACTGGGCAGGAGCAGGAGGGGGCATGTACACACAGTGTGCACTGTGAGAAGTGTCTTGGTATTGCCCTGATACAGTTAAGTTTCTGTCTCTCTCTATTTTGTAACAGGGTACCCTTTTCTTCATGTCTTCATGCAAATACACTTTCAATAACATTGTTCAGCATTGACGACATGAGTATTATGTAGTATTTACGAAATTTGAGACTAGGTAAATTTATTTTCAAAACACATTCACACATTTCACCAAACAATGTCAACAGCATAATGTTTTAATTAAGTACTTCTCTTTCCCAGTATTCTGATACCTCTGTAAATAATGTAATAATAGTGTTGTAGTCTTGTATTTTTTGCTCTATTTGTACAATGTCCTTTTAAAAGTTATTTATCTTGAATTTACTAGTAGATTCTCTTGCTGCTCTTGCATTGAAACACCATTGTGGGACAAATCAAGATTCTATTGTCCTCAAAATTTGTTATTACCGTAAATAAATAAAGAGTTAACACTGGCTTCATCAAGAATATAATTTTTCTTCAGGACCTATTTTCATTCTATTTTAGTCTTATTTATGCTTTTATTCATGGGAAAGGCTTGGGCAGCTGATGAGGTCTGGTTAGAGATAGCACCCAATAGCCTTGACACCCACAGCTGTACTCACGCACACACACACACACACACACACACACACACACACACACACACACACACACACACACACACACACACACACACACACACACACACACGGTCTGGATTGGGGGCATCGCAGGCGCTCAGTTAAATAATCGCCACACATTTCTATTCATTGTGATGAGGATTTGTTGCTATAATAAGGATGGCAAAATCATGAATATTCACACACACTTTAAGCAATTATGATAATCTGTATTATTCCTGTAGCCTCCACAGCGCTATCTGTTAGAAGAGGCTGTTACAGAGGCGAGAAAAGTAGGTTGGAATAGTGTGCAGTTTTTACACTTCCCAAATCAACTATTTTTGTACTTTACCCTTTGTTTCTTGTATTGTTCATCCTTTTCTCCTCCATTGTGTTGTATGGAGAGGAGGGGTGTAGAGTCCCACAGAGAAGAGGCCCTTGGGTGCTACAGTGCTGGCAGCACTGTGGGCCTAATCTTCCGGGTCAGTCCTGGCGCTTTCATCTTTTCTCACTCCGAGCTCTGTGTGTTTGATGTGAACTTAGCCCAGGAATAACTCTGCCTTTCTTCTCGGCTAACCTGGCCCTGGAGAAGAGGCGAAAGCACTTTGTTGTTATCCTAGGAGCCAAACAATGCTACAAGGAAAAAGAAAAAACCCTAATGAAAGCCTTTTGATCCCCAGTGATATTACAGAGAGAACCTTGAGAGCAAGAGGCAGCAAATATATTTTAAAAAGATTGTGCCGAAATCGCAGAAATCAAAATGCAAATTGCCCCAGAATGTTTTGGTGGAATTTCTGGCCGTAATTCACACCCTTTGAAATTAATTATTTGAGATTTGCCAGCATTTGTTTCAAGTTTGAAGAAGAAAGAAGAAAGGAGCAAGCTAATTTATTGTACAAGTGAAATTTAAATTAGGGCAGAGAGCCTTACAGGGGTTTTAGTAATTCATTTTCTCAGGTCCATGCAAAAAACAATGTCTCTGCTTTTATCCAACAGTAATGCTAAGATTCTTTGTAATTCTTGGTCTACATATGTTCATTAGCACTGTACAACACTGAGCCATACAACAAAAGGTCACTCGTTATCTATCCTTGACTTACAACCTCTCACCTTGACTTTTTGATCTTCTGTTAGTGGGCTAGTGTTTGCTTTACTGATATTACCATTAAAGCATAAATAACTAAGTGAGAGCTCTTACTGACCACAACTCATTGCTCGTGTAGCTGTGTCTACTGCTGCAGCTAGATAATAACGTCTACCCATTTTGCCCACTACAGGAAAGTCTGGTCAGCTGATTTCATTGGATCAGGGAGGCCATCAAGATTTGGAAACACGCCTACCACACTGTAAATTTTGATGAAGGGGTGTACCAACTTTCTCACACCTTGCATACAGTTCATACAGATGGTGCTGTCGTTGCAATGACCAGACATGTCACAGCAACATCGCATGACACTTCTATGTACATATTATGTACATAAGAACCTAAAATATATATATATATATATATATATATATATATATATATATATATATATATATATATATATATATATATATATATATATATATATATATATATTTATATATATATATATATATATATATATATATATATATATATATATATATATATATATATATATATATATATATATATAAACTTTTGTTTTGGCTTCCCCTTACCCCTAATGTGGGATTCTTTTTTAACAGATCCCATTTGGAACGCAACCCTCTCTATTTATCTAGACCATGGACTGCATTTTCTTTTCTAACTTAACTTAAACTTGGTGTCTCTGTAGTGCTGACAGGTTAAACAACATCTTGAACACTGCCTGTCCTGTGTTGTATAGAGTGTAAAAGCTTTGTCACTTCAACCTTAAATTTGAAAATAAATGGATGAACCCAAAGGGCAAAAAAACAGGTCCGAAACACTCCCCTCTCTTAGGAAGTAGGAAGTACACCTTGGATGTGAACACGCCTGCTGCCATGGTGATAGCCCAAAGCTCGGTGCAACAGCAGCACATTAACCCCTCTTGACCCTCTATTCTCACCTGTGATAAAAGAGGAGGAAGAGGAGGGAGGAACTGCCCCCTTTCTACCAACGTGCTCTTTGGAGTACCCGGGCACCAGCAGGCCCTTGAGAGCCCGCGGTCATTAGGAAAGCTTTATTCTTGGAGAGCTGGAGAAAGAGACGAGAGACTGGAAGATAATGTATGGTCAAGGCTGCAGACTTGTGGGCATGGGACGAGGAGTTTTCAGATACAAGGACCACGCAAGACAGCTGCTGTGTGCTTTGTGTTTGTCTTTCAATCGCTGTTAAAAGGGCTAAGAATTAGCTTTGGGAAGTGCTCAGAGTGCACACTGCTGACTTACAACAGTGGACATACAGTGTCACCCCCCCTTAGTCTATGTCCTTCTTAATGGCCGGCTCTTTGGGGCGAGATTTTAGGCTGGGACTCAAATTAAATGGGAAAATGCTGAAAAAGACATACAGGAAATTGCCTGTTGTCTCAGTTTTAAAGCTACAGGAGTTGAGAATTCTGAGTCCAAATCAAACAATAAAACAGTATTACTTACCCATCACAACTCTCATATACACATGAGTGAATACACTGTGACTTTTTGAATGTCTCCCGTCCATTGACTGTGCTGCACTGTGGGGATAACCTCATCTTCAGTGGTCAGTAATCCTGCTCCAAATCAATAATAAAAGACTTCCTTTCATCTCGACTAAGGTCCTGATAAAGTTGAGAGGGCGTGAATGGCCATAAAGGATCAATGTGTTCACTGACACCCTGAGAGCTATTGAAATGAGAACATAATGTGAAATGCCACTCCCCCAGAATAACTGGGCAAAGCACATGCACATTTGATGATATGAGGAAAATAAATGAATAATGCATTGGCTATCAATGAGGAGCAGAAGACACATTGCTTTAGGCCATAGTTAAGCCTCTATTCATGAAAAGGAGACAGACACAAAGGCCCGAGGTCTGAGGGAGTCCAGCACTGGGCGAAGAAACCAGGACACATTGTCAAAAACAGATCTAGTTTTCTCCTCATATGATAGTCCGCCACTATTAGTAATAATGAGGTGATGAGATGGATGGTTGCTTGTTTAGTCTTGGATTAGCTTTAGGAACCAGGATGTGGGAGTGAGGCCCCGAGATTACAGCGGTAATACATTCTTAGAGCACACTCCATTGTTATTATTAATCTGATCTGCATTTTCCATACGCTTATTGCAACTCTGTTCATTCATGAGCCCAATTTGAACAAACACGGCAGCTTTATTCTGTCAATTGAAACACATATTCAAAATCCAAGATTAGAAAACACACATATGAATGTTTATCCTACTTAACAGATATAATGATACTACACTTAGTATCCCAAGTATCCCAGGTTGAAATTCCATGCCAAATAACAATGCATGGACATCCCCAACCCTCATAAAGCAATTGATTATTACTGTTAGTCTTACTTGTGTATTATATAACTCACATTTAACATGCACATGATACACACATGCTGCACTAATCCTGGGAGGTTATAGTTTTCCTTTGTGTCCCTTATTTTTCTTGCAGGAGGAAAACACGGATGGGTGAAGAATGTAGAGGCCTGGAGGCCAAGGTTTGAACCTGTGTCTGTTTCATGTCAAGTCCCATTTCTGGAGCGGGGGGTTGGGGGCAGCCTGGCATTTTCACTTCTGAGGCCACTGTTTATATGGCCCAAGGACTCTGCTCAGCCTCATCAGCCCGGGCCCCTGAACGCCTCCATCAAATAGCCTTCAGAGACACAACTCAAAAAACCCATTTTTAACCAACACCCTAAATGTCATACTTTTCTCAGATTTTCATTATTTATCCTCCAAAATAAATCTTTTAACCAAACAGCCCTTTATGTCAGCAAGGGGACATTTAGTCATCAGCCACATTTATACTTGAATGTTCTGACATGTTATTACAGGCCTGTGATGGAAAGGGCAGTGACATACAGTGACCATTCCAGCACTGTTACAACGCGTTACTTCACCCAGTCACCAAGTCGTATGGACCAATGACACAAGCACAGCCCGCACCCCTGTCCTAATGTCACACATGTCCCAACAGTTTTACTTCAAACTCCCCCTCCCATCACCCTCACCCATCTTATTCATCTCCCTCATTATGTCTTAAAAGCACTGTACAATATGCTTTAAACCCATTCACAGCCACTTGTTCGTCTATCTTATCGTGGTTTTCATTAATCTCCTCACCCCCTCCTGTCTCCAAAATGGCCCCCGTCTTTGTTGCGTGTTTTGTCCGTGTGTAGCATATGCTCAGAGTGGCATCCCATGTCCTGAGAGTTGCAGAACCTGTCTGCTTCGCGTTGAGCGGAGGATGAACGTTTGAGAAGTCCTCGGGCTGTGTCACCAGCGCTCAGGATCAACAGCACAGCACATGTTTGAACAGGTCATTTGGTTTTAATGTGTGTGTTTGTAGGGCTATAGAGAGAGACCAGCTATAGACCAATGAGCTAAAGGTGTGCAATATGCTGAAAATATATTCGTGTTTCGATTTGATTAATCTAAATTAAGTTATCTGCTTCCTCTGAAAGTTCACACTGTTATAATGTTGTTTTCTCATCATGTTTCTCATACCTGGAGTTGTGTTTTGTTATATTCACACATGTTTAACACACAAACCTTGCATATTTAGGCTGTGTTCTTCTCTCAAACAGAAAACACTCTGTTCCACCTTGTGATGTCATGTGTTAGCAGAGCATTTTGAGGTTTGAACATATAGACAGACTAATAATAAAGGGTTACTCAAACATGTGTGAATGAAACAAAGCACAACTCCAGGTATGTTTTTGATGAGGGAACAACATCAGTATAGTCAATATAGAACCGTTAAATCAATCTATCACTCACTCAGACCCTGACAGAGACTGGCCAATAGAAGGAATGGGTCGGGTAAAGTGCCTTTGTCAAACTATCAACAGAAAAGCACCGACTCCCAATATGATAACATCACCAAAAACTATTGGAGATATCCATTTTCGATGGTATAGTTTCAGCACAGTTCTGAATTTTGCCTCTAGATTTTCCGTCTTAAACAAAGCTCATTTTGTAAGATATATTGCTTAGTTAAAAAAGATCTCAAAGCTAAAACTGCATGCTTTATCTAATATACTTATTTCTTTTGAACCAATTAATACTTGACATTGAATTTTTTTTGGCCACATTGTGCTCACAAACCTTACCCACCGTTCATGGTCATTTTCAAACCAAGACATAGATGGCCAGATGCCAACTGCAGTGCTTTTAATTGGCGGTTGAAAAAGCTGTGATTTAAGACAGGCGAACCTTAAGGAGCACCCCTTTGTGTACACTTCACCCCAGTTTTTGGCTTTGCCCACTTCCCAGCCCGGGTTCTCACCAGGGCATGCAGGCTTCCTTCTACAACAATGCTTGTTTTGTCTTGAGGTTGTGGTCTAACAGTTGTCACAGAATGATCCCATACCAATATGTTAATTGACTTGACAACCAATGAAGCCGTATTTGAAATTAAGAAAGCTTTTGTCCCGATTGGCCTAACAGCTTTTCAGAGCAACTATCTTTAGGCCGGGCTACTATCTCAGAGATTAGCAGCTTTCTCTGTAGTGCCACAAAAGGCTGAGAATATTTCCCACATATGTTATGCCATATAACCCCCTCCTCTGTGTCATCCTATCCTTGTATGAATGAAGACAAAGACACTGATTTGAGGCCAGTGGGTGCCAGGGGACATGCTAATTATGACAGACTTTACAGTTGTTATTGTTCTTTTATCTGCTCTGAGCATGGCCCCCTTTCACTTACATCATGTTCATGTTAGTGCACAGGGCAGCACATTTAAGTAAAAGTAGTGAAACATCAATGTGTGAGGACTCAAATATATTAAAAGAAGAGATGATTAAAATGGGGAAAGAAAATCAAATTACTTACTGCTAAAATTGCTATGTTTATATGCCCAGGTAACACAAATTAAACTCAGATGTGTTTATAGAATTAGGGAAATTTGAATCAAGACACCTCAATTGTAGTTTACATGTATTTTGAAAAATGTAATTGAAGTACCCTGTTATCTGTTTTTTGTACCATGCATGTAAACATCTTCTAATATGGTACAAGTACCACTATTTCTATTGCTGTTTCTTATATCTTGCCTAACCTATTTTTTTAGCAGCTAGGTTGGGTTCATGTTCTAACATTATGTGACATAAAATTTCAGATGGAGGACAGGGGCCTTTATAAGTCTATTGGGATGGCTGTTTTTGAAAGAAGCGTTCCAAAAAAGGCACGAATGTTGAACTTTTTTCAATGAGTCCACAAAGTTGCCATATTTACCTTATGGTTTGCAGTCTTTTCAACTAACAACAATCATCATGCCTATGTAATATGCCGCACAAAATGAGCAAAAAAAAAAAAAAAATCACTTTCATTTGTCCCCTCAATGTTCAAATATAACTTTATCCAGAAATGTTTCAGAAATTGTATGGGGAAAAATTATGGTAAATTTACTTTAAAATTTGTGTCAAACAGAGGAGCAACTCCACAACTTCAAGACAGGCAAATACAATAAAGGCAAATAACAACGTTTTGAAGTGCAAGTCCTGCACCTGTCCTGTGTTTAATGCTGTTGGACTCAAGATGTTGCTTAAATAGGTTACAGCATGTTGTGAGTTTTCCCTGTGCATAAAGTGCATACAGCTACCGTAGGTGGAAGTTAAAGCAGGCTGATGGAGTTGTGTGTGTGGTAGTGATGAGCAGAGTTTGCCTGTACGTGATTAGGCATCAAATCTCCCTTTATTAGCCATAAAAAAATGTTTTGTTATATTTCTATTTTAGATACTGAAACATTTGAACATGTTATTGTTAATATTTTGATATTCTACAATCATTTGTGCCAAAATACAATAATTATGGTCTTTCTTTACAATAATATTGTGTTGAGGATCTGGCAACACTGCAGCCCTCATGTTTCGGCCCCACAGCCAGCGTTACATATTTGATACAGGCATACACTTCTCTCACTTCTCTGCCCTGTTTCTCCAAAGACAAACTGTGGATTACACATTTTGGGGGCAAATCAACTTCCCCTTTGGGCTTTACGCGAGTGACGCATCATCCCACGATCAGCTGCCACAAAGAGCCAGCCATTTTTAGCGAGTGGATCTTTCACTGCCAGGAAAAAGACTATCACAGCACCAAAAGCTCTTTCAGTCGTATTCAAATAGTGATTCTGGCTCTGCTTTTCATCTCCATAAAGAGCCTTATATAGCACTGAGCCGGTCTGGGCCAGAAGACAAGTGCAGGGAAAGAGTGTGTAGTAAAACAGAATTATTGCTGTGCTCTCTGTTGAACTTGTCCAGGTCTGTGTGTCTCACAGGTGGATCACAGGCCAGATTGACCCTGTAAAATGTCTTACTGTGAGACACTGAGAACCCTTTTCCACTGTACAGAAAACAGTGGTGATCCAGCGTTTTCTAAACATTTGAGTATTTATATGTCTTTTGGTTATGGGGTAAATGAAAGACACAGGTGAAATGTGGTTTACAGGCTACAAAAGAAACTTGAATTATATTAACAAACTTTTTAGAGTTAATAAGTTTTGCCACCCAAATAGCTTCTTCAGTTCTGACAAGGTCATGGGTTAGGATTAAACTGAAACTAACACACCCTAGTTTACAGTGTCTGATATTTGTCATTTAATATCCTAAGGTGTAAACTGTTCCCTGAGTCATGTTGTTCCTAACTTTATTAGAGTCATCTAGCACCTATTAGCATACTCTGATTTGGCTTATTGTTTTCCTTGTGTTGGGTCTGATGAAGAAGTTGTCCCATAAAGCTTTCACGATAAAGTACAGTACATTTCTTTTATGGAGTGGTTGTTTTGTTTCTCCATTGTACTGTTCATTGCAGTGTGCATTGAGAGGAATGGACAACATTACAAAGAATTACGTCTTCTTTTGCTATGTACCTTAACTAACTGAATGGATTACACAGACATTTTTCAAGGTATAAGACAGAAAGTAACAAGGTAACACTCCTAAAACTGGTTTAGTCCTCATTTAGTCTTGGTTTAACCCCAGGTTAGGCCTACTTTGATTTGGTGTTTTGCTTGGATAATGCTGGGAGGAAAAAAATGTGAAGAGTTTAAATTATGTCTTTGTTATTCACATGCCAAAACATAAGATGAAGGTTGTGTTCACAGAGATCTTCAACTGTTTCATCTTGAGATCATATCATTTCCAACAAGCTAAATGTAGCCATGTAACTCACTTAGCATATGCCAAATGTAATAAAAACTGGGAGGAAAGGGAGAATATATAAAAAACTCTTGATTAGTTGGCCTACATTTTCAAAATTATCTGCTGTTTTGGGCATTAAATAAAGTAAGCATAGTGGTAGAGAAGATAATCAAGTGGCCTCATTCCGATGAGTATTTGCATGTAGGGCAATTGAACAAAGTGCAAGTCAATGGAAATCAGGTCATTCCTGGGGGCACTGGTAATGAACTGGTGGAAGTGAGGAGAGAAGCAGACCTCTGCTCTGCTGTAACACCATAGACCGAAGGTCCATAGAGGGGGAGGAGAGATGGGGGAGAAAAAGGGAGAGGAGATGAGCAGAGTTAGCTAAGAGGAGGAGAGGCGCTGACCTCTGCTGTAGCACCACAGCCACACATACACAGGCACCTCAGCAAGCCTCTGTAAAGTGCTGTAATGTCTCTCTGTAATGATGACGCTAAATGATGGTCTGCTCTGAAGGTGGTGCTGCTTAAGAGGTAAGTTTAGAAAGGTCCCACTTTATGACATTTTCTCAGTTATACAGACAAGGAGGTGTATTCTGATGGTGTGGTGTTCTTTTTGTGTCCCAGCTTGGGCCACCTCGGTCTGAATTTGAATATATTTCTTGCAGTTGGCATCTGTGGCCTAGAATGTTGAAATAACATCATACAAGAATAACTACACCAAAAGCAGCAAATATGCATTTGTGAATATATAGCCAGGTTAGGTTGGCTTTAAGATTGATCGTGATTTTGACCAGTATCCCTCATCTCAATCCCCTGTGCATACGTAACTGCCTCATCTGCTCCTCTCTCCCTTCTCCTCTGCCTGTCCGGGGGCCTAATTTAGCCTTAGTAGGCTCTGCCGGTGCCTAAGAGAATTCTCCTTTATGCAAGCCAGGTAAAATAAGAGCGCCGCTCGGATGAGGCCCTCTCCATCATGGTGGATGGGGGGAGTCACGGGTGACACCCCCTGATCAGGTGTGCATGCGTAATGGCCGTCCCAAAATAATCACTGCTTTGAATAATTTCCCCGCTCTGTCTCTCGCCCCATGATTCTTGCTGCTTCGACTCGTTTTGTGGCGGGCATCCCATAAATCCTTGCGGTAAATGTAAATCAGTGGGCCGGGTGCGTCTGACAGATGGGGGCTGCGAGGAGTCCTGGGAGATCTCTCCTCTCACCTTTCCCTTCAGCTGCAATGGATGAAGCACTAGCCAGGCTAGCTAAATAGCATTAGTGCTGGTCCCTCACTTAAGAACAGAAGGAGCATGAGGCTAAATAACATGTGATCAGTGGACATGAAGTATGGTCTGAAGGCTGCGTGTTTGTCCAGGCAGAGCAGTGTCAGTAAACAGCCGCCTGTGTTGTTGTTATGATGGGAAATGGGGTGGTGCAGGTGGAGGGACGCAGGCTTGCGTATCTGGAGCTGTCAGCTCCTGGGAGGATTGTAGATCTGAGGGTGGAGGGAGCATGAGGAGGAGGCAGCAGGGCCTTCCTTGGTCCCCTCGGCTGTCTGTGGAGCAGAACCATCTCTCATTAAGGGAGAGTGCCGAGGAGACACTTGAAAGTGACATTCACCCCCCCACACAGCCCCCTCCATTTTAGAGATGCTATGCATGACGGCCACTGCCACTCAGCCAGCAGGGTCACCTCTCCCTCTCACTGTCTCTGCGCCTTCGCCTGGGGGAGAATATCAATGGTGTTGTGCTTTTGGCATATATACATGCAGCACCTATAGCCTTTAATGAAATCCATCAATTACACAGCCTTCACAGGAAGAACTGGGTGACAATGGTGAAAAAAGAAAGAGGCAAAACAACATGGTCATTAATGTGGCTGGAGGATGGGGAGGAGACACATAATATGCAAAGAGATGAAATGCTCTGTGTTCTTGATGTGTGGATAAAGGAAGAGAAGCTGAATCAAAGGCTGCAGCCCGCTGAGGGTCAGGGGCTCTGGTGGGATCATCGCTCTGCGCTGAGCGTCGATTCTGACCCTCCAGATCTGACCCTGGGCCTTGACTCCTCAGCTCATATCCATCTCTTTAATCTCAGGAAGCTCCATAACGAGCTATACTTCATCCACTCAGAACAATGTGTCCGTATGTATTGTGTCTGTCTGACCATCGTCAGAGTCATATACTCTCTTCTTACCCCCTAACGTGCAGCACTTTTTTGGCACTACCATGTTTTCGTCTTGTTCTGTAATTACTCGACAAAACACATCTTTATAAAAAGCATTTCCTGTTGACTTCCTGGGGCCATCGGTTGTCTGTCCAGTGGTCACATGTGCCCTGTAATCGCCTTTGAGTTGCTTGAACCCTGCTCTCAGCCAATCATCTTCCACTACCCAAGCCAACAGAGCACATAAATAAATGACCATAATGTCCCTTTGCACTGTCATACTTCTTAACCCGAGCCAAGCACTTGTAATTAAATTCACACAGATATGCTGAAGCCAACCCACCCTGTCTGAAGATGCAAAACAGTCCAACTCACCAGGGTGTTACACTGTACCAAATTCATATCCAACCATAAATCCTGCCAAAGTCTGTGCTCATAAAGGAGACGTAAATGGACACAGATGCTTCAGAGAAGTCCTGTAAGTAATTTATCACAGAATCCTTTCATTTGCTTTAACTATCTGTTTGTCACTTTGTCTATTTTGGACAGCGTTTAATCACAGATGGGTCAGCGGTCAGACCTCAGCTATGGCCCTTGATGAGAAGGCAACAACAAGCAAAATATTCAAATGTTGGTCTGAAGTTGGACACAGCAAAAAGGAAGTTTCTGTGGGTAATTGACTTTGAATAGTTTACTATTTTATTAGTTATATTTGTTAGATAACTACAGATTTAAGATCAATATTTTGTGTCAAGTAGAGCTGCCAGTCTTTACTTGATTAATTAGTGTTTGACTCTATCAAAATTTGTATTAGTCAATTGATTATTTTACTTAGATTTTAACAATTTATGCAACAGCAAGAAGGAGAAACACTGAATTTGTATGGAGGTCATATGCTCAGATCTCAAGTGCATCACCAAACCTACACCTTCCCTCCAGTGAAGTTTGGCAATGGGAACAGGGTGACAGAAAATCACTCACCAGCCTATATGGCAGGAAAGCCCATGGCAAGTTACTGTTTGGTGTGGAAGAATAGTGCCAAAACATTGCATCAAACAATGCAAAAAAAAAAAAAAAAAAGCAGAGTATGATTTTCTGTAAATACTTGTTCCCCTGTGTCAAGTTGAACTTTGCATGTGTCGATTATTTTTGATTGCTACTAATATCTGGTGGAAATCCCATATCAAAGCATCATCAGAAGTATTTTTGTTGAAAAATGGTGATGCATACAATATAGTTTGTGTATATTATCTTAATTGGAATTGCTATCAAACCAGATCATTTAGCATTGACAGGAATGTGTGGATACTAGTTTTTATTTTTTAGCAAATATTCAAATGTGCTTGTTCTGCAATAATGAAAATCAATGTGTTCAATTATCTGAGAATAGCTGGCAATTACATTAGCTGTGATCACTGCTTTTGAGCTAAACATTTATATATTTGATCTGGTTAAATCAAATTTAACATCCCATTTCAACAATTAGGTTAGTTCATTATGACATCTTTCCATTTGCCGACTGCATTAAGAAGAAATCTGTACTTTCCAAATAACACAGTGATCCATTCTTTTAGCATGGCTTGAGAGTGCATATTCTTGGCTATTTGCAGTCCCCATCACGCTGGCTGAGAGGGGAGAATAGCCAGTGTGCCCGTGTGAGGGATAATTTGTACCTTCTCAATGAATGAGGAGGACAGGCAAATTACTGGCTGAATGCGGACTGCCTGTGGATCCCACTGTCAGAAAGAGAGAGGAGGGCAGAGAAGGAGAGTGTAATTATCAACTAGCAAAGTGCATTCATATTCTATCACAAAGGGATTGGGGATGTGGGTGGACGAGAGAAAGAGTGAAGGAGGTTGCAAAATGGATGGAGAGAGATATGGAGAGAGTATGGGGGGAGGGCATGGGGGGGTGAAGGACTCCTGGACCAAATGGATGTAAGGCCGTAAACAGGGTTAAAAACAGCCTTCTATGGTCTGGATACATGAATGGAGGCACATTAAGACCTTTTAGCCCAGCGCACAAGCACCTCTTTGGAGTTAAAGACGAGCAAAGCCAAGCAGGAAAGAGAGGGATGCAGGAAGATGCAGAAAAGAGGAGAGGAGGGGTGGTTACGAGGTTGTAGTGGGCTTCATAATGAAAAGCACCCATTTTTAATTTGAATAGACTCATATAAGAACGCTGGGTGAGAAGGACATTTTTTCCCTTCTATTGGTGAGCTGACATTGTGGAACAAAGCTACTCTATTAGAGACCTTGGACTTTATTGACAAGGCTGCCATTAGCCATACTTACAAGGGGCTGTGGGGTCAGGGGTCACAGGCGGGTGGCTTGAGAAGAGCATAGAGGGGGGGTGCTCACATTCAGAGAGCGGGGACACCTGTAGGGTCGCATCCAGTTCAAGACATGACCATGAACAACATTAAAACCGTTTGAGAGGCAGCGGACAATTCAAGGCCCAGGCACAAATAACTTTCCCACCTTTTCTCCCTCTATAGCCAGATTTTCTTATTTCTTCATGCGCATTAGTGACTTGCATGTGCAGGAAAGGTCATGCAAATTTCTATAATGTTATAAAATGTTGAGAATAAAATACTCTTAAAGTCTGAAAGATGCACTTTACTTCCAACATAATTATGTTCTTACTAAGTTTGGCTGTACTCAAGAAGTTCAGTTTTTTTCACGTACACAGACAATGTAAAAGGAACTCTTCAGATTAACAGACTGCTGACCATTGTCTGCCTCTAGGATCTGTTAGAGAAGTGATGAATAATTGTTGACCACTGTAAACCATTTTAAATGAATGAATGAATGAATAGTATATGTAAGTCAGTAAAAATCAGGTACAGTGCATTTAAAATGAAATACATAAGAACAAATTCATTTTTTCCCATTTGATAGAGATGTCTTATTAGGGGTTTTTTTTGGTTCCTCAACACTAGAGTATTTTTCACATGATAAAAGTGAAAGAAAAGTTTAAAACATGACAGATTTGCTTAAAGCTTGTGGCTTACATTTCCTTATCGTCATGCATAATCCTGAAATTGACTGATACCACACAATCAATCATGGCATTAGGAGCGGACCATCGTCAATCAAAAGTCCCTGGCAGCAGGGGCTTAAGGCAGCTGCTGGCACAGGCACACATGGCAGCTCAGTGTGGGCGGGTTCGAAGTGTAAAGGGCTAAATGATAGCAGCATGCGTTTGATATATGTGACACTGCAAATGGAGGGCATCAGTGCTGTTTGCTGGCACAGCATGGCAGCGTGTGGTGCACCGCAGGCAACTGGCACCGATCACGCCTGGCAAACGCACTCTCTCTGAATACACAAACCAGTTCCACTGGATGTGAACTGAGCATCGGACCACGAGTCATTTAAGTCTTATACACTGAACATGTGCTCCATACACAACCTGAGTGTGAGTGATGTGCATTTAGTGAGAGGATGCAGGGTAAACAGGGACAACAGTGCAGCTCCAGGGCAAAATGTGAAAATGGAAAAATATTTATTTTTGCATTATTTTATCTCTCTTTATTAAGGACACATGATGCATAAGATAAACAGTTTAAAGGCCCTTCTGGGGACTGGTGTTGAGAATTAGCCTAGGCTATAAACACTGTGATACCTGCATCAGATTACTGAATTGTTAATCTTTGTTTGTTGTTGTCTGTCCCTGTTCAAACAAACAATAAATAAATACAGATGAAAAAAATGTATAATACTGTAAATACAAAAATATTACATAAAAACAGAAGCATGTGCGACTGTGAGTTTTAAAGTGAACAACAGCTTATCTCAGACCAACCAGAGCCTGTGCAATAGCATGGGACTATTTCATAAATATATGAGCAATCAGCAAACATTTGATTACTAAGATCCTATGTTACGCAAAATTGACTATTGTGAGCCATGTTAAAATGTTGTTACCTCATTAGAAAGAACAAAGCAGGAGTTGTGTTTTGTTTCATTCACATGCCTGTCTACATCTCCAAAAATCAGATTGCTCTGTTTGACCTTGTGATGTCATGTAGTGGTAGTTTTTAAGTTAATGTCTATCTTTTACCTTTAGTTCAGTAGATATTGCCAATTCCAGGGCTGAAATTATCCAAATGATTGTAGTGAAGGTATATGGAATTTAAAAACACAGTGGAGCACGTGTACATAACATCACAAGGTGGAGTGTTTTCTGTTTAAGAGAAGAACCTAGTTTAAATATGCAGGATTTTTGTGTTAAACATGTGTGAATGAAACAAAACACAACTCTGGATATATTTTGATGAAAAAATAGTTCAGAAAACACAGAGTGCTAATAAAAAGATAAGAGATGACGAGCAGACCACTAGACTAAAATGGTCAGCAGATTAAGATGCTAGAACCCTGACATGTGAGTGTACTTGTTGTGTGCTTTGCGTGCCCCGTGGTGCTCTGTGGCAGTGTGGTCTATGGTGCGCAGTCATCAGGTGTTGGTGCATATGTTCCTGGTGTCAGCTCCCTGTTCTCCCCAGCGGGCAGGCCAGCACGCTGCCAGCTCTATAATAGGAGGGCTGGGCAGGGGCCATGACTACCACTTGGCAACCGGCAACTACCAATATGGCTGGCATTTTGTTCAGCCTCCCTCTGAAACTTAACCACTTCTGTGCCAAGATTGATGGCTCTGAATTAACATGGGATGGTTAGTGGTGCACGTGCCACGCAGTTGTCGGAAATGTCTGTTTTGTTATTAATCTGCAGACCACACATGCAGGTGTACTCAAGGGGTTAAATCTGCATCATCTACACTCTAACATTTAAAGGGCCCATATTACACTATTTTATGATCTGTTATAATGTTGTTTCCTCATCACAAACGTACCTGGTTGTTGTGTTGTTCTTCTCTCAAACTGAAAATACTGTTTCACCTTGTGATGTTGTGGTGATAGAGGAACTGCTCGACTATGTAAATTCCATACACCTTCACTAGAATCATTTGGATAATTTCAGACCTGGAATTGTCAATCTCTAGTGAACTAAATGTAAAAGGAAGCTGTTAACTTGACAACTACAACTGCATGACATCACATGGTGGAACAGAGCATTTTGAGCTTTGGAGATATAGACAGACTAATAATAAAGGGTGACTCAAACATGTGTGAATGAAACAAAACACAACTCCAGGTATGTTTTTGATGACGTAACCACATTATAACATAGCTTAAAGCTTACGAGTCAGCTTTGCTTAATTTAGGACCTCCGCTATTACCTATTTAGTGCTCTTTAATCACATTATTAGTCCTGCAAACACTCCCACTCTGAATGGGCTTAATGTCATTTCCTTCTCTAATATTAACTCAAGGGTAATAGACCACTTAAAGAGACAAAACGTGACTGCAATTGTACATTTCATTTCCTTACAAAGCTATCACATTAATTTTTTTCCCCAGGTTTCAGACCAGTGTGCAAGGCAAAATTATTACACATACACATGCAAGTGAACATAATGCAAAATTCACTCAATGCATTTTTAACTAATATATTTACAGTCCTTTCTATTGAAGTATATGGATATTAGCTGTTCCTTTGCTGGTTTTCTGGAGTTGACCTGTGTCCGACATATTCACTGCCCTGGGGCTTTGGCTTTGACAAGGAGAGCACACAAACACAACAACACAAATATGAATGCACGAATATGAGCAATTCTCATATAATTATGAAATTTCAGACAAGGAAGACACATTCAACTCCATGCGTGAGTATAAGAAGCACAGATGCTTGGAGGAGCTGGGTGTGCGGTGGTCAGAGCAGGCAGGGTCAGTGGCAGGGCAGTGTGTACCGCTGCACATCTCTCTTATTCATCCATGTCATTCAGGCCAGGATCACGAGGAGGAGCAGCGCCACATGGAGGGAGAGGAAAGGCACAACCCCCTCCCCACTGCCCTGTGCACAAGCCAGCACACACACACGCACATACACACACACACACACGCACACACGCACATACACACACGCACGCACGCACGCACGCACGCACACATGTTGAGTTTGAATGCTTCTTGGGGACATTACATTGACTAACATTTATTTCCTGGAGACAAATCCAATTCTTAAAGGGCCCATGTTACGCTATTTTCTGATTTATGTTACAATGTTGTTTTCTCATCAAACACATGCTTGGACTTGTGTTTTGTTTCATTCACACAAGTTTAACTCACAAACCCTGCATATTTTAGAGTTCTTTCCTCAAACAGAAAACACTCTCTTCCACCTTGTGATGTCATGTGATAATACAGGAAGTGTTCCACTGTCTTTTTAAACTCCATACTCCTTCAATCATATGGATAATTTCAGACCTGGAATTTCCAATCTCCACTAAACAAAAGGTAAAAAATACTTGTTAACCACTACATCATGAACAGCGCACTTTGTGCCTTAGAGATGTAGACAGACTAATAAACCAGGATTACAACATGTGTGAATGAAAAAAAAAACCACATATGACCTTTAATCATAGTCACTACTGTCCTAAGCTTAAAAAAAAAGAACAGTATGTAATTTATTTTCCTAAAATAAAATAAAAGCATGTCTTTTTTGTGTTCATTGCATCGGGTTTTTGTGTTGATTACAATTTAGCAAATATCTTCCACAGTATAAAAAACTTCTATCTCCATGAAAATGTTCTAAAGTATGGTTTTAACTTCCAGAAAGTTACATACTGTAGCCTTAAACTCCTAAATTGAGATTTTATTCAATGTGATAAATACACCTCCACACACACACACACACACGCACACACACACACACGCACACACACACACACACACACACACACACACACACACACACGCACACACACTGTCCCACTCGCCTGCTCCCACCACCTCCGCCCCGCTCCCTGCTCCTGCAGCATGGGTCAGTGCAGAAGAGGATGCATGGCAGAGGACAGATAGACCCAAGGCTGGCCGGACCTCGCTGAACCTGAGCGAGGTCACGGGGTTGCAGGGAGGAAGAGCCGAGGAAACCCACGAGCAACAGTCCGTGTGTGTGACAAAGATGAACTTTAAAGTGACATTGATTTGACAGGGATTTATGTCAATACAACTTCAGGAGTACAGATGTGTGGCGCAATCGAGGAAGACACAAGCCACTTAGAGCTAATGCAGCCCTGCACATTATATTAAGACATGTAAAAAGTTCGGATTAATTGCACACATGTGACTAGGAAAAGAACAGAAATTCTCTGAAGAGAAGGTGAAGGTGAAGGTGTTGCTTTATAATTTATATGATTCAGCCACAAGGGGTCACAAGTCTAAATCTGTGTGTATAACACAAATACAGACTACTTAAAGGGCCCATATTATGTTATTTTCGGATCTATGTTAGAATGTTGTTTCCTCATCAAAAACATACCCGGAGTTGCGTTCCTTTTTCATTAACACATGTTTAACACACAAATCCTGCATATTCTTTTTCAAACAGAAAACAGTCTGTTCCACCGTGTGATGCTATGTGGTAATACAGGAAGTGTTCCATTGTGTTTTTAAAGTTCATGCACTTTCACTAGAGAATAATTTCACTCCTGGAATGGCCAATCTCTATAGAACAAAAGGTAACACATAGCTGTTAACTTGAGAACTATTGCTTCATAACATCACAAGATAGAACAAAGCATATCAAGATCTTCAAGAGCTTTCAAGATCTTCTCTGGTCAAGGGTCTGCCACCTGTTTGTCATACTGAGATGTTATTGCTTTAGCTAGAATATTCCACACTGTGGCATTTAACTTCAGTCCATCTCGAAGCTTGCATACTGTGGAAGATTGGCAATTCACTATTTTTAAATAAACAACTGAACATCCACAAATGTCATATTATACATACTGTATATTTAATCTGCGGGTGGGTCCACACAATTGTCATCTTAATCTTACAACCTACACTGTTTTCAAATTACACCTTTTGTTATCACACAGTGCCACCAGTTTGACTTTACAGAAACACTTAGTTCACTTGCACTTGTAGATTTTTCTACCAGTGAATTCCTGACACGACTTCCACCTAAATTAGTTTGAATGAATGTTGTGACTTAGACAAACTTTTTTGATCCACAAGGGAAATTATTTGGACACAGTAAGTCACACATCACAATATATTATACTAACAAAGAGCAAAAATGATAATGGTAGTAATCAATCCAAAATAAGTAGCAAAAATAGCATGAGACTGGTGTCAAATAAGGCATAATCATATAAATGTATACATACAAGTAAAAAAATATATAGTAATACAAATATATCTCAGCTACATACAACAGGTCATAAGGACTTGAACACAACCTATCCTAGAGCTCGTTTTGTTATAAAATGTCCACAGTTTGTTACTAAATCTTTATTGCTGTTATACTGATGAGCAGCACACCGGGATAGTGGAGTCCTCTTAAGTGAGTGTGAGGAGTGCAAGCGCGTCATTAGGCTGAAGCTCACATGCGTTGGAGAAGAGGGCCACTAATCTAGCATGAAATTCAATTTAAAAGTTGGAGCGCGCCTCATCTTTCTGCTTTGATACTGTGCCAGATAGCATCCAGTGAGGCCATACAGGCGGAGAGGCAGAGACCAGTGCGGCTTTCCTCATGCATGTTTCAACAGCTGTAAACACACAAGTAAACACACAAATAAGCAGACGCATCAGAAACATGTTGGCAAAGGAATCATTCTTGAAGTTCATCAGGTCGGATTTAAAACCTTTAACTCAGAATTTGTAAATGGGTTAAACGCTGTATATTACTTTAGTAATTGAGGTGATATAACCTTGTAAACACTTTGTGCAAACCTGCTTTTAAAGTTGAATATAAATATATAATATAAATCTTATTAATAGATGGTGTGAATTAGATGAATTATATATTAGATGAATACACACACACACACACAATATATATACACATGAGTTGTGTTATATATACAACTCATGTGTATCATACAGTATATGTGTGAAGAATGTCCATATCTTTCAAATAAAGTAAATAATAAAGTAAGTTATTTTATATCTTTCAAATAAAGTAAGAAACTATGTAATTCATCTAATTCACACCATCTATTAATAAGATTTAAATGAGAGTAAGAGGGGAACAGCCTGTCATCGTATTACCATCCATAGAGCAGTTTGCTTTTAGTTATTTTTTTTTCCTATAAACTGTTATAGGGCACACTTTTACAGCTTTAAAGTAGGAGCACCATGCATGAAGCTGCATTGTGGAGCTATTATTAAATGTCAGTTAATTCTAAATAATCAATATTGCATGGATGGGCCCCGCCCCCTCTGTCTTTGTCGATAAATGGTCTCTTGCCCTGCCTGTGCCCCTGCTCTGGGATTGAGTAACAGTGGACCCCATGCACTGAGGAATCCCCCTCACTCCACACATACATCGTCATTTATCCTTTACCACTGTCACTGCACAGTCCATAAATAAAAGTGCACATATTTTGGATTGTGCTCTATGCAGACGCATGCATTGAAGCTTTTCATGGTTGCCAAGGCGTTATTTTGCAAGATAAAATTGCTGTTTGAAAAAAAAAAACAATGGGTGAAAAATGAGCTGTCAGTCAGCACCCCCTCCAACAATGCTGCCGCTGGCCCCGCCACTCTTTGTGCTCCGGGAGCGAACGGGGCCCCTCTCTATCCTGGAGACCGAGGTCAAAGGTGACTGTGGACCTCTGGACATATCCTATGATAATACCCTGGGCTATGTCATGTGGGGCGGAGGAGGGGGGCGTGCAAATGAAACAGAGAGAAAAACAGGCTGAATGATGAGAGGGAGATGAGGAGTAAAAAGCTTGGATGGAGGAAGCACTGGAAGGCACAGATCATGAGGTCTTCATGCAGGTCATCTGTTTGGAAATCCATTTACACCACTCCTGCCCCGAGCCCCTCTGGACCCCCACGCTGACAGTGTTTTCCTCCTCACCACAGCCCTTCTGCCTTTGATAATTAAAGAGGGCATTTTGACTGCGAGCTACAAGAAAATGGCTGCCACATCTGTGCAAAGGGGCCAGAGAGCATGATGGGTTACAGCTTTGGGCATTGCCAAGAAGTGCAGTCCAGCCTTGACACTGACAGTACATGTTGGGATCAATTAAATTAGAGAAAACCGCAATGTTAATGCTTCAGTTTACAGAAGATATTTTCAAGAATAGAAATTGGACCCAATTTTAGTTTAGATAATTTTTTACAAGTTTTCTTGCATTGAATTTTAATGAGTTTTATCATTCCTTTGAACATACCTCCAGGACACACCTATGGCCATTGTAACTGACCAATGTGATGACAAAAACAATCTTTACCACATACACGACCCGTCTACATAATTATAAAATGGTTTTATGCGTTGGCCTTGTATTACCAGCACAGAGGTTGTGTCAAATCGCACATTGTATTAGTTTTCATTGCCTGAATAGCATGCCGTGTCTCAGCCGCCTGAAGAGGTGATGGTGAACAATGGCCATGCTAATAAATAAAAAAGCAGGCTATCAACTGTCAGAGCGTGAGCGCACTCCCTCAGTCACATGACCCACATGCTGGACGAGGTGTCACTGCTTTAGCGTAGCCTCATTAGCATAAGACAATCAGGCCCGTTCGGACACAGGGCACAAATGTTGTCTAGACGACATGCATCAGACGGGTGAATCCCCAGACGCACACACTATCACCACCCACACACTCACAGCTTGTATAAGCACCCATGTATGTATGCATGCAGAGATGGAAGGAATGAGGACACTTTCTCTGTCACACTGGGTCCAGTAATAACTTTTGAAATATATTTCACTCTAAGAAATTTGGTATATAATCACATTTTAGGGTTTCGGTTTAACATTGGCATTCCTCATCCATTCATTTGTGCATTTACATCAAATGTGATTGTTGTTTGCTACTACTCATTACTAGCCTACTCTGTGTCACTGTGGGGTCAAAGGGACACTTCCTTTGATACAGGATGTCCACAGACAGCATGTGTTGGCAGCATGTGCAAATATCGGTATTACAGTGTCAGTGAGCTAAATATGTGTTTCAAAATAAGAGTGTGTGGCTGGAGTATAGTAATAGTGTTTCAAAATAAGTGTGGCTATAGTAATAGTGGTGCTTTTGTTTGATGTTTGCATTGGTCCAGATGTAAGCAGTGAGGCAGCAGCCGCATGTGTCTCCAGAGAGCTGATTATGTCTGTTTGCTGGTGTGATCCTGTGACACTCTGTCTACACAGCTCCTCTATGATGTGAGCACCTGAAAGTGTGGGCACAGCCTGCTTTGCATAACACTCAAAATCATACACAACGCTGAGATAATAAGACTCCACTGGAAATGTATTTAGTTTAAGATGTTTTATTCTTAAAGATGCAATGATGACGGGAATCCTGCTATTTTGTGAACTATTTCTCCTAATTTTGTCTCCTATGCAGTGGTTTTCTCTTTCTTGAGTACCCTTTAAGATTAGTCTCATATATGTATTATATGAGACTAAGCTTATATATGAAAGTATTCCCTGGTAAGTGTTTGGATACTTGTTGGGAAACATGGCCCTATCAATAGTCTATTAAAAAAACATTTTTACTTTGTTTATATTGATTGAGCATATTGTTACTGAGCATTTGTGAATATTTGATGTATTTTGGGATCACTGTGCCCTAATCCATTTTTTTTATCTATCTTTTGATTATTCTAAAATGAGAATTGTTGCAAAATAAAACAATTATTGTGTCTTTGTTGTGGCTATTTACGAGAACAACGGCGATCCCAAGGACAGAGAGGTGGTGTTCTGACTATTACAATGTTGGTTTTTCATCAAGATTAAAACGTTTACTCTGTTTTTCCAGAGCCTTACAGTGTAATGCAGATGCCTTGTGCTATATTAGTGTCACAATCTGCTTATGCTCACTCCCCTTCACTGTCCTGCTATTCTCATACAAGAGACTCCCAACATCTGTCTGCTGTCACCACAGTGACAGTAATGGTACGGGGCATTTGTATCAGACACCACGGCAGAGCAGGAGTGAAGAAGGAGAAGTAGCCAGTAGGGAAATAGTAGAACAAGAATCAGACAGGACAAGAGCAAAGACGGAAGCATGACCAGGGACCACATGGGTCACTTGTACTCTGTCCAAAATCCTCTCATTTAGAGCGCCTTTCCTCTCCCACATGGCCAGGGGGCAAACTGTAGCCACTCCAGAAGACACACAAGAAGTGAGAAGGATTGCGTTCGACAGGAGTTAGTTATTGTTGGCTGAAGGCGTGTGTTAGCACTCAGCAGCGCTAGGTCAGCCTGGTCCCAGTTATACAGCAGCTTGCAGCGAGAAGCACCAATCAACACCTAGCTATTCGCACACGGAGCTAACAGTCATTAACACATATTGGGCTTGTTTGCATATCTGTCAGCACTTTGCAATTGAGCTGATTTTTGCTGCAAAAAAAGAAACACACAGCTGAGGTGAAACTGTTTACGGTTAAGGGCAGATAACGCAAATAATGTGGGTCATGGTCAGATATAAAAAAAAAAAAAAAAAAAACACATGGAGGCAAAATATTGCTTAAAATTAAGTTGTTGTTTTTTTCTATTTGTCTTTTATATTAGAATGGCAAGATAGCAATGGATAAGTATGAGTAATAAGTATAAAAAGCTATTCAGACTGAAAAGTTGTCTAAATGATCGACTGGAAAAAGGCAGCTGCAGTAGGTTCTGACTAGAAGTGTCAACAGTGACATGAACAATTCTGATTGGACCCTTAAAATAGCCCAGAAAGTAACCCCATTCCTTTTAATGAACTATTTATCATACGTTAAAATGGAGAGAGCTATAATGAAAGATGGAGAGAATATTCATTTTGGAGGTTGTGAGTTAGATCAAAAGTTGCTTGTACAATTTAGAACCGCTGAATCTAAACTTATAAACAAAACATCTATCTCCTCTTCACCAGCTCTGTCTTGGTTGGCTACACAAACACAATTGTCCAGACTGTGGATAAAACTGCATATGAAGCAGTAGTGCTGGTGCCTCAACACTTCCTCAGCGAGAAAAAGAACTCTTTAATCATTTCATAAGATCATTTGCCTGGCAGATATGCCTCAGGCTCTTCCCATTAGCCCTGGCTGCCTTGACCTACTTCTGTGTGTGTGTGTGTGTGTGTGTGTGTGTGTGTGTGTGTGTGCGTGTGTGTGTGTGTGTGTGTGTGTGTGTGTGTGTGTGTGTACCGGTTTGAATACGAGATGGTGGGAGATGGAGGGAGAACTGGACTCCACGCACAGCTACTGTCTGCACTGTGAACAGCCATAGATCAACACTAATGAAGGTATCATATAGTATATACCAATTAGAGCAGCGTTGCCATCACTGATTAAAACGATAAGTCATTAAACATAATATTCCATTTATTTAAATCGCAAGTTAAACCTTCAAAATAAAGATACACTTTCATTCCCATCTGAATTCAAAATGTTTCCCTTTATTAAATAATAAATTGTTGTATTTGGGACATACCTCTAAATCTGAAACCGTTTCTGCCCTAGTTGCAAATTTTTTAAATTATTACAGCCATTTATTAAATAAAAAAAAAAAATCAATATTTTCCTTTTTTTTTTTTTTTTTTACTGTTTTCTAAATGTGGCAATATAAAACACAGCATTTGCTAACTGGCTGTATGAAGGCCAACTTTGACTACCAGGCTCTTAAAACCCTTTAATGTGGTGTATTTCCACATTCAAGCCATATATATACCTAGAGATAATGTTAGTTTTCTAATCCTATGGAAGCCCCTCTAGCTATACATACGCACACACAGCGTACCTGATGTATTCCTGATATGACTGGCTCTGTGAGATTGTGTCCAAACTGCTCCCTGTCCCTGCAGCTATACCACGCGCCCGCTCTTGTATCTCTTCATTCCAGTTTCAATCAGATGCTGCCGGACGCTCCTCTGATGTGGGCGAGCTGTAGCCTTGAGCCACTCCGGGCTATGAGGGCAGTGCACGGCTATCGGCCCCACAGTGCATGAAAGGACATCTATTATCTGTGGAGGAGAGCACGTGAAATTGTCATATGCAAGGACAAAAGGATACAAGTTGGGGACCCATTCAAACTCAATGGTTGCCCAATAAAACCTTTCAAAATAATACAGTGTGACTGAATGGAAATGTTGTAAAATTAACACACAAGATTAAGTGGGGGGTTTTGTGTTCTTTAGAGTGGTATTTTATCTTTTGATACTGGGGGAAAATAGTAACAGACATAGACCACTTTACAACAGTTATTAATGGATTATTGAATATGAGGAAACAAACAAATTAGTCTACAACAGGGTCAGCAGAAGAATAAAAATTCAAGCATTTGCAACTCATTATTTATTATTTCATTTATCTATGGATGTTTTAGATTAAGATCTTTAGGTTTTCCAGGCTTGTGAATTGCACCCCCACATCATCTCCTATTCTCAGTTTCTCAACCCTGCTTAGCTTCTGATGTCAGATGGGATCGGGCATTCACAAGGTGGTATGGTTCAAGTTTTAGTTTAGAACTTGTATAGTAATGTTACAGACCTGGTTTAGATATTGAGGAAAGATAAATATTTTCAGAACCACTGAAGTACAACATATCATTGAAATGTGCATTTTCTATGCCCCTATTGTTTCAGTTTTGCGATTAGACCACCATTATGAACCAATAGAAGGTCATATGGACACTTGCACATGAACTTGTTGCCCCTGGTCCATCTGATCTATATCCATAGTGTACAGCAAGTTGAGCCCTGGACATATATATCATGAAGACCTATGTGAAATATGTCTGAGGAATGTAACCTTTGGAGCCACTGTAGCACTGGCTCCAGGGTTCAGCACAGCTTCATATTGTATCTATCTCTATACTGTACACTTCTAGGCACGCTTTGTGAGCACAGTTCTTATCTGTTTATGACCCTTCTCACCTGTGTCTGTGTGTACCATGTGCAGAGCCAGTACAAAAGGACACATCGCCAGGTCACGGCCATTTACTTGAATGTATATATCCACCAGGCTGTGTGGAGAATGCACTCAATATGTGTATGACTGCCACATAGGCTATTTTCAACACGTAATATGAAGACAGCTTCTTGTCAGGCGGGCTCCGGTCATAAGAGGACATGTGGAGGATAGGGGCGGCTATATGTCTATATATTAGCGCAGTACAGAGCAGGTAATAAAAAAAATCTGGGAGGCTTTAAAACGGCTTTGTACAGAACTTGTGCTGTCAAGATCAGCAGCCCCATGCATCTCAACTTCCGCACTGAGGTGAATACCTGCATCCTCTTGGTTCCAAACAACCATGCGGATTACAAAGTCATGTCAAAAGACTGCCAACTGCTTATTCACTACAAGTGTGAAAATACTGCCCTCTGTAACAAACAAAAGGAAAAGTGGTCTAAATGAGAGGAAAACACAACAGGGCTGAAAACTATTATTTCCACTGACAGCTGTTAGGATCAGGAACCATAAGCTTGCACCTTCACACATGTAGTGAATTGTTTCTCCTGGTCTATGGCTTTACACTGCTGTGTGTAGGTGTTATAATGATCCCACCCGTAGTATACAATACTGTTTATTAGGGCTACATTAAAAGGGCATTTTTTTTATACCATTGTGAGCTTTAAGAGTTTGGGGAAAAACATTTTCCCCAGAACTATGTCTAGGCTTGAGCGCCTTGTCAGTGGTATTCATGTCCTGATTATTAACAGATTATTAACAGATTATTATATTTCTTTATGAAAACATGTTCATTGGTGATAACAATTATGTGGCTTGAGTTCCAGTACAGGCTCAATTATGTGCCACCTACTGCAGAGGTAATGAAACAACAGTTCTAAGTGGACTGTGGAGCTGAGAGGGCATTACAGTTATGAGAAACACACATATTTGTGTTGTGTATATTTCACTGTGATGTGGGCACAGGGCTGTTTTGTTGATATAACTGCACATTCCCAACATTAAACTTTGTTATGTCACATTTAATGGTGATATTTTTATGTGCTACACTGTAAAAAACAACTTCATCTTGTGTAAACAGTATGACAAAATGCACAAATTAAATTTGAATGTTGTTCATATAGTCGAATGGACCTTGATTGTATTTTCAATGCACAGTTAGCAATTGAATTTGTAAAATGCTGATATGTTTAGCTATCAGACACAAAATACTTAAAAAATGATATATTGTGTGACACATTTGGGCATTCAGAAATGCATTGTTCCCCATTTGTTAAGACACTTTACAGGACCACTGTTTTTCCGTTGGGGTCCTTAAGGGTCACTGTTGATTTCCATGTAGGCACTATAATATTCAGCTTTAGGTTGGTCCCAGAGGTGGCTTTGAGCTGCTGTGAACCCATTCTGCAGCGTGTTTACAAGGACTGCTTTTTCATATATCAACACGAGACGCACAACAATCATCTTCAATCACCCTTTTTCTGTCTGTCACTCCTAGAGCCTTCGCGATATTGGCAGTGCTCCCCAAAGCTAACGTGGCATCACATTCTTGACTAAACGTGCATAAAAACAAATTAGCCTGGCCCATACAATTTGCAAAGAGATGTGTGCAGCCAGCCAGCAAATAGATGTCATTCTGCACCAAGGTCATGATGGTATTGAGGCTGGAAATTTAGGATTGATGTTTGCACACAGCGCTCCTCCACTTTTTATTCTCTGTCTGACGGGTTCGAGGCAAGCTTATTGGACAAGGCCCACTGGGAGCAAGATGCAGCAGACAACACACACAAATCTCCTCCAAAGCTTGGGATTTAGAGTTGTATTTCAGCACAATTTTGTTTGATTAGTGTATAAAATGTGGAGAAACAGAAGCACAATTTTGGAAAGTGACCCTGTTGTGGATTAGTTTGCTTTGTTTGACAGCAATGCCAAATGTAGCTTTGAGTTGAACTTATATAATGTATAAAAATGATGAGTTTTAATTCAACATTTAATGTTCCCTACACCCCTGCCACTTGACACTTAAAACACTTTTGACATTTTTTTTAAAGCACTGCATACCTTTTTTGAGGTGGCACATCACCTGGCAACAAACCATACCAATCATAGATACATTTTATTATAGTGTGGAACATTACCGCTAAAGGAACATCATTTCCATGGAGACAAGGATCCCAATCCCACTTACAGTAAGGGTTAGGGTAATGTTTATGTGTAATAAAAAAAAAGGTGAAAATGAAATATGTCATGGGGGTTTAAAAAATGCTAGCAAAACTTGAATCACTTTAAAGGTAAAATCTTTTACACAGTTTTATTTGAATCTAGTTTTGCCAGAGGGGTCACTGCTGCACTGGTCTGGTTTCTTCAGGGAGGTCATCAGGCCCACAAACCAATGACAGATGAGCATTTCGCAACACACTACAATGCAGATACAGAATTGTTAAAAGAAAGCCCTCCCTGATTCGGCACACACTGGGGTTTGGTGAATATACCCGACAGTCCCAAGCCCCACACATTTGTATATTTGCTCTCAGTTGTGTCATTGTCATGCATGGTAAATATACAGTATGCGCCGGTACCCTCATGGTATGCAGAGTGGTGCTGTATGAAGAGAGCAGGGCCGGCCTAATAAGTCCCCAGGCTGTGGCGGACCAGCCCGGGCTAGCACTGGATGATGGATCTCAGTGCCAGGGTACATAATGGTGGGACAGGGGAGCAACGGGGTGAAGGACAACGTTGCCCTCTCTCCTTAATCAGATGCAGATCAAGCTAAAAGCAGCCGAGCAGCAAATCCCTCCTCTAACAGCCAGCCCCTAGTCTTCAACCCCTCCTTCTCTCCCTCCGTATCCCCTCTCTCCTTTCTTCTGATTGTCTTAGCAACACAGCTTAGGGAGCGGACCTGAGCAGGAGATGGATGCTCGGAGGCCCTTTACCACAAAGATCATATAGGATAAGTGCAAAAGCCCCTTGTGGCCTGTTGATAAAGTATTGATTTCTCTGTGCAAGCTGCTGTTTGTGAATCACCTTGGAGGGAGCGACCCCCCAAACCCTAGGCTGTGAGGTATGAGCAACCAAGCAGGGGCACTACACGGAAAACAAGGACTAATGCGGAGAATGAATAAGGGGTTAGATGGGACAGAGACAGACACGCCGGACAGCGGGAAGAGGGACGCTGATAGGAATTGATTGGGGACAAACCCAGACGTTAATTGAAGAGATGGATCAATGGTGGCGCAATGGTGAATTTGGGAGAAAATGAGGCACATACAGGGGGTGCAGCTGCTTTTCATTGTGGATATGGTAAAGCAAGACAACGAGAAGCAATAGTCTGGAGAGGTCAGGTTTCTTCCCTATAAGCTTTGACGATACAATAAAGATTTATATACTGTAATACCTTTTACATACCATTTTATATTTTTCAAGCAACTTTATTGTTATGATAGTATAAAGTCCTTTATGTACCTCGTTCCATTCAATATTCATTTCATGGTAATATTTTAGTTTGCATTAGTTGGTAACTAAATGGGACTTGCTAGTTAGTGGTTATTCAGCTATTAGATATCAATGCATATAATGTATGCAAAAAAAAAATCTAACAACGCAAGTAAAGTGACAAAAATAGTTAAGGGCTTAAAATTTATTAAAATATGGTACTTATTTTACACAAGATTTCACTAGTTATTGTTGGGTCCCCATAAAATAAAAAATGTCATTCTTTTCCCATGTTCCAGTTTACATGTGTTGGAAATGTGTTAAAATTTTCCTCTTCACTTGTAGTGTCTCACCTTAAACCTGTTATGTATGTGAAGCTTGTTCTGACTTGAGTCAAACAGACAAAGTCATTATTTCTCCAAGCTGAGGGGAAGGCCAGACAGAGTGCTCAGCTTTTGTCCAGTCTGTGGAGATATTTGCCCTTCTGTGTCAAGGTAAAGGCCTTGGAGCATCTGAAAGAGGCCTCTCCCTCAGATAGCGGTGTTTACATCAGATCAATAGGTCAACATTTAAGCACAAAAGACCTGTGTGTTTTCTCTTCCTTTCAGAAATCTCAGTCTGCGTTTGCGGCTCTGTCATGGACTCACATTGAAGCATAATAAAGGCGTAAGTCAAAAACAAAGTTGTTCTGTACACGTCAGATGTAAAGGGTTAAATCTGGAAGAGCATCTAGTGTACTAAATGACAAATAACCATGACAAATACATCCAAATTACCACACACATCAAGAGGCAGATTTTGTGCTTTAGTGATCAAGACGGAAAAACATCACTGCAACTACAGATCATTTACTCTCATTCATTCATTTTACAGTTCAATTTTAAACTGAATTCTGATTTTTTATTATTTTTATTTTTCTTATATAAGACCTACACAAGTAACAACACATGCAGAGGACAAATTTTCTCTAGTTTTTACACAATACGTATGTCCCATTTATTTTCATATTATTCTGTATGTTAACATGCACATGGTTGCATAAAGAAAACAGAGCAGAGGTCATTGTCGATATATTCTTCACAACAAAAAGAAACATGGTTGACAGAACAAAAAGAACAAGATATGAAACCTGCTCACTTGCACTGTTCCCCTCCTCTACACCTTGTCGCCAGGAAATCTAATTTGTACCCACAGCCCACGGAGCCACCTGGCAACATATGCAGCATGCAAATGTGTGTCTTTTTCCACATTGCTGCCTGTATAAAATAAAGCACGGCAGTGGCACAGAGATTGCCCTGGAGGATTAATGACATCATTCCGTATGCACCTCCGGACCCCCGCACCTCCCAGATATTAGACACCTCCGACATAGAGGGATAATGTTGGTTTGAGGATCTATCTCTTCTTGGTTTGCCTGCAAAAATAATGGTGCCAGTTCATCATCAGATTCAGGCAAAAAAAAAAAACTGGTATAAAATTTGGCATTTGGAGGATAGATGCGTCTGAGGCAGTGGGCTAGTTAGAACGTGCCGCCTGGGTAGGTGACAGTCTGGCTAATGGCGCTAGCTAGCACTTGCTAACAGAAGCACTATGCACAGTGTGTGGTGCCTGACATATTGCGAGACATTATCCATCTTGTATGCTGATTAGGTTTAAAGTGTTTTATTTGACTCACAGAACAATGTGTCTGTTGAAAGAGGCACAGAAGATGGCACAGGTAAAGGCCCGGTGCAGGTAAAGAGAGTGAAGTGCCATCGTCACTCCAGGCTCCCGGGTAGAAGCTAACAGGAAGTCGATTCATCACTGCACCATGGAAACCGCGGCTGACCTTTCATTTTGTGCCTTTAATGCTTTGTCATTTAACATCAGCTCTTATGGGGAGAGATGCACTAGTCATGTAAGTCCTGCCTTGTTGGTAACACTATAAAATAACTAATTTAATGCCCTGAAGCATGAACAAAAAATTGTAATGGACAAATAATTTATTGAGAATGATTTGGGCTTAGTAACTAATTCTGTAAACCGAACTACTCAAATAAAGGGACCATACTACTCTGTTTTTTTATCTGATGTTATAATGTTGTTTTCCTCTTCAAAAAGGAGTTGTGGTTTGTTTCATTCACGCATGTTTAACACGTAAACTCATGCATGGTTTAGACTTATTATTAGAGTTATTCTCTTATATGGAAAACACTCTGTTCCACCTTGTGATGTCATGTGGTAATACAGGAAATGCGCCACTGTGTTTTTCTCTCTGTACACCTTCACTAGAATCATTTGGATAATTTCAGCCCTGGAATTGCCCATCTCTAATGAACAAGTACAAGGTGGCTGTTAACTTGAAAACTGCCACTTCATGACATCACAAGGTGGGACAGAGCATTTTGAGCTTGGGAGATGTAGACAGACTAATAATGCAGACCCTGATAACATGACGACGTCATGCCAACGTTGGGCCAACGTATGTGTATACGTTGGGCCAACGTTGGCAGTTGACGTTGGGCCGACGTCATTTTGCTCATTGGCAAGTGGTTGGGCCAATGTCATCAAAAGACGGTTGGCTAGACGTTGGTCCAACGTCTTGCCAACATTCAATAGGTCAGTTTCAGACGTTGGCCCTACATCGGGCCAACGTATGTGTGGACGTTGGGCCAACGTTGGTAGTTGACGTTGGCAGTTGACGTTGGGCCAACGTCATTTTGCTCATTGGCAAGTGGTTGGGCCAACGTCATCAAAAGACGTTGGCTAGACGTTGGCAGTTGACGTTGGGCCAACGTTAGCAGTTGACGTTGGGCCGACGTCATTTTGCTCATTGGCAAGTGGTTGGGCCAACGTCATCAAAAGACGGTTGGCTAGACGTTGGCAGTTGACGTTGGGCCAACGTTAGCAGTTGACGTTGGGCCGACGTCATTTTGCTCATTGGCAAGTGGTTGGGCCAACGTCATCAAAAGACGGTTGGATAGACGTTGGCCCAACGTCTACCCAACTATTAATTAGGCTTTTTATTTACTGTATATATTGTACTACTAAATTGCATACTTTATGGAAAGTAATCACAGGTGAACAGTGCATGTAGGTTTTGTTGCAGTATTGCAACATTTATTGATAATACTTGAATTCATGTACACACATATTATCAAAATATAATGTTCAACGGTGGTTCTTAATTACAATGTACAAAAAATGTTACCAAAATATATTGCTGAAGGCTGATTTACAACAGAAAAAGTTAACTACATTTCAAATGCATTAAAATGCACTACAAGTTTCTGTGTACCTATATAAGTAGATGGAAATAAATGTAATGAGATCAACTTCTGAATGTAAAAATAAAATACTACCAACATGTCAAAACATACCTGAACAATCATGAGAAATCATAGCACCAAAACATAGCATATTTTCATACTTTTATCAACTAAACACACCCTAACTATGCATACACCGTGCGTGTGCTAGCACTGGATGGAATTACTAACAAAATAACAACCAAAATTACGAACCCAAATCTTAGACAATTTATCTAAAGTGAATTTCAAATACAAGCCGATAAACCACGTGGGACAAGATCCAGTTGGAAAATATATAATTAGTCAATATTCAGTGAGTAATCTAGCACTTTTCACGGGTGACGGCACATACTTGAAAACCGATGGGATGTAGTCAGGTGAAAGCGGGTTGTCACTCTTTACCTAGGACACAAAATAAGTAACGTTAAGTAAAGAAACCACTAAGATTACACTGAGAAAAAATATTCACTATTCAATGATATAGGCAGTTTAAAATGTTGTGATGTCACATGAATGCAACCCATTAGCTAATACGTTTTTAGGTCTGGACATTAACCACCGCAGTGAGGTTTATATCGCCAACTAGACTGGGTTGGTAGATTAGGTTGAGGACGTTTCGGCTCGTCCGACTGAAATACAATCCACCCAGTTTAGTCGGTGATATTTACTGTCCAAAACAATAACTATCAGCACCATTTAAAATAATATTAAATGTATAATGTTTACGTGAAATTACCTGATATGAAATGGTCACTGCACAAGCGAAATCCATTAGGTGACAGGTTCCAACGCTCGGTTTTCTTCAGCGCGCTTCTTGCCCGTTTTATCGCAGAAATCCATTTTCCCCTCCGAGCTGGATCTTTGGGAATGCGATAAAAGGCTTTATCTTTAACTTGTCCTCGGTGGTTTGTACATCCAGGGGCACAGCATGAGTCTACCATCGTTGTAAGCTGGAAGTTTTGTAGGCTAGTTAGTTAGTTTGTTTACAATAATTCCTGCCAAGATGGCGCCCGGTGGTGCATGCTGGGATAGCGTGACGTCATCTCCCGGAGCTCTATTGAAACGAATTGTCATTACAAACGTCGGCTCGACGGTCGCGCCAACGTCGTTAACCTGTGTCAGATATGACGGAATACCGAAAAATCGCGAACTTCAAACAACGTCGGTTCGACGTTGCGTAATGTTCGTTGGCTGCACGACGTCGTGTAGACGTCGGCTCGACGTCTAAGATTATACGTCGGCAAGACGGATCAATGTTTTCAGGGGAGTTACCCAAATATGTGTGAATGAAACAAAGCACAACTCCAGGTATGTTTTTGAGGAGGTAACAACGTTCTAAGATGGTTTATAGCTCACAAGAATCCATTATGTGTAATATAGGACCTTTGAGTGTACTAAGCCTGAATCATTGTTAACAACTTTTAACTTTAACTTTTAACTTCATCATGAATTAAGGCTGCTCATGCTTTATTAGGCCATTAGGCTAAATAAGGTGCAGTCATTATTAAGTGTTATAAAAATGGTTTTGTAGACCACTGCATTGTGAAATGAAAGATTACTTTAGACCACCATAAATTTAAAGATAGAAGTTCCCAGTTGTCTTCGGCATCTGTTTAATAAATGTTATCCTTGCAACTGTCATACGCAATAAAGTTTTTCACTTTTTGTCTGGATTATTCCAGACCTTTTTCCAAGAGCCAGCAAACTGCCAGAGCATCTCCACATGAAAATCTACTGTTCTCGTGTAACAACAATTTGGAAAACGGGGTTTGGGGGTTGAATGCGCTACAGAACATTATACAGGTTTTGATGGCAATTAATGTAGCTGAATTCAACACACACAAAGACTTGCAATTAGAGTCTGAATAACAATCTGAATCTGTATAAAATGTGTCCTATAAAGTGAACTAGCCCACACGCACCTCACTCACACACACAAATATCTGTGCTGTCCTGAGGCCCCTGCTTCAAGGCCAGAGAGGAGGGTCGGGCTGTCCTCTCCTGTTACCGGCCCCTCGTACTGCAGCCACATCTGTTTAATGCATACACAGTCATGAGGTCATGAGGCGGGAATGTGACAGGAGCATAGGGCACTGGACTCAGCATTCATTAATATTGTCGCATATTGTCATCATCATATTAAGATTTAGGTAACTGTATTTTTAAGCAATCACATTACTTGTTTTTTGGTCAGTTTGTTTTCTCAACATATAAGCTTTCACCTGAAAATAACAACAATGTCCAATTTGCATGTATAATGATGTTTTGTTATTTCATCTAATTAACTTGCATCCATAGATTTCTATAGACAGTTTTATCAAAATGTATTTTTCTCTCATTGATCACTTCATAAAGTAGCACCTACATACACAAAACTTTCCAATCTGGCAAGTTTTGACAGATTGTACAGAAGGATTTGTTGAGATAATAATTCTAAGCTTGATTTAGAGAAAGATACAATTGTGAAAATACTCGAAGGTTTTGGCTGAGTATGAATCAGCTTGACCTGAACTTGGCAGGCAAATTGCCTCTCTGTTCATTTAGCAGGGCATATGTCATTCCTTGTTGGGACGTGAAGGTGCACAGAGGAGAACACGGAGCGTTTTTCTGTCATTGAGACATAATGGGAGCTGTTTTTGGTTTCCATCAAACAGAGAGGAGAGGGATCCCAGAGGAAGGTATCGGTGTCCGCACGATGTTCTCTGTCCAGCGCAGGAATGCCAAGATCAACACAGCGGCTGCAGTGCTTAAGACCCGCAGAGGAAATTACCAGCTAAAGACACTAGATCTTAGAACATTTCCAGGTATTTAAGACTATTAATCTGCAGAATTCTTTAATGGCAATATTATGGCTAGCTGGCTACTGGTCTTGCCCAGTCTGCCTGGCTGTCTGATCAGTGCACAGGAGACTCAGCATACTTGGACTCTGGACATTAGTGCTCAATAGGTTTTACGCAGCCTCTCTCTCATATAAACATGAATATCATCAGTAGAGTACAGGGCAGACTCCAGGCTTATGCTCAGAGCAGCTCTGAGAAGCAGCGTGGTACACTGCCACTCACTGGTCTGTGAGTGCTGTTGCTGTACTACACTTTTCTATATTACAGTAGGTCATCGGATTCCCCCTTTTCTGTGTCAACAATAGTGTAACACTGCAAAAAAAGTAAAACTGGTAGATGTTAGGGTTAGAAATATTTTAGAGGTATTTAAGTATAAGTCATTGTAGTCTAAAATAACATAGTAATAGAAATGGATTCATTGACATCCTGTTAACAAGAACTGAGAGATCCTGCCTCTTCATAGTAGCATTTTTCACCATAACAAGCAGCATATGTCATTTTCATGTTTTTATTGTTGGAAAATGTAATTTTGAACCCTATATGTACGACCTGGGGGGCAAGCTGAAAAAGCAACAGAGAGAATAAAACATGGTCAAAAGCTCATAAAAGATGATTTTACATAATATTCTTTAAAATTAGTTATATGTATATTTTAGATTTCCATCTTTCTTGAACTCAAGCATAGTTAATAGTAAGATTATAAATGCTAAGAATTAGACCAAAGACTGAAGATGTGCAGAGGCAGTAGATTTGAGCAGTGAGTGACAGCACTGGGTGACATACAGACAGATGGTGGCTGCTCTGCCTGGTCAGCACAGCACATGTGATAGCCGTGAACCATGGAGGAGCCTCCCACACCCACACTCCAGTGTTGACACCTCTCCACACATCTCCACACTCACACAGGAGAGAGGAGAGCTGCAGTTATCAGGCAGATGTTCAGTCTGCTTTGGAGATGCAAAAACAATGTTATGTGGAGAGAGTTTGGGTCCATTTGTAGTTGAAATGGCTAAAAAGTATCGCAATCATGACCTGGGTTATTCTAAAACATCAATCACCATGTGGATGACAGAATATTTTCCATGACAACCTACTGGAAATTCATCAATTAACAGCAACTAGCATGCTAACAGAGCACTTCCTGATCAGATAAAAAGCACGCATACAGCTCATGTCTATGTTAAATGCAACTTATACAATATACAATATATAACTAATATGAATACAATTAAGGAAAAATATGGTTTTCTTTTACTTTTAATGGAAAATTATCTCTTTAAGAAACATAAATGAGAATTTTCTTATTATAGATTATTTGTGTTGAATAGTTTTCTCATTGACAATTTGGTTAATAGACTTATTTTCATGCCATGTTTCTTGTGGCCCGCACAAATGCTGTTCTCTGTCTATCTCCCATTCACTCTCCTTTTCTTTCTTACTTTCTCTCTCTCTCTCTCTCTCTGTCTCCCTCTCACACTCCTTCTCTGAGTCCTTCTCTGTTGTGTTGTTTAATATGCACGGTTCATTCTTGCTCCTTTTATTATTGTCCCATTGGCGACTCAGACCCCCTTTCTTTGGCCAGACAATGGGCGGCGTCATGACAGGGTGCACGGTGGTCATGTCCCATTTGCCACCATGCGCTATCTCTCTATCCTGCTCACCCCCTCCCTCCCTCACCCCTCCCTCACCCGCTGGACCCTTTTCAATAGCACCCAAATACTGTTACAGGAGAGAAAGACCTGGGACCCTTCAATACGCCCCGAGCCTGCTGGGCCACCGCTACATACATACTATTAGCATAATTATAGCCTGAGAGAGAGAGAGAGAGAGAGAGAGAGAGAGAGAGAGAGAGAGAGAGAGAGAGAGAGAGAGGAGCAGAGGGGGAAGATAGATAGGAAAGGGAGCAGAGAGGGAAGACAGATAGACAGGGGCCAAGGTGTCCATCCACACACAAGGAAAAAGGCATTCTTCTAAAAAAGGACATTTGAATAGCCCATGTATTGAATTTGTCCCATTTTCATCTAAAAGTATAAGGTTCGGGATGGGGCTTGTGGGTGGGCATATCTCCGTTAGGGCTGACTGACTTTGAACTTGAACTTGGACCCCAGGGGTGGGACAGATTGAGATTGAATTGAAGGAGGGCTCCCCCTGGAATAGTGGGCTGGTAAGTGCAGGCCCGGAGCATCTGTGGTCCCGGCTTGTTTATATGTTAACATCTCTCTCCATTCAACCATCATATTGTAGATGGATTCACTCGCATTCATTAAAATACTATTTAAGATGAATGTATCTTTTACTTCTTGGAGGAAGTACATTCCAGAACATCCATTAGTTCAGGTTACAAAGTGTAATTTAATATAAAACAAAATCTTTATTTAAATGCATTGTTTTGTTTTATCCACTGTTTAGAGTCGCCCAAATAAGTACATTTACATAATCAACACTATAAAAGCATGCATATGCTCCTAGGTTTTTAAATGTTAACAAGCAATCTAATAAGACTTTCTAAGCCATCTCACCTGCCAAGACTTATAGATAGTTTTAGTATAAAAACATTTGTTGACCTGACACAGAATACATGTGAACTTGCAGCAAGGACCAGGAGTTAGTCTTTCATGTGGCATTTAGTACAAAGCTCGCTACAGCACCACCGCTGGGCTCCCATCTCCACCCACCGCATGTTTGTTGTCCTGAGAGCACGATGGAGAGGCAGAAGACAGCTCTTGTGCAGCACTGGTCTAGTCGTCCTGTTTTAGGGGCGGCTTTAAAGCATGTCACCGGACCTCATGCATAGTAAACAGTGCGGCCTCCATGGCTGACTGGTGAGCAATTTGCCTGCTAGATTGCCTGGCCCCGGGGCCTTGGTGCTATGTTTATGTATGAGCCCTCCTGTTTCATATGTATCGGCCCCTGGATCATTTTCTACTCCCCTCCCCGCTTTCTCCCTTGCTGAACTGATGGCATATACGCAGAAACACAAATACAGCCACACAGCGCGCACATGCACGGGCGCACACACACGCATGCATAGAGTCCACATAACGTAAACATTAAGAGTGATGACCTGCACAAGGGCTGACACTGTCCCAACAGATTACACTATTGTCAATACAAATAGAAATTTACTATACATGTGTCGCAGCTGCTGCCGCTTACCGCGCACTGGCACTTTGCTGGGTGAGTGGAGATGTATTAGGAGCATGTTGTCTGTGATGGTCCATGCACACCCCCCATGCCTTCTATTTGATGTCACATTTAACAGCACTTTCTATTTAAAACAAACATCTTACCCTGTATGCAATAGCCAGGAATTTGTGAACTAAAATATTCACTCATAACATGCCAAAAGGGATAATCCTTCAATGTAAATAGTCAGTTTCTAGTTGTTGTGAGAGTATAACTAGATAAAGAACTGACATCTGCAATAATAACATTAGAAATGTGTTTCTTCAATCTTGATACCATGCAATTTTCCCATTGGTAGTCTTGCAATTTACACATAGTTTGGTCAAGTCAAAATTATGAGAAAACAAAAATAATTTACAATCACACCTGAGTGATGCATAAGTAACAGTAATCTAATTTGAGTAACTAATTTAAATGACAAAGTTTTGATAAGGCATCAAATTCTTTCTCTAACTAAAGATACTGTGGTGTTTTTCTTTCTCTCTTTATCTCCTAATTCCAACATAAAACGATTTAGTGAACTTATCTCAACTGGCACAATGTAAGAAATATTTACAGTATCAAAAGTAGGGCCAGTGTCGTCCTCTGTATGTCACCAAAGGGCGAAGCATCTCCAAAGGGCCCAAACTGTAATGGGTTTCACAGGACACAATTTGTTTGATATGAAATGATCCTCTGCAGACACAAAATGGTCCCCATTAGGAGGCCAGCAGATTAGTGTGCTCCTCTGAGGCTGTGCGGCTCTGTGTCAGTGGTGGAGGACCCTTCTTATCTTTCATTAAGCGCACACAGCAGGCCAACGCAGCAGCCCACCAGGGGCAGAGGGAGAGAGGGAGGGGGGCACAGAGAGGAGAACAGAGATTGGGAGCATTTAAGAAATCATTTCCACATATCATAGCCCCATCTCTAATTCAGAGCCGCCAGTGAAGGGGCCGTGGGGAATGCGCAGCATCTTTCTCTCCAAATGCCAAAACTGACCAGAAGGCACGGAGCAAATGAGGCTCAACACAAATAAACACACATACACACTCCGGAACAGGTTGGGGAGAGGCACAGGCTGCTAAGGAAGGCATCCACATCCAAACACATTCACACATGCCAAGTCCTGAGCATGCACCACAAAGATGAGCCACTCAGACAGACACAGGGGAATAGCATTCCTCACACACATACATCCACGCTACACTGATGGCAGCTTGCCATATGAGTTCATGCCTAATCTGTGTTTGTTAATGGCTGGCGTGTGCTAATTACTGTCACTGTGCACCAGGGGCCTGAGCTGGCCAATCATCAAGCAGCATAGCCTTTGACCAGCCAATCACCAGCCAGGATAGCCTCTGAACCAAAGGGCTTCTGGGAGTTGGGGACTTTTAGCATCTGTGAAATCCACTTCGGAATACTTCTCTCATACTGCTGTGTAAGTGAACAGAATAAGAGCGTGGAAAGAAAAGCATATGTAAAGAGGGATTGTGTGCATGTGGCACTGCGTCTAACCAGCAGTCTGTGAGCTGTGCAGCTCTGCAAAGGGAAAGGAAAACAAGGCCTGAATGTGGGCCAAGCCAGCCACTCCACAGGCTCAAAGGCTGCAGTAATCCAGTGTTGACATGGTAATAGCCATGAGCTTAGTGTCAATTAGATAGAAACAATATGCCCGCTCTGCTGGAGTAAGTAGAGTGTACCTTTTAAGTAGAGCAAGCTTAGCAATATCATCACAGTCCAAGTCAACTGTAGCTTTAAGAAAATAAAATGCAGTATTGTGTGTGCAGTCATTTCAGTTAGACTGGTCAGCAGCACAGGGTCTTTGTCAGATCATACCTCCATTGTGTTCTGCTTGGCATCATGTTCTGCCTCAGAGGGAGGATGGCCTTATTACATGTTTCTCTATGAGAACGGGTTTCTGGGCCACAGTGATCTCAGACCAACCATCGCTCAGCGCCGCTGAAAGACAGGAGACACAAAGGGCCAAAAGTCTTTGACACAGTGGAATGGCCCCAGAGCCATCTGTGGGAGGAGGTGTGTTTGAGCCAAGAGGAATAGCTACTTTACTGCTTTGATTATGTTTTATTACAACAGTTCTCTATAGTCTTTCATGTACGCTCATATTTGAAAGTCTCTTTTTCATTTTGTATCAAGTCATGTCACAATTACAAGCACTACTTATAGAGTAAATAGTTACAGTTCCACAAAGTCCCATAATGCAAGACTTAAAGGGCCCATATTCACGCAAGTTTAACACACAAACATTGCCTATTTGCCTGTCTTGCCTTTGCTCTTCCACCTTATGATGTCATGCAGTAATACAGGAAGTGCACCACTGTGTTTTTCAACTCCATACACCTTCACTAAAATTATTTGTATAATTTCAGCCATGGAATTGATCATCTTGACTGAACTAAAGGTAAAAGGTAGCTGTTAACTTGAAAAATAGCAATTTGTGACATCACAAGGTGGAACAAAGCATTTTGAGCATTGGAGACTAATAACAAACAATTACTCAAACATGTGTGAATGATGAGTAGGTTTTTGATGAGGTAACAACATTCTAACATGGCTTAAAGCTCCCAAAAGTAAATTTTGCACAATATAAGACCTTTAATTTTACATTAATCTATGATGAATTTCTTCAAACTTCAGACAGAAACAGTAGTAGATGTCCACATACCACCACCAGTATATGCCACGCTTTGAGTACAAGACAGGCTCAGATGTTACAAAGAACAAGAACACATGACTGATGTGGTTTAGTCGCCTTAAATGAAAGCAAGAATATGCTATGAACATAAACATTTGGAAACAAAGAAAAGTGGCTGGGGCTTAACTAATAACACATACAAGCCTTACTTTCTTATCAGAGTACACCCTCGTTTGTCCACCCCTCTAATTCTCAGCTCTTCTCCGGGCGCCGTGCTCTCATCTCAGATTTGGGGCTGCCGTCAGCGTATTGTTTGTCCAAATTGTAAGGTCAGTGGGGGAGGCCGACTAATGTGGCGCACCACTTCAAAAACCACTTTTCATCTTTTGCCTGCGTTCTTCTTTATCAGCCCCTCCATCATTTTCATTCTGTGAGCATGCAGCCTGACGCAGGCCTTTCATCTGCGTGTGAGAGACGCATACACTCACAGGGGAAAATGGCACGACGGACATGTCTTTGGAATGATTATATATGAGCAGGACTTAATGACCTCGCCTGTGACTCCTCTCTTCTTATTATGGTCCAAACAGCCTGTCGCCAGCTTTGGACCCTGTGCCACTGAAACGCTTTGTCCAGAAAGGAGCGGAGAGTTGGCAAATCGTGAAGACAAGTCAGCCATGTTTTCCTCAGCATAGCAACATAAAAAACGAAATGTAAGTTAGGGCTGTCAATGTAGAGACTTGTAGAGATGTAGAGACTTTTTTTTTACCAAAATGACAAAATCAATTGTTTTTATTTATTTACTTATTAATTTATTTAAAGGGGCATGATGTTACTTTTCTGATATAGGGTCAGTCATCTGCTGTATCCATTGGGGATGTTAATGTTTTGTCTGGAATGTTCCAAATAATTGTGTTAAACCTAGCATTTATTAAATGACAGCTGTTTTCTTGGTCAAAATGCTTTGAAAAACATGCATTACTCTCCTCTCCACAGGTCTGACCTGGAATTTGGCCTATTGATACTATGCAGCTAATGTTCAACAGTCCCTGGGGAAGGCGGGTGAAGCTAAATGGAAGCACTGCTCTGTCTTTAAATCTGTCTGATTTTTCTGTTTGATTGTCTGACTTTAATCTGATTTAATCTGATCTGTCTGATTGTCTGACTTGAATCTGAGTTTTGTTTTAACATAATCTGGCTATAAAGAACTAACTTAGTTGAAATTACAACAGCAGAGATGATTTGTTCTGTCAAGGGGAATATTACACTTAGATCACCATGCTAACTTTAATTGTTTAGAAAATGCTATATTTGCCAAAAACAACATATTCACATTTTTATAAGTTTATAAGTTTTAGACGCTGTGTGTCTCCCCTCCGTTTGTTCTCCACGTCAAGTCACTCCCCGTTCAGAGCGCTATCACAACACAATCAGCATGCATCCCGCTAATGAAACTACTGCATGCCAGATTTGTCAAGTTGCGGTGTACAGTTTCGTAGCAAGTGTTTGTACATAATGGAGGATTGTCATGTGGGAGCATGGATTGTGGGCTGAGCATTGCACAGAATCTTACAGCTAACTGTAAGGAGGGTCATACAGTCCCTGACAAAAGTCTTGTCGCTTATCCATTTTGTAGAAACAAAAGCTTATAACCTGACTTTAAATTAATCGATTGGTTTTAGAAATGTCTCATATGAAAGCTAAAACCCTCCCAAATTATGCTCAATATACTAAAATAAATTTGCTTCACTGAAGAAAGATTGATCATTTAATGAACACAGAAAGCTCAGATTTTGGCAAGACAAAAGTCTTGTCGCCTACAGAAAATTGAACAAATAATTTACTTCAAATACAAAAATATGTTGCATAACGTCAGTGAATTAAGTAGTGGTGCTGTGAGATCCATATTTAATATCTTGTATGACTTCCATGAGCTTGAAGGACTGCAAATATGTGGTTCGACAATGATTCATACAATTTGTTGATGAAGTCATCAGGAATAGCAAAGAAAGCAGTCTTACATGCCTCCCAGAGTTCATCAAGATTCTTTGGTTTAGCCTTCCATGCTTCCTCTTTAATTCTACCCCAGACATGCTCAATGATGTTCATGTCTGGTGACTGGGCAGGCCAATCCTGGAGCACCTTGATCTTCTTCGCCTTGAGGAACTTTGATGTAGAGATAGAAGTATGCGATGGAGCACCATCCTGCTGCAAAATTTGACCCTTTTTATGGTTGGGAATGTAAGAGGTAGCTAATACTTCTTGATATTTTAGGCTATTGATATTGCCTTCCACCCTGCAAATGTCTCGCACACCCCCATACTGGATGTAACCCCAGACCATGATTTTTCCGCCACCAAACTTAACTGTTTTCTGGGTGAATCTTGGATCCATGCGGGCTCCAGTAGGTCTCCTGCAATATTTGCGGCGGCTGTGATGTAATTCAACCGAGGATTCATCTGAGAAATCCACCTTCTGCCACTTTTCCAGTGTCCATCCTTTTAGCAGGCTGTGGGACTTGGCAAATGCCACACGGTTTTTTAATTGCCTTTTGTTTAGTGCTGGTTTCTGTGCACTGATTCGACCATGGAGGCCATTTCGAGACAGAATTCTACAAACTGTTCTGGTTGACACAGGGACTTGAGGTGACCAGGCCTGGTGGAGCTCTGCTGCAGTGGAAAAGGGGCTGGCCTTGGATTTTCAAATCAACAAACGGTCCTCCCGAGCAGTTGTCTTGCGGGGTCTGCCGGACCTGGGCTTGTCAAAAACATCTCCAGTCTTTTCAGATCTTTTTCTTATACTTTGTACTTGACGCTGAGACACATTGAAGGTGTCAGCCACCTCAGCAGTGGATCTGGTCTTCAGCCTCTTGATAATTAACGCTTTGGTCTCAGGGTGGATCTTAGGCATGTTGTCAGAGGTCAAGTTGCAGTTGATGTGAAGGTCTGGTGTGCTGGGGTTCTTTTTATACACACCCACTAATTGATTGATCAGTAACTGATCACAGGTGAGGCTGTAATCTAGGACTGGGTGCATCATATGACAAGGCGACAAGACTTTTGTCTTGCCAAAATCTGACCTTTCTGTGTTCATTAAATGATCAATCTTTCTTCAGTGAAGCAAATTTATTTTAGTATATTGAGCATAATTTGGGAGGGTTTTAGCTTTCATATGAGACATTTCTAAAACCAATCGATTAATTTAAAGTCAGGTTATAAGCTTTTGTTTCTACAAAATGGATAAGCGACAAGACTTTTGTCAGGGACTGTATTTCTCACAGACATAAAATTACAGTTACAAACTAGCTAGCATTACCCACCGTTTTTAAGTTAGTCTCAGCCTTTTTTTTTTGAAAAAAACAGGTGAGAGTGGATCATGGTTACTCAGTTTGATCAAAGACTCCTGAATATGTATTTGCTAATGTGTGCATTGTGTCACCGTGGCAGCTACTGAATATTCCACCATAGACATACATGTAGAACACCCCCAGAGTGATGCCACTGCAAAGTATCAATAGTTGCGCTTGTCTTCATGGAGACAGAAATGTCTGCTGTCATACTGTGGAACATTCTACATGCACGAGTTACATAGTGCACCTTTAACAGGGAAAATCCATTAACAGACAGTTGTAATTACACCAGAATATCGCAAAGCTGAGGAGTCAATCTGATTCCCCTGTGCAGATAACAAATGACTTCTGAATTCCAAAGACACAATAACATCAAACTGAATTGAACTGATTAAAATTATGTAATTATATAAAGAATGCTGACCTTGTGTAATCAGTTTGTATGTCAAAGGTAAGTTGATACTTAGCAGTCTCAGAGTTATTTAACTGTAATACAAAATGTGGAGACAATTTTCTCTTGAGCTCTGAAAGGGTTAACAAAGTCTTAAGGAAAACACTTCCATGCAAAGGAGCACATCACGTTTCATGCTGCTATTTTATGTCCAAGGCCTTATTTTTAAAACAAGGTTGCCTGTTCCCTGAGTTCTTTTCAAAAACTTAAGAAGCCAAAGTTCCCTCTCCAGTTCTCTTTTCTATTCTGAAAATTATAGGGGCTTTCAGGGAGGTCACTGCGCTGCCATATGAATAATAGATTTTAATTGATTTAACCTGGTCGGGGAGTGGGCTAAAACGTGCACCCTGTCACTTTGAGAGGGCAGAGCGAGGGGAGCATGGTCCAGCACACATCTTTAAAAGCCCCTGGACCTGAGTCACCCATGAAATATTCACACAGCACTGACGACTGACCTCCCACGGCAAAGACCACGTCGTGATCTGCGATTGATTTGTGACAAGACAATTGGGGCGAGACAAAATGCAAGTGTCCAGCCGAAGACCCAAGTCCAAAAACTGATTGCACACAGTACCTCTTCACTTGTGCAGAATATGAATGGAGCTACAAAGTCATTTTAGCTAGCTCTGAGCTTTCAAGAAAATCATTATTTTTAGGGCAACTGTTGTAGGGACTATATCTCTTTGGACAGTTGTGCTGAAGTTCTGTCGAATCTTATCCTTGATTTTCAGGGTGATGACAATCTTGCCCCACTGCCATAGCAAATAACAATTCAAAACAAATATAATCTTTAGAATGGCCAAAATACCTTAAAATATCACATCTAAACAGGAAGTTAAAGCCCATAAATATGAGACTCCCTAAATTTCTTATCATTTTATTACAAGGCGAGACTAGCATTCCATGTCCCAAAGCCCTAAATTTAACCAAATTAAAGATAATCCTAACCTTAACCTATACTGAAATAATCTATAGATGAAAAATAAACATTTGCTAAAAATATGTAAAAGAAAATGCTGAGCTTGGCTCCCGGAATGAAATGCTGAACATTTAGTCTGTCCCCCTTGAATACAGAGACATTTTTACAGTAAGTTGCAACATTCCCTATTGAACCCTGCCAAGAGATTGAAGACGTTAATATTAAACCTTAACTACACATCATAACACTGTAAATACTCTACTATAGGCTGTGTTGCACACCTTATCAAAACTGGTACTTAACATGTAACTAAACTATCAGACCAGGACTACTGCAGGACCAAACCAAGTCCAGACTAATCTGTGCTCAAACAAAGATCAAACCAACACCTAGTTAATGCACCTTATTATTTGCCATGAATCACATTGATGCAATTGTTTAACTGATAAATTCAATAATTGGATTTAATTTAACTTCTACACAAAGTTATGGCCACATTTGCAGTTTTGTCGTGTGTTATCAAGGGTGTTATCGACCTCTTGGCATTATTGAACTTGCTCATACATTTGTCCTTAGCTCAGCTAAAGTGCATCTGATCATTTAAAATTCTTGGTTCTTCAAACTTCTTTCTTATTGTTTGTGTGTATGTATCCAACAGGCCTTGCCAGAAATATGCAGATTTATTCCTATCATTAGCATGATAAATTGGGAACAAAATGAAGCCGCTCCACTTGAATTATTAAGATTATGAAAAATTATAATGAATGCTTTGCTCTTGATGTGACTTGTTTTCCTGATAAACAAAGGCCTCTAATTACCAGCCAAACATCTGGGGACTGCGGTAACCTTCATTAATCTCGCCCAATCCCACCGTTCGTCTCCCCACAGAGCGGCGCATTAGAAAAGAGCACCCGCGACAGAGCACATAAATGTTCTCCAGTTATCACCCTCGCACGGGACAGGCTACTTCCTGGTACTGACCCACACCTAAGGGATCCACTGCCCAGTAAGTGCTTCCTGCTCCAGTCACATCCTTATTGTCTCCAAGTTTTAATTGCAAGATACCAAACACTGATTACAAGTCAATTAGCCTGTGTTCAGATGTATAACACTGAAGAGAAAATCAGACTTTGTAGACTGTGTATTCCCAAAGGCGAGAGCACTTTGAGTTCATCTAACACATCATAATAAATGTCTGGTCTTGCGCCACATATATTTTAAGTCCTTTTTTCTACCTTCACATTCATTTTGTCCCTTCAAAACTGTGGATTCTTCTGCTTACATCCAACGATTCATCATATTTTGCAGATGGCCTCCCTGTTACAATTGTCTAAAGCCAGAGATATATACTACTGCTCCTGAGGGTCAGCACAGAGCATTTTGTCTCCTCTTTTTCCTCTGCATGTGATGTGAGCCAAAGGTAGAGCTGTGTGCGTAACCTCCATGACCGGGGCTGTGGGCCTGGCTTCAGTGGAGAAGAGAGGGAGCGAGCTATGATGGGACTGGGAGTGATGGAAGGGCGAGCAAGGCCAGGTGTGTGAGGAGGTGAGAGAGGATTTAGGGGTGCAGGGATACACGCGGTGCTGTCAGGATTTTCAAAGTTTTCACCATCATTTGTTTTGTCCATGAAGTGTGTGTGTGCATGTGTGCGTGTGTATGTCTGTGTATGTGTGTGTGTGTGCTCCTGCTCTGACCTCCTGGATGAACCGAGGGGAGACTCCTGCTGATTAATGGGGCTGTCGGCTCTCCCATGGTGGCACATTTCCAAACTAAATTTGGCCACTGCTGGCTGCTGGGGTCAGGTGCAGGCAATGGAGACATTAGGGAGGGCCGGCCTCACAGCAGCATCTTCTGCACACTGGACTGCTCCATCACAACCTGGGACACAATAAGACTGGTCTGTACAATGAGTGCTACATTAAAAAACATTAAACTCTGTCTAGACTGACAGGTAAAATAGCAGAGCAGTGGTCCTCCACCCTGAAAGTTAGAGGATCAATTCCTGCTTTGACCAAGTTCTGTCGTTGTGTCCTTAGGCAATATACTTCACCCACTTTGCCTAGTATGAACGTGGTGTGTGCATGAATGTGGAGTGTGGAGTGAATAATGACTATAGTGTGGAGTGAATGAATAATGTGGAGTGAATGAATAATGACTACAGTGTAGCACTTTGAGAGGCTTCAACAAGCCTGTAAAGATGATCAGTGCAAGGCATTATTATTATTAAAAGTTTGTATTGATAAATAATATATTTTACTTGTCATGGGTAGGCTCCCCCTCTAAACCTAAATCTTGTCAGTAAAATTCAACTGGCTGAATCAACAGAATCTACATGCTCCTGAAGGAAATACTATAAGATGATATTGTGATGAGAAATGTCATTGGTAAAAAAAATATATATAATAATGATATAGTGATGAAAAATGACTATGTTTTTGTATTGATGAGAGGAGATGCAGAGGATGCAACTCTGGACAGAAGCACATCCCACTCAGATCCTTCCCCCACAGTGACATTTCCTCACGCATCACACAGTACAATCAGCACTATCCATTATGTATTCGCTTCTAGGTAACAAGCACAACTTGACCAATTACAGACACAATGATAGACCTCGCAGCTCATTTTTCTCTGTTTTTTTGCCAGCGCTGTCATGGCGACCTCTACATCGGGCGAGCGTCAGGACTGGTTGGCAGGTCACCCAAGGTGGGCAATGTGAGTACATAATTACAGCTTGGAAACATTTGCCCTTTGCAAATTGTATGAAATGCATAGTGGCTAATTGGGCCACTCTGGCATTTGTGGAGTTCAGCGGGTCATCTTTTATGTGACGGCTATTATCACTAAAGTGATAACTGTGATGGGCCCACTCAGCTTTGCACTTCTTTAGCTGTGGCCATAGAAATCACTGGCACTGGGTCAAGTTGAGAAGACATCACATAGTCAGTTTTACAGGTCAGAAATAAAGCTTTTTGTGTAAAAACTGTGTGGATGGAGCACCAGTTTACTCTGCTGCATTAATACGGTGATCATCTTCTTAAATTACAGGTTTCTATGTCCTAGCTTTTATTGCAGCCAAAGTTTAGTTTATTACACACCAACTACAGTGCATGTCATTTCTACTTTACTGGTTTCATGCAGTCACCTTGTTAATCCAGCAGGCATGTCAGTGCAAAGTCCAGACTAAATACTGTATCTCCAACTGAAAATGAACGGTACTCACACAAAGCAATTAAAGTGACAAGTCTAACAGCTTTCACCTCCTGCAGTACTCTACATAGATCACTATGGTAAAAGTAAACATTATTTTAAAGTTAAATCCCAGGATTTGACAGGCCAGAGGACCTCTGGCGTTGCACCGTCACCTCCCAGCTCGCCTCTGAACAGGAATGCTCTAAATCCTGGTCCAGTTTTGGGAAGCACATACACTCAGACTGATAAATCTTTCTCCTTGCATCTCACCCTTACATTAAGTAAAGGTAGCACCATCTGCTCCCTATTAATTCCCCAGCAGGCGACTTATCACCTGAACCTCCGTGACCCCCTGTGCCTCCCACATCCTCTTCCCTCTCTTCCTTTCCCTCTTCTCCTATCTGCTCCCCACGACTCCCTCATTCCTGAACCCAATCCGTCTCGTCCACTGTGTGTTTTATACACTGCAGTTGAAGAGGTTTGTTGACATTTCATTTTACAGTGCCTTAGAATATGGATTTATCCTCACACACACATGAACATATGACCTATGACTGACCGCTAAACTCTGTGCGTTCACTCCCACTGTGTCCCTATGGCAGGTTCAGTGGACAGTCTAGTGCTGCTGTGGAGGTCACTGGCAAATGAGAAGCAGAGCTGTAGGATTAGGGAGGAGATAGCTGAAGGTTCAGGAGCCTTTCTCTGGCTTTGATTAGCTCCCTACTTGATTAAATGCCCATTGTGGAGGAGGGGAGGAGGAAAAAGATGAAAATTGGATGAGGGAAAAGAGGAGAAGGGAGAGACAAGTCAAGGCCATTTGTTTTCTCAGCTGGGGCTAGTTCAAGTGGTCGTCTGTGGAGCCCTCTGGCCCAGGTTCACACACACAGGCACTCCAGGATAAGCACTGCTCCACAAGAGTCCTCTGAGCTGGAGGGAAACGTCCATGGACAGACAGCATAAGTCTCACCCCGGACACAAGATACTGTCCAAGGCATTTTTCTCATTCGTATTTTCCAATGATTTGGTGCCATGGCATACATAAGCATCTGTAACACGTGTCTCTCATTCCATCCACATTGAATGTGACACTATACAAGTTAGTTAGTTAAATACATATTGTATTTTGTAAATCCAGTTTGGAGCAACATGAATAGTTTTGTTTCTATTGAATCTAGACATTGCATCATCTTATTACCCCCCCCTTTCACATTTGACAAATTTGTTTTTTTAAGATTACTATTATTTGGAAGTCTGTCCACACACTGTCCCTGATTCCTCCACACTTCTGTACTGTCTCTACCGACCCCTTTCCCTCTTTCTCTCTCCCTGTCTACCCCCCCCAGCCCCCTTCCTCGCTCTCTCTCCCTCTTCTCTAGTCTGTCGGAGGTAACCTTACTCCGGCGGCTTCTGACATGATCCAGGCCGCTGCGAGCCCCTGCCCAACACTTTCACCAGCAGAGCCAGACAGTAAAACAAGCAGATTACTACCACATGTTCCACTCTCATACTCTCACACTCAGTGCACATACATACATACATACATGCACTGTTTTGTTGCTGCCAAATCACCCCCCCCCCCAGCATGCACCACCCCAGTACACTCAACTCAAAGGCCACACCAAAAAGCCCAGAGCAGAGTAAACTGACCCAACCTGTGTGGGGAGAACCACAATAGGAAACGAGAGGGAGAGAGGGAGAGGGAGAAAAAGAGAGGCATACAGAAAAAAGTAGCGACTTATAGTGTAGCACTGAGGATTTAATAAACCTGTATGAAAAAATTTATGTTATCTGTCATGGCACTTGTAGGATGTGCAAAATGCATGTGGTGTGCAAATGCTGGCCTATTATTCATCAATCAAGTCTAAATATGACCAACAGAATACAAAAAACAAACATTTCTATTATCACTTTCCCCCTATCTATGTCCACAGCCCTTTACCTACTAATAAATAATCAGACTCCGGTTTATGCACATGGGATTCAAAAATATCATATAACAATTTTTTCAACAATACAAACATGTGAATGAAAATCAACTGCTTGCTGAAATGGAATTTTGAAAAGGCGGGGCCAATCAGTTCTGTAGTATTAAACAGGAAATTAATGGAACCATTTGTATTATGTGTCTTTAGAGCAATATTATAGTGATGAACTAAATGTAAAATGATGTGTGTATGTTATACTTTAATCTAAATTACCCCCCAGCCATCCATTTTATCTGGGGCTGGGTCGTGGTGACAGCAGTCTATGCAAGGACTCCCAGACTTCCTTCAACCCGGACACTTCCTCCAGCTACTCCAGGGGGACCCCAACGTCTTCCCAGGCCAGCCGAGAAACATAGTCCCTCCAGTGTGTTCTGGGTCTTCCCTGGGACCTCCTTCCGGTGGGACATACCCGGAACACCTCCCGAGGGAAGTACCCAGGAGGCATCCGGAACAGATGCCTGAGCCACCTCAGCTGGCTCCTTTCGACATGGAGGCTCTGCTCCGAGCTCCTCCAGGGTGATTGAGCTCTTCACCCTATCTCTAAGGGAGCGCCCAGCCACCCTGTGGAAGAAACTCATTTCGACTGTACCCGTGATCTTGTACCCGTGATCTTGTCCTTTCGGTCATTACCCAAAGCTCATGACCGTAGGTAAGGGTAGGAACGTAGATTGACCCGTAAATCGAGAACTTTGCCTTTCGGCTCAGCTCCCTCTTCACCACAACGGTCCGATAGAGCGACCACATCACTGCAGACGCTGCACTGATACGCCTGTCAATCTCACGCTCCATCCTCCCCTCACTCGTGAACAAGACCCCGAGATATTTGAACTCCTCCACTTGAGGCAGGGACTCTCCACCTACCCACTTTTTTCCAGTCAAGAACCATGGCCTTGAATTTGGAGGAGCTGATCTTCATCCCAGCCGCTTCACACTCGTCTGCAAACCGCCCCAGTGCATGTTGCAGGTCCTGGCCTGATGAAGTCAACAGAACAATATTATCTGCAAACAGCAAAGATGAGCTCCTGTGCTCCCCAAACCGGACCCCCTCCAGGCCCTGACTGCGCCTAGAAATACTGTCCATAAATACAATGAACAGAACCAGTGACAAAGGGCAGCCCTGGCAGAGTCCTACATGCACCAGAAACAGGTCTGACTTACTACCGGCAATACGAACACAGTTCCTTAGCAAAGGGCCCCGAACTCCCTATTCCCAAAGCACCCCCGAAAGGATAACATGAGGGACACGGTCAAATGCCTTCTCCACATCCACAAAGCACATGTGGACTGGATGGGCAAATTCCCATGAACCATCGAGCACCCGATGGAGAGTATAGAGCAGGTCCAGTGTTCCGCGACCAGGACGAAAACCACACTGCTCCTCCTGGATCCGAGGTTCAACTATCAGTCGGATTCTCCTCTCCAGTACCCTGGAATAGACCTTACCGGGGAGGCTGAGAAGTGTGATTCCCCTGTAGTTGGAACACACCCTCCAGTCCCCCTGCTTAAACAGAGGGATACTGTCCCAGACCGCCACGCGATGTTGCCAAGACAACCCCACAGCATGCAGAGACTTAAGATACTCAGGACAGTTCTCATCCACCCCCAGAGCCTTACCACCAAGGAGTTGCCAACCTTGCCACCTCAGGGTGATGGACAAGTCCGCCTCTGAGTCCCCAGCCTCTGCTTCCTCCTTGGAAGACGTGACAGTGGAATTGAGGAGATCCTCAAAGTATTCCTTCCACCATCTGACAATATCCTTAGTCGAGGTCAACAGCTCTCCCCCTGCACTGTAAACAGTGTTGGTGAAGCACTGCTTCACCCTCCTCAGGCGTCGGACAGTTTGCCAGAATTTCTTTGAGGGAGACCAATAGTCCTCCTCCATGGCCTCTCCAAACTACTCCCAATCCCGAGTTTTTGCCTCTGCAACTGCACCAGTACCCACCAGCTGCTTCAGGAGTCTCACGATCCAACAAGGCCCGATAGGACTCCTTCTTCAGTCTGACGGCATCCCTTACTTCCGGTGTCCACCACTGGATTCGGGGATTGCCACCACGACAGACACCACAGACCTTACGACCACAGTTACGAGCGGCTGCAACAACAATAGAGGCCAAGGACAAAGCCCACTCAGACTCCATGTCCCCAATCTTGCCCAAGATTTGCGAGAAGTGCTCCCGGAGGTGTGAGTTGAAGGTTGCCCTGACAGAGGGCGTCACCAGATGTTCCCAACAGACCCTCACAATACACTTGGGTCTGCCAGGTCTTTCCGGCTTCCTCCTCCTCTAGCTGCACCAACTCACAACCAGATGGTGATCAGTTGACAGCTCTGCTCCTCTCTTCACCCGAGTGTCCAAGACACGCGTTCACAGGTCAGATGACATGACAATAAAGTCGATCATTGACCTCCGGCCTAGGGTGTCCCGGTGCCACATGCACTTGTGCTTGAACATGGTGTTCATTATGGACAGACTGTGGCTAGCATAGAAGTCCAATAACAGAACACCACATGGGTTCAGATCAGGGAGGCCGTTCCTCCCAATCACACCTCTCCAGGTGTCACTGTCGTTGCCCACGTGGGCGTTGAAGTCCCCAACTAGAACAACGGAATCCCTGGTTTGTGCACTGTCTAGTACACCTCCCAGGGACTCCAAGAAGGCTGGGTTCTCTGCACTGCTGTTCAGCCCGTAGGCTGACATAACAATGAGAGACCTTTTCCCGACCTGAAGGTGCAGGGACGTGACCCTCTCGTTCACCGGAGTGAACTCCAACACATAGCGGCTGAGCTGTGGGGCAATGAGCAGGCCCACACTGGCCTGCCACTGCTCTCCGTGGGCAATGCCAGAGAAATGGAGAGTCCAGCCCCCTCAAGGAGTTGGGTTCCAGAGCCCAAGCTCTGCGTGGAGGTGAGGCCGACTATATCTAGTCGGTAACACTCAACCTCTCGCATAAGCTCGGGCTCCTTCCCCCCCAGCGAGACATTCCATGTCCCAAGAGCCAGTTTCCATGTCCAGAGATCCAATCGTCGCGGCCCCTGCCTTTGACTGCCGTCCAGATCTCTTTGCACCAGTCCCTTATGGATCCTCCTGCGGGTGGTGGGTCCACGGGAGGACGGCCCCACGTCGCTCCTTCAGGCTGTGCCCAGCCGGGCCCTGTGGGGGAAGGCCACCACACGCTCCATGTCAAGCACCCACCCCAGGCCTGGCTCCTGGGTGGGGCCCCCGTAATGCCAATCCAGGCGACGTAACTGGCAACGTTGTTGTGCTCATCATAAGAGCTTCTGAACAGCTCTCAATCTGACCCATCCTCCAGGACCTGTTTGCCTTGGGTGACCCTACCAGAGCCATGAAGCCCCCGACAACATAGCTCCCGGGATCATTCGGGCACTCAAACCCTTCCAACACGTTGGCGGTGGATGGCGGTTCAAGGAGGGGAAATTACCCCCAAAAACCACAATATGTCCTCTTTAAAGATCCTATATTGTGCATTTTTTTAAAAATCTGGTATAATCTTGTATACTTCTCAAAAACATAGGAGGAGTTTTGTTTTGTTTCATTCACACATGTTTAACACAGAACTGCATATTAAGGCTGTGTTCTCCCCTCAAACAGTAAACACTCTGTTCCACCTTGTGATGTAATCAAGAGCTAAAACATAAAGTGCTTCCCTGTGTTTTTAAACTCCTTACACCTTCACTAAAACTGTTTTAATAATTTGCCAAACTTTGACGCTACAGCTATTGGTTCAGCCTTGTTGAAACTTTTTCACTCCTCTGTACAACAGAAGATATTGTAGACTTTAAATAGCAATCTCAACTGAATTAAAGGTAAAACACAACCTTTAATTCTAGTGTGTTGTAGAATATAACAATTCAATTCAATTGAGGCTAAAAATAGCCATTTTCTTTAAAACTATCACTTGATGGCATCATAAGGTGGAACAGAGCATTTTGAATATTGGAGATGTAGACAGCCTAATAATGCAGGATTACTCAAACGTGTGTATGAAGCAAAACACAACTCCGGGTATGTTTTTGATGAGGCAACAACCTTCCAACATAACTAATATTTCACATGAGTCAATTTTGCATAATATAGGTAAACTATGCAAGTAACTAAGTAAACTAAATTACTCCACTTCTGTCACTGCCTGCATCAAGCTCTATTGACCCTTTTCAAAGTTAATCTAGACTCTGTCTGGTCTTCAAAGCGCCATCTTAAGAGAGTTATAGTCCCCTTTTGACTTTGCACCTGCACGATTCTTCCCAACGCGGCTCTCCTCTGCTTTGTTGGCAAGAGGCGTCGCGGTCATTCTGCATGCCCAGGCACATTATCAACTCGCAATTACATTTACACTCTGTTCTAGTCTCTCAAATCAAGCAGCTGGCAACACTGCCGCAGCGCATTACAAATACACTGACTACTGGCACTGGTTTGCAAATACGAGGTCCTTCCTATCACAAATAAACCTAATATGGACTTAATGTGCTGTAATGAATCTGCTGGAGTTTCCATTCCAGGCACAATGGAAAGTTAATAAAACAATATTGCGATTGGTGCGGCGAGAGAACCCTGCGGACCACGCTTTAGATTAGGCCCCTAATGGCACCGGAGCCGAAGGGTAAATTGAAATGTAAAACCCAGAGCGAGACCCTAATTCACCCTTATCTGTGTGAGGGACGAGCCTGCCTCCCCCGGCCGAGATTGGGGCCATGGAGTTGGATGAACCTCAATTTGCTTTGTTAGAGGTAGCTGTATATGCATGTGCGGCCTGGGATCACCGTATGGAGATGTATAGGATGCGTGTTTGGAATGCAGAGCCAGAAATGAATGAGAGGCTATTTTTACTCAGCTTGAGCACAGCATGCAAATATGTCAATTGTAATGGCAAACGGAGTGGACACATGTCGGTGCAAACCAATAACACATGCATCTTTGGCTAATGTGGCTCTCTGTCTTTGGCCACATTTTGCATATACACAACCCATGGGCATTCCAGGGACATTTGGCCATATTAGTCCTAATTGTGATGTGTTTTGTAATGTACCCAACATTTAAATTTATTCTACATGAAAATGCTGCAATGTAAATAAACAATTCATGTGGCACAGCAGTACACCACCTATAGATACTAAGACTCTAGTCAACAATAAAATAATCAATATTGCAAGTGATACAGGCAAACAGTCTAACAGAATAATAGGACTCTTCCAAAGAAAAACAACGTTAAAGTTTAGTTTATTTGATTATTTATCAGGGACAATACACATAAAAACACTGACCTTCACAAAGAGGTGATATGTTTGTGCCAGGTTATAGCAATTTCAACCTTCATTCCCTGGACAGGTTGATGTCATAAATGGATCACATGTCAATAAAAAAAAAAACATACAAACATACGAATAATGCAAATTTATGGCAAGGACAATTCAATTTTGCAATTTTAGAAACAAAAAATATATTCAACTTCCTAATATAGTACCATCTTTATACATATAATATACATATAATATTTGTCTTTGTTTATTTGGAGGATTAGTCCCTTGAGATGAACAATCTAATTTTTGTCATATATTGATGCAGTAGCAATATTAATCAATAGTAAATAGTAAAATGTCCCATTTATGGGCAGCACACACCTCTTTGCTAAGCTAAGCTTAAGCCTAACCCTTGTTGTAACCCTAACCATAGGCCCAACCCTAGCCTTTACCCTAACCCTGCCATTTTTCAAAATTATTGCGCATGTTCATTCAAAACAAAAATCTGTGTTTTTTAATCGTTTGCGTGAATCATGTAATATTGATCAGACTTCTGTATCGTGTGTTGTAATCGTATCGCAGCATATCACCATACACTTATCCTGGTGGGTCCAATAAATCGATATATTGTGACTAAACCTGTGATTTACTCCTCTATAATGCAGTGGGTCCTGCTATTGTGAACACACTGTCAAACTTGGAGTGAGTAGATTAGCAGTAATAAACCCTCCTCCTTCCTCTCTCTCCCTCTCTTTAGGCCACTCATCCACCTGTTCTCATTATAGTACCAGTGACATCTCTCTCCCTCCATCCTTGCATTCTTTCCTCCTCCCTCTCTCTTTCATCGCTCCTCCTGTTGCCTCTGTCTCCTTCCTCTCTGACCGTTCATTACCCTAATCAAATCCAGCAGCTCAACAACCGCTCACTGCCACTCCTGCTACATTTTTTCTTCTTCGCCTATTTTTTTTTTTCTAAATCCCAGGACTCATTTGCATATGCGTCCAGTTAATTAGTGCGGGGGCGCAGGTGCGTGGTGATAATCATTATTAAACATGACAGTCACCTGTGACCGGGATGCCCTCCCCAACCCTCTCCCTCACAACGCCACACTCATCTCTGCATCCCCCGCTCGTGCCCCCGCTCCGCTCACCATCACTAGTGAAGGCACTTGTGATGTCACATCCTGTTATGGTATAATTCGCGCAGATCTCCATTTTAATTTAATCTATAAAAGTCATGTATTTTGTTAAATCCATGATTATCACTCAAAAAAGCATATTGTATTGTAAACTGAATTCAATTTGGGCTTCCAGTGACTGCTTTTATAGCCTACATCATTTTTATGGAGGTTTATGTTATTTTAACACATTAAGACTCAAGTTGTGTCTGTAACGTTTCAATGGGCCTGTAACCAAAATTATGTGGCCTTCATTAAATGATAATTGAAAACACAGAGGCTAGTAAATGTGCATTGGGGGTGGGATGAGCCAAAATTTCCACATGACGAGATGAAATACGTGATTAGGTAAATGAGAATCAAACAATATGGGTTTTTGACATTACTTATAATAAATAAATTGTGTGATACAGTTCACAATAGCCTGCCAGTTCTTTTAATTAATATTTTTTGTTGTCATTTTAACACTGCTTTTTAACTAGGCTATACGGCTTCTCAAGAGATTTAACTCGCCAGCACTTTATTTATTTATTTATTTATTTATTTATTTATTTTTGTCCAAGGCACAAAACATGATATTTTTTTTTCTCATGTTATGCACAAGCTTGTGGCAAATTCCTCTCATGAGATCTTGTGGCAGGAGATCTTGTCCCATCCCTATGAACTATGCAACTTTTCTAGCAGATGGTCTGACACCTACTTGTTTGAGACAGGCTACTTCCACGCTTATTTATCTCCATGCAGGCAAGCAGGTGACTTATATATATATTTTTTTGAGAAATGAAAACCCCTATATATGATTTAAGGGAAAAAAAAAAAAAAAAGATATGTTTGTACTGTGGAGCATTCCAGGCAAAGCCATAACATCTCCATGAAGACAAGTGAGTAGTAAAAACGACATAGTCTTACAACAAAATTCAAGAGAAAATGAAAGTATAAGCTTACGATAATAATGATTGTTTATTATGATTCAAATGCAGTTACTTACATCGCTGTGCTGCTGCTGTTCCAGTTTGGTTACGGAACAAGGAGTTAGTGGTAAATCGTGTATTAATGTTCCCTTGTACACAGTGTGATAGCGCCCTCTGCTGCTTGTCCGATGAAAATGCAAAACGGTTGTTTTGTCAGTAATAAAATGTGATACTTTGTGATTTTACTGTTTTGATTGTGTTTGCTGATACCTTGGTCGGGTCACTCTTGAAAAATAGATTCTGAATCTCAATGAGACCTCCTGATTAAATAAAGGTTAAATAAATAAATAAATAAATAAATAAATAAATAAATAAATACAGTACATAAAATTGAACAACTGAACTACACAGACAAATCCAAGTCACCAAGAGAGGAGGTATTAGCCATTATACACAAGAACTGTTAATAATTTTTCTTAGGCTAGTACTATAATACTAATAGAAAACTAATAGGTATACTGAATTGAGCTCCACAACATACTGATGCTTCAACATTACCTTTAGTGCCATCTACTGGTGAGTTGTTGATTAAACATAACAATAAACAAGTTTGAAACAAACTATAAAACACTGATACTAAAGTGCAAGAGTAATCTTGAATATAGCTGCAAGCGGCAATGATCGGCCCTCACGAATGGCGCATCCTGCAATGCCGCAACCTGCAAACACAGCACCTCGCAAACACCACGCCTCGCAAATACCACACCCTGCAAATACCACACCCCGCAAATGCCATGCCCCGCACTAACCCTACTAACCCTAAGCTTAAACCTAACCCTTGTTGTAACCCTAACCATTGCCCCAACCCTAGCCCTTACCCTAACTCCTAACCTAACCCTGCCATTTTTCAAATTTTTTGCGCATGTTCATTCAAAACAAAAATCCATGATGGCGGACTTCCGGTTTGTAAAGGGGTGTGCTTAAAATATAAATTTTTCTTCCTATAGAGTGTATGCAGTTGACGTCACAGGTTTCCCCTGATCCACTTCCGGCGGTCCAGATCTCCGTAGGCCGCCATAGTAAACACACTGTCCAATTCTAAATTACGCGTCATAAAGTCACAAAATGCCCGAGAAATGTTGTGCCTATCAGTGTTCTCAGACAAGGGACAAAGATAAAAACATTCAGCTGTACAGGATTCCTGCTGAGTCTGATCCTGACCGCAGAAGTAGGTGGATTGCTGCGATTAGACGAGCCCATCATAAAACTGCTGACAAGCCCTGGGAACCAACCAAACACTCCAGGCTTTGTAGCAGACACTTCATATCAGGTGTGGTTTGATTTTATCTTTACAATTTTACTAGTAGGTCAATCACTTTGAGTGGTTTCACATTTGGAAGCAAGAAGACTTAATTACTATTAATACAGTGTAACTATCAGATGTTGCAGTGTTTTTGTATGTTTTTGCACATAGCTATCACTTTATTGGTCTTTATTCACAAAGTTTTAACATATCATTACCTCCGCCAAGGAGGTTATGTTTTCGCCTGCGTCTGTCTGTCTGTCTGTTTGTTTGTTTGTTTGTTTGTTTGTTTGTTTGTTTGTTTGTTAGTTAGCAAGATAACTCAAAAAGTTATGGACGGATCTTGATGAAATTTTCAGGAAATGTTCCTAATGGTAAATCCAACAGATGATTACATTTTGGTGATGATCCAGAACAAACCCTGGATTCTGGATCACTTTGAAAATTTCGTTAGCATTGCGTTAAATGGGGCTTGGCGGAGGTCTGCGCTCTCTCAGTGCTTTTCTAGTGTATGTTTGTATTATTATATATTTATTTATTATTCATTTAATGGTTAATAATTAGCCATATGAAAACTATAAATGTATACTCCCCGGTGAAGTGTGATGGGAAATTTATTAGATAGTTGTAAATATCTGGCCACTGAAGGTCTGGGACAGAATCTACCGCTGTTAGGGCTGTAAAAAGGACCTGGGGCACACTGTAGGGGTCCGATATGTTCAGATTAGCAAGCTTGTCCTCATATCTTTTCTTCTGATTACTATCTAGGTGATTAGTGAAGTCAGTATGAGTAAAAGACGGCTTTTTGTTGTCACTAGAGCACTGGCGGTCAGTCATGATTAGACCGTCAATATGGCGGATTGACAACTTCCTATCACGTGACTGCATACACTCTATTGCCATGATGCATCTGGCACCATAAGACGTGTGTGGAAAATTTGGATAACTTTGATTAGGATATAGTGTACCAAATTTGAACCCATTCGGTCAAACATCCTAGGAGGAGTGCGTAAAAGTATGAAGTTTACAAAAAATGCTGACTCACGCATAGCAAACTTCAATCCAATATTGCTGACCCCTGGTGCAGCGGACGGCATTAGTGTTATAGTATTTTTTCCTTGTCTTGTCATGATGTACTTTGTGTATCAAATTTCATGATTCTACATGCACTTTTTTTTTTTTTTTTTTTTTTTTTTTTTTGTGTTATTATTCCTATTCCCTAAAGCATTTTTGTCATGTTTGGGGGCGCTGACGAGCCAATTTATTTATTTTCGTAAAATGGAAATAGCCAAAAGTTAGAGAAGCGTGAGTTTAACAGTTGACAAAATTTCAGGAGAAAAATAAGTAAGAAAGAAGATGAAAGAATAATATTCTGATACGAGAACAATGTTGCGCTTTTTTTTTTTTTGACTAACAAACTATACATTTTCGGTAAGCCCTGGCGCATCCTTACATCATGGGAAGGGTCCCTGGTCACTACGGGCGAGTCACGTCGCGTCATTCCACTTCCCGCCCACTAAGAGCATCGCGATACTAATAGGCCCTTCGCCAGCTTCTGGCGCTCGGGACTAACAATCATACATAAAATAACAAAAAATAACAAAATATTATATTCTAAGATAGGCGAGGTGGGTAGCGAGACCATACCTTTATTCTTTGAAACCTTTGAAAATACCAAACTTGGTGCATTATTTTGTTCTTCCATTTACATTAACTTCAATAAAGATGCTACATCCACACAGAACTTTTACTGTTTCCCTTGCAGTAGTTTATTCTAGTAATAAGTAATATCGAGTAATATTATACTGAAGTATAAACGGTTACATGAAAAACATTTTTGCTACTCTACCCATCTTTGCATTTAATATTTATAAATTAAAAGTTGTAATAACAGCAGTTGTGCCACTAGGTGGCAACATTTCTTTGCATCAGACAAATGCCCCTGTATTGACAGTGAGTGACGTTCCTCTGCTGATAGCAGAGTTATACAATATTGCGTTTGTTTTCACATTCAAATGTGTCCACACAGCCACAACATCTGTTATACCTGAGTGGGTCCATTTATCCAGCACAATCTCTGCCCCATATTTTACAGTATACAGGCTGAGATGAATCAAACATAAGGGACAGCTACAGTTTAAGAGACAGCAGCCTCTGTCCCAACTGAGGGATTGGTCCTGGTTATTTAATGAACATGAGCATTAGCTTTGTGCTGTGCTCAGCAGTGTGCCAACCCCAGTCGCCCTTGCACCCACATAAATATGTTAGCATACAACAAAGGCTCAATACATTGACAATATAGTTAGCACTGGACTGGGGGTTTCCAACCATTTTTTGAAGGACAAACATGTTTAAAAATGCGTGGACCCTTATTGTACTTGTGAACTGCTTGAACTGATGTGAAAAGAATGGATCCTGGTCATATTTGACTGTAGGCTTAAAGACACTGGGAGGGGTGGTGATGTACTCTTATGTGCTATACTTTGCAGAGCCTGAGGCTCGTCCAGTGTTCATCATATTGTAGCCCATGCTTGCTGTGCTGCCTGTTCTTTGACATTTTTGTTGCCCTGTCCAGCATGCTCTGGATACTGTAGAGAGGGGAGCCCAGGGGCTAGCCCAGCATGGACACAGCTCACTGCTGTAGGGGAAGGGGGTGTCTGGCAGTGGGCCTTACAAGAGGAAGATGTTGTTGGTAGATCTCTGTGTAAGTGGGTCAGTGGCAGGTCAGTGTGCACACTGACACACATGTCCATCCATGTGGCATTATCAGGAGTTATGACGACTCCATGTGAGCTACGAGGGGCGGCTCTCTCCATCACGGGACACATCTGATTGGATACAAGATATACACATTCATCCACAGACACAGTGAGCTGTCAGAGCCTGCTACATGCACTCATCATATGTTCTTCATCAGTCACTTTTCCACATGTGGACAGCTCCACAGCTTTTAAGTCTAAAGCTAATTCTCATCTGACAGGAGACCGCATTATAAATTATAAAGATATCTGAAAACCAAAATAATAACAATAATAATAATAATAATAATAATAATAATAATAATAATAATAATAATAATAATAAAAGTGAAGAAGCAGCTTGGATAAGCTGTGAAACGTATTCGACCAAATAAACTTTTGTCCAGCTGACAAATTGAATTTCTCCTTTTACCAATAAAATAAAAATACAAAATCATATCTGATAGCTCAAAGGAACATGGCTGTAGATATTTAGAACAGTTTACTCAGTGTGAACAGCTCTCATGACATGAAAGAACAGTTTCTGTTTGAGGAAGACACTAGGCTGGAGTGCTTGAAAGAAGGTTTTATTCAGATATCTAATAAATCAAAGATGTACTACAGCATAAAAGCATCTGAATAAATAAGGCTTTGCTTTCACAGAAGAATAGGAGACAATCTGATGCAGTATCCTTACTTTACTTCTGTGCGTTATGCAATTCACACAGCTGTACATTTGTTTCTATGTGATTTCAATGACACATTCAACAGTTATTCATAGATTTCTCAGACAGGACAAATATGACTGGAAACATACATAACAGCAGATTGAATGGGCAGATACGCACATGCTGCCAAATAGTCCAGATCCCTTTACAGAGAGGAGCCATGGAGACACACACAGATTCTTCGTCTCCTCAGCTGACCTTGGTCACCGGCTCTGTGGGCCCGGAGGGCACAAACCCAAATAACTCAGCCATGGAAATCAAAATCAATGCAGGAAGCAGATCTGATGCCAGAAGGTAGTCCACCAAGGTCAACACCCCGCACTGGCAGCCAATCATACTCTGCTTTCCCTCCAGCCACGCAAACACTGCACCCCAAATAACACTTCAAATGAGGTTACAAGATCTGGGAGAATATAAATGACATAATAGCTGTTGTGTGTATAATCCCTCAGTCGTTCAGGTAGAATCCATGGCAAAAGGGGAAATTCAATTTGTCAACTGGACAAAAGTTTATTTGGTCAAATACGTTTCGCAGCTCATCCAAGCTGCTTCTTCAGTTCTGGTCAGACGCTGGTGGACACTGTCTTATATCTGCCTGAAGGGAGGAGCTAATTACAATGAAATTACTCTGAGACTACCACACCTATTTGTTTACAGTTTCTGTTAGTTACATAGGCCTATTAAATATGCAGTGGGAGTGGGGTGTGGGGTCATGTCAGGGCCACAGTGGGTGTTTTCACACCTCTGGGCCTGACCTGGCTAGCCCTATTGTTTTCTTTGTTTGTTTTGATTTAGGTTTGAGGATAGAGTTATAAATGGGAGACAAATGATGTCTGAGGGCTCCATTTCTGTTCAAGGAAGGATTTTCTTTCTTGACAAAAATAGCCTCTTTACCTCCCCTCTCAAACCAGTTCTTTTCTCTGGCTAAGATCTGTACCTCACTGTCCTCAAAGGAGTGGCCCGTGGCTTTTAGGTGGAGATGTACGGCAGACTGAGGTCCACTCGGGCTCTCTCGTCTGTGTTGGTACATCCTCTTGTGAAGTGGCTGTTTTGTTTCTCCAATGTAGCGCTCACTGCAGTCTTCACTACACTGAATGGAGTAGACCACATTGCTTTGTTTGTGGCTTGGTGTTTTGTCCTTAGGATGGACCAGTTTCTGTCTTAAAGTGTTTGTGGGTTTGAAATAGACTGGGATTTCATGTTGTCTGAAAATCCTCTGTAGTTTTTCAGAAACACCAGCCAGGTAAGGAATAGTTACACCCTTTCTCCTGGGTTCTGATTCTCTGTTGTTCTTGGCTCTCTTAGTTTTATTGAAAGCCCATTTAGGATATCCACAAACAGAGAGGGCTTTCTGCACATGTTGTTCTTCTTTCTCCTTTCCCTCTGTGCTTGTAGGAACCACTTGGGCCCTGTGTCGTAATGTCCAAATAACTCCAAGTTTGTGTTGTAGTGGGTGGTGTGAATCAAAAAGCAGGTATTGGTCAGTGTGTGTGGGCTTCCTGAAGACCTCTACCTTGAGGTCTTCTCTTATCGTTACTTCACAATCTAAGACACTCCACTCCCACTCCACTCCCACTCCATATTGAATAGGCCCACCTAACTAACAGAAACTGTAAACAAATAGGTGTGGTAGTCTCAGATTAATTTCACTGTAGTTAGCTCCTCCCTTCAGGCAGATATAAGGCAGTGTCCACCAGCGTCTGACCAGAACGGAAGAAGCAGCTTGGATGAGCTGCGAAACGTATTTGACCAAATAAACTTTTGTCCAGTTGACAAATTGAATTTTTCCTTTTGGCATAATAGCTGTTGACACACATCTATAAAGATATCTTTAAAAATATAATTATAGCACTTACTGGAGCAACCATCAGATTCAATGTGTAATACTGTGAATTCACATTCTCATTTGGATAAAGCCCTTGTAACGGAAGTCTGATGAAAATGTGAAAATGCATAACTGCACAAACCAGATCTAAAATTCTTACATTAGAATGTATCAAGCAATTAAAGGCAAGCATATATAGTGTTTATAGTACAGTAACTTTCACATTACTGTCTCTTAAAAGAGTTTTATTGATGCTAAAATACAAGGTTCTAATTCATACTTTGACTGAACCAATTGGGTCTCATTCAAGCAGAAGAATTAGGCAGTTAAACAATTTAATGTTGCCTTAAATTATTCACTTTCTTGAGGCCAAAGGTTTTAAGAGCAATTAACTGAGGCGACGGAGAAGCACTAAAGAAGACCTCACCAAGATAATGAGGGAACAGTTACTCGCTAATTATTCCAGTAATTATTCAAGGTCATCTTAAGGTCAACAAAGAAATTAGTTGAAGAAAGGTTAAAATAAAATGGCTTAATGGGGCAATAAAGATTTAGATAGGCAAAGCACTGTGTTACACTGTTGAAATTCAACATCAGTATTACTCAAAATGCTCTTTCTATTGAGCTCCAACCTTCTAGTGAGTAAAGATGGATATATATGGATTTAAAAGTTATGATATTGGCTCACATCTCAAAATTAACCCTCACAGTGGAGTGTTTTAAGTCTCGTCTTAAGACCCACTTTTATCCTTTGGATTTAAACACCGTGTGAGTTGTGTGGTCCCCTGTCTTTCAATGATTTTAAATTTATTTTATTGGTTTTGTTTGTTTATTGCTATTTTATTGTTTTGCTCTTATCTTATTGGATTTTAATGATTTTATTGTTTCAAAAGTATGATTAAATCTGAGCGTTTATTTAATTATTATAATATTATATTATTGTTGTTACTGTGCATTTGTGCAGCACTTTGGAAACTGTTTATTCACCGGGTGACCGGAGGTGTGGTCAGTCTGAGTGACATGCCAGGTCAATCAGGTTGACCACGCCTACAGGAAGTAACAACAGCTGATATACCGGTGACAGTTCTGAAGATGACTTGTAGCTGCCAGCCAAAACAAAAAAAAGAAAATGGCGGCACGGTGGTTGAGTGGCTAGCACTCATGCCTCACAGCAAGAAGGTTCTGGGTTTGATCCCCGGGTTGCCCGGGCCTTTCTGTGTGGAGTTTGCATGTCCTTCCCGTGTCTGGGTGGGTTTCCTCTGGGCACTCTGGTTTCCCCCATCAACCCAAAAATATGCTCCATAGGTAAAAATCCTCCAGCTGAGGTCCTGACAAGCCTAACAACAAGATCATGGAGATGGGGCCCCGGGTGCCTGAAAGATGTGCTGCCCACTGCTCCTGAAAAAGGATAGGTGATGCAGAGGATAAGTTCCCTACTGGGATAAATACAGGATAATAAAAATAAAAATAAAAAAAAATGAAATGTGCTATATAAATAAAGTGGACTGGATTGAGAAAATATATAATTCAGTGGTAACAAACAAAGTAGAGTCATATGATTTGAACCTATTTACCTGTGTGGTTCAAATTATGTCTCAAATATGTGGTTGTGACAGGTAGGACTTCTGATGTGAGTACCCATAATGCATTTCTGTAGAAACTAATCACCCATTGCATGGACTCTTAATGACCATTCAAAGGTCAGGGGCTCATCCACTGTGCACTTTGTGTTGTTTGTAAGCAGCACAGGTGGAGAGGAAGTGAGTGCGGCAGAGTGGTTGTCACTGTCTCGCCCAGCAGACAGTAACACTTGGTACAGTGGAGAAGCTGATGCATCTGTGTGCTAAAGACTATTAAAGACTATTACAGGCCATTACGTTTGCAATCAGCACACAGTGAGGGTATAGACTCTAATAGGCCACAACACAGTCTCTTTTGGAATGCTTCTTAATATGTAATAATAACATAGTTCAGTTGACTTTGTTCTTGAAATGCAGTACAAACTGAGATGTAAGTGGGAGAAGTGGGAGCGGTGTTAGCAAAGCAATTGGATCCAAAGGTCAGTGTGTTTGTGATTTGTAAGGTCAACTCCCTGGAGAGAGCATTGTAAGTCAGAATGAACAATACCTCTTAAGGGGAGTGGAACCGTGAGTCAGGCCTGTGTACAGACGCCTGCTGCTGCATATGAATGTAAGTGCCAACCTGAACTGCCTCCTCATCCTCACATGCCATTGTGAACGTGAGCCACTTTATAAGAGAGGGACCTGCGTCTCTGCTCACACAAGAGCCGTGGACATTATTTCAAATACTAGCACACTTTCATTTTTTCTCTTACAGCATTTAAACTAAAATCTAAACTAAAAAAGGAAAATGTGACACTTCATGCAAAATGACACATTTTGGGAAAAAAAAAATAATAATAAAATGTCAGGAGCTAAAATGTTTTATATTTTATTACACAGATTATTGTGAGCTTTAAGTCATATTGTTACCTCATCAAAAACATACATGGAGTTGTGTTTTGTTTCATTCACACGTTTGAGTATCCCTTCATTATTAGTTTGTCTGTATCTCCAAATCAAAAAGGCTCTGTTCCACCTTGTGATGTTATGAAGTGGTAGTTTTCATATTAAACACATGAATGAAATAAAACAAAATTCTAGGTATGTTTTTGATGAAGAAACATTATAACATAAACCAGAAAATGGCATAATATAGGCCCTTTAATCCTTTTATAAAACAGCCCCATCTGTGCCTAGTTTGTTCCAAATGTATGACGATAATCAAATCAAATAACTGTAAAATGATATTGTAGACTACCACTTTGTTGTTCTTGGCACACAGCTATCTTCAAATCCAAGTTTGTTTTTTTCCCCAAGTCTTTTTCCTGTCAAAATATCTCACCACAAGATGTTTGTTTTTGCCAACAGCCAAAACCATTCAAATATGCAACTCATCTACACACAAGTGAAAGAATATGATGCTTTTGCAAACCAGAAAGAAACATACTAAATTCACATCAAAATTCATATCACTTCGACACTATTCACCTGTATTTTCCATAGAGCTGAAGCAGTTATATATAGATGCAGTGTGTCAGCGAGAGTATGAGAGCAGAGGACTGGACCAGGGTTAACGGACCTGACTGTGGCCTGTATGATTCACACTCCGCTGGGTTAAGGAGCGGTACATACACACGCAGCAGAGCACCACTCTCCTCCAGGCTGTGGCCAGATTGTGTGCACGCATGTTTTGTTCCTGTATTTGCATATGTCAGAATTGTATGCATATTTGATTTTGAATGCACGGAAAAGATCATAAAGTCTGACTAGATAATACAAACAGTGCAGAAGTTTCAGCGAGGTGTGTAGAATGTTTGTAGGACAGCTTTAAAGGTGCACTACGTAACTTCTACAACCATGGAGATGCTAATGCTTTGCCTGTAATGTTCCATTTTTGATGCATTTATCCAATTAGGGTTTTTTATTTCTCAAAAATACCTGAGTGGGGTCGTCTCTTCATAGATCTCACTTGTAAATTGGCTGGTGGTGTCTCCTGCTTGTCTCTATGGTGATTGATAAGTTTAATGCCATACCTTGGGTCACTGTAAGCAATAAGATCTAAATCTTTTCTACCAGAAATATATTCAGATTTGTAATTTTGTTTTACACACACATTTATTTTTACCACATAATTCAACATAGTTGCCAGTGCTGAATTACTTGATTTTTAGGTGTGCCAAGTAACTTTTCCAGTGGGATATACAGTAGCTTTCCTCCTTGTCTCCATGTGCACCAGGTGTTATTGCTTTGCTTCAAATGTTCCACAGTATGGCATTAAACTTATCTATGTCACATTTATTCAAATGCAGGTGTTCATCAAAAATATCTTGAAATACAACCATTCTTACTTCTGTCATCTGTTTGCTATCATATACATAGGTAAGTTTGATGCCATACAGTGGAACATTCCAGGCAAAGCAGTAATATCTGCATGTAGACAAGCTTGTGGTGGACCCTGCACTGAAAAATCTTGCATAGTGCCTCTTTAAACTCTCTTAAGAATCTTAATGTGTAATTTTGCATTGCCACACCCTTCTGTGCCCACTGCCCACCAATCTCAGACCTGTGCACAGCTCCTTATAGCTCTATTCTTTATGATGAGGCGGCTGTATAGTGTTTTCCCTGGAGTGATGAGCTCATGTGATTCACCTGCACACAGACCAGGCCTCAGAAGCAGCCTGTAAAAATCCTTTGTACTTAAAGGCCAGTAGTAATGTATTGACCGCTGAGGAAACTCTCCAGAGAGGCATGTGGAGACAATAGCTTTCCATATGAATGCTTTGACTTCCTCTTTTATCCTTATGGGATTTATGAATTGAATTTCTGTGTGCTGTGACAGAGGAGCACTGAATACAGGAGAGCCACAGAGAAGTGCTTACCATGTAAAAACTGTAAAATATGACTGTATGCACACATTATACCTGTGATGTTGCAGTAGTGCTGTTACTTTTTCTTTAAAGAAGACATATTCTGCCTGGGTCTACTATACAGTTATAATCTATGACACTCATGGATCATTATGTTATAATTTGCACAAGCAAGCAACCAAGTTTGCATACTTCTGCATTAGAAAACTGCAATACCCAGTAGGAGCTGACGTCGCTGTAAATGTCATCACAACAAAGAGCCGTGCACTGCCGATGGATAGCTGCAAAAAATGGCCAAGCAATGCTGCCGAATCTTGCACTGATCACAGATTAAGAAAATAAAATTAGAGAATAAAGAATAAAGTAAGTACAGAGAAGTGGGTGTATACCATTGTTAAAGAAGTGATTAAAGACTGCTCAAACATGCACAAATCACTCCAAATACAACTTTGAGTGAGTAAATGGTGAGGGGAAACAACTATAATATGGTTAAAAGCCCTAAAAAGTAAATTTTGAGTAATAGGTCTGCTTTAAAATATGATTTTTATACATGCTTGAGAGAGAGAGAGAGAGACAGAGAGACAGAGAGAGAGAGAGAGAGAGAGAGAGAGAGAGAGAGATACTTGACATTTCTCATCAAAGACCACTGACTCCCCTTGACACCCAATGTGGCATTACAAACTAATTTGTATGTAATACTAAATTGGGTTCTGGTATGAGGTTACACATTATGTTCTGCTCTTCACCATGTTTACCATACCATAAATATGTGTATGCACTACTGATAGCCACAGTGGTGATCTGCTATATATACTGAGAGAACATCCTTATTTTAACTTTGTGTGACCACTTAGTAAAATATACATGCTGTCTAATACATTCCCCCACTGACAGGCACCATGATGAAGACATAATGTGCCATCACTTCTCCTGTCAGTTTGTCATATGATCATAAAGCCATCATGTAAGATATGCATATTTTATAACATATGCATATTCACATAGTTTATGTGAATATTACAACAATGTTAAAGAGGACTGTGAATATATTCCCAGTGTGGTAAAACTCAAAATAAACCATAAAATATGGCAGTATTGACAATAGAGAAGGTAGGGGAGGGGCTGTGTAAATTTACAGTCCCAGTGTGGCTGTGGTAGCCATCACAGGTGCTGTAACAGATGACTGGTCCCTGGCAGTGACACAGGGCTGGAGCAAGCCTGATTGAGTTGTGATCAGCCCACAGACCGCTGCTGCAGCCAAGCAACACTAAGTACTGCACATGACATTGGACTAGTGCAGTAAATCCACGGCCTCGGAGGCAAAACACTCTATCCTCTACACCTCATCTTCTCCTGCTCTGGTCTGAGTCTCCGCTCTGTCTTCTAATCAGGACACTTGATATCTGAGGTTCAGTTTCCTTTGTTTCTAATATTGTGCTGTTGCTATAATTAACCGCTTGTAACAACTAGTCAACTGCATGTTTGTTTAATGACAACCCAGCAAATAGCCATAAATACATGATTATTGGCTGCACAACATCACTGGTATTTTATGTTTCTCTTTCAAGTTTTATATTAAAATCCATGCATCCTGATAAGAACTCAAAGCTTTTTTGGGCAATCTTTAATTGCTTATTTTCATGGTGCCATTTTGATCAAGCCCCATTTTCACTGCCACCAGTATATGCCCACTGCTCTGCTCTGCTCTGTGTTTATTTACATTGTTTTTATTCATTGTATTCATTTTATTTACTTTACTCCAATTTAATTTTCTTAATTGGTGACACGCATAGGATTCAACAGCGTTCTGGTACAAAATCACTGCTCTCTACCTTGACCTTACGTTTTTTCTGAAAATATATGCAGTGTGCCACATAATACACAGTATATACAGTTTTGGAAAATTAAAAAGACCATATCTGTCAGTTGTTAACTTAGTGACTAAAATTTGGTTACAGTTTGGACCTCTAACTTTGAGTGTTTGCATTTCATCCAAACCTAAGCACTCATGTGTGAGTAATTTACAGCTCTCTAAATGGCTTCATCACATCCCCTGTCTTGTTGTACACAGCCTGGCTTTGCCCTCACTTGTTTTATTTGTGTAATACATGTTTTGGCCTTGGTCCAGAGCAGCAGCGTTCAGATATAATAGGATTATGAGTGCACCCTAACTTCATCACTTGTGCCGCAGAGATGGGGGAGAGATAAATTGATGATGTGATATATAGTCCGGTATGACAGAGTAATGTTATGGAGAAACAAATCCTGCTTATTCGAGACATTACTACACTGTTGATGCTTCTCTATACTGTTCACTACTGGAATTATAGAATAAAGTAAATGCAAATGAAAGATAATACACAAATATCACAAATAAGTTCACTGGTCATCATAATATTATGCATGACCAGTGGCTCCCTCTTTTCTACGTCACTCGAAGAAAAAACTACACACACAACTCTCCATATAGTACTACTATTGCAACACAGGATTACTCAAGCATGCATCAACCACTCAAATGAAAACTTTGTTTGGAGAATACATCATTGTTATATGTTTAAAAAAAAAATAAAAATCTTGCCCTCCTCATATAAGTGAGATGTCTGTTGTTCTCAGATGTGACAGTGACTTTGAAGTGGAGGTGATCTGACATTTGGGTTTGGACACAGAGCTGGGCCTGTGGCTGGTGCAGTCCTGGTACAGCCCCTCCCCACGCTCCTGTGTGTGTGCGCTTGTGCGTGTGTGTGCTTTTGTTTGTGCGTCAGGACTGATCTGTGCGCTGCAGCAACCTCACCACAATACACAATGTTTCCTGCAGTTTGGTGTTCAGACAGACAGCACAGGGAGCAATGGGGGAGGTGGTGAATAACAGAAAAACACAACAATAGAGGAGACAAAAACAATGCTTGAATGTTATTATATAGAGTTATTTAAAGAGGACATATTATGGAAAAATCCACTTTTTAGAGCTTTTAGCCATGTTATAACGGAGTTCCCTCATCATTTGTATTTTGATGCATTAATGCATGTTTAAGTAATCTTGTATTGTCCAGCTTTCAGGGCACTAGTGTTGTTGACAATTGTGTTGTGTTGTTTTTTTATATATATAAAAATGTATAATATGTCGTCGCTAATTTTTATTTGAAACTGTAAGGCATCTGTTCAAGTATGTCTGGTTATTTTTTAGAGGTAATTGGGCTGAAAAAGAAAACTATTCTATGTATTATTAAACCAACATTTTTAGCAAAACAAACAAACAAACAAAACAGAGTGGATCACATTTTGGATTCAATGAAATGCTCCATATGAAGAATGTTATCTTAAATATTTAGCATATTTACACCATATTTCTAACACCAGACATATCACGTCACTTTCTAAATGGCTTAATCTCACAGAAAAACACATAGGGTAGAGAAAATGTTAAGATCTTGCACTTTCCAACAACCACTGATGCCTTATGCATATGTAGTAGCCCAGGCATGAAATCAGATATATCTGGGAAACACTCTGATGTATTCTGTTTTTTGAATACAATTCCCAGTATGTATATGTGTCTATGCTGCACACAACATTTACATGGAAACTGACTATTTCTCATGGGATTCTATGAATACATGTATTGAAAAAATTATATATATATATATATATATATATATATATATATATATATATATATATATATATATATATATATATATATATATATATATATATATGTATCTTCTGGGGGTTGCCATAGCAGGTTCACTGCAAAATATGTGGAATTCTTACATTCTGAGGATTTTAAACTGGATGCCCTTCCCAACATAACTCTATCAGATTTACAATTCTAGAGCTTGGGTCTAGCACATATTGCACAGTGGTTTGCTGTGACTAAAGTTGCTTTTGATGTCAAATAAAGTGGAAATAGTTGTTTGTCTGGAGTTTTGGAAATTACTGGATAAAAATAAAGGAAAAAGCATATTTTAAAATCACTCTGTCCCTCTGTGTGGCCGGCAGCTGCTCTCGCCTTAATCACAGCTCCAACACAAAACACTTTTTTGTTGTGTTGGTCATTAATTTTGTGCGAGTTCACTCACACCCAGCAAAGCAAAAATCAATACAGTCTTTGCAGAACTCAGTGGGTGGACTTAAGACCACTGTTTCAGGTTTTTCTTATTGGAAACAGAACTTAAATATACAAAAAATAGGAAATTATGTGAATAATAAAATATATTAGGCCTCTACCAAGGCATTGGTTCTATCTCACAATTAATGAAAGAGATAAAAGCACACATTTTTATCTGTGTCTGAAACAATTGAAGCCACTGTGATTTTGTACTTAAAAACATGAAAAAGAACTAGTTCATTGTAAACACTTTGCAGTGACCTAAATTTATTCCTCACTTTCATGTTCACACATACAAACACGTTTTACAACTTTCAGAGGCCAGCTTACAACAATTACCATGCTAACAGAGCTACTTCCTGGTTCACAGAGAATAAAAACACTTTATAATTAGATGCAGACAGCATATTTGCATCTCATTTGAACCCTAAGAGCTGCTTTATATTGGGGTACCAGTTTTTACATGATGGGTTCAGTTATACATTGGTAGTTATACATTACTAAAACATACACAAATTTAGACAGAAAAAAATCTAAATCTGTTTTGTTTTACTGTAGCACTGTACATGCCATTTGAAAACATTCATATGGATGAGAAAGATGTGGTGAAATGTAGTTGAAGTGGCTCATTAAGGGTGACCTCTGCAGGGAGCAGTGCAGAATGTGTGCTGTAATGAGACCTGCAGGAGGAGGGTGACAGGATCAGGACACTACGTCTCCCATTCAAAGGACACGACAGACTCAAGTCTCACCGCCGACCAGGAGGAGTGCTGTGGCGCCAACATGACAGGAGCTGCGATGTCTGTGAGATCAGCAGGACAGTCCACCATGGAGGAAACACCCATACAGAAGGCTACAGACCCTGCACAGGAAACGTTCTGAGGTAGTGAATGTAGCAATCCCTCAATTACTTTCTTTATTTACAGTCCATTAATCATGTGACTTCTCTCATAATGAACCAAAAAGCACCAGAGAGCACTCACAGGCTTCACACATCCTCTTTGACTCTTTGGCTCTTTTAACTGGTGTTTTTGCATAGATACCCATCACCTCCCATCATGGCAGTGTGGAACAGTCTCCAGTAGATTCTATGGAACGGTCAAGGTCAGAGCCAAGGCTCCTGTAGCCCAATGACAGGCCCTGATTGCAGCAGACAGAGCTGCTTTGTGGTGGGTCAAAACTACAACCAGAAGCAGGTAGGGTCAGTGTCTGGTTGTTGACACCAGGAGGACACCAACCTCCCCAGTGGACACAAATGAAAGCAAAGAAACAATAAAAGAAATAAATAAATGAGTAAAATAAATTTGTCACTGAATTGATATTTTTATCAGAGAATATACAGTCATTTAGAAATTAGCAACTATTACTGCTGCAGAGCACTAGAGGATACCACAGTATTCCCCACGTAAAGCTTAAATTAATTTGCATATTCTTAATATGGTAGCTTTAATTATGTTGATTTTGTAAAATGCTATTTGCAAATTACTATGTTATAAAGTCATATGTTTGTTGGGCTTAAAAGCGAAGTCTCTAACTGAAGACCATTTAAGACCATTAAGATAGTTTGGTGGCACCACCTCTCCGGTACATTGTGCAGAAAAGTGCTTTTATTTCCAAATTGCAGAGCTGAAGCAGCAGCCGGTCTAGTGTCTATTGTTTTTATAAATCTGAGAGAAGCAGACAAATTCACAGCTCTGTGTGGCAGCTTTGATGGATGCAGCAGAGGAAGCAGAGAGCACTCAGGTCCTTCACCGAGTCCTCTAGCACATGGGCCATAACATAGTGCCGACACAGCAATCAGATGTGCAAAAACACTTACATATAAATGTGTTCATAAAACCACAACAAGACAGTTATGTAGGGCATAAATATGGAGCAAAGTACAGCACACAGCCCAGCAACAAATAATGGGAATACAAGTCACTGTAAGTGCAATCATACAGGACTTGCTGTACAGTATGGGCATCTAAACTGTATATGAATCTATGTAAATATAAACAAACTACTGCAACTCTATTTTGTATAAATGTATAAATATTTGTATAATTCATTTTTGATAGACTCTGATTACTGATGAAGATAAACAGATGAAGATGGACAGGGGAGAAGTTCTTGTTTCACTCTGATATTATGATTATATTAGTGCCTGGCAACAAGACCAGAGGCAATCACTGCAACCCAACTCATCACCCCCAACAATGACTCACCAATAAGTGGCAGCTTATAGGGCAGCTTTGGAAGTGAAATGATACCAATGAAATTATCCTCTGCCCCACAGGCACACCGACCTGTGATAAAATAATGGAAATCAATCCAAGGCTCTCATTAAGGCCATAATCAAGTATGTCGGCTGAAGTTGCATTGATTGGAAAACACTTTGAGTGACAGCCGGGCTAACCTCAGGGGCAATACAGAGAGAGTCACAGTCTGCAAGCTCAGTCTCAAACAATAGCTTTTCCTATAGTTTACCTCAAATGCCTCAAATGTTCCACAGTATGGCATTAAACAGATTGTCTTGTATTTATTCAATTACAGGTGGTTTTATGGCTCCAAACTACCTAGAAAAACAGGCCTTCCGACTGTGCCTCTCCACAGATCTGACCAGTAACTTGTCCTGATTTGGTCTCCATGATGATAGAAAGGTTTAATTCCATACTGTGAAACATTTCAGACAAAGCAATAATAGCAATAGTGACTGACTCTCCACCAGAAAAGTTACACAATTCACCTTTAAATTCCTAAATTGTAATTAAATTGGCTGACCTGGCCCTGTTGAAAATTTCAAATGAGTACTAAAAAATATCTAAAATTATAAATGGGTTTTACTTAGAGTAGATTAGATTAAATAGTAGTAGATTTTTGTGATTTTAACTTTGCTTTGTTCCTGTATCTGTACTTTAAATAACAAAACTGAGTACTTTCACCCCTGCTCAAACCACATGTTGAGAAATGACGGTGTACCTGCGTTATCAGCCGGGTCTCCAGTGGCTCTTTCTGCCCTTGCCTCTGCGCTTGTCTCTGCCCCTGCTTCTGCCCCTCCCTCTGCCCTGCTGGGGACTGTCAGAATAGTCTTATTAAAGGCCTCATTGTTGTGGCTCCCCAGGTCCCAGAGCAGAGGGGGGCTTGGCACAGACACACATCCCCTCTGCACTGTGGGCTGTCTCTGAGTTCAGAAGCCAAATGGAGAATTTAAGTCAAGTTAACATTACACTACTAAAATTATGATAGTACATTAACTCTTAACCTGTTATCCTGCTGTCTGAAGATAAGTGGGAAGGTTAGTCTGTGTGTGTAGGTGGCTCTAACAAATAAAACAACTTTAAAAACAGCATTCTCAACGGACCCTGGGACGCCCTGAACTTCATAGTGAGTACACATCATATCATATAGAGACAAGTATTATTGCCTTATTGTATTATTGTCTTCAGTTGTGTGGATATGGCACCCCAAAGTAAGGATTTTATTGTGCTTTTTTATAATTAGCCTGAGAAACAAGGCACAACATGCAATCATAAACCACTCTTACATCAGGCAAATGTGAATCAACATTACAACACTGTTATTAAATCTATATTTGATTTCATATCTGGGTACATCGATAGGTTGTTTAAGAAAATACCTATACTATTTGTTGCTTCTTTTGCTATTGCTCATGACAATCACTACCTTGTGCTTTCTTCATAGTCCTGCCATCTTATCAAAAAGAGTGCCAAAGCTGATCTGCTGTAAGTAAAGTGGACATTTCATATAAGATGTATAGGTGGATGTGGAATAGTGAAAGGCTTTGTAGTGTCAGCCTGTCCGTCCGTGTGACAGGCTCCCCTCCAGAGTGCCTTCAGCGTGTTGTGTGTGTATGTGTGTATATGTGTATATGTGAATATGTGTGTGTGTATGTGCGTGTATGTGTGAGTGAGGATGTGTAGGCTTGGTGTAGGGGGAGTCCTGATGGCAGCAGAATAACAGCTCACCAGGGAAATCACTGTCAGAGAGCAGGAGATGCGTGGCAGCCCTGACCCCAGAGGATGACCGCTCAGATTAGTGTGGGCTTCTCGTGGTGCTACTCGGAGCGTGTGGGTACAGGGACATGTGGGTGACAGCACTGCCCTTCAGCTCCTGGCATCTAGTACTGCGTTACCATTTACATAAGCAGACTTTTCATTTGATTTGTCATACTGGGTGAGTCATAGTTACAATGGCACCATACTGCTGTCCAACAGGTGAGATGGTTTGTGTGCTTAAAGTGTCTCACATATAAAATTATAGTCATAAGCTACTTAGCATTAACCAGCAGGTTTTCAGTTAGTCACTCTCATTTTTTTTGTTGAAAATCAGACACCTAAACAGGACCATGAAAGTATTGTATTCATCACAGGCTCCTGAAAATTTGTTGTTTAAATCAGTTTTTTATGTGAGCATTGTGCCACCATGACAAGTGCTGAACATTCTACCAAAAGAGAAGCATGTAGAACACCCCCAGTGTGATCATGTCACTGCAAAGTATCGATACAAATAGAAAATACAAATTTGAATGTAGTTTGTAGTTTGAGCATGCAGCCAGAGCACTGCACCTGAATGTTCATGGAGGAGGTGTCAAATGGCCTCTCTGCAACACTAATTCTCCTCCACTGCACTGTTACAGATACTGCCCTACCCTCTGTGCATGTGTGTCGATGCACTCCGACTGGTGCCAACGCTGTATACGTTTTGTCACCAAGTAAATAAAAAAGTAAAATATTACCAAAACAGCCAAATGATGCTTTGTATGCTGGGGGTGTTCTACATGTGTCTGTATTGGTGGAATGTTCAGTAGTTACCATTGTGGCGCACAATGCTCACATTAGCAAACACACAAAAAAGTTTTAACATAGTCTGAAAACTCATGAAAAAATACAAAATGGATTTAAACAACACATTTTCAGGAGCCGGTGATCAATACGAGCGTTCATGGTCCTGCTTAGGTGTTTGATTTTCCACAAAAAGGTGAGAGAGACTGACTGGAAAAAACCTTTGGCCATTGCTAACTAGCTTGTGATTGTAATTTTATCTTTGAGAGAGACTTGTAGTCCCAACAAAGTCAGATCTGTCTGGTCAGACTGTGTTAAAATAAAACTCAGATTCTAACTTGAGTAACAGAGCTTCTAACAGAGTAGTGCTTTCAGTTAGCTTCACACCACCAGGGAACGTTGATGACATCAGAGTGCAAAGTATTATTTACCCGAAGTTGTCAAAATTTGGTTAGAACACATCCACATTTTTTTTTTCCCAGAATAAGCAAGTAAATCATATTGGTGGCTAAACTCCTGTATGATCAGATCAGAGAATATTTTCAGATATCATTTTCAGAAATCAATTTAACCAAGCCACAAACAAGCTAATAGCTGCAGACTGAGAGGGGACAGCATCAATCTAAGCGAAATGAAAAGCTGAAAAGTCTCATCTGATGTTTTGTTTTGCTATAAAAACAAGCTGAAGTCGTCTTTGCTGATATAGCAGTCAGGACCTGCGTCTGTATATTTAGCACTTTACTATAACGCTGTTTAACATAATGTACACACAGCTGCCATGGCAACAGCCTCCTCATGAGAACCATAAACTCCACATGTTCTTTTCATGTGCTAACTGGGAAATATGTTTGACTTTATGGACTCCAGCTTCTCCTCCCTTTGAGATTAGCAGAGCGCCAGTGCTGTCGATCCCTCTGAGTTAGGAGTGAGCTGGTCCCAAAGGCGAGGCAGACAATAGCCAAACCTCTTATCTCTCCACTAGAGGGAAATACCCATAAAAGGTTAACAAAAGTCATCACTTAGCCTCTCTCATAGTCTATTTATCATGTTAAAATGATTACGTAATGGGAATTATCTATCACTGAGAGCACAGATAGGGCATGTGAGTCAGAAGAAATAGATTTTACAAATTGCATTGTTGATATAATACTTTAGTTTAGACAATTTATGTATGTATGTTTCATGGTCTCTCAAAGGTTTGTTAATGCACATGGAGATGGTTGTGGTTCTCTGTGCTGGTTATACAAGGGAAAATTATAGCTCTTGTTAATTAGGCCACAAAATGGTGGTGACTTTATAGAACAATTTACTGGGAAATTCTTTGATTGATGAATTAATACATCATAAAAAAAAGGTTACTTATTAGCATAAAAACTGTGTTAAAAAAATGCCAAGCAAAAGTAATAGGATCTCAAACCACTTATTTGTAGAGTATATGTACACATGCATGTTGATGTACAGACGGAGATACTGGAGCAGTTTTCATCAGAGTGCCCCTGCTGTGTGATATGTCACTAACCTCTCACAGAGCCCTCTGCAGCCCTGTGTCAGCAGGGCGCTGATTGTAATGGTGCACTCCTCCTATTTTACACTGTCATTTCCCTCTGTCTGGACTCTCCTCCCTCTGGACGGTCCACCCTGCTGCTCAAGGGCCATGTCACATTCTCCTCTACCTCTGGACCAATGGACATACACAATTTTACCATTAAACACCATATTTGTCCTTTTGGCTGCATGAACAATTACACAACAATATAGAAAATGAAGAGATTTATAAATGATATAGTACAGGAAATGAAAACTACTATTCATCACTGTAACTTTTTCCAGTGGAGGGTCTGCCACCTGCTTGTCTCCATAGATATGTTCTTCCTTTCCTAGAATGTTCCACAATATGACATTAAACTAATGTTTAGTGTTTTTGATTGAAGCACATAAATAAATGCTTGATTAATCGATCAGCAAAATAATCATTAGTTGCAGCCCCAATGTGTTTTTCAGTGATAAAAAAAATTTTAGACAACGCACCAGATAGCAGACCCCCCACTAGAAATGTGACTCATATATAGTTATATAATTAAATATTCATTGTTTTTGGACAAATTTCCCCATCAGTTTGAAGATATAGATATAGGACTCTGTTTATAAGAGGCAACTGGAATAAAAATTTTAGAGGAAGTTTGATTTTTGCCTTGATTGACTGACTGCTACTTTCAAACCCAAAGCTGCTGTTTCTTTCCTCCTCTCCACAGCCCTCCCTTGGGTTGTTTGCCCGATTGATATAAAATGCATTGCTCTTGAATCTTTAATTCTCATTAAACAACACTGTTCAGGACGTGAACAGTGGCAAGCAAATTTTAAATTGCCATCAATTATGTGCACAGACCTCTCATTAGACATTCTGGCCACACGTCGGTGCCTCTGCTGCTGCTACTGCTGTTTCGGTCCCCAACAGGACACTGGCACTCCGCCCCCGCTAATAAGCAGAAAGTGCACAGTCATACAGAGTCAAGCTACACTATATAGGCTTTCTAACATTTCTCACACACAAATGGATTCACATTATTAATGTTGTAAGGATAATTGTTTTGAGGATGACTATTTAAGATCTGTCTAGGGACTACAGATGAAAAATAGCCGCATGGCTAAATCTGGTACATTTACAGAAATGTTAATTAATGTACGCTGTCCCTGCTAAATAAACTAATAATAAAATAATTATGACAACTGGGGCACTGCATCACATTTTGAACAGCACATTGAGAAAATTTACATTAATAAATTGTAGAGATCATAAATGATGATTAGTTTACATACATTAAGTATGTAATATGTTTCTAGAATCAAATTTAGGACTATTTATGATTAATCAAAGACCAGTGGCTTCTTTGACCATCCCCAACACCTGAGAAGAACATGGAAGAAATGTAATGAATATCATGTTTTAGGCAGGGGTTCTCAAACTTTTCACACAAAGTACCACCCTCTGGTGGTACTTTGCCATATATTATCTCTATAATATATGGCTTTCCGAGTACCACCAGATCTAAATCCAAACTATATCAGGTCTAAATTAGGACTAAATTGGGACTAAGGCCAAATGACTAAATCGTGCATGAGGTAACGTTCTAAGTAATGATTAACATTGTCTAGATGAAACAAATACTCAAACTCCAGAGGGCTCTGCACACTACCAGTGGCAGTTTGTTTTAAACTGTACCCCAATTAACTGGATTTGGTGACAACTAGTGCTATAATTGAACCAAACCAAATCACAAAGCACTATGTTGAATTGTACAAGTGCTCATGTGCATGTTGAGCTGTTGCTAATCTAAAGGCGTCTTACAAATTCTTCTATTTAAAGTTCTGGGGCTGTTGAAGTGACTGCAGCTGGAGGGCCCTTTTGTGCACAGCTGCTCAGAGCAGTTGTTGCCCCCTCCAGCACAGTCCTCCAGGAGACTGTGAACTGAGTGAGGCTGACACACATCAGCACACACTCAGCTGAGTATCAGTGTTAACTCTGCTAACAGTGCAGCAGCCCTTGGTTTACAAACGCTCGCTCTGGTGTGGTGGGCTGTGAAGGACCATGCGGTCAAATTTGAACAGACAGATGATCTACTCAACCTGGGGCTCATACTGTGATATGCTTCAGGATTTTGACCACTGCCTGTCTGCTGCTGTTTGGATCACTGGGTGGAGGAGCTTACACTATACTGTAGTTACCTATGTTCTTTTGCATTAAAAATGTACTACTAAGTAACTTTCAGGTGGAGGGCCCATCACTTATTTGTCATATAGAAGTCATTGCTTTTGCTGAATTTTTTCACAGTATGGCATTGAAATTATCTATGTCCAACAAGCAGGTCAGGTCAAGTCTATGGAGAAGCAACCCCACTCACACAAATATTCCTAGTAAAACATCTCTATAAGACAACCATAGTGGACTCTTCATAAATGTTACCTAGTGCACATTTAACTCAGTAAAAACATTAGAAATAAGTAAAGTCTCAGTAGAGAAGTGCAGTAGGGCAGCAGTAGCTCAGTTGGTAAAAGGTCCGCCCCCCTAACACAAAGGTTAGATCCCAGCCCACCACTTCATACTGTTGCTGTGTCCTTGGGCAAGACATGCGATCCATCTTATCCTTATTGTCTGTGTGGGTCAATGGTCCTATATAAAGTTTAGCCATGTGAGTTGAAATTAAAACTATTATTGATAAATAGAAGTGATATTTTAATTTTTTGTAGCCTTTTAGTGGATGTAGCAATATGTGTGGCAGTAAAGATAGATATAGTATTTTAAGCATAGGATTCATAGGATTAGCCCACTCTTTTGAGGAAGAACCATTATTATTTCAAAATATCTTAATGTTGGTCACTTTTGTCATGTTCTATGTGACTTGCACTTATTACCACCTCTTCTGTGTATATATACTTTGACAGTAATTGTGCTGGACGTGACTTGATTACCCCACACTGCGATTCTAGTTTGATATGAGATCTAAACTGATGCATGAAGTCTTGCACCATATAGGCTCTTTTCACACCCCCTCTCTCATATAGAAACATGGGCAGAGTGGCAGTAAGTACACTATGATGGATGCCCTGGCCCTCACCACAAGCAGCAGCAGCGTTTTATGTATGGAGGAAGTGGAGCAAATGGTCTCTTTTTACCAGTGCAGGTGCTGCGATAAATCTCTCCCCCGGTGGCCATCTTTAAGAGCAGATTGGCCCGCTTCTGCAAACCCTCCAGCCTTTGCTTTTGACAAGAGAACTTAAGCCAATACATTTGAAATTTCAAGTTTAACACTGCCACTGAGAGAGTTTTTCATTTTTTAGACTTACAGATATTATACAAAATATACGTTTAATATACTTTTTTTTTTTTTTTAATTTATCATCAAGCTTCAAAGACTGTAAATGGTAAATGGTCATATTTTTATGTAGCACTTTTGCACCTTCAAGGCACTCAAAGCTCTTTACACCAAGGAACCACTCACTCATTCACGCACACATTCATACACCAGTGTACGCAGACACTGGGGGTGACGGGGGTTACATGTGTTGCCCAAGGACACAACAACAGCAGTCATCAGTGGGAGCTGGAATGTCAACCTGTGGGTCTGTGGACCATTCAGCCAATGATGTCGAGAGCAGGATAAAAAAAGAATCCTAAAGTAAACAGTAAATGACCTATTTCTCTACTTTTTTACTGTCTGTTAAAGTCTAATGGCGAACTACAGCTTACACAAAGACAATAGAAACAGAAAACCGTACACTATGGGTTATTTATTACCTGGTAGAACAGTAATGTTTCTTACCTCACCATTGATCAACACAGACTTGTAAGGCACCATATGTGAGCCCCATTCCTTTGTTTAGACTGGACACAAGGGGAAATCAATAGCCCTCCCTGACAGGTCGCTAAACTGCCTGAGTCTGATATTTAGTGTTGTTAGCTTTAGCTTTAGCCTCTGTCCATACTTACCATACCTGAGCTAACAGTTGTGCCCAGCTGAGGCTCTCCATCATCGGGCCCCAGTGCTGACAGGGCTGCTTCTGCTCGGCTCCCGCTGCTATCGGCCAACAAGATGGAGGACGGCTGGATCTTCAATCGATGAGCAGCCAAATGGGTTCAGGAAAAGGCCTTTTAGCACACACCATAGACAATGGTGCCGAGATAAATGATTTTGTTCAAGATAAGAGGAACAATGTCCGACTGTCATGTCATCCAGAGTGATTTAGAGAGGTACAGCAATCTCTCATTTGTCACAGAAACTGGAATTGGCCATCTTCTTCTAGTTGGTTATTATAAAAATCTCTTATGCTGACAGGAATTTCACTAATAGAGAATAAAAGAAAATAGCTCTTTTCTGTAAACAGATTCTCAGATCTGATTTTTGATGTGTTTTAACATGCATAAGAATTGTCTGGTCATCAAATACACAGGCAACATATCAGTTTGCGGATTATAGTAGACTAGTTGTATTTGACAGTGCTCTATTTGAAGTACTAAGAATATGAAATAATCCAATTCAATCCAACTTTATTTGTATAGCACATTTTATAAACAAAACAGTTTCCAAAGTGCTTCACATAGCAATGTAAAAACATTTAAAGTCAGCAGATTTATATTCAAAGAAAAGGAACTAATAGAATCAATAGATAAACGTATAAAAATAAAATCAATGACTAAAAATAACAAAATCAATAAATAAAGGCACTACTAAAAGCACAAAATAGATAAAAAAAATAAATAAATAAAAACTGATAAATAAAAAATAAATAAAAGACCATACACGCGGTGTTAAAAGCCAGAGAATAAAAGTGGGTCTTAAGACGAGACTTAAAACACTCCACTTTGGGGACTGTTTGCAACGTAACTCTTTAAAAAAAATAACTCTTTGGTCTGTACTAGGAAAATTAAATACATAACTCTTTCAATCTTTATAATTTTCTGTTTCTTGCCTTTTTGCCTAATTTTACCTGTCAAAGCCTGCAGGCGTGAACAGTCAATCATTTTACTTGCATCAGATGTAACACTGATTAATAATAATAATCTGATAACTCCAGAAATCAGATAATGATCATATTATTTTTAGAGTACATAAAGACAGCAAGTGTATTTTTTCCATAATCGAGACTTGATCAAAAAATGTTTAAACATGACAGCAAAGTTATCCCTATATTGCATACCACCAAATAATCCAATCAATACATGTTAGAGAATGTTTGTAAACAGCGGTGTGTCTTTACCCATGGCCTGGTTCAAAGTTAATCTGCATATTTATGTAGGAATCTCACTCCACTGTCACTCCAAAAATCTCCCTTGACACTTGGAATAAATAGAAATATCTCCAGGAGAGTTCTTTCACGATCACACACACTAAGCACAGTTGGGGAGCTCTAGAGGTCTACTCTAGAGGTAGCTGTCATTTCTCATTTAATGTAATGTGATATAATATATTTTGAATATTGCAATTTAAAAATGAGTTCTATCACACAAGTCGCTTAAACCAGAATTATAAATCAGCACCGTGATGGCTCAATTTTATACAAAGCTATTGACTTAATTTAGGGATATGACCAGTTGCTAATAAGTGTACATGGGCAGGACTATATAACTGACCAATCACCACCACCATCAGATAGGTGCAATCCTAATATTACATAAGGTTACTTGTTATAGGCTATAGTTTCTTGGCATGGGAGTAGTGAATAATTGAATATGGGGCACTTAACTTTGCACCTATGGCAAGATACTATGACAGCAGTGCTACACTATGACCCTGATAACATGACGTCATGCCAACGTTGGGCCAACGTATGTGTGGACGTTGGGCCAACGTTGGCAGTTGACGTTGGGCCGACGTCATTTTGCTCATTGGCAAGTGGTTGGGCCAACGTCATCAAAAGACGGTTGGCTAGACGTTGGGCCAACATTAGCAGTTGACGTTGGGCCGACGTCATTTTGCTCATTGGCAAGTGGTTGGGCCAACGTCATCAAAAGACGGTTGGCTAGACGTTGGCCCAACGTCTACCCAACTATTAATTAGGCTTTTTATATACTGTGTATATTGTACTACTAAATTGCATACTTTATGGAAAGTAATCACAGGTGAACAGTGCATGTAGGTTTTGTTGCAGTATTGCAACATTTATTGATAATACTTGAATTCATGTACACACATATTATCAAAATATAATGTTCAAGGGTGGTTCTTAATTACAATGTACAAAAAATGTTACCAAAATATATTGCTGAAGGCTGATTTGCAACAGAAAAAGTTAACTACATTTCAAATGCATTAAAATGCACTACAAGTTTCTGTGTACCTATATAAGTAGATGGAAATAAATGTAATGAGATCAACTTCTGAATGTAAAAATAAAATACTAACAACATGTCAAAACATACCTGAACAATCATGAGAAATCATAGCACCAAAACATAGCATATTTGCATACTTTTATCAACTAAACACACCCTAACTATGCATACACCGTGCGTGTGCCAGCACTGGATGGAATTACTAACAAAATAACAACCAAAATTACGAACCCAAATCTTAGACAATATATCTAAAGTGAATTTCAAATACAAGCCGATAAACCACGTGGGACAAGATCCAGTTGGAAAATGGATAATTAGTCAATATTCAGTGAGTAATCTAGCACTTTTCACGGGTGACGGCACATACTTGAAAACCGATGGGATGTAGTCAGGTGAAAGCGGGTTGTCACTCTTTACCTAGGACACAAATTAAGTAACGTTAAGTAAAGAAACCACTAAGATTACACTGAGAAAAAAATATTCACTATTCAATGATACAGGCAGTTTAAAATGTTGTGATGTCACATGAATGCAACCCATTAGCTAATACGTTTTTAGGTCTGGACATTAACCACCGCAGTGAGGTTTGTATCGCCAACTAGGGTTGGTAGATTAGGTTGAGGACGTTTCGGCTCGTCCGACTGAAATACAATCCACCCAGTTTAGTCGGTGATATTTATTGTCCAAAACAATAACTATCAGCACCATTTAAGATAATATTAAATGTATAATGTTTACGTGAAATTACCTGATATGAAATGGTCACTGCACAAGCGAAATCCATTAGGTGACGGGTTCCAACGCTCGGTTTTCTTCAGCGCGCTTCTTGCCCGTTTTATCGCAGAAATCCATTTTCCCCTCCGAGCTGGATCTTTGGGAATGCGATAAAAGGCTTTATCTTTAACTTGTCCTCGGTGGTTTGTACATCCAGGGGAATAGCATGAGTCTACCATCGTTGTAAGCTGGAAGTTTTGTAGGCTAGTTAGTTAGTTTACAATAATTCCTGCCAAGATGGCGCCCGGTGGTGCATGCTGGGATAGCGTGACGTCATCTCCCGGAGCTCTATTGAAACGAATTGTCATTACAAACGTCGGCTCGACGGTCGCGCCAACGTCGTTAACCTGTGTCAGATATGACGGAATACCGAAAAATCGCGAACTTTGCGTTGCGTAATGTTCGTTGGCTGCACGACGTCGTGTAGACGTCGGCTCGACGTCTAAGGGGCTAAACACACGGGAGGCGATGTCGCTCGCTCTCAATTCTTTTCCAATGGAACAACTGCGACAAGGCGAAAATCGCCTTCCCCCCTCCCAACGGGCGACACGCGACATTCGTGCATGAGAAATTTCGCGCTCGTTCACGTACACGTGCACACGTACGCCGGCGACGCGACACCAGAAAGTAGAGAAAAGTTCAACTTTCGTCGCTGTCGCCTGGCACCACAACCAATCAGCGGCGGTTTATTTGATCGGCCAATGAGATGCGCGAATGCTCCACTGTCCCCACTGCAGACTGTAAACATGGAAGAGCAGCTCATATTAGCGGTGTCTGATTTTCCCGTCCTATATGATACATCCCTCAATGAATATAGGGATATACATAAAAAGGCAGCAAAAGTGATGAAATTTACCATATTCTTTTCTTGTTTGTAAAATAGGATGAACCCAGGGTCGTTTTTTTCTTTTGTAAAGTAAAGTCAGCAGTAATATTTCCATCAATTCAAGTAAAATCCTCTGACTCCTCATTATTTTCTGTCACTAAATGCTGTATGATTCCCTCCAATTTAATAGCCAATCAAATTTCTGGGAGATAAGCGATGTGCGCTGCAGAGCATGTCGCTGCCGCCCATCGCTGCCGTCTGTCGCGGCCCGTGTGTGGGGCTTCACCTCGGAGGCGACAAGTTTCGCTTTTCGCTGTCGTTTGTCGCCTCCCGTGTGTTTAGCCCCTAAGATTATACGTCGGCAACGCCGATGTCGGCAAGACGGATCAATGTTTTCAGGGGAAGCCTTATCTTTAGAAGGCTTCACGGCTTGGAATATTGTTACTTTACAGATAGTTATTACCGCATATATTGGGCCTGTCACAATAATAACTATAGTGATTTATTGTTCAAAAAATTCTTTTTTTTTTTTTTTTTTTTTGCTCATTATTTATTGTCATGCATTTGTACATTTTATTTGTTCTAGTGGATTTTTTTTTGTAGTATTTGAGCTGCAGATGGTAGAATTATGATATATCTATGACTTATTTCTTAATATCTTTTATCGTACCAGGCATAGTTCTGATCCTTCAGATCTTCAGATGACATTTTTGGAGCCAGTCCCCTGTGGTCATTTGAGGAACAGCAGTGCATATTTGATTTGTGAGCTTATCTGAACTTCCACTCTTTTGTGTCTCTCCATCAACAGACTGGCTAAGCCGAAACAAATCTGCCTAAAGCCTTTTGCCAGGCTTTGACGTCCCACAAGAACGGCACCTATTTCCTCTCATTTCACACAGCACTAATAGCATTTGATGGGGATTCAGATTAATACAACAGACCAGTGGGACAGATCGCATATCTGTAGTTTAATCCAACTTTGAAGCTTGCTTTTCAATCAGGGAAACACAACTTTGACCTCCACCTCGAGTTGACACCAGTAAGTTTCATTATGGCTGTGGTGAAAAGCCAATAGAGTACAGATGATGCTGGGAGGGCAATCTTGTGGGGCTGGAGAGGTCTTCCTAAGAAACAGATGTAATTTCTTGTCTCCACAGCTCCTGTGCTTTTTTTGTAAGGTTCTTGGTGAATATCAGAACATTTAGTAAACAAACTGATTTGTATTATAAAGGTAACACCTTGACATAAGGCAATACCTTTTCCCTATGTAGGTGAGCAAAATTTGTCTTGCCTCAGTACAGATATATTGTTTAAGAACCTCTTTCTTTAGGAAGTGTGCATTTTCTGTTATATTCAATGTCATGGCAAAACTCTGAATGCATAAGGTAAGTGGGAAATAATTTTGGATCACTTTTTAGAACCGTAAAAATCAGTTACAGAGTTTTTGAAGAAGAGAGAATTATTTTACTTTTCCAGTTTGTGTTATCAGAAAGTGTCTGCCAGTCTCCCTAGAAAACCAAATGAGCTATAATATACAAATATGCTCACATTATTGGCAACGTGTCACGCTGCATAATGGTTTGTACAGCTTTAAAGATCTTATATAAAAAGTGACCTAATCAAAAACATACCTGGTGCTGTGATTTGTTTTATTCACACATTTTTGAATAACCCTATATTATTAATCTGTCTACATCACCAAAATGATCTGTTCCACCTTGTGATGTCATGAAGCATTAGTTTTCATGTTCAACAGCTACCTTTTACCTTTTTTTGCATTTACATTTTTGATGAGGAAACAGCATTATAACATAGATCAGAATACAGTGTGCTTGATGTATACTTCCAAGAGAATTCTCAACCAAATGTCAAGACAGCGTGAAGAAGCAAGCTATTTTCCCTGATAACATGACGACGTCATGCCAACGTTGGGCCAACGTATGTGTATACGTTGGGCCAACGTTGGCAGTTGACGTTGGGCCGACGTCATTTTGCTCATTGGCAAGTGGTTGGGCCAACGTCATCAAAAGACGGTTGGCTAGACGTTGGTCCAACGTCTTGCCAACATTCAATAGGTCAGTTTCAGACGTTGGCCCTACGTCGGGCCAACGTATGTGTGGACGTTGGGCCAACGTTGGTAGTTGACGTTGGCCCAACGTTGGCAGTTGACGTTGGGCCAACGTCATTTTGCTCATTGGCAAGTGGTTGGGCCAACGTCATCAAAAGACGGTTGGCTAGACATTGGCAGTTGACGTTGGGCCAACGTTAGCAGTTGACGTTGGGCCGACGTCATTTTGCTCATTGGCAAGTGGTTGGGCCAACGTCATCAAAAGACGGTTGGATAGACATTGGCCCAACGTCTACCCAACTATTAATTAGGCTTTTTATATACTGTATATATTGTACTACTAAATTGCATACTTTATGGAAAGTAATCACAGGTGAACAGTGCATGTAGGTTTTGTTGCAGTATTGCAACATTTATTGATAATACTTGAATTCATGTACACACATATTATCAAAATATAATGTTCAACGGTGGTTCTTAATTACAATGTACAAAAAATGTTACCAAAATATATTGCTGAAGGCTGATTTACAACAGAAAAAGTTAACTACATTTCAAATGCATTAAAATGCACTACAAGTTTCTGTGTACCTATATAAGTAGATGGAAATAAATGTAATGAGATCAACTTCTGAATGTAAAAATAAAATACTACCAACATGTCAAAACATACCTGAACAATCATGAGAAATCATAGCACCAAAACATAGTATATTTGTATACAAGGGCAATTCTCCCGTCACGTGTGTGACATTCACACAATAATTATGTTGTTCTTCTCTGCTTCATGCTTAGGCATTAGTGGGAAGCTTATATATTATGGGATATTTATTGCATATTAAGTTAGCTCTATCAGCATATATAAGCAGTTCAGCTTTTTCATGTGCCTTCTCAGAGATATCGAGGCAAATGTACTATGTCACGTGTGTGACTCACAAAAATAGATTTTTGCAACGTTATCTGAACAAATGCAAAACTCTGTGAACTGTAAGAGGAAAAAATGATGAAAACTATCTTACATACTACATCAATTGATACTTTATTAAACTAAAAGAGAAATTTATGCAATTAACCGAAACTATGAGTGTACGGGAACATAATGTACCTGTCACGTGTGTGACAGGTCCGTCACGTGTGTGACCAAGTGTGAAATACAAGTAATAAGAAGTTAAAATCTATAAGTGAACACTATGAAAGATGATATATGATATATTTATGTACAAATTATGTTAAACTATCCAAACAAAAATTACTTAACAGTTTTTAAAGCTCTAATTGACCTTCCCAAGTGACTGTGGTCTCTTGAATGGCTGATAACTTGGTGAAGCCAAAGGACTTGAAGAGGGGGTTTCTGGGGAAGCATTTTGTTCCATTTCTTTCTGCTTTTTCAACAAGCGGCTTTTTCTCTTACGCTCAGCTGCTGCCATCTTATATTTTTTCAGGTCTGTCGGAGACATTTGGGCAACTCTAGCTTTTCGTATCTTTTCCACCCTCTCATTCTCAGCTTTTTTGAAATTGTCGTCCTTCTTATCATGCCACCTTTTAGTTCGCTCAGCCCCCGACAGTTTTGTTTTCTTGACAGAACTATAAAACATATATTAAACACAATCTTAGAGGGATGATTCAATGTGGATAGTTATCAATATTTCAATAGACATCAATGTTTAACACATTTCGAACACGTGTTGAAATACAAATCACTAATTCGCGTCATCGACAGCGATCTTTTATTTTCATGTGGCCCTTAACAACTACTAGAATGAAAGCTAAAACGAAACATAAAAGCTTTCCTAACATTTTGATACCTTAATATAAACAATATTGTGTGTAAAAACACTAACCTTCGCTGTAAATGCGATACTTCATTGACGTTTTATTCGCGTCCCTCCATTGCTCGATCACACTTTGTTTATGTCTTTGTGTAAATTTATGCTAATTTCTTCTGCTCATGTGCCAAACGATTTACAACTGAATACAAATATTGGAGGCTCAAAGTTGAATTATGAATATTTAATATATTTTTAGTCTATTTTTTGCATATAATCTGCAGTGGTCACACACGTGACGGTCACACACGTGACAATTTGTCACGTGTGTGACGACTTTTCTTTTTGCCTTAAATGATAAACCAATGTATCTGACAACATAATTTTCATTTTTTACTTTAAGACTACTCTGTTGATTTATAATGTAAAGTATGAAGTTAATAGGAAGCAAAACATTTGAGTTTAAAAAAAAAGAAATCTGTAGTGTCACGTGTGTGACATAACAGGTTCATAATGTTCAGTTTGACCCCGTAACATGAAGGAAAGTGAAAAACTAAAACAAATCAATGGCTTAAGTACATAAATGGATTGTAATAAATATGCTAAATAAAATTATGTGTGACAAAACTTTTATTTCTTGCAGAATTGACCTTTAAAATGAAATGTGATTTTCACTGACAACAACCATACTCAAATAACATGTCTTCTTTAATAGCCGTCCCCCCTTGAAAATCAACATTTCGTGAAAGTTGGCCAACATATTACTAAAATATAATATATAAAGCCTTAAAAAAAATTAACAAATGGATTATACAAGTAGTTTTGAAATTTGGCCATGCAGGCTCTCTTTTCAGAGAATGTCCCACAACTAAACACACCCTAACTATGCATACACCGTGCATGTGCCAGCACTGGATGGAATTACTAACAAAATAACAACCAAAATTACGAACCCAAATCTTAGACAATATATCTAAAGTGAATTTCAAATACAAGCCGATAAACCACGTTGGACAAGATCCAGTTGGAAAATGGATAATTAGTCAATATTCAGTGAGTAATCTAGCACTTTTCACGGGTGACGGCACATACTTGAAAACCGATGGGATGTAGTCAGGTGAAAGCGGGTTGTCACTCTTTTTACCTAGGACACAAAATAAGTAACGTTAAGTAAAGAAACCACTAAGATTACACTGAGAAAAAATATTCACTATTCAATGATACAGGCAGTTTAAAATGTTGTGATGTCACATGAATGCAACCCATTAGCTAATACGTTTTTAGGTCTGGACATTAACCACCGCAGTGAGGTTTATATCGCCAACTAGACTGGGTTGGTAGATTAGGTTGAGGACGTTTCGGCTCGTCCGACTGAAATACAATCCACCCAGTTTAGTCGGTGATATTTATTGTCCAAAACAATAACTATCAGCACCATTTAAGATAATATTAAATGTATAATGTTTACGTGAAATTACCTGATATGAAATGGTCACTGCACAAGCAAAATCCATTAGGTGACGGGTTCCAACGCTCGGTTTTCTTCAGCGCGCTTCTTGCCCGTTTTATCGCAGAAATCCATTTTCCCCTCCGAGCTGGATCTTTGGGAATGCGATAAAAGGCTTTATCTTTAACTTGTCCTCGGTGGTTTGTACATCCAGGGGCACAGCATGAGTCTACCATCGTTGTAAGCTGGAAGTTTTGTAGGCTAGTTAGTTAGTTTGTTTACAATAATTCCTGCCAAGATGGCGCCCGGTGGTGCATGCTGGGATAGTGTGACGTCATCTCCCGGAGCTCTATTGAAACGAATTGTCATTACAAACGTCGGCTCGACGGTCGCGCCAACGTCGTTAACCTGTGTCAGATATGACGGAATACCGAAAAATCGCGAACTTCAAACAACGTCGGTTCGACGTTGCGTAATGTTCGTTGGCTGCACGACGTCGTGTAGACGTCGGCTCGACGTCTAAGATTATACGTCGGCAACGCCGACGTCGGCAGGACGGATCAATGTTTTCAGGGTTGATGTGCCAATAAAAGCATATGAAAAAGGTGACTTAGAGTGTCAGGGAGGTAAAGAACAGAAGGTGACAAAGTCATCAAAAATATCCCCAAGGAGTCATCGTATCCGGTATTTCAAGGCCTGTAGCAAAACTAATATAGTGCAACGATGTGAGATGGCCTTATATTTCCCCACCCCTGTTCTCTGGGGCTGTGCGGGGCAGCTAGCACACCCCTGCGTCGCATTGTTCTGAGGAAAGAGTCTGCAGTGAGACATTAGGGGTTTTAGGATTCATCTTAAAGAGAATAAAGCTCTATACACGAAAAAACAGTGAATAAATGATTATGAGAAAACAATCATTAGATGCTTTGAATGAATGCCAAAATCACTTCACTATATGCTAGTGCTGCTTATGGGTTTTTTTGGGGGGTAGAATGTATAGTATGGCATTAAACTTACCTTGCATTTATTCAATTGAATGTGGTTTTGTGAAAAAAAATAAGGTTAATTCCAAGCTGTGGAATATTCCAGGGAAATATGTAACATCTCCACAGAGACAAGCAGGTAGCAGACACTCCAAAAAACTTTACTGTAATCTAATATGAACTGCAGAATATCCTTTTTTAATTTTTTGAGCAAAAATATGAATATGCCTTGTACCAAATGGTTCACCTTTGTCATGATCAAATGTAAAGATTTATTATTGGAGCAGGTGCAGTGGGTGTCAGCTTGGTGTCTTGAGCAGTAAATCCTCAGTGTTTGTCTGTGCAGATCCAGCTGAGACTGAGCTCAGACTGCTGACTCCTCTGGCTCCTGATAAATGTTAGGCACAAACTCACTGTGAAGTCAATGTCCTATACTTGAAAAATTATGCTGGGTTTTATTGATATCCAGTTTTAAATGTTAGTGTAAACATCTAATTTATTTGCGATATTACGCTGCTAATGTTAAATGATTGCACACTGTTTAATTATTGTAAAATGTATATGTAAATATTTCACAGGTGAATTCAAGGTGAGGGCCCAGGAAATGGGTGGTGCCTAGATGGAGGTCTGTCCTGAAAAATAGGTCAGACACGCCCACCTATTGTAGTGAGTGTGGCGTGGTTCGCTTAGGTGTTTGTAGCCCTATGTACCTCAAATGTTTGTATTGTACTGTGGATGTAAATGTAGCAAAACGGTTTGCCTGGATTATTAGTTTTATTAATTTCTTGTGACTTTTCACTTTTTGTCTGTCCTCTTGTCAAATTCCACTCAATTCATTAATCATTGTGCTTTATTTTCATTGGAAATATCTTAATTGGAGGTTCAATTTAATGCATACTACCTTGTCCATGCCCGATATTTTCTGATCTAAAGCTAGGCAGAGTTGGACCTGGTCAATACTTGGATGGGAGTCCTTATTACCAGGCGCAGCGGGGCAGAAGTCTTTAGTGCGTACGTCTGCTGTGTCAGAAAGACCCTTCTCCTACCCTGCCAATGTGAATGTGGTATGTGCGTGAGTCATTGGTGGTGGTCAGAGGGGCCAGTGTGTCAGATTGGTAGCCTTTCTTCCATCAGTCTACCCCAGGGCAGTTGTAGCAATAACACTACCTTACCACGCCAAAATGAATGATACAGGAAATTTTAAAGTGGCTTTGCATTATTATTCTTTGTAGGAGAATACAATTGCAATCTTTCATATTCACACCCTGAGCACCTGAGAGACGGGCAGCAGGGTCACAGTAGCTCCTGGAAAATTTCTAAAAACCTCTACCTTTTTAAGTTATTCTTGTTTGCACTTTAAGATTTTATTTTATTTTGAATTTTATTTACTTTATCTGTCCAATTAAACACTCACCATGTTTTTGGGGCGTTTTTGTCTTTTTCTCTTGATTTTTGCTGGCCTCTTTGTTCTTTGCTGTGTGGCCCAGTAGTCCAGACAGCCTATTGTGTTTTCCAGAGAACACCTTCTTTCACTGCCCAAGTCACCAGTGCTGTTTGGAGCTAAGCCTGACATTCCTGTGGAACTAAGGAGGAGGACGCGCAGAGGATGTCACGCTGGAGTGAAAGTGGAGAAGCAGAGAAGGAAATTCAAGCCTGTAGTTCCGTCAGTTCTGATGGGGAGCATAGGGTCACTAGGAAATAAGATGGACAAACTGTGTGCACTTCTTTGGACGCAGAGGGAGTACGCTGTCAGCAGAAGCATGTGCTTCATGGAGACCTGGTTTCATACAAACTTCCTGGACAACAATGCATCTGTACCAGGCTTTAAGACTAAGTGCAGACAGAGGAAGGGCGGCGGGATTGCTGTTTTGGTGAACAAGAGGTGGCCATATTACTGTGAAGGAGCGTATCTGTTCCCCGGACATTGAACATTTAGCTTTGGGAATGCAGTTGCTGTGTAATGGTTGTCACCATTAGGAGTGTAAGGAAGTGGAGTCAGGAAGCCAGCCAGCCTGCTTTGAGACCTCTAGTCTGAACTGGAATGTGCTCTGCCAGCCCCATTGGGACAACATCGACAGCATGATGGACTGTATAACAGATTACATCAACTTCTGTGAGGATACAGCCGTCCCCACACACACTGTCCGCTGTTACCCTAACAACAAGCCCTGAATCACCAGCCAGCTAAAAAATCTACTCAATAAGAAGAAGTGGGCGTTCAACTCTGGTGACAAGGACAAGGTGAAGAGGGTACAGCTACAGCTGAAGGTCCAGCTCAGGCAGAGTCAGGAAGTGTACGGGAAGAGACTGGAGGCAAAACTCTAGCAATACAATACCAGAGATGTGTGGAAGGGGATGAAGGCCATCAAGGGTTTCAACACCAAAACAAAGCAGCAGGACAATAGCCCAGACAGGTCACATCTACTCAATTTGCATTTTAATTGCTTTTGATCCCCTGGCACCCCCGTCTCTTCACCTCCCAGACACCCAATCCACACCTCACCACAGACCACTCAGACGGCCATTCATCTGCCCATCACCTCTGTTCCCACCTACCCCCAACCCCATGGAGGAACCCAGCCTAGTGTCTTTGTCATCTGCCCAGGTCAGAAGATAGCTGAAGAAAGTTCATCAAAACTAGTCTCCAAGTCAACCCCCGCGTGCTGAGGACATGTGCTGCACAGCTCACTGGCATTATGCACTTTCTCTTCACACTAAGTCTGAAGCTTGAAAGGATACAGGTGCTATGAAAGACCTCCTGCATTGTGCCAGTGCTCAAGAATCCTATTCCATCTGAACTTAATGACTTCAGACCAGTTGCTTTGATGTCTCATGTCATGAAAGTGTTTGAGAGACTAGTTCTGGCTCAGTTTAGACCCATGGTGGCACCATCCCTGGATCAGTACCCATCAGTGCCATTGCCATTGAGGCATGGAAGATGCTGTAATCTATCACCTTCACCAGGCAGACTCACACCTAGATGGTACTAAGGGCTCTGTGAGGATATTGTTTTCTGATTTCTCCAGTGCCTTTAACACAATCCAGCCCTTTCTGATGAGTGAGAAACTGCTCAGGATAGATGTCAGCTCCTCCATTGTCTCCTGGATTACTGACTATCTGTCAGGCAGGCCTCAGTATGAGACTGTGGTAATGTAGGAGCTCCCCAGGGTACAGTCCGGTCTCCGTTTCCGTTCACTTTGTACACCTCTGATTTCCAGTACAGCTCCGGGTCCTGCCATCTGCAGAAGTTCTCTGATGACTCTGCAGTGGTAGGGTATATCAGGGATGGACAGGAACTTGAGTACAGGACACTGATTGCAAACTTTGTGGAGTGGTCCCAAGCCAACTTTCTGCTCCTGAACACTGACAAGATCAAGGAACTGGTGATTGACTTCAGGAGAAAGAGGACACCATTGGAGCCTGTCACCATCCAGGGCCATGACATGGAAATAGTGGACTGCTACAAGTACCTTGGAGTCCATGTAAACAGCAGCTGGACTGGAGAGACAACAGTAATGCTGTGTACAAGAAGAGCATGAGTAGACTCTACTTCCTGAGAAAGTAGGTTTTTCAATGTGTGCAGCAAGTTATTGGAGATCTTCTACCAGTCTGTGGTGGCCAGCGCATTGTACTTCGCTGTGGTCTGCTGGAGGAGCAGAACACAGCTCTCCCCCACAGTTATCTTGGTGAGCTATCAGTAGTAACTCTGTAAAGATGTCTACACAAGCTGAGGGCACGGGCGAGGGTCCCCGTGCACCTAGAGAGTGACCCGCTGCAGAAGATGTAACAGATAAGCCTTTGTTTCTGTCAATCATCATATCATCTTTACACTGTTTCCTTACGACCTGTGATATACTGTATTTATATTATGCATTTGTTTTTTTACTTACTGTACATACCTTTATATAATTTATGTCTTATTGACACCAATCTCTTGCTATTTTTTTGCTACTTATTTAGAAGTTTCTTACCATTTTTTATATTTTTTTTACTCTGTGTTATTGTAATATAATGTGATGTGTGAGCTACTGTATCTAAGTAATTTCCCTTGTGGATCAATAAAGTCTGTCCAAGCCCAAGTCCAATTCCAAGTAATTAGACTAGTCCTATAAATGGCTTCTGGATAACCTTGATTGTAGATTAGGTGTGTAGACAGGAGGTGTTCAGAGGAAGCAGAGTGACATGGGATGGGCTCTTACAGCTGTGTCCCAGTCTGAGAGAGCTGTCTGTGCCTGCACCACTGTCACTGCACATCACCACTACAGTCCCCAAACACACACAAGGCAACTTCTGAGTGCACACACTCACACAAGTCTTGTAAGGATGTTGCATATCAAATACATGAAACCAAAACAGACCAAAAGACATACTAACCTTGACCATAACCTCAGGCCATATACAGTCCCTGACAAAAGTCTTGTCGCTTATCCATTTTGTAGAAACAAAATCTTATAACCTGACTTTAAATTAATCGATTGGTTTTAGAAATGTCTCATATGAAAGCTAAAACCCTCCCAAATTATGCTCAATATACTAAAATAAATTTTCTTCACTGAAGAAAGATTGATCATTTAATGAACACAGAAAGGTCAGATTTTGGCAAGATTTTCTGTCGCCTACAGAAAATTGAACAAATAATTTACTTCAAATACAAAAATATGTTGCATAACGTCAGTGAATTAAGTAGTGGTGCTGTGAGATCCATATTTAATATCTTGTATGACTTCCATGAGCTTGAAGGACTGCATCCATGCGGTTCGACAATGATTCATACAATTTGTTGATGAAGTCATCAGGAATAGCAAAGAAAGCAGTCTTACATGCCTCCCAGAGTTCATCAAGATTCTTTGGTTTTGCCTTCCATGCTTCCTTTTTCATTCTACCCCAGACATGCTCAATGATGTTCATGTCTGGTGACTGGGCTGGCCAGTCCTGGAGCACCTTGATCTTCTTCGCCTTGAGGAACTTTGATGTAGCGATAGAAGTATGCGATGGAGCACCATCCTGCTGCAAAATTTGACCCCTTTTATGGTTGGGAATGTAAGAGGTAGCTAATACTTCTTGATATTTTAGGCTATTGATATTGCCTTCCACCCTGCAAATGTCTCGCACACCCCCATACTGGATGTAACCCCAGACCATGATTTTTCCGCCACCAAACTTAACTGTTTTCTGGGTGAATCTTGGATCCATGCGGGCTCCAGTAGGTCTCCTGCAATATTTGCGGCGGCTGTGATGTAATTCAACTGAGGATTCATCTGAGAAATCCACCTTCTGCCACTTTTCCAGTGTCCATCCTTTTAGCAGGCTGTGGGCCTTGGCAAATGCCACACGGTTTTTTAATTGCCTTTTGTTTAGTGCTGGTTTCTGTGCACTGATTCGACCATGGAGGCCATTTCGAGACAGAATTCTACAAACTGTTCTGGTTGACACAGGGACTTGAGGTGACCAGGCCTGGTGGAGCTCTGCTGCAGTGGAAAAGGGGCTGGCCTTGGATTTTCAAATCAACAAACGGTCCTCCCGAGCAGTTGTCTTGCGGGATCTGCCGGACCTGGGCTTGTCAAAAACATCTCCAGTCTTTTCAGATCTTTTTCTTATTCTTTGTACTTGACGCTGAGACACATTGAAGGTGTCAGCCACCTCAGCAGTGGATCTGGTCTTCAGCCTCTTGATAATTAACGCTTTGGTCTCAGGGTGGATCTTAGGCATGTTGTCAGAGGTCAAGTTGCAGTTGATGTGAAGGTCTGGTGTGCTGGGGTTCTTTTTATACACACCCACTAATTGATTGATCAGTAACTGATCACAGGTGAGGCTGTAATCTAGGATTGGGTGCATCATATGACAAGGCGACAAGACTTTTGTCTTGCCAAAATCTGACCTTTCTGTGTTCATTCAATGATCAATCTTTCTTCAGTGAAGCAAATTTATTTTAGTATATTGATCATAATTTGGGAGGGTTTTAGCTATGAGACATTTCTAAAACCAATCGATTAATTTAAAGTCAGGTTATAAGCTTTTGTTTCTACAAAATGGATAAGCGACAAGACTTTTGTCAGGGACTGTAGTATCTTTTTATATAATGGTGATGATGGTTAACTGATCCCCACAAGACTTGATAAAACAACAAGTACACCACACACCTTTTTTCTTTTTCAAACCCATTAGATACCTTGACAGTATAGATATGATATATGATGCCTGAAGCAAATCAATAACATCCACAAAAGTATTCTATTTGGATAAGGCTAGGACACATCAAATAGCAGCTTAATTTTCAAGTTGGCTGTCAATAAAAGAAAAAAAAAGGACTACCTCTGAATATTAATTGTACATTTAAAGCCTTCTTTTACTCCCATAACACACAGCAGCGCTAGTAATGATTGCATAATTACCCAGTGGCTCAGTAAATCACAGGCTAATTGCACACAGATTGCAGCTGTAAATAGAATGAAGCACCTGTCCATCAAAATGTCCAGAGATTGCTTACTAAGATGTCACGTTCATTAGTAAGTAAGCAGTGATTTCGGATTGTAATAAAAAAAAAAAAAAACAATACAAAAATGGTATATACAATGTTAAAGATGGATTGTGTAACTTATCCAAGGGTCTGTCACCTCCATGGAGATGTGCTGAAATGCTCCACAGAGTTTCCATTAAGAGAAGTAACCCCACTCACAGTAAGAATGAATGTTTGTTAAGTTATTATTGTGCAATAAATAACACTTGTAGTTGAATAAATTGCAAGATATATTAGTTTAAACCAAAGCATTAACATCTCCATGGAGACAAACAGGTTGCAGACCGTCTCCAGAAAAGTTACACAGTGCACCTTTAAAAATGTGCGCACTAAAATAAACAGAACCTTTATTTACTGCCTAACAAATGACAGTGTACTAGTATATGTCTTTTTTCTATTACATAAAGCAAAGATTTCTGTAGGTAACTCCCTTAATGAAATGTCATCCACGTGATCCTCTATGGGAAATGGCGTTGACCAGTGTGGCCTCCTGCCTCTCTATAATTGGCCGAGTGTCCTTAAAGCCGCACTGGTCGTACAATCAAATAAAGCCTCCTCTTGTCTCTTGTAAAACACACATCTAACAGCTCCTAGCTCTGCAGTCTGAAAGTGCCAGTTGTCTCTAACCATAAAGCCTGCGCCTTTTCCTTAATAAGTCCTCCATCGCAGCCGCAGATTCCCCGGGAGTGGTAATGAGAGAAGTGTTATCTGTCTATGTGTGTGAAGACGGGCTGTGTGAAGTCATTAGACGATGTAATTAAGTCCTATTGTAACAGAGAGGCTCGTTAGTAGACAAGGCTCTTAACTATGGGGTGTCATTTCTGGGATTCTGACAATGACCTACATGGACTAAGAAGTTTTAGTCTAAGATTACCATTACTTATATATAACATAAAAGATATTTGGTGAAGAAGTTGTTTTCTGTAAAAGTGTTGTGTATGTCATATAGATCTGGTTTTGCTGACCATGTTTTCTCCGTGCTTTATGTTGTACAATAAATTGATGTAGCCAGAGAGCTAGAAGAAGAAGCACGAGGCTGGAGTTGTAACACAGGAAGTTTATTTACTATCAGTATGGTACCCAAGACCTGCAGATACTGTATAATACTCCCTACATATAATACTCCCTACATATAATACTCCAATACTCCTCCATTGTAGGGCGTATTATACCTCAAATCACCAAGATAACAAGGACTGAGCTGGCAGTGTGGGGCTGGCACAGCTCAAAACTGCAATTTCTCTATCAGCTTATTTTACATTTGTTTACCCTATAGTTCTTGTCCTTGGTATTTTATTTTAATAGTTTATTTTTTAAAGAACTGTGTTATTTTTCAGAGTACATTTTTGGGATTCCTCTGGTTTTGAGGAGCCTTTTGTTTTTGTTTTAGTTTTGGACTATTTTGAAGATGTCTGTTTTTCATCACTGGTACTATATTTTTTATTTGATTGCTTCTATATTAACCATCTTTTTTCCACCGGGTTTGGTCTTAAGTTTGGATACTGGAAACAAAAAAGAAAAAAAAAAAAAAATCAAAGTAGTGTTGAACCCACAACCTTGCTTTGAGGCACTTCTTACTGTTGCAGTTAAAAGCTGATATCCCTCGCTTGAGCCATTTCATCACTGTTTCAGACACCAGAGAAATATCGCTGTACACCACAGGGGACCTTTGTTTTCCTAATATTGGGATAGTTCAACAGCCCTGGTGTGAGAGTGAAACCAAACCTCAAACATCAGTCAGAGGAGCTGAGCCAAGCCCCTGTCAAACAGTTCCCTGTGCCCAGCTCTCCACAAGGATAGTCAGGGCCATTTCTTCTCAGAGTGCTCATGCCATTTGCCTTTAAGTGACAAACCAACTATGTTCTCACTATAAATAATATCTGAAACACCCACTAACTTAAAAAAAAAATCTTCTTTTACTACACAAGTTGACCAATATTAAAGAATTTCATATTAAAAAGCAAATACCATTTCCAGAGACTGAAAAAAAAATGTTCTAACTATTGTTTTGGTTTTATGGATGACACAATAAATCTGTTACCATTAACATTATTTTGACGTTTATTTATCATGCAAACCATGTCACATTCATACTTGGGACCATACATCATTTTGACACTTCCTCCTGACTTCTCACTGCTCTGATTGTGGACAGATTTGGTCCTGCACTTTATGGATTTAACTCACGCATTGGCCTGGCTATGCAGATGGGCAGGATTGACCCACCACAACCTTGGAAAGATGCCCCTGGTGGTGGAGGCGACCTCAGGACGGTCCATGGTGCAATGCAGCAGAGCACATGAGAGCTGCTCTGACCCACATGCACAAAGAACAAGTGAAACCAGTGTGCTGCTGGAGAGCAAAGATACACTGTACACAGCCCAGATCAATAGCACACATGGGGAATGCAGGGGTGTGTCTGAGGCTCTCAGCTGTGTCTGTCTAACCAACATGACTGTGCACAATGTAGTACTCGCTCCAGATAGTGCATGACATGAGGGAGGCAGGATACATGTAGGACATCAATAATAAATGCTCTATATGAGTCAATAATGATCACAAAGGGATAAAACCATTATAGAATCTTACAACGAATTAAAAACCAGCATGCAGAGGAAAAATGTAACCACAGAATGGTTTGTATATTGTCTTTAAAATATGGGGTGCAAACATGATGATTTCTCGTTGGCATTTACACTGTTGTCTGCAGTACAACAGCAGGCTGAGATGTTATGTTATGTGACTTTGTTTGTAGCTGTCACTGCAGAGAGTCCTCCAGCCAGTCTAAAATTAAGCATTACTGAAGAGTATATGGCTGAATATGTCAGGAAGTAAGGATTCTTTACTCACCAATATGTAGTACATGTACAATATGTACAATATGTTATTAACTATTTATATGAAATAGATTGAATAAATAAAAAAAAATCCACTAGTTAAAATTGCTCAGTCTAACTAAAATCCCTAAAAGTCTATTTAATCTGGGGGCTAGGTACGAGAATGAAGAAAGATGATTCTTGCTTTTTATAAGGAGAAACCATAGACTCTCTCTCTATATATATGGACATAGCTAACGTGCTAGCCGGCACATTTCAAATAGGAAGTGAACATGGGCGCTAAGTGATTTCTTTGAGCATCTGGTTTAAGGTTTTTTTTTAGATGCTCTTGTGGAGGTTGGGTCCCTAAAGCCTGGCAACCCTGCCCCTGATGTAACCATAACAAAAATGTTTCAGTCGATAAACAGTTGATCCCATCTTACATTGCGCCAAGACGATGGGAGGAAGATGGATGTCCGAACAAGCAGAGTGAGTGATTTTGTGAGTCAGTAAACACTGATCATGCTCCACAATCTGATCAGTCAGACCACATCCACTTGCCTTTACTTGAAAACAAACAGTGTATTTATGTTTTTAATGAACAGCATGCCCATGCTTTATGCTACAAACTCTGTGTCTGTGATAACCTTCAAAAGGGGTGTAACCATCTGTATGCATAATATTTCAACTTTTATGGCAGTGTGAGATATTTCAATTAAAGAAAGAGGCGAGGTATTTTGCCAAGTGGATAGACGCCAAAATAAAAACTGAATAGCCGTAAATCACTATTGCATACAACAATATGAATTGACAACAACATCTAAATACTATTTCTAATTTAACCTATTGATTCATAAAAATAAAAAAAATTCAGATCTCCAATGTCACATTATCTGTGCTGATTTTTGATGTATAACAGTTATATTACCATATTTGGTGGCTAATGCAAATTCCCTAATAAAAAATGTATTAAGGTTTGCTTGGTATATATTATAGTATCACCATGAATACAAATTCATAAACAAACACATCATAAAATGGTGAAGAAATGAACCAGCAAATGTATTATAGATGGTTCATGTCTTAAAATACATTACAAAACATATGGCTTAAAATACATTAGCATATTCCATCTTAGAGCCATGCACTGGAGCAACCTTTACAGCTGAAGATGCCCTTTAAGACTTCAACCTCATTATGGGCTTTACAGTGAACCCAGTGTGAACTTTGACCTCTCATTCAAACCACACTCTGACCTTGTCATCATCCTTTTCTCTCAAGGGCAAAAATAAAAACAAAACCATAAAGCTGTTTTACATAAAGAAGTCTGTTTATTATTTGATATATATTCCATATGCATCTTCATATAATAGATCTAATACCAGTAAGTCAAAAATAATAATCATATAATATTTATGTAGAGATATATAGATATAAAACTAATCCAATAGTCTACTTAGACCTTGTAAAAAACAATATGGAGAAACTGATAAGTGTCTCCCCAGCTTTAGTATATAGGCGCTTAGAGGGAGCAAAAATTACTAAAAAGAACATGACACCTGAACGTTGCATCTTATAGAACTACAGTAATAGTAGATTATCTGTGAGCAGCTAAAGTCCACCATTTTGGTTTAAGACACAGGATAGAACAGCTTTTGACAAATACACAATTGCAGTTTTTCTTCTAAAAGTTCAGTTTGAATGATGAAATACTCCGATCAGGCATTATATCATGACCATTGACAGGTGAAGTCGACAGCACACGTACTCTCCACTTAATGACAACTGTTGGATACATAAGACAGTAAGTCCCTGCAAAGCTAAAATACAACACTGGCTCTTGTGTAATGGTCCATGTCTGTAGAGGTCAGCGATCCATTGAAGAAATAGTAGGTTCTCAGTGTCCGTCAAAACTGGTCATTGATTCTGGTTCTGGCAAAAGGGACTACGAGGCTGTGTAGTTAGGCAAGTGGTCATAATGTAATGCCTGATTTCTGAGTTGCAGATATGAAGAACACACTCTAATCACCCAAAGACAAAATATTACAATACATCTCAATACGCACTGGTGATGATTAAAACAAGCACCTTTGAAATTACTGGAGGACAATGGTTGCTAGGTTAGAATATGAAAAATTAAGGGTATGAAGTCAACTTTGAATGTGCTTGTGGATGGTCTACTTTTGTAAACAGTAAGCAGCAAACTCCCAATGTCTTTGTGCGTTCCTGGAAGTCTCACAGTTGGCAGGGACGATACAAATTCCTTCATTAACTGAGATGTCCACATCCAGAAACTCTGTGAAAATGAAAAGGATGCAAATGTGGAGCAATAGCCTCACAATGACTATCCTGAGTCACTAATATGAAGACTTGCAGCAGTGGAGACTAGATATCCAGGACAGCAGGGCGCGTCTTTTCCATTCTTTGGGGAGTCGCAAAGTCGAGCTATGGTCAAGAAGAGGCGTCAAAGCTGCAGAGACAAGAAAGGGCACAAATGTAATTGAAACGCAAATGGTTTCAGGTCATTAAGAGACAAAGTGATACAAGGTGAACTGTGTTAACTGTGATGGGTTGCACTTATCTACATTTGCAGATGGTAATGGTTGGACTGGTTGATTAGGTAAGGTGCACAAAGCACTTTCTGCTTTTCCTAGAATGTTCCACAGTATGGAGTTGAACTGTTATCTCTATGGAAATATCCTTAATGCTCTAATTCAAGGCAAAACAACAACAACACCTCCATGGAAACACAGATTACATTGTGATTATTTTTCGAGAATTGTGCTTTTCTGTTGTTTACAACGTATATATAATATGTATATGATTATTGTTTCTCTTTTGGCACAATCTCGAAATAAATATGAATGAATCAATCAATCAATCAATCAATCAAAACCTTTAAGGGTGCTTTCACACTGACAGCATTTGGTGCGCACCAAATGGCCCATTCGAACCAAAAGTTCTTAGTTCGGTTCGTTTTCGTTAGTGTGAATGCAATCTCGGTACTTTGGTGCGCACCAAATCAACCGGTCCGAGACCGATAAAAAGGGGTGGTCTCGGGGTGCTTTCACACTGACAGCATTTGGTGCGCACCAAATGGCCCATTCGAACCAAAAGTTCTTAGTTCGGTTCGTTTTCGTTAGTGTGAATGCAATCTCGGTACTTTGGTGCGCACCAAATCAACCGGTCCGAGACCGATAAAAAGGGGTGGTCTCGGATCGCTTTATCTGCCCTACTTTGGTACGGTTCATCTGGTGTGAAAGCAACCAAACCAAATTGGACGGAACCGAATGCATTATGGGAATGCATTATGTTTCTGTTTACTCGGTCGCGAGGGCACGTCTCTTCTCCCTGAAGAGGCGTGCAATGCGCCGTCGGCGAGTCGAATAACTTATAAGTTGTCTTTGGAGTCGCAGCCGCGAAACATGTTCGAAATTATTCGAAATTGCAGAAAATTACCGTATTTTCCGGACTATAAGCCGCTACTTTTTTCTCACACTTTGAACCCTGCGGCTTATACACCGATGCGGCTCATATATGGACGGATTATTCGTCTATGAACACAGCGGATGCGCGCGCAGCTTGAGTGCAGAAAGCGTCGCTGTCTGTGCGGTGAACATGGGTTAGGGTTAGTTAGAACACTCGCTAGCGCTGTTGTCAGCACTAAAACAGTTTATCGCTGCGTGATAAAATAAGTTCTGCTGCTAAATGAACATTAGTGAGTGGGATACGTCTTAATGACCCGTATGTGTTAAATGCAGGTGAGGCGTAAATGACGAGACGAAACGTCTCAAACTTCAGTAGCTGGACATCCACTCATACATGATCGATACAACTAACTCCGACCCCCGGGAGAGCCTGAAATCTGCTGAAATCCTACAAGACACAGACATGATACAAGACACTGACATGATCCCAGACAGGACAGCGGCTCTTTCTGCTCGAGACATGCGCAGTAGAGCGCCAGAGCGACTCTCGCGCGTGACGAACTGACTCAATGCAAAAAGACGACAAAAGCTTTAGAGGCAATACAAGCAGATGCTCGGAACTTGAAAACTTCTTGAAGACGTGGACACCTGCGGCTTATAGACAGGTGCGGCCTATATATGTACAAAAATAAAATTCTTTGAAAATTTAGTTGATGCGGCTTATATTCAGGTGCGCTCAATAGTCCGGAAAATACGGTACCTACACGTACAAAATAATGTATGATGATCAGCGCCAGGAGCACAAGGCAAAGCTGTTCCTCCATGGTGATCGAAAGTGGCATGTTTTTTAGTCCGGTTCCGGTGACGATGGTCTTCGCGGTCTATTTTGGTTCGTTTAGAACTATGCATATGTGAAAGCAAACCGTACCCACGTCTGTTTGCTACATTGTAACATTTTTCTGACTAGTGCGGACCAAAGCAATCGAACCATAGGTGTGAAAGCGCCCTCGGATCGCTTTATCTGCCCTACTTTGGTACGGTTCATCTGGTGTGAAAGCAACCAAACCAAATTGGACGGAACCGAATGCATTATGGGAATGCATTATGTTTCTGTTTACTCGGTCGCGAGGGCACGTCTCTTCTCCCTGAAGAGGCGTGCAATGCGCCGTCGGCGAGTCGAATAACTTATAAGTTGTCTTTGGAGTCGCAACCGCGAAACATGTTCGAAATTATTCGAAATTGCAGAAAATTACCATATTTTCCGGACTATAAGCCGCTACTTTTTTCTCACACTTTGAACCCTGCGGCTTATACAACGATGCGGCTCATATATGGACGGATTATTCGTCTATGAACACAGCGGATGCGCGCGCAGCTTGAGTGCAGAAAGCGTCGCTGTCTGTGCGGTGAACATGGGTTAGGGTTAGTTAGAACACTCGCTAGCGCTGTTGTCAGCACTAAAACAGTTTATCGCTGCGTGATAAAATAAGTTCTGCTGCTAAATGAACATTAGTGAGTGGGATACGTCTTAATGACCCGTATGTGTTAAATGCAGATGAGGCGTAAATGACGAGACGAAACGTCTCAAACTTCAGTAGCGGGACATCCACTCATACATGATCGATACAACTAACCCCGACCCCCGGAGAGCCTGAAATCCTGTTGAAATCCTACAAGACACAGACATGATACAAGACACTGACATGACCCCAGACAGGACAGCGGCTCTTTCTGCTCGAGACATGCGCAGTAGAGCGCCAGAGCGACTCTCGCGCGTGACGAACTGACTCAATGCAAAAAGACGACAAAAGCTTTAGAGGCAATACAAGCAGATGCTCGGAACTTGAAAACTTCTTGAAGACGTGGACACCTGCGGCTTATAGACAGGTGCGGCCTATATATGTACAAAAATAAAATTCTTTGAAAATTTAGTTGATGCGGCTTATATTCAGATGCGCTCAATAGTCCGGAAAATACGGTACCTACACGTACAAAATAATGTATGATGATCAGCGCCAGGAGCACAAGGCAAAGCTGTTCCTCCATGGTGATCGAAAGTGGCGTGTTTTTTAGTCCGGTTCCGGTGACGATGGTCTTCGCGGTCTATTTTGGTTCGTTTAGAACTATGCATATGTGAAAGCAAACCGTACCCACGTCTGTTTGCTACATTGTAACATTTTTCTGACTAGTGCGGACCAAAGCAATCGAACCATAGGTGTGAAAGCGCCCTAAGATTATAATCTTTTGCCCAGTGTAGACAGTGAGGTGTCTCATTTTTACATTTCACCCATTCTGTGTTGAATTTTATTAACATGCTACTGTATGTTTATATATTAGTGTCCAGAAATTACGCTATTACAACATACATGTACACACAAACAAATTATTCTGTTGGTTTCCTTCTTTTGTTGAAGATTTTGGTATTGGTTATTATATATATGGATTCTACCTGGACGATTGAGGGATTCTACACATATTGGTTATTATGTTTGTAAATTTGAAGAAGAGGTGTTCTTAGTTCTAGTGTCAACTTTGAGTCGACACTATTGGCTCAGAGCAGGAGGAGGTCACGCAGTGCGATTGCTGTCTGCTGTTTTCACCTGATAAAGTGTCTGTGAAAAGTTACAGATTACCAAAAATAAAAAAAAAGAGAAATAAAAGGGGCCCCAAATGTATTTAGATTCCCTGATAAATGTAGATCATGTCACCAGAAAACAGGCTCCTCCCTCGGTGGAGCTCTGTGAACTGCACGAAAAAAGGCTGTTGCCCCACCACTTCTATGGGGTAAAACGTCTAATACAGCCGGGTGTGACAGTGCTGGTCAGAGCACTAGTGTCTCAGGGGAGCTGTGTCTTGTCTTGCTCTCATTAAATATTAACAGCAGCATCTCGGCCTCCTGCTGGGACCTGATTGAAGATGTGTGGGGGAGCTCATGGGACGGGGACGGCGAGGGTCACCTCTAGCAGGTGTCCCCCAATGTAAGCCCTGTGATTATACTACAGACCACAGCATGCATGCAAACATATTAGTCATCCAATGCTGCAGTGACACATCATGAGGCCAGCTTATTTCAACATTAAAATGGGTGTACACATTTTTTTTGTGTGTATAAACAAGCTGAATTTGTTTTACCTCAGTACAGATATGTTGTATAAGCAGCTCCTATGATAGAAATGAGACTGCTATGTACTGCCTGCATCTAATTTCATCTCCCGAAAAGCAGGAAGTATGTTGTTTGCATGCCAGTTCTTGTTAGCATTACTGTGATGGCAAAACTGGCCCCTTAAATTTGTGAAAAGCTCATTGTGGCAACTAATTAGGATGCTAGGAATGAAGTGAGGTATAGCTTTGGACCTCTGCAAACTGTTTAAAATAAACTAATTGTGTTTTTTCACATTTTGAAATTAAAACCAGGTACAGCGCCTGTGTTTTCAGCTCTGAGCTATATCAGCAAGTACTTCAAATATATTCTAATAGGGTAGTCTTTTCTTTTTCTTACCTGTCCCATAGCTTGACGTTTCTACAGTTGTTGGTGCAGCATCCGGCCGATATCAAAGCTGAAAAGAAGAAGAGCGAGAGATGAGAGACGCATTTGAAATGATCGGACCAGCCCATGCTCATTACTCTAATGATACACTGCTGACATCTGTCCATTTAGAAAAACACAACAAGTTAAATTGACTCATACATAAAACATGATGATTGAGGAGAAAATACTGTGTAAACCAAAGGGGAATACAAGTAGAGGCACAGGCAGAGAGTTTATGAGCATAATAAACACAATTATAATAAATGATTACGCAGAACAAAAATGATTCTTAGTCTGTCATTAAAGTATGCTTTTTTTTGTATGTACCACAGACTGTATAAAGAAGTGGATTAAGTGAGCGTCACGTCACCCATGGTGTTCGTCTCCATTCAAGTGAAGCTCACGATGCTAGTAGTTATAGGAGGGAATTCGGTGCCAGTTCTATATTAGGAATAGGAATTTATGTACAAAATAGTGAGATAAAAACACCAGGATCATGTAAAAGAGGTTAATACAAACATTTTAAGACCAAAATGACGAGGCTCACTGCAGAAGTTACAGAGAGAGGGGTGACAATTTTTCAATGTAAAGTCAATTGGAAACAGAGTGGGTGGAGCCGGAAGCGCCCCCCTTGAACACTATTTGGAATGCGGCGGCTAGCAGGTCAGTTATGTCCATTTATATATACAGTCTATGACGTGTACCTATTTTAATGAACAAAGGAGTTTTTTCCCTTCTGAACTGAAGCCTATATGCCAGGCAGGGTAGTGTGATAAGAAGGTGGCAATTAAAGGCTTATTTAATTAAAAATTTTCAGACTCAGGTCATTCACAATGGGCAATTCAGATTCACCAACCTAACCCAACCCCACATGTTTCTGAGGAAAGTGGAACATCGAGCCAGCACTACAAGCAAAGCATAGAAATAATTCCACCGAAAAAACAGGATGATATGCAGGACAGCGAACCACTCTGCCACATTCTATCAGCACAATGGAATATGTGTCCACAGGAGATAAAAACAGTAAATATTTATTTGTCTTGTCTGATGCATCCTAACCCGTCGTCTCCTCTGTGAATCTGTCTGACTATAAGTGTGCTGAATATCCCAGAGGGCAGCACTGACTTTATCTCCATGACAGAGACCAGAAGCCAGGCTCTCTTTTATCTTTTGCTTTCAGAAAAATGTTGCTGTCAAAACAAAATGGTGTTATTCTGAAGTGGAGGAAGTGTTGGTCTTGTATTTCAACAGCTATATAAAGTACATATAGCAGCCTTTGCCTAAAGCCGTGCAACCCTAAATTTACTTACTAGCTTTATTTGCCCTCCAAAACTGTTCTTCTATCTGTTCTCTCTAAATCTCCTTCTTTGTCTCTCTGGCCCTCTCCTTTATGCGCGTCCGTAATCATGTTTTCAGCACATTTCTCTCCTCACATTAAAGATTCATGTGGCTCTTGTGACCGCAGACTCAGGGTAAAGATTTCAGTAGCCATCTTCGCCCATGTCTCTGGCTCTTCTCTCCTTCTGTTTATCTTTGTTTGGGGGATGGATGCAAAGCAGTTCACAAAAGACATATGAAACTGGTCTAAAGATACAATGAGCACAGGCTAATTTAATACGCACGATGGGTGAGCAAAGCCAAACTGATTTTGTAGTTTAAGCTGTAACTTTCAAATGTAGTTCATGGAATATCCCTTTTGATGTCTATTATCGGAAAGAAAGTCTTCTTTTTAACTGCAAATGAGTTACAATGAAATAATTGTATTAGAAATAATTTTATTAAATTGTATTAGAATTGTATTAACTCCTATAGTTATGCTATGTCAACAGAATAAAGTAGCCATCTAGAGACATTAGATTAAGGTGATTTCAACCTCAAGGAAAAATGATTGTTCATTAGCACAATTTCTTCCAGTTGCCACAAATCAATGTTCGGTTGAGTGTTGCTGAAATGACTGCACCATCAGCGAGTATAACATCAAATATACACTTGGAAAAGAAAGTCTACACGTACATTAGATCCAGATGTGTTCAACATTATTCTTCAAAACAATCACATCTGAAGACCATGTTATTGTAATAGGGGTGGCGCCCCTCTGCTCCTCAGCTCATAACCAGGTCTGGGTGGGACAAAGCTTAGTCAAACAAGTCTCATGTTAGCACAACATTGTAAAGCGCTGATGGAGACATAAATCATAAACTCCACAAGTGGAGGAGAACCCTTAGTTCAGGGTAAATTGTGTACACCCACAATGCTTGTGTCTCACAATAGTAAACTTTCAGTTTTGGTCCCATCTCAGAAAAATACGTCTAAGCAATATTTCAGATCAATTCTGACAGGTGACATTCAAATCTTATAAAGCATTCCATACACTTTATCAAATCACAAAGACCACATTTTTAACTTCTGCTTTTAATTATGATGTGTTGTGTAACAGCTGACAGATATAATACAGCTTCTTGTTCAACATGTCAGGCTCTCACAGTTCAGGGTCTTCGGACTCAAACCTTGACTGCTCAAGCACAAGCAATTAGCTTAAATGGATTTTCAATCTCAAGGTTAGCAGTCACACACCAGTCACAAGATTACAAACTGCTGCCCTGTGTCCATGCTGCTAATGCTACACAACCAAACCTAGAAAATCCCTCTAAAACCAACCAGATCATTGTCTGATCATAATTCTGTCCAACACAGTTCAAGGACAATTTATTTTGTGGAAAATCCTCAAACAATGTGTTGATTTACTTATGGGTAAAGCATTAAAAGCTAAATAGGATTTATTGTGGCGGTGGGTCAAACCCAGATACAAAAATAATGTGATTACTTTCACCCAAGAGCTGAGAAGCAGGGCACTTGTGAAGGCTTTAAATTTACTCATAAAGAGATGTTGATTAGTTTGGGAGAGGCTGGTCCCATAATAAATAACCTTCCAGTTTCAACAGGGAATACCCTTTGTCTTTAATATGTGCACTGTACACTCTGACAATGAAGATCTACAGATATTACATTCACAACAGGGAAATTTAGAGCTTTTGTGAGGGGCAGATATAGATACCATAATATCAGTGTCAATACTGACAAGGTATCAAAAAGTATTCATCACCATGCAATATTTTTAACAATTTATGAATTTATTGTTTATATTTGAGTTTATCTGGACATATATTTATTTTAAATCACTTGAAGCTGGGGTAGAGTGAAATGTGTAATGTATATGACTATGTTAATCAAATTAAATCAATTTCAATACAACATTCATTGGTTTTGGTATTATATTGCAATGCAAAAGTACTACTTGGTATCAGATAGAAACAAAAGTCACTGGTGCTGCCCATCACTAGTGAACATTATATAAACAATATATGTGCTTAATAGATTTTGAATGTTTACAAAAGTGTGCTCTCTATGATCTGTACAGTGGTATGTTGCTAAATGCTCCAAAATATTTAGTTTGATAAAGATACTTGAAATATAGATTAGATTTGTAAACAGTAGAAACCCTTCCTTATAGTATCATTTTCAGAAACAGATCAAAACAAATCAACACATTATTGAGCCTGAATCAGACTTGTAAACAAGCATCACTCCATCCAGAGCTGCTTTGGTGTGCCGTCCTCCCTTTCTCTCTGTGTGCGCTTCTCTCAACTTACAGGATCAATGCAAGGTAATTTCACATGGCCGTTCCGTTAGATCTCCTAAAAATCTGCCACATCAATAATTCAGACCTGTTGGGCGGAGGGAAGCCTGTGGAGATGCATAGTAGAAAAGTGACCTTCTGTAAAGCCATAGCAGACAAACGGCAAGAAAGATATCACTGTAACAGCATGAAGCAGTACAATCCATTCAGAACAATCAGAGAAGTTCACTGTTTATAGTGTTGTAATATAGGCATTCTGCAATTCACAGTTAACTAAGTAATATTTAAAGATTCACTATATAACTCTTCTGATGGAGGGTATCTGTTTGTCTGAAGATGTAATTTTTATCTTGATGTAACCTTGTGTAACTCTGCTACTCTCCATGCTTTTTAATTGCCCCTTGGGAGTAAATAAGAAAGATTGAATTGAATTAAAGTTCCACATTATGGCATTTAACGTCTATCTTCTTGGAGACAAGCAAGTTATGCCACCAGGCCAAGTTACAAGTCAGATCTGTGGAAAGCTGACCCCACTCACAGTAAGAATGCATTTATTTCAAGCCACTTTTTAGCATTAAAACTCCATAAAATTGTATAATTGCAAGCTAAATATATTTAATGTCATACTGCAACAGGCAAAGCATTAACATCTCTATGGAGTCAAGCAGGTGGCAGTTGACTTGTAATAATGAGGCAAGAGTAATTAGCAGACAAATAGGAGTGGAAATAAAGTGGAGCCCACCATTCAAATTAAGCTATAAACATCATCTTACAGAGTATAAATTGACCACTATTCAAAATACATGCGTCAGTGCTGAAGTTATTTATAGAAACAAACAGCTTTCAGCCAGTGAATATTGCCCAATACATGAGACATTGCCAGTCAGACAAGAACTCTGCCGTTCAGTGACACAAAGGAAGAGTCCTTTATCTGTGATCTTTATAATGAAGTTACACTCCCAGACACAGGAAGAAACAAACAAGCACTTACCTAAACAGAAATTATCTCTTACTTTTTACTAAATAAATCACAAAATGTATACTCTCAAATGTGATTGGTTTACATGCCAATTGCTGCGGCATTTTGTAGCCCGTGGACATCCAAGTAATTCAGAGAGATAAGTTATGTAGTGAATATCAGCATTTACTCATTTACAAATGTAACTGCACACATAGGTGATGAACTTTTAGCAGTAGTAGTAGCCTATATAGTAGTAGTAATGGTAGTAGTAGCAGTTGTAGTAGTAACAGTAGTTAATGTAATGGTAATGTTTTTACGCTTTTCAATAAAACTAATAATCTGAATAAATCAATTTGAGTATTTTGAGTACACACTGTCCCTTGTTGTATTGTTTCTGAAAATTAAATTCAATACAAGATAAGTATTAGGACAAATAAGTACCAACAAGTTAAAAGTTTATATCAGCTCTCTGGTTTTGAGAAGATTCCACAGGGTTAAAGTTGTACTGTGGAGACCTATTGACTTGAGTGCTGTCACAACATAAATCATGCTATTGTTAAAGCCATTCGTTTTTCTGCTCCACTTCACACACAGGCCTCCAGTGTTGTCATTTTACAGCGGTGCACTCTGCTCTCACTCTCTGAGGCAGATTAAATATTTAAGGAGGCATTTGCCAGATAAACTGCTGTTGTCCCATTTTAACTTGTCACCACCATCACTCCTCAGCCCTCATCAATAATGGAGCAGGTGGGGATAAGCTTCAGATACTGTCAAGTATACGCATTTTATTTCAGAGTACCTTTACTTTGATATAATGGCAGAAGGGGGAGTTACAAAAGGATTAAAAGTATCTGTTGGCCTTGGTGATAGATAACAAGTACTGGTATTAAATTGTTTTCAGTAATTCTATTAAAAAAAAAATATCATGAATTGTAGCTGTATAGAATTGCTAGAAACAGTAGTGGATGGAGTATAGTTGTAACATTAGTAGTAGTAGTAGTAGTAGTAGTAGTAGTAGTAGTAGTAGTAGTAGTAGTAGTAGTAGTAGTACTGTCAATTCATACTGTATATCCACTGATAAAGTATAGTGAGTATAGTAAGTATAATAGCATAGTAGCAGTCAGCAATTCTGATAATGTTAATGTTGTTTAATTTATTTTTTTAATAAACCTGATGTTATTTACAGTGGGTGGACAGAGTACTTCCATTTCAGTATTTATTTCACACCTTCACTTCTCAAACTCGGCTCTAGGTTGTGACTCAGATTTATTTACAGAGCCTTGAAAATATCTTACACTTGTCATCCAGGCAGTCTCAAGAAATCTGTTTAAAATGTCAAATTACACACCATAATAAAGCACGCATAGCCCAAAGCTGACAACAGTACTATGTATAAGCTCCCGGGTTAGACGAGTGTGCTATGAATTCTTAAAATACATGACTATCACACCTCCCTCACATTAATAAGGTGAAAATGAGACTTCATGGGTGGGGGAAAAAAGCAATAGATTTATAGGAAACAGAAAGATCATATTCAGGATTTATTAGTGCATCTGAAATGATTAATTTGATATCCATTACAAATGTTGGTATTTGCATAGGTATTATCATTGTATCCCACATTATTTGAGATGAAGTGGTATGGACTACATTGTTCAATTTCAATTTAAGTATCTGATTTTAACACAAATAATAAAGTTTAAATATTTTAGCAAATAATGATTTTATTTTCTGCATATTTTCGCAACCTTTTATTACCATTTTCTGTACCACTTCATAATAACTACAACTTAATTAGACTTAACTAATTTGTGAAAGGTGCATTGTGTAACTTTTCTGTCAAATGCTTTCCTCCATGGAGATGTCATTGCTTTGCTCGGAATATTTCACAGTATGGCATTAAACCTTTCTATCTTCATGGAAACCAAACCAACAGCCCCCCTGCCAAAAAGTTACATCGTGCACCTATTCATTACAAATTTAGTCTAAATAAAGTTGTACTATACATATGTGTAACTGTATGTATATTATATTTCTTTGGAAACCAATACCAGGGAAGTCAGTGCGTTCAGGTCAGGAAAAACAGTGCATCAGATGGACAGAGTGCACAATGGAGAGACAGGATATACACAAACGCTTGAGGAAATGGATAAATATATCTGGGAGATGTGAAGAGGAGAATAATGATGACAGCAGCTGCAGCCCTTCTGATACGCTGTATGTCTGATATGTTATCTACTGTAGCAGAGACTGGAGACTGTGGATATGGAAAAGCATCATCAGGACTGGACCAGTGATTCAGACTACCCAGATGCAGCACACAATGGATGCAATAATGCAAGAAAAAGAGACCTCAAGAAACCTAGAGGTAGAATTTATTTTGTTAGCATGGAAGCACATTCTACAATTCTGCTGAATATGGCTTCTTGCTGTAACTGTATACAGCCCATTATTCAAGTCTTCAAGTGTTTCGTTGTTATTGTCATATTCTATTGGAATAGCTGAACATGACCAATCTCTTCTTTCTCTTTAGCTTTTTTTATTTCAGTGTTACCACAGCAGATATATTCCTTTTCATAGATTGAATAAGCACAAAGATATGAATGTACAGTTCATTCCATTCACTCAGTTGTTGTTTTGCATATGTTTCACTGAAAGAAAAAAGTGGCTCTAGTCCGAGTTCCTCCCATGTGACTGACCTTCTCACCCAGCCACCCTGTGGAGAAAACTCATTTTAACCACTTGTATCTTGTCCTTTTGGTCATTACCCAAAGCTCACGATCATAAGTGAGGGTAGGAACGAAGATTAACTGGTAAATCAAGAGCTTTGCCTTTTGACTGTTTGCTTTGCTCCTTCATCACCACAACAGTCCGATACAGTGACTGTATCACTGCAGACACTGCAGTGATCCATCTGTCAATCTCACGCTCCATCCTTCCCTCACTCATGAACAAGACCCCCAGATATTAGAACTCCATTTGAGGCAGGTATTCTCCACCTACCTGGAGGAGACAAGGTACCTTTTTCCGGTCGAGAACTGTGGCCTCAGATTTAAAAACCCTTCTAATTTTGTATTCTTCCTGTCGTGCTCTTCACCTGATCACTGAGTTGGGCTCTGACATGGCTGAAGTAAATCCAACATAACTGGCTGTGGTTGGTGACTTTGGGACAGCACAGACTCCCCGCGGCCCTGTAGCCCTAGTCTTGAACACGGCACCGCTGCACTTCCACTTAATTACCTGGCCTTAGCTCGCTCTCTTTCAGCTCAGTGGGTTCAAACGCTCCACTGAGTCGGCTTGCTACTGTGGGAAGGACCTCTGTTAGATATTTGAGGGTGTGACCTGCAGCTTTGACAATAATGTGCTCCATTGCAGTTTATGGTTGAACTACATTTGAATAGAAGGTTGTTGACATTTTTGTCATTTAAAATCTTTAGTTATAACTTAGTTACATTGTCTCCTTGCACATTCATGATTCATAAGTTGCTGTTTTACACTGTGTCCCTTCAAAACAACTATTGTCAAGTGTTTACTGAAAAATTAATCCTACATCATATTACATGGTGAGTGAATACATTTTAAATCAACTAAGATGGGAGTAAGAGTGTTTAAAACACACACATCATAGACATAAAAGGACAGGATCTTCAATCAATGTTTGTCTAACTAAAACATATTCAGTGACACATTTCCAGATTTTCCATTTGGTCACATTTTACAACCTTTTTCTGGCTTCAGGTGAATATCTCCACTGTGAGATCAAAGTTGAGTTTTCTCTTGCATTTTGAATGTTGTCTTCATTTCCCCAGCAAATCTCCATACCTGTTCTAAAACAATTCACACAAAATCCCTTAAGTTCAGAGTTAACTTTCATTTTATTTATTTAGTTGCAATTTCAGTATCAATGTCTGCAATAAAAGAAAGTCGTTCAAAGCTAAAGAGACAAGAGTGACAGCAGGGCAGATAAACAAAGTGCCTATTCAGACAGTGGTGGGTTAGTGCTGCTGAGTGCCCATAGGCTTCTGTGTTTTGGATAATTAGTCTCAGGTGTAATTAGAAATGCCATGAAAGCATTTAGAGGAAGCGTTTTATATTAATGATCACTACTTACAGACGCATGTGGCTCACGCTCCCTCCACTTGAAAGATCTCAAGAGCTTAACATTATTTAAGATCCCATGCATAATTGAGCCTTCTTAAGATTCTCTACATTTATAAATTAATTTACTTATTGCACTGATTTATGCATGAACAAACTGAATGGCATATGTGATTAAAAAAATTAAAATGCAAATAATAAGCTTACTTACTTACTCACTTACTGTGTTGCATATTATATGATACTGCAACATAGGCCTGTCACAGTAATTACTATCGAATTATTCAATATAGCTGGAACAATATATTTTCGGGCTCAGTATTTATCATGGGTATTTTTCTTTGCAATAGTGGATAGATTTTAGCCCTTTATGTAACACAATAAGATTTTTGGTGTAGAGAGTAGAATAAATAATTTATATGGCTAATTATTGGTTCATTCTGCCATTTATTTGTTACAGCTCATGCTTTTTGATGATATTGTCAATTTAAAAATTGGTTTTCTGGGATTATCCTGCTTTGTGTCAGTGGTATAAAATAGTTTCAGTATTATCATTTATCGCACTATATATTTGTAGCAATATATCATGCTTCAAAAGATGTTACTCTGACAGGCCTACTGCAAAATTTACAATCTTTACCCAAAATTGAACTTTATAGTTACCACTGTTAGTGAGAGGGTTGAAAGTTTTTCCAATTTAAAAACCCCAGCCATCCTCACTTCTAAACAGGCTTCTGGTGAAATAGCCCTGTAAGCCTCTTAATAAAGTATTTATAAGGCATTAATAAGCACTTGTCATTTGTTATTATTACTGTTAATAAGCCATTAAGAACAAAACAAGTGTGAGCATTAATAAGCTGCTTATTATACTATTATATACAAGTGATTCACCATTGCATAAACTATAAAGTTTTTGAAATGGTGCTGCAGTTCCCCAATCTAAAGTGTGGACTACTTTTGTAACCTAGTAACCTAGTATGAAAATGTACATTTTTTTGCCCTCAACAAACAAGCCTGTTAATAAGTCACACAGTGTAGTTTTGTAACAACATATATGGAATGTAGGCGAGGGATTAATTCAAACCGCATCCAGAGCAGAGCATTGGAAAACGCAAAAGTCTAGTAGTAAGCAAGAATGGGCATGCCAGTAAAACTCAGTGAGCTAAATATTGAAAGACATCTCAGTAGCACCACCTCAAAAATCGATTTAAATGGGGCCAATGGGAGCCCTCCAATCATTTTTATTATTATAATTTTTTATTTTTTATTTTATATTTTTTTTTTATTAAGGAACCTTATTTTAAAGCGTTACCACCATTAACTACACCTCTGTAGAGAATGATGCTTTCATGTTCAGTACAGTCTGATGCTGTTTCCCATCTACACTTAAAATGGTCTATAAAAATATGGTTCAATTTACTTGAACAATGAACAGTTAAGTTTTAAAATGGTGTTTATCCAACTGTTCAGTGTGGATATTATGCATGTCACATATGTCTAATAGCCTATTTTAAACACAAACAGTTATAAGCAGCCAGCTATATTCCTAATTTCACTCTCCTGTTTTCTAACGTAGCAACAGTAAAAGTATTCTACGACTTCAGAAACCCTCTGTGCTGGTACTGCATTCGATACGGTCATCTGTGAGCTGAGCTCAGTCGCGTGTGCACACTTTACGGTCTCTCTGCATTTCATTTTGGTTTCTGTGTTTCTGATGGATTCTCACAAGTATCACTGTCTTTTTGCATTTCTATCAGAAAAAGGTTGACCAGTGAACACTAAAGTGTGTTTGTTTTGTGGTGTCCCTCAGATTGCTATGGTCCTGCACCTCTTGAGGCAGGAAGAGGAGGGCCTGCAGTCATGAGGTCAGTAGTGACCAGGGCAGTGCAGGAGCGGGCAAAGAGCTCCATCTGTGTTCAGATGTGGGACTTGGAGATGGAGGGGAAAGATGAAGAGGAAGCCAGACCTCTTCTGAATTTGGTAAGATGTTCAGTCTTTAAATCCAGTCCTGTGACAGTCCTGTGCACTAATGCTTCTTCTTCTCTTTGTCTCAGACTTGGGATGTTATGAACACACTCAATATGGGAGACGCTGTGTTTGAGGCAAGACAGCTCCTTGTGTGCTTGAACTACCAGGTCTCGAGACCCTCCCAGGACTTAAGACCTTTCCAGGACTCGAGATCCTGCCAGTACTCAAGCAGATCCCTGGACTCAAGATCCTTCCAGGACTTGAGCAGATCCCTGGACTCAAGGCCCTCCCAGGAATTAAGCAGATCCCTGGACTCTAGGCCCTCCCAGGACTCGAGACCCTTCCATGACTTGAGACTCTCCCAGAACTCGAGACCCAGCACTAGAGGTGCTCACATTCCAATAGCGCCCCCTATACATTAAATAGCTTGTGCAACATTTTAGTGTGATGTTAATTTAGGGTTTAATCAAAACTTGTTATTAAATGTAGTTTGAATAATCAGTATTTTGTGATGCTGATTCAGAGCAGTTCATTCAGAAAGCACAGGCCCCGAATTATCAAATCAGGATTTTAAGGTTTTACTGAACAAAATGAATGCATCAGTAATCTTTTTAACAATAACAAATTAACCAAACAGTCCTCCATACTTTATTAATAAAAAACATAACAAATCACCAAATAATATACAAAATCATTGCAGTGGTTCAGTCCATTATGTATGTCCCAGAGCGCACTGGCACCACCGGCCACTATTAAAGGTTGTATAGAGGATTTTCCAAGGAAAGAGAAACACAGCGACTGTTTGTCCTTTTTCAAATGTTGTGCATGCGAGAAACCATCCCCCCTCCTCCACAGCTCCCTAAGTAGAAACGCCTCTTCCTTACATTAGAAATCATGCATGTTTACAGCCGGTGCGCATTCAGAATTGCTGAACAAATTGCTGTTGAAGAAATGTAGTGACCAACGCGTCAGTCTTTAGACATGCCGTCACTGGAAGGAATCTCCAAGAATCACCCTTAGTTTGGCTTTGCTCCTTTTCCCCTTCTCTTCTTCTTTCAGCAACCTCAAAAACAGACTTTCTTTTGCAGCTAACTGGCTGTGGATTCTTGTCTGCCATTACAACAAAATTTGTGCTAACTGCATAGAAGCTACAGTTCAAAAAAACCTCTAAGAATCACTGCGTTGGTTGAGTAAACAGTATCTTGCATGTGTGGAATGTGAGAGGCGTACGTAAACCACGTAATCCCAGCATGACGGCAAGTCAGCTATGCTAGAAACGTAGGGAGTTTGATCCCTACGTTTTTTGGTCATCATAATTACAAGGCTGCTGAATCTCTATAATGCTATTATGCTATTTTGAACTTTCATTGACAATTAGAAACAAAAAAAAATCCTCCATACGTCTTTAACTACTGCCTGTAATTTTAGTTTGATGCTTGATTCTGTGTCTTGGTGTTTTAGCTGATTCAGATTCACATTCACAACCATTTGTCTAATGTAAATTAGACAAATGGTTCTCAACCTGGGGGTCGAGCCCCTCATGAAGGTTGCAAAATTATATCAGGGGGTCCCCAAATTATATGAGGTATTTTAAAGGAGTGCAATAGTCTCAAAAACTTGACACCCAAATGCAGTGATGACTGTAGATTCTCATTTTAAAAATCTATCGGACCAGAGGAGGTCTCTCGACTCGAGGAGCTCACGCTCCAATAGGGCCCCCTGTCCTCATTCATTGTTTATCATAAACAGCTTGTGCAACATTTTGGTGTGATGTGCCATCATCTTATATACAAAATACAGTTGTGGTGTTTTTTCACAGCTTTTTCTTTTAGATTTTGGTTTTCTTAATCATTCGTGCATGTTTGAGTGATATTGCGATCTCTCACTGACACTATTCTCACACTCCTTTGGTTACACAAGACCACATGTCTTGTCTAAGGCTCCACCCACAAGCCTACATGACCAGGAAGTTCTCTGCAGCGCTCCCCATGCTCCCACCACACAGCTCCTCCCTGCTCAGCCCTCCCCTGGCAGAACAGCGAGCGTCATAAACAAAACATAAACTAATTCAACATTTTAATAATTTGTTAATACCTCAAATTTGAGGTAGAGCACATAATAATGATTATGGAAACAGATTTGGCACCCTTTATTCGCCTTTCTTAAAAGTTAAATCTAAAGATGAGACTTTGTCAGATTGTTCCCCATCACAAATAAGCGCTCTGTAATTAGTCCAGGACAAACAGATTTTCTTTTATGATTTTTTTTTTTTAAGTAACATTTTAGAGGGCACAGAAACACTTTTTTTTAGATTTTACATGGGGTCAATCTATTGATTGATTGATTTGACTTGGAGAAGGGGAGGGGCCTATGAGACTATTGGTACAAAGGCATTCATTTTACTGGTTACTGGAGATATTTGGCAACTATAATGTACAAACTGTATTAACTGTTCCGTTTATGCTCAAATCTCTCTCTCTCTTTTTTTTTTATTTATTTATTTATTATTATTTTTATTAATTAGCAAAGATTGTGTTATTTGCACTTAGAAATGACAATTTACAGCACAGACAAACAATGAGCGTTTAAAAAAATATTTCGGCAACACCTTAAAATAAGGTTCCATAATACCAGCCCCATTCTGACAAGCTGTGGCTCCATTCTCCCATTTGACGTCACTCTTCGTGAAGAAGAGGCTTTCCGTCAACTTGCCTGGTACTTCTGATGTGGATAAAGCCAAAGGGAGATGTACTGAGAGGAGGGAACAAACAGCCAGTAATCCACTCAAACACTTCCTCCAGTTCTTTCTACCATAGCTCAGGCTGGCTCTCTGCACTTCCTCTGAGGTCTTTGTAATCAGACTTCTCTCTCGGCCGGACAGCTGCAATTCACAGAGGCAGCCAATTAGGGAAAGACGAAGAGGAGAGAGAGAGATAGCTGGATTTTAAGCACGACTGGTGAGAGGCACTATACATTATCTTGGGGCCGGAGTTTTAGAGACGATTTCCGGTTGCACTGGCAGGCACTTGGTTATAATAAGCTGAAGTGTTAGCATGAATCATTGGCACAATTATGAATGTGAATGAAAGAATGTTACTGGTATTACTGGATAAGCTTTCTTAATTTAATTATGGTTAAATACAAAACATGAATAGGCATAAAACTATTAAACTATGGACAATCATGGGAAGATCATGTGCATAAAAATAATAAAATCACCTATCAGGAGGTCACACTGTTGTCTGACTAGAACTGCACGATTTAGGGAAAAAATCTAACTGCAATTATAGATTTGTGATTTATGTTTTATAGGACTCTGTTCAGAGTGCACATTGTAAACAACCCCAGGAGCATTAACATTTGAGAGAAGATTGAAATATGAAATTCTAAACTAATGCAAGAATGCATTTCAGAAGTTTGTTGAGGTCTTTTCTACAGATAAGGTTCTTCTAGATAGTATTTGCTCCTTACAGAGGACATTCTGTTGTCGAAATTACAGTCTTTCTGTTTGCAGTCCTATGTCTGACCCATGCATGGAGCTTAACTGTTCATGGTTCTTTTTACAGAAGAAATGTGTGTGTGGCATAGTTGCATCACAAGGGCAGAGATGCTCCCATAGCGCTTCTTCCGCTGTCTGATTATCACCACAGCTTAAGCTAATATGCAGAACCAGCGATTACTAAGGCAGAAAACATGATTAAGTATTTTCTCCTTTTGAAATAACCCCACTGTGGCGCGTACATCTTATTGGCTTATAGTGAACAGTCAGGCCTTCAGACTGGGTCAGGAGGCTGCAGTGGATTACTAAGGGCCACAAAATGAGATGCTATCGCTGCAGAAAAGACAGATGTTTGATCTGGGTCACTACTGAATTGGCAGGTTACAGTGATTATGCTGCTTAGAGTTACATATACTTTACAATCCAGTTTCATAATAAAATATGGGTCAGGGCATTTGTATTGTTAGATTTGTTGTATTTGTTTATGCCTTTATGGCCCAATATACATTACTATTTAGAAAATGGTGTCCTAATATCATGAGTCTGAAGTTGTGAACTTGGGCATGCTTGATAAGCTTTGAGAAGAGGCGACAGAACTTTGTATTAAAGGGTCAGAGCAGTGACATTGTTGTCTGTATTTATTTACGATTTTGCCTAGTCTAAATTGCCTGTGCTTCTTTTACAAATGCTACTCTTTCATTTGTCCAAATAAAAGGCTCCAGTAGTGACCCTGAGTAAGACGTGGCAGTGCATCAACCAAACACTGTTTGTGCATAATAATACTCAGCAAAAGGCTTAGGGGATAATCCAAGCAAGTGGAGTGCACTACACTGTCACAGGAATTAAAATCGCTCTCCATCCAAAAAAAAAGGCACGGCTATCCGGATGGGTCGGAGCGTGACACATAACCAAGCACGTTACTTCATCTGCACTTTTAAGGCAAACATGATGAACAACTAAACATCTACCAACCATAAACTAGTCCATTTATGAAAGACAACTCACAAGCCTGCCTGTAAACAGCCCTATACTCCTCCAATGCTGTATTGTGGATTCTTTATGACTAGCTTGTGTGACAAGTGTAAATATTGACAGGGTCTTCAGTGGTCAATATCCATGATAACTTGGTCACCACACATTTTTATATACAGTCAATGGTCATCCCCACACAGGAGAAGAAACAACACAGTGATCTGGCCCAGGGATTATAAGACTCAAAGTGAGCAAAAATATGAAACAAGAGACTAAAATAAAATGACTTGACATTTTCTGTGAGATCAATCTACTCATCAAATTCACTCATCAGTTTATCAAATTGCCAATCCATACTGCAAAACAACCCCTATTTTTTTCAACACATTTAAGGGTCACTGTCTAATAGTACCATGCTCTCACAAAAGTCTTCTGTGGATTTCTGATGCAGTAATACTGTGGAGCCTGTATACGGACTCCCTACTGCAGGGTTTCAGGTTGCATCAAGACTAAAACCCCTATGGAACTACAAGAGTGCTCTGCGGTCACGAGCTAAAAAAGCAGATCAAAATCAAAAGTTGTCCCTGTCTGCTGCCAGGAAGGATAGCTAGGTAAGGTCATACATAGTCATTACTCTACAAAGATTTTAAGCAAGTACAAAATTTATAATATAATAATAATAATAATAATAATAATAATAATAATAATAATAATAATAATAATAATTGGTTATATTGAGCAGTTTTACAGTTGATGATTCTGACAGAACTGCATATTAACTGCCTGATTGAAAACCTTGCTACGTGACGCCAAATCAGTTTAATAACCATGAAAATTTGCATTACACAGGCATGTCGCATTTACCTTCTAAAAAACATATCAGTTTACATTATTAAGCCTCCTTGTCTCCTGTAACTTCAGAGGTTGCAGTCCAGCTAATATTTCACCTTGAATAGTTTGTCCTTTATCTTCTGCCAGCATTATGCCACTCAGCACTTTTACCGGACCTGAGAAATAATTATTGGCCACCATGAGGTATTTAAAGAGCAGCCAAGTCACTACTTTGAAATTCCTTCTCCATTCCTACATGCTTAAGCATCATGGACTTCACAGAGACCACCATGATGCAGGGAAGAGCCAGCAATACTGTGACATTGGGTTCTGATAGTGGGAATTACACAGCTATTTTCAGAAAGTATATTTTAACCGTCACTAGATATTGAAAAATTGTGTTTTAGTTTTTCATTCTATGCTACAGAACTAAACCCACATCACAACACAAAATCAATACTGCGAAACAATTAGCGAAATATTGGAAAAATATTTTTCCTTCTCCTGGAAAGGGCTCAGTATTTCACAACCTCGCAAAACAGGTACACTTTCAGAAAATATTTAGAAAAAAAGGAGAATAAGTAACAAACCAAATGCCTGTTTTGTTTCAACAGGGAATAATACTAGATACTGAAAATTATCTTGAGAAATTGCTATTTTAGTTGGTGAGCTAATATTCCAATATGGTGAACGTGCACACAAACCTACCATTCATGCCGTTGTAAATGGTCCGATGATGAGGTGACAGTTCGTCCGTGTTGGCCCTCCTCTGGCCCTCTCTGCCTGGGCTCCCAAACTTGGTGTGGTCCGGGCTCATACTATACTGGTGCCGGTGCGTCTCAGGGCTCCCTCCTTGGACCACAAAACTTTTCTCGTGAAGCTCAGATGACCCTAGATGCCCCTGGCGATGCTCAGGACTCCCACATCCTGTACTGCTGATGCTACTCCTGTGGTGCCTTTGAAAGAGCTCCCCGCTGCCCCCTGTGCCCAGGTAGTGCTGCCTCTGCCCCAGGACCAGATCAGAGCTGTGGTGCTTTGGGTGCTGCTCTGGACTCCTCCCCCCAATATTTCTGCCATATTTCTCTGGGCTCAGTCCCCTCATGACTCGGCTATGGTCAGGCACAGAGATGGACCCGCAGCGAGGTCGGCACAGCTGTGGTAGAGTGTAGGGGTACTCTAAGCTGGTGCTGCGGTGGCGTCCAGCAGGGTGCTCAGGGCTGGACATGTCCCTGTCTAAACCGGTTATACCCCCTATTGCACTGATGCTGCTGCACCTTGGTTTGTGCACTATCTCTGGGCTGCCCTTGTCTACAGTGCTACCCACATTGGCCACGCCCACAGTCAGATGCGTTTGCTTGTGATGTGGATGGTCTGAACTCTCAGCGCTACCTGCACTGGATGTACTGCTACCATCTCCCACATCTCTCATGAGAAGTCCTTGTCCAGGCACCAACAACAGACTGTTCTGACTATCTATGGAGTTACGGCAGCCCCCTACGCCACCTCCACTTCCAGTCCCACCTCCTCCTCCTGACGCCAAGCCTTTTTCTTCATCCAGCATCAAACACAGTTCCTTTAGCTCCATATTCTCCCGGATGACATCCTCCTGGCGCTGCTCCAGCTCCTTCAGTTTCTGGAGGTACAGTGAGACTTCTTTGCGCATGATGCTAGCGCTGTAGCGGCCTAAACGCTGCCACTCTCGGGACACACGTTTGCCTTTCTGGCGGTCATCGTCAAGGAAACAGCACAAGTCCCGCAGCTCACGATTGTCTTCCTGCAGCTTCTGGTTAATGTCCTGGAAAGAAAAAAATACAAATAAAAATACAAAATAAATCTACTGTGTCATTGTTTGACCTACCCTCAGAAATATTTAAAGGTATTTCATATTGTAACTTAAAATTGTTTGTAATGTAGTAGTAGTAGTAGTAGTAGTAGTAGTAATAGTAGTAGTAGTAATGAATCCATTAATTATTCATGTATGAATGTGTGTACATGAATAATCAATGGATTAGCTGATGGCACAGACTGGCAGCCTCATTTCCGTCAGTCTACCCTAAGGCAACTGTGGCTACAGAAGTGCCAACAAGGTCAAATAATGACTAGAATGTGGCACTTTGGGAAGCTTATCAAACTTAAGTTAATTACAATTGTAAGGCATTATTATTAGTTTATTTAAAAAAAAATCAAAAAGCATTGGATTCAGTTAAGTTAGCAGCAGTAGCCCTGGTAGTAATAGTAGTAGTATGTGAGTAAACCAGTGATGGCACACATCTCCCCTGTATACTCCAGCTTTATGCTGCTCTTTACCCTGCAGCTTTTCACAGTGTAATTAGCTGCATGGATCTGCAGACAAGCTGTTATTTATATAAACTGCAAACAACGTCACCCCTCTGACACCAAACATCTTTTCTACAAACTATGAAATGTAATGTTGTTTTAACAGAAACTGCATTGCTTATAATATCCAGGGCTCCAGGAATGTAAGCTGTGGCAGCTAGTCTAAGAATAGACACAAAGAGAAATCTGGACAGCAGATTTTTAAAGGTGGAGAGGAGGGCATTCCTTTTATATTGGCTCTTCCAGTATTTCTTTAAAGTAGTCTAAATGGTGTGCAGTAGACTGCATGTTTTGGCTATGGAAAAGTTCAGTGGCAATTCAGTAGTGCAACCACTGTTAATCACAAACTTAATGGTTAATGGTCAGTCTCCAAAAACACCTGAACATTCTGTGCGCGTGTCCAGGTGCGCGTTAAAGCTATGATCTCATCTTCTCAGCGCGCCCCCTCACCTTGAGCCCCCTGATCTCGTTCAAGTGAAGCTGTAGGCTGCGGTTGACCTCTCGGATAAGATTGCCGTGGTCCAGGATCACGCTCATTTTGTCGGCCTCGGAGCGTCTAAGCCTTCGCACCAGCTCTTCTTTGCTCCACTTCTGCAGCTCATCGTCCGTGAGACCCGAGATGTCCTCCGCGGGACTTTCGGTTTTCGCTATCGACAGCTGGACCTGGGGCTGTGGCTGGGGCGATGGAGTCGCCTTCTCCATGGGCACGGCGCCGACTCCAACAAAGCGAAAATACTCCTGCTCACGAGCAACCTCGCATCCGCCCCGGAGTCGGATATAGCGTGGATCCGGCTACCGTCTGGTACCCAGTCGCATAGTTTGGCCTTGTCTGTTGCTTCCGACTTATTACTCTGCGGAGCAACAGCTGAGGATGCCGGCTGAGTGAGACAATAAAAGAGGAAGCTCTTGTCTATCGCTGCAACATCCTCAGATCAGAGGTAGCTTCAGAATAGATGCAAAAACAAACGTGAGGTTAGCCTTTTGTTCCAGATAACAAGCCCAAATCCAATGCAGGACGTAGCATGTAGTGAGTGGAGCTTCAGAGGAGAGTCTGTACGCACCTGCCAACAGATGGGCTGTGTTCAGTTTGAGAGGAGGCTGCGAGAGAAGAGCTCCCTCTCCTTGGCTCCATCCAGAGCTCTTGTGGTTACTGCATATATATAGAGGGATCCACGCGCCATCTAGCGGTCATCATCTATACTAACAATTAGACCTAGCAGGCCGACACTACAGAACACCGTATTTGAAGTAAACCAATCTATCAGATTTCCAAATGAGAAGCAGGTTTAGCGATGGTTATGGATAAATATGCACCACAAGTTTAGCTATTGTGCTTTTAAAACTGTGTGGGTCACACATAGGCTAATCAAAATGTATATCAATATGAGCAAGTCAACATTTCATCTTCTAAGCATTTTTTCCCAGTACACTGCTATAATCTCTTTTGGCTGTTCAGCCCCTTTCATATGCTTACATTTTGTTCTTTCATTAGATGATGCAGTGTAATCATAGACTGTACAGTAATCTTGGTAATCATGCTTTTTTTTTTTTACGCCCATGCTTACGCCTCGGCAGCGCGCATCAACGCTCTGACGTCATGGGAACACAACCAATGAGGAAGCACGCAGTGTAGAGTAACACGTCACTCTAGTAAAGAGAAACCGGCTGGGCGATCCCTGCTCCGTCTCTGTTTCGGTCCTCCTGTGTCCATTGTACCCTCAAATGTTCTGATCTTTGGAGCACAACACGATCTTTGAGTGGAAATATAAAGAGGTAAGCTTTCGGTTTATACACGAAGACTGGATGAATGGTCTTTATCGCCTTCTTTGATGAAAGGAGGCGAAATGGGTTGATGCTACATTCCCTTAGCTAACTGGCTAGGTCTTAAGCTTTCATCAATATTTTAACACTGGTCATCTGAAATAAACAGAGAAACGGGACAAACAATTGGATTTATGCGGTTCATTGATATTTTAAAATTAATTCCTGTAGTTTGTTTAATCATATGTCAACGTGGCAGTTTTTGCGAACCAAGGGACCTATAATATACTGAAAATTGTTTGCTTTAACTTTTCTTTCTTTCTTCTTTTTTTTTTTTTGGCTGAACACATGTAGCGCTAAAGTTAAAAAAAAAAAAAAAAAAAAAAAAAAAAAAAAAATACCACAACCTGTGTTTGCCAAGCTGTCAGGAGGGTTCTAGCGTTTGTTGATTATCTACCTGACCCTTGAGTTCAATCATTGTGATAGTTACATGATAAAAGTGCTGTTAAATCATTCTCCTTTTTTATTTATTTATTTTTATTATTAATTTTGTTTATTTTGGCAATGGTTGTAATATAATAATGAGTCACCACTACTTAACTATGGCCATTTTACAGTAGCTTGTCAAATAACTATTCGGACTGGATAGCTGAAGTCCTATTCTAATACTTTAATTATCAAATAATTATGTCTTAATGCTATTGCATTTCCAAGAAACACAGCACAGATTTCTATGCCACGTAAAAGACAAGATTACCAAATTATTATAGTAACCACCCACAAAGGTGTAGTTCAGTGAATTGTTTTCTATTTTCAGCATTGTATTATGCTCCATCAAAACACGCTGATCAGGTTTCCAGCAACACACTTGTGCGTCATACTCGGAAGAACTACGTAGATTTTAAGAATGGGAGACAAAAAGGCACTTGTACAAAGCAAAGCCTACTGAAATCACTGGAACAGACTGAGAGAAGCTGAGAGGGAAGAGCAGACCTTTCTGAAGATACTTCACTGTTGGATTTTTGGCTTGTTGTTTCCTTAGCTTCACTATGACAACCTACCAGGAGTTTATCCAACAGAACGAGGACAGGGATGGGGTGAGATTCAGCTGGAACCTATGGCCATCTAGTCGCCTTGAAGCCACTCGGCTCGTGGTCCCTGTCTCTTGCCTCTTCACTCCCCTCAAAGAAAGACCAGACCTGCCTCCTGTCCAGTATGAGCCAGTGCTCTGCAGCCGGGCAAACTGCAAGGCTGTGCTTAATCCATTATGGTAAGTTTAAAAAAAAAAACAGAAAATGCAATTTATTTTTTATTTTATTGGACAATTATTGAACATTTATTTCTTAAATGTATAGATTTCATAAACTAGGACATAAGTAGAATTTGTAAGATATAGTATATGAAATTAGAAATGGTTCCTTCTTTTAAATATGTTTAAATTTTTTCATTTTACAGTCAAGTCGACTTCAGAGCAAAAATATGGGCTTGCAACTTCTGTTTTCAAAGGAACCCTGTAAGTTTTGTATTTAATATTTATGTGGATATTATTTGAACACTCTTCACTTATAGAGGATGAGAAGAAGAAGTTTGTAATTTTGAGCTGTCTGTCTGCAGTTTCCACCATCTTATGCTGGCATTTCAGAGGTGAACCAGCCGGCTGAACTCATGCCACAGTTCTCTACCATTGAGTACATAGTACAGGTAAATATACATATCTGCACTCTAACCTTTTGTTGTATGTGTGTTCTGGAATTGTTCTGTGCAAAAGGTGAATATTGAAGATTTCCTGTAAATGGCTCAATTTGTCCAAATGTGCAAGTTATTTTTATATCATCTTATCAATATTATAAACATCTGACATTTTGTTCCAGCGTGGACCCCCAGCTCCTTTGATTTTTCTGTACGTAGTGGACACATGTTTGGAAGAAGAGGATCTCCAAGCTCTCAAAGAGTCCCTTCAGATGTCCCTCAGCCTCTTACCCCCCAATGCTCTGGTGGGACTCATCACGTTTGGTCGCATGGTCCAGGTTCATGAGCTCAGCTGTGAGGGCATTGCTAAAAGTTATGTTTTTAGGGGCACCAAGGACCTCAACTCCAAACAGATTCAGGTTGGTGGCAGCTTTTCTTGAATATATTTTAAAGCGTAACCACTTATTAGACACTACTGCACCCTTTATTTATCTCAGGCTTGAATATTTAATAATGACACAAATTATACATTTGTATGTCATTTTAAATATTTATTATTCTTTACAGGAGATGCTAGGTTTAAGTAAGCCAGCTACTCAAGGACAGCAGGGGCGTCCTATAGCTCCTCAGGACCCCGCTTCTGCTTGCAGGTATGGACACAACAGACTTTTATTTTTGTTTTATTTTATTTTATTTTTTTTATCAAAGCAGTATGTCTTTTATATTTATGCAGGTAAGCATAAAAAGAAAATCTTTTGCGTACATTATTTAAGACATTACATTTTGAGTCCTCTCAATTTAGTCCTAATTTAGCTTTAACTTCCAATCTTTTTACCTTTTAATTTATGTTTCTATATTAAAATATTAGAAATATCATTATCCCACCTAATAACTGAATATGAAAAAATCTCATATCCTGTAGTCCTAGTTTTGTGGCCTCACCGGAAATTTTGTTTTTTCGCAGGTTCTTGCAGCCAGTACATCGTGTGGATATGAACCTGACCGATCTTCTGGGTGAACTGCAGAGAGACCCTTGGCCAGTTCCTCAGGGCAAACGACCACTGCGCTCCACGGGGGTTGCCCTATCTGTGGCTGTTGGTTTGCTTGAGGTAACCACATTTTTGGTCAATTTTCTCAATTTGTCTACCTATCAGTTTCGTTTTCAAACTGCAATTGTCAAATAAACTTGCATACATAATAGTAAATAGTACTCTTAAGTTGTGGTGTTGTCAGCACTTGGCTTTACCTTCTGTTTTCTTGCACAAATATTATCACTGACTGGTTATGTAACTGATAAGTGAACAGTTCAGGCACTGATTCTCTGTACTTGGACACTTTGAATGTCAGGACTGATTAGAGTTTGTACACTTTGCTCTGCCACATTGATTTTAATGGGACATTGAGACAATACACATCACAGTAGAAGAAGGTTGAAGTCACTGTGAATAATTTATTACCCAGAGTATTTGTTTTAACTTTACTTTATTTTACTTTACCGTTTTTTTGTCCTTGGAAGTGGACTTCCAGGAATCTGTTTTGATCTGTTTTTGTTGCCTGTACTGTTTCTTAAAAGATGCAGCTTTAGTTATTAAAGCAAGATTTAATTTCAAATGTTTGACTTTTTACAATAAACCGACGGGAGAAGTAGATCATCAGTCCATTAGTGCTCAGAATTCAGAAACCCAACACCGCACATGGGTATTTGACGCCAGAGAAAAACAAGAAGGATTACAATTAAACTGTTGTTACATTACAGTAAAAGGTGAGTGTTACTTGCTCTAACTCCTCCTGATGTGTCCCACAGGGTACATTTCCCAACACGGGGGCTCGCGTGATGCTGTTTATTGGAGGGCCGCCAACCCAAGGCCCTGGCATGGTGGTGGGAGATGAACTGAAAACCCCAATCCGCTCATGGCACGACATCCAAAAGGACAATGCTAGACATCTGAAAAAAGCAACTAAGGTAAACGTGATCTGTCTAATATCATATATGACATTATTGGCACAATGAGACCACCAATCATGTGTTGACTGTTTATTTATGGGCTCCAATAAAGTTCTTTTGTACTTGTCTACACAGTATTACGAAGCCTTGGCTAATCGTTCAGCAGTAAATGGCCACAGTATTGATATCTACGCATGTGCCCTCGACCAAACTGGGCTGTTGGAGATGAAATGTCTGTCTAATCTTACAGGGTACATCATCAAGTCACTTTTTATAATGTAGTGTATTTATTTACTGTTTCCCATTAATACAGGGGAATATGGTGGCTCACCATAGACAGCCAGTCTATACTGGCATAACAAAATTATTGTATTATCATAAACTTATAAAAGACTCTACACTGGTTAAAAATGACTCTTTAAAGATTAAATATAAGCAGTAAGTAACTTTTATGCTTCACATGGCATTAAATTATTCAAATACAAATAATTTGTGCCACCATACTCTTAAGAAAGTCTATGGGAAACACTGTTATTAAACAGAATTATTCTAAATGCAATCTGTGTTCTGTGATTAGGGGCCACATTGTGATGGGAGACTCTTTCAACACGTCACTTTTCAAACAAACTTTCCAGAGAGTTTTCAGTAAGGACTTTAATGGAGATTTCCGTATGGCTTTCGGAGGTGTCCTGGAAGTCAAGGTAAGATTTACAGCAAAAATAAACTATTTATGTCATCATAAACGGCTAACACTTGACTCTAACCTACTTTTCAGACCTCCAGGGAGCTGAAGGTTTGTGGGGCTATTGGACCTTGTGTTTCTCTCCACGCCAAAGGCTCCTGTGTCTCAGAGAATGTGAGTCACTGTTGCTAATAGAGATAATTAAATGCACTCCTTTTGTTGAAAATGTAATGTGAAAAATGTTGTCCTTCAGCATTGTTTACAGTGTTTCTGTGTGTTTAGGAAATGGGCATTGGAGGCACAACCCAATGGAAAGTGTGCAGTCTTAACCCCTCTACCACTTTGGGGCTTTATTTTGAAGTGGTAAATCAGGTACATGAAACTTAAAACAGTTTAGACTACCATGATTTCAGATCACTGTGTGTTAATATTGTGTTTTTTATTATGTTTGTTTAGCACAATGCGCCTATCCCCCAGGGGGGACGTGGAGCAATCCAGTTTGTAACTCAGTATCAGCATTCTAACACACAGAGAAGGATACGTGTCACTACCATCGCCAGAAAGTAAGTGTTACTGGAAACTTGTGTTTGAAAAAGGTTTCTCTGTGTCAACATAAACTATTGTTCAGTAGAAAATGGGCACCCTGCAGTCAGTTATGCAACCATCCTGAGCTGGCAGGTTCCCAACACAGTCTAATATTAGCTCTACCTACCAGGACGCTTACGTTCCAATAGTGTATTTGCCTGTGTTTGTGCGTCATTCCTCCACACCCTCCTCACCTGTATCTGCCTCTCTTTTTCTTTCTCTCCCTCTCTCTGTTCCTCTGCTCCACAGTTGGGCCGATGCACAGTCCCAGATTCAGCACATCGAGTCTTCCTTTGACCAGGAGGCAGCCGCAGTGCTCATGGCCCGACTGGGAGTGTTCAGAGCAGAGTCTGAGGAGGGCCCAGATGTCCTGCGCTGGCTAGACAGACAGCTCATCCGTCTGGTGAGAACTTTCCTTAGTACCGTAATTGTGTGCAGCTCTATCAAGTAAATTAGCTTGTTGTGCTTAGTATTTTAAACATCACATTTTGAACTTGCAGTGTCAGAAATTTGGCCAGTTCAACAAAGAAGACCCAACTTCCTTCAGGCTCTCAGAGTCACTGTCCCTCTACCCACAGGTAATACTGCCACCTACTGGTAAAAATATATATGTGATCTGCGTTTAATTTCAGCAGTTATTAATTAGTCTTGCACAAGTCAAACAATAAAAATGCTTGTCTTTTTCAGTTCATGTTCCACTTGCGGCGGTCGCCCTTCCTGCAGGTCTTTAATAACAGTCCTGATGAGTCATCTTATTACAGACATCACTTTGTCAGACAGGACCTGACCCAGTCACTCATCATGATCCAGCCAATTCTCTACTCGTACTCCTTCTACGGCCCTCCAGAGGTCAGCGTCACAGCCCAAAATGTCTCAAAAACAGCCGTTTATGATGCTAGAGACTAAGCTGAGCCTCTGAAATGCTCTGTGCTTTAATGGGACTCTTATGTTGCAGCCTGTACTCCTCGACAGCAGCAGTATCCTCGCAGACAGAATATTGCTCATGGACACCTTTTTCCAGCTGGTCATCTATCATGGAGAGGTGAGACACACTAAATGTTTGATCTTTGTCTATTTTAAACTCATTTCTGAAGACTGTGTAACAACCTGTCTGTTTTCAGACTATTGCTCAGTGGAGAAAAGCTGGCTACCAGGAAATGGCAGAGTATGAGAACTTCAAGCAGCTGCTGCAGGCTCCTCTGGATGACGCTCAGGAGATCCTGCAAACACGTTTTCCAATGCCGCGCTACATCGACACAGAACACGGGGGCTCACAGGCGCGCTTCCTGCTCTCCAAAGTCAACCCCTCCCAGACCCACAACAATCTCTATGCCTGGGGACAGGTATAGTACTCCAAACACTACACTGTCAAAGAATGGTGCAGACACATACCATACTTCTCATACAAGAATATCCTAATTACAGAGAGTTTAGTTTAGACCTGTAAACAAAGTATGTCCTGGATTAGCCCTGGTTCTAAAAATGGGACCTGAAGCTGAAAATAGCATTAATCTTTTATTTCCCAACCTAAGGGAGAGCTGAGCCATAACCTGCCATATACAAGTGCTTAGAATACATCTGCATCTGTTCATTCAAAGATTACTGAGACCGCGGACTCTTGCATAAGCGAGTGTCCACAATGAACTGTCTGGTCAATGAACTGATTATGTCATAAGCAAATGTTATTTCTACAGGAGACAGGAGCACCCATCCTCACTGATGACGTGAGTCTGCAGGTGTTCATGGACCACTTGAAGAAACTGGCCGTCTCGAGCGCAGCATAAGACTCACACAGCAGTGAGGAAGAGGAAGAAGAATATTCCATAACATTTCCCTGATTGTGTGAAGGAGTCACATCCAGAGAGGCCTGGAGGTGCTGGATTATACTTTTTTTTTTTCTTTTTTTTAAATGTCAAAATAATACAGGAATGTGCAGTTTTCCTTTATCAATTAGGGAGAGCAAGTAATATTAACAACATTTTAATTACCTTTGGACCTTGTATAAAATATAGCTTTGTTTTGTCAGAAAGAAACTGTCTTAAGATGAGCAATAACTGTCAAATATGAGATGGCAACTCATGATGAATGATATCAATTTCATTTTATCATTTTATTTGTTTGTTTGTCCTAAAATTATTATTGCAGCGTGTAGTTAAAGCTACTGTAAAGCTAATGTGTCTGTTTTGTCTATAGTAAAATATGTCTTGAACTTTCTCATAAATAAATTATAATGATACATCTAAAGAGCAATATTTATTTATTTTATAGAAATAAATAAATCTTGTATTCTACCTATGCTCCACAAAGTGAGTAGTGGTGCTTACATCAGTGCATGAGGTGACGGGACATTTCAGCAGATTGGAAATGACACTCAACAATTGTCTTTTTCTCATCCGTTTCTACTGAACATAAAGCCCTCAAGCACGCAATCCCAACCGCAAAGCCCCTCACACACCACGGACTGTGGTTGTAAGATGATCTCAGAGCACCCAGACAGTATGATTTCGAGGATCAGTGAACCAGGATTATGAGGACTAATCCTGGGGGGCTATCTGTTTAGAGGAACATTCTTTTAGCAACTTTAAGAGGATGTGTCATTGAAATATTCAAGTGTCCGTCAAGAGTACTCAAAAGGTCCAAGTTTGAGCCCATTTTAGTCCTAATATATAGACTTGATTTGGCTCTGTTTTTGGTCCTGGTGTAGTCCCATTTGTGTGCGAAAGTTTGGGCGGGTATTTATCACATTATGGGGACTGACCACCCCTATGGGGACAAAAACATGTTTCCATGATGTAAATCATTTTATTAGAGCAACAACACAATTTTAAATTCAGTTATGGGTTAAAATAGGTCAAGGTTAGAATTTAGGTTAAGATTAGGCAAGTGTTACTACTTGCCTAATCTGGTGGTTAAGGTTAGCATCAGAAATGAAGGTAGACTAATATGTGAATGCATGTTTATGTGCCGTATAAATCAAGACACTTATTTGAGCTAAATAACTATCTACTCTTGTTATGTACTAGAGAGATTAAAAAAGGTAAAATCTAATAGCAGTGTTGGTAGTAGGCTACTGTCTATTAATAGAGCTTCTTCTCAGAATACTACTGTTAAGACAATGTCACTGAAATCATGGCTTGTTGCATCCAGTGATTTCTCTGAAGGGACCAGCTGTTGTTGAGATGTGTAGTGCAGCAAAAGTATTTCTCTTTGACGTCTCACAGATGCAGGCAGGAGCAAGTGTAAAAGTTGTCCCTTCTTGTACGTCAGACCTCTCATTCATGATGTTCACGCCCATGTGATTCAGGCTTAGCCAAAGCTGTAAAGAAATGTGTTGTCTTATTATCTCTCATCAAATCCTGACAGATCCAGGCAACGCGGGGCTGGAGAAATCCATTCTGGCTTTTGTCCCAGATATGTTACATAAACACTAAGGCATATGTGTTTATATAACATTGATTACCTATAATTCCTTAAAATAATTTTAAAGAGAATCACATACTGTGTACTGGTAAACAGAGTTGCAGAGTAACAGTCTGCAATATATTTTATAACCAGCCACTATATAATTATAACCAGCCACTATGTCCACTATCTGGATCTGTACCCAGTGTCCTGTGCTCTGCATTTTGCTTAAGCAGACAATCTTTTCATAGTGCAACACTTTCATTTTGTCTGGATATACTTTGTCTATTTGTGAAAGTCTGTCTGAAAACTAAATCTTGAAGCATGTGAAGATTATGCAGAAGACTTAAAGAGGCCTATAATATGCTGTTTTTACAGTTGTCCAATAAAAGAATAAAATCCGCTTGTCGTCGTATTTTCTAATACATGATCTAAAGCAGTCACAAACCATTAGATAATAAAACCCATTCTAAAACCCATCTGAAGTGCTGAAGAAACAGGAAGCAAGTCATTTTTTGAAAATAAATTATACTGTATATTATAAGTGCCATTTCATTTCTATTCAACTCTTATCTTAGTATTTTGATTGCAAGCTTCTAACCTTTTTCTATATTATCCCATCAATAGCAATTTGTAGGCCTATTATGTACCATTGCTTTAAAATGTAAACAAAACATAATATTTTTTCCTTGTTTAAAAAGTAAATCTATTTAGTGGTTGCTTTCCCTTTGTTTTTGGCTTAACTTTTTGTTCACCGAGTGTTGGGAGTGATTTTCCCATACCCAGGCTGGACCGGGGAACTTCCAGTGCATCCATGGGACAGAGGGGATTATCTGGTCAGCTCAGAGACAACCTCTCACCATCTGCACAGACGTCATAAGCACCACTGCCCAGCACAGTGCCAAGTGTGCTGATCAATATGTTCTGTACTTAAAATAAGAATTTAAAGTGACTCCCCAAGGCCAAGAGGTAAGATGCATGCATGCATTTTCACAGGTTTTGGTTGTTTTTTAGAGCCGCCTCTTATGGAAAACACCCACTAACATCAGGGTTAATCAAAGTCATTACTTTGTTAATTTGTGCCTCTGTAAGACACAAGAGTTCATAATCCTGCATGATTACTGAGGATGTAGCCCTTGACCCGGGTTCACCTTCAGACCACGCATAGGTGCTGCTTTCAGCAGCTTATCCCACACAATGTAAGGAGCAATGGTTTATATCAGTAACATGTGCTTAACTTCTGACTGTGCGTTATATGGTCAAGGGCCCCACTGTGACCTTATAAGAACAGATGTTCAACTGTGTTGTGGGGGGCCTATTTTATTCAAAAGCCTAGTAGCCTGTAGCCTAGTGAGGGCGTACTGGCACTGCCACTAACAAGCAGGTACTCAAATTTCAATAAACACTAACCAGCTCAAAAGATGCATGACCACACACCTAAGCGGAAGATTACATTTTAATTTAATTTAACCTTGCCATTTGAAACTTACCTAAAGACAGACTTTCAAATTTAGTAGGCCTAGGAGTAGGCACATTTGCATTAGTTATATAGGCAAATGATTTAGGCCTATTTATTTATTGCCTATTTATTTACAGATGTCAAACTTAATCCACTCCACTGTCATTTAGTATTTTGCGCAGGGCCCCCACAAAGCTAAGCACTGACTTCAGATGCGCACTCATAGACTGTATGTGCTAGTTCTTAGGTTGTAGGTGTAGGTGTTCATTTCTTTATAGTCGCTGTTATTTATGTTGGCATGTTAAGTTGCCTTTACTGCTGCATTGGAGGAGCGCTCACTACAGGCACACAAGGAGAGAGAAGAAAATCCACCCGACTCTTGACGTAAGCGCGCACGTTAAATCCTCCCAACGTGACTTCCTATAGGCTGGCGAGCGCTCGTGAGGCTGCGCGTGCGGAGGGAGATGATGAGACTGTGGCATTTGGCACAGAACGGAGCATTTGTTTAACTTTGCCGTAAACTGTCAAATGGGACCTCACTTGCCTGAAGAAACGTGCACCTGTTACCAACATGCACCCCTAAAACTCGGACCATGAGGACCACGCGCAGATGCAGGACCCTTCTGTCGGTCGGACTCAACTTCTTCGCACTGTTTTTCTCCATCACGGCGTTCATCACTACGTACTGGTGCGTGGGGACGCAGAGAGTTCCCAAGCCAAAGTGCAGTAAACTTCGGACGCACCAGTGCATAGACTACGGAGTGAACGAGACCGACCCTAACAAAGTGGTGTACAGCTGGGAAACAGGGGACGACCGCTTTCTGTTCCGCCAGTTCCACACCGGCATTTGGTTCTCCTGCGAAGAGAATATCCACGATGAAAGTAAGAGCCCAAACTTCAGGCTATGTGAAGTGTGTAGAAATGTAATATGGGGCAGCCATCAGCCTTATAGTGGAAATGCAGTGATTGTGAAATAACATCCGTTCTTTTTCATTGCACCATAAAGGGGAAAAAAAAATTTGAAGGGAAAAAAGAGTTCGGCTGTGCCATAGGCTATTCATATGTTCTGTGTATTGCTCCGTAACGTAATCCTTCCTGTGTAAGCTACTTTAAATAATAATAATCAGGTTGTGATTTGACATTTCTCTGTCATACTCTGAACCAGAGCAGCAGACTTAATGACATTCTGCTATTTGGTCTTTATTTACGCCTGTTGTTCATAGGGACAGATACAGCAAATTTATCAAAATACAATATTAAATAGATTTTACAATAATAAAAACATAAAAACAACATAATAAACACAAAAAAACAAATAAAAGTCTCCCAGTAAACCAGGGATCTAATCGTTTCAACCTCTGGGTCAGTCTCAGGCTCTGCTAAACCCATTGTAGTGGTCATTTGTGCATGTCTCCAGACTGGTAAGATCAGACATGTAGGATTCACAGTGGCCATATTGCAGGTGACAAAAGAGAAATGCACGTTCATATGGAGTTTTCTAGTGGCGGTGATCAGGGGATTTCAAACACTGGAGTAACTGAATGAAGTGGCATAAATGAATCTGAGTGAACCTCTGGCTCAGTGCAGGTCAAAGGTGTCAGCAGTATCTCACTTTAATATTACAAGCCCCTAATAGGCCCATGTCACAGAATAAAGAGATATTACGGAAATGTGTGCTTCAGTGTCTGCATTGTGGTGAACTGTAGTAAAATGTATGAAGTGCTAAATAGAGATTATTTAGGCCTTTGCTCTCTCATCAAGTGTCTGTGCAGTGGAGGGCGAGTGAGACAGCTTGACTTAATAAGGATTATATAACACAGCTCTTGATGAGTTTTTCCTCAAAACAGATGTTGCCACCCTTCTTCTACCTGATTAATGTTCCACTTACAGCAAATCCAGCCACACGCTTAGCTCAGCAGATAAAACACGCCATCTAAATGAATACACTATGAAAAGAGCTCCTCATCTGCTCTCATTCAGTGCAACAGACACAAGCTATAGCCACTGCACAGTGTTATTAAAAGTAAAACATTGTCATAGTACACTGTCATTGTAAATACCTGTAATTCTCCAGGACATCAGACAGCTGTTAAGTGTCAGTGCCAGGATGCCATCTGCCATTACCGGATCCTCCCCTAAATCTGCATTGCTGCTTAACATATGCCAAATAATCGACTTAATCCACTCCTAAACTTCTGACCACACATTTTTTTGGCCATGATCTAATCCAGAGTGCAGTAACACACCTGGATGAATTAGACTCTCACTTATGTCACTGCTGTAGTGACATCTGTCCAGACCAAACAAGTAGTGCTGACCTTTTAACATAACCCCACCAAGTACTTAATCTTCTTTCAATTTCTATATTTAGGATTGTAGTCCCTAAATAACCAAAATTAATGTATTTTTGGTACTTTTTTTGCCAGGTGAGAGGTGCCGAAGCTTCATTGATTTGGCTCCTGCCTCAGAAAAAGGTAAGAGCATGGTCAGAATGGCATGGTGTGAAAACATGAAAATGCAACGTTACAAACCAGTTACAGGCAGTTGTGTTTAATCAAAGGTTATTTATATACTGGGCTAATTTTTGAATGTAATAGGGCTGCAACAACTGATCTGAATATCAGTTGATGACTATATTGTTATTTTGTCTATAAGGACTCTAAAACATATGCCAAAAGAAGTCCAAAAGTACATTGTCACGCAACAAATTTTCACCATGGATTATTTAGAAATAATCGATTCACTAGCCAACTATTCAAAAAAAAAAAATGTTGCTGACTATAATAATTAGTTACATACCTAAGAGGGTTTCCTAACAGGCTTTGTCTGGTGCAGGGATGCTGTGGCTCTCGCTGGTCTCAGAGATGTTGTACATTGTGCTGCTGGTGGTGGGCTTCAGCCTCATGTGTCTGGAGCTGATCCATTCCAACAACATCATTGATGGACTCAAACTCAATGCTTTCGCTGCTGTCTTCACTGTACTCTCAGGTATGCTATAATCTATCACACACATAGATATCACTCTATGGCAGTAGAGTATTGCTTTGTAGTCCTCACAGTTCAGTGGTGGTTGTGTGCGTTTGCAGGTCTCCTGGGCATGGTGGCTCATGTGATGTATACCCAAGTGTTCCAGGTGACTGTGAGCCTCGGCCCACCCGACTGGAGGCCCTACGACTGGGATTACGGCTGGTCCTTCTGGTATGAATTGGTGTAGTCATATTTGACCCTCTCCTGAAGGAACTGTATTGTATAATTAAGATAATCCTATCCTGGAGTTTCTAGTTTTCCCAAAATAATCGGTCATCTCCACTCTCACCTCTTCCAGTCTCACTGATGTTAATGAAAAAGAGGCAAAGCTCTCATGTTATGGCCGGATTAGGCTTTGGTGTCTAAAGCTCCAATATGGAGTATGATTGGAATTGCTTGGGGATAATATTTCATTTCTTTTACAATATGCTCACAGTGCTTTAAATCTAGTTTTCAGGACTAATGATTCTTGACCTTTTGTGATTCCTGTGTGTGAAACATGACAAGATGAATTATATGTATGATCACTCGACCAAGCGCTGAGAGGCTGACATTAATCTCTGCAAACATAATCAAACAGTGTCCAAATGCTAACATCCAAGCAGAACATTATGAACACAATTATAGTGGATATTATTAATATGTTCTTCTGTGCTTTTGTGAGTTATTTGTTTAACTTTTGATTGAATCACTTTTAATATTATGCACAGCAGACTGGAAACACCCTAAAAGCATAAACATTTTGACGATGCTCCAACTCCAGGTAGTCATGTAGAGTATGTCCCTTGCAATTTTAACCTCCCTTCACTTTGAATAACTTTGTACGAATTGTGCAAATAAAGTTGCCTTGAATAGTCAGATGTACTCAAATCTCTCACTGGTCATATCAGTGTAATACACATCAAAGAACATATGGGGCAGCAACCACTCAGGTTATATACAGTCCTAGCTCCAATCCATCAGTTATTCTGTCTTCAGAAGTAGCTTACCACTACCAGCGTCATCATTTTTATGAATCTCTTTTCTGTTGCAGTATGGCCTGGGCATCCTTCACCTTCTGTATGGGGGCGTCGGTCACAACCCTCAACTCCTACACAAAAACAGTCATTGAGTTCAGGCACAAGCGCAAGACATTTGAGCAGAGCCTTCGTGAAAAGGATGCCTGCGAGGCCTTTGGCTATTTCAGAGAACATTCAGTGCACTCCATCTCCAAATCTGTGGAGGTGTACCCAAGTCACAGCATCAAGAGTGGCAGAAGGACCCCCATACCCGCCGACTCCCCGGACCTGAGCGATCGGGCGTCTTTAGGGGAGGAACAATGCTGAACTATTTTAGCAGGGCTGTTGGATATATTCATTGTTGTGGCATGTAGCTGGCTCCAGACTCTTCCAGCAACTATGGGCCTGGGATGGGGTACAGACTGGACAGTGGCCAGTGACACTTAAACCAACAAATAGTCATTCACTCTCTATTTTTGTAGTTTGAGTAAATCCTGCCTTATTCAACAAAGCACTGGATAGGCTGCTGTTGATGGAGAACCCATTTTAAGGGGCTGAAAGTGTGAATAGTTAAAAAATAACTTTATTTATTCAATTAATATATTTCTGAGGTGCATCAAGCCTTAAGAAAACATCAAGAGGACATGCAATCTAAACAATCATAACTGCATAATAAGTATGTGCCTACTATGAAGTATAAGTTATTAACTCATTGTAAATCTGTAAAGTTAGAGTGAGTCTGCAATGTACGTGTGGCATGTGAAAAACAATTTGACTAATGTCCCCATTTAATGTGTCTCAAGCCATTTAAAAGACAAACACATACACATATTTTCTTTCTGAAATGACTGAATAAATTGTGTGTTCAAAAATGAAGAAGTTATGTAATATAGTAATGTACAGAACTTTCACCAGAGGGCAGTGTTGTGTTTGCAATGACACAAGACTAGCTCAGAGAAGTTTATTTGAATATATGTTTACCGTATAATTTAATTAAAATATGTCATATTTACATAATAATATACAATACATAGTGCATAAAGAGGTGGACCTGCACTCTCTTGTCTGCATCAATAACCATATTTACACTAAAGTGATTTTTTATATTAAGTCAAATCTAAGATATTTTACCTTTGTTATCTTTAGCTCAGTACCCATCATCATACTCATTCTGTGCCTGTTGCCTTGCCAACATGGCCTGGATCAGAGCGCTGGACGGAGCAGGGTTTTGTGGTGCTCTGGGGACCCACTGCATCCTCTTTAGCTCCTCCTCCTCCTCTTCCTCCTCCGCTCGCTGTCTGGCCTGCATCACCTGCATCATGACACTATTGACTGAGGTTGTACCGTTCTTCTCCTGTTCCTCTGCTGTGTGCCTATAGTTAACATGGTTCTCAGTAAACCCTGCCCTGCTATAGTACTCCTCTCTAGTCTGACTTTCATCTCTTTGTCTGGCTTGCATTGCTAGAGCTAGAGCACTGGAGGAAGACTCTAAGGGAACTGGAAGTCCGCTGACCCGCTCCCTCTCCTCTTCCTCCTCTGCACGCTGACGGGCGAGCAAGACCTGAACCATTGCATTGGAGTTAGAGGAACCATTTGATGAGAAGTCCTCTGGGTGGGACTTGGTTTTGCTCTAAAGAAGAAATAAAGGGGATAAATGTATGTTTAGGCTATGAGAATTTAGTTTAAGGGGGAGAAAACATACCTTCTTCTGTTTGGGTCTTTTGTTAGGGTGAGATTTCTGGAGATTCTGCAACTTTTCTAGCAAAAATGATTTGTCTTTACCTTCCTTGAAAAAGAAACAGTACATGTTGGAATCAAGAATAAAATATATAAAAATATGGATCTCTATTAGCACACTTACATTGACAATCTGTCGTTGTAGAAGAACAATGAGTTGCTTGCGGCCTTGACTCACTTGCCAGAAAATGTACACAATAATTCTGAAATAGAAAAACACATTTGTAGTCATTTCTAATCACAAAATTAAATTGATACAAACAATTAAATAAGAATAAAATGGAGCTAGAGTAAATTCAGCCTGGAAAACCTAACTTCGCTCCCGTCTACCTCAAAGCTTCTCCACAGTTTACCTGCTCCTCAGCCTTCATCACCTTACTCCAAATACTCCTCCCTGCTCCTCGCCGCACCTCCTCCTCGTCCAGTCAGTGCTCAGTCTGCCCAATTTAAACCCCCATTGCACATGCACGGTCACTTTGGTTTGTGCCACCACACCCCACCCCATCCCCAGCACCCCCTCAGCTTCTCGTCATCTCATCGTCCCCTTCACTCTCCTCAACCTCACCACCACTATCAGTGTTCAGACCCCAGGGGGAAGACATCTCCTAAACGTCATACAATCAGCCACGCCTTTCATCGCAATGTCTTCTGTTGGGAACTGAACCCCAAACCCAACCCATTCAATAAAACTACTAATACTTTATCTTATCTATTACAACATAAATGGTACAATCTGTTCCAAGATTTATGTTGGTGAAATGTACTTACAGAATGATAATTGTGCTGAGGAAGTAAAAGATTTCACTTCTGATGACCTTTTGGTAGATGAAGATCACCCACTCGGAGCCTTGGACGTTATCCAACTCGTCGATCCAGACCTCCACAGCACTGAAGGTGCTGTTGAGCCCCCGAAATGGACCACAGTGCTTCGATGGGGTCAGGCTGTGGCACAGAGGAGGAAAAAATGTTCACAAATTGTATGAAGAGAAGATTATATGAATTTTATGTAAGTTGTTCATACCTCCAAGCTGTGTACCCCACAATCGCCAAAGCCCCCAAAAAGAAGGGGAAGAATAACAAAGCTGTAAAAATGGTTTTCATTTGAGCTGCTCTGCCTGTCCGACGTGGAGGCTGACAATTCTGCATTAGGCTAACCTAAAAGAATCATATCAGACAGCATTAATTTAAGTATTTAATAGCTGTCAATTTGAATGGCATTGTTAAGGTATTTGCGTACTGTTTAATCAACGTAATTAACTTGTCTTGAATCAATAAACACTACAAAGCAGCCAAATAGCCGTTCAGCACTGATCACACTGGTCTGCATTTTCCACACCACAGTATAAAGGAAGCATTCACCATTCCTAATAGGTTTGAATTAATCATTGACCAGGTGCACAAATGGAGTAATATGAGCCCTAAGCAGCCAGGGCATTCAGTACATTGTATCTGGCTATAGCTGTGTGTCACTATGGCAGTTCAGTTTACCATCACCAAGCTCCAAATAGCCTGTTTTACTAGAGCTGAACAATTCTGGAAAAAATATCTCATTGCATTTACTGACAAGCAATGCAGTTAAGCTTATATTTTCATTTTTGTTTTTATAACAAGGATTCTATTCAAAGTCCACATTTTAAACATCCAAGAGTATTAACATGAGATTGCAAAATGAACTGCTAAACTAATACAAAAATCCCATGCATTTCAGAATGTGTTTGTGATTGTTACATAACTTGCAGCCTTTTTACCTTCTTTATATAGAATAGGATGAAAAACTTGAGGATCTGGATGGCTGGCAGCAGAGGGGAGAAGTAGATGCCAATCCTGTAGAGAATATCCAAAACACACTAAATCAGAATTATGACAAACGATTCATCACTTTATTATAAACATTGTGTTTCTCACCATGCCAGAGTTTGTGCATAGATTATTTCAAGAACATTTCGGGCTACATCAAACTCTGGAACTCCCAAACGAGGAAGCAACCGGGTCCCAACCATACTGTAGGAGGAAAAAAAAAACCAAAAACTTCATATTCTATATCACAAATAAAAATAAATGTAACAAATGGTATAACTGCCTCACTGACTTGCTCAGAAACTCTCCAAAGAAGGATCCCAACATCAGGAAAATAAAATCAACAATGACTAATCGGTACAAAGCCTGTCCCACCACAGACTCCCAACACTGTCAAAATATTGCATATAGAATTATTTATATCAGTCAGACAATATAAATTATTATACAGGATCAGTACACATAATTTAGTCAAATGTTAGGATTTACTTTGGGTTTGTTAACTGCAAACCATACAGTAAGCATAATTACTGGAAAATCATTTGTGTGGTGTGTTACAATTTCTACTATAACTACTTCACATTTAAAAAAATAAAATAAAAATTGTGTACAGTACATACTGAAAATTGTATTGCCACCACATTCATCCAGTAGTAACACAAGACGCCCAGTATGCACATTCTGAGTAGAACATTTCTGCACAGCGGGAAAAATAAGTTAAATATCAACACATTTTTATTTCGTTCACAAGTTTGTGTTCAAACCTGAGCACGAGAGCATAGATCTGCCTGCGCTGACTGGAGTAATGCTCAAACTTGTTAAACACTGAGTAAAACAGTGGGACCACCATGTTCATAAGAGACACCACAAACGGCACCAGGAGCGTCTCTGCCTCCTGAAGCAGTGACCAGCTGCTAGTGTCTGTAATGCGCTATAAAGATAAGACACAGGGACACAACTGAGTAATAAGGAAGAAGGACTTGATAACTCACTGGCAGCAAGTATTGAGCAACACAAGGAATGCATTATCACACCATAAAGTCTTATCATACATGTCTACAATGTGAAGCAAATGCAGCAGTTTCATTCAAAGACAAAATATAATTGCTGGAATACTGTCAGTACATGATTAGCTTAAAACCTGAAGACATATTATTGAAGACAAGGACAGTGCACAAAATATTTCAAAGACAAAGATGCTCCGCTACATGATACAAGAGATCTTTCAAATCACTACTTTTGAACTTTTTTTTTGCCTTTCATCGTCATCACTGGAATATATTTATTATTTATTATGTATTTATTTATTAATGTTAATTATGTTAATATTTATTTCCATAACCAATGAGAAGTACCCAATTTTTTGTACCTTTTGCTCATATTTGCAGAGGAAGTAGATGCTTGCCCCACAGCCAACAGTCAGACTTGAGGACAAAAGCCAAGATCCCAAGTGAATCCCAAAATGTTTAAGTTTTTCTGAAGATGTCAGCTGTTCACGCTGGGCCTTCTCTGACAAAGACTCCTGTAGACAAACAATAATGAATACTATATTAATATTCAAAGCTATCACACTATAAATTTAAACAATCTAAAAAATCTTGCAATTTTTTACACCAGTCACACTAGTCACAAATAACTCCCAATGTCCTGCTGCAGGTGAGATTTGAACTGGATACCATCTGATAGAAGGTCAAATGTTTACAGACTGGACCTTTACAACTTGCACTATTAAAATTTGTTCCAAATTGAGAATGCCTACCTTGAGCTGTACGCGTAGATTGCTTTTCCGCTGCCTCACTGCTCTCTCGTTGGTGATACTGAAGTCCCAGCTGCACAGAAGCTGCCAGGCACCACTCGATGTTGAATCGGCAAGAACATAATTTGTCTTGAAAGAGTTTGCCATGCTGGAGGAGAAATAGTAGAGAACAAGTACATTTAGATATATGATAATGCAAAGAAAGAGCTCATAATTCAAAGAACTAACCTGAAGATAAGTACAATGCCACAGAGCACCATGTAGACGGAGATGGTGAAGAAATACCCCAGCTGCATTTCATAGTCCGTGGCACCAATGAGGGTCTCATTACTGTAGCTGCCATAGTACATGACTGTGTAGTTAAAGTATCCCTTGAAAAGAAACAATAGAACAATATGAAACTAAACAATATAAAATAATTAAATATCTAAGTACAATAAAATAGAAAAATGGGTTTGCAAAACAGTTTTGACTAATAAGCATTACTGTCAGAGGTGCTTGTCTCACTGAAAACTGCATACGGGGGAACATTCCAGGCAAAGCATCTCCAAGGAGACAAGCAGGTGGCAGGCCCATTACAAGAAAAGTTACATAGTGCACCTTGAAATGTAAAAAGTGTAAAGAAAATATGCTTACAGCTCCAGTGAGGATCTCCAGTCCCCTGAAACTTGTGTTGTTCGGTATGCTTGGTGAGGGGTTGTACACTAGCTGGGGGATGGTGATAAACCCAAAGTTGACCAAAAAGGAGAAAATGTTGAACATAAGGAGCCATTTGAGAAAGATGAAGTAGGACAAGACACTGGTGCCAAACTTTCCACCAATCTCCTTCATGGTGCCATGCCACAACTCCAGCATTTGCCTTGCAGACCTCACATTTGAGCCACATTTGCGAAAAGACTAAGGAAACATAAAAGATAATATTTGTAACACTTGGGCACTCCAATTCATCTGATGAAACTTCACAACAAAAATGTTATAATTTTAACATTTAATTCACTTTGAGATAAATGCAGATATAAAAAGGTCTTGCTCTTAAAAAAGATTAATACTAGATGGAAACCTGCACTTTACTGCCAAAAGTATTCGCTCACCTGCCTTGACTCACATATGATTTTAAGTGACATCCCATTCTTAATCCATAGGGTTTAATATGACGTCGGTCCACCCTTTGCAGCTTTAACAGCTTCAACTCTTCTGGGAAGGCTGTCCACAAGGTTTAGGAGTGTGTTTATAGGAGTTTTTGACCACTCTTCCAGAAGGGCATTGGTGAGGTCACACACTGATGTTGGACAAGAAGGCCTGGCACAATGCAGTCAGACAAGTACCGTTCTCCTGGCAACTGCCAAACCCAGACTTGTCCATCAGATTGCCAGATGGAGAAACGCTATTCGTCACTCCAGAGAACACGTCTCCACTGCTCTAGAGTCCAGTGGCGGCGTGCTTTACACCACTGTATCCGACGCTTTGCATTGCACTTGGTGATTTATGGCTTGGATGCAGCTGCTCGGCCATGGAAACCCATTCCATGAAGCTCTCTACGCACTGTTCTTGAGCTAATCTGAAGGCCACATGAAGTTTGGAGGTCTGTAGTGATTGACTCTGCAGAAAGTTGGCGACCTCTGCGCACTATGCGCCTCAGCATCTGCTGACCCCATCCTGTTAGTTTACATGGCCTACCACTTTGTGGCTGAGTTGCTGTCATTCCCAGTCGTTTCCACTTTGTTATAATACCACTGACAGTTGACTGTGGAATATTTAGGAGTGAGGAAATTTCACGACTGGACTTGTTGCACAGGTGGCATCACAGTACCACGCTGGAATTCACTGAGCTCCTGAGAGTGACCCATTCTTTCACAAATGTTTGTAGAAACAGTCTGCAGGCCGAGGTGCTTGATTTTATACACCTGTGGCCATGGAAGTGACTGGAACACCTTATTTCCATTATTTGGATGGGTGAGTGAAAACTTTTGGCAATACAGTATAGTGTAGCTGCCAATTTGTGCAGCCTCTCTGACTGTCAATCATATAATTTCCTCACACGCCACAAAGGCAAGGTGGGTGACGTTATGTAACATTTGAGCCTTTGAGGTAACAATATAGATATTTAAAAGTCCTTCAGACTTACTCGGGAAAATTGCTCTGAACAATCTCCCAAACAGGTGAACTGGCGAGATTTTTTGGAAGATATCAATGCAAGCACTTGGCTCCTGTAATCAAAGCAAACATTACAATAAATTAATACAACCTATCAACCATGAAACTCCCATTATTATTGTGTAGGTCATAACACAATACAGTGTTCTTTAGGAAACCCTTTTTTATTATTTCTTTTATAGTGGTCAACAAACTCATGTTTGCACACCTACTATACAACTCGTTATGTTGCAAAACCAAAAGATTAACTTAAAATGAGAACTCTTTGGTCATTTGCAAAGATTAATGTTTAACTCATTGTCAAGCTGTAACAATGACGAGGAGATTTATTACCTGTGTGGTTCAAGGCCCACCTGATATGTTTCTTTCCTTGAAAACTCATTGGCAGATCTCGAATGGCCTGGATCCAGTCTCGGGTGGACATAGCAACAAGTTCCTGGACCAAGTTTGTTTCTTCTATTTTACAGAAAAAAGCATGTTATTGACAGGAATAATAAATAATACTGACCACAAATAATGATCAGTGTACATAAATAAGACATAATACACAAATCTAAAAGTATCTGAAGAGCATAGATCTCAGAAATTGCTATTTTGTCCTAATTTAAAACATAGTACCTATATCTGTGCTGAACGAAATAGCTCTAATTCCAATGTAAATTATCTTTTTATTGAGATAGAAATCCCAGTTTTATACTTTTGCTCTTTGTTTTGAGTTTTTGAGTCTCAACAAGGATAAATAATGAACTACAAGCTTATTTGGCCTTTAGTAGGAAATACATTTGAATAGTGAAAATAAAGATAAGTGCTTGCATTCATATCCTCACCATTCTCCACTTGGGTCATGATGGCGTTCTCCTCAAACTGAAGGTTTGTGTCTGCATTTTGAAACATCCTCCTCATTGTTTGTCCTCTCCATCTCATTGTCATGTGACCTAAACAACACAAAAGTCTGTGTTTATCCAGTGATCTTGTTTTGTGCTCCATCCTAAAAGCTATACTTAACATACACTCCACACAACATGCACCTAATATTTAAACAATCATGGGGATGGCACTTTTTGTATTTGCATGGAAAAACAGGGAACAAATAGGTTTTTTCTTTGTTTGCATCCTTGCATACTCACTTGCACTCATATTGTCCAATAGATAGACAGTTCCTCTAATATGACCAATTTTATGATATCAGACATTCTGAATGATAAGGTGAATGAATGTGACAACAGATATAAAAGCACTTCAGAGCTGCTTCTTCAGTTCTGAAGAAGCTGCTTGGATGAGCTGTGAAACGTTGTCGACCAAAATAAACGTTTGTCGAGTTGACAAACTGAATTTCTCCTTTGCCATGGATTCTACCTGGACGACTGAGGGATTCTACACACATCTTAAGAACTTTACATTCAGGGTTAAAATGTTTTACTTTTGCCTTTAGATTTTGCCTTTAGATTTTATTGTGATTTGAACAATCACAAATCACAATTATCGATTAACTGAACAATACTGATATCCCTAAGTGCAACACAATAGACGCAAGTTAATTTAGATCTTCCTTATGCCAAATTATACAGCGACTGAATTAACTTTGTTCATGATTAACTAAAGGTTTTTGCAAAATCTCTGTCTACTCAGAGGCTTTAACTTCCTTGTCCTAGATTTTATATCTCACTTTAGATTAATAATTGAATGAAAAGGATTAAAAAGTGGCATATTTATTTCAGTATGCCGGATAATAATAAAGATAATGATAGCATTTAAGCCTGTGACAATGACCAGTTTTAAAGTGTGATACTCATACATATTACTAGAGAAAATACTATGAAAATAACACTGAAGAATATTTTATCCCATTAACATGACAACCCTAAGGCATGATAACCCTGTAAACCATTTCCTTAATTAACCAAGCATTATGAAAGCTTTAATAACAGCTGTGGGCTTACCTGAGGGCAGAGAAGCCATGTGGATGGACAGTGACTGTTCATAGTGAGCCTCAGTCCGAAATGAACTGTGATCTAACAAAACACAAAACACTGCAGTTAATAAGTATCAACAGAAAAGTCCCTAAGCAACTGGAGCTGAACAAGAATAACTGGATGAAGAGATTGGTGGGTCTCAAACTGTGGTACACATGCATAAGTGGTTTACATGGTTCTTCTGTAATTAGATTTTAGTTTTTGTCAGTTTTATTCTTGGTTTATGAATATGTAGGTTGTCAAAAGAATCAATATGCAGATACCAACTGACTGGAAAACTAGGATCAAAACTAGACATTAATTTGACCAAGTAAATAAATTACCTCATGTTAATAATATAGTGAAAATAAATAATAAGTATAGTCTTGATCTATTTAAGAACTAGTAAAAGACCAGATGACACTTCTTTTTTAGTTTAGCTTGGTTAACCCTTGTTTAGTTCTGGTTTAACCCTGATAAAGCTCTAATTAAATTCAGATTCACTTTATTTGTGTAGCACATTGTGTTGTGGTTTAATCATGTTTTAGTCTTTGTTTGTCCTGCTGATTCCTGAGGTTCCTGAGTTTACCCTTTTGGGGTTAATAAAGCATTTATCTATCCATATGGCATACTTCTGGAGATGTCTATGTTACAGCTATGCTGGGAAAGGGGAAAGTTAAAGAGTTTTGTTTAAATTGCCCATATTATGCTATTTTTAAAAAAATCGCTGTTATAATGTTGTTTTCTCATCAAAAACTTACATTTTTGTTTCATTCACACATATGTAACACACAAACCGTGCATATTTTTAGGCTAGATTCTTCTCTCAAACAGAAGAAGCTGTTGCACCTTGTGATGTCATGTGGTAATACAGGAAGTGCTTCACTGTGTTTTAAAACTCCATAGACCTTTATTAGAACAATTTGGATGATTTTAGACCTTGCTGAATTGCTGATCTCTACTAAAGGTAAAAGTCAGCTGCTAACTTGAAAACTACCACTGCATCATAAGGTGTAACAGAGCATTTTGAGCTTTGAAGATGTAGACAAACTAATAATAAAGGTATACTAAAACATGTGTGAACGAAACACAACTCCAGGTATGTTTCTGATGAGGTAACAACATTATAACATGGCTTAAAGCTCACAGGAGTCAATTTCATGTAATATAGGACCTTTGTTGCAAGTGTGAACCTTGCTGTTGGCTGTACAACTTATCCCTAGTTTAGATCACATTTTATATGTTTACTTTTATCTGTTAAATGTGGTAATAAAAAAGGCAACTATAGTGGTGATTTGTTTACCGTGTTCTGGACGCCATGCTGGGTTCATTGGGTGAGTTGACAAAAGGTCCATGGGGATATCTGCGCCCCCGTCCCAGCTCTGCTCATGGTGCCCTCCCCACGGTGCCCTCGCCGTGTTTCGGGACGATTCAGTGGGGGGATACACATCTGGTCTGACAGCACCCCAGTCTCCAGCATAGGGATTTGTGTGACTTCTGCTCGGGGATCTAAGACAACAATACATGTAAAAGTCAGAGAAATTGATCAACTATAGATGCTTGTTGTGTTTCCAGTTTAAATTGAACAACTGAAACAAACTGACTTTCATAATATTAAAAGATATGTGCCGACATTACTTGTGGAAAATTGGAACCTATACAAGGAAGAGAGGATGACCATAATAACGTTACGGAAAGCGACCATAAAAGGTCATAAAAGCTGATTAAAACATAAGGGTATTTTGCCTTAAAAGATGTTTCATACCAGTACTCTTTAATACATGCAAACATGAACAAAATGCATTGTTTTATCCATTACATTTCCTCTATTTGTAAAGCATTTTAGAAAAAAATAAAAAATAAAACAACTTTAACAGACTACAATAATACATTCAAATGACAAGTACCTACCTTTTGTCAATTTCCAGTGTTTCGCTGTCATGGTAAGCAGGGTTGAAAAATCCTCCGTTGCTAAAAGTTGACATAAGTTCAGACAAAGTATTTGTTGCTTATGTGAACCTTTAACTTGGTTCTTCTGAGACCTTTTTAATCTGATGCTAATCCCAAAAAATATATATAATGACGTAGTATTAAAAAAAACAGTTCAGTTAAGTTGGCAGACTGCACATAAATGAAGTCACATCACATGAGTGGCCGTTTGCCAGAGTGACAGCTACATTGTGAGGCAGAGCCTGTGTAACTTAATATAGCAGCCACATCTCTGGCTGTTAATGATTAATTTATACTGGGTTTTAAGTTTCTGCCAGGTCCAGGAAACATAGACTAACACAGCATGAGGAAACAGAATGAAAAGAAGGAGTGAATGACTGACAATGATCCAAAGTATTTTCTACTTGTGTTAAAAGAGGTCCTTACGTGCTGCTGAGTAATAAGGACATGGGGCTTGCTCTCAGGAGGTGGCAGGCTACTCCATTCACCAGCTAAAACACATAAACATTCACAAAGAGATTTAGGACACCTATAAAACTTTCTTGTCTCTTGTATATAGCTGTGAATTTATTTAATTATTATTTTTTTTAACTTATTTTTCTATTTTATTTTGACTTGTACATATACATTTATTTATATAATTATGTCTTATTTGGCACCTCTCTCTTGCTATCTTTTTTGCTACTTATTTAGAATTTATTATTACCATTTATTTTTTACTCTATGTTATTATATTATATTGTGGTGAGTGAGCTACTGTGTCCAAACAGCATGAACACGTTCAATTTACACAGAACTTTTGACTGTGGCTTGCTTTTTTTTTTTTTTTTTTTTTTTTTCAGAATAGGGTTTATAGTCTAGTTAGTGATCATTGCATGCAACATATACAATGGTAGGATGAAAATGTTGTTTACACACCTTCCACAGGCACACTGGTTTCGTAAAATCACTTAAAAGTCCTCTTGTGTAGGATTCTTCTGTTTTGGCTGTCATCTTGTGGGAAGCAGCTGTGCAGAAACAGCGCCCCCTCTTGGTGACAGGGGAGATTGCCTGGATCAGTGATGACTGTTTCAGGAAGTCGTCCCTGTTTTGTTCCTGACACTGGAGAGGAGATCCCAGTTGTCGAAGACCATTACAACTACTGATCTTTATCCTAAATACCAGTCTAAAGGGAGGCGATGGAGGTCGATTCGGGTAATGTACCTGCAGTGGACGATGTTATTGTCACGTTTTTCTTTTACGAGGAAATTTAAGTTCGCTTGGTTAGACTTCTATGGTATCATGCTAAGTTAGCGAGGCTAGCTTGTAAAAAAAAAAAAATGCCAAGAAACGCAACAAACCTTCGTATACAAATAATACTTTTTATTCTGTTTTTATAATTTACAGTAATTATTATTTTTACTATGGAGTCTTAAGGCAAATAGTTGTTAACCTACTTGCTTTTGACTTTTCATTGGTCGATAATTTTGTACACATTCATCCAAATAGCATAAAATGTGGTGAAGTGGTGGCTTTGACTTTTTTATTTTAGTTTTATTTTTTTATTTTTTGGCTCATTTTTTCAGTAATTTTTATAATTTTAACTCTTTAAATGCCATTTCTTGTCATAAAAGACCAAATTTTGAGTTAGCAAAAACAATTTTTTTTTTTATATTTTTCCAATGATAAATGCAAAGCAAGTGATTTTGTTTTCTTTCACCCTGGTAAAAGTCAATAATTGGCACCAACATTAGTTTTTGTGAATTGGTAGATTTAGTGTAATGTGAAATACTCATATTTGTACTGTTAAACGCATTAAATGTGCATTTTCTTTGTTCATCATTATATTCAACTTTCTTTGGGCTCATTCTTTTCAGCCACTTGTGCTCTAAATATTGATATAAAATATTACTGTAGATTTTCATATTTTAAACCTTTAAATGCTATTTTTGTTTTGAAATGACCCTGATTTAGGATTGTGTTTATAGTTTTGTGATAAACACTAAACATGGACTCCGAGGGGAAAAATACACAAAAAAGCACAAAATCATCTTCACTGATAGATGTTCACGATGAAGAATACTTTTGTGCACATAAAAACACAAATAAAGCCAATTTGAAATGAACATCCATGACCAGTAGTTGGCGACACTCCTTGATGAGAGGTCTCTGTATCATTATAATGCATTTCACTGAGGAAAATCTGGTTTGTTTGCCACAGTGTTGAAAACTGTGTGATCTGGTGGAGAGTCTGAAGCTCAGCATTCATATGTAAAAATGCATGTTTTATGTTTCCATGGGAACAAAATCCAAAACTTCAGTTTGAATTTTATGCGCTCAACGATACAAACGTGAGTGTTTGATATTACACAAAAAATAACTTGTGCCAATTACTGACCCACCCCAGGCTGCAATAAAAGGGCTCAAAATAATCTGCTATGCATTTCACATTTTGGAAAGAAATCATCACTTGTGTAATTTTCAACCAAAAACAAAAAAAAAAAGGGTTAAAATAAAATAAATAAATAAAATATTATTTTGTATCAATATTGAGAGCAAAAGTGGCTGAAAAGAATGAGCCCAAAGAAAGTTGAATATAATAATGAACAAAGAAAATTTATGTATTTCCAAATTTGATCCACATTTTATGCGCTTAACGGTACAAACGTGTACCATGAGTATTTCACACTACACTAAATCTACCAATGCACACAAACTAATGTTGGTACCAATTATTGACTTTTACCAGACTGCAAGAAAGAAGCACAAAATTACCTGTTTGCATTTATCATATCAGAAAAATATCATATAAAAAATATCAATTGCCAACACAAAATGTGGTCTTTTTATGTTAAGAAATGGCATTTAAAGAGTTAAAATTATAAAAATGATCAAAATAGTTTATACCAAAATGTAGAGCAGAAGTGTCTGAAAAAATGAGCCCAAAAAAGTGAAATAAAGTAATGAACAAAAACTGTTAATATTATATAATACTGTTTATATTAAATAAACACAATAAAAATATATAACAACAAAACAACCAAGACATAATACAATAGGGTTTTTTGAACAATGCCAGAGGGTTAAAGGTCATTGTTATTTTGTTTATGTATGTTTTGTTGTGCCATTTACAGTGTTTTACACTGATCGCAGTGGGAGGGTCACCAGTAACCCGCTGCTGGACCAGCTCCCCAGTTACCAGTCCCTACTGTACCGCAGGAAGTCATCGTCCAGTGGGTCCAAGCGCAGAGGCAGCTCTTGGGGGCGGATGGGCTCTTCTGGCAGTGGGAAATGGACTGTGAATACTGTCAACAAACATGAGGACATCCAGAGGACTGAGCAAAGAGCTATCCGAGAGCTGCCCAAGAGCATGGACGAGAAACGCAGAGAAAAGTAATGTATTTCTCATTTGGAATCAGAGCTGCTAAAACCAAACCACAACATCCACACTGAGTTTGTGCCTGTAGAGCTCAGCGTCTGGTGGAGGCTGGACAGCTGAGCAGCTGGAGCCAGTGGAAAGAGAGCACTCGAAGGTACCTGAAGAGGCTGAGGGAGGACACACACGAGTGGATGAGCTCTCTGAAGCTCTGGAGAGGGGACATCCACGCCATTGAGGGTGAGAGAGCAGAGAAGCTTTCCACATGCACTGTTGTTGTCTTTTATATGTATAACTTATAACTTAAGTTAACATATTGCTTCACATTTTAGGGATGTTTGGAACTGGGATCTTGTCCTACTTTTCATTTTTACGTTTTCTGGTCCTGCTCAACTTCATCATTTTTTTGCTCATGTTCAGCTTTGTCATGCTGCCCATCATTGTTGTCCCATACACTTCAGGAAACAAAACCTACAACCAGTATGATGGTCAGGACTTACTTTATACTGTTTAAAAGTTTGTTTTTGTATTATAGTGAATATCTCTGTTACTTTCTTACAGGTAGTGTATGTAGTGAGTATCCGAGCAGTTCTCGCCGAGGACTTGTCATTTTTCATGAGCATATAACAGATTTGCTCTCTGGAGGTGTAAGTCCATCTATCTTTGTTTTTTTCACTTCAAGAAGTTCTAGGCTATGACCTTCTTGTTACATTTACAGGGTTTTTTGGAACGGACTTACCTGTTCTATGGTTTTTATAAAGTGGATAAAATCTACTTTCCAAATTTCACTTATAATGTCCCACTTGCCTATTTATTGGTCACAATAGCCTATCTAATTCTTAGCCTCATTTGGATAGTCAAAAGGTAATGATATATGACAGAAGACATTATTCTTTTGATATCTGGAAAATATTCCTAATAACTATTTCTCTTATTTCCACAAGATCTGCAACAGGGTTTAAACGTAACCTGATTCAAGATGAGGATCGGTTTCAAAGTTTTTGCAATAAAATATTTGCTGGATGGGATTTTTGTATCACCAATGAGAATGCTGCTCGGCTGAAGAGGAGTAGTCTCCTTTATGAGCTTAGAGTATGTATACGATATAGTTAAGTGCAATTGAAGTACCCAAGTGCGCATTGCTACAAATCAGTTTGTGTTTTTAATTTACAGACAGACTTGGAGGAGGAGAGGATTAAGCAAAAAATTGCAGACCGCACCCAAAAAGAGAAATGTCGAATTTACCTTGTACGATTTATATTGAACTTGTTTGTTATTGGAGTACTTGCAGCCTGCTTCTATAGCATTTATGTCGCCACTATTTTCTCCCAGGAAGCCCAGTTGGATAATAAAAAGGTATCATGTTTTTTCATTGTGCATCATTTGAAGGACTTTTTTACCTTGTTGGTTTAAAGTTGTTCTACTTTAAAACAGGAAAATTTCATTGTGGACCTCATCTATGAATATCTTCCCTCAATTGTCATCACACTGGCAAACTGTATCACTCCACTGTTGTTCTCAGTAATAATAAACTTTGAGGACTATTCTCCAGCCTTTGAGATTCGCTTTACTCTCATGAGGTACTTGGATTATTTAATCCCACAATGATTAATGACTGATGGATAACCTGTGGCGTGTTCACATATTTGTATACAGGTGCGTCTTTATGCGTCTCACCAGTATTGGAGTTTTGCTATTCTCTCTCTGGTCTCAGATCACTAAATGTAATGAAGATCCCTGTATTTGTGGATACAACCATGTCCTTTATTCTGTAAGTCATGTATACTTTAGATTCAATTGTATTAACTATTACATTTGGCTGTGTATGAAACAAAAACATTGTAGCTGAATCTGGGTTATTTTGTTTTAGTGTTGGGAGACACGTGTGGGCCAGGAGATGTACAAACTTGCCATATTTGACTTCATTATCATTTTTGCTGTCACCATCTTTGTTGAATTTCCTCGAAAGTAAGTTTACACTAACGGGTCAACAGAAGTGTAATCCTAATAGAAACATTTCCTCCTTGTTCTTTTCTAGGCTTATAGTGCAGCACTGTGACTGTGGGCTTGCTAAGTGGGTGGGACAGCAGGAGTTTGCAATCCCTCAAAATGTTTTGGAAATCGTTTATGGTCAGACAATCTGCTGGATCGGCACCTTCTACTGCCCGCTGCTGCCTGCTGTCTGCACCATAAAATACTTCTTCATTTTCTACATCAAAAAGGTGAATTCATTTTCCACAGGTCACATCAGTTGGGAGATTACTTTTACTAAATTAAATTATGCTTGTTAGCTCATATTAAAGTGTGAAAATGAGATGTTCTACTTTTTCTAAGGTGTCACTTATGAACAACTGCCGCCCGGCCACACGTCCATTCAGAGCATCAAGTTCCAACTTCTTTTTCCTTGGAGTTCTGCTAATAGGACTTGCTTTGGCTTGTCTACCAGTCATTGTTAGTGTAGCACAGTAAGTAATTTAATAATCATATTTACTGATTAAAGTAGAAATGAATTATTTTCTTGATGTATGAAGACATTGTTAATCTAATTATATTTTACAGGATAAACTGTTCACAAGCATGTGGGCCTTTTGTTAATTACAACACCTCCTGGGAAGTTCTTCCACATACAATATCCCAACTGCCCAATGAAGCTCAAACACTCCTGTATGCGATCTCATCAGAGGCCTTTGCTGTGTGTCTTTTTGTCTTTACTTGGTATGTTTTACAGTGGAGAGTTAATAGTTAAACGTCATCTACTATTACCTAATATCTGTTGTTCTTGTAGTTTGGCAATGTTCTATGTAATTGCACTGGCTGGAGCGTATAAGAGAGTCATCAATCAGCTGAGAGATCAGTTAGCAATGGTAAGTTAAAAACAAGTAAATGCAAACTGTATGTCTGTCAACTTTAAAAAAAAAATCATGTTTCCAGGAGGGACGGGACAAGCGCTTCTTGATACAGAAACTATGCCAGGCTCAGCGGTCTTCACCTGCTAAAAGGTCCAGCTCTCAGCATCGCGTGACCCGGAGCCCCAGCTACCACACCAGCTTCGCTAATAACTTCAGTGAAGGACTTTTCCTGGCACATTCTCCTCCCGACTCCTCCACACATGTGTAAAGAAAGGGAAACACTAAAGGTTTACCACTATGCATTATAGAGACAAGAATACTGTGATGACATTACAAAACCTATAGCAAATTATATATTATTTGATTATACTTTTATGTTTAGGGTTAGGGTTATATATAAAAATAAATATAAATGTAAATATACATATATATACACATACATATACACATACATATATGTGTATGTATATGTTTGTGTGTTTTTCCACGGTTGTTTATTGTATGTGACATATCGTCCTTCTGAGAAGGGTTTTAATTACTACTGACAAAAAAAACACTACTTGTGCACATTTCTGTACAACAGTACAACTTCTGTTTATACATGCTTCTGTTTTTATTATTATGTTATTTTACTATTTTAACTGTTACATCATATTCCCAGTCCAGTTTGATCTTGTGTGTTTTTTAGTATTTTTGAGCCATTTAATGCTAAAGTACTGATCTGTTGGGATATATTTTTTTCTTTTACTGTTTTATAATAATGTTTTATATGCCTAAATAAATATATAAATATAAAACAGGGGATCTTTGGTACTGTTTAAGCTAAATAAGTTGTATATATTCAGTTTTGAGTTCGTCTTAGGTATTTTTTGGCTATAGAAGTATAGATCCATCCTTTTGGCCTACATCGTGCCGCTCCTCTTCCAGAGCTGTAGAGGTCGCTGCGGCGCTGTACGGCAGGCGGGCCGCTATCTGACAGGCGGAAGCAGCGTGCGGGCGCTCCGCTCAGACCAGTCATCCAAAATGTTCAGAATTACAGTCCGCGCGGATATGGGGTCACTTTGGATCTTATTTGGTGTTATATATTCTCAGTTTTCAACCGCATCTTCTGATGACATTGTGGTTGCTTGTGGAGGGTTTGTGAAGTCCGACGTGGAGATCAACTATTCCGTAATCGAGGTGAGAGCGAAAATGTGCCGGAGAGCTAACGGTTAGCTCTTATATCCTGTCAAAAACTAAAGACAGTTTGAATGAAAAAAAAAAAAACTACAGAAGGCATTGTTTTTTTTTTACGATACACATATATTAAAGACATTGTCTTTATAATAGCCATTTGTTTTCATAATAGCCCTTTGACATAATGCATATATTTGCTCAATTGACATTTATGTTCAGTCACCATCATCAGTACTGTATTGCAGACTTGTAGTCCAGAGTAAAAAAGATAACACAGCAATGATAGAATGAATAAAGAGTTAGATGATTAAAGAAGTAAAATGTGTCGTGGATGGGCCTCCTCTCAAAACTAATCCCTCCACCTTCACAGGGGCTTTAGGATTAACCAGTTGACCACTTGGCGAAAACTGAGTAAAGTAGTCTGTCTGGTTGTGAGACCTGTGTCTCGTCAGACATTTTATTAACAATATTTATGTAAATTACAATGCTTTGTTCATTCACAGATTAAACTTTATACAAAACAAGGGTCCTTGAAGTATCAAACAGACTGTGCTCCGATCAATGGGTACTTCATGATCCCTCTCTATGACAAGGTAAAATTTATAGTAATATAATTTTCTTTTTACAAATTCCCAATCTTGTCCATAAATAAACATTGTTTTTCTTTTCAACATAGGGGGATTTTGTTTTGAAGATTGAACCTCCACTTGGATGGAGCTTTGGTAAGACCCTAAAATTGTAATTGTGTTTACTTAAGTCAATGTATTACAAATTAAATACTACTTACCTATTGAATTTTGTTATCCTTTCTTCAGAGCCCACTGCTGTGGATCTTCACATAGATGGTGTGAATGACATCTGCACCAAAGAGGAAGACATCAATTTTGTTTTCACAGGTTTCTCTGTGTCAGGAACGGTAAGTTGCTGTGTTTCTTAATTAAGTTAGTACTATTAACCTGTAATGTACTCTTTTTTTCCTTTTTGATTTTATATGATTAGGTTTTGAGTAAGGGTCATCTGCTCGGTCCAGCGGCTGTGGAGGTCACTCTGTCTAGGGCAGGGACAGGAGACCAGCTTCAGACTGTCGTTACACAGCCTGGGGGAAAGTGAGCAGTCATTCTTCACTCATTCTGGTAATAATTTAACCATTTTCTCATTTTTTATTATTATTATTATTATTTTTTTTTTACAGATATACCTTTTTCAAAGTTCTTCCAGGAAGCTATGACATCACAGCTTCACACCCTTCATGGACACTTGAGCAGGTGTGTTTTATTGTTATTGCTGCTAGTTCATTTGTTTAATTGTTGCAGCATTTTTTTTTATTGGGATTAATCTGCATTGACTATGACCCTTTGGCCTTTTTTTTTTTTAGCACAGTCAACATAATGAAATAACTTTTATTAAACTTTTTTAATTTAAATCTTAATCATTTGGCAGTTAGGGTAATAATGGCACTCCGCATTTGTATGAGCATTTTAAGAGTAAAAAATAATTTCTACATTACCATTCACCTTCCCACAATATTGCAAATTAATATTGTAGAAGTCAGGGATGTATCTTATATTACAATACTTTTTGATTACTTCAGTGCTGTTCAAGTAAATTACATGCTTTGTGTTCTCAAGTAAAAAAAAATATCTCAAATTTAGCTTTCATCATCTGAAAGCTAAATAATTGGCTGTAATTAGTGCATAAATCACTTTATTGAAAATGACAGATCTCTTGGGTCCCTTTGCTCTTTTACTTAAAAGTCAGTCATCTACTTACCTGGCTTAGAAAAAGCGCTCCCTGTCACTTAGCAGCTTTATAACTAATGGTTCCCCGCAGGAATCAAACGTGGGCTGACAAAGACATTTTTTCTGCCTATGGTGCTAAACCCATGCTGGCCTTTGCTGCTTTTCAGAGTACAACATCAGTGCATGTTTCCAATGCCAATGCTCCAGCCTCCGGCCCTCTGGTGGTGGGAGGGTACGACATCTCGGGGGAGGTCCGCAGTGATGGAGAGCCCATGAAAGAGGTCACCTTCCTGCTATACTCAGCCACCGTCAAGAAAGAGGTATTTTATATTTTTAGCAACAAAATCCAACTCCATCCAAAATGTTTTATACACATCTAAGATAAGGTCACAAACAATATTGTATGCGCATATTAAATAAATGAGCAAATAATGATTAAAACGCTGACATTTGACAAGGCACTGCTATGTTGAAAATAACATGGTAAACAGTCAGTGGTCACATTTTTATATAGCGCTTTATCACCTTCAAGGCACTCATCAAGAAACCACCCAGTCACACACACATTCATACACCAGTGTATGCAGACAATGGGGGCAAGGTGGGTTGAGTGTCTTGCACAATGATACAACAAGAGCAATCATCTATGGGAGCTGGAATCGCACCAACATGTGGGTCAGTGAATCTGACCACTCAACCAATTATGTGTATTTTTGTCCTTAGCCTATTACAAGTTTTGCAGAAAAAAATTGTTATCTGTATTAATGTTGCAATACTTATACTGTTTATTTCTTCCAGGATATCAGTGGTTGCAACACGTCACCAGTGGTTGGGGCAGAGTCTTGGGACAGTTCACTAATTTATTTGTGCAGTGCCTTGTCCAAGGAAGATGGCACTTTTACTTTCCCTTCACTGGCCAGTGGAGACTACACTGTGGTATGTTGCTCAAAAAGATGTCTATCACCTATTGTGTTAGACTTACATGCAAATGTTATGTATTCTGTATGTTGTGTTTTTTAAGGTACCTTTCTACAGAGGAGAAAGGATTACATTTGATGTGGCTCCTTCGAAACTGAATTTCAAAGTTGAGCATAACAGTTTGAAGCTAGAGGTAAAATTTAAATTGCTTCATTGGCAACTTGTATTTCCACCAGTCTTTTGAAAACCCGATTTAATGTATTCTGTCTGTTGAAAAGCCAATCTTCCGTGTGATGGGCTTCTCTGTGACTGGGAGAGTCTTAAACAGTGTCGCTGGGGAGGGTGTACCCGATGCTACGGTGTCCCTCAACAACCAAATAAAAGGTCACTATTTCTTAAACTACATTTACATTTTCATGACTCATAAACAGGAAGTTATTGAAGTTTGTGTTGGTTTTCAGTCATAACAAAGGAGGATGGTTCTTTCCGACTTGAGAATATGACAGCTGGTACCTATACTATTCGTGTTAACAAGGACCTCATGTACTTTGAGCCAATTACAGTCAAGATTGCCCCAAACACGCCTCAACTTCCTGACATCATCACTGCAGGGTAAGCACTTTCAATGATGTTAAGATGCCACCATTCGATAACTACATACATACAGTGTACATTTTTTTTCATACACATCTTTTTTTTTTCCACCAGATTTAGCGTGTGTGGTCAAATTTCAGTCAGTCGCCTCCCTGAGGGCATGAAGCAACAAGGTCGCTATAAGGTCACTCTGACACAGCAAGGTCAAGACAGGAGCAGCCACACCGTTGACACTGATCCTCTGGGGGGCTTCTGCTTTCAGGCCAAACCAGGAGATTACATTGTTCATGTAGGAGCAGGCCTGTTTTAGAACTATTTAAACCAATGAAACTACACTGTGTAACGTCACTTTTATATAATTAATATTTCCATTGTGGACTTAGGTGTCACTCCCTGAGGCAGAGGTGAAAGCTGGCCTTGCTCTGCAGCCTCAGGCCCTGGCAGTCTCCCTGGTGGACCGGCCCCTCACAGACTTGCTGTTCACGCAATTCATGGCCTCTGTCTCTGGAAAGGTCTACTGCTTAGGTAAAATTAATAGTAGCTGTACAATATATAACACAATATGCTGTGTAAAGTGCTGCTTTATGTTAGCAGTGCAGCACCAAAAATGCTTGATTCAAATTTTTACTTGTCCTCCAGCTTCCTGTGATGACCTTGCGGTAACCCTTCAACCTGTAAGCCGTCAGGGGGAGAGAAGGAGTGTAGCACTTACAGGCAGCAGTGAAATTCTTAGCTTCTCCTTTGACAATGTCCTGCCTGGAAAATATAAAGGTAACCAACAGCGTGAATAGATTTTAAATGACTGATTTTCATTTGATTTTTTTTTTTGTTTGTTTCCAATATTGTTCTTTACCTCTTTTCAGATTTTTACTGTAATTAGTTGGAGGAAACACATTGTTTAGCCAGCGTTTCAGTGCCTGCTGTTACTGCTACAGTCTCGCTAAATAGTTCAATTCACACAGTCTGTTTGTTGAGTTCGCCTTCCAAGATGTTTCAGACTTTCACACAATACTTTGAGATATTTTATCATTATGTTGCTGTTCTCATTCAGTGGGTATTGCTCACGAGGAGTGGTGCTGGAAACACAAGTCTATGGAGGTGGAGGTTTTGGACTCGGATGTGCTCGGAGTGGAGTTCAGACAGATCGGTTACATCTTGCGCTGCTCTCTCTCTCATGCCATTACCCTGGTCAGTATTAGAGAATTACTCGGTTGTAGATTAAATGTTTTTTTCCCACTCTCTAGTGTTTTGATTACTGTTTAGAATAAGGGTTGGCGTATAATTCTGAGATACAGATACCTAAAAATAAATTAGGGTTGGGTGTTATGCCAAAAGAAATGTATGTTCATGTGCTTCTTCTGAGTGTTCACACTTCCCTGTGATTGGTTAAATCCACTTGTCACTCACTCTGCATTAAACAGAAAATCAGAATGACAGTCCAATCAAAATAGCATTTGAGTAGTATTTGGTGGGCTGAGGGAGAACAGAAGGCCACTGAACATTTACAGCCCCTTCTGGATCAAGCACAGCAATATACTGATTCTAGTAGTAGTTACTGCACCATAATGTTGATTTTTATAATTAATTTAAATGTAACTTTCAGGAGTTCTTTCAAGATGGAACTAAACCCGAGAACGTGGGCGTGTATAACCTCTCTAAAGGAGTCAACCGTTTCTGTCTGTCCAAGCCTGGTAAGGTTCATTTCCCTGACCTCTCATTAGCTGAACATAGAGGGAATTTGCATACAAAAAAAGGGATAATGCAAGTGTACCTGCAGTTCCCATGTGCATAGTTAGAGAACAGCTCTAGAGCCAAAAGGTCTGTGTCAGGCTTACCTAAATATAAATCTGGAGCAAAGTAATTAATCAACTAAAAATGTCTTGTCCAGGTGTTTACAAAGTCACCCCTCGCTCGTGCCACCAGTTTGAGCAGGACTTCTACACGTATGATACGTAAGTGGGAGCAAATGCTTAGTGCAGTAATCTGTAATCTTTCTCTCTCCAGTTTCAAATGGGCTGTTTTTTTTTTTCTGCGTCCTACAGCTCAGCACCCAGCATTCTGACACTGACAGCTGTGCGCCATCACATGACTGGACTCATTACAACGGACAAGCTCATGGATGTCACTGTGACAATCAAGTACGATCACACACAAAAACGCCATTACCCACTTCACTATGGGCAGGTTAATATAACTTAATATTGTTTTTTTACAGAAAGAGTGTAATTATCCAAATTGAAGAAATGCTTGAAAAACTTATGACTATCTGCCTTATAGTACCACCTGCCTGCATTTGAACAGTTTTCAATTTTCAAATGCTTGTCCAAATGCTATTGTACAACATAATGCTTGTCTAAGGTAGCTAGATTGACATCCGACCCCTTAGATGGGTCACACTTTAACTATCTGTGGTCATAATGTGGTTTACATTTTATACTGAAATGCCTTCTCTGTACCGTTTTCTCACTTTTCTGAAATGTTTTAATACATCTTATAAATGTCTGTTTTATTTGCCAGGTCATCTATAGAGAGTGAGCCAGCTCTTGTGTTGGGACCTCTGCGCAGTTTGGAGGAGCAGAGACAAGAGCAACAACTGCAGGAGATCCAGCTGCGTCGTCAGGAGCGAGAGCGCCGGGCAGCTGAGGAGGACGGAGGGCCTAAAGATGACAGCCCCCCCATACAGGAGAAGGCAGATGAACTAACCGGCCCATTCCATTATGAGTTCTCATACTGGGCAAGGTTGGTTCCCAAACTTGTACATGAAACAGTATAAAGAAGATTAGCTAACTAAATCATATCTCTTTGTTGCTCTAAAGGGCTGGAGAAAAAATTACAGTGACTCCATCTTCAAAGGAGCTGCTCTTCTACCCCCCAGAGGTAGAGGCCACTATAACTGGAGGTAAATTAGACTGGTGTGTGTACAGTGTGTAATTCTATGGGAACAAAATACAAAAAATACAAAAAAAAAAAAAGGTATTTTTTTTTCTTTTTTTTTTCATAGTAAGTAATTACAAATAATTTTTTATAGTAGTTTTACAGTAGTTTTAAGTGGAGTATTCTAAGCTTACACAGTCACTCTAAAACCACACTTAAACTGTACACCTTTTACTGTTTTCTACATAATTGTTCTCAACTCTTGTGTCTCTTTGACTTGTTGTTTGTCCAGAGTCATGCCCTGGCCGTTTGGTGGACATCTCGGGTCGGGCAGGACTCTTCCTGGAAGGCAAAGTGTCACCTGAATTACAGGGGGTTGAGATTTCAATCACTGAAAGAGGAGCCACTGTGCCACTCATTACCGTGGCTACCAATGAAAATGGAGCGTACAGGTTTGTGTTACAAGCAGTAGACTGTAGTAGTGCAGTCTCTTCCAAATATCATTCAGAACAGCTCCTCTTACTCATCTTTCTTCCAAAAACTTGCTGTCATGGACTTTTGATTTGACTATATCCACACAGCATGATCTACCTTTTCCAGTATATTGTAAGTTGTGAAATCAGAAATGTCTTGTTCCAGTGTGGGCCCACTGCACAGTGACCGTCAGTATGACATCACCGCCAGTAAAGAGGGTTTTGTCCTGAGTCCTGTGGAGGGAACCCAGGGGGACTTTAAGGCATTTGCTCTAGCAGGAGTCACCTTTAAGGTAAATGTACTTTCTATTTCAGTGCACTTCACATAATTTTAATCATCACATTACATTTCTGTCTGTAAATTATGCTTTAATTTCCTCTCTGTTATCATCCTTTGTTTACACTGCTCTTTTTGGTTGAATTAATGTGACTTAACACAATAAAAGCTCTTGATGGCACTTTCTTTATAATTTCACAAACATAAATGGCAGTACAACTCTAATGAAAAATAGCACATTTTGTTTTTGTCAATGTGCTGTTTAGAGTTTCTTTGTTCTTTCTTTGTTAAAAGGTCTGGTAATCACCCCCAGCCCTCATTACATCTTGACACCTCTAATTTTAATGTTAGTTTTCCTTTTGACGTGTTGATATGAGGAAAGCACTTTGTGAGCCTTTGTTTGTTCCTTGCACTTTAGACTGATGCCTTTTTAAATGGTGTTGACTGAAGACTTATTTTTTGATTGTTTCCTTTGATATTTTCTATTTTTTTCCTATAGATCCAGTCAGAAGATGGTATGCCCTTATCTGGCGTCCTCCTGTCTCTGAGTGGGGGACAGTTTCGGTCAAATCTTTTGACCCAGGACACTGGTCTCCTAACCTTTAATAACCTGGTGAGGCCCAGTGACCTCCCTGCTTACTTAAAAATACATGAATGTATTTTGTGTTTTTGTTCTCATTTTGTTTTGACCCAGTGTCTTGTTTTTGGTCAATAGAGTCCTGGTCAGTACTACTTCAAACCCATGATGAAGGAGTTTCGATTTGAGCCAGCTTCTCAGATGATCACAGTAGAAGAAGGTCAAAGCCTAAGCATCAATATCATCGGCATTAAGACTGCTTACAGGTAAATTACTTATTACTTAATTACCTTTCTATTTAACTACAATACTGTTATGTGTCCAGCTGTTATGGAGCTGTGCAGTCTTTGAGTGGAGATGCAGAGAGGGATGTGGCTGTGGAAGCCGTGGGACAGGGTGACTGCAGCCTCTACAGTGAAGACACAGTCACTGACGAAGAGGGGCGCTTCAGACTCCGTGGGCTGCTGGTGAGAAGCTTTATATCTTTATATGATCAAAAATAGTTATTTAGTTGTATTCATAATCTATAATGGATGTAAGGATGGAGCTGCAGGGCTAAATGAACCTAAATTGTCTCGTTCGTCCTTAGCCGGGCTGCAAGTATCTCATCCAGTTAAGAGCAGAAGGCAACGACCACATTGAGAGAGCCCTGCCTCAGCACAGAGCAATCGAGGTAAACAATATTAAAAGTTTCGTTTGCCAAAAAACAAGGGTAATTTCTCTCTTCACAGTGCACAAATGAACACCATAGACTTCAAATGAAACATTCATTGTCCTTGTATTTGTAGAGGTTATTCTTTGTAAAATGCTCTGCTGTGGCAGAGTGGTTAAGTCCCTCAGAGAGGCATGGGAAGCTTTGTAATTGAATTGTAATAGTGACTGTGTGAACCCTCTGATTATGACTTATCAACAGCCTTATCACATGAGTTCCTTTCATACACAGAACAAAGCACAGATAATCCCGTTGCTAGGTTTAACCTCACACTTTATAATTTGCCTCGATGAAAAAGTGCAGGCCCCTAATCTTTTCAGTGCGGTTGAAAAAAATGCCTTAATTCCACTTAATTCCCTGTTATTATCACACTTTGTGACCTGGAACGTTGTTTCCTATTAACTTTAAAAACTCTGTTTTCCACTCAGGTTGGCAGTCATGACATTGAAGGGGTCAACATTATTGCCTTCAGACAAATCAATCAGTTTGACCTCAGTGGAAATATAATCACGTCTCCTGAACATCTTCCCACACTTTCGGTAAAACAAATTTTAGTTTTTAGCTTAGTCATTGGTGTTTTATTAGTTCATAAAATGTAACCTGTTAATTTTATATCAAGGTAAAACTGTACAAGAGTGACAACCTGGACAATCCAATCAACAGTGTCTCTTTGGGACAGTCTCTCTTCTTCCATTTCCCTCCCCTGGACAGAGATGGAGAGGTATACTTCTGATGGAGCTGTATTTTTAGTGTTGTGTTGACTCTGTTTACACCTCTGTGTTCTTTCGTCTGCAGAACTATGTGCTGATGTTATACTCCACACTGTCACGCTCCCAGTACGACTTTACACTGCCCCAGGTGTCCTTCACTTCTACTGGGTACCACAAGCATGTCACCCTCACCTTCAATCCTACTGTAAGCTTTTTACATTATAAACATTAGAAAATTATACCAAAACTAATATTATGAAATCCAGTGTTCTTGATGTATTTCTTTCTGTTACAGCGTAAAGTGCCTGACCAAGACGTTGCCCAAGGCTCCTATATTGCTCTGCCCCTGACTCTGCTACTTCTGTTAGCGGCATATAATCATGAAAGGGTACTTGTTATTAACCATTTCTCAGTAATCAATTATATTATTCATACATTGTCAAAAAGAGAAAAAAACACTAAATATATGCATTCAATAACTTGCCTCTCTCAGGTCATACCATTCCTGCTGCAGGCGGTGAGCCGCATTCAGGGAGTGAGGAGCATGGCCCAGACGGGTGTAGACAGCGCCACAGTGGACGAAGCCAAACGACAGGCAAAAAGACCAAAATCCAGGCGCACTTGATTACAACCTCAATACACCTCTCTAGAGTTATTGATTTCACTATCACAGATTAACCAGTAGTTGTTAATGGGTGATAATGAACAAGTCAGGTCAAAGCTGCAGAGGTGGCCGTGGGTTTTCGTTAGCTTAAAGTCTGTTTTCTGTCTGATGAAACTTTGAACATTTTTACCAAACCCTCACCAGCCAAACCTTTGTGTTCATTTTTGTCAAAAGACTGTTGCTGATACTTGAGCCATTATGAGACATGTTCTCAAAGTCAAATACATTCATGGAAGGACTTGTTGATTCTCTCTTAGTCTTATAACGTTGTTTAGATGTCTCCTGTTAGCAAGTCACCATTTTATATTCAGGGCACTAAAATTATTTAAAACTTCCTTTGTGGTGAATTGATGGCCAGCCTAAAAAGATCAGCCACCTTCAGGCTCATGTGTCTGTTAAATAGCCACTTGTCTGTAATGCACTCCACTGTTTTGATATAAGCTGTTTTGGGGTGACACAAAAGGTTGGCTTATTTAGCTCAGGAAAGCTGATGAATGCGTGGTGGTTGATTTCTGTGTGAGTTAAGATTTTGATTTATTGGGGATCGAAGGTACATATATACTATAATGTGTAAAGGCTTTTAGATCTAAAGGGGTTACACTTACTGTTTCTGATAATTGGCAAATTATGTACCGTTCAGTAAAATTAACCAAGATAATTTATTACACAGCTTTTGATTTGCATTAACTTTTGATTTAATTCCACATACTACTGTACAGATAGAACAAACTAATAATTTATTAATTTTCTAATTCATTTTGTGCTGATTTTTGGATACTGTCTTGTTTGTATAGTGGATTTTGGAATATGTGTCTTGAGCTGTTTTATTGGAGAATAAAACACACTTTGTCCAAACTAACTGACAAAGCAGAAATAATTGATTAAATTGTTTTTTCTCTGAATGTGGCACTGAAATGAATGGACCCCAATTACTTTTTGTATTAAATTCATGTATTCTAATTTGTGGCAGACTTTCAAAGTGAAATGAGACGGGCACAGATTATTGTCTGAGACTATAGTTATTGGCTAAGATGACCCCCATTTGAGCCGGGTTGGGCAGGGTTGAGAGGTCTTTGCATTTTGGTCAGAATCTTTCCGTTTTTAAGATGTTGAATAAAACGTCTAAGGAATTCCTATTGTCTTTAATGGATTTGCCTGTAGGGGGCAGTGCAATGTTTGGGATAAATGCCCACATAGACGCAATGTTATATAGAAGCAACAATATATAATTAACAATGCATACAAAATACACTTATTATATCATAATTTACATTCTCACTGGTAAACATCCCATGATAATTACTTGTACAAAAACCCACTTCACTAATCTAACATCTGATATAATGCAACCATTGTTAGTGTCTTTTTGAGTGACTAAACTTGTGTGCCTGTATTCCACACTGAGGGGAAAAAGAACACAACATTTGGGTCAACACCTTTTAGTTTCTTACTACTCTATGTACATTTTATATGTGTGTTAGACTCATGGACTCTTTCTTTTCTGCTCTAACTAGCCTCCCTGTAGGGCTCATTGTCTTGTATTTATTATGATTATTCTTGCTGACACACGAGTACTACATGAGATACCTGTGTCTGACAGTCTTCACATGCTGTTAATATGTAGCAAGGGAAACCACAGATTTAGAATGCATAAATAATAATAATGCATCAGTTTTATATAGCGCTTTTCAGGACACTCAAAGACGCTTTAAAGTTCATTATTCATTCACTCCACACTCGGTGGGGGTAAGCTACTATAGCCCTGGGGCAGACTAACGGAAGCGAGGCTGCCAATCTGCGCCATCGGCCGCTCCGACCACCACCATCACTTCACGCACACACCACTTTTATACTAGGCAATGTGGTTGAAGTGCCTTGCTTAAGGACACAATGACAGTTTTTGCCACTGGCACCCCACTGTGGCACCTGATTTTCCCAGCGTCTCCCATGCAAGTCCTAACGAGGCCCGGCTTTGCTTAGATTCTGAGATCTAATGGGGTCAGGCTTTTGACAAGCCAGTATGGGCACAAATGTATGCATAAATGCATAAACTCCTTTAACACTGGATTGTGAGCAAAATGTACATTCATGTATCATGCAGGTCAACTGAATCTCTTGCAAAGCTCCACAAGTCAATGTATTTTTGCTCCTGAATAAATGCAGAAAATGATCTTTGAGACAGAGACTGGCACTTCAGGGGCAATGTTGCCCACTAATAGAACTATGATTACTGTTAAATCTATGGGAGAAAGATTTGGAAGAAGGCACAGGGCTGTGCTGTGATAAACTATTTTTTGGTTTAACTTGCTGAAACATGACCATAGACATTCTTCTTGAGTGGTTGGGAATGGTACAAAAAGTTAAATAATCAAAGATCAATCCAACAGAACTGTATTTAATCAGAAAAAAAGATGAAGATCTTTTCTTTTTTTATTATTTTTATTCTTATAGCTTTCTGCATGTATGTACCTAACATAACCCTCCTCTCTTCATGTCACCCCTCACTGTAGTGGTGTGCCGGCGTGCCTGAGTCACCCCTAGCAGTTGTAATGCATTGGTCGGGACAGCAGCCATCATCACACATAGGGAGGGTGAGGCGGGGGACCTTCTGTGCCACATTAATACCAGTGGCTTGATGAGAAGGCTGGACCAAAGGAAAGAGGAATTAAATATTCATAGGGAATGATGACAAGATGGGCAGCAGCGGTGAAGACGATGTGTAATCGTATCTACTGCAGCTTTTGTGGGTGCTCCAGTGGCTGTGTGGAGATAGACCCAGACGGACTCAGAGTGCCGCTTCCTATCAGGCCAAGAGGTGTGTCAAGTCACCCTTTTATGAAACCTCAAACCTACTTATAGTTGGCTCAATATGGTGAGCGCTGAAGCTCCTGCTCTAAATGTAATCACAGAGAGCATAGAAGGTCGGATAGGTTTTGGAATTTATACAGTTGTAGGCAATTTATATATCCACAAGGCTTATTGAATCGGACATTCAAGTTCATAATATGATTTAGTTTAAGGGCATGACCTGAAGGTGGGGTGTCATTTTGGCCCACAATCTCAGGTGGCACAAAATTAATGGTAAAGGAGTTAGAAAAAGGTAGACCTTGGTTCGTTTGAATTCCTATCAACAAGGAGGTTGTGGGTTCAGTTTTAGGGGCAGGGAATTACAAAGTTTGGTCTGCATGTGTTATTGGTGATCTGGTTATAGTGATACTGCTCTAGCTGTTTGTAAGTCCATAACATATTATGCCAGACTTTATTTATCTTAATAACAGTATTCCCTCATTATTAGCTCTGTTCACCTAGCCCCCTAACTCTGCTCATTGCCCTGTACTTACTCATACTTTATTTATTATTATTTGTATTTATTAATAATTAATATTTATATTTATTTATTTTGGATAGCCTCTTGAGATGCGTCCTCTCTTTTTCAAGGGGGTCTGTTTAGTTAATGAAAAATAAAACCCCGAGTCACATTTGTAGGTTTCAAATATCTGCTGCTTGCTACGGTGAAATCATTGTGTGAAATTCTATTATGATGGAATGGGCTGCATCAGGCAATGGACCTGTTTTTATTATCAAGCCGTTTTAGCTCACCACTGCTGTTTACAATGAACAAAATGTAAAATCTATGTATGTTATAGTTTAATACATAATACCTGGAAAAATGCATTTACTGTCCGAAATATTTAGCATTAAGAAGTTCAAACTAGCTGCTTATCATGCTGTGCAAATTGCCTTTTACTGTTAAGTGCCTTGTAAAATCCACCATTATTTCCTTGTCCTTGCTCCTCTCTCTGGGCTACAGTGTCGGTCAAAGCTCTTTCTGCTCAGATCTGTCTCGGACACTAAGGACACTTCCGCTGCACTGTGAGCTCCTGTACTTAGCTCCCAGAGGTGCAAGGTTGAGCCCCACACCAGCTCTGTCTTCTAATCCTCTGCCTGTAAGAAATCTCTGCAAGCACACTGGTCAGGCTACTGCCTGTCCCGTGTTCTCAAGGCTTTTCTGGACTGGTGAGGTCACTCTTATGCCTAGATCACCCGGGCCAGTGGTGGGATTAGGTAGATGAGCCAAAATCTTAAGTGTTGATTATTATTTCATCAAAAAAGTAAAAAAAACTCGTGACATAGCAATAGAAAATCACCCAGGCAATTACCAGTATACAAATCATTCCGGAAATTAATAATAACGGCTCAGATTAGGAGAATACTGCCCTTTACAAGTTCCCACACAATGAGCTACATACTTTAACTATGTATACACAGTAACTGACTATCCCTCTACCACCAGAGAGGTGGACTGGTTTGCCCAAGGACACAACAACAATCATGCACCGTTCAGATTAGGGATAAAATTGGCAATTTTAAAATTGGTTCCCATGCAGTAATCACATAAAGGCTAGGATATTTATATATATATATATATATATGTGTGTGTGTGTGTGTGTGTAAAATATCCTACCACTACCATAACCCCGAACTACTTTCCATTCACTAGGTCTCCACAGTTAGCGCCCTGTTGGCTTCTGGAGATTTCAGTTGGCAGACATTGTGATAAAAGGACTGCCATCATGGTTCTAAAATGGACTCAGTCTATCCATTTCATTTTGTCCCGTATCTCACTGTCCTCCCTCATTGCTCTTCTCAGTGCGCGGTTCCGATACACTGGTGCTGGAGTCTATACTGTCATCTGTATCGTCACCAGAGCCTGACCAAAGAGGAGGAGAGACGGACAATGTTTTGTGTGTGTGTGTGTGTGTGTGTGTGTGTGTGTGTGTAGATGTGGGAAGTTCATCACTACTGAGCTGTCCTTGAGCAAAGTCAAGAAAAGAAAGAAAAGGTGGCCAACAAAATGGCTTTTTCTGTGAAGTCTGATGAAGAAATCAACATAGTGTTTGACAATGTAGGCTACAGAATCAGTAAATAATGTGAAGTAAGTAATAGTGAGTGATAGTAGATTGCACTTCAAAAACAAGGAATATTCCAAAGATTTTCATTGGTGTATGAGCCAGAAAAGGTTTATTGTTTTTATACCTGATGCCCTTCCTGTTCAAATGCATTTCCATTGTTTTGCTAGTATTCTACCACACGGGAGGTGGCTCAGGCATCTATTCCGGATGCATCCTGGACACCTCCCTAGGGAAGTATTCCGGGCATGTCCCACCAGAAGGAGGCCCCGGGGAAGACCCAGGACACGCTGGAGGGACTATGTCTCTCGGCTGGCCTGGGAATGCTTTGGGGTCCCCCCGGAGGAGCTGGAGGAAGTGTCTGGGGTGAAGGAAGTCTGGGAGTCCCTGCTTAGACTGTTGCCCCCGCGACCCGGCCCTGGATAAGCAGAAGAAAATGGATGGATAGTTTTCTATTCCTCAAAACGTGAAAAGCTTATCTCTTTTGATCTGATGTTAATGAGAAACTCTGCTCCTCTTTTCTTTTTCAACATATACACTGCTGTCACAGTAATTATGTTTTTTAAACTGACCTATGGGTATGTATCTGGAAAAAATACAGGTTAAAAACTGAGACAGATATAGGCTTATTCTTCAGATGTGCCCAAAGTTGTTATCCTGAATCCTGAAAGTCTATAATTCTTTTTTATTAACTGATGACTTGCAAAGTTATATCACTGTAAGGCAATGCAAGTTTATTTGCATAATTCAAACTGCTTTACAGAATAAGAAAGACATAAAAATCACAGTACAAACAAATCAAAACATAAATAATCATCATAAAATTAACATTAAAAGAGAAGAGAGAAGAGTGCGGAATAAAAACCTTATATCACAGCTAAGCCATTTTGAGCCTGAATTTAAACATACTCAAAGTAGAGGCCTGTCTCATATCTTCGGGAAGACTGTTGAAGGTTTTAACTGGATAAAACTGAAACTCTTATTCACCATATATTCCCCAGCAAATGATCAGAATAGCTCTCCTCCTCTAAAGCCCACTGGTTAGCCAGAGGACAAAGGAGTGACACAAAGGGAATCACAGAAGCAGGTGCAATAAATGGTCAGATTTTATATCCACTTGTACAGCTCTGTTTGTCAAAAAAAAAAAAAAAACACTAAAGGACAATACTAGAGGACTCTCCCACGAGATGAATCCAACATTTACTTTCAATTTGCATGTGGAAGAAGTATCTGGATCCTGTATATTTTTTTAGTGGACCACCACCTCTCCTTTTAACTTGTTATCCCCCTGATAAGTAAATATAGGCCTAATGCAGACTGCTCCACTCACCTTTTGCGCCTTACTTCTCCAAAATCCCTTTTGTTTCCTTTCCTTTAGCTTGACAAATTTCCACTGCAAGGCAAAGACCAATGGGGAAGTTAGTATAGTTAATATGTTTTGGGGGTAGGCCTAAAAAGTGGCTGTAAATTATAGGCTATAGGTCTACATTAATTTTGAGAATCTCTGTTCTGATTAAGTGTAATTATTTTTTGCACCTCTAGTGGAAGTAGACATGGAGAGACAATAGAGATGCCATCACTTCTAATGTTGTTCGTCAAAGCCTAACTCACCCTGAAATCATGTGTCTGTCTGCACACTCGACATCTCCATCAGTGCACATGCTGAGGTGAATCCCTTTGTCTTTGTACATGTAAATAAAACATAATCTGACTGATCGAGGTGTGCATACTATCATTTGAGTGTTAGGACTTCAGTGCATGCTACCAAGGATGTGCATAAACGTAAGACCTTTAACTTTTACTTGCTCCAACCACACACATTTGTTACACAGTAGTAAACCATGAGATTACAAATGAAAAAAAATTACAAGTGCAAAAATGATACAATCACATGCATTTCTCAGAGCAGTTCTCACTTCTCACACACAAACACATACAGTGTGTCGGTCCATTACAGTCCACAAGTAGAACTCAGTAGAACAATATATATTACAATGCAGATAACTTCAGTACCTGCTCCTCCCACCGAGAATGCGGCTCTCTCAGTTTGACACCTATGATTTTTGAGCAGACTTTAATAATGTTCTGCAGTTTGTTTTTATCCTTCAAGGACAAACCATCAAATGAAAGAAAAAGTAAGCAGACTTTTGATAAAAGAGCAATAAAAGTTATTGAGAATTGTTTTGTTTACATTAAAAGAACTCAGTTTTCTCAGTTGGTACATTCTTCAAATTCAGTGTTGATTCATTTCCGATTAACTGTGCCACCATATCTTGATTACATATTTTGTTATCAGTAAAACAGGAAAAAGTTTTCCACACTCATTTACTCAACAATAAGTCGATTTATTGAGATAGTTCTTGACTCAATGTAAAATATTTGCTATCTACAATATATCTGGGTATTATTTCTGAAGATGTTAACTTGTCTGGATAATTTATTGTCCAAATGCCTGTCCCCCAATGCGTGGTATAGATCTGCTTCCAATTCATTTAACCCTTTAATGGGGTCTTATCCTCAATGAAACGACTTACAATGTACTCTTCAGCAAAGCCCTTTTGAAAAGTCTAATTTTAATTGATAACCTAATTAACTATGTCTACTGAGCTATTAACAGACCTGCTTTGAATACCTCGGGTCACTGGGTCATGACTGGGGTTTGCATACAAGAGCAACCAGCATTAAATGGGCTGAAGATGGCCCCATGCTTGTGCCTATGACTATGTGCTGTGAAAAGGCTGTAGAGGACAGACAGGCGCCTCAGTGGGGAGTCCTTGTCTCCAGCCATCCTTTGATCACACACAGGACTCGCACAGAAGGAGAGCCATGCCGATGGAACTGTCAGGTGCAGCAGATTGTTATCGCCAAAGCTGACAATCTCTCAATACAGCCACTTTGTGAGGCGTCTGAGCACAATTTAAGAGGAGAATAGAAAAAGGGCTGAATAATTCATACTTGTCCATATCTCATGTAATACTGAAGGCTACATTTATCTGTTTAAAGGACATCAAACGCCAGCAGATTTTGTTCATAGACATCTGAAACAAAAACATTATGTCTTTTCTGAAAACTAGGAATATAATAAAAAAATACATTAAAAAAGTAAGCAACTACAAAATGATAACAATTTAAATGTTATTTAGCGCTGAGTAATAGGGTTACTTTTGATGACATGCATTTATCCCAAATGTTAAGATTAGACAACAAAACTTATTTAGAGTTAGTTTGGCTCCTGTGTTACTTTCTGACACGCTCCAGTTGATTGTTTTTTGGTTGCAGGACAAATAACCAAATTAAACCCACCAAAAATTAAAGACTGTGAAAGACACCATTTTATTTTTGTAACTACAACTATTTCTAATCTGCTAAAGTGATCTCCGCTGCATGGGCCATATGAAATTGTTAATCAGTGTATGTTCTGTCTTCATTCTTTGGAGGTCTATAACTTAAATTGGTGATCACATTCTGTGCGTCTCTATAACTATAATCAGTGTGTGTAATCGCTGCTAAAGCAGTTTCTAGTCGATTTAGAGAAAATTAACTGCAGAACGAGCTTCATTTAATGAGGCATGACTTTTATTGACACATTGCTGTTAGGCTTACTTCCTTCTTTGCAGAAGAATATCAGACTTTGATTAAAAACCATACATTTTTTTCATTGATAGTGTAATGTATTCACCCATGTCATTGCATTGTAAAGGGGCTCTTTGACCATTCAGCAAAATTGCCTTCTATATCCTGCTGTCCTTTTTTATTTTGAGTGATCTGAGCCAACCACGTTTAATCATCTATACACAGACTATTTCCTGGCTGACAGAAAACTCTGTCATTATTCAGATTGCCCAATTATCAGTCAATTGTGATATACATGTAGCTGTTAAGAGATAACCTGTATTATTGTACACCAGTTGTTAACAACAAATAGTGAACAAAAATGGTGAAGTAAGTTTTCTGTTTGTTTAATTCATGAGAAAGTGAGATGAAGTAAAGATGCTTGAATGTAGCCATACATACACCAATGCACACAGACTTGAGAAAAAGTTAAGTTAGTATTTGGACCAATTGTATAAAAGGGTAAGCACTGTATGGTACTGTTATATTGATATATATACTGATATATTGTGGCTCTATATTTTGGACAGTGGACTGCACCTGAACCCTGAACTTGGAGGTCCCCAGTCCATGTGAATCTTCTCTATGGTGGACAGAATGGACTTTATAACATTAAATGATTTATACAGTGCATTATGTAAGCAGCCTGTGTACACCAGACCTGTCTATACTGGCCACAAATACGCTGATCAACAGGATGCAGAGTAAATGCCATGTGAATGCATGCCCACAGGAAGGTGGAGGAGAGTGGCAGCTTGGCAGGGCCTGGTGCAGAGATCCATCACGTCCTGACAGGAGGAGAGAGCTGTGACGCGCTGGCCTGCCCTGAGAGGCCAGCTCCTGTCAGCCTAATGAGGCTCCCGGTGACAGCTGATGTGGTTGTTAGATCCTCTCTGTGTGCATGCGTGTGTAAATGAACGCTGGACTTTCACAGAGGTTGAACAAGGGCCTTGTTAGCATGGCATCACACACTTGAGATGTCCACTAGCATGTCTCGCTCAACAGTTGCGTGTGCTTGTCTCCTGTCAATTGTTGAGTTTATTTTTCCCCTGTGACACCACTATAGCTGTTTTTTCTTGCATTTTTGCTGCTCGTTGTCACACCAATGCGCCCCCTAGAGCCAAGATGTGGATATTGATTTAGATTCCAGATGCCTTTCCTGAATTATAATCCCACTTATAACAAAATATAAGAAAACAGAGTAAAACTGCGCATCTATGGCCATCTATGCGTATCTATGTGACTAGACTGTATTCCGTTTTTAAAACAAACTCCCCTAAAGCCCCTGAAACCATTTAAAGTTGTGTGTTTAGATAAATAGTTGTTTGGCCTACTCCCTCTCCCTTCTGGTCGTTACTGCCTCGTCCCTCACCTCTTCCCTGCAGCCACCCACTCATCTTGGCTCATGTGATAGTATTAGATTCACACAAGAGAATATAGATGAATCCGGCTTGGACACCTCTATTGATTTCTTCTACACCACAGACACCTGGGTAATGAAAGGGTTTTCTTCACTTCCCCCCAAGTTTCAGCTCGTCATATTTCTTAAAGTGGGCACTAAGATGTGGTGCACTGTGATTGCTCTGTACTGTGATCAGAAAAATGGTTTTAGACTTGGGAGATCTTTTTTTTTTTAAGATTGTTAACACCCATTAGTAATAGTACATATAGTACAAGATACATTCCCTTTGTCTTAGTCAGTGTCCTGATCAGTTTTTATGTTGGTAGAAGTAGATCTGTGAAGAACGTCAATGCATTGTGGTCACATTTGTACACCACATAAATATTAGGGCTAAACAAAGATTCAGCCTGGAATCAAACCTGAACTAGACCCACACTAAACAAGAAAAAGACCAAAGCAGATGAAAATGATGAAAAAGATGAACAAACTGCAATTGTTATTGTGGTGGAGGAGTACAAGTACCTGGGGGTGTACTTGGACAATAAACTGGACAGAGCAGGAATGTGGACAGAGTAATCTCGACTTTCTGAGGAGCTTTGACATCTGCAGGACAATACTCAGGATGTTCTACGAGTGTATAGGGGCCAGAGTCATCATATATGCTGTGATCTGCTGTAGTAGTTTGCGATGAGGCCCACTAATAAACTCAATAAGATCATGAAGAAGGCCATTCAGGTTGTAGAGGAGGAGTTGGACACTCTGAGTGTAGTGTCGGATAGGAGAATGTTGTCCAAAATCAGGACTATTCTGGACTCTTCCACCCTCCCACTGGTCGGCAACAAGCTCGTTCAGCAGTGTTGCTGCCACACTTCTTTACACACAGCTACATGTCTGTAACGAAAATAATTTCCCAAGACGATTTTTTTCTTTCCTACATTTCCTACTTGATTAAAACGTTTTTTTTTTTTTTTTGTTTTTTTTTTTTTTTTTCAAAATACTCAAGCTAATGTAAAGAATTATCAAAATATTAATTATATAGTAGATGTTTTTGCATTTTTTTTTTAAATCAAAATAAATAATAATAAATAAATAAATAAATAAATAAATATAAAATTGCTGTTGGATTGATATAATATAGTCTAATTAATGTCATTGAAATACTCAAAAAAAATCGAGATATTTTTTGTCAATATCACCCACTCTATTGCCCACCTATCAAAATGAATTGCTTTTCATTCAAAGATAAAGAAAGAGTAACTGATATAAATTTGATTTGGCATCCCTGAGCTCTAATATACATTTATGCATGTGTATACATCTATAATCACCTGTCCACCGGCAGTAGTCCCTTCATTCTGGTTTAAAAATCTCCCGCTATGTTCATATAACTTCACTTAATCAGCCTCCTGGGAGTTTTCAAATCATATCAACAATTTATCAGCGTTGACACATCAATTTCATCAGACTCCAAAACGTGCTTCTATTGTGGTATTATTACTGTCACACATGTACATTCTGACTACACTCTTTTTTTTCTTATAGTAAAATGATGTCACTTTTAATGTACTTACTTGTTTATCAGCTCATTTGTACAAAAAACCGTATCAATCTATTATTGAAATATTGTACACTAATATTCACAGCAGCTCTCCACCACAATGATTCTTTTCATGTGATGCTGCTATAACCTAATTTGAAATATTTACATAAACCATGAAACATTTTCTGAAACTTCTCATAAATCTGGTAAATCATTCGCAAAACTATTCAAGATAATTCAGAGCAATTCAGAGCGTTTGAAATGAACAAAACATAAAACACTCTTGTAAAAAATATACTTAATGGTTAAAATATAACCATAGTCATCAGATTTATAAACTTATCTAACCATTTTAACTCTAACCATCTTTGGAATTTGCCTGAAATCTAGACTTAACAAAACCTGTACTATCCTATTTATATATATTTTTTGTTAAATAGCACACCTGATTTTAGTGAAGTCCTAGTACAATACAGAAAAAAGCACAAGGAATACAATTTTCTCAAACAACTGTCACTTTGAGTTAATTAGCATTGCGAGAATGATTGTTGTAATGTTTATTTGGTCCTCAATATCAATAAATATGTAACTTTAACTTTTAGGTTTGACAGTGGCCTTGGAAGAACACATCTTAAGTTCCACTAGCCTACGGAGGAAGGCTAGCAGTAAGCAGCCCAAACATGTCAAGGTAATACATCTCCCAATGCATTATCTAACTAAAAGTAAAGTTATCTAACTAACAAAAAAAGCATGTTGGTTTTTTGTTGGGTTTTTTTTGCAAATCCCCTACAATAATGTCACCAGTGTTGTTGCCGAAATTTGCTTTTTTGCTGGAAGCTTGCACTGGCATTTTCACTAAAGGTCACCTCAGCTATTCACTATTCAGTCTCTGAGCACATTTTGAGTAACATGTTAAACAGTATTGGCACCTTGTTGATGGACTCTGCCTTAATTATTATTGCCATTGATTGTGAGGTCAAAGGTTCGGCATCTTCAGTGCGCTGAGTGACAGGTAACAGCTGGGCGCAGAATAGAGTTGTTTAATGCCGTCATTAAACAGGGTTAAGTCGGGTTTTAGCTGTGATTATTTTGACAAATGAAAGTCCATTGTGGATCTTCTGTGGGTTTCAGAGTGATGTAAAATTATTACTTTTAATTTACTTTAACAATTTAAAACAACATATTTGTATATTTTATCAAAATGTCTCAAATAAACAGTATAACTTGAGTCATTTTGTACTCCTTTGTGAATTTTATGGTCCAGTGTCTTTTACATAAGTTGTACATAGCATAAAAACTTGGCTTGCTTGTATCGCGTAGATTTGACTGTAAATTAACTGGGGTAAAAAGTTGTAGTAGAACAAAGTTGTTCTTGGTCATGTAGAAGGCTCAAAGGCTGAAGCCAAATAGAGCGTTTTTCCCTGAGAGGCCCGTTCACCTCAAGAATTTTACTAAAGGGCTAAATAACCCCTGCTGTACCAATGACACTTCCAGCAGACATAAGTAATATCAAGTTTTATGTTATATTTCATGATGTAAACATATTTTACATAATATATTTCATTGCTTCACATTATTGTCAGTTAGAAGACCAAATTTGCTCCCAGAAGTATGCATCAAGTGGATTCTAGTAATATTCTCATTTTCAAGCATAATATCATAGTCAATTTATAAAAAGGAAATGCTACATCTATCAAAGATTCACTCAGTCAAAAACCCCCGTAGGCATCTTTTATTAAGCCAAGGTCATTTTGAACTTTTCCTGCAGCTAGTGGCTTTTCTGAGTTGACTCACCACTTCCACACAGAGATACTGAGGGTCTGCGTAACCTTTGAGCTGACAGGGCTGCTCTGTGACACCTGTCTCCTTCACATCTGCTCTTTGGCATTCCAAGAGAGATGTGCTAAAATGTGCTTTTAAATGTAATGAAAAGTATGAAAAGTAGCAGTAAAATCATGTCCATCCATTTTAATACATTAGGCTTGCTTTTTTTAAAAATGCATAAAATGTTACATTTATTTCATTGCTAACAATATTAATCTAAAATTGCCTTATATGGTTAAGCTCATTCAAAGTGATGTTACATACCGTATCCCCTATAATTAGCTTTTTGCCACATTTATATTTTTATTCTAAACAATATACCCAGTATAGTTTTGCATACCTTCAAAACTGCAATATTGATAATTTGCTATACAAGCCCAGCCCTGTATGTCTAAGTCCGTGTGTGTAAGTGAGACAGAGTGAGACACAGAGAGGCCAGGAGAAAAATGAACAAATCTGCCTCTCCAGTGGTAGAATCTCACCCAATTTATTTGGAAGCTAACAGGCGTTGGTTAATGAGCTGAAGCAAAGCATCCGAGCTCTTTTCCTCTGTTCTTTGTTCATCCTGTCCTCCGCCGTTCCACCCTTGATTCTGTGGACCCAACCAATTATACTGCCAGGCCCATCCATCCACGCGCATGCACACACACACTCAACAGTATGTTTAAATTCAGCACCACCGCAGAGGAACTTTAACATAGTGCCATGTAAGGAGGAGACAAAGGGCAAACAAAGAAAAAGTAGTGTGACAAGGCTCAAGCATTCAGTGGGGCAATTAACAGTGTTTAGAGGGCGTTTTGGTTCACGCAAATTGAGTTTGATACAGACAGTTCATAAAATACTTGTAAGAGAGTACCAATGTCTGTTAGCTAAGGTAGCCTTATAATAATAAACTCAGTCCATAAACTTGGACTAGACTTAGCAACTTACCAGTTCAGGGGTAAGTGCTCTTCCACTCTGGAAATTCATATTGTTAAAGATTTTCACTTTGTTTTTTTTGTTTTTTTTGTTTTGTTTTGTTTTTTGTTTAAGCTGTTTTTAATCACATGCAGTCTCTACAATACTCTGGACTGTTGAGAACATTTTAATTTTAATGCAGGTATTCTGTATTTTTTAACTATACATTTACATCTTCCCACAACTGAATATTATTTTGGGTTGAAAATAAAAATGTGGTATCAAAATCTGCATCAGCTATCAGGCCTTCTTCATAGTATCAAACTTGTGTTCAAATTTCTGTAACATGACTAACACTAGCACTACTATACACTACTCAGACGCTGTTGTGATGAATACAAATAGTTCAAGTTTGGAGAAATCGTATAATTGTGTGTCCAACATCTGGCAGGATGGATTTTCCTCTCTCCGCTGGCTGCTCTAATAATCTCCGCACTTCCCACACCAGTCAATGGTCAGTGTTTTCAGACTGGGAGTGACCTGTCATCTTTGGCCCACTGCTCCTCCTCTTCTTAATAACATCATTCATCAGCCTGTGTCAGCTTGGAGATATGGGTCGATAACTATTTGGTCCAACATGGCTAATGGAAATCGGAGCCATTTAATATATTCACCTTTTTATCAGTTCCACAGATTAGAGGCAGATCTGGTTCTGGAATTTTTGTAGGAAGAAGATGGGCGCCAATGGCAACTACATTCAGATTATTTTTTATTATTATTATTGCATCATTAACACAACTATACTGTCACTGTACAAATAGATATAATTGTCTTTGTTTTGCGTGTGTGTAAAAGTAAACTTTATCAGCTACACTGACACTTTTGAGTCAACTTTTCATCTGTAAAAGTTTGTAAATTATTCATGCATTTTGGCAGCTTCTGTGACTCACACAGAAAGCAGTCCATATGGCCATGAGGTTACACTTCATGCCCACACTCGAGCAGTTGTTAAAAACTTATATGACCAAAGAGGAAGGTGCAAAAAATATTTCTCTCTCTCTCTCTCTCTCTCTCTCTCTCTCTCTCTCTCTCTCTCTCTCTCTCTCTCTCTCTCTCTCTCTCTCTCTCTCTCTCTCTCTCTCTCTCTCTCTCTCTCTCTCTCTCTCTCTCTCTCTCTATATATATATATATATATATATATATATATATATATATACATATATATATAAACTTTAGCTCTGTCTAAGCTACATGTTTCATTTTGATTCTTCGCCACAACAGTAACGTCTATTTACATCTCCATTTTGATAAGTGGTGCAGATGAAAACTTGTATCAGACCGTGTGACTGGATTCGCTTTAAGCTAACTTATCTGAAAGTGGTTTAATAGTACACATATTATTTGGCAGAACTTAATATCAGAGAGCTATGCTATTGCACAGTGTTTCCCAAACTATTTTTCTCTGGTAATCTTTGGACAAACTGGACAAACTTTAAAAGTAACTGCTTATGCCCATGCTATTGGCTAACTGTCCTAAATATTCAGGCCACATCTCTTCTCTGATTGGTGTTATAGGAGGGACTTTAGCAGGAGGAGAATCCATACTGTATGTAGCATAGGCTCTGTGAGAGTGCCACTAAACTGGATTTGTCGGATCACCACGGGAACGGCACCAGTTGAGCCTTGGTTTTGCCTCTGCCTCCTGCTACATGCACTTATCCCTCAAATACAGCACAGTTTTATGTAACGCTTTAGGGGCTTACATGGGAGTCTGGGGCATTTTATGGAGCTGTGAGGATGTGATATAAAGCTTTTGGTGTTGTTGTAGAAGACAGGCAATTCCTCTGCTCAAAAACAGAGCTGCATGTCCAAACCACCTGCTTCTATTTTGAAGAGAAGGAACACCATTTGTACAACAGCTAGAAACATGAGTGATGCAACAACTTTTTGAAATTTCTTGAAAAAAAGATGAACTAAATAAGCAGTTGATAGTTGTAATAGTAGTAGTAATTAAAGAGTAGTTTTACTGCTTCTTAGTAAGTGCTATTTACATAACACTTGGATTGTTTGCACAGTCGTTGTTATGTGGGCCTCAATTGAACCTAATTTACAGCTGATGGGGACTTGGTTTGGTTCTGTTCTATTCTAGTCCTTGTTCAGACCTGATGTAACCCGGGTTTCGTTTTGGGTTTAATCCTGGTTTAGTGCCAATTTTGATGTGGTAAATGTGCAGCGTAAACTGTAAATGCACCTTTAATTGTTCACACAGTTATTTATAATATAACTTTTTTATATAACTTTTTTTTGCCTTTTACTTTTTGCACAGCTAAAATTGTCACCAATATTAAATGGGATTTTGATATAGTTTTGCCATCTTAAAGAAGAGCCTAGTAAAGCTGTTAATTGCGGTCAGGTTGGCTGGATCACACACTGTACAACTGTAGACATCTGTCTCATTACACAAGAGCCACTTTTAGGATTACATCATGTTCCTGTCCATCAAATATGTGCAGCATGTTTAATCACAACTACATAATCCCAAAATGCCACTCGACAAGATTTCACATGCATCAGGCAGGTGCTGTCATACCTCCACCATGTGCCGCTGTATTTTTTTCTGTCGGTCTTTTCATGGCTGTGATCATCACCAGTGCCTCTATGCGACTTCACACAGCCCACTCGCAGTCTGCTCATTTACACACATGCGTGCACATGCTTAAATGTATATATACGCACACACATAGCTCTCCAGCTTAGCATACTTCGCCTTGGAGCTCAGCAGGAGTTCCGTGCCTTGTCTGTCAGCACCTCCCTTAAAACACACCTAAAGCTGTAATAGTGTGACTCCAAGTGCACAGTGCGACTGTGGCTGACGAGCTCTGCCCCCAGCCTGCCACCTCCTGCCGGGACGACCCACCGGAGCGTGACAGCACCAGGTGGGGGACGGGCGTGTGCTGCCACCTCCAAATGGAAGTGCTTTTGACTCATCTACAATTTTAGATTTGTTTTTTTAAAATAACCTCATCAGCAGTAGCTCACTGCATTAAAAGTTCAGCTAAGGCAGGCTTCTGGTCTGCACTGGCTGTAAATATACTGTAATGTGTGACTGTGTGCCTTGTTATGCTGCTGTTAGGCTGCTATTTATGAGGAGCTGTAGTGGAGACATTATAGTGGATGAAGCCATTATAACAGACTAATGGAGATAATGCGAATACATGGCTTCTTGATAATTCAACCATTACTGAGCTCCTTATTACTTTTAGTACTCTAGTTTACTACGCTTTAGTTTATACAATAGGACTATGTGATATGATGTTTAAAGGTGCATTGTGTAACTTTTCCAATGGACGGTTTGCTACCTGCTTGTCTTCATGGAGATGTCATTGCTTAGCCTATAGAATGTTCCACAATATGGCATTAAACTTAACTATCTCCATGCAGACAAACAGGTGACACCACCAGGCCACCAGGAGCTTTTAACTAAAATATTGTTCTTTCATTAAAAAAAAAAAAAAATACCTGGAGTGTTTTTCATATCATTCACTCTGCTTTCAGTAATCCTCTGTAAAAAGTGCTCTGAAATTCGTTCCAATTTCCAGTCTGTATTTTTAATTACGCATTAGTTTTCTAAGTTCCAAGTCATAAAATTCCAAATGAAATGTACACAAGACCACATATAAAAGCCAGTAACAATACAAATAATGCATAATATTTGTCCTTCAACACAAACTAGCTCTTCGTGTCATCCGGGGAGTTGGTTGTCCATTTTATGAAATGCCCAGGCTCTCGATAAAAGCCTTGTGTTGTGCGTGGAGTGTGAGACAGATAAATGGCATGAGAATCCCCATCAGTAGTGTGTTAAAGAGCACAAAGCAGGTCAGCATGCTTTTGCTGACAGCACACTGGTCCCTCTGTCCAGCAGGTCACCTCTATGCCCAGCTCTGCCTCTGGGTAATGAGCAGGCTGGCCCAGGCTAGCACACCACTGGCCCTGTAGATTTATATTCAGCTGATCTCGAGGGGAAAACTACATATAGGTGTGTGGATTTGGTCCAATAAAGCCAAGAAAGGAATGGGTCTGTGCCTAACGAGGCCACGTTGGGTTATTTATTGCGCCTTGAATTTGTGGCAGTGAAATGGAGATTGGGCATTACATAGCTAATAAAATCAATTGAATATCTGTTTTGGATAATCTGTTTTATCAAGTTAATGCTTTTATGACTACATTAACTTACATAGTTAATAGTTACTATGCACTTTTCCATGATAAATAAACATAACCATGCTTGCACTGTCATTTCACATTTTCTTTGGTGCAATCCCCCCATTCATCCAGGTGTGTGACTATCACAAGAAGTACCCCTGTGGCTGTATTACTTCTGCTAATGTCATATTACAAATAACTTTCTACTTCATAGGTTCTTCTTCCAGTGGATCCATTGCACTTATTGCCTGTGATATCCCAATGCTTATGAGAGCAGCAGTAGTACAAACAACAGCCTTTATAATTGAGGTTTTATAAAAACAGGCCCACCACATCATGACTCAGAGCTTTTAACAGGCTCTCCTTTTTGCTAATATGTGAAAGAAGCATCTCAGGGACGCGCCTGTCATCCGGGTAGGAAAGGATGCTTAAATGTAAACTGCAGCAAAGACCACTTTAATCTGATCTGTTCGTTATAAAATGTACTCTGAAGGTTTGGAAGCTAAACCCCCAGACTCAAGTTTAATCAGCCATCCAAGTATAAAGAGGGTCCAGCTTTTAAAGAGCACTTTCACTGGGAAAGTAAAGTCCTTGGGTAGTTGACAGTACAGGTGTCGGACTGGGGAGGGTAAACGGTACTCATTTACTCAGGGCCTAGTGCAGGGAGGGGCCCTCACAATGTCTGTAATGTGCATTTTTCAATGAGAAATATAGTCCAGGCCCACAAAGATGTTTTATACCCAGGGCCTTTTTGTGCTTGACTTCTAGTCTAGTCTTGACCTGTCTGGATGTCACTTTTGTACTCATTCAACTGAAAAATAGTCCTAAATACAAAATGTAAAAGAAAAATGTCTGTGTAGGAGTTTTTGACAAAGTAACCGTAGGTTATAACAGGCCTATTTAACCTGCGGGGCCAGATCAAGCCCTCAAGATGATCTAATACGGCCTATGACCCACCTTCCAAATATATAAGATTTTCTCTTGTTTACTGGAAAATTAGTCCTGGTTTATACCTGGTTTATTCTGGGTGAATACAAGTTTAGTCCTGGTTTGATCCTGGTTTAGTCCTTGTTTAATTTTGCTTTAGTCCTAGTTTAATACTGGTTCAGCACTGGATTGCAATTTTGCAGAGCAATGTTGAAGGACCATTTTGTATTTTACTTTTCACAAGAATGTAATATTATAGCAGTTGTTGTTATATTGTTATTGAAACAGTCCTACTGTTGAGGTGATTTTTTTAAATAAATCCAAATTGTGTAAAAAACGAAACTCTGGCCCAGAGACCATGGTCCTCCAACAAATCTGGCCATCAGGAAGATTTTGTTGAACAGTAAATTTTTTTAACAAAACATTTTACTTTATATAAAGTAAAAAGTAAAAGTTTAACTAAGTTTAAATCAAGACACACAGCACACAGTTTGTTAGTAAATGACATCTATTTTAGCTCAAAACTGTTTGTTTGAATACATAAAGGGTTTGTTAGCTCTCAGACTCAAACCTTGCACTGCTCTGTGAACCCTCTAGCACAGTATAATAATGTGGTACAGTGCAGATGGGGTTTAATGTCAGGTACTGAGTGTTTCATCCTGAATCCTAATCTCTTTTCCTTCTATTTTCACATCCCTCTGAGCTGCACACTGTAACCTAAAGAGAGAGACACTTGAATCATTTAACTCTCCATCTTCAAGTCCTCTATCAGCTTTTACTTAAATCTCTGCAGCTGAAGGAAGACTGAATTTGCCTCACCAAGTTTAAAGTTTTTGTTTTTTCCCCCCATATAACATAAGCAATTTGTATTCTTATCCAATGAGATAAAGCTTATTGAAATGCTTATATCGTGGATTGGCAATGGAGCAGGCTTGCATAGAGTTCCGGGATTGACAGAAAACTAACCATTTTATAAGATCTGAATGAAGGAGACAACATAACTTCTCCAGTATGCTCAATATATACTCCCTTATGGCATCTTTTAGTTCAATTTGAGGATAGTATTTTCTTACTGAGCAATTGCGAAGGTCATGTCGATGAATTACATCACGTAATCTTTGCTGGCTCCCTCTGTCATTCTGCAGATGAGCCTGTCACAAGTCATATGCCTGAGCAACTACTGGACATGTGCCAGCTTGTCACGTAGAAGAGGCCAACTTTATCCTTTTTATCAGTGAGCTGTGTCTAATATAAAAACATATCCCACATCTGGGCTTCTCAATCTGATACTTCTGCTACATACAAAGGGCATTCTTTATTTTATTAGTATCATCTGCTACTTCAGCTACTGGGGGTGAGCTATAATGCATTTCTATAATTTCTATTGGCTGAATGTTCATTAGTTTCCATGGCGACACAATGTACACATTAGTCAGTCAAAGTCAAAAAAGTTTTAAGAAACAAAAAAACAAAAAGAAGGGGGAAATGGGTTAAAAAAACAAAACAAAACACATTTTCAGGAGCCACTGATCAATATGAGTGTTCATGGTCCTGTTTAGGTGTTTGATTTTCAACAAAAAAGTTGACAGTGACTAAAAACTGTAGGCTAATGCTAATGCTTGTGACTGTGTTTAAAAGTACAAATCATGTTGTAGTTCCAACCAAATCAGGTCTTTCTGGTTAGATTGTGTTAAAATAAAGCTCAGATTAAGTCAAACTTGAGTAACAGTGCTTCTAACAGAGTAGTGTTAGCTTCCAGGGAATGTTGATAACCATCAGCTTTTATATATTACCATAACTTTTATATATTAAAAATGAGCAACAATCTACTATCATATCAGCATTATAACCTTCTCTAAATATGCACCCTTTTTTAAAACTAAATCACAGCTAACGTCGAGAATGCCTTGCTGATTTTCTCACTTAAGAGGGTGATAAACTGCACCGATCATGCTATTTTCAAGCCAATCTGTTCATTGCTCATAAGGCAACAGGAAGCGTGTTTAATGATAATGGAAGTGTCTTTGGCAGGGAGGAGCTGTGATGCATGTTCTCCATTCTGTGGTTAATTACTTTTCTCTCAGTACATCCGCTTTTCATTTGACAACTTCCAGAAAATAATATAAAAGTGTGATTCATATTTTTTGGTATGCATCAAGCAAAGTAGATTCTTAGGGCGCACTCACACTAGGACTTTGGAACCGTGCCGAGCTCAAGCACAATTGTGCAGGGTTCTATGTCCCGCACTCACACCTGCACAACCGAACCGGGCCACGGCCCAATGTCGTCATCACACGGTGCTGTTTGTTTACATGATGCACAGCAGAGTTAATGCTTTTAGCTGAGAAAATAAGTCTAGCGGCATGAAATATCTATTAAATAGTGAGGCAGATATGAGTCCTGCTGCGATACGCGCTCCTCCGTGAGTTTATGGATATAAAAACAGGCTCAAACGTCCTAGTGTGAGTGTGCCCTAAATAAACCTATCCTCAAGCCACACCCATGTAAATTACATTTACATTTAAATTTAGACTAACTGCCCAAACTAAAGCATACTGTATTTTGTTAAGTACACATAATCTGTAACAATTATTCTTACATAATAATTATATTTTATTGGCAACATATTCTTTATAACTATCATGTTAAGATCACTGTTTTGAAATATGATTCTAAACCTGTAGGCTTTTCTATTAAGAATTCTTACATAAAATAAAAATATTTTCGCATGATTTGTGTCCGCTTTTCTTATTTTCACCCATTTAAATTATTAGAGGACTCAGTTTTATAATTAGTAACATCCTACAGCTCACAAAGCAACATCAGCCGTTCCTGTCTGTTTGGGGTTTGTGTCTTGGTTTGCACTAACAACTGTGGTACCACCTAAAGCCCAACTAATCCAGCAAAATAATTTGAATAATTGAGAATATGACAGCACTTGACCTATTCCATCTATGCAACACTGTCCTGACACAATGCAATGCGAAAAGGTTAATAGATGCAATGCAAGCTGGGTATAATTTGTACCATTACGGGTGTCTAATTATTTATAGGAGTCTCTCAAATCTACTCAGAGGCACGTTGTCTCTAACAGTGCCTCCCACACCTAATTGAATAGCCATGTTTCTTCTTGTAAGATGCAATGTCAGGTTCTGAGGCTGCATTTTAGTATTATCAAGCTCTTTTATTGTAATTAGACACAAGTACAGACAAAGGCTACTTTTCCATCAAAAATGAAAGCCAACAAAATCTTATCAGGTTCTTTAGCATAAAATTGGCTAAAGTCCTCATACATTTTTAGCAATAAGGGGACACTATATATTTTAAATGATGTAGTCTCCTTGAGATCACAGTCAAATAACGAAATGGCTTATCTTATGTGTTTAAAACCTGCTGACCACGTAGTGTAGAACTCCACAGACATTTCCTGAAATGCATAGGATTCTTGCCTTAGTTTAGCAGTTCATATTATCTGATCAAATGTTAATGCTCCTGGATATGTTTAAAATGTGAATTTTGAACACAATTCTATTAAAACATAAAATACAAGTATGAGTGCAGTGTTTGTCAGAAAAATCGTGTTGTTCTGAATTATGTTTTTATCACTTTAATTCTTTAATTCAGGACTATTCAAGAACTTTCCTGAAAGTTTTATAATTGTGTGGATATGAATCAGACCTAAGAACACATGGCAATATGAACTGAAAGAAAATATATTCTATTTTATTAAAATGATCACTATCACTGATATCAAAATCTGTATGGAGCCTTTTGCTTAATATAACAATTGTTGTTTTATGTAGTATTGTGACAACTCTCTGGGAGTTAAGTATGACCAATTTAGGAATATATTTTTTACTCACAGACATATAGGCCACTGTTTTTTTTTTTTTTTTTAAAGCAAACTATATCGATTTAAGCAGTTTCAAACAAAGACAAAATCTGTATATAAAATGTGTATGCGAAGTAGAGGAGCTGAATATGGGATGCAGAGAAAAGACATAGTGGTGATCTTTCATCATAATCCTGTTACTGTTGAATAATTTAAGTATCTCTTTGCCGACATTAATTTCCTATCATCTCCTCTGCCTCTAATTCATTGGGAGAATTAATGAGGATTGACACGACTGCTCTTTCTTGTGCCGTGAAAGCCAACATGGAGCTGTTGATAAGCGTGACGTGTTGCTGGAACAATGGCCAGTTACTTTAGCCTAATCGGTTATTTTATACTCGATCCCAACTTCCATTAGCTCTCTCCAAAATAGACCATGCAAATGCATAAAATAGTTAACAGTAATAAAGATCCTTCATTCTATCAAAGTATTCTCACAAAGATAAGCGTGAGTTAATTTGAGTGTAAAAATATGGCGTCATGTTTAGTGTGCATTTTTCTTCAGAGGTCACCGTTATGCAGTGCAGACATGTGGAGGACAATGCTATGCAACTGATAGCCCATCTGTTTCCAAGATTGATAGCTGAGCACCGCTATCAATGATACGCCCATGTGCCTCTTAGCATTCTGTAGATCTTCACTGTTTTCCTCCAAGGACAGAGAGGCTATACAATGCCTTATAAAACGACTATTGCGAAGATGAGGAGATGGAGCGCCAAGGAATGGGACAAAAGTGTGAAATATGTTGATTAACGGTGTAGTTGAGCTTATACATGGTAGTGTTTACAGTGTTACATTAATAGGTTTGAAATGTGGCATAGTAACATAGAAAATATGTTAGAGGGAGTCTAAAAGTGGAGAAAGTGTTGCTGAAAAGAGATGGGAAGATATGCCAGGGTCAAATGGGAAAACCAAGAAGCATTCAAGGTATCCAAGGAATTTTGAGAAGACATGGCAAGACCTTTTTATTTTTTTTCTTTCTTTCTTTTCTTTCTTTTTTTTTTTTGTAAATCGAGACTCATTGTGGCTGTTCTATGGTTTGTTGTCTGATCCGGCGGGTTCACTTCAGGCACTTGTTCAAATAATTCAGATCCATTGAAGAGGAAAAAATATCTTCACATCAACATATGAATTCAACAATACTCCTGGCACTTGTGATAGCAGTTTAATTGAAATGTCAGTTGGAAGACAGCATTTCAGAATCCGCAAAATCCCATTTTCTCCTCTCAAGTGTCCTTTTCTCTTTCTCGATTTCTCGGCGTGACTTACAGCTTCATCTGTGAGCCATTGCCGAGGGCCGGGCTGAGCAATGCATCAGGTGACCAACTCAATGCCGCGCTCGTTTGACCTGCCACCCTGACAATGGAGGCTGACCCTGAGCTGGGCCTTCAATTAATCACCTAACCTTCGCTGCACGGCCTTTTCACTGCCCCCACAACCCTCCCACTGTGCGCAGACAGGCTAAAACCTTCAACAGCTTCAGGACTAAAAAGACACTGGTCCAACATCCTGCATGACCGCTCGTATAAATCTAACTGAAGTAATTACCTATCACCTTCCACCCCCTCTCTTCAACTTGTGCGTACCCCCAACCATTATATATACGATAGGAGGAGGACGGCGGAGCAGGAGTCATATTTAGAGTTAATTGGCTCCGGAAGGTGAGGACATCAGTTCCAGTATGTGCTCAGGCAGATGGCTCACTGGAGGCAGGTTCAATCAGCGCATTGTAAAGTTCTCATTGGGTTCTCATTGGGCTTCAGGGAAGTGTTGACCTAGAGTTGAGGGACAAGAGGAAGACTTCTATGGGATACTATGGCATCTTTTACATGCTTTCTGCAGAATCACTTGCACACATAAACTTAAAGACTCCAAATTACTATACTATGTTGTACTTCCAGTTAACAATTAACAGTTAACAGGCCCATCGTCACAATGGCACAGACCACAGGTGTGAATTTGCAAGTAGTGACCTGGAGTTAAGTCAAACTTGAGACTAAATTGCAAAAAATACAAGCTCTATCTGGTGATTTGGTATTAGGCATGTCTAAACTATGGCCCGGGGGGCATATTTCCTTGCCCTCAAGTTTCCTACTGAATTGTCCCAAATTACCAAAAGCAGAACTTTTTTACTGCAAGTGCTAAAAATCTACCATTATGAACCCAATATAAAAACATTGAATGTGTCTTATTGAGGTTGGGATGCACCTGTTTGAATTATTCACTTTTGGGACCACCACCCTAGGGCCTCAAATGGCCTTCTGTTTCAGTGAAAAAGTTTGGACACCTCAACCTAGTATAAAGACTTGATAGGACTTGAAACTAGGACTTGACTCGGACTTGAGGGTCATTGACTTGGGACTTGAGATTTACAAATGAAGGACTCTGAGAACACTGAAGCTAGATTACTATTTAAAACTATTGTGCAGTGCTGTAGATGTTTACCATGCTTTTGGGCATGATCAACCCTGGACTGTTACAGTATGCATCTGGAATCTAAACCAGTATAGCTTTGTTGTTCCTTTGTGCTTTATAACTGAAGGCTGGAGCTGACACTTGCTTAAAAGTTTTCCCTCTCTGGCGTTCAGTGCAGGTGAGAGAGAGTCAGACAGAGCAGGGCAGCAGGACAAGATGAGAGAGGAGATGGAGTGGGAGGAGGAAGCAGAGGGCTGAGGTGAGATGGATGGACCGCGCCTCGGAGACTGGAGCTAGAGCGATGACAGGTCAGCCGTACCCGTGGGGCTTGTGTCAGTGAATAATCTTCACATTAGCACTTGCTCATTTAAATAATATGGATCACTCGGCAGCCACAGCGTTGCTACAAGAATATTAAAACTCCAGGTGGCTTTAAACAATATTATCTTTGCAAATAAAACCAGGCCTTGAATAACCATTGCTTTTGTATAACAATTATCGCTAATTACCTGGTTGACTATGATTATAACATATTAGCACTTAATATGAATGTGATAATCTCAAGCAACCAGACAGTGCAATAAAGTATAGACCGCAATACAAATCCTATTTATACTAATGCCTCTATAACATTGAGTAGGATTGAGTGGTTTATAATTACACTTTGATTTGAAATTGAGGAATAGTCCTACAAAGAAATTATTATTTATATTTTTGTCACTTGAATTAAATACCTGAAACCTGAATTATATAAAAATAGGTTAAATATTTGTGAATTTAAGATGCATCTTTTCCATCTAAACTTTCCAAGCCAGAGTTCATATGCAGGCCAGGCACTGATTTATGTTATTGCTTTCAGTCACAGTATATGGTAATTTTGTGTTAAACTTTGCAGACTATATACTGTACCATTCTGTGTGAGACTTTACTTTTTCCTTGATGTGTGGCAATGACACTTGGAGTAACTTTGCCCGGGGAAAGTCCCTTTGTTTATCGTGATGTCAATGAGTGAACGCTCTTGAAGGCGCACTCTACACCTCTGGCACCTCTGACAGCAAATCCCTCACAAAGTCTGATAGCTCCTTGTTCCCTAGTAACCCCCATTGGCAGATTACACATTCGATCCGCAGCACAGAGCTCCATTCTTCATATGTGAATTGTTGTGATGTTTACTTCATGCTATAGCGACTATACACTCAATAAAGAGGATGACTGCTAAACCGTGCCTCGGTGATAAACATAGGCGGACATGAAACTTTCGTCTTGACTTTGATGGGTCACTACAGGAGCCAAGCAGCCGAGAAACGAAGTGATAGAAATGGGGAGCGTTGGAGAGATTGGTTGAGGTGGCTTTATTCTCATCAGACACTATGACAGCTCTGGTGGATTGGTTTTGTCTGTGTTTTTTTCCTTTTTTTCTAAGCTATAACTCATTCCATGTGGCTGCTACTGAGGCGCAGAAGCGAAAGAAATCAAGTGTGGTTTCAGTGGGTTATTGAATTGTTTTTGTTCCCTGATATTAGTGCACATGAATTCAGTTCATACTCCGCGGTGACGCTTTTAGCTCGAGCCGCACAGTGAATACGCCAAATGAAGTGTGTTAAACAAGCTCCCGGGCCTTGAGAACAGCATGTGTGCGTGTGAGTTAATGTGGTCTTGCCATGTTGTTTGGTACTATAGACGCATTAGTGTGCGAGCAATAGGGATCCAGACTGCTTAACACAGGTGAGACTATTGAAAGTTTAGTTGCCTTGGTAACTGTGATGGCAACTATAAATCACAGAAATGGTGCCTTTCATTGTGCCTCCATCTTGATCAAATTCAGGTGATGGAAAAATGAAGGGTCTGTACACAGAGTGCAGCCGTGTCAGTCATCCAAAAAGAAATAAATAAAAAGCAGAAGAATGATGGAAGAGTAGTGGTAACAGGTGAGTGTAATGCCGCTGTATGTCCTTTTCTGTTAACATTGTATAATTGTGCAACGCTGGTGAAATACACAGGGCAGTCAGCTGTTTCATATCGTGCAGTAGGATTTGAGCCAATAGTTTAGCTGCTGAAAAGAAAAATTAAAACTTAAAAGATTTGCTATTGACTTTTCATTATTGTTTTGGGATGATGCTTGTGCAGTTAATGGAGATAGTCCCTGATTTGATTATTAGTTAGAAACCTAGTCATGATACATATTAAAGGACAAATGAAAATGCAGCAGTAAAAAGCATCATAAGTTTGAAAGGGAGTAGGATTAATAAAGCCTTTTTTAAACATCACACTGTACCTGACTGTGTGCCAGGTTTGTGATACCATCAGCTCGTACCTCCTCCCAGTGAGGGGCTGCAGGTACAGTACCATAGTATCACTGGATCTGGGATCAGTACTACAAGCACAGGCGCAGTGTCATTAATCTGTAATGTGATCAGTAAATACAATTTATACACTGAATTTTATCTGCAGCTTATATTTGCTGCAGTAATAACTAAATTCCCCAGTGAGAATCAATAGATTTCATCTCTTTGCTTCTACATCTGCCAAGAAATGTCTTCCATGCACAACCGAGATACTACTCAACATATAGTGTACGATTTGTTTAATAATCTATAAAAGTAACAGTGAATTGAGGACATATTGATTTTATACTTATCTCAGTTGCTGCAGTTTAATGGTCTCTTATCAAAATAACTCTTAAAGCAGCCATTCATTGAAAAAGTGCACAAAAATTGTAAATTCTTATTTCCATGTAAGAAAAGGGAAGAAGCTGGCTTTAATATTCGAGTTAACAAAAAACTGCTAAGTGTTGAAGAATTGTGATGCTGAAAAAAATATGGATAGGTATCGGTTCCAGGATCAGTTCAGAGTTGTTGCCCACCCTTATAAGTTATCTCTTGATTTATTTTGAGAGTTATTTTAAATGTTAACAGAAAAAAAGTTTATTTTTAAGTCCCCCAGACATACCAACACACTCATAACCCAACATAAAGGGGACATCCGCAATGAGCTGTGACCAGGGTTGTAGGGCGTGAATCAAGATCACCATAAACAGAATTAAAAAGAATAAATACTTGGCTATCATAGAGGCCAAGTGATTTATCCCACACTTTCACAACTCGGGCAGAACAGCGGCCCTCGAGAAATCAATATGTAATTATAGACATCCTACCCAGGGCCGTTCCTCTCCCAGCATGCACCTCCCACCTGCTCTGACACCGCCACCCTCAAAACAAATGTCAGAACAGGACTGCACTGGCCCTAGTACAAGGAAGAGAAATGTAAAACTGCTTCCTGCTTGTGTACCTTTGGACAGTTTTGAGAACTTCAAAAATATTAAAGTAGTGTTAGAATTACCGTTTCAGCACTGAGGATTGTCTCTGATTCTTTACTTGGATACTTTGTAGTAGCTTTGGTTTGTATTAAATCTGATTGTACACCCCTTGTTATGTTGTTTGTAAGAACACATCTATAGACTTGGATCTGTCACACTCAGAGCTGAACAATTTTGGAAAAATATTTCATAGTGATCTTTCTGACTAGGACTGTGATTGTGATTTGTGTAGATTTGCAATTTATGTTTCAGTTGGAATTTAGGAAGTTTACATTTTAAATATATTTATGGGCATTAACATCTGAGAGAAGACTGACATGAACTCCCAAACTACCACAAAATGTATAAGCAGTAGTACAATCTAATTAACTACACTACAGGGTTACATTAGAAGACTTACATTAGAAGATCATTTTTTGATTGTATTTGTTATTATGTAACTTATAGTACTGCCACCTTTGCAATTAGCTAATTGCTCCCTTCAAATGTAGATTTTGATTTTTTTTGTTATAAATCCTGCAGCCCTTGAAATACTGCAGAGCCCTTACTGTTAAACCAGAAGCTCTGGTTGTTGTTTACAGTAGCTTGTGAAAAGAAGAACGTCAGTGTGGTGCTTTTACACAGTGTGGGAGGAGGAGAGGTGGGCAGATAAACATCACTTACTAAATACCAAATTACTGTAGGCCGTCAGGATTTAGGTTGAAAAAGCTGTGTTCATATATCAGGGTGACGGCTGAGTTTCCTGCTGTTGAAACAGCACATTTTGCTGTAATGAATCTTAAATGCCAATGCCTAGTGGCAATTCAGCTCTTGCCATCCATTCCTTCACTCTGTTTTTCACTAGCCTACTTTTTACATTTCAGGCCCTTGTTCTCATTTACATTTTGCTTCCATTTTCTTCAGATCCTGCCTTATGTCCAGACTCAGGAATGTCCCCTAAATGCAGTTCATCTTCAAAAGATCTAATCAATGGACAACCTCAGATGATTAATACAAACCAGACCAGCCTTTGCCTGTACTTTACCTCAAAATAGTCCCAAGCGCATGCAACTTAAGAATGCCCAGGCTGACACTGTAAATAAGAATTTGTTCTTGATGTTTTGCATTTCAAGACACCTAAAAGTCTTTACCTTGCATTAATCTTACTCTGTGGTGGTAAACTGCGTCTGTAGTCACAGCTGCCCTGGGGTAGACTGACTGAGGCCATTGGCTCCTCCGACCATCGCTAATCACCCACTCACACATCTCAATCACACTAAGCAAGGTCAGAAAATTGTATTGCCTAAGGATACAATGACAGTATGCAGTAAAACCACTGAGCCCCACATGGTATTCCATGCAGTCTCCCATCCAAGTACTAATCAGGCTTAAATCTGCTTAACATTCAAGATGAGACACGATCAAGCATTGTCAAGTTGGTATGGCCACTACATTAATACAATAAAATAAAAAATAGAATAATATAGCTTTTAGTATTGTTATTTCTGTTTTTCCCAAGGCATAATATTACATCTACAGTGACAAACCGCTATACCAACACTTGTTTTCTCCAGTTCTAATGTGCGAGGTGTCTTGCATCAAATAACTTCCATATGGCTATTATGGATACAGAGATATTTTCAGACACCCTTGTGCTGCTCAGCCGAAGCTCTTTGTAATCAAACGCTAGAGCCTGAGGCGGAAGGAGGGGGAGGCGTATCAAAACTCAGCTCCTGCTCCAGTCCTTCAGCCCTCATGCACAGCATATATTGATAGGCAATGATGTGTATGTCAATTTGACCAGAGCCCTGTCTCCAGTGGCCAGACCAGGAGGCACCCGCAGCGATGAAAGGCAGGCGGATTCAGCAAGCTCAGCACAAGACAAGAGAGGCAGGGATGTAAAGATAATGCAGTAACGTAGAACGAGGGGAATGTAATAGAGCAGTTGCCATATTATACCCAATGAGTAGTGCCAAGATCAAATTTATTATTTTTAATATGCACACTTGTAATATATGAGCAGGTGCAAGGGTCTAGTCAATAATTTAAATGATCAGGTTCTACATTAAAGGATTTTCTTTTTGGGTATTTTCTGTAAAATACCATTCTATCAGTGTCTCTTACCCCCATCTGGGAGTACAAATTCATCATGTTCTACAGTCTGTAAACCACCAAGTTAGAACTGGGAAGAATAGTGTTATTGTGTTGAAACTAGTAGCTGAGTAGCTTTTTAGTATTACTTGTTACTCTCCACAGATCTGACCTGTAATTTGGCCTGGAGGCATCATCTGTCTGTCGTTATGGAGACTTTAGATGTAATGGAGTACTTTAGTTCACAATCAAACTGAATTCTTTGTGCTAATCTTGCTATGCTAATCTAATGCATTACCCATCCACAGTGTAGTTGATCTCTGTCATTGACCTCACCTGTTAGTAGTTATAATGTTATGCCTGTCCGCTGTTGTGAACCATGTGTGACATAAAGGGGAAGAGTTTAAACAGGCAGGCAATTGAGAGGTGGAGAGATAGCAGTATGAGCAGAGATGGATTAGCAAGTCTGCTGCTACCTGTGCAGGGGTCAGTGTTAAACTGCCGAGACCTGATAAGGGCTCGGCAATAGGCTCAGTGTGGGCACACATTGACTGGTTAGCTCATTGATTTAGCTGAGAGAGCGATGAGCAGAGTTCAGCCACCTACACCTGTTCGTCAAAATGTCCACAGCGCCCCCTGGAGCTCCTCTGTCACTGAATCGTCATGCAGTATTATCCAGTTCAGTGTAAGCTATACACCTCTCGTAAGAAATACACCAGAACTTGACTGTTGGCAATTTCTAACGAGGTATCTTGTATTCAGTTCTGGAGTTTCAGTGAGAAAACCTATGTGCATAATCAGTCAGTTACATCAAAGCAGACCTGAGCAACACATTGGTAAAATTACATTGGCAGTTTTTACGCAGTGAGATATGAAATGCGTAGGGTATCAACTAGGAAAAGAGCAAACAATAGTAATAATATAATTATTTATTGTTTCAGCACTAACCTCAACATTTGTGCAATCTCCTGATTTTCACTTCTCCAAATCCAAATGCATGTTAGAACTATCCTCAAGTAGTTGAGGATAGTTGTATTGGTGATTTTCAAAGTGTAGACTGTGATGATGTCATAATCTCAAATGCACTTTCCCATGAAATACCCAGAAGGTAAATGCACAAATGTTGAATCTAGTCAATTTTATTAGTGACTAGACCCCAGAACTCACTGTCCATCCATCCATCCACTTAGATGGGGCACAGGCAGCAGTCTAAGCAGGAACTCACAGACTTCCCTCACCCCAGACACTTCCAGTGGGACCCCAAGATGTTCATGAACAGGGACTCTCCACCCACCTGGAGAGACCAAGCCAACTTTTTCCAAACCATGGTTTCGGATTCGGAAAGGCTGATTTTCATCCCAGCCACTTCACACTTGGCTTCAGACCACCCCAGTGCATGTTGCAGGTCCTGGTTCAATGAAGCCATCAGGACAACATCATCTGCAAACAGTAGAGATGAGATCTTGTGGTCCCCAAAGCAGACTTCCTCCTCCCCCTGACTGTGCCTAGAAATTCCGTCCATAAAAACAATGAACAGAACCCATGACAAAGAGCAGCCCGGACCCCATACTCCCAGAGCACCCCCCAAAGGATCCCACGAAGGACATGGTTGAATACCTAAAAACTTGCAGAATTACAACAAAAATCTTAGCTGCCTCCCATCTGTATTAAATGTTATTGTCGTATAGAATGTTGCAATGTCATCTGAAACCCAACAAGTGTCCCTCACAGTTACAGCTGTCAAATTCTGACAATACTTTAAGTGGATAAATATATTTCTGTTGTGCATATACCATTCAGCAGTAGTGGTTTATATACATACTCGTACACTTGGCACATGTCACTAGGCAATTAGCAGTCTCTGTTTGTGGATGTTAATCATATGAGCTATTTCTGCCTCTTTAACCAATTTGCTCGCCCAAAGCCACTGGAGGCATTTTCACCAAAGATCTTTGTGAAGCAAAGGGATCCACACATCAGTCCAGCCGCATCCCTGGCTCAAGGCTCCATGCACAAGATATGAAGGCATTTCCAGTCTCTGCGTCCAGTCCACATGGGCTGTTTTCATTTGGCCTGGAGCAGAGCAGCGCGCGGCCCAGCATGGTAAATCTCTGCTGGTCGTCTTGCATTTTCTCATCACCATTCTTCACCTGGGGAGCTACGGAGGCCAGGGTGGATGTGGCAGGGGAGGAGGGATAAGTGAGGAAGCGTGAGAGGCACCAAATGAAACTTACATGAGGCGACCACAATGAAAATGCAACTGAACTTTTCGTAGGGAGGGGGGAGAGGAGGGGCGGGGATGCGTGGAGCAGAGCCTTGAGGGTTGAGATGAGATAGCTGCTGGACGTGAGGACAGAAAGAGGAAGAAAGGGGATATCACCAGAATCCTAATCCTACTCTTCTTTTATTGTTTGGTCTTTTTAAATAGCAAAGTTTGTCAGATAGACTTTACATCACTGAACTGAAAAAATTACTCAGTTGATTTTCCTAAACATAATCACATTATCAAATATATTTGTCATATAGCCTTAAGCTACAGAAATAATTTACTTTTATGCACTTTAAACCATGTCATAATGGTTTGCCCTACATCACTGGCTTACTCATAGTTGTATTTTCATTGATTCATGCACGTTTGAGTAATCTTATAAAATATATATGCACATTTTAATAGATTCTATTTATGTGATAGCCTATTAAATACCATTAAAAGCATACGATGTCTTTTTTACCAACTGACATCCTTACATAATCCAATATAATTCTCTGATCAGTGCCCTGATATTGGAAAACTATTTGCTTTCAAATTTTCTGACAAACATTTGGAATTTGATTACATTTTTTGTCAAATTTTACACATAATAAAACCCCACGGACACAATGATTGACACTATGACACTATGATTGTACATACTACAACTTTTATTACTGTTAGTCTACAGCTTTAATATTAGTAAGCCAACTTCAACAACATTTTTGACATGTTTTTTCTTTAACAATTGCTGAATTCCACATGCTATCACAACATTCTATAAGACAATAATTTTTAATACACAACTAAAATGAATATTGTTAAAAATGCTGAATTTTGTTGTAATACAGTTAGTGTGTCTAGCAAATAATAAATGCTTCTCCGCCACCCCTACCCCTCATGACATAATCACATTGTAGAATCTGAAAACCACCAATATATGCTCCAATCATTAAATAATAATAACCATTTGATTAATTAATCTCTACCTCCTCATATGTCATATCCATATTATTCCTTTTTTGGTGGCTGTGGTTGTGCTGGAATGCGACCACAGACTGCTGGGAGTTGGCTGTGGAGGTGGCAGATGTCTGGGTGGCACCTCGAGGACAGCTTGTACACTCCACACACAGAAGTGCCTCTGTAGCTCCGTGTGCATATCACACTGTCTTCCTTTTCCAGGAAGAGCAGCCTCATGATCGATGGCCTGCATTCAGAGATGGAGCAGCCCCACTGTTTGTTTGTCTCTGTTTCGCATGAGTGCAGAGTGACAGCTGGGACCATTGCAAGGTTTTCAAGTCCGCCTGGCAGTAGTGGATGGGCCTCTAGTGTGATTTCATGGAGAAAAAAGGAGGTGGAAATAGTTAAAGGATTGTATTTATTTATACACAGATAAATATAATTAGTACATTACAAATAGAAAGACAGATCTATAACATGAAAGATCCTGGTGATTGCTTAACTAAAAGTGTTAATTAATAATAATATAATAAGTAACAAAAAATGTATTTTCATCAGTCAAAATATTTTTGTACAGTCTTTTATTAAACGCACTCAGCTTTAGTTTCACTTATATTACCTGTATCAATAAATACCGAAACACTTCCTTCTGTGAATAGGGGCGACTCTCCACAGATCTAAACTGTAATGTAACAGTGCTGTAACCTACTTGTTTAATTTATAACATGGAATATTCTAGACAAAGCAACAGCATTTTCAGGAGACATCAGGTGACAGACCCTCCACTACTGTAGATATGTTACTCAGTGCACCTTTAAACATAAAGCCATCTTTTTGCAAATTGCCTCTTCATGTGTACATTATTTTTGAACACTGTATAGTCAACCTGTGAGCTATCTGCAACTATATTAACAGTTTAAAATCAGGACAAACATACTCACTGGTTTTGAGGGCCCAAGCTGCAGCATTCTGACTATAGTCAGAATGCTGCAATATCAGCCAACGCTATCTTTATTCCCAAGTATACTTGGGAATAAAGATAGCGTTGGCTGATATTGTTTGATAACGCTGCAAAACATTACTGTAATTACTTTGTGACTGTTTATCAGAACATTTGGTATTTGATGGAGGCTAAATAACAGCATCAGCGCTAATATAAGCTGTCCTTCCGGCCTTGTTTGTGTGTTCTACAAAATCGTAACTCTCAGCAAAACGGTGATGTGTTTTTGATCTGGAACGCAGAATTCGAGGGGGGACTTCATCTGATAATAAATTTAGCTTTCAGAGCCCAAAAATGAATTCCCAGCATTTTCAGATCATAGCTGATGATGATTCAGTGATTTGCTAATTACCATTATCTTGGCACTACGCTTTGGAACTGAACCCAACACTCCACAGAGAAAACTCAAGATATTTACTGTATCACCTACTTTCTGAAGTATCTTGTTAGCCTTTGTAACATACATCTCATATTTGAAATACAGGGAAATGGCAGATAAAACATAATTGTCATGAACTGCCCATAAACAAATATGACATGTATGTTTTTTTTTTTATGTATTTATTTTGGGCAAGTAAGCAATTTACATTCTTTTACATATACATATGACAAAAGTGCAATCATAACAGAAATAACAACAAGAAAAAAACATTTGCCCAAAAAGGAGTGGGAAAAAGAAAACTTATTTAATCCCACCCCCTCTTCTAATTTAACATTTGCATTCTTCAGACATTTTTACATTAGACCATGTGAACTATTTACAAGTGAGGACAATGAGTCACTGTTATAGCTTGGTAACATAACTATTATCATATTGCAATAATACAAAAGGATACCAACAATGATAAAGAAATTAAGGATACCAACAATGAAAACAGACAGCAGATACAAGTAATGTAATGGACAGAACAAAACAGCAATGGTAAGGAAACAACAAACATAAACCAGCACTACAGAAGGCAGTATGTTCTAATATTCAGATCCACTCTCTATATACTGTGACCAGACCATATGTTTATATAACAACTTGAATTTATGGATATTTTGGCATTGCTTAAGATGTGTATCCAGACTGTTCCAGAGTTTTAAACCACATATAGACACACAGAAATGTTTACGGGTAGTTCGAACATTGGGCAACTTGAAATTTCCATACCCTTTTAAATTATGAGTTCTCTCTCTCATTTTGAATAAGATTTGTAGATTACTTGGTAGTAAATTGTTGAATGCTTTAAATAATATTATCAGTGTATAATATTTTACAAGGTCAAGAATCTTTAGGAGCTTGGATTGAATAAAAAGAGTATAGGTGCATTCTAAAAAAAAAAAACTTTATGGATGATTCACAAAGCTCGTTTTTGTAATATAATCAGTGGATTAACTGTATATTTGTAAGTGTTCCCCCACACAATAAGGGAGAAACAATGAGCAGTATAATGTATGAAGGGCATTTTGATCAAGGTAATACTTCACTTTGTTTACTATAGCAAGACTTTTGGAAATGTTTGCTTTTATATGTCTAATGTGGGCTTTCCATGATAAGATAAGATATGCCTTTATTAGTCCCACAGTGGGAAAATTCCAGTAATTTACTGTCTATTATAACTCCAGGAATTTATTTTCATTGACATTTTCAATTTGGACACCGTCAATCAGGATTGGTAACTCTGTGTTAATCCTGTAATTGCCAAACATCATTGCCTTGGTCTTATTCAAGTTTAGTGACAATTTATTAATATCCATCAACTTTTTTATTTTGTTTAGCTCCTCATTTAGAGTACCTATGAGTTCATTATAATTGTGACTACTATAAAATATGTTGGTGTCATCTGCAAAGACTATAAGTTTTAGTAACTGAGATACAGTAAATATATCATTTATGTATATATTAAACAGCTTTGGTCCCAAAACAGACCCCTGGGAGACACCACAAGCAGTGCCAAGATTTTTCGATGTACTGTATACTTCCCTATTTGAACATATTGCACCCTTTCTGTAAGATAACTTTTCAACCAGTTTCTAGCTACCTCTCTAATACATATTGTTAGAATTTCTGAAGTAATATTGAGTGATTGATAGTATCAAAGGCTTTCTTAAGGTCAATAAAAATACCGGCAGCATATTTATTGTCATCTAGTGCATTTGTGATTCCCTCTATTGCATCGATTATTGCCATTGAGGTGGTTCTTTGTGTCCTAAACCCATATTGTCCTTCATTTATTATTTGATGTTTGTCAAGAAACCTTTCAAGACATGAGTTGAAGAGTTTTTCAAGGAATTTTGAAAACCGGTGCAGTAGGGAAATTGGTCCGTAGTTTGTAAAATTATGTTTGTTCTCACTCTTGAATTTTGGTATTACTTTTGCAGTTTTCATTTTATTTGGGAAACGTCTTGACTGAAAGGATAAGTTGCAGATATGGGTAAAGGGCTTAACAATGTTTTTTATTACTTTTTTTACTAGTACCATGTCTATGTCATGACAGTCTTTGGATAGTTTACTTTTACACTTGAGAACGATGTTAGTCACCTCCTGTACATTTGTTGCAGATATAAAGATGGAATGTAGATTTCTTTCAACATTTTGATGACAAGTTACCTGATCTGGAATTTTTGCTGCCAACTCTGGGCCAACATTTACAAAAAAAATTATTGAAATGGTTTACTACATCTTTTGTTTTGAATTTCATAATTTTTGTCAATGAAGTAATCAGAATTTTGAATTTCATAATTTTTGTCAATGAAGTAATCAGGATATGTTACCTTTGTAGGTCCTTGTTTGATTAGTTTATTCAGTGTTTCCCAAGTTCCTTTTATATTGTTTCTATTTTCATACAATATTTTCTTATAATATAACTGCTTGCTCACTCGAGTTATGTCTGTTAATTTATTTTTGTACTTCTTATATCTTTCTTCTGCTTCTTTTGTTTTTAACTTTATGAATTTTTTATACAGATTATTTATAAATTATATATAGTTTCATTTTCTTCCCTTTTCGATTTTTTGGAGATCATAGTCAAGAACAATGAAGACAGGTAAATGGTCAGAAATATTACATATAAAGAGGCCAGGTGATCGGTAAACACATCTTACAAATATGTTTTTCTTTTTTTCCATTTTGGATTTCAGCCGTTAAACATTCCATGGTTTCATTTATAGCAAGCGACATATTAGATAAGACCGTAAAGTTGATGGAATTATGAATATAAAAAGCAACCCCTCCCCCCGTTTTATCTTCTCTATTCTTATATATTAATTCATAATCTTCGAGATCAAAATCTATACCTTTGGCATTATTGAACCAGGTTTCAATGATAGCCATGATACTAAAGAGGAAGAGTGAAATGTTGCAAATACTCTTTGATAGAGTTGAAATTTGTATACATACTTCTGCTGTTAAAATGTATGATTCACAGTTTACCCTCTAATGTCAATAGGAGAGAAAGTTTGTATCAGCTTCTGTTTCTGCAGCTGGGTCTGTTGTGTTATATTCATGGTTTGCAAAAGTGTCCAGTTCTATTTGCAAATGTTTGAGAATCCTCTGCAGCATGTCCATGTCATTACTTTTCCTTAATGCAGTCTGTGTAATTGGTGTATTGTGCATGGGATGTATACAGAGTCAAAAGTTACCTTAATACCATTAGGAGCATTGTCAGTATTTGTTAAGTTCTTCTTTATTCCTTACCACCAAAACTTTAGCTTCCTCAGGTGTCCCGTTTAGTTTAATGAAGATCTTACAGTTTGTTACCCAAGTGTGTTGGATTTTGTGTTCCTTTTTCAGCAATCTTGCCTTTTTTGCGATTTCAGCATTTTTCCTTCTGAGATGCTCATTTATGTAAACATCTGTTCCTTTCAATTTGCGTCCTTGTTTCAGTGGTGCCAACTTGTTTTTGCAATTGACAAACCACATGATGACGGCTGCTGGTCTCCCATTCCGAGTGGGCAGTGGGTGGCAGGTCTTGATGTGCTCCAGGTCCATCTTTATCCCTCTACTTTGGAGGTAGGATGCCACCTGTTGCTCCACCGAGTGTATCTCCTACTCACTGTGCTATGTTTTGAAGGTGTCATAATGTTTGTTAATGTTTTTGGCAATAAGCAAATTGCCTGGTTTCATTTATAGTACAGACTAAGGATTTGAAGGAGAAAACTGCTTTGGAAATTCTTCAAATTATTTCAGCTACTGACTTCACGACAATGACTTTGAACCAATATAAACGTCCCCAAACTGCTATTGTTCACACCAGACCTCTCTATATTATCAACAGAATGATCATTAGTAATGAGTAAGGATGGTCTATCAGTATGCAGTAGAAAAAAGAGAGAACCCAAGAGACTCCTCAAAGTGCTAACTGTTGTAGAAGTTTTAGCAAAAAAGAATTGGAAGAAGAAGCATGACACTGTAGTTCTGACTACAAGTTTATGAAGTTTATTGACCATCAGTACAGAACCCAGCCCCTGGAGAAATGAACCCTCAAGACATTGTGATATTGTTGTCGATTCTGGTCTAGTGCTGTCTGGCTATGCGTCCGTTGTAGGGAGTATTCTACCTCTGATGACATAGGCGAAGATAACAAGGCCTGAGTTATGCCCTCAGTACAGCACATAAATGGAATTTCTCTAACACTAACTTTTAAAATTAATTGCTCCTACCACACTTGCAACATACAACCATGTAGTCATATTACGTACTTGTCCACACCTGTAAGAACTTGCCGTGTTCATACATTACTGTGCAGGTCACTGTTTTTTCCTGCAGCTAATGTAAGCATAACTCTGGTTTTAAATTTTCGCTCTCATAGATCCTACAAACAAAACTGATTTTGGTTAGACAAATGGTTTGCTCCAGCTGGACTGAAAAGGTTACAGACAGATTAAGATATCCCTAAAGGGACAACAAATTGTAATTGTAACCTCGCTCAAAACCACAGATAGATGACTTTGTAGGCCCTGATAGTATGTAGACATGTTCATACTGGTGCACATGGATGAAGTATGGTGCAATGAACTTTCTTCTGCTTTATCCAGTGACAGGTGGTTAAAACCAGAAATGGACCAGTATGGGTTTTTATATATCTGATGCAACTCAAATTTTTTGCAATCCAGAATAGCCGATGGCCAATATTTTGGAACTAGTGTTATGCATACTTAGATTTTTTTTTCTTCCCTTATGCACATTATTTGAATTTTCTATGAAGTAGTATGGGTACATTTTGTTTATTGGTGACTATAATAATAGTTTGTTGCAAAATATTACAAGTATAAAATTATAGTACTTGCACCTTGCGATTAAAGGTGTATCACTTGCTCAGCGCAGGCCATAAATAATAAATAATTCCCCTAAACAGTCAGCTTTGTTCTGTGATAGCGGAACCTGTGTATGCAAATGGAGCCCTCTCCTTCCAGTCCCTGCACACATAAATACTTACACAGGTACTGCTGGTGCCCGGGGTTTTCCGAGAACCTCTCTCCTTAACCTTGATGTTCAGTTGTAATTCCCGCACATCTGTTTGGCACTCTAGCCTTGAGCACTCACTTCCTACTGACTAACAAGAGGCTAAAGATGAGAGACTGGATCAGCAGTGTCTAGGGACAAGGAACAAGTGCCTGGTAGCTCTGAATGCTCCCCCAACTTACAAAAAAAGTTATGTTTGAGTTATGGCAAAGTAATGTCTAGATTGTGGCAAGATGGTGTTTAACTCGGGCTACATATAGAACGATTGTATATGGTATATGTGGTTTATTGTTTAAGCCTATAGACTATTATGTGGTATTACAGACATTACATTTAGCAGTGCCCTCATGTCTAGACTATATGGGGAATATACAATGGAAGAATAGTGTTTTCTTTAATGATATGTTTAGGATAACTGCTGACATTGAATATGAAGGTTGAGGAGTTATTTCAAACTTGTAACGGCATCTTCCTAATAATTAACTGTGCTGTTTTCAAATCTTGCTTTCCTTATATTTTCTTGAGGTGAAACTGAAGAAACCTAACCAAAATGATTGTTAATAATAATAGCATTTTCCCATAAAATAAAGGAAATCTGTATAGATTATCTTTTACATAAAGAAGAGCAGATATATTATAACTAGTATTGGAAGTTTCAGCATTTAAAGCTTGAATCCCTTTATTATTACTGTCAGGATCATCATGTAATTATCCTGCATTATGCCCTTGTTTACAAAATTTAGCATTTTGGCTTTGTTTACAGAAGCTCCTAAACTATAATTACAAAAAGTTCACTCAAAAGCCAAACCTTTAGCCTGATCATTGCAGGCATTTCCAGAGTGCACCAAGTGAAAAATCCATAATTTAAACAGTCAAATGTCATTGGGTTTTGTAATTATGGCTCAGTCCTCTGCAGTAGAACACTCCACTCTGACAAGTGCACTTGTTAGCCCTTGAGTCTCTGTGTGATCAGTATTAAAGGTGTTTCAAAGTGACTTCATTGTCTTATTATTTTGAGTAGAAAGAGCAGCTGTGTTTTTGAGGGCGGACCAAACTCGCGGTGCTAAACTGTTGTTGTTCGTCACTGACTTTGAAGCAAGGTAATGACACGAGCATCACTCAAAATGCAATTACACCCACCCGTTCCTTTTGAGAGCCAATTGGGTGTTAAAGTCAATGAAGGCAAATGTAGTGTGAAACCAGTGAGCTGCTGTGTCGGCCCTGTGATAATGATTGGATATAGACCAGTCTGTCCTCCTGTGATGCATTTTAAAGTCACATTTGTGCAGTGCCTGATACTGCTGTGAAGGACTCAGGTCAGACTGTCTCAGGAAGCATAATATTGAAAGTAACTTGTGACTTTTAATGGCTATTGATATTTTTGATGTGATGCTAACTATGGGGCACTACTCTGTCTGAAGCTCTGTTACTCAAATTGGATTTTAATCTGAGATTTGTTTTAATACAAACTAACCATAAAGAACTGACATAGCTGGAACTACAACAGGTGATCAGATTTGAGCTGTTACAACAAGTAACAAATCAAATCACAAATGACATTACATTCACAAATTAACATGAGCTAACAGTTTTTTTTTCAGTAAGTTACTCTCACCTTTTTGTTGAACGGCACATACATAAACAGGACAATGCATACTCACATTGATCACAGGCTACAGAAAATGTGTTGGGTTAGGGTTAATTCATGTGCATTGTGTCACCATGGTAACTGCTGAACATTCTACCACAGACAGAAGGAACATAGAGCTTACCCCCTTTATATTAGGGCAGTGGGTAGCTGCACCACAGACCTGACCTGTAATTTGTCCTGGTGGCATCACCTTCTTGTCTGCATGGAGAGTTAAATGTCATACTGTGGAACTTCAATGACAAAGCAACACTCCACCAAAAAAAAGCAGTACCATGAAATATCTTACCATAAACATACCTAAACCAGTGATTTGTGGTTATTTGGATTCATATGCCACACACTGTAATGGATAAACATAGCTCTGTTCAGGTATGTTTTTCCTTCAACATTTTACCCTGACTAAAAACCCCAAAAAGTACTTTTTACCTCAGTGCATATTACAGGTTCTATTTATCCAAGCTTAGGGAAAATGACATTGTCCATATTCCAGCAGCAAATGTTGTTACAGAGTTGGAATGTTAAGAAAAGACATGGAAACAGAAAAGACATGGAAACGCATAAGCCTGCCCTGTGTGTTTGGGGGGGGCATGTCACTGTTCATTCTTCTCACTTGAGGGAGCGTCTTATGTTAAGGCCCATCAGCTTAAAGACAGGGAAACAGGGAAGGACTCTTTGAGCAACCATCTTCACAGACCACGGAAAAGAGTGGAAATGGAGATATATGTGTGGCGTAAGGGAAAATACAAAGACGGAAGAAAAAGGCAAACACGAAGAGTCTATAGAGGCTTGTGTGAGGAGCCAGTCTCTTACAACTACCAGGGGAGTGGCGCAGAGAATAGCCTGTATTGTTTTCCTCTCCCTTTGATTTTCTGCCCTCAGCAATAACACCCCATCATGTACGTGCCTGCATCCACCAACACACACACAGAACCTCTTGTTCTTCCTGTAACCAAAGATATTTCTATATTCTGTATATGTTTGTCTGCAAGCCCCGAGGATAAAGCATGTCCTTTGTGTGTGCCACTTGTGGTGTCCATGATATCTTCCCAGGGAGGAATAAATATGCTTGTATTTGAAGCATTTAGAGGCTAATAACTTTGAATATGTGACTTTGACAGCGTACAGAGTGTACAGTGTAGAGAAAGTAACCTTGGAACTGTGTGGTTTGTAGAAAGAAAAACTGTTTTCGTGTCTTTTATCTATTACTCAATTTAGGACTTCAAGATTTATCACAATTGAATCAAAATCCTAAATTGAATGGACACAGTTTAGCAAATCATAAAGGATGCAATTTTTAATCACCTTAATTTTATTTACAACAACAAATTTCATGTTTTGGTCTTTTTGTTAATACTTGTGGAGCTTTTAACTATGCTATAGTTGTTTCCCTTTCTCATTTACCTTCTCAGTGCTGTATTTAGCGTGATTCATGCATGTTTGAGTCCAGTATTAAAGACATTACTGGCTGACCACCACCACTAGTACACACTGCTCTGTACTTACTTTGTTTTCCAATTTTATTTTCTTAATAAGTGATATGCATAGGACTTGGCAGTGTTGCATAACCATTTTGGGGCATGTGAAAAATAAAAAATCTGCTACTTGCTAGTGTGATGTGCAGCTTTCTTGTTATGACATTTATGGCGACGTCAGCTCATATTGGGCACCGCAGTTTTCTAACACGGAATTTAGGGGACTTGTTTCTTTTATTAAGTCGTTTTAGATCAATATTGTGATTTAGAATGTCCAAATTCTAATATAATGATGCACAGATGTTGCAGTTTATAACTGTATAACTCAAGGCCAATATGTCTTCTTTAAGCAGAAATCACAAATCTAATCGCAATCACGATACATTAAAAAAAAAAAAAAAATCACTATTAGACATTTTTACCAAATCGCTTAGCCTTAACATAACTTGGCATATATCTACATACAGCATCTCAACAGCATTATATCAAGATCACTTTGTTATCGAGCGCATTTATGAACAAAAAATGATTTAATTTCATATATAAACAAACAGTTTATAAAGCACATGTCATGACCATATTAAGGCTGTCACGTTATATCTTTGTCACAGTCACACAAGTATATTATCCCACACAGCTGGATTTTTTTAATTTAAAGGCTATTCATATGGCTTGTTTCTTTCAGTCTTTTACATTACAATTCAAGGTATTAAATTAGTGAAATGATTGAAACGCTCTGACTCAAATTAGCCTGCCGTGTTGTTCATATCTTGAGATCTGGACGGACTGTCTTTGGTTTACCCACACTCTGGTTTTAGTAGAATATATATATAATTATTATTTTATTATTTTGTATACCATACAGCAATTAACTATTTGAAACACTGCATAAAACTTAAATTTGACCATATATCAATTTCTATCATCCAGTGGTCAGAGTTTATGGAATGAAGTTAGATGAATTGATAAGAATAGTAATATCTGAAATTTTTGTCTACTTCTCAAAACTGACAAATCTATTTTTAGGTTTTGTTTTTTTGTGTTGTTTTTTTGTTGTTTTTTAGTGAGTAATGAATAATGATGAATGGATAATCTTCTCTTCCTCATAAAAAATCTATTAAGTAATTGGTACTAAAGTTTAACCTGTCCCAGAGCACACTAGAATATTCATTTTCATCATCTCTAATCGAGCACATTGTCCATATTTTTAAATTGCTGTTTTCCTGGGTTTACAGTGTTCATGTACGTCATATGTTAATCTGCTCAGACATCAGGACCAGTCGTGTCCGGGGGCTACAGCTGAGGACAGAGGGACATTGGCATGATTGTGTTTGATGTGAGTGCAAGACGCTTTCGCCCACGCTGCACAATCATGATCCATTCTCTCACTGTCACTGTCAAAACAATTATCATCTCCACAGCGGTGTCAGAATTAGATAAATAGAGCTTAAGAGAGGCGGCGATCAGAAAGAAGATATACTCTTCATGATGACTGGGTGTACGTTAGGCCTGACAGGAGACAAGTCAAGACTGTATCTTTGAGTCAGGAGCTGAATAAACATTTTCCAAATAAGCTTGTTACAATAAAAGACATAACTCGCAATTGAAGCTAAATATATTTCAAATCTGAGGTTGTTGTGTTTTTCTAACTAGTAACATTTTATGCATATCTAATTTTTACAATGATGCCATGCAGTGTATTTTGTAGAAATCAAAAGCATTAAAGATAGGCCTATCACGATAACAAATTTTGAAGCATGATATATTACTACAGAGACATAATATTGAAACTTTATGGTACTGACATAATAACAATTAAACTTGAGATCTAGTACACCATTATTTAAATAGACAGTATAATTTATAATAGCAGCTATAAATAGCAGAATGAATCAATAATTAGCCACAGAAGTTATTTTTTTCTAACTTCTAAAGCTCAAATTTTACTTTACTACATAAAAACAGCAAAAATCTCCAAACTATTGCAAAAAAAAAATGTACACACGATCAGTACTGAGCCCCAAAATATATTGTTCCAGCTAACATACAGTATCTTGAATAATAAGTCAATTTTGTAATTATTGTGACTAGCCTATTCAAAGATGCATTATGTAACTTATATTGCATTTACTGTAATATAATATAATTATGTTCCTCCATTATCTCCACATCTATTGTCATACTGTGGTTTCCAGTCATTCCAGGCATAAAGGCAAGCAGGCAGGTAGACCCTCCAGCAGAAATATTAAGTAGTGTACCTTTAAGATGACCACACTTTCAAAAGGATAACATGTGGTTTATGTGGTTATTATTCTGTGGCCTGTGAGCAAACCTATTAGCATCAAGCTCTGGTTATATCACTGTAAACGATTTAGGTGTATGTTTAGCCAAAGACTTGAATTCTAGTAATAGAACTAGACCTGTCACAATAATTACTATATCGACTTATCTTTCAGTATATTAAAGCTGGAACAATACATTTTCGGGTTCAGTATTTATCATGGGTATATTTTCTTTGTTAAAGTGGGGGTATTTGTTGTATTTTTTCAATGATATTTGAGCTGTAGAGGGTTGAATAACTAACTATGGATCAATTAATTACTGGTTCATTCTGCTCTTTATTTGTTTTTTGAATGATGCTGTCTATTTAAAAATGCTTTACTGGTATTATCTTACATTATTGTTAGTGTGTCCGTGGCATAAAATAGTTTGAATATTATCATTTATCACAGTAAATTTCTATATCGCATTTCAAAATGTGTTATCGTGACAGGCCGAAATGGAACACCTGGCTTCAGTGTGTGAAATATACTATTAGTACATTAAAAGACTGACATTTCCAGTACTTTTCTCCGACTTGAGGGAGAGTCGTGACAATAAAAGACAGACCTGAAATGAAAGGAGCACAACTGAAGGACATGAGGATGGAGCAGATAGTGGTGTGGCAGGAGCAGCGTGATAGTGGAGCTGCAGATAAAAGCAGGAGAGATCAGGAAAGGTGTGCGGGCAGAAGACCAATACAGTGTCCGAAGGGCTGCTGCTAGAAAAGAGCATCAAGCAGCTGGTCACTCTGCGCTATTTGCTGTATTGGCCTTAAAGCACAACAGAGATGAAAGCTTAACACAACCTTTAACCTTATCCACCTCACATACACACACATGCACTCAAATCCAGTCCATATGGCATCCACAGAGCACATGTACCTGCACTCCTGAGGCTAAAAGGTGACTGCAATTATCACCTAATACATCTTTGGCCCAGCACTACAGCAAGGCCAATCACAGCAAATATCATGTCTGTACAATAAATAGGGCAAGGTGGTTCAGATGGAGAATGTGGATTGACAAAATGAGTATTATTAGTTTTCAATAACAGTAGAAACTATTTAAACATTTTATTATGATAATGCATAGGGTTGGTCTTACAGCTATACAGTGAATTTACTTGATTTTATCTCAGTCTAATACACAGAGAGCCTTGGACCTTTTTCTTTTAGCTGCTATCTTTTTCTTGTCTTAATCTATAAGTGTCCTTGAAGATTGTAGCCTGGACCTGATGTTGTCTGCAAGGTCTGTTTTGGTGAAGGTGACAGGATTAAGAAGCGAATTATAAAACACTTACTGTTGCTTCTCATCCTCCCTACACAAAGATTATACATAGGTTATACATCAGATGCCCTGCCAGTCTGGGCTTGGGACTTATAGCCTTAAGACAACTTGTGAGGCCTAGGCTTTAATTTTTCCTCACACTATGCCAGACTTTCTCACAGTAAATCATTTTTTAAGAGCTCATATTACACTATGATCGGTTATAATGTTGTTTCCTTATAACAAACATACCTAGAGTGTTTTGTCCATTCACGCATGTTTAACATGCAAATCCTGCATATTTAGGCTCAGTTCTTTTCTCAAACAGAAAACAGTCTGTTCCACCTTGTGATGTCATGTGGTAATAAAGGAGGTTCTCCACTGTGTTTTGAACTCCATACACCTCCACTAGAATCATTTGGCTAATTTCAGCCCTAGAAGTTTCAATCTCTACTGAACAAAAGGTAAAAGGTGACATCACAAGGTGGAACAGAGTATTTTGATGTAAACAGACTAATAATAAAGGGTTATTTAAATATGCACAACTCCAGGTATGTTTTTGATGAGATAACAACATTCTTACATGGCTTAAAGCTCACAAGTCAATTTGAGTCAATTTGGTATAATATAGTACCTTTATTTAAACATTTGTGTGACAGAAGTTATTAGTTGTTTTAGAATTCTTCAATTTGGGGTCAAGAAGCACTTTCCTTTTTTGTTATACATTGTCATTTCATGAAAAAAATCCATAAAAACATCCAGTATAGCATTTAACATGATTGTTTACAATGATGTTTAGGTTCAAGGTCTTCATTTAGGGTTACACTGGGAAAGAGGCGCCAAAATTTTTCTTGATAGTGGTGCAAATAATGTTATAATAATGTGTCCTGGTGTGCCAAACAAAATGGCAACACACTGTCCATTAGTGATCTATATGGAGGAGGCAGATTCTCATGCACCAGGTGAAATAGTCCCATTCATCACAATGCTTCATTAGAGAAGACCAAACATTATGCAGCTAACACTGACACCTGAGATGTATTGCTTTATGTCAGAGTGAGGGGGTCTTTGTAGATTAGATCCATCATTGACCTCATCAGGAACACAAAGTAAACAAATTGGCTGAAAATGCGTGTTTGTCATTAGCTGACACATGTGGCCTATTTTGCAGCCCTTTTGTCACTCTCTCAGCTAAGGCATCGACGCAGGTCCGCAATACAAAGAAATACAGCAGCCCTGCTCCACTGAGGACGACTTGTATCTAGACAAACAAATCGATACGGAGTCCACTGTGTTCCATTATCCCCCGGAAAAGTTAACCAGCAGCAGCAGCAACAGCAGCAGCAGCAGTGAGAGCACAACCACGCAGAGCTGTGAGGGGGAGGAGGAACTGAACAATATGAATTTACTATTACACAGTAAACACTTACACTGGCTTTTTATTGATTCTGCAAAAGTTTGTGCGAAACTATTAGTGTTTTAAATGGTGACCGCAGCAGTTTTTTTGCAGCACAACTACACTCAAAGATTGCATTTGGCATTAGACTTAACCTGGCCTCTATGTGAACTTTTCAGCTGCAAATGAACTATTCTTATTATTGCACTTTGTTTAGTCTCTCAAAGTTTGTTTCTACTGTTAATGCCAAGCTGCGTCAACAATCTGTGTTGTACTTTTACTTCGAGATCAAAACCTTAAAGAAGGACAATGAAACTTTCTCCTTTCTGTGCCAAGACTTAGTCTTTTTAACAAAAAAGTGCAATATTCCAAGAAGTTTTTAGTGTAAATTTACAAAGCTTATTTATGTCTAGTTCATTTCTTCCAGCTATACATATATTATATAATGTGACTAGAGTATGCAATATGAATGTTCATTGCATATACAGGAACGTTAGTAACAATCAGGAATCATTCCTCAACCATTAATTATTATAATAACGCCTTACACTTGTAATGTGCTTTACAGGCTACTGTAACTTGTAACTTGTACTTAAACGCTTTTCATACACTCCATACTTGGTGGTGGTATTGCAGCCACAGAAGTCTGGGGTAGACTGATGGGAGTGAGGCTGCCAGTCTGTGCCAATGGCCCCTCCAATCACCACAGCACTTTCATACTCAGCAAGGTGAGTGAAGTATCTTGCCTAAGGTTACAATGACAGAACTTGGTCTGAGCAGGAATTGAGCCTCTGACCTTCAGGTTGAGGGACCACTGCTCTAACCACTGAACCACCTTCACCTCTTATGGGCAATGGCATTTTCAACATGTGAGTGTTGATGAAATATGATCAGTTTTATAAGGATATACATTTTAGATCCCAATATCTTTTCCTTTTTTCTTGAAGCTGTGATCTAAATGAGATAAAACGTGACTTTTGTGGTGGCACGACTTGCGCACATAAGGTCATCGCTAATCAGACGGAGCATAGTGACATATAATCTGCCACCTCTGCCTCCTGCTTCCTCATTACATTACCTCGCTTCTCTCCTTGTTCTTTTTTCAAAACACACAGTCTCTCACTGCTCTCAAATCATTGCTGGTGTTACTATTTTTACCGGTCTAACAAGGTTGCTTGGTCACAGAGGCACGAAATGTTGAGTGCAGCAGACACAGGCACAATACATCTGCCTGTGGATAGGGCTGCCCTCACAGTGAAGGCCCCTAGAGCTCAGACTGCAGAGATTGAGAGACGGGAGAATGAAAAGGAAGACGTGGTTTTAGACCAAAGACAAAGCCCAGAGCTACAGGAAAGATCAAGGAGTAGATGAAATTTGTATGACATTTACAGAGGAAACTTTGAGATACTTTTTGAGTTAAAAGTTTTTAAGAAAATGGCCTTTAAATATGTTCTTTCATATTGTGCAGCTACATTTCACACATCTTTTCAGATAATTTTTGTGTCTCCAATGGCAACCATCTTTTCTTTCATATTGGGGGCATTATATAGAAGGGAGGGCATCCAAACCAGTACCCTAATTCGTGATTATGCATTTTAGGCTCACCACCAAAGTGTATTCCCACGCACTCAGTGTTTATACTATTGGAAAGTAAGAAGTTACTTTTTTACCTGCCCTATGCCTGGATAAACACATCTGCTTTTAAACTGGTGCTTAACTGAGACATTATTGATTGGAGGAAGTTATCTTGTAGGGGCTGTGCCTGATATTTTGAACTAGTTCATTTTAAATGATTTATAATTATTATCCTCACTTACTGCACTTAATGTATGCATTCAGGTCATCCTACTTTCCCGTGATGAGTTTATAAGCACATTTCACAACTTTCAGAGACGAGAGCAGAGTTTACCTTGACAGTAAAGTTAACAACATTCTAACAGTACACATACTAATTATACAATATATCTGTATCAGAGCAAGATGAATTTTGCTCAAATACATGGGAAAAAATCAGGTACAGGCTCTTTAAATATGTTCAAGATTTAAGAAAGCTATAGTTGAGCACAAACAGTCAAATCAAAATTTTTCTGTTTTATATATAAAACATTCTTTCTGTGGAAGCACCAAGCAGAGCAATAGGAAATCTCCCTATTTACATAGAGGTCACACACAAACCGTTTGATACAATCCATTAGCTTCAGTGAAATATGAAAATCTCATGCTCCAGAGAGAAGGAGTACATGTCAATGCTGCAGAAGTCATTTTCTGTCTGTCACATACCCACGCCCATTCAGAGCCATTAAAGCCTGCCAACATTGTGTCCATTCAGCAGAAAAAGCACAAGGGTCTGGGTCTATGAGGGATAAATTATTCAGAGATTTAATGAAGTGGTACTGGGGTAAGTTATCTCTGTAAAACGCTGTGACTCCAGCAGAGGGAGTTCACACATAGACCTGGGACAAACAGGAGCAGGTTCAGGCGACACTATATCAATATTAATAGACATTAAGCGGGACATGACACTGCAGTAGAGATTAATGTTACTGACAAGGTGGATCTTAGGACATTTTCAGTGTGACCGAACAGAGTAGGACTGAAACGTGTCAGTAGACCTGTCATGATAATTACTATATTGACTTATCATTCAATAGAAAGCTGAAACAATATATTTTGGGGCTCAACAATATTGTGTGTAACTATTCTTTTTTGGGTATTTATCTTGTAATATGATAAGATGTGAGCTATAGAAGATTGAAAAAAATTGTACACACAATGATACTGTCTATTTAAAAATTATTTACATGGGTTATCTTGCATTATTGTTATTGTATCAGTAGCATAAAGTAGTTTTGAAATCATATCTCTGTAGCAATATATCTTACTTTAAAAACTGTTATCGTGACAGGCAAGTGTCAAAGAGTATAAACTACCCCTTAGTTTTCTATTGTTTTCTGAAATCATGAAATGCGAATGTATTAATCCATATACAAGCAAAAAAACCTTTACTGCTATGATTATGCAATTGTACTTAACGAAATTAGGATTTGAGTATTGACCGTTCCCTCTTCTATTCTCACTACTTTACTACTTTGCTACTATATTTGTTCATCTTTGCTTTGGCATTTCACATTTGTCTTACTTTTAAAATAATGTACTATGTAAGAGTGTTTCTGCACAGATTTTTGTACCTGTTTGCCGGTAGAAGGTGCAAGGACAACATCACATCTGGTATGTTTTTGATGACCATATGCCATTAAAACACTGCTAACAGTTCTGTTCTAAATGACCTACAATATGAATAAGATAGTATAAGTTTGACTCCCAAGTATTTTACATGACTCATATCTTTTATAGGCTATAGCACTAATACTGTGAGTAATTTGATCCTTTAATTTCTTTTTTATGACTCTTGTTGCATGAGGAAACTTACCCACTGATGTATTTGCAGTAGGCCTCATTACATTTTTGAAATAAGTGCAGATTATGTGTAATTATGTCTCTCAAATTCAATTATCAGAATCTGTGGCTCTCGCTCTTCACTCTCCTCATTACCCTCTCTTAAAAGTTACCATCACTTTGTCGTGTTTTGACAAGTTAAACAGACACTCTTTATGCAATGCGCTTAAATTCCCATTATAATATAAGCAATCCTATCTCTTGCTTAAACATCTACTTTTCACATTTTCAAAGTGAATGTGTCATTACAAAGAACAGGTGCAGCTCAAAAGATTAGAAGAAAAAAAAAAAATGTTGAAGCTTTTGTCTTATTTTTGATAACTCAGCTCCTGCAAAAGTCAGAGGCTGTCTGACACAAATGAATGACCAAATCACACTAGATTCGGTCAGAAGCTAGTGAAGAAGATATTTGTATTGATATATTTTAAATGATATATTTATTTTCCTTCATCATTACTATTTTTCGTAAAGATATGAATATTTTCTTCAGTCTGTATTAAAAAGCCTTTGTTTACCATCATAGTATGGAGTACTGAACACAACTACATGAATAAGGGCACACTTTGTTCCTTTTTTGTGAATGTGATGCGCCCAAGTTTCCAATGTTGTTAAAATCCGTTAATATTTGCAGACTAGTTAATCCTCCACACAAATATTGCACCCTGGTTCTGATATGCTAATGTTAAGACGTCTTCTGATACTTCCTCAGTCTACTCAGTGGAGAGGTGCTGTTGCTTTGACTGACTTGCTTTCCCTTATCCGTTTGGCCTTTTGAAGCTGGGCACAGACTGCGCTGGCCCTGTGCTTCTCTGGAGGGACTCTGCTCCTGATAACATGCTCTGTGTTCTTCAGGATAAGACCAGTGTGAAAAAATCTCCTCATCTCTGTACACACAGCGGGCCACTGGAAGCATGAGCTCAGATACAGCTAGAGCAGTGTTTCTCCAACTGTTCACACCAAGCAGCTGAACATTTGGTTTACAATGTATAGCCCCAACAAAATTATTACATACACGAATGGAAAATGCAAAATGGGAGTAACCAAGCCTAAAGGGAGCTTAACAGTTAATACACTGAACACACCTTGCCAACCTTTAGGCCTTAAACAAATCAAGACTAAAACTTGTTAATTCTGAATCAAATTTAAACCAAGATAAGACAAGGCATGTTTTCACTCAATTAATTCACATCAGAGCAAGAAGAAGATGGTTTTAAATGATCTAAAAGAAGTTCAGTCCAAAGAAACATGTATGCTATGATGAGTGCAAATGTTATAGAATTATATATTGTCATATTATTTCAAACATATTGACAGCATATTTAATAATCACTCAGAGCTTGAATGAGAAGCAGTTAATGTGATTTTTAAAATGTGAAACACTTTTTTGTGATCGCTGTTGCATTGTTTTATAAGTCATGGTAATGGAGAGCTCTTTCTAAAGTTACAAACGAAACATTTTTAAAGGCTAGCTCGGGAACTGCTTGTTCTTCAGAGCTTTGTTCTTTGAAACAGTGTTTTTTTGTACCTGTGTTGCAGAATGTTATAAAACTCTTCAAATGTTACCCAGTCTTGCACCTCTGTTATTCTGGTGAATACAGATTTGCAGTGGAAGCATGTCGTCCTGGTTTGTCCTGTCAGATCACAGAGGCACCCCTGGGGAGAGCTCAGTAAAAGACACCTGTCTGCTCTGTGACTGCACCAGTGTGCACAAGCCTTAATACATAAGACAGTGTCCAGCACCGGACATCTAAGTCAAGTCTCTCCTCACCAACCCCACACTCATTTACCCTTTATTATTGTTTTTTTTTTTTCTAAGACTTATCCTCCAACAGTTTTTGTTGAAAAAATGTAAATTTATAATACAGTATCTTTACAGAAAATGTATCTAAAGATTTTGTTTTGTTCAGGAAACAGCTCTTTGGTCACTTACACAGACACTATGAAGTCATAATAAGGAAACCAGTTCTTTGTAGAAATGTCATCAATACAGGAAATCAGACCATCTAATCCAGTTAGAATCATAACACTCAGTAGTGTCTGCATTTTTGTCTGGGTAACTAAAAGGTTGTTCCTAATTAGAATTGTTCGTTGCCGCGGGTGATCATAAGTATTGTCGCGGTAACAATCCAGCCCACTTTGTCCCCTAAGCAACAGAAAGGGACGGCAAGCTTCCAGGAAATCACAAGCTTCATATATTTACTTCATATTGATCTCATTTGTCTTACTGCCCTCTGTCTGCCCTATATGTCCTGCCTTGGTCTGTCTCACTAATTTGTCAGAGGTCTTCCAGCAATGCTTTGATTATAGCTTCCATAATCCAATTATTTCTATTTCTGTCTTTGAACATCATCTTGCGTCTCATTTACAGTGACGTTTTTGTCCTTACCCTCCTCGCTGTCTGCCACTTTATGTTTACCACAATTAAAATTGTCCTAGACTCTCCTCTCCCCTCCTCTCCCTCCTTCTGTCGCTCAGTGTCCTTGATGAGGTGGGATTTAGCATTCATAAGATGCTCTGATATCTTTGGAGTGAGTGAGAACAAGAGCTCACTCACTCCAATGCCACATTTAGCAGTCTGTCTGTGGTACCCAGTCTTATCACTGTTTACAAGCTGAAAACTATTTCAATTTGTGAAACAATTTGTAAACAATTTTATAAACAATTTGGATTAAAAAAATTTGGAAACTCAAAAAAATTATATAGGATCCATGTTGTAGTGTGTTAAGTAGTGAAACCATATTAAAATGGCACTAAAAGATTTATATAGTGCCATTTTAATATCTCGGAGTGGAGTTTTGCCTGGAATGTCCCACAGAATGGCATAAAACATAGCAATCTATACAAAGACAAGAAAGTGACTCCACCAAACCAAGTGTCTTTGGCATTTTTATTGCTTTGAAATTGAATAATTTAAATATACCACACTGCAAAAGTCAAATCTTACTAATTACTTGAATTACTATATTTATCCTGGAGGAAAATTCCCTTTTCCGCAGCAACAATGATACATAATAATAATACAGGATGGACAGCCTCAGCCACAGATGTGAGTAAATCAAGCTCATCCAACCGCATGGCATCCTTCTTCTTGAGGCTTCCTCCCCAGCAGACCACAGCACTGAAGAGGACACTGGAGATGACTGTCTGGTAGAACATCAGCAGGACCTTCTGGCAGATGTTAAAGGTCTTCAGCCTTTTGAGAAAGTACAGCCTAATCTGTCCCTTTCTCCCCTGAAAATAAGAAACTAAATATTATTTAGTTTGAATCATGAAAAGGATTATTATAGATTATAAGAAGGTTATTCCATTGGCAAATCATTTTACCTGTCATGTCAAATCTACTGAAATAAAGGTAAATGTTCTTAAGTAATTTAAACTACCTAGATATTACTTTTTGATTTTTGATTTTTTGATTTAGCTCTTTGCAGATGATGAATGCCTTCTATGACTCTGTGGTGGCATCAGCCATCCTGTACGGTGTGGTCTGCTGGAACAGCAGCGTCACAGAGAGGGAGAAGAAGAAACTGGACAAGGTCATCAAGAAGTCCAGTTCAGTCCTGGGCTGTCCTCTGGACTCGGTGCGGCAGGTGGGGGACAAGAGGGTCCTGGCTAAACTCATGTCTATGCTGGACCATGAGGGTCACCCCCTGCAGGACGCCCTGTCTGCTCTGGAGAGCAGCATCAGTGACAGACTGATTCACCCTCGCTGTGTAAAGGAGAGATTTCGCAGGTCTTTCCTTCCTGCTGCTGTCAGACTGTATAATGAACAATGCTAGTCATGTGTCATCGCCATAGTAATAATAACAATGCGCAATACTATTTAAAGTCACTACCTGCTACTTATTTATTTATTTAACCACCACTGTCCATCACTGCACTGTACACAATATTTTGATTGTAAATACTTATTATTATTTATCTTGTTTTTGATGTGTGCTCTTGTTTTCCTACTTTTTCTGAAACTTGCGTTGTGACATTGAAATTTCCCCACTGTGGGACGAATAAAGGATTATTTTATCTTATCTTATCTTATCTTACAAGAGCCGCAGTTTTTAGTGATGCAGTCAACTCAACAAACCCACCTCCTAGTCTGAGGATGGTCTGCTATTACAGACTCTGATGTTAATCTATAAACGGCAGGAATATCTAAGTGGCGTGTTGATTTCAGAAAATCAGCTGCCTCTCACAGACTGATCTCTCTCCTCAAAGCTGTTGTTCTGTGGAATAAGCTTTATCTGACTGACTGCTAAGACATTCATGAAGGAAAACCAAGCTGCAAGTCTCCAAATGAGGAACAATGCAGTACATGTTATGGTTTGGTCATAAATGGCTTCTGGGTTAAGAACTATGATCAGACTATTTCGGTTTACACTATGGTGATGTCACAATACTACAATTTGAAACTTGATTTTGACTCTATAAGGAAAATAATTGATGGTTGATATATACCATGATAATAGTAAAAACACAATTTTTTATCCAATAATCTAATTTAAAACTAATAAATAATTGTAGTTTGTTCATTATACTGTAATATACTAGTAGTAAACTATATCAACAGGGTATAAAAATTAAAACTGTATTTTTTTTCTTGTGTGTGTGTGTGTTAGGGTGTTTCTTGCCTGAAAAATCCAGAATGCAAAAGGGGAAATTAACCAAATTCAGATCTTCATAAAATACTGAAGAAGTACTGGTATTTATTCTTTATACCAGCCATGGGTGTTGCATGACCCTGAATCAAGCATAAATTGGTTATAAAACAAAGTTAGATCTGTCTATGAAATAATCTGAAATAAGTAAAACTAAAATCTCTTAAATTAGGGCTTAAGCAAAAAATGTTTAGGATTGCATTCTGTTCATCAATACAAGAAGATGTGATCTAACAACTCCTACTTTATTAACATGAAAACAGATCAATGTCCAATCCACTGCTCAATGGATCCTTTCAAAAATACATAATACAGACAAAATACTACCCATATCTAATTTACTTTGTAGTGGTTGGATGCAGTAGACTTATCTGAATGCAAAGTACCACTGGTGGTAATTTGATATCTGTGTTCTATTTTGGGCTGACGAGATGTGAGGATATGGAGAAAGTGTGAGCTCTGTGTTTCTGAATTGGGGCTGACCAGGCGCACCGCAGCAGACATCCTGATGAAGTGTGAAGATACACAGTCTGTAAATCTACTTATGACTCACAACTGGAGAGCTGTCAGAACTGCATAGACCACTCTCTGTCTCTCTCTCTCTGTGTGTCTCTGTAAATTGGTTGTTTAGTTGGTAGAAGTACAATCAACTCTCAGTAAAGTTGCTTTATCTCAGTAGATTGCCTTCACAGTGTAGAATTGGGTATTGTCATACTTTCAGATGGAGGGCAGGAGCCTATATAATTTTGTGGGAGATTCACTGATTCACAGAAAATCCACAAATGTTGAACCATATCATTATTTGTTGAGAACTGGCTCCCCAAATTTGCCATATTAACCTGACAACAATCATATCTTTGAGTTGAATAATAGTACCACTTTCTAAAAAAAATAATAATAATTTTCACGGTTTATTTATATGGATGGAGATGGTATTGAACTTTGTGTCAGTTTGTTTTTAATGTGGATTGAATTTGGACCTTGTCCCCAGATCAATGTTAAATAATAGACATATTAGAGAAATTAAGTGAACACAATCTATTAGCAGTATATTCTAATTTAACCGTAACACTATGACGGACAAACATTTGTTTAAAGTTATGGTTGCTGATAAAAGGATCAAACACGGAATTCCAAAACTACTGTTCAGTTGAGGTACTCCTTATCTGTCAATGTATATGTCTGTCTAAGTTTAAGTTTATGTTTTCTAAGAAGACAAAACGCTAAACTACTTGTGTTTGATGGCTGGACTAACATGATTCAACATCCTTAATATTAAAGTTTTAATGAAGCTCGATGTACCAGTAGCTTAAACCTGTGCACATGAACTAACTTCTTTTTCTAAATTCCAGTCTCCTTCCTTTCCTCCATTGGCCTATATTAAGCAAGTTTTGTGAATAATTTTCAGTACCTGACGCCTGGAATTAAAAACTTGGGATTCTTGCGCTGCTTGATCTCTGAAGCATTCAAGGGTGCCCCAAAGAAATTGGACACAGTTGTTTTCTAGCAAGTCCACATAAAAGTGCAGCCATTCAAGTAAAACACTCCAAAAGCAGTTTCCGGTAGCTTCCAGCAGCTTCCAGCAGAGAAGCCATTCTACCTGTAGCATGATACCACAACTGATATACCATAGAGCTACACTAATTTGATAGCAGTAGTGAGTTTTAGTTGTGATGTTTTCTATAAAATCTTATAAGTTTCATAAGTCAAATTTGGTAACTTGACTTTTCCTGAACGGTGCGTGGGCCAGACGTGTGCACCAAACTGTGAATGACGTCAGCCTTTTTCACAGAGCCTTGGAAGCCTCCAGTCGGCTGAATCAGATCATGAGGGGAAATATTTTAGTAGATGGGCTCTAAAAATGGCATTGCATGAGTCACATGCAACTCATGTTACTAGATGACTGTTACCAGTAAGTTCATTATTAAAGCTGCAATTTAATGTTGTAAAAAATATGTAATTACTTTGTTGTTTTGGTCAATACTGTCATAATATCTGCCATATTTTTAATAAATTGTAATTGTGTCCCATTTGTCTTGTACTGGAGGAAGCTGTGTCCTTGGACAGCTGATATGTCCTAACTCAACAGATGGAAATGCTTCACCGAGCAATTACTAAAGCTTTATTTATAAATGAGACACAATATGTACTTCATTAATAATGGATGATTAAAAATCATTTAGCAGCAAGTTGGTTAATTTGACTAGTCACCCAGATGAGTAATTCCCATGATGCCAATTCATCATCATGATGTATGTGGAAAAGGGACTTCTGGAAATGCATCTTCCTCAGCTGGGAACAGTCTTGTGTGAAATAGACATCGTATTTGTTTCTAAAAGCTAAACCGGGCTAATTTAACACCCCACTGTATGATTTAGTGAAGAGGGGCTCTAGGCGTTGTGTTGGGGATACAGATTTTTGCTACAGCCCTGTTGGGATCAAAAGTGTCAGTCAGGGGCCTCTGGAGACCGTTTAATCCTGCTGCTCTGCCTTGTAATGTGAATATTATATTTTAAAATGAGCTGGAGCCTCCTATCACTCCAACTGAATCGTTTAGACTGGTGTCGCCTGAAGCATTGCATCCTCTGTAACTCAGTCTCAGAGGATAAGCAGCATTTATTAAAATTCAGCACTAATCCCAACAACGTGGAGATATGACTTGTGCCTCAAACTGGGCTTGATATGTCTTGGACCTGTAAGGCACAATTTGATTAAGCAGGCTTTCAGAATTTACACCTAGGCCTATCTGAAACGGAAGCTATATGATGATATGCAAACCGCAAGTTAGAGCCATGTGCACTGTAACTGGGAGTCAGGAAAGCATAACGCATAATGAAGAAACAGACCAACATAAGGCCTATAGTTTTTGTTATGGCGCGCTAAAGGAAATATAACCATAGCTTACGCTGTCATGTGCGCTGGAAATACAACGAAACGGATTCAATAATATGTTCCCCTGCCTTGTTCCAGTCTCTCTCCACACGGTGGCCCTGTGCCTCTCCTTGACGACGCTCCTCCTCGCGTCGCGACCATAAGCTCCCTCCTCTCCTCCAGCGCACCCAGCTCCTCCTGCTGCCGTCCCTCCGCTACACTTCCACTCGTGTTGGCGTCGCGCTGCGCAGAGCCACAGAGCAGCAGCCCGGAGTGAACATGGTCGGCGGCTTGTGCGCTCGCAGGTTGGCCCGGCGCTCGCGGTCCGCCCTGATAGCAGCCCTCACCGTGTTGCTGGTGCAGACGCTCATCGTGTGGAACTTCAGCAGCCTCGACTCCGGCGAAGAGCGAGAGGACCGTGGATCCAGTGTGCGTGAGAAGAGGGACCGGCTCTCGGGCAACAAAGCCGCTGGCAGCGACTATTTCCAGCACGGGCACCACCAGCGGCAGCATCTCTCCTCGCCTGGAAGAGGGGCGTCTCGACACATACAGCAGCCGGTAGGGGACGAGCCATTCCCTCTCGCATCCGCGCATTTCTAACCCCATATTCCCAATAAAACCCGCTAAACTGTAGACGAATGGGTTGGTCGACAGGTCATTTACGCGCTGCTTAAATGCTTAGCTCACGTTCAGGCCTTAAATGAGTTCTTGTCACTGGTGAACACGGGCATATTTGGATGATGTCGCTGTAGACAGATGCTACGTAGCCGTTTAGGAGCGATGCTGAGACGGGCATCCTAAGCTCAATGAAGACGTGGGGCACGCAGCGCCGTCTGAGCAAGCTCACTCCAGAATCAAATACCACAACTGAGAACGAAATGTGAACTCAGCGTGTAGTTCACACCGGGGCACTGTTATTGCAAGGCAGAGGCAAACCCTTATTTTAGACATCAGTGGATTTAGGGGTCCCCGCGTTTTGCTTATTATAGGCAGCCTGATAAAAGTCCAGAAGCAGCAAGGGTCGACATGACCTGCCATTCTCAGGCCAGCCTCAACTGTTTGATGGCTGATTCATCATCCTTAATGTTAAAGTTTTAATATAGCAACTTACAGTAGCAGCATGAGGCAAAGCAGGTGCCAGAGAGTTCAAAGAAAGCAGGAGATGAACCAGTGGGTTATAGCTGTTTTTTGTAATTTAAATAAAATAAATAAAGGGAGTTGCATGACCCTGAAGCAAGCACAAAATGGTTATAACACTAAGTTAAATGTGTCAATGAAAGTGATTTATGCAAAACTATAATATCTTAAATCAGGGCCTAAACATCCAAACCAAGAAGAAGGCAGAACAATTCACGGTCTAAATTGGTCCAATCCACAAGTCTGTGAAACCGACTGTGTACCAGCTCAGGTAGCCTCAACCTGTGCCCATGAACCAACTTCTTTATCTAAATTTCAGTCTCCTCTGTTGGCCTACACGAAGCAGGTTTTTTGGGACAGTATGTGATTCATTTTCAGTATCTGATGCCTGGAATTAAAAACTTGGAATTCTTGTGCTGCTTGGTCTCTGAAGCATTCAAGGGTGCCCCAAAGAAATTGGACACAGTTGTTTTCTGGCACGTCCTAGGACCACGTTTTCCCTTCATAAAAGTGCAGCCATTCAAGTAAAACAGTCTTTTCAGTAGCTTCCAGCAGATAAGACATTTTCTTGATACCATAGAGTTACTCTAATTTGATATTGATAGTAGCAGTAGTCACGTTAAGTTTTAGTTGCATATGGAGCTTAGTTGTTTTTTGTCATTTTGTAAATGGGTATATCTGTTTTAACCTGATAATAACAATATAATGACAGCACTAGTTATTTAACTGTAATACGCTGTGTTAAGTGTGGCTACAGAAGAAGGCTAAGGTAGAAATAAAAATAATTGTAGTACTTGTAATTTTGTTTGTGGCATGTTTTGCGTCTCCTTGTTAAAATGGTACTTTTACTTAAAATCATATAGATAGGAGTATTTTTCCTAGCTCCATACTGTCAACTGCATTTTCACTGTTCACAGTAATGAGTTTCCTGACACTTTGAGAATCCTACAGTGAAACTGTTTGTGATAGTACCACGGGGAAGGGGTATATCAACAATGTTAATAACCAATTTGCATGATGACACTTGAGGGTATTCTTCTTAATTGTTTCTGAATTGTCTCTCAATTGTCTTTAAAGATTTGTACATAACTAGGCTGTAGCGTTACATAGGTTTTCATAGTTTTCACGTTTTCATAGGAGGTCAGTTGCGTCAGCATTTATTCACAGGCGTCGGCAGTGATTTGTTTAGATGACGTTCAATATTAACACATTGAAGGATGATAGTAGTTGACCTTTGGGGTAGGGCTTTTATTCCTATTGCCCCTGGTGCTTCAAAAGGACCGTACACATCCTGTACACCAGCTTGCTCACACTCATGAGCTGATTGTCAACTCTGCCCTTGTATCACCACTGACAACTGACCAGTCTCTCTCAGTGGTACTGGCCCTTTGACAGGTTAATCACTGCTTTTTCACTGTGGGCAAATGTCTTGTTATAATGTTGTTACAATGCTGTTTCCTTATCACAAACATACCAGGAGTTGTGTTTTGTTTCATTCACACATGTTTAACACACAGACCCTGCATTTTTAGGCTAAGTTCTTCTCTCAAACAGAAAACTCCATACACCTTCACTAGAATAATTTGTATAATTTCAGCCCTGGATTTTCAACAAATGAGTTTAAAACTCACAAGAGTCAATTTTGTGTCATATAGGACCTTTAATGGATTTGTTAATTTAAGTTTAGTCTGTTTAATATTCATATAATACTGTTCTTCTGTCTAGGGTGTATCCAGTCTAACCGATAACCAAGAGAACAAAAAGTAAATTCTGCATCAACAGTTGTCCTGTGCAGATTATAAAAGAGCCACAAATGCACTGTACAAATGGACCCTAATGGGGGTATAGTTGAAAAAGCACTTATTGCAGATTAACACAGTATAATAGATTATGAGTGTGTTGTGTGTTGCATTGGTAGGCCTGTCACGATAAGTAATATACTAACTTATCATTCAGTATGTAAAAGCTGGAACAATATATTTTGGGGCTCAGTGGTGTCTTGTGTGTACGTTTTCTTTGCAATAGTGGGAAAATTGTGATTATTTTTGTTGTAATATGATATGAGGGTTGAATTAGTAACTTCTGTGGCAAAACGTTTGTTCATTCTGTTTATTTGTTGACAGGTCTATGCACTGTCAAAATGAACACTGATCGAGTCTCTTAAAAGAAGAGCACTCCACAGTAGTACATAGGAGAGATGTGTGTGCTCTGTATGGAGGGAGATTATGCAGCAGAGGATGTGTCCGCGCAGCAGGCAGCAGTCTGTGGAGTCTCAGTTGTCATCAGTGAGTCTCCTGTTGTGTCTCGTGAGGAAAAAGCTGCTTGTGATTGTTGACATTTTCCTCCTTAATCAGCTTGCTAATGGTTTTCACAGCTGCAGCCACTTAAATATGCATTTAACAGGTTTTTATATGTCTGACCATTTGTATGTATTTATGTATTTATGCATTTTTACACATTTGGACCTGATCATCTGCAATAATACAAATTTAGATGAGCAGTGCTGTAGTGATAAAATTGAAATCATAGCACAATGGGCATGTGTGCTTGTTTGAAGGCCAATAGAATGGTTTGCGATACCGATTTTAATACTTAAAAACATCCGTCGGTACACAATATCAACCAATACCAGTGCAAAGACTGAAAACTCTTTTATTTTCCCTTTTAATTAAAATAAAATACGACAAAACTGATCCAAATGTGTTATGTAGCTGTTATTTATCTCAAGTAATTACAGCACAACTTTGTATATATAAAAGTTCAAACATTCTGAGACTTTCTGGGCCAAATGTCCAATCCAGCAAATTTATCAGTGTCACCGGCAATATCTGATATCAGTACTGGATCCATGCCAAAGTGATCATCACAGAATCAGAGTATTTGGGCTGAGTGTAGGGCTTTGCACTGCCTTTATATTTTAATTGAATTGTATGTTCAAATAATTTGTAGATTGCAATGATGAGCTTGGGGCTTTTTAACTGACATCCTGTGACAGTAAAAGCATGCAGTATGGATAAGAGTTCAGATTTAGAGGGAATTTTATAGTCAGTGGCACTGGAAAAAATATGCATTCTTGCTTAGAATGAAAATAATAAAAATTGTGATCAGTGTGGGAATAAAACTATTTACTTTGTTTTGCCACATCACCCAGCTCTAGGTTGATGGGTGTAACTATGTCAGATTTTTACCATCCTTTTGTACCCAAAGCTCAAATAGTGTCTGGCCCGTGCATCACATCTGGTCGTCAGCATTTTTTTCTTTCCGTCTGCCTGTGGACTCGTGTAACAGTAATGTTCTCTGCGGGTGTCCAGCTCTCACACGCTGTATAAAGAGTTTCCCTATTAGTCATAGTCATACAATGTTACATTACCTCCGATCTACACTTTTTCCATATCCACTACACTGCGCATCACTGTTTTCCTAATGGGTTTCCTACGGCCAGAATATGACATTTTCCTTCTGTTCTGCACCAACGCCAGTGACCGTGGTGATAATGTTTAAGTGACATGCAAAGCCACAAATGACTATGTCCTGTTTTATTTTACGAGCATTCTCTACCCACTGTGGCACACTTGGCACACAGTAGCTTTGCCTTGGGAAGCATGACAGCAGAGGAACAGAATTCAACATGTTTTTCATGGCTGGAGTTTTCATGATTTACTTTAGCTTGAATGTGATGTGACATTACAGTATTTTTACTTCAGTACTTCCTTCACCTTTTGTACTTAAAAATTTCAGTGCATTTTCATCTTGTTTGCCCTAATTCAGAGCAATCAGCCAGGCTAAGTGGCTAATTCATGGTTAGCGTCTTCTAAAAACGATGAATCAGAGGTTGAATCTGAAGTTTGTAATTATGATCTGAGTCATCATTTGCCCTCTTTTATTCTGTACAGTTCCCCACTGCTTCACCCAACTGTTTCCAATTAAAACTTTTGATTTTATTTAGTTTCTGACAAATTGGACAAAATATTGTCATCACTATCCCTTTATCTATCTCTTGTGGTTCTGACCATTTTGTCCTGTTCTTTTCGCTAAGGAAGGTACAGTATGTGGTGTTATCTTGCTGACTTCTTGTCATGTTACCAAAATAGTCAATATCAAGTTTTATTGCATCCAAAAAAGTTCAGTATCAACTACAGAATTGAATTATTTTTTAAAAGGAAGTTAATATATTAAGAAAACAATGATGTACCATTTGAAGATACTGCCAAACTAGTAAAGTGATGAATAGCCAGTTTTATTGGATTATAGTTTTATCTTTGTACGTTCAATTTGCCCCACAACTCAAAACTCATTTCCTAGCACACCTTTAAATCTGCTGACTATATCCTTCTCATTTGATATTCTTTATAAATTTCAGGAAGTGTTAATAACAGCGCCTTCACTTCTGTAAAAACCCAAAGATAGCTCTGAAGAAGTGTAATCTATGCGCTCTTATCCAGCTGTAATCAAATGCACTGTTCTGTACGTGTGTTTTTTTCTACTGAGAGGGTTTTGGGAAATGTATTGGAGGTACCGGTCTATTCAGAACCACAACCTGCCCACAACGTGATTCATCCCTCTGTGTCCAGGTTCTCAGTGCTGACTCACACAAGCTCACACACACAATATAATGTACAGTGTAGAGGTGCTGATCTCCACATACACCCACTTATATGAGGATATTTATAGAACTCATTGTACTTTGAAATTTGACATGCAAGTATTTTTTTAACGTTCACAGTGTCTTGAATACTTTGTGCCAGTCCCAAGCCCAGGTCTCAAGGATGGGTTCTGTTAAAGCTGTCAGTACATTTTGGAACATTTATTGCTGCAGATATTAACAAGGACTTTCAGGGTTCATTCACCCCAGACACTTCCTCCAGCTCCTGCCGGGGAATTCCAAGGCATTTTGAGACTAGTCATATAATATTAAAATAGAAAATATCAAGAAATGTTACTAAATACGATTCAAAACTTTGGGAATATCCTTGACTACACTTTTTTCTTTTGTAGATTTAGCAGAATTTTTGTGGTATTTAGTAAGAAGCTATCATCAGTATAGATCATGATTTTACATTCTGTCTATTGCAAACCACAATATTTCTGTAAAACAATTCGATGAAGATGACAGCCCATTGTCTTGTTGTTCATTGTCTTCTTATGCAACATTTTTTAACCCTTTGTGTATAACCCATGGCCTACATTCTTTTAAAGAAGGAACTCCAGGGCCATGGGTGCGGTTTAGGAGAATGTGAAAACAGAACTTTTCACATCTTGAATACAGAATAATAGTTTACTATACACACGAAACACAACAAAAGACTAAGCTGGTGATGAGGAAAAACCATTATAACGTGGTTAAAAGCCCATTAAAATTGATTTTGCGCAACAGGTCTTCTCTAAAGTTCCATGAAAGCTACACTGACAACAGCATGCTTGGAGGAAGATGATTTGGTGACCCTGGAAATAAAGGAAAGCTATTAAACAGAAAAGAGTTGTCATTATGAGTACTTAACACCTTATACACATGCACTGTTCTCTACCACCTCAGTGCATTGTATTAAGCCCATTGAAGATGCCAGTCAAGATGTAATTGGCACTTAAATTGTCACTCCCCCAGAAGAAACTCCTCTGCAGTGTTTGCCAGACCCCGGGATGTACATAATTATAGTCCAGGGCCACACACAAGATGCAGCATATAATTTCACAATTTTAAACGCACAAATCATTACATCTAGAAAATGCTACTCTCTAAAACCTGTAATGAGTGAAAGGAAAGTGGAACCTGTCCACTGTGTTTTTCTCTAATGGGAACTGGTGGGGACTTACTCAGATCTAAAGCAAAGAAATGTGCTCACCTAAGACATGAAAGACACTGGAAATCACTTTGAGTGCAATTTGTATACATACCCGTGTATTCAAATAGCAACACAACATTTGTCTCATAATGCAGCTGATGAACGTTTTTTGATGGTGCGCAGGCAATCTGTCAACACACTAACTCTGTAAGAATAAATGTAGAAGTGTTATCATGAATTAAGTTCAATGAAACCAATTTATAATAACTACACCTTAATTTGCCTTAATAAAGCATGAAGAAATATACTGAGCAAATAGATTATTAAGAATGATTCAGGCTTAATAGCTACTTAAAGGTGCATTGCGCAGCTTCTTCTGGTGGAGGGTCTGCCTACTTGTCTCCATGGAGATGTTCTTGCTTTGCCTGAACATCTCTTTGCCATTAAATATATCCATCTAGCATTTATTCATTACAGGTTTCTGTTGCTCAAAAATACAATAATTCCTTCTGGGAATAAATGACTCTCCACAGATCTGAATTGTAATGTAGCGTAGTGCTGTAACCTGCTTTAATCTATACTGTGGAACATTGTAGACAAAGCAATAATATTTCCAATATTTCCTTAGTAGTTTGTAAGCCTGATACTATACATTTGCTATACCATGTGTTACCTAGCAGCCATAGCAGTTCAAACACTCCCAAACATCTCCGGTGGCACTTCCCTGCTAAAATGGCCCACAAACCTCGGACTGTTCTGTGCTGACGTTTTGTAATTTTGGGTTCATTTTTTCCACAGGTGTCCAGATGTTTGAAATACTACACGTACAGTATACAGTCCCACAGTAGGAGAAAACCTTTCCAGTGCCATTCATAACGGCAAAATGGCCTCAGAGTCAGTTCTATTATTACATCATGTTTAATAAGCCAAAAAGGTAAATAGTAAGTCATTTAGTCAGATGGAGTTTTAGTTGACCAGAATTTGGGTATAACTTTAGTTTAGGGGCCACATATTAATAGTCATTTGTAGTAAAATAAGTGCTTAATTACATCTTTGTTTGTATTTATATAGTACTTTCAATGCATTTTTCTCTAAGGCTGTATTTTGCGAGTATTAAGCCATTAACTATTTTCTTCCCATTAAAGTAGTGGAGATTACAATAGATCTTCCTGTACATACACTGATAAATACCAACTAATAGCTAAATAACAACTAATTAGTGTACCAATTACCACTATGTTAGCAATTAATATATGGTCCCTAAAGTAAAGTGTCACCAAAATGTGTATTAGTCAACTAGTTATTTTATTAGCAAGGATTTGAGTTAGCTGGAGTTTTGGAAGTGACTGGATCTGCCTTTTTTACTTACTAAACATGTAGTGCGAGTTGCTATTTCGCTCTACACCATCTGTGTTGTCTGCTGTTTTTTCTGTATGGCCCAAGCTCCAAAAGCCATATTTTGATCTTAACGCCAAAACTGAGAAACAAATCTAATGTAAGAAAATGAGTTATGTGTTTATTATTCCCTCCTGTAATCCCCCGAGCTTTGTTTTGATAGAGTGAAACATTACTTGTGACAGTTTTATGTAAATTTTTGAGCATCAAAAGAGTGACACTGTCAACTGTCAGAGAAATGTGTTCTTCTGACTTAACTGATATCTTTCTTTGTACTTTGTGATGATGTCTGTATTAATTTCAAGTTTATCTGACATCCAGCTATACTCAGGCCTGTCACGATAACAAATTTTGAAGCATGATATATTGCTACAGAGATATACTGAGATAATTGATAATATTTAACCTACTTTATTTCACATGACTCAAAAACAATGATACAAGATAATCCCAATAAACCATTTTAAATAGACAGCGTCATTCAAAACTCCTGTGCTGCAACAAATAGCAGAATGAAGCAATAACTAGCCATAGTTAAGGCGGAATAAACAATCATTTATTGCTTATAGAGTGGAGGTCAAGATCTGGAGATATGTTAGAAATATTTTTTATAAACAAATAATTCAGCAATTGGACCCCCCTAACTGTTGTTTAACTGCTTATATTTCTCTCACTTATTTAGACATCCTTGCCATCTGTCTCATCCCTTCACAAGGGATCTGGCTCTTTCTAAAAATATGTATTTGTAGTGATATACACATCTGAGAGGGGCTTAAGACGCACTTCACTTATCCTCATATTCTTAACTTGTCTGTGTGTCCCTCTTGTGCTCAGTGAGAGACCATCATCATCATAGCGCTGATCTGCTTTGTCAAGGGAAAGAAAAAACTCACTAATATTTAGGGCTGAACAAATTGAACATTGTGGCTAGTTTTGTGATTTATGTTTTAATAATAGGATTCGGTTTAGAGATAGACAGATATTTGGACTGTTTATCTTATCAGCTATTGACCTTAAATCTCCAGCATAGGTCAATATTTTGTTTTGATCAATCTGCTGCAAAAAAAATACACACAAAGAGATAGCTGCACAAACATGATTACCACCTCTCTTACAGGATTGTGGTGGAGTTCATAGTAAATTAAAATGACATAATTTGGGGAAAACAATCAAAATTGGCCCAAAATATTGGCTGAGATTATCAGCCATTGGTTGCTCTGTATTCTAAACAATCGGCATAGGCCAAAAACCCATATTGGTCAATCTCTAATTCTGTCAAAGTTTTGAACAGAATTTCTTTTAAACCTGTTGACAAATTGACAAAAAGACTAAAATATGAATTGACAAATTTCTGAACGTGTTTGTATAGATTTAAGATACAGCGTTATCTGTTTTATGCAGGAGGATAGCAAGACAACATCTCTGTTTTTTTTTTTTTTTTTTTGAGTAAATGATGGTACTTCAAACATTTTAGCCTTTGCAATTTGCCAATTGCATCCATCCAAACTGTGATTTTGATTCAGTTGCGATCAATCTTGCAGCCCTTCTGCTATTCCCCTCAATTGAAATCAAATAACATACCAAATAATTTTGTGGACAGCTTGCTTTCCCAATCTTCTCTCCTCCTCCTCATCCTCCCATCAGCACTGCAGATGGTTTCATCCCAGAATACATTAATAACACGTTATCCAGATGAATGAAGCTATATAATACTTTGTGTTGCCAATAATCCCAAAGGTAAGAGGCTTAGCAGAGCCAGAGCGACGAGAAGATGCACTGTGGTTGAATTAGACCAGGATCCATGTTGATATTTAGGCCTAAAATGCCTTAAGCAAACTCACATTTGGATGAGGCCATGGCCATATGGAGGGGTTATTAGGTCGCTCAGCTCTCACGCTGTTGACTAGTTTCATGGTTATCTCTTTAAATAGATCCGCTGTCTTAAGTTAAGTGCATGTTAAAACTGTTACTCAAAATTAAAGACTGCAGTGAAGAAAGTAAAAAAAGACCTTGTTATTTAAAGATACACTATGTCACTTGCTTGTTTCTTAGGATATGTCACTGCCCTGTCTGGAATGTTCCACAGTATGACATTAAACAGCTCTACCTTACATTTATAATATTACAGGTGGTTTTATAGCTCAAAAAATAACTACAAAAATTCATTCATTTCATTCTGACTGTGAGTGGGGTTGCCTCTCCACAGAGCTGACGTCTAACTTGGTGTGGTTTGGTCTCCATGAAGATAGAAAGGTTTAATGCCACACTGTGAAACATTCCAGACAAAGCAATAACATCTTCATGGAGAAAAGCATTTGACAGACCCTCAACCGGAAAAGTTACACAATTCAACTTTAGTTAAGTGAATGTTAAATCTGTCACTCAAAATTAATTGTATCATACGAATGTAAAATGCTACGATATAGGGCTTTCTGGTTACTGTAAGGAACTTATATACAGTCTGGCTGCAGTGAATGAAGTATAACAAAAGGTCTAATCATTTAATTTTCTTTAAAGTAGCTCTTCCATATTTAATTCCTCTCGGATGGTGTTTTTGAATTGACCCCAGTTTAATTAGAACTTTTGATATGAGTTTGGAAATTACTATGGCTCTTATCCTTTAATTGTCCTGTTGAAGTCTGAGCTGTGATGTAAAAGTTTTGTGTCTTGCCAAAGTCTATCCTTATTCTGTTTGAATTATCAACTTGTGTGATTGAATTGCCCATGAATAAAGCAATTCATAATGAATAAACAGTTTACTAAGATTGATTCAGGATACTTAATTAGTAGTTACTAAGCCCGAATCATTCTTAATAAATTATGTGTTCCTTATAAGTTAGATAGTTAGGTTATTAAATCTTCATCCATCCATCCATTTTCTTCTGCTTATCCGGGGTCGGGTCGCGGGGGCAGCAGTCTAAGTAGGGACTCCCAGACTTCCTTCACCCCGGACACTTCCTCCAACTCCTCCGGGCGGACCCCAAGGCGTTCCCAGGCCAGCCAGGAGACATAGTCCCTCCAGCATGTCCTGGGTCTTCCCTGGGGCCTCCTCCCAGTGGGACATGCCCGGAACACCTCCCGAGGGAGGCATCCAGGAGGCATCCGGAACAGATACCTGAGCCACCTCAGCTGGCTCCTCTTGACATGGAGGAGCAGTGGCTCTACTCTGAGCTCCTCCCGTGTGACTGAGCTCCTCTCCCTATCTCTAAGGGAGCGCCCAGCCACTCTGCGGACGAAACTCATTTCGACCACTTGTATCCACGATTTTGTCCTTTCGGTCATTACCCAAAGCTCATGACCATAGGTGATTTACCGCAACGGTCCAATACAGCGACCACATCACTGCAGACGCTGCACCGATCCGCCTGTCAGTCTCACGCTCCATCCTCCCCTCACTCGTGAACAAGACCCTGAGATACTTGAACTCCACTTGAGGCAGGGACTCTCCACCCACCCGGAGAGGGCAAGCCACCTTTTTCCAGTCAAGAACCATGGCCTTGGATTTGGAGGAGTTGATCCTTATCCGAGCCACTTCACACTCGGCCCCAGTGCACGTTGGAGGTCCCGGTCCAATGAAGCCATCAGCACAACGTCATTTGCAAACAGCAGAGATGAGATCCTGTGGTCCACAAACCGGATCCCCTCTGGCCCCTGACTGCGCCTAGAAATTCTGTCCATAAATACAATGAACAGAACCGGTGGCAAAGGGCAGCCCTGGTGGAGTCCAACATGCACTGGGAACAGGTCTGACATACTACTGGGAATGCGAACACAGCTCCTGCTCTGGTCCTGCTCTGGTCCCTGTATGACCAGAGCAGGAGCTGTGGTCCCTGTATGACCACAGCTCCTGCGCTGGTCATACAGGGACTGGACAGCCCTTAACAAAGGGCCTGAACCCCATACTCCCAGAGCACTCCCCACAGGACCCCACGAGGGACATGGTCGAATGCCTTCTCCAGATCCACAAAGCACATGTGGACTGGTTGGGCAAACTCCCATGAAACCTCGAGCACCCGATGGAGAGTATAGAGCTGGTCCAGTGTTCCGCGGTCGGGATGAAAACCACACTGCTCCTCCTCTCCAGGGTATTGGAGAGGAGAACCCGACCAATAGTTGAACCTCGGATTCAGAAGGAGCAGTGTATTAAATTTTCACTCTTTACTAAGGTGCATTGTGCAACTTTTCTGGTGGAGGGTCTGTCAAATACTTTTCTCTATGGAGATGCTATTGCTTTGTCTGGAATGTTTCACAGTATGGTATTAAACCTCTATCTTCACAGAGACCAAACCAGACCAAGTTACAGTCAGATCTGTGAAGAGGCAACCCCACTCATGGTCAGAATGCCTGTTTTTCTAGGTATTTTTAGCAGTAAAACCAGGTGTAATTGAATAAATGTAAGGTATTGCTGTTTAATGTCAAACTGTGGAACATTCTAGGTTTTAAAACTAATGAAAATGTTACCATCCCTCCTCTATTTCAGTACCCCACTTAAAATCTCTATTCTGTTTCTGATACTTCCAGTTTCCCCTCGCTCCATGAATAGACTTGTGTGAGGGATCATTAGCCTGTATGGAGTGTGCTAGGTCCTTAACTGTAATGGTCACATCAAATTCCAAAACACTTGACAAGCTCTCAGTCCGATAAGCACACGGCTGATTGGCTGCTCCGGTGACACGCACAACACAGTGAAGCTTGTGTACAACATATAGATATGCACTTGAAAATATGATCCCTCCTACACAATCTAATAACATATGTGGTATAGAAACATCCTCCTCTGCCGGTCTACTTCACTCTGCTTCTCCCCTTTCATTTTAATAGGACCGACCGCTTTGTGACAGGAGCAGAAAAGCATGGGAAAAAAGTATGACACTTCAACAGGCATCATGATGACCAAAAAAAGATACAGTCCATCACCGAACCATTTTTTCCCAAAGCGTAAAAAGGGGAAGGAACTGACAGTAGCGTTTTGTAGCGTAGCACAAGTGCCAGCAGCCCAGAAGACTTGCCTTATCTGTGATTAATAGAGAATGAGCAAGAAGAAAGAACAGGAGATGGAGGCGAGCGCTTAGTAAAGAAATGTTTGGGGGGAGAAAAAGAGAGAAGATAAATGTCTCATCCCCTTCTACAAATCCGACATAGACTCAAATCCCAGCGTAATCCTGAGGGGAACCCGGGTTTTGGGCGTCAGGCATGTGAGAGGAGCTGGCGGGAAAACAGAGTCGTTTGGAGAAGAAATCTGGAAACAAACCTGAGCCCAAATTCCCACTGGGCCAGAGAACATCGGAGAAGTCATTATACCGTCTGTCTAAATTACGTACTGACTTGGGTTTAAGTGGTTAAAGGTGCACTATTTAAAGCTTCTGGTATCTCCTTGGAGATTTTATTGCTATGCCTGGAATATTCCACAGTATGGCTTTAAACTCATCTAGCTTGCATTAAATCAAACATTATTATTTATCAAAAATATCTTGAAAAACATGCTTTCTACTGAAACAATAACATCTCCTTGGAGACAGAGGCAGACTTTCATGAGAAAAGTTAAAAGTCTATGTGTGAGGTAATCAGACCCATAACCCTCTTAAATGTTGCTATGGCAATTCATATGTTAGAAGATACTTGAACTGGCTTCAGTTTGTATTCAAGTGTCATTATTATAATTACCCATCTTACTTAAAAGAATTTTTATGTCCACTTTCATCAACTTACAATTTTCGACACACTGAACATTTGTTTTTCAATGTTCCTAAATTTAAAAAGGAAATTGGACGTAAAGCATTTAAAATTAAAGCTCCTTATGATTGGAATAATCTTCCTACCTCACTCAGATCGATCACATCTTTTAATCTCTTCAAGACAGCTATTCGTAAATATTTTCATATCAATTGTTCCTGTTTCTGATTTAAGAAATTTATTATTTCCTTGTGTATTATATTTTCTTTCTTTTTTTTTTTTTAATTATTATTATTATTGTTGCTGTTATTGTTAGTGTGACAAGGTGTTGATTTTTTTTTTTTTTTATTATTATTTATTTATTTACTTTTTTTTTTTTTTAAAATACTTTCATGGCTATATTATGAGTGGCACATGGAATGTTATTTACTCATTTATTACTATCATTATTATTATTATTATTATTTGTTTTTTTTTGTCTTTTTTACTTCTGTGTATGAGGTACAAGGGCTATTATAATGGATTTGTTGTTGTGTGTATGACTGTTGCTGTTTGTGTTTTGTCTTGATTTTTTTTTTTTTTTTTTTTTTTTTTTTGTGATTTACTTAATGTTTGTTATGTTCTGTGATGTTTTCTTTTCAGGACCCCCTCGCAAACGAGATGACACATCTCAAGGGGCTATCCTACTAATAAAATAAAAAATAAAAAAATAAAATAAAAAAATATCTAATGGCTCTTATGTACCCATGTATTTGTCAGATCTGATTCAAGGCAAGGTCATAGAGAGGCAATTACTGCTTTATGCCCATTGGATGTGAATGCAGAGTATGTCTGTGCTTGTGGTCAAGGTCGGTCTTTATAATCCAGGCTGTGGGTTCAGATGAGGTGGGGATGCCTCTAGGCAGGGAATGTACAGGTGGAAGCACTTCAGAGACCGCAGCACTGTGGTAGTCAAACGTTGAATACATAAATACATAAATGTGGGTATATCCTCTATGTAGTTTTCATATTCTGGACCAAAATATTGAAATTTTCAAATCTTAAATCTTTTTAATCAGTAACAAGGTCTGTTATACTGTTGTAGGACCATAGAATGAAAGCTAGCATTAATATATCCTGGAAGACTCTACAGTATTTATTAAAAATTGTATAAAATTCCATGTTCTAGCCACTAAGTCTGAACTGTTTTTGTGTCTTGAAATCAGTAATTATTAAAAACACAGTGTTGGATTAAATATAAAAATAGTTCCCTTACATTGTCTTGATTACTGAAACCAGAATAGTATTTTAAATAATTACTATGACAAATGACACTCTGTCTGTCCATATACTCATACTATACTCCACTGCACATGCCCACGGGCACAAACTGAGGGATCAACTCTCACTAAGCAGATGTTTGAACATCAGCCGTGCACTGCATACAGAGACCATACTGCTGGGTTTAGTCAAAACTAGCAATTGAACTTAGAAATAATCAGTCACTGGTAAGAGGCTTTAATATTCCTCTAATATGACTTTTGACTTAGGGCAGTACGCAGTAGGAGAGAATTCTCTAATATTTTAACCCCTTTACCTCACATGCAGTTTTTCCTAATTTAATCCAAATATACAGGAGTATGTGTCCACACTAAAGCCTACCATACTCCAAACTACAAAATGAACACGCAGCAGGGCCAGATCAGCAATTTCAAATGTGAAGCTAAATAGTTTAAGAGGAAAAATGCATTTTAGACTTTGCATGTGTACGCGGGTGTGTGTGTGTGTGTGTGTGTGTGTGTGTGTGTGTGTGTGTGTGTGTAGATAGCTACTGTATTGGAAGTGCAGTTTACACGTGGCTCTTAGTGCTTTAACCATCCTCATGAGAGCTCCATTTCCATAGAGTCGGCCCATTAGGAAAATCATTGACCTCTTGGTGTCAGCACTCTATTTGTGTGAGAGCCATGTGGAGATCTGAACAAACAAAAACACCACCCTTGTTTTATTCTTTTCTTCTTTATTGTGCATTTTTCATCCATCTTTGTCTTGAGATTTTCTTCAACTATACAACCGTTTTTAGTCTGTCAAATTGGCCTGGTGTTTTAATCTGCTAATTTCGTTTTTACATCATCTTTATTATTAAAGACAGGAGTAGTGCCTTGACTGAAGAGGTCACATGTTTTTTTTACATTCACTAACTTCTGATTTGCACACATTTGGCTATATACTTAATTGTAGCATAAAATAAACCTTTGAAATTAAAGTGTTATATAATGATGACATCTGATGTAAGTTTTAAATAATAATATGGCTTTAAGATTTTAAACTACTTGTTGGATTTCTCAAACTACCTCATCATTTCTCTTGTAACTATAAATTGCACTGTTTAAACACAGTCCGAGCGTTCATTAATATTTGCAGCCCACACATAACCATAGCATATATACTGTAGAGTTTGTGCATAATTGGCCTAACTGCTGAGAAAGAGATTTGGTGAAGGCTATTATAATTGAGCCGGGACATGTCTGCTTGCTTAGCACTCAGTCTATTTGCCTAAAAGACACAAATGACTGCAATTTAACAGCAATAGAGAGGCCCTGTAATGAGTTGGTAACTATTTGCCTGATGTGTGTTGCTCTGAGGTGGGGAAGAATAATCAAAGCAATAGCACTATATTTTCTTTGGCTTTATTCCCACTGGCAGCAATACAGATTAATAGGCAGGTGGTTTATTAGCTTCTCCAAAACATTTCTTCCCTTTTCATGCTTATTTTTCCGTATTTAATAGGGTCAGGTTATTTCTTGCTTATTACTGATGGTAAAATTTGTGTCAAATGTTGGGCACAATCTTGACAACCAATTATGCCAAGTAAAACGTAATTTCCACAAATACTACATTTTGATTTGGACTGTTAATTAAAGTATTGTATCACTCTATGTGTATTCATAGTCCTTGTATTCACTTTAAAGGTGCACTGTGTTACTTTTTCTGATGAAGGATTCGCTGCCTGCTTTATCTTCTTCTTGTGGACCCAGTCTCGTGTCGCGTCTCATCCTGTAGAACCTGGTCTGGTTTGACCCTTATTTTTCATTGATGAAAAGTGTCTTAAGTTCTATAACAGTGAATCCATTTGGGTCAGGAAAGCAGGGAGTTTTTTTTTTGTTTTTTTTTTTGTCTAGATCAGTAATATAAAAACTTGACAGTAATTTAGCCAATGAACCTGTTTAGGTTTGTTTCAGTCCTATTGGAGGTTGCGGTTCATTCTGCCTAATATGTGTGAAGCATTGCCAATCAGTGTGTTTGTTTTTTGCAGCATACAGTGCATTTGTATTCAGTGCAGAAGCCTGTGTGCTGTTGTGCTGATTAATAGATGAAGTGTGTCGACTCTGAAATGGCCCACAGTACCATATGTTGCCTTGTATACAATAGTGTATGGGGTTCATTGGACGTCAGGCTTTAGGGAAGGTGAGTCTGTCCATTGGTCTTCACATGGGTGAGTTTGCATTGGACATAGGTCACATGACCGCCTCTGACCCTCTCCTCTCCAGCTGCAGCGTCCCTACAGCTGGAGTCCTGTTTACATACTTTAGACTTGTTCAGAAGCAGCAAGGGCAGAGGGGAAAGAAGTCTATGTTAGTCCGTAGGACTAGTTTCACACTCCACACTCCAGGCCCTCTGTGTTTGTACCAGTGCCCTGCTGAGGCTCCCAGGGGCCACATTATAAAAGACGGCTCCAACATGTAGCCTACATCTATAGAAAAAATGTCCATTACTAAAGAATTGATTTTGATTTCAACAATTAAAACCCAACAGCAATAACGCAAGTGGAAATAAGTGGAGAACGCTCACTGACAGGCTACTCAGGCTTACTGCTTCTTTTGTGGATGGCATTGACTAAAACATGATCTGAATATCAAGTGAGAGCTGCAAGCCTTTTATTTCCCCACACAAACAATGACATCATGAGCTAATATCTGAATTTCAGCTGGGCTCAGCTTGAGCAAAATGCCTAAATCCAGCCTCAAATCTGGATCATGGCCTAATCCTGCCTCCGAGGGATCGGAGCATTGCCTGGAGTCTGGACACTAGCCACTGCTTCGGTCCTCTGGCTCTGTCCAGTCCAGGACAGCTGTTCCACATAGAGCAAAAAGAGGAAAATAGCTTTAATTTAGTCAATAATGCCTGCGAGTGTGCATCTGCTCTGTCAGAGCGATTAGCACAGCAGAAGCTCTCTTAACTGTGGTGACAAGCCCATATGGTTCCCGTATGTACGGCTAAGTATTAGACTTGATCTATCACTTTGTTTTCTCATTTGTTTTACATTGTAATTAAACCCGTCAATTCTTTTCACAATACAGCAGTAATAATGGGCTCATGACTGTGATTTAGTGCCGATTATGTTGACTATCTAAGAGGCTATTTAGTTTTGAAGAGTAAAATTGACAACCAAATGTTGAAACATTTATTTATTTATAGTTATACTGAGCAGTTTGTTGATTGTGTGCTTGCACTGTGGCCATCCTTCAGCCTGTTAGTGTAATGTACCAGCTCTGATGCATGTGGCTGTATGCAGCCAAAAACTCAACACAAAGCAGTTTGTGCACTGACCATAAACCCAGTGAACCACTCCACTGCTGCAGAGGAAAGGTGCTTTTTGGCGTTTCTCGGTAACAGAGGCTGCTCTGTGCGGCTGCTGTGTCTCCTCTCTCTAAGAGGACTTGGTTTGGTTTGCCAAACAGTGGACCACTGTAGCAGCGGTCTTCAGTGGCTTTAATAATGTGAGCTGTGGCACTTGCCAGGGCTAACCACATAATGACAGCACTCAGCTGGTAGGATCTCCTTGGCCCAGAGCAGGACTTGATCCTGTAGCAGAGCTCTGCCTCAGACCCTCTAACCCTCGCTGCAGTGTGCTGTAGTACAGCTGACTCTCAGCTTATCGCTCTCAGAAGGTCATGGATTAGCCATCCTTGGGCCTTGTAGCAATGAAGTCAGTCTCACATTTATACTGCTATGAATCAGAGTCAATACAGCAGCCTGCAGTGTGAAGTGCTCCAGGCTGTGGGAGGAAACTATGAGGACTGGTGATGAGGACTGGATTGCACTTATTTCTCTCATGCACCAGTTGGAAATGAATGAAATGAAATTTAAATGCAGCATGTTCAAAATTGAGTACAGAAAAAATGCTAATATAGACTACTCATAAACTTTATCCCATCTACAACCTCTGAGCCATGTTTATAGTAGACATACACAAGTGAGGTGCAGTCAGAGATTATTTACATTTCCTTTAGTCAGATCCTGTTTAAGTCACGGGAAACAAAGACACAACTCAGTCAGGAAATGCTTCTAAGTTTGGCTCCCTTGTTCTTCACACACAGAACCTTCCTGCATGCACCGCATCAAAGGTGAAAGGATGTGAGCGAGTGGATAAGTGTGTCAGCTGGATTCATCGTTTGTTTTTGTTTTGTTTTTTTCATGTGGGATTTTTTGTCATGATCTCAGTAACTCACACCAGACTTTTGTGTGTAGAAGCTTGAATATGTTTCTGTTTTATTTATCCAATTTCTTGTTCATGTGCATATGCATATCAAAAATGAGAATGTTATATATTTTACATTTAGGAAGTCAAATTTGTCACTTTAGTTTTAAAATAGAGTTCTTAACTACAGTCCTTGAAAACTAAACTTAAATGTGAAAATTATATGTGAAAATGTGATGACAACAACACATTTACTTTTGTCTCTCTTTTAAATACAATTCTGTATTAATTTTGTATTGACTTGCTTGTTGTAGTTTTAGTTGGTGTTCATATGAAAAGTTTCTTGTTTATAGGCTTCTTGGTGTAGCTCAGTTTTTTTGTATGATGTGTTTTATCCTGCACAGACTCGTGCCCTGTGTCTTAGACTGCTTTGGCTGTGGTCCAGTCACAGTGCCACTCAGCAGTCACCTCTGCGTGTTTGGAGCTTGGAGCTGCCCACACGGATCGTAAAGACAGCTCCACTCACCACATCACACACTTCAGCTCTTTACACACTTAAATCATAAAAAAAAAGTGTTTCTGCTCAAAACATGCTGGAAATGCCATGTCAGTTTGAAGAGATGTTTTGTGTAACAGCACAAACATAATAGATAGCTAATAATAAGTACCAAATAGCTAACTGTGTTTTAGAATGATATTTTGCAAAGATTTGGAAATTTACAAAAAGCCACTATGGACCAAAAAAAAAAAAAAAAAAAAAGGAAACTTGCTAAAAGAGCCATTTTGCATTGACATATATAGTTTTTTTGGCATAACAGTTTAGTTCAACGGAAAGAACCTTCACCCTTGAACTGGGATCTGGGTCATCATGCTGTGGGTCATAGGACAGATTTTCAAAATATTGATAATATCATAAAAGTTTAAAATATGCTAAATTTGATGTATGTTGTTAGAATAAGAAATTGCACATTTCTGTTGGATTGGCATAATATCGTCTGAATATTGTTCTCAGATTTATACTAAAACCATCACCAGTACACACAGTTCTACATGAATAACATTGCAAAAATCATGTTTATATTCCCTGTTCCACACTGCAGAGGCATCCTCTTTTAAAGCCAATCATTTATTCAGTTCAAACATTCAATTATGCATTTACCTCTTGCTGTATTTTCTGGGAGCATTGGAGGGATTTGCTCGGGGGGTTACTATACATCATTAGTGCGATAACCCACTGAGCCCAAACTGACAAGTGCAAAAGAAACAGAGAATGAGAAAATGACGAATATGATGAAATAAAAAGTTTTTTTGCAATAACAGAGCGTAGGAGGAGATTTGCAGTGACCTAATTAAAATGTTGGAATCCTGGTTGGAATAAATGAAGCAAATGTCAGTTAGGCTGAGCCGGAGGAGCGCAGATTAAGACGCAACTGCTCAAATGCTGTCTGATTCCTGCTTCTTGCTTATCAGTGCCACAGAGCCATGGGAGGCACTGAAACACAATGTGGGTTTATGGAGGCATGGGGAATGATTTAAGAACATTAAGAGATTACTAGTAGAACCTGCCCAAAGAAGAAGAGGGGCAAAGTGTAAACCAGTTGCTAAAAATTGTAAGTGGCAATTATAAATAAATTGATGTCCTGCCCAGTAAAAGCTGAAGCATAAAGTCAAGATGATCTAAGTTCCAAATTCTGTGCCCTTAGCTCCAAGGTTTGGCTAACTGCTGAACAGGTTACAATTATTTTCATTTGAAGTCAGTTTATTTACGTGCAGCATCCTCGCATCACTTTTATTCATTATCCACTTCAGTACAATTTCAAACCATCTCACTCTAGTCTGTCTCATTTTATCTCCAAAACATCAAATACTCTGCTTTGTAATAAATCTAATTTAATCCAATAATTTTAAATAATAAATGAACAACTTTTGCCTTTTTAATCCAGAGGTTTACAGCCAATTGTTTGTCATTTAAAGTATTCTTATGCCAATGAAGTCACAATGAAGTTATTTCTATCTAATAAAAATAATAATAATATGATAAAACATCTGCCTTTTCATTGTCGTTTCAGTGTCCTTTTTCCCATCACTGCAATAGGAATGACATGTACCTCTATAATCAACTTGAGATGTTGGACTATGATCCTACAGGCTGCCTCCAAATGTCTCAGATTTTTTCATGCTATTGAGTCTCCATATGGAGCGCTGTCTAACTGCATGCAGCATGTTCCCAGCTTTAGCACTGTGTCTACTGTCAACAACCAGGACGCAAATAATTGGACAAGCAATGAAAGAGGAGTGGGATTGGAAAAGCTGGAGAGGGGCCGGGCATCTGATAGAGAAATCTGTCTTAGTTAAGGATGGCTAAGTGACGTGTTGACAAGAGCCAGATAAAGCAGCACTGAGGAACAAAGATGAAACAGTCCACTATCTTGATATTCTGATGCATGGAAGTCCCACATCTTTGATTTGACTTGGCTTTGAAGTGATCTGTGGAAATGACTGTATGTGGCACGCATGGATTTGCTGTGGATGAGGGAAAGGGCCTGGTCTGTTATAGCAGCAGCTTTGGGTGAAGTGTTCAGGGACTGACACTGTACTGTATGTGGGGTTTACAGTATTCTTTCTCCTCCATGACTGAGTTTAGCAATGAACCTTTGATATTCAATACATATTTTGATAATTAATTCATAATAAAAATCTGCATTTTTACAGTTATATTAATTATTACATAGTGTATTATTACATTATTTTCAAGTCTCTAGTATTATCCATAAAATAATTATCCATAGCAACTCAGCTTTGCAATAAAATTAAGGATGCACCGATACGATAGTGGTATTGGATATCAATATCTGTCCCATGATATTGGTTCAGTTGATATATCCTGGTTGTGTCTTTAATTTGATAATAAGATTATTTACTGGCTGATGTAGGCTTAGGATGTCTCATAATGTTTTAACCTTTATTCGTTCAAACTAGTTCAGTAGTTACTTGAAAGATAAAGTAGAATTACATACCACAATTAGATCCATTTTGTAATGAGTTAACCTTTTTTTTCATGATACTTAAAGTCAAAGTATTGCTATCGGTATCAGAGCTGGAAAAAGCTTGTGTGAGCATCCATAAATAAAATAAACGAAAATATAATGAAATTTAGATCCGCCCTGTATTAAATGTGTAATTTTGGTCCCAGTCATCCTTTGGTATCACCCTTGCCTCTCCATATACTCACCTGCCTGTCTCTGTGCTTTGGGGCTCCTCTTGACTTAAGCTGTCGCGGCTGTAATAACCTCAGATTTATGTATGAAGCGTCTCGTATCAAAGCAGCGCCAACATGTGCCAGCAGCAGGTGAGCCCCATTCAGCTGACAGCCAACACATTGTCCAGCACCTGTTGTTTCAATGTGTTTTAATTATAGGGCTTATAACGACAGGCTACAACATCACTCATAGCAGCCGTGTATTGACAGCAATGCAGTCTGTGTACTAATATTATACAATTACTGTGCCATAGGGCTCATTGCAGTTGGAGTGTACTGCATATGGGGCCACCTGCTGTTTAATACAGGGCTGGGTTGCTAGGCCTGTCACAATAAAAAGCACGATATACTGCTACAGAGAAATATTGCAAAAAACTATAATATTGAAACTACTTTACACCATTGACACAAAGCAGTGAACCTATTTTTGAATATGCTTCATCCTGAGCATGAGCTGCAACAAGTAGATAGCAAAATGAACCGAATTTGCACACGCGATACAAAATTGTACAATCCTCAGTAAAAACAGAAAGAAGTTTTTAATAAGACTAAATAAAATCAAAATGAAAATCGAGATGAATTAGTATGGAAAAGGGAGAAATATTGTGAGCAGTTTTGTTGCTATATAAGGTTCAAAGGTGACCCACAGTATAATTAGAGTATTCAGAGCTCTGTATTGTAGTACTCAGAAAATGATGGCCACTGACAAACAATTGTAAAACAAGTCTTTTTGGAGCCTGATACTACCCAGGTATGCATACACAAAGTTGATTCACTTTCTATTTTGAATGTTTTTTTCTGAATAATTTTACATATTTTGGATCATATTCTTGAACTGGAGATGCTTTGTCTCTCCTGTTTCTCATTTCCTCTCCTCATAGCCTCAGCCTTTCTCCCTCTGTCTGCGAGCGTGTGTGTGTGTGTGTGTGTGTGTGTGTGTGTGTGTGTGTGTGTGTGTGTGTGTGTGTGTGCATGTGTGTGTGTGCGTGTGTGTGTGTGTGTCTTCTTAGTGACATTCCCATGCCAGGTGTGACAAATGGCAGGCACAGAAGAAACATTTATTCCCTGTGGTGTGCTTAATTAGCCTATCAGCTAAGCCTTGGCACAAGCGTGTTTTGGGAACCACACACAGTTTTACCCAGTCAAAAGCCACTGCCTAGTGCCTACCACAACTAACAAATGACTTGAATACATAAAGCGCCCGTGATAATTTGACCAAATAAATAATGTCTACATTTCCACACACAATATTTTAATACACTATATCTCATGCCTTTGTTTATTTATTGATTATAATTATAACTTATGACACCTCATTTCACGCTTCAATATCTGAACAAACACTTAAATGATGGTTCCTTACATCCTTTCTTTGCCATCTATGTAATTTGTTCTTTGAGGCTGATCCGGGCTTTGGCTCAGACCTATGAGCCCCGCTGTGGCAGAGGAAATGAAAGGCACAAGTGTTGCTGCTGTCCCTCCTCTCTGCACAGGGGTGCGAGCTCTGATAGCACACTTTTAAAGACCTAAAACATGGAGGTGAGCACTGTAATTTGACCACATTAGCTGGCGACTTGATGTGGGTGTGGCTGGGTTTGGGCTGCACCGCTGGAGACAAATGGCTTCTGATGTGAGGTTAAGAGGTCTGAAAGATTTGGTGGGGTTTTCTAGAGTCAGATTGCTGTAAGGATATTACAAAGCTTTCATAGCAAAGAAATATAAACTGTACAGTATACAACATATCTAAAATCTAGTCATATGATGAGTTTGTTACCGCTATTAGTCGTATACAACATTCAAATGTCAAGTCATGTCATTAAAATTTAATGGTTATTTATTTTATATTTGATTTGTTTTTATTCTGCATTATCTAATTTTCAAAAGAGGAAAGATGTATTTAAATCAATTACTCTTGTACGACTCACACAAACCCTTTGGCACATTGCAGTATTCACATGTTTTATAATAGCTTTTTCAGACAGTGAAATGAAGTAGGGGTGGATGCAAACAGCATACAGTCTTTTGATTTTGTCAAAACAAAAAAAATACTAATTTACAAGAAAAATCAAGCTGTAGTTCTCTAGAGAATAAAAATACATCGTCCTATTGTCATTTAAGTGTTTTTGTTAACTAATTCTTTTTTGCCAACAGAAGCATGCTTTTAGTCCATTAACACAGATACAGAGCATTAACATGTGACCCACTGTTTACGATGACAATCCACTTTGTTCAATAGGGGCTTTCCGTTAGCTGCACAATCCTCTCATTGGTCTGTCAGCAGATTAGAGTCATGGCAGAGGACAAGAAAAAGTGACACTTCTCTGACCATTAAGCTCGCACAGATCCAAATCCTACTGAACTGCTTGTGTCCTTTTCACCTAAACATGCAAAGCATTTCATAAAAACAGGAGAGGTAAACAAACAAGCTATACTAACATGTGGTCAATGATATTGCTGGGTATCAGATGACATCACAACATTCTATAGGTCAATATTAGTTAATACAGATGCAAGGCAGCTAAAATTATTGTTGAAATGCAGATAATTGTTGTAATAAAGTGAGTTTTTAGGTCCAGTCAATAATAGAAATGATAAGATCTGATATTTGTACATTTGCCTTTTAAATGTTTCATGGCAAAGTACATTGTAATCAATAGGAAAAATGCCTCTGTCTGCCCATCTGGGATTATGACATTATCACATTCTAGATGATTCACTGATTCAGTGAAGAATTATTTAGTCCACAGTGTTGTGATATTTATTTTTGTCATTCTTGTCATTCTTCTTTTTGATTCACAAATCTACTGGACATCAGTCGCCTCAAGCATCTCTCTGCCCTGCTCTAATTGGGAAGAATAAACAAAGGCCTCGGATCACAAAAGTGAGTTAAATTCCAGAACAAGAGAAGCAAACACCAGTCTGGAGTTTTACTGCAGTCACAAAGTCCTGAGAAATATTGTTAGCAATGATTCAGAAGGAAGAACTGATCTTTTTAACATTGAAATGACAAAAAAGTCAAACTAAATCAGTGTTACCTTATCTTCTTAAACATTTACAGTTGTTTAGCATATGGTGATATATTTTATGCAATTTTTGCTAATCCCTTTGTAGCCTTCCTGCTGTTTGTAGCCATGACTGACAGTGGATTGTTGAAAAAACCCATTGGGAAGATTGCGGCTGTTTGGACAAGAGCCATCCGTTGTTTGGAAGTGTTGTATAAATGCAAATACAAACGTCGCAAGGCAAGTTTCAAATGAATTGATTATAATCATTTGGAAAATGATATTCGGGACAAACACACTAAATGAATGTAAATGCAGCCAATGGACCATTGACACGTTGGAAAAGCAATTTTTACACAATTTCTGCTTCAGTAAACATTTGTGCTGCACTCTGACAGATTTGCACCTCTAATTCTCCTACAAGCAACAACTGTCTCCACGGGCTCAACGTGACTGAAGAGACAGGCTCACAGCCCTGGGACACCCTTCATCTTACTCGGAAGGAACAGGTCCACCCAACAAGCACAGGGTCTGATTAAGATTTTTTTTCCTCTCCTTTCTAAGCAATTGCTGGCCCACCACTAAAATTACATTTGTCTATTTGCTTGTGTAGATAAAACTACTACTACATTCCCCTGATACGCCAGTCCAGAAAGGGAATTACTGTCCTCTGCAGCTTGTAGAAGAGATGCTTTAACACTCCAGCCAAATATGCAAGTTTGTACTGGATCCAAATATGTGTCTCTAAAGTAGTATGAACACTCACTAATACAAAATAGTGGCTTCTTTTTGCACTTGAGTGAGTAAGTGTGATGACTGTTGAATTCAATCTAATCTAAATTTACGGTTTGCGACATGGGTTGAGTTGTCTGTGGTTAGCCCTTGTTTTCATTCTTGCTTTTCCCAGTTTAATAATATTGCATCATAAAATCTAAATCTACTAATCAAGTTGTGAATATTTGATATTTCACTGAACTAAGGTATCCCATTCAGAGTGATAGTACATGCTGCATTTTTCCTAGTCTCACAGGTAATAAATATTCTGTCACTCTTCTTGTGAAAACCTACATGCCCTGAGGTGTACGTGGTTGCTTCTCTCTCTCTTTTCTACTCCTGGACATTGGTCTCTCTTTTCTCTATCTCTCTTTTTCTCACTCTCTCACTCTCTTTCTCACTCTCTTTCCCTGTCTCTCTCTCTCTCTCTTTCTCTCCCTCTCTCTCTCTCTCTCACCCCCTTCCTGTCTTCCCTCCTTCCTCGCTCTCTGACTTATGAATATTTGATCTGGTCCTACTTTGTGGGCACCCTGGTGGTCTGAGGGCTACTGCACTGACCGTGAACAACACATTCACTCGGTCCCATGTGGTTCTCCTGAATTCCTCTACTGCTTAATTAAAGCTTGAACCATTTGTGCACTTGACATTTCCATAATGTCCTGCAAATCTACCTTTCCTCCACTTTGTTTTGCTTGTTGAAATACATGCTAATACTGTTCACAGTGCTACTATAATTTCTACTTCTGTATTTGTTTTGTTTCATTCGCACATGTTTAACACACAAACCCCCCATATTTAGGCTCAGCTCTTCTCTCAAACTGAAAGCACTCTGTTCAACCTTGTGATGTCATGTTGTTATACAGGAAGTCCCCCACTATGTTTTTAAACCCCATACACCTTCACTACAATCATTTGGATAATTTCACCCCCTGCAATCGCCAATCTTTACTGAACAAATGGTAAAAGGTAGCTGCTGGAAGCTACAGCTTCATGACATCACAAGCTGGAACAGAGCATTTTGAGCTTTGGATATGTAGACAGACTAGCAATAAAGGACTGCTTGTGTGAATGAAACAAAACACAACTCCAGGTATGTTTTTCAGGAAGCAACATTCTGACATGGCTTAAAGAGTCAATTTGCAAAATATATTACCTTTAAGAATGATTCAGACTTAATTAAGGGGTTAAAGTTTGGGATTAATTAATTGAGTATTAAGCCTTCATCATTCTTAATAAACTATATTTGTCCTTCTTTAATACAGATATTAAAAGTGTAGTGTATTTAAAATGTTACCCAAAAATCTATTTTCCACCCATATAAAAGATACTTTGATTTGTGGCACATTGGCCTCATGTTGTCTGAATGAGTCACCAGGCCAGTGGAAAACCATAACCTCATTACTGCGTGTAATTAATAGGTGCATTACATTCCCAGTGGAGCCTGTCATGTAACAGAAATGTGGGATATCAAAATGACTCAAGCAGATTAGAGTACTTTTATGGCTATCAAAATATTTGTGAGTTCATCTGCATGCTTTTAATTTAGGGAAGCTTAGATTTAACTAATTACAGGTTGAATTGAAGGTTTAGGGTTGGACCAAATTAGAAGGTTGTCTGCAAATAATTTTGTTTACTATTATTATTAAATTATAGTCCAGATTCATTAAATATATGATGCTAGAATAAGCTATGCAGTCAGTGTACAGTGTGTAGTTAAAAACTGTCAACCACATGCGTAAAAATAAGTCTGGAGTTTGCATTAAATGGGTTATTTCCAATTTCGTATTTAAGTTCTCTGTTGCTATTGTGATCAATTTTATATGGTCTGTACCATTAATAAATATGCATTGCTGTCTCAATATCTGGAAATTCAGCCAGTGAATTGTGTGTTTAATTAAAGAAAAGCTTCTTCTTGTGTTACAGGAAAAGTTATTTTTAAAACCCCTGTGGTCAATATGGATTTTCTACTTCTCTTTTCTTGCACACAAAAATTGACTTCTGGAAATGGCCCTTGTGTGAATGCTGTAGAACTGAAACTAAAACCTCTGCTACTCTTTTTGTTAGTTTTGCCATTATGTCCCAAAACAAAACCTCAGTCAGAGATTGGGACTTCCATAGAGCTGTGGTGCCAGTGAGATAGTTTAAACAGTCCAGCTTTGGTGACCTCTGTGCTGGGGTCATGTAGGGTCACATGACTTAAAGGAATCCCTGCTTAAACAATGCAAACTGGCTTCACACCACACTGCTCAGGCTAGCAACAGGCTAGAAAAACAAAATTACCAAAAAGGTGCATTTAATGTATAATGTGAATTTATGAATTTATAATGTGAATTTTTGACCACACTTCCAGGAGCTCATTTGTGACCTCACACACTGATGGACGAGAAGGCTTGGCTCTCAGTTTCTGCTTTAATTCATCCCAAAGGTGTTCTCTCGGGTTGAGGTCAGGACTCTGTGCAGGCCAGTCAAATTCATCCACACCAAACTCTCTCATCCAGGTCTTTATGGACCTTGCTTTGTGCATTGGTGCACAGTCATGTTGAAGAGGAAGGGGCCATCTCCAAACTGTTCCCACAAAGTTGGAAGCATGGAATTGTCCAAAATCTCTTGGTATGCTGAAGTATTCAGAGTTCCTTTCACTGGAACTAAGAGGCCAAGCCCAGCTCCTGAAAAACAACCCCACACCATAATCCCCCCTCCACCAAACTTTACATTTGGCACAATGCAGTACCGTTCTCCTGGCAATCGCCAAACCTAGACTCATCCATCAGATAGCCAGATGGAGAAGCATGATTCGTCACTCCAGGAAACGCGTCTCCACTGCTCTAGAGTCCAGTGGCGGCGTGCTTTACACCACTGCATCCGACGCTTTGCATTGCACTTGGTGGATGCAGCTGTTGAAGCTCTCTACGCACTGTTCTGGAGCTAATCTGAAGGCCATATGAAGTTTCGAGGTCTGTAGCAATTGACTCTGCAGAAAATTGGGGACCTCTGCGCACTATGTGCCTCAACATCTGCTGACCCCGCCCCATCAGCTGAGTTGCTGTCATTCCCAGTCACTTCCACTTTGTTATAATACCACAGTTGACTGTGGAATATTTAGGAGCGAGGAAATTTCACGACTGGACTTGTTGCACAGGTGGCATCCTATCACAGTACCACGCTGGAATTCACTGAGCTCCTGAGAGTGACCCATTCTTTCACAAATGTTTGTAGACCGAGGTGCTTGATTTTATACACCTGTGGCCATGGAAATGACTGGAACACCTGATTTTCATTATTTGGATGGGTGAGTGAAAACTTTTGGCAATATAGTGTATTTGTAACATTATAACATATACATGTATTTTAATAATGATAATACAATTATTACCACTACTTCTATAATTTGTACTATTAATACTTAAAGGTGCACTACGTAACTTTTCTGCTGGAGGATCTGCCAACTGGTTCGTCTCCATGGATCTGTTATTGCTTTACCTGAAAAATTCACAGTTAAGAGAGCATGATTTTCTATACCTGTATCTATAAATACAAAATCTAGAGCCTATCTCAGTGGCTCTCATTTTTGTCATACTAAGTACCACCAATGAAAATATTTGGCTTTCCAAGTACTACCAGATTTCAATCAGATTTATAATAAATCTATTCCAGGTCTAATCTAGGATTAAACCAGGTCTAAAAGCAGACTACATAATTTGCACTGTACTTCTAAACAAGAAATGATCCAAAGGAGGACAAAATTATGTGGATAAAATGAACTCTAAATGAGGCAAACCCGCATATTGAAGAGCTGTCGAAGTACCACCTGACGGAGCTTGCGTATCACCAGTGGTACATGTACCACAGTTTGAGAAACACTGGCCTTTAATGTTTATTGCTGTATTGCAGAGTCATAACCTTTCCATAGAGACAAGTAAGAGTCAAACCCACCAGAAAAGTTGCATAGTGCACCTTAAAAAAAAACAAAAAAAAACTGTACTCAAAAGAGAGAAGGCATATAGGCTTTTCTCATCAGGAGGTGTTTCTGTCTGGCCTACCCCTTGTGCAACCCCCCACCACACACACTCATTCTGTTCTGTTATTATTCCTAGCGCTGGTCTTGGGAGGGCCCCTGTAAAAAGTTTGTGTTGCTCTCAGTCTCTTATAGATCAGCTGGCCTTAACACATAGTAGGGCCCCTGTGTAGCTCCCCCATTCAGCGGCAGCCCATGATGTCAGGGGGAAATCTCCTTCAACTCTCCCCCTCCCCCAAAGCTTTTTTTTTTTTTTTTTCCATGGCCGTGGTGAATGGAATTGCATGGCTGTGCAGTTCAATCACTGTCAAGTGCAAAGAAAAGAGGTCTCTTGTGCAAAATTTCATGATTCACAATTGATTAAATAGGGGTGTCATTTCGTGGCTGCACAGGGAGGTGAGGGGGAGGTGGGGAGTGGCAGGTTTTGTGCCCTGGTGAGATATGGTGTAGGAATAGTCTGGTGGGCCCCATACAGAGTGAGAGATGTTAAAGTAAGAGGTGGCTATAAGGGAAGCAGAGAATGGTCACCGTTGTCATGCTTGTTAGGTAGTCCTTCAGAGAGTGTATATACAGTCCCCATAAGTATCCAATGGGAGAGACTGGACTTGTTGGACCAGGATGTGGAGATGAGGTTGATGATTGGGTTAGTCAAGAGGGCCATTTGTAGCCATCTTCAAAAACATACCTGGAGTAGTGTTTTGTTTTGCTCACGCATATTTGAGTAACTCTTTGTTACATCGAGTTTTGGAGACATAGACTTGTCTGTCTATGTCTCCAAAATTCAAAATCCTCTGTTCCACCTTGTGATTAACAGCTACCTTTTACCCTTTGTTCAGTAGAGATTGGGAATTCCAGGGCTGAAATCATCTAAATTATTTTAGTCAACTAAAATGGACTGTGTGAAAACACAGTGGAGCACTTCTGTATTATGACATGACACTGATGTTTTCTGTGTCTAAATGTGCAGGGTTTACGTGTCAAACATGTGAATTAAACAAAACACAAGTCCAAGTATGTTTTTGATGAGGAAACAACATCATAACATAGATCAGAAAATAGCCTGATATGGGCCCTTTAACTAGCACCAAGGTAGAATATATGCATCCATTTGAAGATGAGATGCCTTAGCATACCTTGCTCATTTCTGCTGTACTTCTCTAATCTCTCAGAAAAGCTTATGAAGTAAATATATTTTTTTCATAACTTCTAATGTGACCTCAGAGTAGAAATCACAATTTTGTTGGTGAATGAGTGTATGGTAATTAATTAATCCACACACATGTAAGAACAGAGCACACTTTGAACTGAGCAGCTCCAGTTTACCACACAGCAGACCTCAGGGATTTCAGTTCTCGTACAGTGTTGGTCCGCAGTAAATCTGAGAGGGTTATTCAAGGCTGTTTCTCAACTCTGTTTTCTCCTTAATCCAATTTAGCCTAAAGTCCCCACAGGGAATAAACGTGATACCCCCTCACTTACTGTACTTATGGCCTTCCATTTTCCAGTAAAAGCCAGCACATCTGAACAAGACTTACTCCATTATAATCTGCAATGAGTTTTAATCCTGAAATAGATGAAAACTTACAAATATACCTCCTCTAAGTGTAGTGGCCTTCTGAACCTCACCTTTGTATAGGTTTTTATGAGTTACTGTCAGGATTTGAACTGCAGATGGGCTTTGTCTCATAGTTATAATCCTTACAACCAACTGAAAGTATTTAAGATAAGATAAGATAAGATAAGATAAGACTTTATTGATCTCACAGAGGAGAAATTCACTCGTGACAGAAGCTCACAGTCAGGGGACAGTATAGTGCAAAAAGTTGTGAAAAATTGTGCAAATACTCAGAACAATAAGTAAATTAAAAACAAAATTGGTAATAATGACATGTGCCTGAGTGTCCAGTTTTACCTTTACACCACAACAGTTTAAAATTAGAATTAGACAGCCATTAGTGTTTGGATTTTACTAAAGAATACTCTCTATACTCTGTACCATGTTGATTTTGATACCACTAATAAAAAATACTCTTTTGGTAATTTTCCACATAATATAATAGTAATTTCTTTCTGTTGCCATAATCAGATAAAGATCAAGATCATTTAAAACTATTCAGGAACTGTCCAACTGATACTTGTTCAAATGAGTATGTAGTTTTAGTATTGATTAGTATCACATATTTGATATGTTTGACAACCCTAACACAACAGTCATGTAATGGAGGAGAGACAAACAGTAATACATTTTTTTATGTATAGTCCAGTTTTGTTCAAAAAGGAACCATTTCTTTCTTGTTGTTTTTTTTTTTCTTTTTTTTTTTTTGTCTCACTGCCCAAAATACATTTGTTTTCATGTGTGGATTTTATTAAAATGTAAATCCTTTAAACCAGTGAGATGATAATTTAGGTGGAAAGCAGGCTGCTCAAATACCCCCTTTACTTGAGCTTGAGTCATTTTGACTGTGGGTCTGTCCCCTATATGTATCTAAGCAGGTCTCACTCAATCACATACAGACCAGAGCCTTTCAGAGGGCTAACTGGGACGTCCTGTGGCATGGCCCTCAACAAGAGGCTTGTGTGCATACCAAAGCAGGACTGTTCATTCAGAAGCACAAACTAATCAGCTATTTGTGCCTGAAAACACGTACACTATTACATTATTACATGTGACTGAGAGACATTCCAGTGGAGTTAGCCACAGGAAGAGGGAAGACTGAAGGGATTTTGTCTGAATCACCACAAAGAAAATAAACAGGAACATTTTTGGGGAAAAAGGGAAATATTTTGTCTTATGAAATTTATGAATCTTTGGGGTGTATTTAGAACAAACAAAATGTATTTGTTCTTTTTCTTAGGAGTAGCAGGTGGCTGGAGTCTATCCCAGACCTCAGCTGGGGTACGCCTCAACAAATGTGAGTGTGATACCACATTGACTGAAAAACATTCAATAGGCAATGGCTCGTGTCGGTGACTGAGTGATTGGCTGAAGAACTGAACCTGCAACCTCCTTGATCAGAGTCAGGAGCACACAAACTACTCTGCCACCTTACCTTGTCTTTAAAACATGAAGTAGGAGTGCCTACTTTTCTCCTTTGCTTACATTATTAAAAGTGAACAGAATAATTAGTAAGTTTGTATTGCATTCTTGGATGGCAGAATCAGAAAATGTGTATTGTCATGGTCAATGGACCAATTCACAGTACTGGTAGGAACTTTCTTAGGCAATATGGCGCACACAAAGCAATAACTAATAATATTAAAATATACCTTGTTGAGTTGTTGTGCTCTATCCTTCTCCTTGTCCAAACGGATGTCACTGTGCTCTGAGTGAGAGATTTCAGTCCACTTCGTTAATCTGAGCTTGTTAACCACATGTCCACGGGCTGAGGCCAGGTGACTCAGCACCCACTGTCCACTCCTCACTCTACTGGATATTAGACAATCTTGGTATGGTTCAGCAGCTGTAGTGACGCACTGATGAGCTCATAACTAATAAAGGGAGCTATTTGAAAACCAGTTTGGGAGTTGGTCTGGACAAATATGCAGACTTTTGGCACTGGAAATTTCTTTCTAGTGTAAAATAGATAAATTGAATGAATAAATGGAGTGCTTGAATTGAATTGAAAAATAATGCAATCTAAAGAAGACAAATGATGCCTATTCCACCACAAATTAACAACACAATATAAATATGAAGTTATTTATATTTTCTTTGAAAATATGTACCGTATTTATTGGTGTGGATTTTTTTCAACTGAAGGTTTGACATTTATTCCACTTTCCAGTGCATGTTGGGCAGTTTGAATGGAAAATGAATGTGGAATGGAAAGTATATACAGTATATATGAATTACTCCAAAGAAGTTCTAAACGCAATCATGCCAGTATTGCTGATGCACATTACCAAAACAAACCAACATATTTAATTAGACTTAGACTTTGACAAAATTGATCTACAAGGGAAATTATTTGGACACAGTAGCTCACACATCACAATAAATATATTAATAAAGCACAAAATTATAAATGGTAATAATAAATTCAAAATAAGTAGCAAAAATAGCAAGAGACTGGTGTCAAATAAGGCATAATTAGGTAAATGCATATGTACAAGTAAAAATAAAATATAGAAATATAGTAATGCAAAATGGATCTTGCCTATATAACAGTGCAAAGATGAAATAGTGATTGGCATAACAGAAGGCTGAGGGCGAGTTGTTGTTGTTCAGTTGTGTGGAGTATGATATACGTAAATGTAGTCCTGTATCTCTCATTGCTTTAGCAGAGCTGTAGGAGCCTGTTGGAGAATGAGCTCCTCTGTCCCTCTATAGTCTGGTGCAGTGGGCAAGTATAAATGATGGAGAGCAGTTTGTCCAGTGTTGTCCTGTCCCTCACTGTGACAAATGTCTCCAGCTCACAGCCGATCACACCAGCTTCAGAGATCAGTTTCAGTTTTGTTAAAGTAATTTTATATATATGACCAAAATTAAATTCCAGAAGCGTTCCAGAGTAGTAAGTATTTGCTGCCACACACAGCCCCTTATCTGCAGCTGGCCCCTCGGGACTGATGTGTTTTAGTGGGAGCACGCTGAGGGGGACCAGGTGAAACTGATACGGCATCTACCAGGGGAGCGCAGCAGTAAGTGATGGCATTAGGGGTGGGTCCGCTCAAGCAGTCCTTTCCTATTTCCTCGAGTCAGGGATGATATGGGCAACAGGAGAGGGAGGAAGGGGCAGGTGGTGAGAGAGAGATATGTGCTTTTCGGCGCCACACTGAGGGAAAAGGGAGTAAGGATACAAACACAGAAAGAAAGAGAGAGACAGGTGAAATATTCCCCCCTGCATACAGGAAATAAGGGAGCACCTTTGTGTTTGAGGAATGGACCAAACCATTCCCAGAGGAGAGGCAGGGGGGCTAACTCCCTCCAGGCTTCTCCCTAAATGTACCTTTCACTGATGGATGATATGAGCATTTATTTACCAGTGCCTTTTCCTCTCTCGTCAGCAGCGGCAGAGATACGCCAGGCAGTCCTGCCCCACCCCTTCTTTTCTCTCAGACTCCCCCAGGAAAACACATCCACAGTAACAATCAATAGCATCCCCTAGTTTCATGCCCTATCTCCCACAACCACTGGTACTATTCATTCTCTGATTCACTCCTGTACAGAGCAAACGCAGTATAAAGGTATAAAGGTACATTCTCACTAGGGCTTCAACTATCAGAATAATAGTGACTACAAGTAATTTTTTCCAGTTTGCAAATGACAGCTCCACTGTAAGACACTCCATTATTTCATCTATAGTCATATTTTCAACATTTTTTTTTTCCCTAGGTGATTTTTAATGAACATTGCAACACCACCCCCATTTTTATGATTTCTATTTTGTTTAAGCATTTCATCTCTCTCTAGAGTAAAGTTATCAGGCTTTTCATCATGAATCCATGTTTCTGAGACCACAGTTATATTGAAAGGCATACAAGACTGATTAAGATATTATTTGATACTGTCAAGATTCGCATATAGCCTACGACTGTTGAAGTGAATTATTGATAGAGTGTCTGTCTGGTTTATTGTATAAACTGCTTGACAGCCTTGATAGTATTTACACTCAGCGTTAAAATGTTGATAGAAATTTGCATCATGAAATTTGCTATGATTCTGTTCAGGACAAATAGGTGTATAATGTTCAAGATTCATCAAGTTTATAATGTCTTCAGATGATGATGAATTATTCATATTTGTCATAATGGGAGTGTCATGTTACTATTGTATTTTAGGTACGCATTTATATACTATAATTAAATTAGCTGTATTTTTTCAAATCCTCCATGCTTTTGATTACCACCACTTTGGTCTCTTCAGGTCTCTTTGGTCTCTTCCATTTGTCTTGACAAAAATTTTGCAGTTGTTTGTCCATGTTGATAGTATTTTTTTTTTTGTTTGTTTGTTCATTTGTTTGTTTGTTTTCTCAGGAGAAAGGCGGCATTCTTTTTTGTCAGATGTTCATTTAAGAACACATCTGTTCCTCTCAGCATTTTGCCTTGTTTGAGCAGCCCTATTTTGTGCTTTCTGTTATCAAATCATATTATTATAGCAGGCTTAGCTTGCTTGTTTCTTTGTGGGAGACGGTGACAAGCAACAATGTTGTCTTTGTCTAATGTGATCCCTTTGGCGTGCAAGAAAGTTATCACCTGTTGCTCTACTAATTCTTCATCCTGTTCACTCAGTTCATCTCCATTTAATGCAGTAACTGCCCTTGCGTAAGACCTGTGAGTCCTGTGATTATGACATCATTTATTCTACTATATTGTTCTAATTCATCTTCTCTGTTTTCTAGCATCTTAATCTTTTTATCCTGCTCTATGTTTAATAGTTCCAAAGCTTTCACATCATCTGCTAGTCTCATTATTTCTTTTTGTTGTCAAATGGCATCAAAAACCTTCTTAGTCAGCATGTCCAGTGATTTTTTAATGTCTTCAAAATCCACTGTCGCTGTACTCTTTTTTGGTGGCATGGCTTGATGTGCACAGTAGAATACCACACCAAAGAAACTAGAGATCAGTAGTTGCAGTTACTCACAGGCTAGACAAGTCACTGGATACAAATTGTTGCAGTGATGATGTAGCAGTCCACTGATGCCTCCTTAGCTCCACAGCAGTAGATGTAGTAGCTGTAGTAGCTGCAGCACACCAGCTACTACTGGTGTGCTGCAGCTATTATTGCGTTGTCTGGAGTGTTTCACAATGGAGTGTTTTCACTTCCCTACCTTTAATTGTCTGTAACATTTTCTATAGATTATTTGATGCAGATTAACATGTTACATTGGATTTGCCTGTTCAAGGAAGTTTGTAATGTGTAACTACTTGTAGCCTTACAGGTATATGGTATCCATTTTAATCAAGGTGGATTTGTTCTACTTAGGTGACTCAGGGAATATTGTGTTGCAGCATCGCTCACATGGGCATTTTTCCAATTAAATCCTTAGTACTTACACATTCCACACAACTCTGAGTGGGATTCTTCCAAGAACACTCACAAACTGTCTCATTTTCCCTAAAAGTCTTAAACAAATGCCAGTCAAAGGCAAACTGATTTCTGCCACATATGCACTCACCCTGACTCATGTTACCTCTGCGAACACTGATGAGCAGCACACAGATTAGACTGCTAAAGCATTCCCTTTGAAAGTCTGCGCGCAGGGATTTCTTTTTAGGTGATCACTGGTATAAGCAACTGTTACACGCCGGATTAGCACGTTCTGCCATTCACACAACCTGCTCTGTCTAAACTGGCAGGAGACACGAGTTGGAGAGAGGAGGTTCGGGTGCACTTTCACAACAACACAATGTAATGCTGAAACTGTTTACATTGAATACCATCTTGAAAAAAAAAAGAATGTATTTGTAGGTGTAATTGCTGTAAATCATGGGTTTCCCAAATTTGAAAGACTTGAGGAATCTAAAAAGAACCATGGCAAGAGATGTTGTCCAGGTAGGATCATTGTGTTTTGCTATCAGGCCAAAAGAAGTGTTGACCATAACTAAACAAAGCCTAAACTATGTATGGGTAAAGTCAGAACTGAACACAAATCTATCTATCTCTCTGTGTAATACACCTTCACAAAATCTGCCATCTGCTCTCTTTATATGCCCTGCAGAAGTTTCAGTGCCACATTTTGAGAAACGCTCAGTGATTATAACAGAAATATTAAAAGAAAACCAGGCATGGCAAGCAATAGGGACTTTAATGTAGAAGACATCTGCAAGCTGAGTAACCCACTTTAAGACTTGCTAACAATGTCTATATTGTTGTGTTTGTTTTGTCTTGGGTCTCTACTCTATAATATCGCCCTTCCCTGTCTGTTGTGTCAGCCACTGCCTTTGTAATTGCACTGGTACAAGGTGTTTGCAGAGAGGGCAGCGTGATAGCTTGATAACAGGCCTAGCTTTGGGGGCTGCACAGTCAGACATTTCCATGCTGAGTGCTTCCCTGTTCTACAATCACTGCTCTACTTGCTTCACCTGCACAAACCTTTTATTGCATTTGTAACACCATGGCCTTTTCCCTTGCTGTGCATCTGTCTCATAAAATGGAGAAACACATTGTGCTATCTCCCCCCTATAATGCCAGCATGCCCTTCGCTCTCCTGTTGTAAGTTGCTTCTCCCATTTGATGCACTGTTGCACATTTTCACCACAGCAACACTGTGTTTTGTTTTTCAACACAAGAATGCACGTCTTGTATCACACTCCTTGCTTCCTTCTTCCCTCTCTCCCTTGTGTTCTTCCTCGTGCTGTCAGTTTATTCCAGCATAAAGAACATACACTTTTACTTTGCACACAAACGCACATGCTGACAGCTTTCCTCTGACAAGCCTCAACACTGCAATTTCTCCAGCACACATCATATAAACTCGTATTCTGTCCTTTATCCCGTCTTGGTAATCTATTTACGGACTGCTGGGCCCATTTGAGGCGGAATTTAATTGAAACCGCTGCTAATCTGATGATGGCTTGAAGTGGCAAGACCCGAGCATCGCCTCACCTCCTGCACCTTGTAACCGCTCGAACTCAATACCTCGCTACTTCATTTCATGGCTCACGGTTCGATGCAGAGCTGCTCGCGCATTCATGCCACATTGATTGTTAATCCGACATTTGATATGCCGTGCTTGCTCAGTTCTGATCTTGTTTTTCTTGTTTGTTCCCCCTTCCCCCCTCTTCCCCTGCACTTCCCTTTTCACTGTAGGATGGGTATTACTCGCATCGGCCAAAGGAGAAAGTGGACAGCAACAATGAGAACTCAGTGCCCAAAGACTTTGAAAATATAGACAATAGTAATTTCGGGGCGAGATCGCAGCCCCGTAGACAAACAGTGGGTGCTCCTGGGACTAAACAGCAGAGGGCGCATTTCCAAGAGAGGGCCCATGCTCAGCAGCAAGCCTGGCGGGACAGTGCACCCAGCATGAGCAGAGCATCCAATGAGGTCCTCCCCGTGGGGCACACCCAGCACCTCTCCATGGGAATAAACAACTTCTCTCAACAAGTGGGCCAAACGTACCGCAGTGTCCCATCTCCGCAGACCCAGCACAGGCATGTTCACCCGCACAGGAGGCAGGAGGCGGCAGTAGCTCCACTGGACGTCGCCTATGAGCAGCCGCCAAAATGTGAGATCAGCGGTAAAGAGGCCATCTCCGCACTGTCTCGGGCCAAGAGCAAAGAGTGCAGGCAGCAGATAGCAGAGGTGTACTGCCGCCACAAAGAGGGACAGCTGATGCCAGACAAGGTCACACGTTACTGCCCCATCGAAGGTGAGTGCAGCATCATAATGAATGTGATTGATTACTAGATTTCAGTTCATTTAAAGTATTTGGAGATAAGTGGAGTATACGCTAGTGCAAATTTTGACAGACTGCTGGTAAATAGCAAAAACGCTATTCATTGTCATTTTATTGTAATCATGTGGTGTTAAAGGGTCCATATTACATTTTCTGATTTATGTTATAATGGTGATTCCTCATTAAAACCTGAAGTTTTGTTTTGTTTCATTCATGTTAAATACACAACCCCCATATATTAGGCTATATTATTAAGTTATTCTCTCAAACAAAAAACACTATTTTCCACACTGTGATGTCATGTGGTAATACAGAAAATGCTCCACCTTTTCTAGAATCATTTGGATAATTACAGCTTATTGCCAATCTCTACCAAAGGGTAAAGATAGCTGTTAACTTAAAAACTGCCATCACGAGGTGGAACAGAGCATTTTGAGCTTTGGAGATGTAGACTGACTAATAAAGGATTGCTCAAAGATGTGTGAATGAAACAAAAAAAAAAACTCCAGGTATATTTTTGAGGAGATAACATGGCTAAAAGCTCACATGAGTAAATTTTGCATAGCATAGGACCTTTAAAATAGGATATATTAAGAATTTGAGGAGCAAAGATAGGAAAGTTTTCTCCAGGCTGTATGGTAATGTGCAGAGTATACTCAAGTTGTGCATTCAAGTTTGCAAAAAAAAAAGAAACTACATCAAATATCCCATTGGCTAGTCCACATTACTCATCAGTTTCTTGCTTTACATCTGTAGCTTTCAGATTTGGCTTGGGAAAACAGCATAGGAGACAGAAGTAGTCAATTAAAAACATAGCTTTTGCCTCTCATTCAATGTCTTTAACTATTGGCTTGGTCCATTTGATTGCTTTTTACAGTCTGTCGCTATGGTACTCTCCTTTAAAGGTGAGGATAATTCCAAAAGGTTATAAGTAGTTTTCAGGGGTCAAGTTGCAACTTCAGTTTACTGTAGCATCACATTATTTTTCCCATTGTTTGACGCAAAACTTGAAATGCCATCCTTTCATCCTTGGATAAATGAAGACATTCCAGATTTTTGTTATAACAACAGAAAAGCAGATTAAAAGAACTTTGTCTATCCATTGAAGATTTGAACTTCATGCACCACAATTATAGCTCTTTTCAAACACAGCAAACATCTTCTTATCCATATTGTATATTTGCAGAGGCTGATGGAGGAAAATATGGTTACAACTGAGCTTGTTTGGTATAAATGAGTTTCTCCCAATTTTCATTTATTTTGCACAACTGGCCACATAGCGGAGGATTTCTTTACTCAAACGGACTCAAAGCAACACATGGGCTGCTTTATTCTGTCTACAAAGGCTCACAATAATGCCATCCGTTTCCCAAATTTGAGCGGCTGGCACATCCACACACACTAGACAATGGGCACTGGAGACTAGAAGCTATTACACATATTGTCAGTCCACAGCACATAGTTATTTCACCATAACTCAAGCCGCACCAGTGACTCTGCAACTTTTGTGCATTCCCCGTGGTCCCAGGAGCAGCGGTATCATTTGTCAGCACCTTAGCTCTTGTCATCTCATGGTTCAACTCTGCCCCACTCAAACTGACAGTCTGATCAGAAGAGACAAAGAAATTGAAAAAGGGGTTTCCCTGGTGGCTAGCCTGTAACAACACGACAGCTAAATTAAATCACTTTTCTTTCTTACAGTGCCTGTCTGCTGCCTGCCAATGCATTATCTCTCTCTTTCTTTGCCTTCCCCTCTCCCGCTCCCTTCCCAATTTGAGTTGTAACCTTGTTAGTGCAAAATTGTCCAATTTGATTTGATAGCTGTCCTGTCCTTGAGACCTTGACTACATTAGTAATTGTATTAGTGCTTATATTTGCAAGCAAGATGTGTGTTAGACCATTTCCTATGCCATGCACTAACTTGGCTAATTATGTGTTGAGTGGGCAGTAGCAGGAGTAGCATGTCATCACTCACTGACCCTGAGCGCATTAAGCATTAACCTACTGGCCAGACTCTTTGCTTGTTGCTCTTACTAAAGAGACCAACCTATTATGCTTTACACCCACTGCAAAGCCCATCCAGGGAGCACTTATTCCATTCATGTAATAAAGAATGACATATGAGTTTCTGTGGCTCTTTGGGTAGTTTATAACAAACAACACCACCTACATTTAAATGAAATCTATGCATTAGCTTCAACTCTTGGTTTGTCAACTCCAGAACCAGTATAGATTATATGGTCATTAGAATGTTATTAAATACTTATTGCAAGGAGAGTTTTTAAATAATTTTTAGTTTAGGTCTTATAGTCTAAAATATCCTTAGCTAAGACTGTTAGATATTAATCTTGCCTTGAAGTGTAGTTGTATGTCTCATTAATCAGTCTAATTGTCCAAAAATTGTAATATATTAAATATTTTTCAATGGTAAGGTCAGCATAATACTTGTATGTTAGTTACGTGTTTGGCATTGGTAATGTGTAAAATAGTATTTTTACTTGGTTCTTTCACACTGTTAAACATAAGACAGCAGGAGTGTGCAGTTGTATGTGGAGTGGTTTGATGGTGGATGTGATAGAGGCCATTTAAAAGCTTTATTGCTCAGAGCTCCATTGATAAAGAGTGATGAGTTCAAGTACAAGCCACTGCTCAGGTTCAACAATAGCTCACATACTACACCGAGCTGCAGAAAAACACACATGCTGGACTGAGCTGTCAGTAAAATGGAGGTTCACACACCCTGCAACGCTCATTAGTTCAGCTAGCTAGCATCGTGCACTCTCTCAAAGTGCTTTGTGGAGCGACTGGCCAATTATCCATGTGCAAAGCAAACCAGTGAACCTTCTTAGCTGGCCACCAATTACCATTCAATCTGATATGGCCTGCAGCAGATCTCCCCATGGGCTCTCTATCTCGCTTACACAAATACACAAAAACACAGAACAAATGACTGACAGAAGTTCTAGTTGGGCAAGCGCATCACTAACCGTTTTTTAATGGTTAAAGCATCTACTACCATTCATTTTAACCAGGACTTTGGACCTATATCCTATATCAAAAGCCTATATCAAAAGCACCGCAAACTGAGGGGGAACAGCTTTTACAAACAGAAAATATGATGCTACTTCTCCAGTACTGGACTAGCCAGGTCAGGTCCAGAGGTGTGAAAACACCCATCATGGCCCTGAATGGATATGCTAACTACTCCCCCACTCCCACTCCATATTGAATAGACTCACATGACTAACAGAAACTGTTTACAACTCCATATTGTATCACCTGATCAACTGAAACTGTATTTAAATATGTGTGTCTCAGAGTAATTTTCATTGTAATTAAGCTCCTCCCTTCAGGCAGATATAAAGCAGTGTCCGCCAGCATCTGACCAGAACTGAAGAAGCAGCTCGGATGAGCTGCGAAACGTATTCAACCAAATAAACTATGTCCAGTTGACAAATTAAATTTTCTCCTTTTTTTGCCATGGATTCTACCTGGACGACTGAGGGATTTTACATACTTCTCCAGTATTACCTTTAATTGTGTTGTAATGTGCAAATCATTTGCTTAAACATGAGCTCAGTTAGCTACTTAGTTTGGTACAGAGCCTGTTGGTTAAAGTGGTAAATATTTACAACTTTTTTGTTAGTGTGGATACACTTTTAGTTTTCCTCATCTTTTGTCTGCATGGTTTATCCTCCTGGGAGCAAAACTTAAAATGACACTCATTTATCTCTTTATGGGACATTATGTGTACAAGCCTCTTGTGAGCCCATTTCCACAATTAGTAAAGATTCAAAAACAAACAATGCCATAATGCTTTGGCTTTGATGGCTCAGGGCTGCTTTGGGACATGTTTATCTCTTTCTTCAGCGGTTTAGGGCGGCAGGAGCAGCGGAAAGATATTTGAGGTTAGCAGCGTCTCTCCGGAGAGGATGAGAATAGTTTAATTTGATACAGGATGGGCAGACTGTGACCATGGCACCGCATGGCTGCTGGCTCTGTGCTATTTGTTGTCATTGGTATGAAATTGAAAACATCTTTGGGGAGTTTTAACAAAGAGAGGCAAAGGGAAGAGCCCCTCTAGCATGCAACTGGGATCCTTGTACTGTTTTAATGTGTTTTTAATCATTTTTCAAATTTCAATTTTTACAGTATTTTCACCAGTTCAAAGTCAAATCCTTATGCTATGTCACGTCATGTATTTTATTAAAGTAGAATAAAGTAACATTTTTATCTCATTAAAAGTCTTTGTAAGTCCCTGTGATGGTTAAATATGTAGTTCAACCGCTGAGCAGCTGTTGTACCCACCCTTGCAAAAATGGCGGACATCGACTCTTTGTTCTATACTTGGCAACGTTATGTAATGTAATGTCTTATTTCAACAACAAAAAAAAAGAAAAGAGGTGAAAAGAAAAAAGGCTCTTTTGAGTCTGTACTCTGTACTGACACTGTACTCTCATAAGGGAGCTGCAGGGGGAGCTCCCATTAATTTAATTTGGGCACGCTGTAATAGATTTGACACAGCTAATATGGCTCCAACATTCTGTCTAACACAGGTAAAGCCAATGTTAATGTCCAGTGGGATGAGGACTCAGCTGAGACTGTTCCATCTAAACCAGTGCGGATCGCCTTTGTGCTGGTGGTCCATGGACGAGCCTCTCGCCAACTGAATCGCCTTTTCAAAGCCATTTACCACACGTCACACTATTACTACATACACGTGGACCAGGTAAGCCCTGTGTGCCCACATGGCCAGTAAATACTTAATATCATTCATCTCAAAAGTAAATACATTTCTAAGTATGTATTTACTTTTGAGATGTTCTAAGTAAATAACATTTCATAGATACAGTTGTTAATGTAAATCTGTATTGTCTTCCAGCGCTCCAACTACCTACACAGACAAGTGCTGTCCCTGGCATCTCAATATCCCAACGTGAGGGTGACTCCATGGCGCATGTCCACCATTTGGGGTGGGGCCAGTCTCCTCACCATGTACCTGCGCAGTATGGCTGACCTGCTGGCCATGAGAGACTGGAGCTGGGACTTCTTCATCAACCTCAGTGCGGCCGACTACCCCATCAGGTGCACAGACGTAATGTTACTATGGGAGGAGAGGGATGTTTAAGCAGCGTGTGTTGGTACCAAATACCTGCAGTTTTCCCTCAAAAGCAGATGTCCAGTGTGCAAAATAATAGCAGAGCTCGCTGAGCCAATATGGGGAAATTCAATCCAGACTGGTCAGGGCCCTTGTGGTTAGCTGCAAGCTTTAAGTAAAGAGTCACTCCAAAGCAAACAGATCAATGAAGTAGAGCCTCTGCTTTTCTCCAGCATGGTTCATTCACACCTCCCCATCCCTGTTTCCTTTCCTTAGCTGCACACAATGGGCTACATGCTGAACTGATTACAATTTAATTGCAGAGGGTCAATACATATCGACTGTGTCGGCCTGATGTGTACTGTACCGTCCCGGACTCGTCTCTGCTCCAAACTGGGGCTTTTAAAAGGCACTAAGAGGTAATTAAAAGAGGGTGAGCTGGACATGAAGTCATGGAAATAGCCTTTTGGATGTGTATCTTTTTATGTGGGTTTATGGTCCTTGCGGGAGTTCAGTGTCTGCTGGGTTTTTGATGTAGCTCCACAGCAGCCAATTAAAAAAGCTCCTGTTAAAGAGAGAGTTATCTCCTCACTACAACCAGATGTCCAACAGTTGAATTGGACAGCCTATAATGGCCAGTGGGCAAAAGGAGCTCCACAGCTGGAGCCTTTATTCTCAGATGTCTATGTCTTCTCTGTATCAGTGTGCGGTGTATACATGCTGTGTTCATGCATTACCCCGACAATTTGCTCACTACCTGTCAGTTACATGTGTTTATTACCAAAGCCTGCTCAGTGCCTGCCTTTTACATGTGTATTAGCCCAGCCTAGCTGTCTGTTACCTTTTTTATTACCCCAGCCTGCTCACTACCTGTCTACACAATGATGCGTGTTTGGGTTGTCTCTCCACCTCAGTGCATTATTACAGCTCTTGGTGTGTGTTTTCTGCCTCTGCTCTTTTGCCTCATCTGCTCATTTGCATCAGGCGGATGCTGACAATGAGGCTTAAGCCTCATCTGCAGAGAAGGGACTGATGGAGCGAGAGATGCCCCAGGGCAACTACAGGAACTGCATGTTTGTGCAGTATGAAGTATTGTAGATAAATGCACTATCTTTGCTTTGCCAAGTCAAAGTGAATCCAGAGTGTCCTGAATCAGGAAAATAAAACCAGGCAGTTGTTTTGCTGCTGACAACTTTTGTGATCCGTGCAACTTCCTCCCACAGAATAAACACATCAGCATTACATTATGCTATCACAGACAACACCATTGTCTGCCCAGAACTTGTGCAGTAAAGAGGTATTTTTGTCAAACTACAGCAGTAGCAGCAGTACAGTAGCACTAGTATTTTTCTACATCATTACCGCCTCATCACAATGCATTTCTGTTGGGCTCATTACTACAAAGTGTACAATATAAACATCATGTGACTGCACCATAGTCTTAGGTTGGAGCCCAAACAGCTCTGTCTTTGCAGTTGGTGCAAGAGGAATGTGGGGGGCTCCCTGCCCTGTTCAGCTCTGACTACCGCTGTTGTTATCAGTGGGACTGGAGACAAGCATTATTTCCCCTCTAATTCTCTGATAATATCTGTGCTGCCGCATGGCTGCCTCTCAAAGGCAGGCTGAGAGCGCCTCACACCAGCACAGGGGCAGTGTCCAGGGGGAATCTGAGTTTCCCAGTGCAGCCCTCCGCCCCAGCTTTAATCTGCACTGTCTTCTGCCTTAGCCCTTTCCCTTTAAAGCCCTTTCATAGACTCCAGCACTGCCTTTAAGAGGTCTAAGCTGATGAGTCAATGACTAGCTGCAGGCTCATATCTCTAATTTTCACCACTTTGTCAGTCCCTGTTCAAAAGGTGCTGTGTCCAAATGTGGTCACCATTAGAGGAGCTGTAATCACACAGGCTTGAAAGCCCTTGAAACTCATTTACTGTGATCATTTTTAGTCTCTACAAATACACAAAACTATAGTTACAGAATAAACTTTCACAAATGAATACAACTTTAAATACCCACTTCTGTACACTCACGCCCTCTTGTTTATTTCAGAGAACAGTGGGTGAGTAAGTCTAAGGTCTGACACTGACTGAACCAAGGTGGAGGAGGTGACCGCTCAGGTGGCTAATCTGGAGCTCTACATGAACTTCCTCACTGAGTGCAACTGCATGTGTCAGTGCGGCCTGGAGCATTTGTGCAGTGCAGCAGATGCACACAAGGCCTATGTGTGCATTCAGGAAGTGGAGAGTCTCTAGAGCAAATCATCAGTTAGGCTTTGTGGCTCAGGACCTCCTAAGATAAACCCCCTAGGCTGTGAAATTGCTCCTTGAAGAGAAAATGACATTAATATGCGCTGGTCCTTCCCCCCACTGATCCGTGAGCCTTTTTACCATGGCTTTGCTGCTCTTTTAGAACAGCCATCCCAAGCCATCATCAAACGCCTTCAGTGCAGATGAAATGTTGAAGCCATTGACTGGGGCACAGCCTGCAGAGCAAAGCTTTTAGCCTGTCTGGCCTATGTATGAAGGAGTAGACGGCCTTACAATGTAACGCCAGCATGCAGTCATTCATCAAAATCATAGATCTTTTCTGTTATCCTAAACGCCACTAACAACGTGAACGGACTCAAGGGCCGCAACAAGAGGAGTTTAATTGATCTTGGCATGGCTTAAAACAGCTCAAACATGTGTTTATACGTTTTTCTTTTAAAATGAAATTTTTAAAAAAACGACAATCAAGTCAGACAATTATGGTTACACTTTTTTAGGGACCGCATATCAATGACTAACTAGTAGTAATAGGCATACTATATTGTAATTTAGAGATCTTTGTTAGTGTGCATAAAGTACTTATTCATGTTTTATTCTGTAATGAATATATGTATTTAACTATTATGCTCTTAACACATTTCTTACAATAATATTTTTAATAATGTTTTTAACATCATGTGGATGTTATTGGATTATCTTAATTATTGTCTTATTATGCATCAATAAATGCTTTATAAACTTTACCTTATACCTGAATAACCAGTAAGTAATATACCAAATACCACATGTGTTCACACTTAGGCATAGACCACATCAAAACTGGGACTAAACTGGGACTAATTTTGGAAGTAATCCTAGACTAGATGAGGACTAAACTAGGATTGGAACAGGACCAAATCAGCTATTGGGACTAAACTGGGCTCATGTTCATGTATGTGCATAATCTGGTATTGCAGGTACCTTTTTCAATATGGTTTCAGTCATTCTCTAAACATAAATAGCATATTATGATAACTGGACATTACAGAGTAAAATCATTGGAGCATCTCTTCTCTGCACACACTTAGTTACCCAGGCTGGTTCAGGAGCAAAGCTGGTTTGATCTTTTTTTCTGGCAGCTACACTGCACCTGCCCTGCATGTTACAGCAGAATCAATATTTCACTCCCATCTCAGCTCCACCATATGTTCCCCAGTCTGACTCAGTCGTTTGTCCCGTTTCAGAACCAATAACCAGCTGGTGGCCTTCCTGTCCAAATACAGAGAGATGAACTTCATCAAGTCCCATGGCAGAGATAACGCCAGGTGAGACACTCCTCCAAACCTCATTTTCATTTGCCCTCTAAAGTCCCTGCCTTTCGGAGTGCCTGGCTCTCCTCTCTCAGGGCGCGGTGCTGCCAGTGCGATATGGTCACTGAATCATAATACAATTAGCTCCCATCTGTGGCGTTATTAATTAACCTTGGTGATGGGGTGAGAGAAAGAGGTGAGAGCCAGAACTTCCCTCACTGCTGTTACTGTCCCGCTGCTCTGTCATTACCAACTGTGAATGAGTCAAACTGCTTCTCCAACCACTCACTGCATATTTAGATACTAGATACTACTACACTAGGCCTAATTTACATTTTACAAGTATAAACAGATTTAGAGGTCTATAATTAGAAGTGTGAAGATGGGTTTTTGTAGCATTAGTAACAAATTTTTTTTAATGTGAAATGTGAAATTTAACTGTGGAATTGTTGTTGTAATGCTGTAGTTTTAGCTGTTGTATAGAAACCTATCTTTAGATTTTATATATTTTATTGCTACCCAACCCAAATGACAATTTCTTTGTATTGTTCTACTTCCTTTTATTGTTTGATTTACTAACAAAAACACATTTTACTTATGGAGAACTCACATTGTGTACAAATCACCATGACACGCCCTACATGAACATAGTCACTTTTTAAATACTTTTCAATGAGATGGGCAGCTTAGGACTAATTTAATTTAGTTTATCTATAAGCTATAATTAATTTTGCTAATCCCCAATGATACTATGCATATATACTCTGCACACCTGACATTGTCGTTGTTTATGTTTCAAAGTCGCAAAGTCAGTCATCCTCTGTCCCATGTGAGCAGAGAAACAGTCTGACCCTGTCACCTGACTCCTATTATCTATAATGCATGTTGTCTGACTGTCTCCATAGAAACCGTGTATGCATTATTAAGGGTCTTAATACTGTACAATGCCTTTTTGAATTAGAGTAACAATGCTAGTTTCATCAACACAAAAATGCTGTTAAATGAGCAGTTTAACATTTGAAGAGCTTAGAAACAGACAGAGTGGTCTTTAACCCTACCTCACAATCTAAATGTGGAACTTTAACCTGGAATGTTCAAGTTCATGTGTAACTGATCTTATATTATCCTGTGTCAAAGCACTTATTATATATTAATTTGTCCCTTTACTGACCTTTTGGGTGTAGATGTAGCAGAGATTGCTCCTTGTCTTTCTTAGTCTGTTGTATATGTTTTACACGGTATTTTTGTGTAATAAAAATACCAGTGATTGACTTAATGTAAGATAGATAAGTTCAATGCTGTTCTGTGGAACATTCTAGTCAAAGCTATGACCTGTGGAGACTAGCTGATAAAGTTACATATCAGAAATGTGCAAACAAAATGGATAATACCATTCCACCTTTTTGCTCTAGAAAGTATTTGATTTTATTTTTTTTTTCTTCTTTTTCTAGGTTTATCCGTAAGCAGGGCTTGGACCGCCTGTTCTATGAGTGTGACACCCACATGTGGAGACTGGGCGACAGGAAGATCCCAGAGGGCATCTCGGTGGACGGAGGTTCTGATTGGTTCCTGCTCAATCGTATGTTTGTGGAATATGTCATCAAGTCTCAGGACGACCTGGTCACCAACATGAAGCGCTTCTACGCCTACACCCTGCTGCCCGCCGAGGTACACTGCTCTACGGTCACTCATGCTCTACTGTCATTCATGTCAGTACATAGTGAAAGAAGCAAGTTTATAATAAGACATATTTTATAGATTTTTCAGTGGAGGTACTTTATATCACACAAGTAGTTAAAAAAACAGCATAAAACAAACTAAATGCATGTGGTTGCTGTCATTTTGAGTAAAGAATGAGTAAGAATTATAAAATTATTTATAATTATTTACATATATTTATGTACCCCAAATTATTTAATTTGGCATTATTTACATCTGGAATTTCCCAGTATAAAGTACAAATACAATCAAATTAATTACTTAATATGAAAGGTAACAACAACTTCTGTGGGCCTGTGGCTACAATTGCAGTTCTTCAGTTTTTTTGAGTTGAATAAACTTTTTGTTGCACATGGCACATTTTCGAGTGTCCCCAAAATAGTGCTCCTTATTTCTCTTGAAAATGAAAGAGGCAGACAACACTGTAAAGTGAAAGCATGGTGTAAATCCCTCCTTTTCAGCCAAATACAAGGATTGGATGAGAATTGAATTGGGCGAATGGGATGTTTATCATGAGCCTTTCTGTGCCGTACTCTATTTCCTCTTGTGAATTGGATGCTGGGCAAAACCTATAAAAGGCTTTACAATTTTCTGATTTCTCTGCTTCTCACTTCAGCTTTTTACTGTCTTTTGTGTGTTTTTCTCTGTCACAGTCATTTTTCCACACTGTGCTGGAGAACAGCGCATACTGCGAGAGCATGGTGGACAACAACCTACGCATCACAAACTGGAACCGCAAATTGGGCTGTAAATGCCAGTACAAGCACATAGTAGACTGGTGCGGCTGCTCCCCCAATGACTTCAAACCTGCTGACTTCCACCGCTTCCAGGTAACATATTACTTCTGTGGTATTATGTATTAATTTATAACTATATGTTATCCGCTGTGACAAATTTAGGGGTAATAGTAGGGGCTTAAGTAGTAGTATCTGTACTGTATGAAGCATTAGTAATGGCTTTTTTTAGCAGTGATAACAGTTGTGTAATACTTGCATTTCAGGCAAGGGACATCTAAAAATTCAAAACTGTCTTTATCGTAGGGAGTTATTTTCAGTTTTAATAGTTAAATTATTAGTCCTACTAATTTTTCCCCAATCTTATTTGATTTTGATCTGCTGATTATTAGATCAGTTAATTTCCACAGCTCTTAAATCTTCGAAATTATTTATTTTATTTCATTTGTTGATTTTTAGTTGTTTTTAAACATTTACTCAATTTTTGTGATTGGTGGTATAATGTATTAGGTTCCACTGTCATTTCAAAGTGAAGCTGAGTAGACTACTGATAAATCATTTTCACCAGTCTGACCCTAGCTAAATGGCTTGAGGACAGTGGTGGTCTACCCGTCTTTCACAACACAGTGAGAGGCGTCAGGCTGACCTCACTGCTTCTTGTCCTGGCGAGTGTGCCCGCTGTCTGGCTGCAGTCTGGCCTTGGTCATTGCCAACACATTACCACGGGTCTCTGGCATCAGCGCTCAGACTCTGTGGGATCGACAAAGTCCAAAAACCTGAACAAAAACGGTCTCTTCCAACAGTCCGTCTGAGCCCGGTAGACCCCAGTATTAATGGGGCTTAATATCACATTTTCCCATTGAACCTTTGCAGTGGAAAGGTAGAGACACACTAAAGCAAAGTTTAATTTTGGTTTGCAGATGAGACGAATAATTATACTGCTGCTAACTATCTGAGTTCTCACATAGTGCTCTTGTAGAGGGAAGTTCAGTGGAGGGATTATACATATCAGTAGATGTACTGTAAGATTTTCCAAGATACGGTAATGGTTGCAACATTATTTTTGTGTACATTTTATGGACATTTTTATAAAGGGCTGGCCACAACCAGCAGTGAGGTGACTCTTGGCATGAGTAGCCCATGAATAGCCCACATTTTGAAACAAAAATCATCTAATCTCTAAAATGTTGTATTTTTGTACTTTTTTGGATAACGTAAAAATATTTTGATGCAACTTGAGTACAATGTGGAAATACTGCTCATTTCTGTTCACAACTATTTGTTATATACCTTTTTTCTGCAGCAAACTGTTCGCCCCACCTTCTTCGCCCGTAAGTTTGAGGCCAGCGTCAACCAGGAGATCGTGAACCAGTTGGACTCTTACTTGTTTGGCCCTCTGCCTCATGGGACTCCAGCCCTGAACTCGTACTGGGAGAACATCTATGATGAGCCCGATGGAGTGGCCAGTCTATCAGATACTCAGCTCACCTACTACCACTCCTTCTCCAGACTGGGACTGTCCCGTGCCTCTTCCTCTCTGCAAGGGAACTCTAATGACCACAGCTGCAGGTTGGTTCTCTAAAAACACACACACTTTTATGCAAATTTGTTTTTTTTAGGTTCAGACAATGAACACCTGCTCCACATACAGACACTGATATTATGAGGACCACACCTTTGTAAGCAAGAGAAGTCAACACACACTGAAAAGCATTTGTGTTTGCTACTATGTAAAGTGATCATATGTCAAAGCAGCCTCATCACAATAGCTTTCTCCAATAAGTAGAAGGCAACGTGGAGCAGCCCTATTCATTTTGAAACAAGATATGGCTCTCTGTCACTTCAGCCCTGGGATAATGACTTCATACATACTTTACACAAGGCTAATAGTCTGACCTTTCCAGGGATAAAAATGAACAAGGTGTGTCAAAAAATACTGACTAGATGTGGACTCTAAAAGGTGTTCTAGTCCAGAATTTATTTATTTATTTTTTTTTTTAAATCACAAATCCTTAAGTGTATAAGAGAAATTAGAGAAAATAAAGAGTTGGGGGAATTCCAGTCCTGCAACAAAAATGTAAAAATATATAGTCAAAGATCAACTTAAGATCAACTTACTTAAATCTAATCATTTAGTAGTATATCTTATATTATGGCATAAATCACATTATCCGTTGCATTAACAGATGTTATTTAATTGACTAAGTGACATTATTTGCAGATTGCATATGCACAGTGGCTGACTGGTAGTAAAATATTGCTGAGGTGTACAGTCATAAAGTCAACCCTCAGGTCATAAAACAATATATATAAACACAAACCTACGAGACTAAAGTTACAAGTGCACTTTCAACATTTTACACTCAACAAAATAACTATCCTTGCACAAATGCATCATGAGTAAGTGTGTTTCTAAATGTTGAACCTAAACATTTTTAGAAGACTCTTTGAATGTGGTTTCTGTTATTATTTATTCATTATAGATATACAGTAGATTTTACTTACTTATTTGAGCAATGTGTCATTTAATTACATTACATCACATACAATGTTATTTTGCTTGCATAAAAATCCAAAAATGTTAAACCTAAGATGTTCAAGGGGTTAAGTTAAAGGTGCAGTACATAAAACTGAGTATAGTATTTCAACAGATTCCCAAGACGCCTGGAACAAAACACAAATATACAAAAAACAATTCCCAAAAGTCAGTGTGAGGTTGAAGGCTAATTTGAAGAGAAAAAATAAGTAGAAGAAGACAATAAGTTGGCTCCACTAAGAGGAAAAATAAAGTCTGAAAAGTGCTGCGCTGTGACTTCATCCAGCTACTCACTGCTTTATGAGCCTAATAATTAAATACATGAGATGTGTGGCATGACTACACAGGCCCTGCTTTATTGATCTGCAATGCTCATTACCAAAACCCAGTTGTAAAGAACAAACAGACTTTGTACATTTAAGTTAAGTATCTTTTTGTTACACCCATAAGGCATGTGTGGGCCCTTGTTTGGCGCGTGTGTAGAATTTAGATGTGCCTGCTCCAGATGGACAGAGAGTGAGGCTGGAGTGAGGGGCCGGGCCTGGAGGTGGCTCTTTGGGGGTCCGCTGTGGCTTGATAGGAAAGCCTAGGAGTCTCTTGAATAGAGCTTCTGTGCAGAATACGCCCAGTGTTCCTCTCCCACAACCTCAACACTGGCCACTGTGGGTCTGTAGGAAAAGTCAGTGTCTAAGACCAGACACTCATTGGGTATAAACCCAACTCATTGGGTAGCAATGAGTTGGATTTATTCAATCAGTTGGGAATCTGATGATGTCAAAATTTCAGTGGTCTGTATTAGTCTATAGGTTACTCCCTAATTTGGAATGAAATACACAAGGAGAAAATCCCCAAATAATCTTTCAAACCCTTTCAAACCAAAATAGAAAGGACAAAAAAACATGCCTGCAGTGCAACACTTCGTAGAGTGCAAGTTTTTTTAAAACAAATGTTACTTGTGATGCCGGAGAAAGCCAAATGAAAGTGGAAAGGCCCAGTAATTACACCTAAATTATCGTAATGCCTTTATGTGAGTTATTTGGGATTGTTGAGTAGCTCATCGCAACATATTTTTATATATACTTGCTAACCAACTTATTGCCTAAAGACAATACAGGAAATACAGTCAGAGAAAAATAGTAGACAAAACTAGAAGAAATGCATGCATTGCAAAAGAGGGCAGGAGACAGGTTGCTTGCTGCTATCCTTGTGGGTGTAAATATTTGCTGTTCTGCTTGTCAGAGTAGCGTTTACCGGGCCGAGTTGACTCCTGGGCCTTTAGAGGAATACTGATGAGGCCATAGGCTCCGGGGAGCAGAGGGCACTGTGTAGAGCCAGATCACATGGAAAGGTACAGAGGAGGGAGGATAGAAGAAGGATGGAGAATTACAGCAGCAAGGCCTATACTGTATGATAAAAAAAAAAATTGTGGAGTGAAAACTACTCAAAGTTCAAGCTTCAGACTGCATGGAAGACTGGGTTCCTCCACTTCTCTCTCACCTGTTGTACTACTGTTCACATTCCTTACATCTGCCACTGTCACTACCTCTGCCACAGATGATGGGCGTCAACCATGATACTTTTAAACAGGCCTTGCTTCCTCACCCTCTTTAAGCATTATCCCACACACACTCAGAAACGCCATATCTGCCTAGTGAGAACTGAACCAAGGATGTTGAGGTTTAGATAACTGGGTAACTAAGCTGTGTGACAAATCCCTCACCTACGGCATAAATGTCTGTTCCTTGTCGACGCTTGTGGTCCCGTCTGCCATTCATCACATTTAACCTATTCCACTTCAGGACTCCAGCACATGTTCAGGCCACTGCTCCAAATTAAAGCAGTAATTAAGATGAAAAACGTTTCTTGTTAACAGAGGTTCAACAGTAAAATCATAACCTCTAGACATTACTTTGCTTTAACATGTACACAAATATTTATGTCTTCATGGTACATACAGAAGAACAAGCTGAGAAACAAAGAGGGATTCTGGACTGCTTAAAGATGCAGAGCAAACATACAGAAATCTCTCACTAAAAGAACTAATTATTCTCTTTAGTAGGTGCACAACCATTGTTAAATACAATTTTAGAGCTTAATGGCTCAGTGAAAGAGGATTATATACGCCAATAAGACAGGAGATAACAGAGATACCCATAACTTTTGTACTTAGTCTATAGTATTAAAATAGTGACTTAGACCAACATAAGCAACAAAAATCACATCAGTATGGTCTACTCCTGTCTTTGACAAATTGGTATTCTACAAAAGGTCAGTGAATTAATGTCCAGCGTGTCGCACAATCATGAGCCCCCGTAACCTTCACTCTGAGCATAAATTAGCATTGAGCACATTAGCATGTGCAAGGCTCGCCGAGCGTTATCCCGATGAATCAAGATACGCTACTCGCCTTACACCGCTGGGCCCTAAAAGCAGCACAGCGGGTAGGTCAACACGGATCAGGTTTGCTAATGACTTGATTTTTTTCTCCCCTGTTCTGTTCTTGTGTGTGCTGCTAGGTACTTCCCCATGGGACATCCCGTATCGGTACATCTGTACTTCCAGGAGGACCAGTTTCAGGGCTACCTGGTCAGACACCACGCCACCAACCTGGCAACCAGCAAACTGGAAACCATGGAGACCTGGGTGGCACCTAAGAAAAAGTTTAAGCTCACCCTCCCTCCTAGCAGCACATTCAGCAGGTTGCAGTTTGCCGAGGTGAGTCAGCATGTTGTGTTGTGCATTTGTTTTTCATTTACAGTTAACTCTCTCCCGCTTGGTGTCACTTGCAAAACAATCAGTCAAGCGTTGCCCATCGGAAGAAATTAGTTCAATTAAAAGTGTGAGCAGAAACACAGCACTATAGTATATAATTAGAGGTGAAATATACAACTCATTGCCATCCTGACCTGACATTCATTGCTATAGTGCCCTTGCCCAGACCCATAGCTAGCTGCACATTTTCAGACAATTAAACGGCGAGACTGTAATAGCCCTGTAAAATGTAAATTGACTGGCTTCATTGGAGTTTATGGGGATGAACGCGGCGTGTGCTGCTTATTTGTTGTCTCTTAATAGGACTCCATCTCACCTTCACACTCCCATGCCTCCCCTGATTGTCTTGTTATGTTAATCTGTGTTTCTGTTTACCATGACGCCTGTTAGGATACAAAGCCCCCCTCTGATGTGACAGCCGCCAAATGTCTGTTGAAACAGGACAAAATTAACCATGTGAATGCAAATCGACCTTTTTGACAATCTGCAGAAATGTCAAAAAGTAATTTGTTTTGTGGTCTCTTCCTTTTTTATATTTTCGCCATGTGCTTTGACCCTGTTGAATCTTTTAAGTGGTTTTACAAACGACAAAGTGCAAAACGCTTCCTGTAATATAGCGGCGCTGGTGTCAGGGCCCTGAGTGACAGTCCAGTGATTTGAGCTGTAGCTTTTATCAGGATGCTCAGTCTAAGAAAGGCCAGTCTGTCCGCGGTTCTATCGTGCTTGTCACTCACTTTGTCCATGTGTCATTTAAAGCTGAAAGACTTGAAATAAGAAGCGGCAATAGCTTTATCTCTTTGTCGACTTAGCAAATATGCCATTATGCTTAGCCAATATGGGGTTTGGTAGATAAACCATATGCTTGGCTTAACAATGTGTTCCCTGTCTTCCTTTAGATATAAAGAAGGACAGTTATGTCTGTTTAAAATCTTCAATAGACGCCTCCCAGCTGCCTGCAAAGGACTTTATGGAGTGATTAGAGGAGAGCGGCTTCAGCTCACACTGTTAAAATTAGTATTGCACCCCAAGACAGACTTGACATTGAGAGATACCGTTTTTACCCTGTACTGGATGAGTCTCTGAATGATGCCGACGGCCTTGGTACAAATTATATATACAAATTGTAATGGAAAAGGAAAGTACATTAGGTTATTGACAGGAAACAGTTGCTTCATTTTAGTCAACAGAAGCATAATGGTTTAGAGACAGAGCAAGAAGGACATAAGAAGCATAACCTTTTTGTGTGATTATTATAATCCATATTGCAGGGTGAGATTTCCTTGATTGTGTTTTGTGAAGTTGTACTTTACGAAGCTAAGAGCTAGTTATAAAAGGTCCTCATGTGAAGCTCCCCTTTACTGCCCTATGTTAACATAGCATAGATCAGTTATATAACTCTGGATACATAGTTGTAATTTAATTCACCCTTATTGTATTCACACTGTGAACACCAAAGGACACTGGAAAGGTCAGGCATAATTTAGCCATGCTTAGCCACAGCCAGCTCATAAGACAGTATTGTTTAATTTAGATGTATGTTATAGCTTTCCCAACCTGTTTCTTGACACAGAACCACACTTCTTGGTTTGTCCTTTGTACATTTCTGTGCCTTTTGCACTGCACTGTAAATACGACGTCTCCTCCCTGGTCCCTCCATAGTGTAGCAGGCGTCCTTGGGGGCTCCTTACGTGCTGCACTGAACACCTGTGTGTCATTACCTCACACAGAAGTGCCACTAATAAATGCCAATAGAGTCTTGAGGGCCGTTTATGGGCTGGGTCGGTCCTGATTAAATTTACCTGTAATGTTTAATAGAGGTGTTATACTCAAGGCGCCAGTGTCACGTTCATGAGGGCATAGGTCAGCAGAGGTCGCAGGGTCATGGGGAAGCACTGGGAAAGAGTTCAGTAATAAGATGGGAGCATTTCATGTGGTCTATTAAATCAGGTGGAAAGACTGGATTCGAATGAAACACACAACAGTAAAATGTCTAATATGGGACCCACTAGCTTTGTGCTTGTGTAGGAGATGGTTTTGTGAGAACCTCTTTATAGTTATAGCTATACTGTACTGTAATATTTTCTATTGACATTTCCCTTTATGAGTAGCCACTACTCAACTGCTTCCTGTTATTGAGTGATTTGAGCGACCGAAATAATGTACTGACAAACACCAAGTGACTGTGTTTGCTTGGAATGCAAGTAATTAATTGCATTGCCTCTTGAGTTAGGACTGGGCAATATGGCAACGAAAATATGTATTGTTTTTCTTGCCTTTGGTGCGCTCAAGTTTTCAAATTTTGTGATTTCTTATGAAAAGCAATCCCAAACAGAGACAAGGCAGACGTATTTTTAAATAACCCTCAACTAAGATCACAAATTAATTATTCCGACTTCAGTGCCATTTAACAATGATCAAATTTCACTGTGTGCTCTTACTGCCCCATTATTGGCTGTAAACCTGTCAATTAAAAACACCTAACCTATAACCAGTTGCAAATGATTAGATCTTGATTTCCTGCCGCTGGTTAGAGTGTAATCACATCAGAGTTTTAGGGATATAATAGCTTGAAGAAATTAATCACAAAATACTATAAGGGGTGCTAGAAGTTGGTGAGAGGGTGCTGGGTCTTATTGGCTTAATGGTAGCTGGAGACAGGTTGAATGTGGAGGTCAGTCTAAGCTTCAGGCTCAGGCTCAAATGGGTCACAAGTTAATCTGAGTTTGACCCACTTCCATACTGGCGGAAAGGTGGTCCACTACTTTGGCCTCATAAATTCTCCACAATGTTTAAAGCAAAATGGTCAGACGCTCAAAGAAAGTGAAACTGAATGGATTATGACTGTAGTTCAGTTGGTACAGCGGATGTCCTTCAGACCAATGGTCAGCAGTAAACAGCATTGTTAGAGTGGTCAGATCAGGTTGGTGGTGCGATTCCAGCTCCAACTTGTTCTATCCTTGGGCAAGAAATCCACCTAGGTCCCAGTCTCGGCTAACAGTTTGACATTTGATTGACAGTAGAAAAACACTATTTAAAAGTGACCATTTAATGTATATTTTGGTTAGCAGTAGTTTTCGGAGTTTGTTCCAAAAATAACAAAAATTCAAACTTAAAAGACAAAATATATATATATTTTTGTAATAGTTCAAGCATATATATATATATATATATATATATATATATATATATATATATATATATATGCTTGAGCTATTACATTATCGTTATGACTATTTAAAATAATTTAACGCACTGTCAAATTAACTTTTATATTATTTTTATTGTAAGGATTACTATTCATCGTGGTTTGTTGAGTTAACTGCGAGCCTGCGGGCTGGTGGAGGCAGGAGGCGGCTGCCCACTCGTCTGGCCTGAATATTCTCCTCCTACGCTTGCGCTGCAGACTCAACCTTGACACCAGTGGAATATAATTAGTGTTTTCTTGGCCGATGTATGTTACAGAATGAACTATGGGCAGTCCAGTCTCCAGGGGCCCTCTCTACCCTCTGAAAGCAAACATACTCTCTCAACTTCCTCTGCCTTCCTCCCAGTGGATTACATTGAGAACCCTATGTCGATATGCTCTTCATTTTTGCAGCTTTAAAACAAGACTGCTGCCAATCAATCAGGGATGTTAGCTGGCCAGCGAGGCGGCCTTGGATAAAGTAATGAGCTATATACAAGACAAGCAAGTTGATTAACGATTTGAAAAGAAAACACCGGGGTCCGTGGGGCGCAGATAACAGAGGCTGGTTCAATAATTGAGATTAAAGTGTGTTTTTTGAAGAGCCACGAAACATACGCTCTTTTCCACGTGTCTCATTTATGCGGGTTATTTATACAGGACGTGGCAATCTGTATTCTCCAAGGATGTTATGGAGAGGCAGTTCCCGTCAGGCATCGATCCTACACAAGGGTGAAGCTGTGTTAATCAGCTGCTTTGTAAAGACTGAGCATCTCTTAAAGCAGCCATGCCACTCACACCCAGCAGCACGAGCATCAGTCACTGTCAGGACGCCACACCTCTCCATAGGCCCGTTTCTGTCTTTAATCTTCACTCGTCTACATCACTCAGTCTCAGTTCAGCATCGCCCCTGCTGAGTTACAGTTTCAAAACATTTGTGTAGATTGTAAATCTGATTAATTGGTCGATGAGGTGTTAGCTGAGTAATTATTTTATTGGGATTATAAGAATTTATGCACAACAACAGAAAGAAGAAGGTTAGCTAGAGTTTTAAAAATCGCTGTACAGTTTGCCATTTCACTTAGGAAGATGCTGTTTACCCATACTTCTCTGTGTGCAGTGTTTATTGTGCCTAAGATCCTAAAAGCATTGAAAGCTATTGGCAGCACCAAGCCACGTCCCCTTTTAGTCAGTTCATCGATTGACTGGAGGGGATGTCTATAGTCAACCAAGAATTTCTTAAGTTGACTATAGCATTAATACATGTTATCAAGGGGAAAAGACCCAGAACTGCTGTAAAATAAAGTTTGAGGAAGATACAAAATGTACAAAATAGTTATCAGAAATGACTATGAACCAGTAGAGAACGGGACAGAACTCAGGATTCAAATACGCTGGGAATGAGGCCACGGCGGGGTCAACAATCAAATAGTAGGGAAACACACACTGCTAAAACAAAAACAAACCATGACAATTTTTTTAAGCATAGCTTTTTAATTTATCATGTATTTTTCAACTCTTGGAAACACACAAATTTATCGTGTTTGTGTTTAGATCAGTGACATTAGTCCCTTTGTCTTGCACCAGCAGATTTATTCATTTTGCCTTGTATTAACAAACACATTATACAACAGGTTAAAACATTTCTCAAATGCTTCTGCAAATAAAACAGAATTGTCCCACTTATATAACATCCATGAGAGATAGAGGGGGAGTATGTTACTGTTTCATAAAATATGCAAGCCATACAGTAGATAATTCCCTGAGATAATTAAGCCTGTGTATTGGTTAACTTAATTGTCTTCTCTTCAGAATCACTGCTTAATTATTCACTGTGGGCTGTGTTAAGCAGTAAAATGATTTCCCAGTCTTTTCCAGGCTCAGCTTTTGATGTTTGCGCTTACCTCATTCTGTCACTCACTGCGCTCTTCCTGTTTTCTTTCTCCCACTCTCTTCCTGTCAGGTCGGCACCGAGTGGGATGCCAAGGAGCGTATGTTCAGGAATTTCGGGGGTTTGATGGGCCCTATGGATGAGACGGTTGGAATGCAGAAGTGGAACAAAGGCCCAAATGTAACAGTGACGGTAGTTTGGATAGACCCGACTAATGTTATCGCCGCCACCTACGACATCCTGATTGATGCCAGTGCAGAGTTCACACATTACCGTCCTCCCCTGAACCAGCCGCTGCGTCCCGGGGTGTGGAGCGTCAGGATCCTGCACCACTGGAGCCCTGTGGCCGAGCTGCGCGTCCTCATTGCACCACTGGCCTACAGCAAGCACCAGCCCATAAAACAAGGTGAGGACAGAAAGAGGTTGTATTTGGAAATGTTATAGGTCCTATATTACACAAAATTGACTCTTAAGCCATGTTAGAATGTTGTTACCTCATCAAAAACATATCCAGAGTTCTGCTTTGTTTCATTCACACACGTTTCAGTAATCCTTTATTATTAGTCTGTCCACATCTCCAAAGTTCAAAATGCTATGTCATGAAGCAGTAGTTTTCAAGTTAACAGCTACCTTTTACCTTTAGTTCAGTAAAGATTGGCAATTCCAGGGGTGAAATCATCCAAATGATTCTAGTGAACATGTGTGGAGTTTAAAAACACAGTGGAGCACTTTGTGTATTACCACATGACATCACAAAGTGGAACTGAGTGTCATCAGTTTGAGAGAAGAACTCATCTAAGAACTAAATATGCAGGGTTTGTGTGTTAAACATGTATGAATGAACAAAATACAACTCCAGGTATGTTTATGATGAAACAATATTAACAACATTATAACATAGATTAAATCAGGCATATTCCCAAAAATGTAATCACTGTACTGCAAAAAATCACTAACACTGGCATACTGAAATTAGTCATAATACTAAAATTTCAAACTTGATTTTTATACTGAGTAAAGAATGCAATACTCTATTGATGTATTTTGGCCAATAGAATGGCATTTCAACACAAAATAGTTGTTGCTTCTTTTTAGTTTCTATTATTATCATCAGGAAAGGTCTAATTTTGTCCTGTTTATGTGAGTTTTTTTTCTGTAATTTGTTCAGATGAATATCTAGCTTCCGTACTTGTTTTAGTATTTTCTGGGTATTGATTTTTTGACAACCCTATAGCAATATAACATTTCTTATTACTATCATCTTCTAGACTCAACTCAAGGAGGGTGTAACATTTTATAGTTAATATTATGTGAATAGTGACAATGAAGTAAGTAAATGAAGCCAAAAAGTGATCTAAAATAAAATAGGGTTTCACTTTGTTGTAGTAGCTGGGACTTGCTACTGCAGTGTGGGTAAAAAGATACTTCTCCAGAAGTCTTCCTGACGATGACATCACCTCCAATAACATGGTTACAATGAACCAAACAACGCACTGTGGAAGCCAATAGGGACCTTTTGTAATAAACCCATACAGCAGGAGTATATAATGTTTTCCATGTTGCTTGTAGACACTCAGTCACAGAGGAATGCATGCCACTCTTTTGTCATTTCGTAAGCCTGAGTCTGTGGTATGTGTCATATTTTGTTGTCACACATGAGAGGGGCTGCTTCCCAAATTATTATAGCATTATTAAATTGGTGCCACTGTGACAGAAGACAGAGGCGTTTGTAAGCTTTTAAACCAGCAGTGTATTGTCAGCTGAAGTTACCAACGTCTCAATAAATCCATACCAGGCAGGAGTTTTGACGATAAACAACAGCTAGGCTCAATGACAGGTTTGTTCTACTTTACTTTGTGGATACTGAAATGAAATGTTATGTAGTGGAAAAAGTAATGTCTCAGGCTTGCGTGATGCTTTGAATTCAGTGTTAAAGGGAAACCTGAACCAAACTTCACCAATTTTATACTTGCAATGGTATATTATAATTTTTCATTCAGTTGTTCTAGACTTATTTCAGTGACTGTGAGGAGGTACTGGCAGCACTGAGTTTTACACAGATAATTTAGTAACTCAGTATATATATTGAGTACATTGTTTTTCTCCTCACTTTTGAATACTTTTGGCTACTTTTAACACAAATAGTTCTTAAATATTACAATGTGAATTATTATTATTATTATTATTATTATTATTATTATTATTATTATTATTATTATTATTATTAACTATACTAGAACAATCCATGAAAGGTTCGACCTTACAATACTTGTCTAAATGAGTATCTAGTTAAAATTAGTAAAGTAATGTCTAATGATTGAACAGTAGTTCATTGTTGAGAGCAGATATTTCCCCAGGCAATAAAGCAAAAAAAAAAACCCGCTCTTGTTCTTTTATTTTAAATGTCTGGCTGAAATAAAAGCAAATCTCTGGCTAGGCTCATTGAAATTAATTACCTGTATTGTTTGCCCATTATCCAATTTAAAACAATAATAGCACCAGTCTAAACACACATGTACTATGCAGACATCCTTGTATCTGCAGAGATGTCCTTTCTAATCAAGCCCACAGGCCTCTGAGGACATGTTGTTTGTCATCAAGTCAACCTTAATAACCCACAGAGCTGCTCATACATATTAAACAGTGTGTTAAACAACCGCACACACTTGGCTATCCGAAAACAATGACACAATTAAATCAATCAGGCAGCGTGGATAACGGCCATCGCGACACTGCACCGGTCCATAAGCTGCCCATTGGCTGTCAAAGTCACTGGAGAGTTGGTAACGCTAATGCCCAATAATCGCACCATTCACTGTTAAATAATTTTCTAATGACAAAGAGAAAAAAACAAATGAGGGGGCAGGTTTGTCTTTAACCTGCGTCTGTGAGGGAGCTGGTCTTTCCTCAATCTAAAAATAAAAATGAACCGGTCATTTTAGTGCACAATAGTTATTTTTTTGTCATTGTGAAAACTTTTCAGGAAAGCTCCAACTTAGTCATTGTATTTGTTTACAGTATCGATCAAATGAGTATCGATGCTGATACTAGTTTTAGTATTGATTAGTATCCGGGTATCACATGTTTTGGACAACCTTACAGTTCTTTTGTGAATTTGGGTTTCGTTTAAAGTTGCATATTTGGCTTAATATGAATGCTGCTATTGTTGTATTCATTTTTGATATATGGTATTGGAAGTGCGGTAATTCAAATACAAATATACCAGATCCTTGAAACATTAAAGTAATAACATCCTGATTTTTCATTAACACCATTGCAAGCTCGTAGGGTATCCACATGGACAACGCCAGGATAATCATTAAATAATTTCTGCACAGATTACCAGTTCCCGATAATTGTGCATTAATGAAAAGTAATTATGAATCCTCGTTTCCATGTATGCAAATCAACCCCTTTACCTCCTACACTCACCACCCTTAACTGATCATTACTTTAAATATAGAGCGGTTTTATTACTGAGAGCAATCACTATTACTTCACTCTATTAAAAGAACAATTAATGAGTGGAGTGGTAAAGGAATGCTATGTCTTGAAGTAGACAGTAACTTTACTTATAGATCCTGTACATGCTAAACTGACTTGATGAGCTTTTAGTCATGATATATTGTTTCCTCATCAAAACTTTTGGAATTATGCTGAATTTTAACTACTTGTTCAATTGCTGGGGTTTAGTCTCAGATGACATAGATTGGCCTATAATAATTAATGGAGATGGTGGTGATAATATTCTCATTGTTAATATGCAGATACTTTATGTGTCACAGCAAGTTCAATGGCCTAGTCACATAAATTATCTGATTCAAATGTATGTTTGCCTATGGGATATTTCTTATGAAAATCCCATGTAATCAATAGGGAAAACTGGCTCCTGCCCTCCAGCCTGGAGTATGAAATAGTTGGTTGGTTTGGTTTATTAGGACAGTGTACAATTACATTAAGCACAGTGGCAGATATGTTTGCACCAGATTGTAGCTCATAGCTAATTTCCATCTGTAGTCCTGAACCCCTCTGCAGGTGGTGAGCCCACATGCACCCATAGGGGTGTTGCATGTTTTTGAAAATCATGAGATTCTACAATCTGAAAGCACCATCATATAGTAAATCATCATATAGTGAATAAAACAAAAACATAATTGAAAAAAGATGAAGGAAAAAAATATTATGAAGTTAGGTCTATGTTTGACATCTCTTGGTAAAGTTTATAACTAATCATGAAGTCTGAAGATGCTGTAATGTTAGTTTTTATCTCAATCCACTATAATATATGACAGCTATTCCTTTCATTTTATGCCAGTGGATATGACCTGCCCTCTGCACCATTTTTCACACAAAGTTCTGAGTACACGGAGCAGAGGCTCCGGCCAGAGGCAGTGGGCAGTGAGCTTCTCAGACTGACAGCTTGTCACATGTCCATGAAAAGAAATGTGTGGGCTAACATGTGGGCTAAATGTCTCAGCTAGAGCTGCAGTGAGGAATTTACAACAATCAGGGTGAGGGGGAGACATCCTGTTGAGTTTTAGGTAGATACTCCAAAAATATATTCAGATCTTCAGATCTTTGTTTGTATCCCTGTGTGTAACAAATGTAAATCTTATGTTATCATTTACTAGTATATTTTGGAGGGATTCACATTGGGAGAGTTTCCTTTTTATTGTTGTCAATGTACTATTTTAATTATGTCCATTCAAACTTGTTCTCTTGTGTTTGTCCAGAGGACGCCCTGAAGCTGCACAATGGCCCGGCCAAGAACAGTTATATGGAGCAGAGCTTCCATGGGCTGAACCCGGTGCTCAACATCCCCGTGAGTCTGGAGCTGGTGGAGCGCTCCAAGAGGAAAGCGGCTCTGACAGGGGCGGACCTAGAGCGCTGGGTGGACAGTGTGGTGGGGGAGATGTGGGAGGCTGTGGACGTGTGTGCCGTGGGCCTCAGTGCATGTCCCGTCATGCAGGCCTGTCCCAAGAACCGCTGGAGCTCCCTGAGTGCAGACCCCAAATCCCACCTGGGACCACCACGCGCTGACGGGCGCATCAGGTAGCAGCAGCGCCTCCACTGGGACAGAAGGCTGAGCATTGTTATAGTTTATTTATTTCAAAGGGTTCAGGGATGGGCTTTTGCACTTCCTGCCTCCAGAGGAAGTGGATTATGGTCTGGATGTTGGTAAAGCGGAGTAATGCATCAGAGTGCTCCTGGGACAGTCGTGTGGGGGATTATGCTGCCGTTGCTTTTTCAGTGTGTTTATTTGTTTCCTCATGGCTGAGTTTTACTGTGATCAAACTTAAAAATGTCCAGCCTTTAATATTTCTCTGAATGGAGCCAGACGAGGGCCGTGTGTTCCCCACTGCTGAGCTGTGGAGTCCTGCTGCGAAAGGCCTTATAGTTTATGAGTTCATAGTTTATGGGGAGGTGTACTGAGTACAATGTGCCTCCTAGTGTTCTGTCAGCACAAAGTAAATAAGATATTTAAATGTTGTAATGTGCCGTACTGCAGAGAGAGGCGTTCAAATCATTTTAAACTCTTATTTAGCATCACAGCACTTAAAAGTGTTTGTGCATCACAGAGTCAATGTGCAGCAGCTCAGTGCGTTTCAGTTGAGTGCCTGATCAGAGCTGCTGTGCTTAATGGAAATGACAAATGCAAAAACAGAGGCCTTCCAAGAATAATTAATTCTGTTTGGAGTGTAATGGAAATCTAATGTAGGTATTTTTTAGTGTTTCAAGTCTAATCGCTACATTTGTCATATTCGAAGACTTAGCATTCAGAGGGTAGTTGTCTTTAATAAATCCCACATGTTGTGACAGGCAGGGGGCGAAGAAACAAACTGTTACAAAACTGCCTCAAACTTGAAACTTTCAAGCTGACCTTAAGCTCTCATTTTGTTCTGTCATTTTTATCTTCCTTCCAGTTTCAATGACGCTTGATGTTGTATATAATTCTAGAAGTCTCAAATTTGTGCGAATGATGAGAGTCCATGAGAGTATTTATTTATAAATTTATATGGATATTGATAAGTTTAGTCAGTGACTAAATAAGTGCGTTGCTGCCTTGGCAGCATGATAAATATTTTTTGTAAAGAAAGTCGCCTTTATTTACAAAGGCCCACAGCCCAAACTGTACTTTCTATGGCCGCACCTGTGTGTCAGTCTGTGTTCTGTCTAACTTTGACCTATGAGGTCAAAGGTCAGCTACCTAACAACGTCACCAAACTGAGAAGATGAAGGAAACATTACATAGACTGGACACTGTTTCACTCTCTGTCTGAGTGATAGTGATGGTAGTGCTTCATTGTGACAATAATGTGCAACTCACACTAAATATTACTGTGCCCAGATTTAAAATGAAGTAGATCAATAAAGTTAACATCTGAAGTTCAGCCATCAAGACAATCTGGACCTTTTGGACGAGTGAAATCCAAGGATGGGCTGTGTAACACATCATGAGGTGTGTGTTAGTTTTAGTTTAAATCATCTATTAGCCTTGTGGCGTGTGACACCCGGGTGTGTTCAGCATTGAGTGCTGTAGTGATGCCTAATTAAAGACATTACTGTTCATTAATGTCAAGTTCACCTTGTGCGTGTCAGATGTGTTGGTTACTGCTGCCTCTCCTCCTCCCTCAAATCCACTGCTTCTGTGGATAGAGACAATGAGAAACATGCAGTGTCACTTTATTCATACTAAATAAATACGACTAACAGTGAATACATCATTTCAAACAGACAAGTTTTTGAAAGGTACATTATTAAAGTGAAGTCCTATTTTGTAACAAAATGATTAACAATGATGAAAATGTACATAAGAATTTTGTAATGAATTATTGTTTCAAGAGTATTGTATATGTAAATACAGATGTGGTTTAAAAAGATGGTGAATTATTAAAAGCTTTTTGAGGTGTCACAGTCATTGGACACAAAAATTAAATTAAATGGATGGTGTATATTGATCAAGTACCTAATATTTCAGTGTTTGGACAGCACCTGTATGCGGCCTCAGAGTAAATCTAATGCCAGATTGTTGTTATTCTTGCTGGAATGTATTGTTGAGCAACTGTTGCACAAACGTCTCTCATTTTCACTGTATTATTTTTTATATTTTGTTCTCGGGGAGGCTCTGTGTGCCTTAGCTGACTTTAGAACCTTCTCTGTTTTTAAAATGACATATGTTCTTTTGATTTGACTTTGTGTAATGACTACCATGAATCCGCTTTTGATTTGCCGGTACTGCAACACCAAATAGATGTCTGCTGTTGTGTACTTTTCATCAGGCCTTCTGTCATTACCACCTTTTGTTTTATGCCTTTTTTTAAATGACATTTGTTGTACTTGACTGGCTTATTTTATGTTTCTCGGACTGCTTTTTGAAAATAAAAGCTGAAAAGTGATACTTGTCTACGAATATTTTGTGTAACAACAACTCACTATCACTAGAGTCATCTCTGGTCAAAAAACAGTGCTTATAAAATGAAAAGATTAAAGACTGATAATAATATTAATGTAGGGAGTTATACAGCACCTTTCCTGACACCCAAAGAGAGCTTTACATTACATTATTCATTCACTCCAGGTATGGCTACTATTGTATCCACGCCTGCTCAGGGGTAGACTGACTGAAATGAGGATGGCATCAACCCCCCTGACCACCACAAATCACTTACTCACGCCCCATATTCATACTAGGCAAAGTGCATAAAGACACAACAACAGTATGCAGTAGAACCATTGTTGCCCCACTGCACCAAATGGCATCCCCAGCAGTCTCCCATCAAAATACTAACCAGGCCTAATTCTGCGTAGCTTATTTATTTGGTTTATGACTAACTGTAGCACATGCATGATAGTGCTTATATCCAGCGCTTATTCACAGCACTTGTCCAAAGAAGAGCTTTTAAAGGGCCCATATTATGCTATTTTCTGATCTATCTTATACAGTTATTTCCTCATCAAAAACATACTTGAAGTTGTGTTTTATTTCATTCACAGATGTTTAACACGCAAGTTCTGCATATTTAGACTGCATTCATTTTTTCCAAACTGAAAGCTCTCTGTTCCACCTTGTGATATCATGTAGTTATACAACAAGTACTCCACTGTTTTTAAATTTCATACACCTTAATTTGGATAATTTCAGCCCCGGCATTGCCCATCTCTGTTGGAAAACTATCGCTTCATAACATCACAAGGCAGAACAGAGCGTTTTGAGTTTTGGCGATGTAGCGAGACCAAAAATAAAGAGTTATTCAAATATGTGTGAATGAAACAAAACATAACTCCAGTTATGTTTCTGATGAGGTAACAGCATTATAATATGACTTAAAGCTCACAAAAGTCAATTTTGCGTAATATAGGACCTTTAACACAGAACACACTGATATCAGACGAGATTGGGGATTGACAAGGTGCTATATCATGTAGCATTTTGGTTCATTAGTAATAAATGAGTCAGTCTAATAAAAATTCTCACAGACTTTTTACCAACCACAACTTTATCTATAATCTGTTAAATTTTGAACTGAAATTCATGGGAAAAGATAGTTCAGTCCTGTTTCTTTAATTATTGCAGAAAGTGGTGTCTTCCTGACCAAAGTCATTAACTGTGGGCAATGTTATAGTTGCTCCCATATGTTTTTCCACCAAACTGCTCTTATTCCCGCCCACGACCACGACAGCAGCTCTTTAATGTGTGGCTCTAGAGAAAGTTAAAGCTCTCCGGGTGACTGATGCTCGCCCATAAAATGGGACACTCTAAAGCATCACGTGGCACTATAAATTCAGCTACAGAGATTGGTTCAGCGCATTCTCAGCTCAAATTTTAACATCAAGTACCAGCTCTAAAAGCACAGTTTATAGTGTAGTAGTGTCAGATGGCGTATTAAGAATAGTGCAGTGTAATATTTATATTTAATCATAGCATTGAAACACTCAAAATTAAGACAAAATGAACAGTGAAGTGAACAGAGGAAGAATAAAACAAGACACTGTTTTTAAAATGCTAAAATTTTTTGTGACCACCATGCTGGAGGACGTTCCACAGCATGGCATTAAACAAATATTACTTGTATTTATTTGAATACGGGTGTTTTTATTTCTTAAAACTACCACAAAAACATGCTTTATTACCATGTGGGTCCTGTTCTCCACAGATCTGACCTATAACATGGCCTGGAGATGTGGCTGGCTTGTCTCCATAGAGATTATGAATTAAACTAAATGCCATACTGTAGAACATTACAGGAAAAAACAACATGGAGGAAGCAGGTGGCAAACTCTCTACCAAAAAGTTACACAGTGCACCTTTAATAAAAATTAAAAGTTAGTGGAGACATTCAGAATTGTTTCTCCAGTCAAACTCTTAAATTACCATAACAAAAACCACCAACTGCTTGTGAACCATCATTAAAACAGGCATCAGTCACCAATTACTGCCTCAGATCTTTTGCAGGGCTGTTCCCATGGCAGGAGTCATGTAGCACTATTGTGTGTTTCCTAAGCCTGATAAAAGGATCACTGCAGAGAAAATACATAATATACAGTCCCATAAGGCTAATTAATCCAGACTTAAATGACTGTGCTGTTCCTAAGTGGTATGACTTGATAATGGGAGGTTGCATACAGCTTTTAAATAATATGTGGAGAGAGTTTACAGGAAACATGCCGTGGTGTTTGTTCAACTGGATAATGAGATGCTAAAAGCTCTCCTGCTGTCACCGGATGAAATTAGTAGGATTAATAACAGAAAAACAGCAGTCATAGGTGTAAGCTTTCAACTCACAATCGCCCTTAAACGTTTCATTGGATGAATTGTGGCTCGTGTTGAGTGTGTGATTGTAGGGACTTGTCATTATACCTTTAACAATAGCCTTTAACATGGGAAGTAGAACTCACTATAAGCTGTAACAGTGGTGGAAAGTAACTCAAGTAATAGTACAATTACATGGCTCAAAATGTACAGAATTACAAGTACTTCTCCCGTATTTGTACTTAAAGGTGCACTTTTCTGGTGGAGGGTCCATTACATGTTTCTACAGAGATATTGCCTGAAATGTTCTACAGCATGGTATTACACTTAATTATCTCTGCAGAGATAGTAGGTGGCACCACAGGGCCAGGTTGCATGTCTGATCTGTGGAAAGGCAAGCCCACTCACAGTAAGAATGCATGTTTTTAGGTCAATAAAAAACACGTTGAGCAAATGCAACATACGTTTAATGCCATATCAGGGCATTCAGAGAAAACAATAACATCTCCATGGAGACAAGCAGGTGGTGGACCTACAATCAGAAAAATTACACCATGCACCTTCAAGTAAGTATGATGCACACATTAGAACTACTATTCAAAGTACTAGTTATCTTTACACAATTTTAGTCACACTTAAGATTAGTCTTTCATACAAAATTTTAATGAAACAGTTGAATTATATGAGGGCTGTGTTATATACTACAGCCCACATATTCTTTGAGCTCAGCTAATCAGCAGGCGGTGTAGTGCTGTTATGTGTTTGTAGGTATAGAGGACCAGAGGCAGAAGTGAGACAGACAAGTCAGTAACAGTTACATAGAATTATACTCAAAATACATGCTTATAAATCTACTCAAATAGTAAAATTACCCAAAAATGTGTAATTAGTAACTTTCCATCCCAGTTATAAGTATTGTTAAACTAGTTTCTTCAGTATGAGATGATAATATATTGCTGACTTTATGCTGTGTGCAACTGCCCTTTATATGAATCTATTCTTGTATTATGATTGATAAGATTGGCAATCCCTATAAGTCTGCATAGTTTTGTTGTATAGGCAGAAATGCAATGTGTGGACTGCCATTCAGAGATAACAAAACAAAATGCACAATAGTAGAATAGTTTTAAGTTGTGTACGCTCAACAATATTTAAACTACACAATGGCAAACTTATAATGTGAGTATTATTAGGGAGGGAACTTGCAGAATTGTTGCATTGAGGACAGTTTGAACAATGACGTCCTCTTTTTCCACTATCAGAGAAGTTGTGAATAGTATTTATCTCTTGTAGCACTGTTCACTGTGAGATGTCCACACTCCATCCATTCTCCATTTGAAAACAATGCAGACTTTATCTCCCCATGTTCCGCAGTGTAGTGGCCAAATCAAGTGTTCGTCCAAGAAAGTATCAAGTGTCCATCTGGGCTCTACGGCAACAGATGGACCGACTCTGAGAAGGCTTCATGTTTGGAGAGCCATCCAACTGTGCCCATGCATCTTACAGTAGCTATATTTCAACCAAGAGCGGGTTACACAATGAGGTCTGGAAATGGACAGTGATGGTACTGGAGTAGGTGACTGGGAGGCTGAGGTGGCTGCTGGTATATATACACAGTACTTTTACTTTTTTTCTTTGTGACTTTCCACCACTGACAGATTAAATACTATCTCAAATACTATATAAAGTTTTACATTTGACTATTGAATACAAAGGTTATTTTCCTTGGACGTTGAATACAAAATAGAAATACTGATTACTACAGGTTCATGATTCATCAGTATAACAGACACAACCTAATGTGTGTCCTATAAAACACTTAATCTTGCTTACTTTTCTGACCTCCTGCTACTAAAACAGAACCTGAAGTCTCACTATTCTCCTGAGTCGAGATGCCCTTTATTTGACACTTATCTTTTTATTTAAACCACTAAACTCTTATCATCACCGCACTGCATTTAAATGTATTCAGAGGATGACCTATGACAGCCCAAGGGTAAGCATGTACCCTTCAACTACACTGAATACACGACAAGCTCCAGCGACTTCCCTTTCTAGATGCGTTTTCTCCCCATCCCACTGTTACATATTTTCAACAATTCTTTCTTGTGAATTTCTGGCGCTGTTGAAAAATCGGTGACTTTAGAAAATGTTCACCCAGAGAGCTTCAACACTGACGGCAAGTGGGGGATCGACTTGAAACAAAGCAGCGAGTCACGATTTAAGACCACTATCAAGCACAGAAAGGATTTAAATTAGATGGAAATGGTCAGGCTTTGATCACCCGCTGGTCTGTAATGACACTTATCTCCAGCATCGCATCTCCAGTGGCCAGTATAATGACATCATCCTTCACAGCAAACAAGCTAAGCCTCCCAAGAGTGGATCCAGGCTCCACCAAAACATGTTTAAAGAAACGTATTAAAGGCCAAGTCTCCTGCCTATCTCCTCCGCAGCCAGATAGGAGGTTAGCCAATTCATCAGACATCTTAAAGTGCCCATATTATTATTATTATTTCTTGGTCTATGTTACAACGTTGTTTTCTTATCAAAAACATAGCTGGAGTTTAGTTTTGCTCCATTCATACGTGCTTAATACATAAATCTTGGATATTTAGGTTATGTTCTTGCAAACAGAAAACACTCTGTTCCAACTTGTGATGTCATAATACACAAAGTGCTCCACTGTGTTTTAAACATATTAGTAAACCTTCCAAGTAAACAAGCTAATTACATGTTATCAATGTATAAAGTATATTTATATCTGTTTTCTTGTATGTATTTTGTTTATAATAATTTGTTTATATGCAATAAATTTGATGAACTGTTAAAAAACTCCATACACCATCACAAGAATTATTTGGATGATTTTAGACCTGGAATTGCCCATCTCTACTGAACTAAAGATTCAGTTGCCGTGAACCTGAAAACCACAACTACATGACATCACAAAGATGTCACTAGAGCATTTTGAGCTTTGGAGATGCATACAGACTAATAATAAAGAATTACTGAAACGTGAGAATGAAACAAAACACAACTCCGGGTATATGTTTTGGATGAGGTAACAATCTAAATCTAAATGAACATATCAGAGCTTTTTATTGTGCTTTTTTGAGTGTTACATAAACATAACGATTTTATTCAAAAGTGTTTATTCATAGAGCTGTTCATAAGAGATGTAACAGACCTAATCAATTAGACTGTGTTGATTTACAAAAATGAATTGAGAATTTCACTATATTTTACCCACAGTGTAAAGCAAAACTGTGATGTTAATTCTGTAACGTTGTGGCAGCCTTTTACCCAGTGAAAAGATGCAGATCATTTGTTTTGAATAAACAATAATGTGATGCTGTATTTCCAGATATGTATGTATGTATTTTAAGATTCAAGTAGTTTTGTGTTTGTTTTTAAACACTGACAGAATATTCTACAGAAGTAGGAAAGCTAAAAAAAAGAACAGCTGATTTATTCCTAATATATTGCTGAAAGTAAAAGAATATTTTAGGTTTATACAAATGGACATGTCATTTGTGTTTCTTGCTCAAAATTGTATAAATCAATTACACAGTCCAGTAGCAGCAAACAGTATATATATTACATAAGATCGTTGACTAATTACTTTTGTGATATTTTTCCAGGCAGTCATAAGTTGAAGCTGAAATAGTATAGAATAGAGTAGAGTAGCAATAGTATGGACAGCAGTCACATTTCAAGAGCCTTAGACTGCACTGAAAGCTGCAAATGCATTTCCAGGCAGACTGTGCAAAAGGCACGGCAGGCGTTTGAGTTGGAGTGGTGCTAAATATTTCAGTAACAAGTGGTAGACTGTGAGAAAGAGGCAAAAGGAAAGAGTGGCCTGAATGCTACACAGCGGGAGCAGCAGTGAGAGGTGACAGGTCTGTGCGAGTGTTACATGAGGAAGTGTCGGAAAACATAAGCATTCAGACAGAGGACAACAGCGGCTAAAGTTAGGAGCTAAAGTGGGCCAAGGCTTCAACTTACACCTGTTGCTACAAGGTGAGACAATGAGATGAGAGAGGGGAAAGCTGGAAAAGACAGACTAGAGAAATGCAGGTTCCTACGCAGAGTTCATGCATTTATGTATACTGCAGATGAATGGAGAAAAAGATGGGCTGCCCATGAAATAGGCATGAAATCAAGCACCGTTGGACAATGATCTGTCTTAAAATACATGTATTATTTCTATGAAGCCTGTTGGAGTCAGAGCCAGTGTCTGAAGGTATAAAGCAAATCTCTGTACACCACAAAAGAAATCATTTGCTTTGGTGGCTCCAGAAAATGACAAATATGATTTTGTGAAATAATTCAAGCCTTGGGTAGTTTCCACCTTGCACTACCAAGCTTTCAAATGTCGTAATTATAAAACTACATTATAAGCCAAATAAATACATGTACCGAAAATACATAATCAGAATATGTGTAGAATCCCTCAGTCGTCCAGGTAGAATCCATAGCAAAAGTATTCGAGTAACTGTATTCCAGTACAGTTACTTTTTCATTTGGTGGTATTCAGAATACAGCTACATGACAGCATTTCATCATGTATATAACTATAATATAATGCAACTTGGTGTACACATATTCTACGTATTCAGAATACTGCACTGTGGTTGGACCATGTATCAGAATATGTTACAAAATACATTTTAATTTAGGTATTCAGAGTTCTGTAACGAAATACATTTTCAAATTATTCTTCCCATTTCTAACCACGGTTTCTATATTTTGATAGTTTCATTTCATTCATTCACTCCCCTCAGACAGTCGCCAAGTGTCTTGCCCAAGAACGATCTATATGCGTTGGAATTTGAACAGGCAACCTTCCTAGGAAAACATGACCACTATATTGTTGGTTGCCAGAATTGAAGTATAAAGTCTGTATTGTTATTACAGGGATGGGGAATGCCTGAAGTGTGTGATATTGAAGCGAAGGTGAAAAAGAATCTTATGAAACACCTGTGTAACCATGGCGACCGCTGAGCACACTGTTGATGTCGGTCTCCCTGATTAGCAGCTCCAGGTAATCACACTTTATGGAGCATTTACAATTACATATGTTCAGATATTCCTCGCCTTGTATTTATGTGCAGTTTTCAGCCCTCATCTAGTTTTTCAAAGAGCATTTTGGTCTCACTACCTAAGAAACAGTGTCATTACAACAGGCAAATAGTCAAACAGAGGCACGTAGATTAACAATAATTGGTACTCAAGAAGCAAGTGGTGCCATTACTTCAAAATAATATTAGTCAGATAGAAGTACAAAATAGGGGTTTAAAAAAAAGAAAAAAGAAAAAGGAAAAAGACGAGGGGTGGGGGGGGGGCTATTCAAGTAAATGCCTAAATGTATTTTACACTAAATGTCTGAAAATGAATATAACATGTGATTTATAATTTAAAATTCAAGTTAATGGACAGACAAATCATTAAATCATATCTGAAGGGGCAGTGCAAGAAACACAAATGTTCAACTCATCTAATAATGCCAACATAAGGCTTTGTCACTTGTAGAATTTCTAGAATAGACCAAAATTTTGAATCAAGTAAGAGTATTGTTGCACAGTTTGTATACATTACTCAAGTAGGCGTGTAATATTAGTGGTTAGCATCATCACAATAGCTTGATTGTGTTAATTTGAGGTAGCTTTGATGACTAATATATTTTGACTTTGGGGTGACAATCAAATCTGTGGCCAAGAAAGTACAAAGAAAGAGACAAGGAGACAGTTCCCAGCGGAGGTCTAGAACAACAGCATGTCTCTCTGACGGATGATACGCACCAAGCACAGGCTCAAGCAACCAACCATGAGAAAGAGCCAGTCCCCCTGAACAACCTGTCACCCAGCAGCATCCACTACAGCGGCAGTCCACCAGGAGAGAGAGAAGAGTGGAGGAGAGGGGAGGAGAAAGAGTGAAAGAAAGAGAGAGAATGAGGGGGGACTACAGCATCCACTACAGCGGCAGTCCACCAGAAGAGAGGGAAGAGTGGAGGAGAGGGGAGGAGAGGGAGTGAAAGAAAGAGAGAGAATGAGGGGGGACTACAGCATCCACTACAGCGGCAGTCCACCAGAAGAGAGGGAAGAGTGGAGGAGAGTTAAGAGGAGAGGGGAGGAGGGTGGGGAAAAGAAAACGAGAGATAGTAAAAGAGAAAGTAGCCCACCAGGAGAAAAGGAAGGAAAGGGAGAGAGAGGGAGCGAGAGATTGAAAGGTGAGGAAGTGAGAGGGAGAAAAGAGACGGGGACTAATGCGTCCACTAGAGTGGTAGCCCATCAGGGAACAAGGTGAAGGAGAGGAGTGAGAATGGGAGAGAAGAGAGGAGAAGGGGGTGACACAGAGAGAGATGAGACTGCAGCATCGCAAAGGTCAAAAGGTCATGAATAATAGTGCAAAACAAGGTAATGGTATGGGTGTGTATAGAGTAGTCATGAATGTTGTAAAATAAGAGAATGAATCATTCAGACTAATAAATGGTTTAAGACATCATCTCTCAGGCTGTGTGTATTCTGGTACTAATTGTACATGAGCATTTGCATAATTTAGAGTCATTTCTATCCACATTTTTGTCTTTCACTGGCCAAGTTCTCATCCTGTTAAAACCTGAGTTAGATTTGGTGATAGTGGGAAAGCCAGATCTGTTCTTAGGTAGTACTTGGTGTGAAAAGAGAACATGCAAATGGTGGCAACAGCACTTTCAGTACTTAACAGCAGGAGGTAGCCAGTTCTATACTTGCTCAAGACACTTATGTGAGAGTAGATGGCAAGTTCCAACTGGAAGGGCATCCAGCATAATATTCTCCCACATCACTAAATACTTACTTGCTGTAGCAACCCTTCAATGATGATGCTGAATGAATCAAACAACATGGATAATATCATCAGATTATTAGCCAAAAATGGTACTCAAGCATGTTACTAATACAAAAATGACACTATAGAGATGTATGTACCTATCAAATGTAATCTAACCTATGAGCACCTCTGGGCAAAGGCACAAAGAGGAGCCATAGATCAGCCAGGGCAATGGGAGGTGAGTAAATCATGAAAACAGGCCATGGAGATTTGAAAAGGCCGCTTAAGCTAGCTCTCTCAATTATTCATTTAAAATCAATAGCAGCCCCATTCCGCCAAGTGCAGATTAAAGAACGAGCATCAGGGAGGAAGAGAAGGAATTTCAAGTGGTTTCTGTTTAAATCTGTGATCATTATTACCTTATTCGCTTTTTTCAACACATTTTAAGGACAGAATTTGGATTTTAAGTCACACTGTCCTCTGCTTGGTTTACTGCAGGTGCTTGAGGCTGTCAATTGCAACACAAATCAAAGTGAATAATGTGTTTCTCAATGGCTTGTCTGGTTGTAAAACACTGTTGTAAAAATAACTATCAAATTATATCTGCCAACTCAAAGTCCAACTTTTACTTTTTAATGCTGCTGTTACAGAGGACAGCTGCTGACCATAAAGGTTAAAAAACACTTTAGTGGTGGTAATATTTATTGAGTAATTACATTTTATATCATTAACTGTAGTGAAAGTTTGACTCCCTCTTTTTTGTTGATAAATTTAAATTTGATGCCGATGTCAAGAAAATGATAATAGTATAATATGTCTCTATTTTGCATTTATTGTGCTGCTTGGTGTATGAATAGGTAGTTATCCTGATATTGTATTTTTAAATTACTGAGTCCAAATATGTCTGTCTGATGTGAAGTTTATCTAAGTTTAATTATTATTTCTACTATTGGCAGGTATTTTTCACATAGTGGGGCTGAAATCCGTATACACACTCACTTCACTGGGGCCTTGTGCTTTGTGGGGGAAAAAAAATCCAAAAATCTTCATAAGGTAAATCTTTCAATATTAAATTAAGGATTAGTTTTAAAGTATGTTATGAGTTAATTAAGGTTAACTGTTAAGGTTAGGCAATTATTAATTATGTTTTAGGGGCACTAAGTATCTGGCTGGTCCACTACCTGCTTGTCTGCATGGACATGTTATTTGCTTTGTCTGCAATGTTCCACAGTGTGGCATTAAACTTATCACTGACTCAGTTCAGGTCAATTCAAGTGTTGTCACTTGCAATAACATCTCCATGGAAACAAGCAGGTGGCAGTTACTCTGGAAAAGTTACATAGTGTCTTTTTAAGATTAGGCCCACTCTCCAGGATATGAATGTAATGTCAGTGTAATGTTCCCTTAAAACAATGCAACCCAACATTAGTGTATTTTAATAATGATTGTTATTATGAACTATATAGTGAGAGAACCAGCTTACTTTATTCCATAGCCCAAAGAAAATACTAACCCTGCCCATGCACTCCCAAAACTGTTTCCTTTGTGCTCATTGGCCAGAGGGTTGGGGCAGAATTCAACTCCTAAATGTCAGGAGGAGAGATGGGGGCCGGTGCTGCTTAAGTGTGGTGACATTATCGCTGTGATTCTGCTCGTCCGGAGTCAGGCTGTCGGCTCGTGCAGTGGCATTTCACTGGTTATGTTTATGTGCTCAAATGTCACTGCGAGATTTATGGCTGTGAATACTGGCTGCTAGAGCAGACAGGTGTGTGCAACCAGCTAGAAACAGAGAACAAATGAATTTAAAGATTTGCTGAGTTTACGTCTTGCGCCCTCTTTTCCCATTTTCCATCTCATCCTCTCCTTCACACTGGCTGTATATCCGCTACCCTGTGAAATTCTGTTCTCAGCCTATATATCACAAGGACTTTTCTCTAATTCTAAAAGGTTATATTTTTGCTAATGGATTTATCACCATCCAGTCAGTTGTGATATTACAAATAAAAGGTAATTAGATGTGATTTTCCTCATGTTACAGGACTATAATTTTTATGAGTGCTGAACAATGGGCAAGTTGGGTTCATTAGCGAATTATTCTCTAAGATAAATTATTCTCTAAGTTTTTGATTCATCACTGAACTTTTTGGATGGTGAGTGGTAATATCCACTAACATATACTGCTTGTTAAATTGTCATAAAAATGTATTGTTGTTGTACTACTACTCACATTTAAAGGTGCATTGTGCAACTTTGCTGGTGGCAGTATGGCATTAAGATCATCTATTGCCATGGAGACAAACATGGGATGCCAACAAGCCAAGTTACAGGTCAAATCTGAGGAGGCTTTTTTTTGAGAAATAAAAGCACCTGTAATTGAATAAATGCAAGATGGATAAGTTTAATGAAATATTGCAGAACATTCCAAAGCAAAAAAAAATGCAATCTCTATGACGGCAAGCAGGTAGCAGATGCTCCACCTGAAAGTTACACAGTGTACCTTTAAAGTATTAGCCAAATATTTAGTTTATGTTTTTTGCCTTCTATAGCGACTTCTTGTTCAAAAACTCATTTTTGATTTGTTACTGCACCACCGTACTTTGTGAGAACAGATGCTGTAAAAAGAAGACATTGCATGATGCATTATTGGATTGGTGTTTTTTTTAAAAAAGAAACGAAATAGGATACAGCACAGAGAAGACAAAACTTCAACTTTTTTCCTGCAGATTCAATGCCACAGACATACAGCACATAACTCAGGGCTGGTGATTTCCTGTGGGACCCAGAGGCACATCTCAAGGGCACTGTTTTGCTTCTCTTTATGGTCTGTATGAAAAGCGCCCTCTCTCCCACTGCGCCCTGGTACTCCTAGTGTGACCCACATAAAACCTCACCCCTCCTCTGCACTGTTTGTACACACATCATATGTCACTGCATGCTGGGTGTCATTATGGCCTATGTGTGCGGACGTCAGCCTCCTGTGTCTTCTACAGTGGTGTTATCTTTCTTCTACATCTGTGTTTGTCAACATGCAGGACTGAGCTCTGATATTTTTGGTCCTGTGAGTTGTAGATTAATTATTAAATGACGTGTATGTTATTGTTGCTGCTCCTAAAATGTGGAACGGCCTGTCAATTAATGCCTCTGTTTACCTCTGACCTCTGTTAAAATCCAGGTTACCGACACATTTCAGACTGGCTTTTAACAGCACTGCGCCATCCTTAGATTTTAAAATATTTACCATTTTCTATTCCATCGTAGTTGCACTGTTGCATGAATTGTGTCTAATTTTTAAATTAAATAATACATGCTTTGATTATATAATTATTTGATTATATTATATTATTATTTGATATAATACAATTTTGATTTACTGTGTTTTAGATGTGACTTGTTTCCATAATTTCCATGCAGGCAGCAGATATGTCCTGTCACAAACCTAAACATTTTTCAGTATAGACAATATAAGATGTCACTCAGTGTTTGGATGCTGTAGGTTACAGCTGCATCAAAACAACTGGAAGTCATTTGTTTTCTGAGGGCATCACAGCTGGAGAGTCATGTGACCCATTGTGACCCATTATTAAACAAATGAAACTACAGGAATAAATCAAGCTTAAATTGACAATATCCTAGAGGAATTAATGTATGCACAATCCAAGGTTAGCCATAGAAAACCATGGTCATATATACAGTATATCTATTGTGCGCTGGTGCAAACTGGAATGGAGAAACGTACAGTTTAAAATAGAGACTGATCATTATTCTTGCACCTATAGCAGGGTTCATATAGGAAAAGTCTGTGGTTCACTGTGCCTTATGCTCCTACACTCCCAGTTTCTCTCTCCTCTCTCTCTCCCTCTCTCTCCTCTGGACCAGTCATGATGAATGTGGGACAGGGCCCAGCCTCAGCTCCTGTCATTACCCTGTTACAATTTATTACCCTTTATCTGTGGCACAATTAACCCAAGCCCCTGAAATAGGGACTTATCAGTCCTTCATTACCAGGACCTGCCCATGTCCCCATCCCTCTCTGTCACCTCTCCCTCACACACACACACACACACACACACACACACACACACGCACGCACGCACGCACGCACGCACAGACACAGACACACACACACACACACACACACACACACACACACACACACAGCACCTTGCTTCTCTTTTAGCACAGTCACTTTAAAGTCTTTTTAGATCATTTTTAATCCCTCACGTTTCTTTGTTCTCTGTTACACATAACCTGAGTTTTACTGGATCTAATGTTCAAGTTACATAAAGAAATAATGTAAGTGTTTCCTTCTGGTTAGTTAAGACGTCGTAGTTGCAACATTAACATCAAATAAAACTGAACCATTTGTTAATATGATGTACGAGAAAAAAATCACAACTGGAATCCTTTTGAATGTTCCTTCTTGGATGTTTTGTCCATGTTATCATCCTTGTTATAACCATGTAATAGTGCCCCACGTCTTAAACGTCTGTTCAATAGCTCTCATCACACTTTGACAAAACAAGCATTACAACCTGTCCCTTAATGAGTTTTTTCTGTGACCAGTACAATGACAAATAATCACACCCTTTACAACAACCTCTTTTTACAACTCTAGGACAACACTAATTTCACTAATTTGTTGCATAGAGATTCACATGGTAATAAGGTTCTTACGCTACGTCCTTCCTGACACAACTCCAAATGTATGTGCTCTTGAAAATGGCACAAAAACTACACTTGATTGTTTTAAAAATCCTAAAATACAAGTAGTAAAAAACAAAGGTGACTGGTCTAGCTTCACGTTGCTCTAAAGTGTCTCTATATGGACATATGGACATTGCAAGAACTTCTTTAATAGCAGCAGCATTTTTTTTTCCCATTTCTGTTGATATATAGGACAATTTACAGAAAAACAAGAAAGCACAAACACAGAGCTACTCACTAACATTGTGCTAATATGAATGATGTGTATTGATTATTTCTATTGTGCTGGTATCAGAGTAGAGCTCAGGGCTCTGTGGCAGTAATGTATTCTATAGGGGTTCTTTGTATAAATAATAGGACTAATCTGCCTACTTTATTGGTGCATGTCCGGGGGATATCCACAGAGATTGCACTGAGCTATCATCAGACAATGGCCCACTATGTACACCACACACCAGGTTGCCATTAAGGCTTATTCAGAGCTAATCAGTGCCAGCCTGCTAGTATGAGCCATGGCCAGTGGCATCCACTGCTGGCAGCTCACTGATAGTTTCAATGCAAAATGGAAGAAGAGTATAAAGTCCACAGTCAATCAGCTAAGCACTGCTGGAATTAAGGCTATGACCAAGCTCTAATGTGTGAATGCTCAGGTCCCGGCAGTCACATAAAATGCAGCTTGTAAATATTATATAAAAAGTAATGAATGCAAGCCCTGTCCGATGGCAGCATATGTGTGGGTGTAGTTTTGGGAGAAACTTTATATGCAGTGTTATAAGTCTGTAAACTACATTTGTGTTACATGAATATACAAACATGTTGAGAACATTTTAAACTGCCCCCACCATTGACTGCATGTGACACTGTACTGCATGGGATGCTATAGTCCTGTCTTTAATAATTGGTTAAAAATAATAGCTTAAATAAAAAACAGTGTAGATTTGCTGTGCTTAAAGGTGCACCATGTAGCGTTTCTGCTTGTCAGGTTACTTTGTTGAATGTTACACAGCAGGAATTAAACTTACCTATCTCCATGGAGACAAGCAAGGAACGCAAAGTGACCAAGGCAGAGGTTTGTGGGGAGGAAGAGAGAGGCAGTAAGAATGCATGATTTTGAGATTTTTGAGCAATAAATACACCGGTAATTTAATAAAATGCCACATAGCTTACAATGATATACTATGGAACATTTCAGGCATCGCAATAAATGTGATTTTTATAGACGTTATCAATTTACCACAGAAACAAATTTTCCATTATATTTTTGGGAACCATATTAGGGTTACTTTGTTTGCAAACATAGTGATTCAGTTCAACTAACATCTATCCTTCTGAAACTACCCAGAATTCCCCTAAACAAGCCTACACATTTGACTGCCTATGCAACTGTGTACTGTATGTCTAATTCCATTTCATGTTATGCAGTTGCAGGTCCTTGTGGAGAGACACATGAAGAAGAATGAGAAAATCCAAGACTCCTGCTATGAACTGATAACACCATGAACCAGCCCACCCAGATGTACCCCAGCTCACCCTGTGCCTTGCATTTGACAGTAAGGGATTTTAAATGGAGGAAAACCCATGAACTCACTAATACCTATGCCCTTGTATAATGCAACCTCAAAGGATCTCTTCGAAAAAACACCTAACATACCTGTAGCACCTTGTCAGCTCTTCAGTGCAGACTACAGACAGACAAGCATCTTAGACTGCATGCAGCTGGTTATTTGGATAAAAGGATGAAGTCAGTGAGCAGGGGATTTGACCCCAGAGGGCTCTCCAAAGCAGCAGTGTGGTATTCCTAAAGATACAGTATGTTTCCAAATCCTGTAAGATGCACTCTGAGACATGGGCAGACAAAAAAGTTATCTGCAAAGTGTTAGCCATAACTGGAGGTTTTCTGTTGAAATAAATCTTAAATGTGCACAGGGTCTCCATGAAAATGTTATTGCTTTGTCTAAAATGTTCCACAGTATAGAATAACCTATTTAATATATCACAATTTTTGAGCAAAAGAAACACACGTAATGAATAAATGCTATATGGATATGTTTAAAGTCATACCATGGAACATTCCAGGGAAAGCAATGTAGCAACCGATAATGCAGCTGTTATATATGTATGAAATACATGTTATATAATGTATGTAATGCCAATAATAAGTAATAACAGCCAATAGTGTTGGGCCCAGTCCAGAGAGACCAGCTTCTCTTTGAGACAGCTGACAGCCTCTGGACAGCAAGGGAGAACATCCTAGGAACCCAGAACCCAACAGCACCCAAGACCACTTTGGGACATCAGGCAGCCATTGGTGAGTCTAGGAGCCAATCCCAGGATCTCAAACTGCCTCAGATCGTGCCTCCTTCAGCGCCACGCAAAGGTAAAACATTTGTTGGCATACAGTAGCTAAAGTGAACTCATGAGAAGAGAAGAGGTAAAGATTTATCGGGTACAATTTCAACAGTGTACAAAGACCAAACATCTCAACATGGAATTTCATTTGAAGAACCCAAAAAATGATCTCAGGTGCCACGTTTGCCTCCGACTGGGCCCAAGAACTGGTCAATGACAGGTTACTATTTGTTGACTATCTCTTTGAGAAAACCTTGACCAAAGATCTAACAAGTGAAATTTACATTGTAGATGCAAAATCGCAACCAGTGCTGTCCTCAGTCAGTGACAAACCAAGGCCTGCCATCAGGTCAGAGTTTCCACGCCTGCCTCTGATTGGGTTTGCTTCTAGAAAGTAAAAGCATGTTACTTTTGAAGAAACTGTGCCCATGTCCTCTGCCTCTGTCTCCTATTGGACCAGCTCCAACACACAAAACAGGAAGCAGGCGAAGAGAATGTGGCGAAAACTGAGCATTTGATGGCACTTTTATGTGCTCGTCAGCGCATTTCATTTGTCTTTACTAAACTTTTGAAATACACATATAGTTGTGTTGTGTTTAATTTGAAAAACACCAGCTTTCACTTGGGATGTTTCACAGTGTGGTATTAAACCTTTCTATCTTCATAAAGACAAACGGGTGACACCCCTAGGCCAAATTACAGCTCAGATCTGAGGAGATGTGTCCCTGTTCAGTAAGAATGCATGTTTTTCAAGATATTGTTCTGCAACAGAATCACCTGAATACACCTTGAATAAATAAGATTGATAGTTAGACAGTTAACACCATGCCAAATACAAAGCAGGATAATCCTATAAACCAACTTTTAAATAGACGGTATCATTAAAAGCCATGAGCTTCACCCATTAAATGTCAGAATGACCCAATAATTAGCCATAGAAGTGATTTATTCTACTCTTACAATATTACATAAAAATGTAAAAACTCTCCCCACTATTGTAAAGAAAAAGAACCCACAATAAATATTGAGCCCCAACATTTTGTGTGTTTTCTGCTATTACTACTACTACTACTACTACTACTACTAAAAATACTACTGCTACTTCAACCACTACTACTTCAACCACTGCTACTAGTAAATACTACTCATAGTTATTAGTCATCATGTTAAGCTTTAGTTACTTTAAGTGTATAAAGGGTGCAAGACTATTTGAATAAACTCCAAATGCAGCCATCTTACGTGCAAACCACATGTTTAAACAAAGATTAGTTCAAGGATTACAGAGCTGGATGCTTTGGCCTCTTGAGTTATCCTCCCTGCTTTATACTCATTAAACAGAATGGAGATGTGTGATAGAGCAGGAAGAGAGGCAAGACAAAGTGACATAGAGAGAATTAGATTGCCTGATGCTACGTTAATTGAGCGATCACCTCTGTGCCCAGCCCATCCTGCCAAGTTTTAATTAGCAGCTAATCAAATCAATACGGTGGCCGCCGAGCAGAGAGGAAGAAGCAGGAACGGCCAGACACAACCTGGATAGCTATGGACCTTTGACCCTAGGAGTAGTTTTTTCAAAGCTGATTAATGACAATAATTCTATAGGCGATTCTTAATTGTTGTTGTAAATCTATTCTGTATTGTTATTACTGTTGCCAGAGCAATTCATGAACTCCTATAAACAGCCAAATCCAGGGATTATGACATTGCCTGGTATAGCGATGTCACAATCCACCAGGCTGGGGTCCCACCTGGTGGCCGGGCATTTGCCAATGGGGCCCAGTCGGGCTCACCCTGAAAGGACGACGTGGGTCCGCCCCCCTGTGGGCTCACCACCCGCAGAGAGTTTCACAGGGGTCAGGTGCAAAGAGGACTAGGCAGCAGTCGAGGTCAGAGGCCTCAACAACCTAGTCCACGGGCACAGAACCTGGCTGTAAGGATGTGGAACTTCACCTCGCTGGGGGGGGGGGCTTGAGCTTGTGCAGGAGGCTGAGAGGTACCATATAGATATAGTCGGGCTCACCTCCACAGGCTGACACCACGTGTTGGAGTTCACCTCCAGTGAACAAGAGGGTTGCATCCCTGCGCCTTCAGGTCGGGGACAGGTCTGTCACTGTGGTGTCGGCCTACCTTCTTTGAGTCTCTGGGAGGGGTACTAGACAGTGCACCAACCAGGGACACTGTTTTACTGAGGGACTTCCAACACTCACTTGGGCAACGCCAGTGACACCTGGAGAGAGGTGATCGGGAAGAATGGCCTCCTTGATCTGAACCCGAGTGGTGTTCTGTTATTGGACTTCTGTGCTAGTCACAGTTTGTCCATAACAAACACCATGTTCGAACACAAGGGTGTCCATCAGTGCACATGGCACCAGGACACCCTAGGCCAGAGGTCAATGTTCAACTTTGTTGTCTTGTCATCTGACCTTCAGCCACATGTCTTGGATAATCAGGTAAACAGAGTTGGATCTGCTGGCAGAGGAGGAAACCGGAAAGACCGGGCAAACCCAAGCGTATCGTGAGGGTTGGGAACGTCTGGTAGAGCCCTTGGTCAGGTACCGACAGGCCAAGCGTGCTGCAGCTCGTGCAGTCACAGATGCAAAAACTCGAGGCTGGGAGGAATTCAGAGAGGCCCTGGAGGAGGACTGTTGGTCGGCTTTAAAAGAAATTTTGGGCAAACCATCCGATGCCTTAGGAAGGGGAAACAGTGCTTCACCAACACTGTTTACAGTGCGGGGGGGAGAGCTGTTGACCTCGACTGGGGATGTTGTCGGACAGCGGAAGGAATACTTTGAGGATCTCCTCAATCCCACTGTTATGTCTTCCGAGGAGGAAGCAGAGGCCGAGGAAGCAGAGGCCGAGGACTCAGAGGCGAACTCATCCATCACCTTGGTTGAAGTCACTGAGGTGTTTGGCAAGCTCCTCTGTGGCAAGGCTCCAGGGGTGAATGAGATCCATCCTGAGTATCTTAGTCTCTGAATGTTGTGGGGCTGTCTTGACTGGCCTCTGCAACATCGCGTGGCACTTGGGGACAGTACCTCTGGACTGGCAGACCGGGGTGGTGGTCCCTCTGTTTAAGAAGGGGGATTCCCCTGTGTGTTCCAACTACAGGGGAATCACACTCCTCAGCGTCCCCAGTAAGGTCTATTCCAAGGTACTGGAGAGGAGAATCCAATTGATAGTCAAACCTCGGATTCAGGAAGAATAGTGTGGTTTTCATCCTGGTCGCGGAACACCGGACCAGCTCTATACTCTCCATCGGGTTCTCGAGGGTTTATGGGAATTTGCCCAACCAGTCCACATGTTCTTTGTGGATCTGGAGAAGGCATTTAACCATGTCCCTCATGGTGTCCTGTGGGGGGTGCTCTGGGAGTATGGGGTCCAGGGCCCTTTGCTAAGGGCCGTCCAGTCCCTGTATGACTGGAGCAGGAGCTGTGTTCGCATTGCAGGCAGTAAGTTACACCTGTTCCCAGTTTATGTTGGACTCCGCCAGGGCTGCCCTTTGTCACTGGTTCTGTTCATTGTTTATATGGACAGGATTTCTAGGCACAATTAAGGCTCGGAGGGTGTCCGGTTTGGGGACCACAGGATCTCATCTCTGCTGTTTGCAGATGTTGTCCCGACAGCTCCATCGAACCAACATGCATTGGAGCGGTTTGCAGCTAAGTGTGAAGCAACTAGGATGAAGATCAGCTCCTCCAAATCCAAGGCCATGGTTCTCGACCGGAAAAAGGTGGCTTGCCGTCTCCAGGTGGGTGGAAAGTCCCTGCCTCAAGTGGTAGAGTTTAAGCATCTTGGGGTCTTGTTCTTGAGTGAGGGAAGGATGGAGCGTGAGACTGACAGGCGGATCGGTGCAGCATCTGCAGTGATGTGGTCACTGTATCGGACCGTTGTGATGAAGAGAGAGCTGAGCCGAAAGGCAAAGCTCTCGATTTACCGGTCAATCTATGCTCCTACCCTCACCTATGGCCAGGAGCTTTGGGTAATGACCAAAAGAACAAGATCGCGGGTTGAAATGAATTTCCTCCACAGAGTGGCTGAGCGCTCCCTTAGAGATAGGGTGAGGAGCTCAGTCACACAGGAGGAGCTCAGAGTAGAGCCACTGCTTCTCCACATCGTGAGGAGCCAGCTGAGGTGGTACGGGCATCTGTTCCAGATGCCTCCTGGACGCCTCCCTGGGGAGGTGTTCCGGGCACGTGCCAGCGGGAGGAGGCTCCGGAGAAGACCCAGGACACACTGGAGGGATTATGTCTCTGGGCTAACCATCCATCCATCCATCCATCCATGGATGGATTATTGTTGCCTAATATAATTGTGCCTGTTTATCGTATTTCAGTAAAAATACTATTTTGATACTATAATAAATCCTATACAGTTGAGAATACACATATGTGCAAACTGACATTGTGCTTTCACATTGTTAGTATATTTGTGTTCAATATTTAGCCTGTGGCAGCCAAAATAAGTGAGACATTCAGGCAGTGGGTGTAAGAAGACACATCTCCTCCTCACACATAGACTTTGATTTTTATTTAGTTAGCTGACACTTCAAACAGTGAACCCCTGCTCAAGTGTTAATTATACTGATCCATGTCGTGATGTGTTTTGTCATTTTGTGCCATTTTGGGACACATGGCTTTGGTTAGCTTACCACTCCTGTGTCTCCAGCCTGATCTTGACCTCCCCTTGGGCATCCAGCTGGCAGTGATGTTGTGAGAGCTCTGGGTCATAGCTCCTACAGCTGCTGCTCCTTCTCTTCCTCTGTCAAACACATATGTGTAATAAACACAAATACACTAAACGCTCTTGTTTACTTACAGTGTGTTTGCTATAGGCTCTCCAACTCCTCACTTTTTCCCATCACAGTCACTCAAAGCAGTCATTGTTTCCCTTGACCCCATAAAAAGTGATGTCACTGGGTACTGATGTCATTTCAAATAAAGTAAAACAACATTTTCTTAAATATTACCACAACTAAGATTACTATTAGAATTTGCCACTACTTTTTAACTACAATTATGAACTTTTGTCAAGTGTATTCTGTGAAGGTCCCAACACATTTACACATATGATTTTTCTTTTCTTTAAATTATTCAATGTTTTTAAATACTACATACTACAAAACATACAAAGTTGCTACGTCAATTTATTTCAGTACAAAACAAGAATGACAGTATTTCATAATGACCCTGAATTTTCTGAATGTTTGGAGTCATGTTGAAAGGATAAGTAGATTTGAATTACAAAATCCTTGGCTTGCAGAAAAAGCCGTTTCTTTCAGGTATTTCCATAATCTCTGTAAACAGCATGCTTGTGTTCAGGGCGCATAATTGAAAAACAGGCTTAATTTTGCTACTCCACCTTAAAGAGGATGATTCACCACCTGCAAATAATAAAGTGACTTGGATATGGGTCCAGATCGGAGAAAGGAGCCTGAAGCAAGTGAGACGACCAACTAAAATGTCAATCTGTTTGGAATGCAGGGATAGCAACATGGACAGAAAATGGAGAATATAATAGACCAATAAACTCCTAAGAACGTGTAAAGCTTGTCCACCCATCTACCAAAATCGGCATTGTATTTTTAATGTACTAGTACATCCATCCATCTATCCATCCATATTTTCTTCCGCTTTTCCGGGGCCGGGTCACGGGGGTAATAGTCCAAGCAGGGACTCGCAGACTTCCCTCACCCAGGCACTTCCCCCAGCTCCTCCAGGTAGACCCCAAGGCATTCCCAGGCCAGCTGAGAGACATAGTCCCTCTAGTGTGTCCTGGGTCTTCCCCCGGGGCCTCTTCCCATTGGGACATGCCTGGAACACCTCCCGAGGGAGGCGTCCAGGAGGCATCTGGAACAGATGCCCGAGCCACCTTAGCTGGCTCCTCTCGACATGGAGGAGCAGTGGCTCTACTCCGAGCTCCTTCCGTGTGACTGAGCTCCTCACCCTATCTCTAAGGGAGCGCCCAGCCACTCTGCAGAGGAAACTCATTTCGGCCGCTTGTATCCGCGATCTTGTCCTTTCGGTCATTACCCAAAGCTCATGACCATAGGTGAGGGTAGGAACGTAGATTGACCGGTAAATTGAGAGCTTTGCCTTTAGGCTCAGCTCCCTCTTCATGAAAACGGTCCGATACAGCGATCACATCACTGCCGACGCTGCACCAATCCGCCTGTCAGTCTCACGCTCCATCCTCCCCTCACTCGTGAACAAGACCCCGAGATACTTGAACTCCTCCACTTGAGGCAGGGACTCTCCACCCACCCGGAGAGGGCAAGCCACCTTTTTCCGGTTGAGAACCATGGCCTCAGATTTGGAGGAGCTGATCCTCACCCAAGCCACACTAACCGCCCCACTGGTTGATTAATTAATTAGCTGTGTACATCCATATTTACACATGGAGAGCAAGGTGACAGCCTAAGTAATACAAGTTGCACCTCTGCCCAAATCCTATCCAAACATCACTCTCAGAATCAATCTCTATTTTATCAACTCTGTCATTTTTTTCAAATCTATTGTCTCTAATATTTTAAATATACATAATTTTCCGAGCGTCTATTTTAAAAAAGAATAACCAATGCCTTTCTACAACATTACAAAGAGAACAAGAAACTGTAGTTGCAAAATCTCATTAAACTGAATGAGCATGCATGCAATGGTATGTTGTGCTGCAGTGAGGTGACAGGGACTATAATATGTAATGTAATAATGACAATATAATTATTGCATTACATATTATAGGTCCTGGCATTTTTTTAGCCTGAGCTGTAATCACTGGTGGCTGTGGTTTACTGCAGGTGCACTGTACATCATCCAGAACCAGCACTGCAAGACTCAAGGTGATCTATGCCTGCAAAACGAGAGACCTAATTAATAAAGCTAGTGTCTGTGTGCCACCTTTGGCCTAGCACTTATTATATGTGCATTAGCAGCTTGTGTTTGCCGCTTGTTAATTAACCGTTACTTAATAAAGAGCAAGAAGGGAAGCAGTTGCAAATGAAGTTTGCCTGTAGTTGGTGTCACCTAAACCCAGAAGTAGCGAAAATTTTGACTACTTAAAGGTGCAGTATGTAACTTTTTGCCAAGGGTTTTCCATTTGCATGTTTCATTGCTATGTCAATGGTTTGGCTGAAATGGTCCACAGTATCCTGAATCCTGTGTATGCCAAGAAATACCAAAAAAGAAAACAAAAACTTTTTTTACTATGAGCAGAGACATCTCAGCGTTTCCTTCGATCTGACCTGTAACTTGACCTGATGACATTGTCTACCTGTTTTCATGTGGCCTAAAAAAGTTGAATGCCATATTGTGAAATATTCCACGCAAAGTAATAACATCTCCATCAGAAAAGTAACAGGGCACCTTTACAAGTAGGTCTATAGAAGAACATATAAATATTGCTTTCTAGTAGAGTACAATACATCACACCATGCTGTTCAGTGAAATATACCATGATCCCTCATTCAGCAATGATCGGTTTTAGGCCTATAGAGTAAACAAACTAAAATAAATGTAGCCTACACTAATTCTCAAAAAGGCTACAAAATAACTCAGTCTAGAAGTAGCTTACAATATAATAATTTAACTGTGCCATTTGCCCTCCTCTGATTTTATCCCACTTAGTAGTAGTAGTTGCAGCATTGAGAAGAAAGAGTAGCCCCGTAGTAGTAGTAGTAGTAGTAGTAGTAGTAGTAGTAGTAGTAGTAGTAGTAGCCTAGTGCACCCCCAAGCAACATCCAAGCCAGGACCCCAAGGAACAGATTGCCCTTGAGGACAACCAGAGACTGCGGGCCAAGAATGGATGGCTGCACTCACGGCTATAAATTCACCGCTTCCTAACTATCTCATTCATCATATGCACACTACACAGCTCCCACCCACACTTCTACCACCCATAGTAAATAAGGCATAGACAGAGATAGGGTGAAGAGCGAAAACATGAGATAAGTCTATCGCTGGAATAGCCATATGACAATGTGCAGCAGCCCTCTATTTCACCTTGGATTGTTTGAATGTGTTTGGTTTGCAGTCTTCCTCTGATGTGCTGCAAAAGACATTTTCATATCTTACCCCCAGTTGAGCAGAGAGAAGTTTCCAGGGCTCTCTGTAGATACGGCACCTGGCAAGGCCACGTTCAGATCAGAACATCTCATATGGCTAAAAGAGGAAGACTGATGCCCAATATGATATCCCAAAACAGTCACATTTGGGCAAACATTTAAGGTTTATCAAACAGTATATATATAATGTAAAAATTTCAGAAGAGCTGATCTAGATCTATTCAAAATATGTAGACTAGCCTACAAATAAACTTGCTTTATAGGCCCCAAGTTTAATACATTTGTCATCCAAGTGAAAGACTGGAGGTATTTAAAAAGCCAATGAAACGTCTTATTTTATCATTTGAGCTACTTGAACAACTGGTTTGCATAGGCTAAGTATGTACAAAAAGTCATTTTGACATTTTTGGTATAGGCAGAGACAGGCCATGGACTCCTTTTCTCAGTTTATGGCTCCACATTTCAGTTCAGTTAGTTTTGGGGTTTTATCACCAAATCAATCATAATTATTCTATCTGCTTGCCAACCGTAGCCTGATGCCCAAATATCCCATTAAAAAAGAAGGGAACTAGTGACATGCTCTTGCTGCCCTCAAGTGGTTTTAAAAAGTGACTGCAGATTAATAGGAATTTCCCCCAGATAGAAAACATGGTAGGCAGTGGCAGCTCAGTTTTCCCAATTGGCTGTCGCTGCCACATATCCAAGCAAAATTGTGTTTTTGGCACTTAAACTGCTGAAAGGGGTTTGATCATTTTAAGAATTTGTATTATTCCTTGCATTGGAAGAGATCTTGAAAATTGACACTTTCTTCTCAAAGTCCATACTCAGGAGCAGCATCAATTTTGTTTCATTTTGGTCTGCTTGATCTCATGACAGTTACAAAATCGTAGGCAACTTTTACATTCTTACAAAATTGATCTCTGTCAGAAGCACCAAGCCTTTCCCTCAGTGTAATGGCATCCAGTGTTTGTAGAGGGTTGTTTGGGGCAATAAAAAGCATTACTACATAGAGCACAAGATAAAGCAATTCAATTTTAAATTCACTTCTGTAACAGATGCCCCAGCTTCATGCATTTCTTCAAACAACCAAAGTTAACACAGCATGGGCAGTCCAATGGCTCTCCTGAACAGTTTGGTTTCATCAGAGCAAGTTGTTTTTCCACTTTACAAGACAGCATCTAAGTGCTCTGGGCCCAAGAGAGGCAGGCTGCACACTCAAGCCTTTGGACAGAGCGGTGCATTAGCAGCCGTTAGTGCAGCTCATCGGGCTCTGAGCGGAGGTCAACTCTGAAGAGAAACACCAGAGCCCAGAAAGGTCACACTGGATTCAAGTCAATAGGAGCAAAAAGCACCACTTAAACAACCTGCCAACAGTAGTCAAGCCACTGGGGAGCTCTGCAACATGGATGTTGATCAATTACTAAAAATCTCTTACAAAACACTCAATTTTAGGTAACAGGCCAGGCTTCATAGTGATGCCATTGCTTTTCCTGGAAACGTCCACAGTATGGCATCTTATTCTTATCCATCTTCATGGTAGTAAGTGGGTGGCATCACACATTTGACATTTTAGCAACAACCATACTTGAAAAATTACCAGATAGCAGTTTATTGCCAGTTGAACATTCCAGACAACGCAGGGACACAGCCTCTACCCAGCAGAGATGGTGCACCTTTGTTTTAAAACTACCGATGTTTCAAATGATCAAGTTTATCCCAGCACAACTCATAATATGCATGTTTTTGTCATATAAACAATTACTAAACCCCCATCCCAAAAAGTAACAGTAATCAAAAGGAGGCCAGCAGCTTTCCTTGGTTGTTTTTATTTGCAGTTTGTACATGTTAGAAAAAGAATCCAAGGATTTTGCCTCCTGTGTGTTTCCGTCTGGCCTCTTCATGATCCATGATGCCAGCTGAAGTGGTCAGCACTATGTATCTGTGGAAACAAAGTGACAAGTTTAACATTTGTTCAAATTAAGACCTCTACAAAAAATACCTTGTTTCAGATAATTGACATGCCATTTCTTCCTAGTAAAGTAATGACCCGTACTTAACCAGAGTGGGCGACTAAATCAGTAATCTGCAAGATGAGCATAAAGTAATTCACCATTACCTACTTTATACCCCAACGCTTGTTGGGGTATAAATGTGAAGAGTTGCTTAACTACAACAACCTCAATACAAATGTTTGCACAACCACAAGTTTTTATTTTTAATGATAGTCAACCATTAAAAAAAAATAAAAACGTTTACTGAACTACACTTATATATTACTTTTTATTTGTGGCCATACCAGTTTGGCAAAGCCTGATCCCGTCAGATCTCAGAAGCTAAGCAAAGCTGGGCCTGGTTAGTACTTGGATGGGAGACCATTGTGTCCTCCGGCAAGGCACTTCATCCACATTGCCTAGTATGAAAGTGGTGTGTGCGTGAGTGATGGTGGTTGTCCACTGAGTGTGGAGTGAATGAATAATGCTTTGTAAAGCATCTTTGAGTGTTCAGAAAAGCGCTAGATAAAACTGATGCATTATTATTATTACTTCCAAGTGGGCGTAGTGCTATAATGTACTATTTAATTGTGAAGGCAAGTCAGATTTAAGCAGCTCATTCTTTGCAGTGACATCACACTGGGGGTGTCTACGTATTTTCTCTGAAGAATGGCACCATGGTAACTGCTGGACAATGCACACAAAAGCAAACACTACCAAAAATGTTAGAGTTCAAAAATTACCATTTTCAGAAGCCTGCAGACACTACAAGTGTTCATGGTCCTGTTGATGCATTTGGTTTAACAAAAACAGACCGACTAAATGAAAAACAGGCTAATCCTAGCAACTAACTGTGCATAAAAGACTTGTTTAAAAGCACAAATCAGCTCTCCGGTAGTTGTTCCAGCTTAGTTCTTCATGGTCATATTATGTTAACTCAGACTGAAGTCTAATTTGAGTAAGAGCTTCAGACAGTGCAGTGCCCATAGTTGGCATCACACCCCAGGAAATAGATGACATCAGCTGCTAAGCATCAATAAAACACACCATATTGAAGGAGGAAGCCCGACAAGTTCAATACCACTAGTTTGATAGCCTTGAATAAAGTGATCCGCAAAAGCTGAAAATCTAAATGTTGCAGTTAGGACAGTTTTGCTCATGCCAGTAATGCACAGCTCCTCCTCTATTGTTTGTCAAAAGTACTTGTCAAGATTTAAACAGGGCTCATGAGTACAACTTTTTGCAAATGGTAGGGAGCATCAGGCACCAGGGCACACTTTAATACAAACTTTGCATGTAATACACCTGTTTCGGCTATATAAACCTGCTGTGCTTTACTATGCTGAGTGCAACAGAGGTAGGCACTTAGCGCAGATAAAGAACTAATTTGGCTCTTGAGACAAAAAAAATTTCAAAACGGACAGCACTGCAGTGCCCGTTTACCAAATAGACCAGATCAAAGAGCTTTCAAAGTGTATGGCTGAAGTAGTGTTGCCAAAATACTAAAATTTGATTTTGATACAATATCAATGGACAAAAACAAAACTGTCTTTAATTTAACCATAGGGCATTATATTCTGATAAAGCACAAGATTAATCTAAAAATAATCAAAATGTTTTAGTATCAATGCAGAAGTGCATCTAGTCTTGGCATAGAGTCGTGTCATATTTGATACTTTTGACAACCCAACTCTGGAGACAAAATAATACACTCAACTCCAACATAATTTCCAATTACAGCAAGTCATCAAAAAGGAGCCCTTTTAGATTAGTTTTGTGCTGCACCAACAATGCCCGTCTACTGGTGTACTGTGACCAGAGGGAGTAAAAATGACAAAAACAGAACTGACCATTATAGACATCACAACTCAAGACAGGGAGATCAATTTGGAACTCCACACAAACCCAATTCACACAAACACCAATACAGGGAACATATTCCAAAAAAAAATAGGTGAGGATGCACATCATCAATGCTCAGGACCATAGATTGTACTCGCTAGACACAACATTCCAAATAGGAAGTGAACATGGGGGCTCTCCCGCCTCCTTCTGACCCTAGCTCCAATTGACTAGCATTGGAATATCGCCACCCCTCGCTAACTGCTGCAGTGAGCCTCGTCATTTTGCTCTTAAAATTCTCATTAACCTGCTCTGCATGATCCTGGTGTTTTAATTTCGCCATTTTGTCCATCAATATATTCCTGGAGCCAAGCGCTATGGGTGACATCACATTCCCTTTGACCACTTTATACAGTCTATGCTCAGGATCAGACACTACCAAGTTTAAGTGGTAAATGAATGTGGTTCTCACCCGAACTGTCTTGAGGGGAGCAGGTTGTTCTGCCACTTCTCCAGATCCTTCAGCTGGAGATCAAAACGTGGGCTGATCACGCCACACTGGTGGAACAAACAGCATTTTTAAAAAGATTTATTTAAAACTGTACATCAAAAGTGAAGGTTTCACTCTTTACCTTGTTCAGTCTGCCTGTGAGATTGACAACTATTTTTCCGGCTCTGTGGTCGTCAATAATCTCAAACTCACCAATGTAACCTAGAAAACAAAAGTAATTTTAAACACACTGCCAGTGCTCCACAATCATAGCAACTAATGTCAGATTTGAGACAATGTAAAGTGAACGCACGTTTCCTGATTGTAAACAAATTACAGCCAATGGGAAGTGTCAAATACATGGCTACTAACCAAAGATGGGACAATATATAGTCTCGAGGACCCATGGGATTTGATTCTTGTCCCATGTCACAGCATTTTTACACAACTATGGATTAAGTCACAAATGCTACTCACCGTGCTTCATCATGACGGTTAGGAAGCGCACAATGACCTTGGAGCAGGGCCTGATGAGGACTTGACGTTTCCCACGCTTCTCTGCATTGTTGATGCTTTTCAAGGCATCTGCAAGAACGTTCATGCGCACCATGATGCCTGGAGAGGAGGAAATATTATTATTACACACGTCTGCATTACTTATTTGTAAATTCAGTGTTTGTAGCCAACAGCATGGACACAGTACGTGTAGTAAAACATGAACTATATCCTGTAGTGGGACATAGATTCCGCCATCACGGTTATATTCAGGAGTGACTGGTAGCATTAAACAGTCAAGTAGCCAGTTTTGTTCAAGCAAGAGAAAACTCTTAGTTTCGAATCAGAAATAACTAAATCGAATTGAGAACACACGGTGCTTTCTGAACAATTAAACAGCCTTCAGAGTGTGCCCATCTGAAAGCATGGCTCTCCTGACACAGTACCTCCTGTTAGCATTTAGGCTAAAAACTTGCCGAATACCACATCAAAGGTTCACCAAACGGATCAGTCGATGGATATAGCTTTTTCTGATCAGCGTTTTACGGACACCATAGCAATCACATTATCCGGCACGAATTATATACTGCAAAGCTTACACTCATGAAGGTGGCTTGAACGCAACGATTCAGGGGCCGAGGGAAGAAGGTACGGAATGAAATGTCCAATTAACTTTTTATTTTCGCAAATATTAACACAATAATCAGCCACGAGAACTTTACAACGTGTGAATTATATCAAGATTCCTTTCATGTGCGGGTTGGTGATCAGATGCTTGAGATATTTGATAGATTGTATGAAGGGCTGTAAAAAGACATCTTACCGGTTCTGCAATATGGCGGAAAGAGGAAGTAAAAAAAAAAAAGGCAGTGCATTATGGGAAACAACCCGAGACCTTTTCTAGGCGAGATCACGCAGAAAAATAAGTAACTTTACTTATTTTATTAAAATAAGTAACTTTATTTATTTTATTAAAATAAGTAACTTTATTTATTTTACTGCTTTAAATGCGTTTTGTGTCTCTAATTATCGTGGTCACACAGTATCGAGTGTCTACCTAAGAAAATTAAAGTAAGTAGTGAATTTATCGGCGACTCATTTTACTACTAAAGGTTCAAATTTCTTTCTACGTTCATTCATTTTGTGGGGATGAATTTGCATATCTAAGCTATATGAAGAAAAAAACAACATTAAAGCCTAAAATAATAGAAAAATACATTTTAAGGGCTCAAACAGGCTCAAGATATACAGTCTGTTCTCAAAACCCATCTTTTTAGCTTTTGATTAATATTTATTATTACATGTTGTATGTAGTATATTTGTTCATTTATATGGCTTACTATTTTATATTATGTTTTTGATGCTATTTTATATTGTAGTTCTTAGCTTTTAACCATACAGTCTATGCTTTTAACTCATAATGTTTATCACTTTTAGGATCTCCAGTGTTTCCAGTGAGCCCTCTGCGTCTGGAGTGATTGGTTACTCCTGTGCGTGCGCTCCTAGTGGAGGGTTGATGTTTTAGCCCATAGACTGTTTCAGCCTCATCTTTCCCCTGGGCCCTGTGCTGGCGTCCTGGTGGCTGTGGCTGCTCTTTGCTCCTGGTGCATATGGCTCCTCTGATAATTCTTCCTTAGTTGGTTTAGTCTAAGGTCAAAAGTCAAAGGTCTCAGTGCAGTTTAACAGGTGGACTGGTCAGGTAGGGTCAGCAGATCTGTGTCAGAGCAGTTTGACATGGCTACATTGAGTTGTGTTTTGTTCCATTCATACATGTTTGAATAACCCTTTATATTATTAGTCTGTCATCTCCAAAGCTCAAAATGCTCTGTTCCACATTGTGATGTCATGAAGCTGTAGTTTTCAAGTTGACAGCTACCTGTCATTTAGTAGAGACTGGCAATTGCAGGGTTGAAATTAGCCAAACTAATTGTAAAAGTGTAGGGGGTTTAAGAACACAGTGGATCACTTCCTGTATTACCACCCACCCAATCACCCAAGGTGGAACAGTGTTTTCTATCTGAGAGAAGAACTTACATATGCAGGATTTGTGTGTTAAACATATGTGAATTAAACAAAGTACAACTCCATGTATGTTTTTGACGTGGAAACATTATAAAATTGTTCAGTTGTTTGAAATTAAAATTGTTGTTTTGTTTGAAAAGCGCTTTATAGGCTTAATATAGTTTCATTAAAGTTTGACTGATAATAGACTGCATTTTCATTGGAGAATAGATGTTTAGTAGCCAGGGGATGTAATTGATACAGTAGAAGATGGGCAAACAGACTAATCCTGACAGACTTCTCAAGGCATGTATCGACATAATAGATCCTTTATTGTGATAGGCTACTAAGTCTTTTAAAATGCAGTGATACACTAAACTGCATGCTGACAACTGCAGCACGAGAACTGCTGAACTGAATTGTAATGTGTGGCGTTGTATTGTGGAAAATGCTTTTATTCGAGATCCTGGACTATCTGGTTACATTGCTTGTTGTATCATGAGGTTCCAGGACTATCATCCCTATATTTTATTTATATGTTTACATAGGAGACTGATCAATATTAACATTTATAAAAGGGGATCCTATTACCTAGGGTATTTCACAAAAAATAAATAAATACATAAAGCCATGTGGTTATTGTTTTCTTAACAGAGTGAAATTATTTTATTTACTTCAAACATAACACTGAGTAAATACCTTTAAATACTACCTTTTTTATTAAAACACATAATACAAGCAAATCTCTGTGGCAAAATCCCCAGACTGGCATAAGTATCTCATGCTCTGGGATTAATGTGCTGCACATGTTGATAAAGTATATCACACTACTCTACATTTAAAATATAGCTATTTACAAACAGCCTAATTTATAAATTAGTTATGTCCTGTGTCCAGTAGTGGGCGCTATACCATTCTTGCACTGCCACATAGGCTACCCCAGCCAAGTCATCTTTGGCTGACCCATGGAGTATAATGGAATGCATACCAGCAACAAGTCACCAGATTTATGTACCGTGTCAATGGTTATTTGACATGTGTTAATTTAACACCAAGCTTATGCATGTCTCTCACCACTGTTCTTTTTATCTTAGCCCCCATTGCTAATCATGCTAACCAAGGAATCCCCATCTTCTTGTGGATCTACCCCAAGACTCTGGAGGTCCAGTCCCAAGGCTACTAACATCTGCAGAAGGGTGAGCTCCTGCTGGGTAGCCTGATCCACCAAGGCAGGGCAGGTGGGGTTGCACTGGGGCCACTGGCAGGTGTCCACCAAGTGGAATGGGCACCCTCTTGCAGGGGTCCTGTTGTTACGTGCTGCCTCTAGATTCTTGTCCCAGCACTGCAAGGCTCGTGGCAGAGAAGTGCCCTTTACTTGGAAACTCATCCAGTTACTAAAAAAATAACAAAAAGTTATAAAACATGTTAACTGCAACAAGTAAATAACAAAACATAAAAACATATGTTTGAGGAAAATTTACTATACTTTAACTAAACTCCAATAGGGCGTTACCTTTTAGTAATCATTGTATGTGAGAGGCAGGATGGAGCGAACACAGCCCTGAAATAGAAACATAGATGCAGTGTACAATTATGTCCATATCTCTATATATACCTATATATCTATATCTATCTATCTATCTATACATATATATATATATATACATATATATACATATATATATATATATATATATATATATATATATATATATATATATATATATATATATATATATATATATATATATATATATATGGAATACATACGTAACATCACTGAGAGATGTCTTCAGTTCCCGACCCAGGTTTTGGATGTACTGCCATTGCTCCGGAGTCATACGCTGGCTCCCCATGTAAATGTTCTCCACTCTCAGCTGCTCCTCGTCAAACAGCCACTGCACCACAAACAGTGGAGCTACACAAACAAGCATGGCACATGTAATAAAAGATCACATGGCACAGAAGTTTTATGAATTAAAGTATGGATTTTACATGTCATTGTAGAGTACAATTTATGGCCAAAGAAGCACTTCCATTCTTCTCCTTTTTTATAAAGCTGACGACATCTATTGGGGACAACTCCATTCCACAATCTGAGAAAACAATGTCCATGTAAACATAGAGGTTTAATAAATGAAACAGAGTCGGAAAGAGCCTTCACCTGAGTCCCATTTTGATAGCGTCTTCAGGGGAACATGAAACTGTCTCAGGGCAGTTTGGAGATCTCTGTTGTTTACTCTCTAGAAACCAGCCTGAATCTACCAGGCCACGTACCTGTGCCTCTGCCCCCAGCTGCTCCAGCTGAGCAGCCACTCTGTCAATATTGAGTAAGACACCAGTCCCACCTGCACTGTGGATGGACAAACAAAATAAATATGCATTGGCTTTTATCAAGTCGTACAATGCAGCCCTGTGCTGACAGTTATATTGTTGAACTGAAGAACTTTAATGTCGCCAATGGTATCAGGGATGCTGCTTAAAAAGGAGGTCAGTGCTTACTGCTAAGATCTTTACTTGAGTCTGAATGCAAAGTGGCATAGCTTCAGTTCATGACTAAATAAAGGACACCTACAAGTGTCTGCTGTTGACAGCTGAGATTAAGGAGCTCACCTTGTGCCAGTCAGCATGACAACCTTGGCCTGCTTTATTCCTTTAGGGATCAAGTCTTTGATGACCTCACGAATGATCAAGGATCCCATGAAGGTGTATTCAGCTGCAATCAAATACTGTGAACAGTGATCTGGATGTACTGATTATCTATTTTTTGTCTTATTATTAACTATAGATAAATACAAAATAAAAAATACTCAGTGTGAGTACTGCAGTAAATTATAAAGCATACTAGTATTTGCATTTTGGTCTTTTTCCTTCTCTCTGCCTCTTGGCCTTGGAGGTGGGTTTGGAACAGGTCCTGTTCCACTCCACACATCACTCGAACAATATGGAATAAATCTGTGTGAACAGAAATGTGGCATCTCAAACAGAGTTATTGATGACATTGTGTGGATAAAACAACACTTACACAATATTAGCATTATGCCAATGTGGATTTTCCACAGCCTGAAAAGACAATATGCCACTCCCTGTAAATTCAAAGACTCCATTTAGTTTCCCACTACATGTGCTCCATTGAAATGTACATAAACAAGGCCAACCTGTCTTTGTTTGGGGCCACGCCGATGAGCTCATCAGCCGTGGGATATTTTGGTACCTGAAATCACAGGTCTCTTTGCTGTAGCAGCACCAGCCTCCTAAAAATACAAGCACTAAAATTAGGGTGTCATATCCGGCACACGGCTCTTTAAGTGGTCCCTGTTTTTAGCGCATTACACAGGCCTGTGGGGTATGGTGAGGATGCACCTGCAGCTAAACCTACTCATGACCACATTTCCACATTCAAATGACAAAACAGAAATTTTAAATGAGTTAAAAAGTCTTTCACATGAACAGTGGATAGTAATGTTTGTGAATTCCCTTTGCTGTTACACAGGCTTTTCTTGGATAATGTCACGTCTTACTTCAATGAAAACACAACCAATAATCAAAGTGACCAGAAAAGGATAAGATAATGTCCCCTCAAAATTCCAGTTAGGGCCTCACACCAAATCAAGCTGACCTTCAAGACCAAATTAACCACCTGAGTTTTTGAATACTCACCTTCCAGAAATAACAGCCATCGGCGGCTCCCTCTGAACTCTCTTAGGTAAAACCTGTGGAACAACAAATAAGCAGGAATGAGAAGCTGGTTAAAGGCCATCTAGAGACAAATTGGAAGATAAGAAATTACTAGAACTTAAAGACAGAAAAACAAAGTTTAAAGATAAGAGGTGATGGATGAGAGATGCAGCCTCACCCTGCAGCTGTCCCATCGTTACATGTGACCTGTGTGTTTTTAAGGAAGTGCAGCCTCATCTCCTCGGCCTGTTGTCCAGGGCTTCTAGTGCTGCCAGCCCCCACAGGAGCTGCTCCTCTGTTCCCATTGCCTTGCTCTCTGCTAGAGCCTGCCGTTGCAGTACTTCCAGGGCTTCTGGGAGGTAGATCTACCTCTGTGGAGGACTGGCTCACATCTGCTCCTTGTGCCCCACCAGTCTTTTTGGTGGACTTACCACTTGTCTTGACATTGTTCTGGCGGTTGTTCTGGCAAACAATTGCCCCAAGCAAAAGTAGAAAAGCTACAAGGCCAAGTATCTTCATATCTATGGAAATGAGCATGTCAGTGTTTTCAAAATATTTCATTTAAGTCCTTTGGTCCTAGTCCTTTGTGTGAACAACATAACATATACACATACATGCATGTGTTAATCCAGACAGACTTACCTTGTGTGGAACAGTGGTGCTGGTGGGACAGAGGCAGTGCTCAGGTGCAGCGGAGAGTGGTAGCGATCAAAGAGAAGTGCTTGCTTGGGTTTTGATGACGACTCAAATCAGCGGTCAGCTTTATAGAGCCACCATATGGATCAGATTTCCTGCTGTTTTGTGGTGGAGCTTCTGCCAGGGCCTTAGGTAAGCAGCTGACGACACGACGAGGGGAGGTCCTGATGCTCTAAGAGGAGAGCATAACACACATTTCTCTGGCATACTTCACATCTTGTGCACACACTCACTACAAACACTTTCCCATTGGAGCAAGGCTTCAGCTGCAGCTCTTCAGTGTCCACCTCTGATGGTCAGTGATTTGATTTAAACATCTACATGACTGGCATAACTGCATGGACCTTCTGTGTGGTATGTGACCCCAGGGTCATTGGAGCACACACCTCAAATGGTCTTCGACACAGGAATGAAGAGGACTGCAGGTTGGAGAGTGGTCAACACACGGAGCAGGTGCATGACATCATGCCTGTGGCATCAGGCCCATCATGCAACATCACTGCTTTCGCTTATGTTCTATGATGAGGATTTGTTGTTCATCACAAATAAAGTAAGCAAAATATGTAGTTTTTAAGTGTTATTGTTAGTAAGTATAAAACATACCATTGCATCCATCTTGACTTTGGACCCACAGTGACATAGAAAAGTGCAGTTTGCATTTATGAAGAAGGCGAATCTGACACTGATCCTCTGGGATAGCTGTGGAGTGACGCACCGCTGATCTCTGAAAGATCACAAGCTCTAGGACTGTAAAATTCTCATCAATGAAATGCACACCATCCTAACTTGTCAATCACAACAATTAATGATCTCTTGCTAACTGCAGCTCTTGGGCCCGTATGGGGGTACATAAGGTCTGCAGGACAGCAACAACAGGGACACCAGAATCCAAAACAGCTAATTTAAAGAACCAACTGAGGAAAACACATAACAACTTCCTAATAATACATTTATATGATGATAGACCATTGTTATTATCAGCAGGAACATTCTTCTGCTTTTTTTCTTCATTTTATCGCATGATACTATAACTTTCAACTATCTTAGTTTTTAGAATTACATTGTGAAAGAGATCGTAAGCATGTAGCTCAACTACAGTGAATTGGATCTACTGAACATTTCTTCATTCCTTAAGTTGTCTGAAGCTGCACCATCTGTCTTCCAAGAAATCAAGGCTACAGTCTGGTTTACAGATATCTCAAATATCTTAAAATCAAAACATATCGCTGTAAATCTTTCATTGTTTTACCTGATCATCATGAAAAGTTATGCCCTTATGGTTATCACATTCATATGTATGTGTATTAGTAAATGAGCTCGTAATTAAACTTAACAAAAATGCCTGAATCTCCTCCAATTCAATAACGAGTCGCACTGAGAAGAAGCCTTTTGTTGCAAAGTGTGTGCTGGTCCCGGGAGACAGGTTGGACCTCAGACTGACAGGAGCAACGGCCTGACCCCTTGAGCAGCATACGAGGCATTCTTCTTCTCTCTGTTGTTATTTTTCACAGCCAACCTTCAAGGTCAGGACACCTAAAGCTCGGGTGGTCCGAGCCTTTTATCTGCTGAGCATGTGTGTCATCACCAAACCCAGGAGCTACGGGCTTAGCTGACAGCTCCAACAATGATCAAACCAAAGTTTGTCATATTTTTGAGTCTTAAATACCTCAGTGGGTGATCCTGAGATCTACCATAAAGATATGTAATTTGATTTTTGATAGGGTAGTACAACATTATGTGTCTTTGCCAAAAATTTATATAGTCAAGTGCTCTCAGTGTAGCCATGTTGCGTGTAATTTGACAGTCTGTGACAACATCACTCTGAGGGTGCAGGCTGTCAGCAGCAGCAGAGGGCACAGCTGCAGGAGCAGCCTGTGATAAATAGGAGAGAGACAAGGCATCAAAACAAGCCACCAGTGAGATATATGCCATTTACCAGAGTAATGCAGTCACTGAATCACTAAAGATGACAGGGTGGTCTTAGGAGGGATCAGTGTGAGGTGCGGTGCCACTACACGAGGCCAGCAGGGTGGGCAGCCACAGTGAGCCCCAAACCAGGTGCTAAGAGGCCGTGCGTGTTAACCTTTCATAAACTGTCAATATATCAGTATGACAGATGAAGGGGTGTAAGGCAGGGACAACTGTTGGATTTGGGACATTGATGAAACAGACATTGCAGATAGGAGCTGACAAAGAAATATATTTTTGTTCATTTATGTCTTGTCCAATACCCCATCTTTAGCCACCTGCCATCCATACAAGTAAGTAGTGAATTTGATAAGCTCACAGTATACAGATGTGTCTCTTTTTCAGAGCACTTGTAGTACTATTTGGTATTAGTAATCTCCAGCATCACCATTTGCTTTCTAGGTAAACCACTGGTGCAGGAATGTTTATGCAAGTATTGTTTTTTAGGACAGTGTCAGAATGGTGCACCATAGTGGCCTTGCAGAGGTGTTGGATGCATCAACAAGCTGTCAGTTTAGTGATAGATGCTAGTGGAGAGGTCATGTCCTGCTATTAATTCACCCAGTACTCAACTGTAGAGTGTCACCATTTCATCATATACAGCGAGCACAGTTTAATCTGAAGATTTTCGTTTCTGAATAAAAGCAGACAATATAGGTCAACTTGTTAGATAGTTTAATATGTTATGATAGTTAAAATATATATTTTAATAATAGTAGAGCATTTGAGGGACTGGATTCCCAGTGAAGTAATGTCAGGCCTTTACATCATGTGTTGTCAGTTCACAAGGTGAGGATATGCAGGCACACGGCCACAGCTCTCTGTACACACCCCCAATCAACAGAAATATTTCACATGCATGTAGCATGTATGTGAACATACATATATGCATTACACCGCAGTAGTAAACCGCCTAACTTATGTACTTAAAGTAATCACCTTAACATGCCCCTCTGAGCTTCACTGCTTTTGAAGTATGACATCACACTACAAGTATTTTTATGTATACACATAACGTAGAACAGTTAACTATTTTTAGATTTGAGTAAGTGTTTTTATCTCACATGTGGAGAGCTGTGGAGGCCTGGATAGAGCCTAAAAAATTGTTCAATGAGTCAATTTAAGCCAGTGGCCTCGCTCTTCTGATTATTTGTCATGCACATTTTGAAATAAATGGGATATGATTCACACTTAGAAGTGTGAGACACAACCTTTATGTTTGCTACTGTAGTTGAGCCACAGAGTGCAGTAGTGAATGTGTCACATCACAGTGTGTACACAGTATAGTTCAGATGGGGCCAAAGTCTGACATAAATTCTTTGGATGAATTATAATTATTCTGCTATTTTAATAGTTGGTAAAGCAGATTCATTAGACAAATTCTCTCAAGCTCTTCTTGATTTCTAACAAAACAAAAATGACCACAAAGTGAAACCAGATGTGTGTGGCTTCCTCCTGAAAATATGTACTGAAATTGTCATAGGGCCTAATTTAGTTTAATGGCTGTCCTTTATGGTTGTCGTCCATGCACTTTGTATAGGGGACACCAAACGAATGGAGCGTGTAGAAACCGGAGCGCTTACCTCAGTAGGTATACATGCATCATAGCCATGTTGGGTCTCCATTTCATCCAGTTAAGATGTCACTCAGCCCTCATTTCAGAACTTTTATAAATGATAAACCAGATTTTTAGAACATAAGGTTGTGTTATCTCAGCCTGTGATATCTCAGTCTGCGAAAATAAATAAATCCTACCTTAAGTAGGATTAAGTGAATAGATCAAATACTCCAAGCAATATTTGCTGATGTAACAGTCAGTGGGTGCAAATGGGCCTTAACCAAAAAACATGATTGTCAAAATAGTACAAACACATGCCAAAAAGGAATACAACCTGTATCCGAAAGCTTTTATGGATTTGTTTTATTGAAGTATCAAAATTTACAACCTCAATTCTTCACAGGGGAAGAATTTATAGCCCTCTCAAATTGTCGTTGCCAGGTTCTCATATGTTTCAGCAAATTCTTTTTGACAATATTCAAAGAACGTGAAGAATTTACAAAAAGGACAATGTGCAAGCACAGTGATTAAAGTGATGCTTATGTAGCATCTGAGGTTATTACCAGCCACATTAACACAGCAATCTGTGCAATCTTGTATTTACTTATAGTTTCATCACCCAAGATGGAGTTGAGTATGTGTATTTGTTGCTTTATTTAAACAGTTGCACCATGCTATAAAACTGTCACCACTATTAATCTACACCACATATACCAAGTATATAATGATGTTAAGGCTGCATCCCCATTTGGCTCATGTTGCATCATATAAGTATTTGCTTTCATGAGTTTTGGCAAGTTTACACATTATGACAACTATATTTCCCTGATGCCCAGTATTTAAGTGAGTTGTACATCATCAATGGCTGCAATTCAGTGATCAGATCAACAACCACTGCAACCAGTCTTTAAAACCACAACCTGACAGAGATGTAACATATAAACAAAAGATGTCTGTAATTAGATCCGTTGAGAAAGAGATATTGCCACTTTGCAGCCCAGCTGTATTGCAGTTTTTAGAAGCCAGTATCCAGGTATCTACAATAAAGAATTAAATTAAATTAAGATTGAGTTAGAACTATTATATAGCTGAATTAATTTAATAAGAGGGTATTCAGACATGAAGGGATACTTACAGTTTCAGCATCATGCTCTAATCCTGTATCGTGGTGCTCCATTTCATCATCCCTGAACTCCTTTATTACCTATTCGAGACATACACAGAATTGGTTAGCATCTTTTCTTAACATTATTCCATCAGTTCAGTATGATTTCCAAACTTGAAATTTTAAATTAAATTGACAGCTGCAATACTTTCAAAATCCATAAATGTTAAAAAGGGTTTAATGTTGAATAATTAATTATGTTATTGGGCCCACTTTTCACAAAAATGTACGGTGTTAAATTAAAGACATGTTGTCAGACTTTAAATTATATCGGGCAAAGGGCTTGACTCTCACTTTGTGAAACCTCTAGTTTAATGCAACAAATGCAGAAGATGTCTTACTTGTAGGAATTCAGTGTATCGCTCTGGGTCTTTCTCCATCAGAGCTCTGATCTGACTGTTATAGTGTTCTGTGATGCTTTCTTCAACAGCCACAGTACAGGCCATGGCCCCCTCTTTCCCCAGTAAGGCTGTAGATGCTCCTGCAATGTAGGTAACCCAGTTACATAAGCAATATGACAATGTTTATTTGTAGTGGACCAGTCATTTATTTACACATTAACTCATATAATTTGTACTGAACTAATGTAATCAAAACAAACCTAAAACAAATCCGGCAATGTTCCACAGAGGAAGAAGTGCTGTGGGGCGAACTCTGTTCTCAGCAAGTATTTCATTAAATCTCTCAAGGTGCTTCTTTTCTTGATTCCACATTTCCTGAAAAGAGTGTGCGTTTTGGGGGCTTTTTTTTTTTAATCATTCAGAGACAAACAGCAAACACGCAAAAGTTGAAATTAATTTATACACAACGTCCCTATAATGCATATCGTTTACCTGTATTAGAGGTCCGCTCTGAGACCGTCTCAACACTGCCATTTGTCCTGCGTAGATTCGGTTGGCCCCGTATTCACCTGCGTGGTCCACTCGCAGCATCCGATCCAACATCTCTTTCTCATCGCTGTCTCGTGGGGGCGGAATCACACTATGGCACCGTGAACTCACCACCAAAGGGGGCACTAGAACATATCATGTTAAGAGAAACTTGCATACAATTAACAATGTTTAAATCTTGCACAACGTCTTGCTGAATAAGTCCAATTGTGTTGTAACCCTAACCCTAACTTGTTTTTAGCATCTGCTAAGCTAACACCATCACTTAGCAGTTTTGGAAAAAAAAAATAGCCTTCATCTTACCTGTGAGTTTCAAAAACTGTCGAATCGAAAGCGGACCGAATACAGCTAATCCGGCGTGTGTGGCTTGCTGCATAGCTGGGAAATTTCAATGTTAAATTTAAAGAAAGGCAACTAGTATTACTAGTGCAACTGTCATTGAACTGTCAGGCGAGTGTGGCGCAGGGATATGACGTCACTACAGGGCGACCAATGTTGATTTTGACATTTATCTATGGGTCTATTTGCATATGGACAATGTGAAATGAGAAGGGCAATAAATCATCAGTTATCCCTAAAATCAGCTATATCACCCCCTACTGATTTAATCGAATATCTTCTCGGCTCTAAAAATATGGTCGACTTGAAAATATAATTGTATAAAAAGGCATACTTTATATGGGTCATTATGTGTTAAAATTAACCAACTGACTAACTGCATGTTAGTTCTGTTTTTTGTTCAAAGTACATTACTATCGCTAAGTAAATTACTGCACATTCTCTAAAGATGGCAGTATTGTACAACATGTGCCTCATCTGAGATACTTCACTTGAGGATACTTTGCCATAGGCCTAAATGTTCACGTTACTTTACTTACTCCATTGCCTACAAACATAACCTATATTTTGTATATGCCATGTCAAGTGAATTTGGGGTGTAAATTAGTTCCTTCTTTAGAGCTGAAATATGTGTGCAGGACACAGGGACAGAGGAATCTGAGGAATGAATGGTGTCTCGCCTGCTGGCTGTGATAGTTCTGGGTGCTGCTCCCTGTGTTGGTTTGGTCTGTATGTGTTTGTGGCGAGACACTGGTTATGTGTTTCCCTATCTGTCTGTCTGACTGTGGGTGTTTACACATGTGTGGCAACTATACGGTATGGCCTACGTGTGCTTTGCTTTTTGTCCTTTCTGACCCTAATGAGGACAAGATTTCAATTCTCCAAGTGTCAAGCTGGATAAATGTCCACCTGGGAAAGCAAACAAAACACATCAGTGCACTGAATATAAATGTGAATGATTGATTAATTTTTGTACAGTTTATTTTAACATTTGTCAAATCCAACCTCGGGGCTATAAGCCTAGTGTATATTCTGTCCATGTTCCACATTCATTAGAAGTAAATGAAGGGCATCCAGTGTCAAAACCTATAACGAAGATCCTTGCAGATCTGCGCCATTTTTTTCCCTTATTCCAAGTACCCCTCAAGGTCTTCCAGCTTTACCTTTTGATTAGATATCTAATACCTTGAACTTAATAACTTTGTAACAAATAAAGAAGACAGTCATTACACTGTTTGCCCAAGGTGCCTTCTTCATGGTCAGGCTGAGGAATTCTTCAATTAGGTGGTGCTGATGGTTTATTTTTCAAAAGTCTGGGTAAGACTAGACTTCTTTGCAGAGAAGCATTAAAGAATGTCTGACAGGTGTACCAGCCATCCTCCAAAAACAAACTTTTTTTCTTCTATGTGATAGTATATACAGCATTAGGTAAGCACTATCTGGGGTGCAATGAAAAGAAGGAAAGGATGTCTAGTGCAGAGGAGCAATGACAAATGGATTAAAGAACTAACCACAACTTGAAGCTCAGATATACGCACCTTTACGCATATGTGGCTTTCACTTTGTTTATGTGATGTTTGCATGCATCCATGGACCTGTAGTCTGCACACCCTTGCTCCAAGGCTTTGGCCAGACGGTGCATAGCTGTGGTGGGACACGGGCTCAGTGCGTCAACAATGTCTGCTCTCACTAAAAAGAAACGTGATAGGTCTTGTCTCATTTAAGGCCTGGTGTGGCAGGACACCCAGAGCTGGCTTTGTGACAGTCATGTGTGTATTTAATGTAAGATTCAAATGTATGTGTGTTCTGCACTCATAATTGGACTCATAATTGTCCTTAACAAATTCTTGACTTAATGTTTGTAGCCAATTAAATTGGTGTCCTAAATGGGCTTGAAGATCCACCCAGTTATATTTCCCCCCTTATTTTTTTTATTTTATTTTCTCTTATATGCCTGTCCCAAAAAGCAAGTGCTATGACAAGAGTGTCTTGCCTAAAGGGGATAGAGTAAAAAAGGGTTGTTAAGGCACAGAGCGTTTTGTTTATTGAGACCCTCATTAGCATCTATCTCTTTTTTTTTGTTTGTTTGTTTATTTAAAATAATGTTTTTAAATATTATTTGTTCTTTTGTGTGCTGTGATGTGCATATAGTTTCATGAAAAACTTCAGCAGCCCTATTAACTTCCACAAAGTTGTTACCTGTCTTCCACATCCACCACCCAAACTTGCTTTTAAGTATAGGAATACTTCACAAAAAGGGCTGGCTAACAAGGCTCATGGGACAAACTTGAACCTTCAATATACAGTATCTTTGGTCCACAAGGAGCTACTGAGATAAACGAAGAAATAACTATTTTGATTCAATTTTGCACAGAGTAATTTCTAGTTGGGAGGGTTTAAATGTATATAGGCCAGTGTCTTCCTCCAAAGTTATGAGGCTGTGCTCCAAACCATATGCTTTTACTGACAGGACATGCCGAAGACCATGATTCAAATGACTGCACAGCCCTACCTTACATAACATTGATAACATCCATTGATACATTCTAATTTTAATCCACTAAGAGACAACATTCTGAAATCACATGGAACATTGTAAATGCAAGTTAGCCATTGTTTTTACCATTTGCCTCCTATATTCAGTTTAAGTTAAAAAGCGTCAAGTTAGCAGAGAGTGTCCAGAGGTGCTTGTGGTTTGCTGTGTTGCCTTCTGGCAGATGCTTTGCACATTTATTACCATTTTGGTTAATTTATGATGTTGTAAATTTTGCTGGTGATTTTTGTACTTGGGCGTTCTTAACATTGGAGTACAAGGCATTTCACTGGAAATTAAGATGGTTAACATGGAGTAGCTGCTTTTTATTAATGCTGCTATTTGTTGTAGATGTGAAATTAAGTTATGCAACATTGTGAGCAAACAAGTTTTTATAGGTTGTTGCTATTCTTAAAGAGAGGTTTTCCCATAAAGCCCATTCAATCAAGATTTATTTTATTACTTGAAAATCAACTATGTCTCCCAGAAAGCCACCTAACTCTATTATTGAATTGTTTACACTTATCTTGTTGCCCATTCAGACCAAGTTAAGTCGCTGCCTGTTTTTTCACGGACATTGGAGAGTGAATTTAGCCTTGTCTGGTACAAGTTAAATGGCCCTTGTCTGTCTGGCTGTGTGCCCTGTGTGATTTTTTACGAGGGGATAAGATAATGCCTTAAAGTGCTGCTTATGCCAAAGAAAGACAGAGCTGGCACATGTTCAAGCAATCACTGTCAAGTTGTGGAGTGATTTTCTGAATGAAGCAGTTAGATAATAGCTAGTTTTGGTAGGAGGTCAATAGAGAAAACACACGACTGCAATGGGAGCATGTAAACAAGTTTGGGAAAGTGAGTTTAAAATACAGGAATTGGATTTGTACCTCTAAGGCAAGTTGAGGTTTATATAAAGAAGAGTGTTTATATGAATTACCTGGTTACATTGAGATCTAAGGAGAACGGTATACACATGATGTCTAACACAGAAGTGGATAAATTTAGTCAAACAATTCATTTATAGGGTGTGATGGCCAGACAAGCAGCACTTCAGCTACAAAACCCGTCATTTAACTAGCATTTCCCGTTTGCCGCAGGATGTGGCTCCCTCTCGTTGACTGACTAATCCTATATGGTTTTCCGGAAGTCACGTTTTGAACTCTCTTATTTGGTAGAGAAAAGTGCAGAGTAGAATAAAGATGAACATGTTGGTAGGAGTGCACAGGACTTGTTGTCAATTCTGAATATTATAGCAGAAGTGAATTATTCAGTAGCATATTTGGTTTTATTTTACTACAAAAACGTATATAACTTGAGAATCCGCAACCTCATCAGATCTTAGAAGCTAAACAAGCTTGGGCCTGGTTAATACATGGATGGGAGATCACTATGGGCAGTAGAGTAGATGAAAATTGAACTGTGTGTCTATGTGTATCTGCATAGACATATTTGTATCATGTTAATTTGCTCATATCACTTTATTTAGTCCATGTGTTTGGCCTTTGCTAAGTCACTTAAATCTGTGTCAGGACTGTCATCCACAATAATTACATTTCTCCTTTTCTTTTTGGAGAAACACTGTTTGGCAAAATGGCATGGCAGTTGGAGCATACTTTACCAAAAGCTGGGCATTACTTTGGCTTATGCTGTGTTGGGCAGCGCTTGTAGAAGAATGTGCCATCTTCAGTGGCACAAACTACCATACAGTAGTTTACCACCACTGTAGTGGTAAACTACTGTATGGTAGTAGTTTACCATACAGTAGTACCATACACTACAGTGGTGGTAAACCACTACAGTGGTGGTATGGTAGTAGTGGTATGGTGTATGATAAACTACTACTGCCAGATGAAGGCCTAGTGCCGAAACGTAGTATGTCCCAATAAATCTCATATTTTGCAAGTAAGACGGTGTGCAGGATTTTATGTTCTTGGGCTGCACGCGTTTCAAGAAATTGATGTGCAAAGTTCTCATTCTTTTACCACCACTGTGTGCAATGCAGTGTAAAGCGTCTTAAGGCAGCGACACACTACAGGATTTTTCGGTCTTAAACGTTTTTTAAATGTGCGACAAAAAGCGCACACCACAGACAGGAGGAGAATCTTATGAGATTTAAAATCTCCGATCGCAAAGCCTGCAGCGGGATATGGCTGCGGATCACAGGCTAAAGTTGTGAGCGCGATCGCGTCTGCTGTTTCCCGTCTACAGTAAAACCACTCGCTTTGAGACTCATTAAGTGTTCAAAAGATCAGAGCACTGCACTTCTTGTTTAGATACAAGTCAAAACTGTATTATTATTTGTGAAATATGGTGCAATACTTCAGATACATGTTTTTTAAAACATGTGGTCTGTGAACCACATAATGTCTGACCCTGCTGAGTTAACATATGGTTTGCCCCAAGGTTCTGTCCTAGGACCGATCCTGTTTTTGCTGTACATGCTCCCCCTTGGCAGGATTATTCAACAATTTAATGACGTCTCATATCATCTGTTTGCAGACGATATTCAGCTTTACTGTTCTTTTAAGACCTCTGAGGTTCATAAGCTGAGCTCCCTGACAAACTCCCTGTCACACATAAAACAGTGGTTATGTGATAACTGTTTACAGCTAAACTCAGAAAAAACTGAGACACTGATCATTGCCCCAGATAGGGCTGTTCCAGGCATCAAACAGTATTTAGGTGATTTGAGCCAAGTAACGAAACCTTGGTTGAGAAACTTAGGAGTCATCTTTGATGGAGCTATGTCTCTACAGCACTCTACAACTGCTAAAGAGCTGTTTCTTCCAGCTACGCAACATCTCTAAACTCAGGCTAATGGTTTCTAAACATGACTTGGAGATGATAATCCATGCTTTTGTGTCTTCGAGACTAGACTATTGTAATAGCCTGTTCACCTGTTTAACTAAAAAGGAGTTGACTCACTTACAGCTGGTCCAAAACTCTGCTGCGAGAATCCTGACGCGGACAAGCAGAAGAGAGCACATCACTCCGATTTTAAAATCCCTTCACTGGCTTCCTGTTTCTTTTCGGATAGATTTTAAAATCCTGGTCCTGACATTTAGGGCGCTACATGGGCAGGCGCCTTCTTACATATGTGACCTGATTCAGCCCAACAGAGCAGCGAGAAGCTTGAGATCCTCAGAACAGAACCTTTTAATTGTCCCTCGCACACACTTTAAGACCCGAGGAGACAGATCCTTTCAAGCAGTTGCTCCCAGATTGTGGAACAGGCTTCCCCCTCACTTGCGCTCATTAAACTGCGCTAATACATTAAAAAAACAACTAAAAACATTCTTTTTTAGACAGGCGTTTCAGAGCCACTAGACTTAGGGTTGCTATGACAGACTGTATTTTGTTATCATGTCTTTATTGCTTTGTATTTTATTTATTTTATTTTATGCTGTTGTCTTTTACTGTAAAGCACTTTGTGACCCTTGTCTGAGAAAAGCGCTATAGAAATAAAGCTTACTTACTTACTTACTATAAAAGATTTGCGATAAAGTACACAGAAAGTACAGTTACTATAGCTAATCTGCAGCTTCACCCCAATCTGTGCGCTGCATGGATGTAACAGACACATGTGAGGATCTACTCTCGCCTTTTTACTTCCAAAGAACGCCTCAAACTGGATTAATAGCGCGGTTTTGTGGACTGGGTGTCATTTGCGGAGGACAATTTCTATGGATAATGAGGATGAGGATGAGATCCTGCACTTTAAATTGACCACTTTAAGAGAGGTGAGTAATAAAGTCTTCTCATTATTTCCGCTATATCCCTAGTCTGTGTCCGTCGTCCGTCACTCCATCTGCCCCTGACACTCTGTTTTTTTGGCTGTTCCCGTAGCGTTGCTGATGTTTGGTGGTTACGATCTGACAGAGCAGCTCAGAGTCACACCACACCACACACGAGGCGCACACACGCGCAGAGGGCAGTGGCTTCAAAATCGCACACGAAGACAAAAAGTCGGATCACGCTTCCCCGAACTCTGGGAGAAGTAGCCAAAATCGGGCAAATTCTCCTTTAGTGTGTGGCAGCCTTTAGAGTGTCCAGAAAAGGCGCTATATAAATCAAAGGCATGATTAATATAACCACCATACATTTTTCCCCAAAATCTTGAAATATAGATATACTATGTTGAACTGGGGAGTGCTTTTCTACTTTTTTATGAGCCTTTTCTTGGGGTACAACCTTTATTCTGACATACCGCCAACCCTTATTCCGACATACCTCCACTGGACATCCCAACATTCCGACAACCCTCCATTCCGACATGCCCCCATTCCGACACCTTTTAAGTGACATTCTGACATAGTTTGGCGTGTCACCTTTTTTTGCCTGAACCAGGACTAAACCAGAACAGTCCTGGTTCAGTCCGTATGCGGCGCAAAAGACCGGCAGCTCCATCGATGTTTCTTCTGCTCAATAAATAAAGCCTGTGAAGTGGTGACGTATTTTGACAGTAGAGTCGCGTCTGTGAATTCGTATTCTACTGAAGAGAGCGTAATCGTAAATTTTAATTTCGTGATTGTAATTCTTGATGCTGTAACTTTTCAATTCGTATTACTACAGCCAAATATGCATAGATTTCCCAAATAGAGTGTATGCAGTTGACGTCACAGGTTTCCCCTGATCCACTTCCGGCGGTCCAGATCTCCGTAGGCCGCCATAGTAAACACACTGTCCAATTGAAAATTACGCGTCATAAAGTCACAAAATGCCCGAGAAATGTTGTGCCTATCAGTGTTCTCAGACAAGGGACAAAGATAAAAACATTCAGCTGTACAGGATTCCTGCTGAGTCTGATCCTGACCGCAGAAGTAGGTGGATTGCTGCAATTACACGAGCCCATCATAAAACTGCTGACAAGCCCTGGGAACCAACCAAACACTCCAGGCTTTGTAGCAGACACTTCATATCAGGTGTGGTTTGATTTGATCTTTACAATTTTACTAGTAGGTCAATCACTTTGAGTGGTTTCACATTTGTAAGCAAGAAGACTTAATTACTATTAATACAGTGTAACTATCAGATGTTGCAGTGTTTTTGTATGTTTTTGCACATAGCTATCACTTTATTGGTCTTTATTCACAAAGTTTTAACATATCATTACCTCCGCCAAGGAGATTATGTTTTCGCCTGCGTCTGTCTGTTTGTTTGTTAGTTAGTTAGCTTGTTTGTTTGTTAGTTAGCAAGATAACTCAAAAAGTTATGGACGGATCTTGATGAAATTTTCAGGAAATGTTCCTAATGGTAAATCCAACAGATGATTAAATTTTGGTGATGATCCAGAAGAAATCCTGGATTCTGGATCACTTTGAAAATTTCGTTAGCATTGCGTTAAATGGGTCTTGGCGGAGGTCTGCGCTCTCTGAGTGCTTTTCTAGTGTATGTTTGTATTATTATATATTTATTTATTATTCATTTAATGGTTAATAATTAGCCATATGAAAACTATAAATTTATACTCCCCGGTGAAGTGTGATGGGAAATTTATTAGATAGTTGTAAATATCTGGCCACTGAAGGTCTGGGACAGAATCTACCGCTGTTAGGGCTGTTAAAAGGACCTGGGGCACACTGTAGGGGTCCGATATGTTCAGATTAGCAAGCTTGTCCTCATATCTTTTCTTTGATTACTATCTAGGTGATTAGTGAAGTCAGTATGAGTAAAAGACGGCTTTTTGTTGTCACTAGAGCACTGGCGGTCAGACATGATTAGACCGTCAATATGGCGGATTGACAACTTCCTGTCACGTGACTGCATACCCTCTATATGCACGGATTTCTATCCTATGCACGTGAATATTTCTTTCCTACTTTTCCTAATCCATACATATAGCCAGCATATTTTTCATAATTACTTTGTGTGTTGGAATGGCGAAAAAAAAAAAAAAAAAAAAAAAAAAAAAAAAAAAAAGCTTGAGTCCCGCCACTCTGACCAAGGAAAAAAATGTTGGAGTGCAGGGACGTTTGATAAAAAATGGAAATGCCGCCACTCAATAGACGTCAGTGTCGGAGTGACGGCACGTCGGAATGGCAGCATGTAACCCTTTGCTTGAAGAGAATCTAACCAATTCTGTAATTGTAAAACAAGACCATGTAAAAGTGTAAGGCATATTTTCCAAGGACATAAAATGAATAGCAAAGCTGTTGCTGGGGCAATTATTTGCGGTATAAATATATATATAAAAAAAAATGTTATAACAACAAAAACAGCCCGTGGTATAAAAAGTGCCAGTCATCACTACATGTTTTGACCACATTGTACTCATGCCATTTGTTTTCCAGCCTAAACGTAGAGGAATGTTTTTACAGTGCACAGGGAGTGGAGGATTTCTTATTAAACGTCACTGACAACCATTATCCTTGACTCCCACACAGTTTGTCAGAGAAATATTTTTAGAAAGCTAAAGTTTACAGTGCAAGTTAAGAGAGGACTTGTTTTTGTTGATGGCTGTCTTACCACTTCACTGGAATGACTGTTGATGAGTTGGTTGCTCGTACGTCACAATGGCCTGGAGTGAGTGGGCGTTCGGCTCCATGCTCTATTAAGAGGAGAGCCAGAAGCGCAGAATATGGCCAACAAGTCTCAGGGGAGTGTCCTGTTGATTTCCACTTGCTGCTATTTAAGATCTGTGAAGATCTGTTTTGAGTTAAGAATGAAACCACGGCATCCTATTAAGCACTGTTAAGTAACTGTGCTGTGTTTACTCAGAAGGAAGACCTGTGTTTTAAGGACTACAGAAGCACATGCACAAATCTTTACATCTCCAGACAGATGAATAAATAAAACAGACAGCTATAGTAATTGCACTTTAACGTCACATGTTTTTACTATGTGGGCAAAAAATCAACAGAACCAAAATAAATATGTTTAGGTTTTGACTGCAGAGGAGTCGTGCTGTGACCTACTGGCTCATGTTCAGTGTCTCTTCTTTGTTTAGGACTTGTCTAAACCTGAGGTCACTGCGGACACTCTGCTCTGATAGGCAACGTCAGACTCCAAGGTCCAAACTCAGAAATTAAATTATATATAAGCCTAAGGCTGTATTTTGGAATATAATTTTCAGCACTACTGCTTAGTTTGAATGTGTTGTGGGTTCTATATCTTTTGGACTATTGAGTGTTCATTATCTAATTGTTTTTTAAACTTCGTATACAGGACTTGCCTGTTGTGGGTGAATAAAAAGAAGACTGACTTTAAATTTAAGTAATGCAGAAAAGTGTATACTCTCCTACATAGATGAGTATAATTGACAAAAGATAGGAAGCTATTAAACTAAATAATGATATTTGGCATATTCCCACACATTCCCTTGATAGACAGTCTCACAATACTACGTCTATAAAAAACATTATCAATTATAAACCCTTGTCTTCAACTCAAATCCTCATCCAAGTTAAACTTTTTGTAATTATAAATTAAGTATTTCAGTTATTTGATGTCTTTAGCACTCTGAATTGAGTTCTACACATCATCAATTTCAATTCAAGTCAAGATATTATTGTCAGAGATCTTGGGATCTGTCATAGACTGGGGGATCTGGTATGGCTCTCTCTGAAAGTGATTGGAAGACGTGGAACATCATGACATTTTTTTAAATCTGACTGGGCAAAGTGTCACAACAGCGGAACAAGCTGAAAAATCTAACTTTTGTTACATCCAGTTTAGAGAAAAAGACAGACATCTTCTCTGGCCACAAATGCACAAAGTGCTTACGTTTTTCACGTTTTTCACAAACAAAATAGTCTGCACTGATGCTAAAATAGGCTGAAGTACGTCTGTCAGTGTTGCTATGTTTGTTTTGGTTTGCTTGGGCGCTTGGCCTCAATGCTGCTCTGTGATTGGTCCGCCCACCCGATTAAGCATACAGTGGGAGTCTCCCAAGATGGATTCTCGTGAGTTTGTGAACTCACAAATATCATGACAATCCATTTTGCTGTGCAAGGTTAAGTCAAATCAGCCCCTAATCAAAATAGCTAAGTCAATGTATCTGAGGTCTAAGTGAGGTGTCATAGTGCTTTGTAGGCAGTTGAAGTGCTGTCAGACATTAGACAGCCTGCTTTGTGTAATTAAAAAACACCTAAATAAGATAGTTTATAAGTGTTTAAGAAGGCAATTAGATCTGCATACTTTTGAGTTTTATAAGCTCTGATGGAGATGATAATGTACTGATACATTATTATTCCCAGCATCAAGACCTATTGTCATAAGAATAGGATACACTGAGAATTCTGTTGTGCAGCTGCAGATCTTACAGTGGTTTACAGTGGTTTCAGCTGTGTAGTATTACTGCAACTACTAGTATATTGCAACAAGGACCCAGTGTGTATTATGTTCAAAAATAATAATGATTTTTTTTAAATAATAATTAAAAAAATCATTTAAATTCTTTCCATATTTTGTGGCAGAAAAGTAAGAATAGAGTACAATAATGTTGACGCAATACCAGAGTAAACAGACAGGAAATGCAGAGTATGTTGTTGAGAAATGGGTGTGTTAAAGCCATATCCAGTCATGCACCACATCTGCCCTGTGTGACACCTCGAGCTTCAGTGGAGATGAGAAAATAACAGTCAGAAACGCACTGTCTGAAACAGAACGAGCATCTTTACAGAGTCTGAGGTTTTCATGCACTGGGGTGAGAGTGGTGTCACAGAAAAGACCAGCAATTTGTGTTAAAAAAGTTACGCAATTTGTCATTCCACATTTCAACAGAATTCCATTGGCACGTTCCACTCATGGTAAATCAGTCCTTCTACATCTATAGCATGTGATGGTGTAGTTATGCTTTAAGAATGCACTACTGTTCACCTTGATCAGAGCCAGAACATAGAGTTGGACCATTTTTTTATCTACTGCAACAGCTGTGCCAACATTATTTTGTGCTCGACCGGAAATGAGTACTAAACTGAGATCACCTATCCTGGAACATGTGATACAGCATTTTTTTTCTGGATGAGAGCCGATGCTTGATTCCAATACCGATGCATCTCCTCTTGCAAGTAAAGTGGTTATTATACTCTTTGTAACAGGAGGTCTTTGATCAGTTTGTTTCAGCCTTTCTTTGTGTTCTCCAAGAATCCCAAAGTGTTATTTTAAATTTGATCCTGTGCCCTTGGTCCTCAGATTACATCTGTGTTACATGCTTCATAATAGTATTTGATTTTTTAACACAACAATTTGAGGCAATGACCTCTGCTAAATAGAAATGATAATCTGAGTTGTGAATGAGCAGTTCTTCATATAGAACAGTTCTGGTAGACCAAAGATGCATACCTTTAGACCTGTATCACTCTCAGAGACTTGTGAGTTGTGCCTGAAGTGTGTTAAACTGGATCAGGTCACACATTTGCACATTAGACTAGACTGAAGTCTCACAGTGAGCCTGAGGATAAGATAGACCTGTGGGTAAAACAGGGGGAAAAGCGTCAGAGCTAAGCCCAGCTATAATTGCTTGCGTAGGCTGACACATCTGAATTTACAGCTGTCCTGGAGCTACTCCACTTATTTAAGACTTTGTCTAAGCGTCATGCACGAAGCTGATGATTTTTTTCTTCAAACGTTTCTTAAACTGTTTTTAAGCCCCTCCTTTTTGATTTGCTGTTGCTAAATTTGTCTTGCCAGCATCAACGTAAGAGGCCAAAATGACACTATTATTTTGACTAGACTGTTTTTCCTCCAAGCAGTGAGAGGCCAGAGGAAGTGTAGGTGACCTGGACTGGTTAACCACTGGTGCACCACAGGCTGACTGGGCACCTCCACCCCCACAGCCTCTGCACCCCTCTGTATATCACCACTAGTACTGCACACCACACACCCACACTGGGTGCCCTCTACTGGGTGCTGGGTGCTGCCTCTCCCCAGAGCATTTGGGTAAACAGTCTGCTGTCTGGCCACGTCTTGACAGATCTCAGATTTAGTTCTTATTTACACACCAGATGTTTATGTGTTTGTGTATGTTCACCGCCCTGGGCTTGTATCATAGTCTATGGTCTGTACTAGTGGTTTGCACAGCTTTTAGTTGCACTACTATGTTGTTTTTCCTTAGTTATTGCAACATAAAGTCAAGATCCTGTCAGCTGAGAAACCTCTGCAGTTAAATTTATTCTGGAGCCAGCAGGAGAGGCACTAAACCACCTTATTTCTCCTGATCAGAAAACAAAGCCATATGTTCATTTTATGCTTTATGAACCCAGGTACTCATATTTCCATTGTGACCTATACACATATAACTATGATCCGGTTAAACCACAGGGGCCCACTTGACATAATGTTCTCACAGGCCCCTAAAACAGACTGTCTAAACCAGACCTGAGCTCCAGATGTTGACATGCGTCTACTGTTGATTAGAAAACACAAACAAGCGAAAGCCACAGAGATTGGAGCTGGTCTCTTAAGTGAGCTAAAACAGAAACTGGGCCAAGCTTTTTTTGACAGTATTATTTGGGACGAAAGGTGCACTGTAAACACTGCACCCACGCACACTGTGGCACAGCTCTTGAGGTGTTATGGTCCATTTCTTGGTGAAAGCAGCACTCAGTTCTCCCTGTGGGAAGAGACATAACACAATAGTTGGTTAGACCAGAGGTGTTCATTGTTTAGGTTCGTCTGACAGTTACATTATGTCCAGTGACCCACGTTTTTTTACTTAAGCACTTGTAGTATGTTTCTCAAGTAAGAGGCCAGTATGGAGAGAACTTTCAAAAGGTCACACATAATCTTGAACATTAGTTTTATTCATCTTTAAAATCCCCAATACTTGATTTTCATCAGCTGGTCATCTACCATAAAAGGTTTGACACATGTTACATAATTGGTGCAATTTGGCGTCTTTAGCAGAGAAGAGTGAAAGAGCCATCTGCCTGCCATAGAGAGAGTGATGAGTCACGTTTTAAAAGAATAATAATCTCATTTGCTCTTGGCTAGACTCAGGACTGTGGTGGTCTGTCTTTTGCCAAATGTTCCATGTTTCTCCTCTGCTGTGATCCTGGTGATGCTGTTAGTCCCGTCCAGACTTGTCAGACTTTCCTGAGCAGCTGTTGCTGAATTTTCCCTGGACCAAAAAAGAATAAATCCATGTTTAATGTATGAAAATCAAAAAGCCAAGGTAACAATATAGGAGTTTCTATTTTCCTGGAAAACACTTTAACAACATAAATTGTTCATCTACCTTTGACTTCAAGGCCACTGTGACAAACTGTCGGGGGAGCATGCCCACAATGCTGCACCTGGAAATCTTCAGCAAGTTCTTGGTTGAGACAGCTTAGGAGAAGTATCAGCCTATTGTGGATGTTTTAGATTGGAACACATGCAGGCCTTCTTGCTTTGTTACTGCTTGCTTTGACTAGAGGTGATGTTTTTGGGTTATTTTCCAGACAGACTCCAAGTTACCACTAATGATTAAGACAAATGCATAATCCATAGTGTCACTTGGTAATTTTTAAAACTGACTTTCCACTTACACAGCAAATTTCCATCCCACTAAATGACTAAATAGTTTGTTATTTCCATATCAGCAAGTTCTCCCTGTTAAGCAATGCTAGACATGTGACAGGTTACACTATGGATAACTGCAGCTCTGTGTCTGCTCCCAAAACCCCATTTAGCTCTTGTCACACAACATTGACCAAGGCTGCTGATATCTTGGTTGCGAGTTTAGTGAGTGACTATAAAGGGATGGCAATTATCCCAGTGTCGCTAGTCTCAATTTAAAAGGTATGTCTGTACACAAACAGATACTGTGTGGTCAGACGGCTGGGTTTGAGTTGTGGGGAGAGAGAGGAGGGGAGAGAGAGAGCCCTAAAGGAGGTGAGGGGCAGTGAGTGAAAGTGGGAGGAGTCTGTCTGGGTGTGTGTGTGTCATCCTATTGAGGGGAGTGAAGCTGTGGTGCTGTTTTGATCAAAATCCAAGAGAAAAGTGGGGTGTGTAAAAGTGACAGAGAGGGAGAGAGAGAGAAATATTTCCACCCACCCAACAAAGACATAAAGGGCCGGCAGACAGAGAGACACTCAGTAAGACACAGAATCTTAGGCCAGCAGCAGTTCATACACTAGAGACAGACTTCCATTGAAAGAAGATGTTTTAGTAAAGGCAAGCCAATTTAAATTAATAAACATAGAGTGATCCTGCTGCAGCCACCCGCCGGACAGACAGGAACTAACTACCACAGACTAGAGGAAAAGTCCACACACACTCTAGTCATTTACTGAACCACGCTAGAGGCAAAAGTGTGACCAACCGGTGAGCAACAGTGAGGAAGGAGCACAGAGTGGATGGATGCCTTTTGCAGACTCAGTGGCCTGGACCCTTTGTGGGTAAGTCATGAGTTCAACAAACAGATGAATTGTTGTGAAGATGTTTATATCACTGCAGAAAAATCTATGCAGATGTCCACATAGTTTGACCAGCACTAGAAGATGACCTTTTGGCAAAACTACTAACAACAGCACAATAGATTTCACTGATTTGTACTACTGACTAGTGCTAGCCTCTTTAGCATCTTAAGCTTTGAAACAACTTTATTGACAGCCTTAATTCAGCGTCTTTATCGACAGTGACAGCAGTTGTGTGGTATTGATTGGCAAAAAAGAAGCAAGTGGGCACCATAGCATACACTGACCTTCTCAGTTTACACTGTTTTACCTATGTTAGTGCATTAGAAATGTAACCTAAGCTGCCTTTGGATGTCAGTCAGCGTTGCATTTGCTCATATCCTGAAAATGTTACAGTTTTAGCACATTTCCAAATCTGCAATATTGAACAATATAGTTATATCTTTTCAGCTGTGGTTCTCATTACGGCTTGTTCTGCAAAGCTTCAACTTCTGCACACTAGCATTCACTGAGAAAGTAAAACACGCTTGTTTACTTTAAAGAACATTTTACATACTTTTTGCTACAGCACATGCATCACTAGGTTGTTGGTAAAGATGTTTTGCTTTGACGTTGCCACCAAGTACTCTCAGTTTATTAGTTTTCATGATTAACCTTTCGCATATTTTAAGTACTGCCAATGCTAACTGACTCAGTGTTTACTGTTAAAGAGTTGCTTCATTGTTAATGTGCACCAACTTAACCCCAAACTCATCAAAGCAGTTGTACCAGAAACCTTTAAAACTGTGCTACATGACCGAGGTGGAAGATGGTGTTGTTTTATGTCTGACACTGTGCTATCATGTAATTTTAACAGCAAAAATGTAGACCTGTCACAACAGAGGATTGATAAGTTATGAAATTACTGCCATATAATTATCTGGGTCACAACCACCTATAGAACTATACTGCTGTTTTGGGGTTTTTTTTAATAGACGTGTGTGCTAAATTGTACATGCACGATTTATTTAATGATTTATAGCCTATCAATTCTTGGCCTATGTTTATGTATATTTAGAGGGGGTTAAGAGAACATAAGTGAGTCTTATTGTACAGTCAAGATCTCTGTTCTCACATCTTTGTCAAGGAAAATAAACTCTTGTAACCCTTAAGTATCTAAGAGTTCACACTAACAGGATCAGAAGAAAGTTCTTATAGTGCATTTGTCATGTTCAAGTTTTTACATAAATGTGCCCTGGTTCTGCTTCTTGCCAGGAGTCAGAGGGGTCTGTGAAAGAGTCTGCCCACTCACTCACTCTGATGAATCTCTTTGTCACACTGGTGTTAATAGTGAACACTCTGTCTGTAACTTTCTTTTTCTTTACTTTACTTTAAACCAGGGATGTTCCAGTTTAGTGAACGATTCAGAAGTGTAAAAGTAGTTGTTTTAATCACTATTCTAGCTGTGACATGTTGCTATTGCTTGGAGTGATGAGACTTGTGCACCGACAAACAGGTCTATGTGTGCTGTAGACTCTTGTAGCTGTCCTTAATTCTGGCCACAGTGTTAAACCACTTCCTGTAGTAACTCCACAGGGCAGACACCAGCCTCTCATTAGCCCAGAGGGGCACCAAACAAGGGAACTATGGAACAACAAATAACTAATACGCTAATACGTTTTTTGTCCACCACCTTACCCACTGTTACATAATCTTTTACTAAATACACCTTGTCTGCCTATTGTTTACGACCTCCATTATTAGTGTAATCCTCAACCACAAACTTTTCATTCTGGCTAAAATGAAATGAAGAAACTACCCAAAGCTGTGGTCAGAAAAACCCTTTACCGACTCAGCTTTTTAGTAAAAGATGACTCTTTCCAGCCGTTCCTGGCACTGACACACAGCTGCTCCATTGACTGACTGTGGTTTCGTTGCAGCGCTGGATCAAACAAACTAGTCTGGCTCTAGGACCGGGGACTTGCCCGCAGCCTTTTAAGGGCTGAATGTTACATCACAGCTCAACTTTCTTTCTATGGTTTTAGGGTTTTATCCTGTGGCCCCTTATTTATTATCACCAACTGTGGTAATTAGGAGGTATATGTATAGGTCTAAAGCCATCCGTCATCATACTATCTTCATACTAACAGATTTTGAATGCAATACAATTTACAGCATGTTACAACTGTATCATTGTTTTCATTAACTGTTTTCTGCAGGACTGGAACCGGACCTGGTACACGGCTAACCCAGACTTGACGCAGTGCTTTCAGAACACAGTACTGGTGTGGGTGCCCTGTTTTTACCTCTGGCTCCTGGCACCTTTCTACTGCCTTCACCTCTACTGTCATGACCGCGGACGCATCCGGATGTCGGGCCTCTGCACAGCCAAGATGGTGAGGAACTGCCTATGCATTTTAAGACCCATGTGCCTTTCAAAATGTTATATCATTTTGTAGAAATATTTGGCAGTCTGTCATTGAGATGCCTTCTGTCCAGGTTTTGGGTTTTCTGCTGGCTTCCTTTGGTTTTGTGGAGTTCTTCTACATCCTGTTGGAGAGGAGCCAAGAGATCCAGCAGCACATGGTCTTTCTGCTCAGCCCCATCATTCGCAGCATGACAGTTGTAAGTACAGGCCTACATTCTACACAAACTGTAGTATCTATATGTACTTCCAGGCCTTCTCCAGCTCTTCCTTGGGCCCCTGGTATTTCTCTAGTTTGTCGTGTTCCTTTTTCCTGATGTTCCTTATAAATCTCAAGTTGTGATAAGCAGTTTCCCGTTGTGAATGTTGGAACACTGAGCTAGTAGTTGCTTAGCCGTAAACATGGACTGTGGGTTTTGAAATAACCATTTCTCCCAGATCCTAGTCATAACCCCTCTGACTAGGATTACTTGAGTAGTAGCATCCCAACAGAGCCTTGTTCTTGCATGTATACTGACTCTTTACTGTGTCAAAACATCCATAGGCAATATACTTGCTTAATCGTTGCAAGTTCCCATTGGACACTAAATAATTCTTAGCCTGTTCAGCTGGATTACAACTGAATGTGTAAACAAAAGAAAGATTACAGAATAAAGTGACACAGTTTGTTGGCTAAACATGGAGGTGCTAAGATGCCCAACAGGGGCAGATTTATAGCAGTGCAGGCAGCGCAAACATTACAGTTCACTGTAAACGCAGTCTGTATTTGACCACGGCTCATCAGGCGAGAGCTACATATATACTGACATCACTTACTGTAACATGTGGAATCTTCCTGCATATAGCCCTGGCAAACTTTGTAGAAGTAGAAATACCATTGTTATATCATGGAAAATAATTGATGAAAATTCCAGTGCTTTACAGATACATCTAAAAGAACAAAATACTTTTGCCCATTCATAAATACATCTTGCTTTTGTCATAGAGCTGCGGATAACAGCTATCCACTACAGACTTGTTTGTGAATGTGAACTGGACAGTGAGTGTGTGTCCTCCTGATTCGTGTCCAATATGTAAAGCAAGTGGCTCTTTAGTGGTTTGACTTGTCTTGATGAATTATATGATTTAATTTAAATTATAGCTTTTCTAGCAGGCTGTGCATCTACAAAGTCAATTATACACAATGCAGCTGACGAAATGAGATGGACTTGAAATCTCAGCTGCCAACTGACATGGTTTTACAAATTTACGAGTAGACACAACATCTTGTGTAGACACAACATCTTGTGTAGACACAACATCTTGTGTAGACACAACATCTTGTGTCTACACATATTTAAACATTTACACCCTGATCTCCTTCTGTAAAATCTATAATTGAACATTGTTTGTCCATCAATGTCATAATTGGGACCAAATGTCCCTCGATTTGGGTGGCACGTTAGAATACACAATATAAGGGCCAGTATTATCAGTCCCACTCATTTGGGCAGGATGATAATAGACTAAAACCAGGGGGTACTGACAACATGGGTGGTAAATGTTCAATTGCACATCTCCATCTAAAGAAATACAGGATTATTCAATATGAAGGTGTCAAAAGCATTTCTAAAGCTGAACCACTGTGCATTGTGTGTGTCCATAACATTTTCTCACAAAGTTTCTTTATTTTTTTTTCTCCAAGTCAGACGGGTGGCTCACCTGTGGTCTTCTTAGACTCATAAGTAAATAAGCATGTGTTTAGGTAAAAATACACCGAACGTTGTTTGTATTGGCCAACATTTTTCAAAAGCATATATTTTGGGATGCCTATATATTTCTATGGAAGCACTTGGTTTAGATGCATGACTTGCATTCAAATCTGCTCACTTGTATTATTTGTCTATTCAAGCATATAATTTTGTAGACGCTGATCACAGCCACCTACCTCCGCCAGTTTCCTGGGCACAGATTGGGAACACTGTGCCCTTGTTCCTGACCAGCTTGTTTTGTTGGATGTATGGGAACAACTTCGCCCAAGTCATTCAAGCCACAAACGAAATACTATTGATGTACATGTATGACATTGACTATAATCAGCCATGCCATGACGTAAAACCCCCTTTACTTCCTCAGAACTGCACACATCCCATATAATTATAAGGTGGGTTTTGATTTGGGGCACAGTGATGGGCCTCGTTCCACCCACTGACTCACACAAACAGATGGCTGATGGTTTTACTGCAATAAGGCCGGTCTGAATGAAGCTGGAAATAGCACCACCTGACCTCATATGCTGACCCAAGGTTAGCTGTACATTTTACCTAAATTAGGGCCTGAATATAGGGCACTGTACCCTCAGGCTTTGTATGTACAGGACGCCCTGTCCCTGCAGTCTAGGCGAACAGTGACTGGCTAATCCATCAGGTAGTCTACTTTGACAAAAATATGGTTATACAACTTTCCTCAGAAGTAAATGTACAATAAACATACTGACCAATAGAGCTGTGGGTATTTCCAACAACTTAGTGATACAAAAGTTATATATTAATATTCTGATACCAATATGTTGGCATCTGTTATCTGTTGGTACTACTACTGCTGCTACTACTACTACTATTACGACTAAACACAATAATCACTATTCCCCTAGAATTGCTGCTTCTATTAATCAGCATTAATTGCAAACAATAATAATAATCTTAGCTAGTCAGTCAATAAATAACAAAATAATAACACTAATAGCAGTACATGTAATAATATTAAGTAATCAGTCCTATAATTAATAGTTTACCCATTTTGCATATCTTTTACTGATGGTTATTATGGTGCTATAGATGATATCTGGGCTAATTGATTCAAACCATACTTTTTCCTTACTTTTTCCAAGTTTAGTTATAAAACCTTAAAACTGAAACAAACCATATCAAGCCTACAAGTTGCATATATTTCTTGGCTGGTTGTGCTTGGACTGTGCGCTCATTGCTTCAGTTGTGCCTTTTGCTCCCTGAGACTCAGGTGGACGGGACACTCCAAATTCCCCATAGGCATGAATGTGAGAGTCTGTCCATCTACATTCATCTCTGAGTGGACTGTCGAGCTGGCTCTAGTCCCTTTCTCCTTTTTACACAGAAACTATTACACATAGAAAATGCCATTACACCAACCAAGCAGCTTATGTCTGTGGTATGTGTATATGAAAACCACTGTGTTTTTATTGACCCATCCCTGGCACCATACAGAAAACATTACAAATCTTCTTGTAATACCAAATACCATGCAAAGAAAAAGCATATATAATTATATGACCACCAGTTTATAAGAAGACACTACCATAGCCCAGAGTAACCAATGTGGCTTTTAATATGAAACTTAAATCCAGTTGGGCCCCTCTTAGCGATGAGCTAACGTGACAGGGTAACGTTTGCTTTGGCCAAGTATTTGAAATCCTATAAGTCTTTTGAGGACATACGAGGAAATACGCAAAGACTGAATCAGTGCACTCTGACAAATATCTATCTATCTATCTATCTATCTATATATATATATATATATATATATATATATATATATATATATATATATATATATATATATATATATATATATATATATATATATAGATAGATATATAGATATATAGATATATATATATATATATACATTTTTCCACAACATGACATTGCAGTATAAAGCTATTGCCAACCTCAGAGTGTGGAGTGCGTGAGGCCAAACCTATAGTGTTATACTTTTATAGACTTAAGACTGAAGCCAAATCACATCAGTGCCTGTGGCCAGGGAAGTCCCATCAAGTTTTTCAACACCAACTAACATGCTATGGGGTTAAATAGGATTCTAAATTATTGCAGACCACAGTAAACATTTGTATTGGATATGTACTTTACACAAGTCATCCTGAATCTATTTTAGTCCGTGTTTTCAATATTTTACTTCTGTTTACTGTTATATCAGATGTATTCGCATATTCCTATATTCCTGTAATAATTTAATTTTTTATTCCTCTGTTTCTGTGCAGATCTTGGCCTTGTGCATCATCCAGCTGGAGCGGATACGAGGCTGTCGTTCTTCCGTGTTCCTCTTCCTCTTCTGGGTACTGGCAGTCGTCTGTTCCCTTGTGCCTCTCAGAGCTAAGATCCAACTGGCTTTGGATGAGGTATGGTGTCAAATCAATAATACTGTAATTATATAGGATATATGAAGGAACACAGTTAGTGCACAGTCTCAGTGGGATTGATAAATGCTGCAGGAATCCTATTTAATAAAATCACTAAAATTGTATGAAACGAATATTAGGCTATCACATATACTGTCCACACAAAGTATTAAGACATTGTCCTTCGCCTAAAGGAGGTGTTTGTCAGGTATGAACCTGCTGAACTTTCATTTCCAAACACCGTGCAGAAACACTAATCTAATCACGTCTCCCACACAATTGTCAACCCAAAGTCTAGACACAGGAGAGCAGCCCTTGAGATATACTCTGTGGCAAAAAAAAAAAAAACAACAGTTTTATTTCATCCCCCAATTTTAACCAAGGTAACCTAAAGTTAACCAAGTGTTGGAGGATGACACTGCCAATTCTGGTCAAGCTTGTGTGTGTTTAACTTTTCCCTTTAATTTTTCCCTTCCTGTGTCTCCGCCAGACACTGCAATCATTGTTCCATGGGCTAAGAGCCTATTTACACTCACAGCCTTGGTGCAGTTGCATTTGCATGTCTATAAAAAAACTCTGAAATGCACACACACTTATCCATATTTCTGTCTTATCGCCTTGAGTGTGACGTTCCCACACTGTTTGGGGGAGAATAATGATGGGCCTGGGATAAGTGCTGGTGAGACATGGCAGCAAAGGGTCAGACCAAAGGAGCTGCTGCACTGCGTTTACGAGTCTTCACCGTCATAAACGCAGCCAGATGTAAATCGCTGCATCCACACATGATGCACGGCTACTCTCAGTCCAGACACATGTTTTCACTCCATACCACAGCACACGTGCTGAGACAACACACACGTGTCCTGTCATAAAGATTTCATCCTTGAAAAGTATGACTTCATGTGACAAAGTTTGCTGAGTTACACCAAGGCATTTTGTGACGGTAAGCTGGTCACAGAGCCAGAGTAAAAGGAGAACAAAGCACTTTAAAATCATTCTGAATCTCTTAATCCAAACTGATGTTTTTGAAACCCAAAAACTAGTCTTCTTCACTAGTATTTACTCTTGACCTTTTCTGAAAACCTCTTGAAAATCATCTGAATTATGAATGAAATATACAGAATGCATATGTGGCCTAAGTTCCTTAAATATTGCATAGTAAATATGTGCTCATACTTTATATGTTTACTATTTGATATATCTGATACCTGTTTTACTGTGGGATAAACACAACTGAAAGGAACAAACAACAGAGACAAACAACGTGACAATGGGTTGCTCACCTCAGCACTTTTTAGAGTGCGAAATGCTTGAGTTCACAGAGTTCATGTTTGTAAACCCTTTCTTAGTTACTTGACCTACATTTTTCCCACCGGCGTCCTGCCATCCTGACCCTTTTTTCAATATGTGGCCGGATCCATTTGGGCCCTCATATTGGACTTTCTGGGCACCGTGAGACACTTTCACTGAAAAGCCATTTTTTAGTGTTTACTATGGTCTTGGACTTTTCATGCACACCCATATTACTGCATAACATGCCGGCTGTGGTTCTGGTGTTGACCCTGTGGTAAACAATATGTGGACAGTTTTCTGTATGTTAAGAATAGCATAGCAGTTCTACATTTCACAATAGGGGCTAATATGCAGCTGCTCCTTTGAATGAAAGTAAGCAGAGTCACTTTGCAAACACATCAAGGACCTTATAGAATTTGCAGATATACTCCTACAGATCTGGGTGGAGTAGCCAAAAATGCATTAGTCCTTTTTCTTAAAAAACTATACTACATGAATAGATGTAAAAATAAATAAATAATAATAATAAAATCAGTATTGTACAACTCAATAATCATAGCGTGACTATGGGGCAACCTTTACTTTCATCTACATAAAATTAAAGACTTTAACCCAATTTAGTTTTAAGATGCCAGATGTGTTTTATTTGTCTGTGATCTTGGCATATAAACCATATCCTCTCCTGCTATAGAGTGTGTAAGCAAGGGGAAACAGTAAAATGAATTTGGCACTGAGGCGGCTGTGAAATGGCACATAAGCCACAGTCAAGATAAATGGGTTTTTAACCACAGCATGTCGTGTGATTTGTCAAAGTAGTGTTGTTGTTTTTGATAGTGTGCACAGCGGAAAAGCTAACCATTTTGCCCCCTAGATGTGAAATCGCTGCTCCCCCTGTTATGATGTTTTTCTTCTTTCACAGGGGATTGCCTCAGATATTGTACGATACCTTGCCTTCTTCTCCTATTTCACAATTCAACTGGCTGAGCTGTTCTTGTGCTGTTTTGCTGACCAGCCTCCGGAAGGGAAAACAGTTTTGGAAAAGGTAGGCCCACTTCATGTCTAAGTCCGGTCCAATACCCAGGAAAGAAAATGTCTGGGATCCTTGTGGTTTTTGACTTTTGTTGTTAAGACACTTTCCCTTTTGGAGAATATGATGTGATTCACCTCCGCCCTCGTCTCCACTATTTTCACTCAGACACTTGGGCTTCCTGTGTGAAGGATGTAGCTTGTGTAGACTTCTGTACATACCATCAGCAATACTCACTGTCTAAGACTGAATTGGCTCATCACATTAATGTAACTATTATGCAAGGCGTCAGTGTAATTTTGGGTATCTGACAGGTGCCTGCAAATTACTTTGTCTTCAATTATGATTCACTGTATTCAAAATGTCAGTGATTCTAAAATGTTACAACAAGAAAAGTAAGCCTGCTCCAACAGTAAGGCTATCTAGTAATTAAATTAACCCAAACTATATTGATGAGGCTCTAATCTGTGCCAATACAGTAACAATAACCATGTAACTAACAGTAAAGTCAAAATTAAACCAGATTCAGATGGAGTTTTAACAAAGACATAAGTACACATACAATATCTGGGGTTAAACCAAGATTAAGCCACTGTAAGATCAGCAGGCCTTGTCATTAGAGTTGTACCTGTTCAAAACATTACATTATGACAGGCATGTGCAAATTACTATGATTTTTTTATTATATAATACTGTATTTCCCTGGTGATAAATGATGGAAATAGCTGGAAAAGTCCCGATCACCACACTGCGGGTCGCGTGGTGAGGAGGTTGAGGGGGCAGAAGCCACAGTCTGGTCCAGACACACCCATCGGCTGTTCCTTGGTGTGTCCCAGCCTCCCTCCTCCTCCTGTTTTTGTGCCCCACGCTCTGGTCACAGTTACTCACAGGCAAAGCGGAAGCAAAGGATGAAGAGTTGAAGTAATGAGAGTAAACACTAGTGCCACTGCGATGAGGGGGCGGCAGGGCGGAGAGCAGCCGTAAAGCATGCATGAATCCACCAGTTGTGATGACAGATTTCCGTTCTGTCTGCACTAGACCTCAAAACGTCACCCTAACACTGAACTCTATTTATTCAATTATGTAGGAGTTCATGGCCTTTATGGCCCTACTTCAAAAATAAGATTTGGTATTCAGAGAGGAACTGCTATGGTTTGCAGTTACTGAAAACCAATATTCTGTATTTCTTAAAACATGAAAAAGATTTAAATTTTATTTCAGTGTGCCTATATCATAGTCATCTGTACACTATGTACATCAGCACTTCTTAATTGCACTGTCAAATTGCTGTTGCTTTTCAACCTTACCCAGACTGTAAGTGCACCACCTTTAGTCTTTAATTGTTTGTTTACAAAGATTTGCTTTGCGTAACACTCTGTCCTCATGTGCCCTTTTCATTGGGGTTGGTGTCGCGGTGTATTTCCCAAAAGCGACATTTAAGTAACCCTAACGAGTAGTCTCTAATCTGTTGCAGAATCCTTGTCCCGTGAAAGATGCCTCCTTCCTGTCAAAGATCCTTTTCTGGTGGTTCACAGGGTAAGCCTTAAACCACTCATTTCTGATGAGTCACGGCACTATCACAACACGTCACTACAGCAACAGTTTATACATGTTTACAGCAATGTAGTGTTTTTATGTGGTAATTGAGGCATTTGCTCTCTTCAGGCTTGTGGTGAAAGGGTACAGAACTCCGCTGGCAGCTGAAGACCTGTGGACTCTCAGGGAGGAGGACACATCGCAGAAGATCATCTCAGAGTTGCAGCAGGAGTGGACCGCAGAGTGTGCCAAACTGCAGAGGTAATGTCCCCTGGACACTTACACCGGAATATTACTGTTGTTGTATAACACCTTATAAGCAATTATTTATAGTTAACACATATGGGCCATTTTGGTTTGGCAGAACTATTTTATAAAACTTTATAAATCAGCTCAGTCCTTATTGTGTGACAGTCAAACATATAAGGAAAACACCGGCACACCCCAAAGCTAGGGTTTCTCTTTTTAACTTAACTGGACATTTAAATATTGTGTTGTATGTTAAAATAGACCCAATATTATGAGCTGTAGACTAGTAATGCCAAAGCTCAGACCATGTCATTTTGAAAGCTTGTTATTTGGTACTTTAAAGGTCAACAGTTATAACCTTGTGGGCTGGAGGAATCATTTTCTTTACGGCTCTGGGTCAATTGTTGATCCCTCAGTAACACCAAAGAAAATAACTGCTTTATTAGGGCCTGTTTTACATTAAGGATTTGAAATCCATGTAACCCAGTATTAGAGTTCCTCATATACAGAGTTCCTACCTTTAACAGTATCATTCTTGTCCCATGGCAGGCAGGAGAAGGCCTTGGCGTCTGGTGTGCCGTTGGGGAGCCGTTTGCCTGACCAAGCTCAGTTGCTACGGAAACTGCAGAAGGAGCAGAGTTCGGGCTTCTTTCTGCTCAGGACCCTTGCGAGAAAGTTTGGTCCTTATTTTCTCACAGGGACCATGTGTATCATCTTCCATGACGCCTTCATGTTTGCCATCCCACAGGTGCTGAGGTAAGACCTGGACAAGGCCTAATGATTTCACTCCCAAAAGTGGAGCCAGTATTGCTCATACATACTGAATGTACATTCATTGTATGAAGTTAAATTATGTTAAATAGTTTTTTGGAATTTCTAAGTGAAATGACAAAGCCTGCTGTATATTGTACTATTGACAAAATTAGACCATGCATTTTCACCCATTTGTGTTATGTCAACAGATAACATGGTATAACAAGTATATTACTGTTACCAAGATACAAATAGATATGTATGTAGAAACTGGAGGAAATGCAGTTAAGTGTTTTGCCCAAGGGGACAACAGCAGTTTACCCCAGAGGGAGTGGGAATAGAACTAACCACCTTCTGGTGACTTACTGCCATTGAAATATAGGACACTCTTTGTACTGTATATTGTGCCCTATATTTCATTTTTGGACTTCAAAATATAACTTCTTCAGAGACCACAAACCAAAGCAGACCCAATTCCGTGTATTAGATAATTTCCCCAGACCACAGCTTAGACCAGAATTACCTGACAGCGATCTAGGGCAAAGTAAAAATATATTTTATTGTGTTCCCTGTCAAGTTCAATTTGGAGAGTTAGGGCTATTAGGTTTTTGCGGTGTGATAATGTGGGACAACTCACATTTAGTAGATTGTGACAAATGGACATGGCTCTGGGCTGGGCGGCGGGCAGACTCCCACTAAATCAATGGTTCAACATCTGTACGGCACAACAACAGCCGCTGGCAGCAGTGAAAGCAGGTCAAAGCCACACTCGCCTCTAGACAGACTGGAATGTTGTTGTCGATGCACAAGACAGCATTAGTGGAAGTGTTAATTACGGACATGGAGCTGTGAGCAAGAAAAAAAGTTAGTCGCGACCACAGCTTCTCTGGTCCAATAAAGAGAACAGCAAAGGACAGACAGGCAGAGGGGAACAGTGAGCCTCTAAATGGCAGAAATGCAGTCACACCACAATAAGGCCACCGCTAGCCTAGTGTGAGGGCAGTTTGGCCACAGGCTGAACGTTGTTGTACAAGGAGCAGCACCATAAACCAGTAAAACTAAACTGAATCGGATACTACCAAATTCAATAGAATAACTAGATGTTATTCTATTGAATTTGAGGGATGATATCAAACTTACTAATAGTGTTGAATAAAGTAAGCAAAGCATTCTTTGCTTTGTCTATTATGGGAATAATATTAATATTCTATGAAAAATTATCATTTCTATTAACTATTCTATTTCAGTTTTGGAACCCAAAAGGGAAAAGCCAAAAGTAAATAAGATTATATTATATATATATATATATATATATATATATATATATATATATATATATATATATATATATATATATATATATATATATATATATATATATATATACATATATATATAACCAGTGCATACTGCCGTGTCCTTGGGCAAGACACTTTAAGTACCTTGTCTATGAATATGCAAATGTAGCTTACCTTTGTGGGTATTGCATGAAATTGAAAAACAACTTTGAACTTTCAGAAGAGTGTTATACCAATGAATACTATGTATGCTGTATGTTTAATTACATAGTGCATATCAAATAAACTAATTATCTATTTAATTATCTATGAACCATACATATGATTTTCTACTCCACAGTCTCCTTCTGAGCTTTATGAAAGACAATGATGCTCCCTTGTGGAAAGGCTACTTCTACGCCACTCTGATGTTCCTGCTCTCCTGTCTCCAGTCTCTGTTCAACCACCAGTACATGTACACATGCTTCACTGTGGGAATGAGAGTCAAGACCGCCGTTATGGGCCTGGTTTACAGAAAAGTAGGCAAAACTCTGAATCTTTGGCACAAACTAACAATTTATCTCCCAGACAGGGAAACAGTACACAGTGTATGATTAACAGCTTTTACCTATGATGAATTATTGTCTGCAACATTTTATGAGGTTTAAAATTATATTGTACGAACACACTGGAGGCCAAAACGTCTTTTTGTCTGTTGTGTCATCAATCCAGTCTCTGGTGATAAACAGCTCTGCCAGGAGGACATGCACTGTGGGGGAAATCGTCAATCTGGTCTCAGCCGACACTCAGAAACTCATGGACTTTGTGGTCTATTTCAACGCAGTCTGGCTAGCTCCTATCGAAATTGCTCTTTGTCTGTTCTTCCTCTGGCAGGTAAATTCAATCAGTGTTTACATAACGTTGAATACACTTTTGCAATTTAGCCTTACCTAATGTTTTCATTACAGCATCTGGGGCCATCAGCGTTGGCAGGAATAGCTACTGTCATCCTTATCTTTCCACTAAACGGCTTCATTGCAAAGAAAAGGAGTAAGCTGCAGGTAACTGTCAGGAATGTTTCACACTTAGAGCCCCACATCTGGCCCACTCAGCCTGGGATGCCGCAGCTGGTTTAGATAGTGGCCAAAGGGGCGTGTGGGTGTTTGGCCTGGGCACTACATTCTCTCTTCTGTCCTTTTGATGTCTGCCTCATATAATGCATTGAAAAACAATGACAGGAAAGGGTGGGCAGTAAGAAAGCATAATTTTTCATTTCTTTGGAAAAACAACAGAGGGTTCAGTAAAATTAGATGCCAATTTAATCGAAGTAAGTCTTGAATGCAGCGACCACATTCCTGGAGCTTTGTTGTTTCCTTGCCATAAAAAAATCACTGAAATGTAACAAGCAATAAATTCCTTCTGAATTAAACAGAATTAAACTTGGAAAACTGTGCAGACACCCATATAGTCACAAATGCATGTATTCGCTTTGTTCTGGTAATTGTCTGCGCCCCAGTTTCACTTTATGGTCATTTTTAATAACAAAACATAACAGAGGCTGTGTTTGATCAACAGGAGGTCCAAATGAAGTTTATGGATGGCCGCATCAGACTGATGAATGAGATTTTAAATGGGATAAAAATCTTGAAGTTTTATGCTTGGGAGAAGGCCTTCCTTGAACAAGTTTTTGGCTACAGAGAAAAGGAGCTCAAGGCTTTGAAGAAGTCACAGATCCTCTATTCAATCTCCATCGCCTCTTTTAACTCCTCATCTTTCCTGGTAATTACTATATTAAGTTAGTACTGTCCCTTCCCATTTTATAAGTTTGGCTGCACTTTAAACTTGAAATGATGTGTGCTCTTGATCCAGATTGCCTTTGCCATGTTTGGCGTCTATGTGACAATTGATGCCAGAAACGTCCTGGATGCACAGAAAGTGTTTGTGTCCATGGCTCTCATCAACATCCTGAAGACACCACTGAGCCAGCTGCCCTTTGCCATAAGCACATCCATGCAAGTATGTGTCTCTTCCTCTTTAATGCATGTTGACGGCCTTTTCCAGATGTATAGCCTGTTATTACATTTGAGTGTGCCTATATGAAGCATTTAGGTCAGTTTATTAACCACACATGTGTTGTTATAGGCTGTGGTCTCCTTGCGCCGCCTGGGAAAGTACCTGTGTTCAGAAGAGCTCAAAACGGACAATGTCTCAAAGGCTCCATTGACTTCTGGTAGGAGCTCCACCCTTGTCTATATACGTGCTATTACATCGAATGAATAAACTACTGTTCCAAGCTTTATAATTTCAACAATTTCCACAAAATCATACTTTATAAAAATCATAGGGTGCCATGATCAATATGAGATTGTGTTGTTTATATCTGCGGACTACCACAGCCTTGTATGGCTCATGCACGCTGTCACTTCCTGGGTCGCTGGCTGACTCGTAGACGGTATAATTATAGGATATTCCCATTTAGTGGTTGAACATAAATCACTGCATGAATTCAGACATATGATTCAAAGAGAAACTAAACAAAAAACTCCTTTCTTCTGTCTGTAATCTGTCAACACTTTCTAAGCCAGTTTGTGAGAGACAACACCTCTGTAATTTGTATGATTAGTCAAATTCACTTTGTAATTTTTTTTTTCAGATGGAGAACAAGTTGTCATAGAAAATGGTACCTTTAGCTGGGCTGCAGAGGGTCAACCATGTTTGAAAAGGTATGACCAAAACATTAAAAATACAACAGATATATTTAGATATGATGTAATATACACAAACTTATGAAACAATCGGTTTCTTTGTTGAAAGGATAAATATCCGTGTGCCGCGCGGGTCTCTTGTTGCTGTAGTCGGAAATGTGGGCAGTGGAAAGTCATCTTTGTTGTCTGCCATGCTCGGCGAAACAGAGAAGAGAAGCGGTAGTGTCACTGTAAAGGTATGACCACAGTTTCCAGGTGGAGGTCTATTTAAATCTTTTAGTTTATCTTTAATAAAAATATTGACATCCTTCTGTCTTGTGTCTTTCAGGGCTCAGTGGCCTATGTACCGCAGCAGGCTTGGATCCAGAATGCCACAGTCCAGGACAACATCACATTTGGACGAGAGAAAATGAAAACATGGTACAACCGAGTGCTGGAGGCCTGTGCCCTGCTACCTGACCTCGACATTCTGCCCGCCGGAGATGCCACTGAGATCGGAGAGAAGGTACCAGAGTATTGTAAACTCTTAACTTAAACTACACTTTAAAACATCTAAAAATGGCAACCAAAATGTTCCTTTCAAAGTCATAATGACAGGACTAGTGGATATCTGTGTTCATGTTTTTAGTTCCTGGTTGGGAACTACTACATTTCAAAGTAATTTAAGGGTGCGTTCTTACTTGCTCTCCTAAATTGAGCCCATTTTAGTCCTGATGTGGATTTGATTTGGTCCTGTTCAAGCCCTTGTTTAGTCGTGGTCTAGTCCAGGTTTAGTTGTGGGTTTAGTCCTGGGTTAGTTACAATTATAATGTGACTGTGCAAATGTGAATGCAGCCTATGTAAATATTCTTAGGCTGTGTTCACATAATATTCTGCCTACAACAGCTGCCAATTTAATGGTAATGCTAAAATAAAATGTACACCATACATATACAGTATATCTTTACATTGAGTAACATAGTACTTTTTTACAGGGATTGAATCTCTCAGGGGGTCAAAAGCAGCGCGTGAGCCTGGCCAGAGCCATTTATAGAAAGGCTGATGTCTACCTCCTAGATGACCCTCTGTCTGCTGTTGACGCCCATGTGGGACAGCACATATTTGATAAGGTCATTGGGCCCAAAGGAGTTCTCCGAGACAAGGTAAGGGTCAAAACATGTGTACTTACACTTAAAACCACTAAACCTGCATAGTGGGCTTTTTATGATATGTAAACCATGACTGGGGAAATATTTGTTTTTAAAGATTCAAACTTAGGATCAGATTGTGCTTACCTTCCATTTTCATTTGTGTGGCTTGCTGAATAGACTCGTGTTCTGGTGACCCATGGGATGAGCTTCCTGCCACAGGCTGACCTCATTCTGGTCCTGGTCGACGGAGAGATCACAGAGAGCGGCTCGTATCAGGAGCTCCTCAGCCGCAATGGGGCCTTCGCCGAATTCATCCACACCTTCGCCACCAACACAGAGAGGAAAGAAAGTGTCATGCAAAGAGGTAATTCTATATTTAACATTATTATACAAAACATTATTTAATTTGAACAGGACTCAGCTCAATTCTAAACAAAAATATTTTTATTATTTCTCTAGCTGGTTCCAGGAGATCTAATGCACGTCTCAGCATGATTGATTTTATGCCCTTTTCAAGAGACCTGTCCCAAGAGCAGCTCATTGGGTACAAAATCAGCATTATAATTATAAAGATTATCTTTATCCAGCTTTATCTTTATTCAGCTTTACAGTACTGACTATAATTTCTAGGGGAGACACCACTAATACAAACCTGCAGAATATGGAGCCTGTGTCGGAAATTGACCAGGAGCAGATACCAGAAGATCTCGGAAAACTAACAGAAGCTGATAAGGCCTTCACTGGACGGGTAAAATGGAAATTATGTGATTATATTTTGTTAACCCAAAATTTGTTCATACACAAGCTGCTGACCACTAATGAGGATGCTAAGCAAGTGAAAGTGTCTGGAGTCTAGACACACCATTTGATTGTGAATTCACAGAAAACCTTGAGATCCATGCAAAAGATACAGACAAAACACGAGACACAAAAATACCTGTGAAAACGTACAAAAGCATGTGAATATTATTGTTAGGCTCATACAAAAAAATACTATCATGCAATTATCAGAGTAGCTAAGTAACTAATTAAAATATTTTCATTAGCTGCATTATGGATGAATATATTACATTATTCTTGCTTTGAACATTGCCATCCCTTTTTTTACAGGTGAAATTGGAAATGTATAAGAAGTACTTCAAGACCATTGGACTGCCTCTCATCATCCCGATAGTGTTTCTGTACGCCTTCCAACAAGGAGCTTCATTGGCCTACAACTACTGGCTCAGTATGTGGGCGGATGACCCTGTTGTGAATGGCACTCAGATTGACACAGACCTGAAGCTGGCTGTTTTTGGAGCACTTGGTTTTGCACAAGGTTAGCTCCTACAAAAATACAAATACACGGTTGAATTCATTTGCCCATAAAGCTGGAAAAATAATTTTACCTGCTCTCATAAAAATGCCACAAATTGTTGAGTATGATTTGGTTTTACCTTGGTAACTGAGATGTGTTATGTAATCAATGTACCAACTGTAATAACTGTTGGTAATACTATTACTGGAGGTAAATAGAAATTTGTCTGGAAAATTGGGGAAAAAAATCTTTATAGGAAACATAATTTGTAATTTCAAACCAGATACCAAAATTGCAGTCTTAACTTTGACTTTATTGGCTAATATGGTGGTCTTCTAATTAGGTATTGCCATTTTTGGTACAACTGTGGCTATCTCCGTCTGTGGTATCATCGCTTCTCGTCATCTGCACATGGACCTCCTCATAAACGTGCTGCGCTCCCCCATGTCCTTTTTCGAGAGCACTCCCAGTGGAAACCTCCTCAACCGTTTCGCCAAAGAGATTGACGCCATTGACTGTATGGTCCCAGAGGGTCTGAAGATGATGCTGAGCTATGTGTTCAAACTCATGGAGGTCTGCATCATTGTGCTGATGGCCACACCCTTCGCTGCAGTCATCATTCTGCCACTGTCTTTCCTTTATGCATGTGTCCAGGTATATACCATTTACTGTTTATTTATTCAAATTTATAACATCTCATGCTGCTCAAAGTGCTTCTCAGGCACAAAAAATATATTACAGAAAATGTGTACAGGACTGAAATAAAACAGAAAATCAAAGCAGAAAATTAAATTAAGGTGCCTGTGACTCTCTCGTTACTTGTTTGACTCCTTGGAGATGGATAACTTTAATGCTATATTATGTGATAGAGAAATTGCACTGCTGTGCTGCTGGCCCCCCACTGCAAGGTGAGCCCTTGTTATTGGCGTAGGTCACCAGAGGTATGATACTCCTCACAACTGAATCATAGCCAGACTTGCACGCTTAACACATTGTGGTTATTCTTGTAGGGAGTATTATACCTCTGATGATGTAGAACAAGATAACAAGGCCCGAGCTGGCAGCGGTGGGCTGGTAATTCCTCTATCACTGTGGAACATTCCAGGCAAAGCAATAGCCTCTTCATGGAGACAAGTAGGTGGCAGACCATCCACCAGAAAAGTTACTAGAGCAGGTGCTCTAGTAACTTAAACAGTTTAATTTCACATGGTATTAAAATGTCTTGACAAACTGGAGCTGGAGTTTCTGTAAAAATGTTGATTTTGCAGCTTCTCTCTGTATTTTGTTCCTTAAACCTGCTGACACTCTTGTTATACAAACTTGATTTATGGGAAAGTCTTAATTGCTTATTTTTTCTCTGTTCATTAAAACATGTTTTACTTTTCCGTTTTGCCCAAAGAGCTTCTACGTTGCCACATCCTGTCAGCTGCGAAGGCTGGAGGCTGTGAGCCGATCTCCCATCTACACTCACTTCAATGAGACGGTGCAAGGTGCCAGTGTGATCCGCGCATTTGGGGAACAGCCACGGTTTATTGTGCAGGCCAACGAGAGAGTGGACTTCAATCAGACCTCCTACTTTCCAAGATTTGTGGCTACTCGGTGAGTTAATATGTTAATGTTGAAAGATGCTTATTTGGAAGGTAAGAGTTGCTTAACTTTGTGTTAAATCCACAGGTGGCTGGCAGTCAATCTGGAGTTTGTTGGAAATGGTGTGGTCTTAGCTGCATCTATACTCTCTGTAATGGGAAAAAGTACCTTGAGCCCAGGCATTGTCGGGTTGGCAGTCTCACACTCCCTCCAGGTATTACTACAATTACACACATGCTTTTTTTGCACAGTGACATTGTGCAATGCAAATACTATTTCAGCTTGGGATATTTATAAAAATCTTTTGGTGGTTATTTTAGGTGACTGGCATCTTGAGCTGGATTGTGAGGTCTTGGACGGATGTGGAGAACAACATAGTTTCAGTGGAGAGAGTCAATGAGTACGCTGATACTGCCAAGGAGGTCAGTCTCTACACATGCAGTTTAAACAGAAAACAACATTAATTTCCTGTTGTATTACTATAGTGACAAGTGAAGCCAGATTAAACACAATTCCTGTTTTGTTTTGCCCCTCTCAGGCAAGTTGGACTATTGAGGGCAGTTCTTTGCCACCGGCCTGGCCCCAAAAAGGCATGATTGAATTCCAGGATTATGGGCTGCAGTACCGGAAAGGCTTGGAGTTGGCTCTGAAAGGCATCACTCTAAGTGTCCAAGAAAGAGAAAAGGTGAGGACTAATGTGTTCATAAAGTGTTGATGGAATTTCCACGTAACATTGTCACTCTAGTGTCTTAACCATAAATAAATCTTTCCTAGGTTGGGATTGTGGGCAGGACCGGAGCAGGGAAGTCCTCGCTTGCCCTGGGCATATTTCGGATTTTAGAGGCTGCTAAAGGAAAGATCTTTGTAGATGGAGTCAACATTGCTGACATTGGACTGCATGACCTCCGCTCACGCATTACCATCATTCCTCAGGTGGAGCATCAGTAATATTAACACAAACAGTGCTCTGGCTTTTCTCACATAAACTGTTTACATACTTTAAGTCAGAGTTAAATAACACTATGCATTTTATCAAGCAGTTTATTAAAATCTTCTGTCTTTTCCCCAGGACCCTGTTCTTTTCTCCGGTTCTCTGCGCATGAACCTCGACCCCTTTGATACCTACTCTGATGAGGAAGTGTGGAGCGCTCTGGAGCTGGCTCACCTGAAGAATTTTGTCTCCAATCTGCCGGACAAACTCAACTATGAATGCTCAGAGGGAGGAGAAAACCTCAGGTACAGATGACTACAGTGGTATTATATGTTGTACTATCAGATGGTTCTGTAACCCCTAGAGAGCTCCAGAGTTTGAGTTTGAGGCAGAGCATTGTCTGTTTATAATTTTTAACGAGATTCAGACAATATTAAATCAGTCCAACAAAAATGTCTTTAAATATATAAGTTGAGGTTTAAGTATCAGACAGATAGGAGAGAACTGTAAAATCACCCACAAATGTGCAGAAATATCACTTTATAACCTTATTTTGAAGATATTATTATTTTTAGATATTATTTTATTTTGACAATAAAATCTATTTTATTATAAGTCAAGCTCACACGACACACATGTTACATACGGCCCCATGCTATGTGCATTTGTACTTACCTCTGTCTGGCTACAGTCTGGGGCAGCGGCAGCTCGTGTGCCTGGCCCGGGCCTTACTGAGGAAGACCAAAATCCTGGTTTTGGATGAAGCGACAGCAGCTGTGGACCTGGAGACTGACACGCTCATCCAATCGACCATCCGCACTCAGTTTGAGGACTGTACTGTGCTGACCATTGCCCATCGCCTCAACACTATTATGGACTACACTAGGTTTGTACAATACTTTTGTTCTGCCTTCATGAGCCACAAAAAGACAAACGTTTCTAATAGCTTGCTAATTTCTTTTCCACAGAGTGATTGTAATGGACAGAGGCTACATCTCAGAAATGGACTCCCCTGCCACCCTCATTGCACAGAAAGGACAGTTTTACCGGATGTGCAGAGAAGCTGGCCTGGTGTAGATCAATGCAGGTAGCCTTGTAGAGGGCTAAATACAGATGCAAGACATTACTTGTGTGTTTCAATTACACACAGTAAATAACCATTTAAAGCTACAATATGTGGCAGCTCAAGTCGCCTCTCTGTGAGGGCATTGTTGAAGAATCTCAAGTAAACTGCACACAGTCTCTGTGCGAGACATGCTGTCTGAATTCAGGAAAAGACCTCTCTGTTGCTGAGAGGAGAGGGTCTACAAGCTATAAATACTGTAAATACTGAAGTGGAGTCCGTTTGTTCCATGAAAGAGTTATACCAAGGGCTGGAATGAAAGAGTGCCACAAATTTTCATTCTCTTTTTTGAATGGCTGTAATAATATTTTTGTAGTTTTTATACGTTTTATGAAGCACATGACATATTTTAAATGTTCATGGTTTAATGTCTCAGGCTTAATGATCATGTTTACTCCTTTAACTTTTTATACCCAAAGTAAATGGTCTTTAAGTGATTTTATTGTTGTGTATTCTTGTCATATAAACTGGGACAGGAAACCCTTTGATACGCTAACCTTCAGAAGGGTCACCCTGGCACTTGTGGGGGAAATGAGGTTTTGAGCCTTCAAAATTTCAGCTTTAAGTAGCCAAATCTGAGTTTTTATATGTCAGGGCAAGAGAGAAAACACTGACGTGAGCCAGCACATTAGCGATGGTCCAACTATGTTGTGGCTCTTGTTTATTTCTGTCAAAGTAAACACATAAAGAGGTCCATACAAACCTTATTGGTTAGATTCAACCTGACACCGGTAGGAGAAACCACCATGAATGAAGAGAATTCTCTTCAAAACAATAGTGATAAATCTATCTGTGCACAACTGTCTCCCTGCTTCACCACACAACTCAGGCCATGCACAAAATCAGTATTGTTGCTCTGGTGCTGACATGACAAACTGTAAATATCCCTGACTGACCTTAACACTTGTCAGCCGATGACTTTGAATGGAAGAGGCATTCACTGTTTTTGTCTTACTGGTTTAGACAATATATTCACAGAGGAACGCTATTTTATTTATGTCATACTTGGAAATGTATTAAATGTCCTTAAAGTTTTTAGGATCATATTTATACTTTTTATAACAAGCTTGTTGATTTTTCATTGACCATTTATTTTAATGAACTGTACTTGCTGGAAAATAAAACTCATTTATATAATTGGTCTTGCATTGGTGATTTGTAAAATCAAATGGGGTAAAATAAAATAACATGAATAAAGGCTGCTCTATGGGATTATGACTCCCCTGTGAAAAGCTTCAGAATATATCAGTATTTTTAGTGTAGCCCAACCATTTGTACTTCTGACCACCAACCAGCAGGTAGCAGTAGCAAAAATTGTAGAGAGATAGTGGACCGGGGTTTGTGGTTTGTTTATATTTGTTACAATGGCGACCATCACGGAGCTGAAGTGCGGTAAGAAACATTTCTATATAAAAATATTATATAAATAACCCACATGTAGACCTATAGCGTAAAATGCACACATAGACCCACTGCAGTAATGACGGTCCCGTGAAGACGTACCAAACATAATGCAAAATGTTGTTTTTTTTGTTTGTTTGTTTTTTCAAAGTCAAAGTAATTATAGCTTTATGTTGTGTCCATTCATAATGTGGCTTCATTTTAAAGGTGCACTATGTAACCTTTCTGGTTATATTCAATTACAGCTCACTAATACCTAGAAAAAAAGCATTCTGACTGTGAGCCGGGTTGCCTCTCCACAGATTTGGCCTGTAACTTGTCCCGGTTTTATCTCCATAAAGATAGAAAGGTTTAATATCACTCGGAAAAATCCCAGACAAACCAATAACATCTCCATGGAGACAAGCATTTAAACGACCCTCCACCAGAAAATGTACACAATGCACCTTTAACATTTCCATGAAGGACCAGCTTGCACCCTCCACCAGAAAAGTAAAATTTTGTGCACCTTAAACTTATATGATTTAATTGTAAAATAATGTTAGTTAATTAGTATCATTAATTAGTCCTAGTTTAAAATAATTAAGCTTTGCTCCAAATGTGTTACCTCTAGCGGTGAGAGAGACGCTGGAGTCCCGCGGGGTGCTGGGCCAACTCAAAGCTCGGATCCGCGCGGAAGTGTTCAGCGCCCTGGAGGACAAGCAGCAGTCCCCACGACCCCAGCTGCCCCATGAAAACCTCCTCATCAACGAACTCATCCGGGAGTACCTGGAGTTCAACAAGTACAAGTACACTGCGTCTGTGCTCACGGCAGGTAAAGAAGGGATAGAAGTGAGATTTTACAGTATAAACATGGGCATAATAAGCTATTGTGGCTGTGGCTTATGTCGTTATTACTGCATCAAGTGCTGCACCAACCATCAACCTAACTTCTCTCTTTAACACAAATTCCAGTTAAGTACAGTTGGCCTTCTTGATGAATTAAGTGCATAAATATAACATTATTTCAATCAAATCAGTTTCTAATCCATGCCTCTGTGTTACATTCCATTGACTTTAAAGGGTTATGGTTATTGGTGTTCTTATGCCACACCTCAGTAAATGGCACTTAAAAGTAAGATACCACACTATGCATACATAGTTTTGACATAGTTTAGAATTCTGTGAAAAAGCAGCCTTAATTTTGCAACAATAAAATCCATTGTAGCTAAAATAAAAAAGAACACGCACAGTGAGGTTTCAGACACCACTAGATTGATAGAGGTTTACATTCAGAGTAAGAAAACAAGTCATTTCTCAATATTTTAACCAGGAAAAACTCTCACCTGAGGATAGCTGAAGCCCTTGAACCGAATGCCCTCCGTGGTTGCATATTTTGAGTGTTTTGTGAGACTGTTACTCAGAATTCAAATTTTAGCTGTTTATTCTAAAACCATACTGCTACAAAAGTAAATGATGTTTGCCTTCTCAGAATCAGGCCAACCCGAAGTTCCCTTGGACCGACAGTTTTTGGCAAATGAGCTGAATGTTACGGAAGATGCAAGCTCCAAGGCTGTGTAAGTTTAGAGACGTCAGTCCACAGAAGTTTTGAAAATGAGTTCAATGAGTTCAGGAATATACATTTAAAACTTTTGGGGTATTGGATATGGTTATTGTTAAATTATATTACACAGGATTGCCTAATGTTAAACCAATTTAAAGATTTAAAGATGCTAATCACTAAAGTTGCCTTTATTTAAACATTTTCTGTGATAAATATATTAACCAGTAGCAACCCAGCAGTTTGTCAGGTTGTTCAGTTTTTCTACTGGAGAGCTAACAAAACATTCATATTTATTTCGATTTAAAATCCAATGTGTAACACTCTACAATAACCACTAATCACTGTATAATTTACCAAAAATTATCTTTGCTTAAATTATTTCATGACCAAAAAAATTGTAGTATTTTCCTTATCTTTCTGCAGACCTCTTCTTTATGGGCTGGTGTCCCATTTTGTGAACACTGATGACAGTGGAGGTAAAGTTTTTCTGAGGGGATCATCTCTTCCTCCTGCCCCCAGCTCCTCCACACATGGAACTGATGCCCAAAGACTCTAGTTGCACATCTGTTGAAGAAAGACTTAAACAGGAGAAACTGAATTTGATGTAATAATACTTGATATTTTGTACAGTATTTGCAAGTCGAATTAGAAAGAGGCATTGAGCTTTGTTCAAATACATTGGTTATATTTTGTAGATTTCAATAAACTTTTTTATTTATTTTTATCAAGAAATCTGCTGTTTTTATTAACTACCACAAGATGGCAGTCAAACAAGGACAATGCAACGCTCCTCAGTGGCTGGGGTTACATGTGCACTAGAATCTGCTTATTATCTTTTCTGAGCTACAGGATTCTTACAATTAATATTAAACAAGAAATCTGATCATGATCCCTCTGATAGAATTTTGGTGAGCTTGTAACTGCAGCCAGTGCTGAAAATTTCCAAAAGATAAATAATATCAAAAAAGTGCAAATGTAGTAGATGGGTATTTGAAACTTTTTGCCATAGCAACAATACGGTTTAAGAAATCATTTTCATGTTGACAAATCTCTCAGCCTCCATACAGCTGATAAACAGACTTTCATAATACATTTTTAACACTGATTCCAAAACCTTTTCAAATTCAAATGACAAAACTAAAACCAACAGTGAGGTATTAACATAAAAAACAACACTTGAATAAACTGTCCCACTGCTCAGTTACTCCTGTCTATATTCATCCTCCCAAACCTTCATGTGCAGCATTGGCCATTATTGTCTTCTTAATCATTTTGAGTGTTTTGATTAGTTAATTTTGGTCACAGGTATATTCTAACATTATTCCACAAACATACATACACACAAAAACATTTCAAATTATTTCAAAATAATTTTCAAAATCATTTGGGCACATGCCTCTAGTCCAATACCACTCATGGCCCCATATTCTCAAATCCTAACCATAATCGTTTTGCTGCTGCAACACACAAGCAGAGAACAGACATTTTAGCCTTATCTGTAAATCTGTTTAACATTTTTGTTACACTTTGTATTTTACACAGTCAAGCCCACTTAACTGGAATGTTTATTATTACTGTGCAGCCACTTGTATCACCCAAACTTTTGTGTCATTAAGTTGAATAATCTATTTTGTGTTTAAGTGTCTGGGCTTTTAATCTTAACTACATAATGTTCTAATTATCTAATTTGAGCCATTCTTTTTAAGCGACTGGGGCTTTAAAGAGGTAGATCATCAAATATTTCATTGTTATGGCAAACATGGACTTTAACACTGTAATGGAAAATATTAGTAACAAGTATGCAACGTTCTTTGATTTGCGCATGTATTTTTGACCATCAGCTATCTGTGCATTGTGCATATTTACTGGGCGCTGCTTTTCCACTTGGAGGCCCCTTAATTGCCAAAAATATACTGGAAATTGTACCATTAACATATGTGCACTATGGATCTTAGCCGGGAACATGTTTTTGACTTCCTCTCTCACCATTTAAGGGAACATGAGTTTCTTATCTCACACAAACTAAAGCCCTGAAGTCTCTGGAACTGATTATGCAATGGGCATGTCACTATTTCACAGGCTTGTACATGCCACCAAATACCACCAACATCAGTCACTACAAATGTATTGTGTTCATTTACTGAAATATTTGGTTGACAAATCAGTGAAACCTCGTCATCATAATGCATATACATAAAATCATTACTCATACATTCAAAATCGGATCAAGAGCAAGAACAAATGTCTTCTTTCTCAAAAACTATACAACACAATAATGGTGTACAGCAACTAGATTAACTATTATAGCAATATACAATTAATTACACGTACTATGATTGATCCTAACCCTGAACGAAAACAGTAAATTACCAGGAAAATGGCTGGAAAATTAAAGGTCTTAATTTCACACACATTTGAGTAACCCTTTGTTATTAGGCTGTCTACATTCCCAAAGCTCAAATTACTCTGTACCACCTTATAATGTCATGAAGCGGTAGTTTTCAAGTTAACAGCTCCTTTTAGCATTTGTTCAGTAGAGATTGGCAGTTCCAAGGCTGAAACCATCCAAATAATTCTAGTGAAAGTGTATGGAGTTTAAAAACACAATGGAGCACTTCCTGTATTACCACATGACATCACAAGGTGGAGTGTTTTCTGTTCTACCTTGTGATGTCAGAAGAACTAAATATGCAAGATTTGTGTGTTAAACTGTTGAACTGAAACTTTCTCTACTTAAAGGGCCTATATAACACTATTTTCTGATCTATGTTATACTGTTTCAAGCAAAAACATACCCTGAGTTGTGTTTTGTTTTCTTACCCCCGCGTATTTAGGCTGATCTCTCTCTCTCCAACTGAAAACACAATACAAGAAGTGCTCTACTGTGTTTTTAAACTCCATACACATTCACTAGAATCAGTTGGATGATTTCAGGCCTGGAATTGACAATCTCTACTGAACTAAAGGTAAAAGGTTGCTGTTAACTTGAAAAGTATCGGTTCATGACATCATGTGTGAATGAAACAAAACACAACTCCGGGTATGTTTTTGAGGAGCTCCTCAACATTGCTTAAAGCTCACAAGAGTCGATTTTGCTTATTATAGTACACGTTTCTGAGTCTGTGTGTTAAGGAAATAATTGTCAGGTGAAAGAACCAAGCAGACATATTTAGACTTTTATTCTGCCCGTAGTTCTGCCACTCAGTAAGAATGATGAGGAGCTGAGTTGAACTGAGTAAAATTATGTCAGTGCATGACTTACCACAATCTATGCACTTATCACATAACCGTTTCATATGTGTTCCTCCTATCACTGGGAAGTTGAAGTTTATACAATTTAATAACTTCTAGTGTAATAACTCCTGCATGATGTACTAGTGCCCAAAATGTTGTTTAACTCATACTATAAGAGTAACGTATTATGCCTGTAAAAAGTATTATTTGTTAAAGGGACAGCTGTACAAATAGTGGTGGGTGCAGTGGTATACGAGTGATGTTTGCCTCAGGCTCAAATTAGATTGCATTTGCATTCCTCTGGGGTCAAACATATCCATAAACATATTTTCTCTACATTTCCTTCTATGGCAATAGTGGCAAAGAAATGAACATAAAGTTGTATTTATTATTTTTCACATACAGTAGTTTTAGCATAATTTGCTTTTGTCTGTGCTTTGGTTTTATGATTTTTCAGAGATGACACCATCCCTTTGAGTTTTACAGTCTAGTAGTCTACCTTCTATTTCTTTACAGTAATTGTGTCTAGGAAAAGGTCACAGTTTTATGTTTCAACTCAATTACATGTTTATATTGGATATAAAGGTGTGTAAAATCTTACTTAATATAGCCAAACTCTCTTAAAATGAGCTCTAAAAAATGTTTACTTTACTTTTGATTTTTAAACTTGCACTCTGTGGGCCCGATCTTGCCCCCTGATCTTAGCACTAGTGCAAGTGTGGGGCGTGTGCCATGCCTGAATATCAGGTGGAGTGGAGCAGACTGGGGGAGTGGTGTGGCGCGTTCGGTGAATTGCCAGAATCGTAAAAAAAAATATCAAACTAGTCCACTGAAAAACAACTTGTAACATGCTCAAGGCTTCTTTCATTTGGAAATATATTAGGATAATAAATGTTTAACATTCATAACATGTTCTTGTGCCGTCCAGATGCCCTCCCACAGCAGAGCACAGCCCTTCGCCCACTTCCTGTATCGGCTTGGCACTGCTCTATAATTTGGTTTGATCTGGAGCTGTACAAAAGCTGCAAACTCACCTGAGGCCGTTTACAGCACTATCCTAAAGTGTGTTTTCTTACCCTGTCTGAGGTGCTAATGTTGTGATGTCGGATTTCCTCACATTCTCATACCCTTTCTGTCATCAGCTCCATTTAATTTCATGACCAAATTATTCCCATTGTGCCGCTTTGGTTAGTTTATCAAGTTAGTCGCCAGTAGGTAGGCTACCATCAGAACCGTAGAAAACTGCACAGAGCCGTGGAGTGGCCGGACTCTGACAGGGATCAACGCGCATTCATTGACCGCTCGGGGCTGTGACAGCGGAGCAGACGCACGTTTCGTATGTGCTGCTCTTGGCAGCAATGGTCAGTAGGGCTTTGTACAGCAGCTTAGGAGACGTATAGTGCACATGAGCACTGCTCTGTACAGACACCTGCACATCCTGCTCTGAGCGCTCATGGCGCATTTCAGTCACTTGTGTGGGGCAAATGCAGGTCATGCAGTCACCCTCCTTGTGTGTTAATGGTTTAATCCGTGTCTGTGCGCAAAGCGGTAACATCAGAAACATTTATATGATAATAAACATAGGCCTATTACAAAATCCGTAAGACATCCGTCTGTGTGGGACCAAATGCAGTGGACACCCGTGAGACGAGAATGTGAGCGGTCAGCAGTAGCAACGTTGAATACTCGTACCTCAGGTGAGAGACACGGGAGCAGACTGCCGGGACAGGAGGGAGCGGGTGCGACCAGGGGGAGCGCAGCGGTCAGCGGGTCTGCTGTGGGATGGGGAGTGGATGAGATGGACACTGGTCTGCTGCGTAATGGAGGGCAAACGAAATGAGAAACGCAGAGAAAACTAAAAAGGTTGACGTGTGTGCATGTGCACAAGCTTACATAGTTGCGCGTGCGTGAGAGGGGCACATGTGCGCGTGTTCGGAACACAAACCCAGCCAGTTCTGTCACCGTCCACCCAAAATTCTGTATTCCTGGCGCCTCTACTACTTGCATCGTGGGGCTCCTGTTTTATTGTACCCATATATAATTTTACCCCACAACCCTCTTTGCTGCCATGGAGGCAAAGATTGCAGACATTACCCACACCGGTCACAGATTGGTTCAGAATCCATCACCATATATGTACTTGTACCGTCCCACTCCAGCCTCCAGCAGCGAAGTACAGCCTGACCTGGACACGCCCCTCACGCCCCTCACGCTGAGATCTGGCCCTATAACTTTCCTGGTGAAAGGTCCACTACCTGCGTTTTCCATTTGTGTTTTACAAGGTGTTTTGGGGCAATGAAGTCTAATTCAATACATACAGTAGAAGATAAAAAGGTTTGCTATACTGTGGAACATTCTAACATCCACTAACATCTCCATGGAGACAAACATGTGGCAAACATAGAGCACCTTTAACTGAGTAGTTTTAGTCATTATAATAACTGAGAATTACTGCAATAGTTACATTAGTGATGCTAGTGGGAGCTATGTCAAATCATTCAGATAATGATTTGACATAGTACTACGTTTGGATGTACTCTCAAACTGGACTGGACTCAAACCATATTTCTCTATGTGAGTTATCAGTGTCCAAGTCTCAAGTTGTGAGACTGTTTCAGTTGTAGTTACAAAAAATAATTGTTTCATTCATCAGATTCACTCCCTGCCCCGTCAGTCCTGCTCTTTAGGAGTGTAGGGGGACGAGCAGCACAGTATTTGACTCAGTGTGAGTAAATAATAAGAGTGATTCCCATAGAGGCCACTTTGTTTGTTTGAATAATACTATTGCTATTGGACCATATTTAGTCACCAGCAGGGCCTGAGGTGCTGCCCGACTCCACTGAGAGTAACACAGAAAGCTGCAGAGATTCCTCACAGATCCCATTGTCCTTATATGGCACAGACCGCAGACTCTGTTCAGTATCTGCAACCCAACCCCCCCACCCACCCCCCTCGGCCTCCTCAGCCCCAGCGCCCCCTATTTTCCCGTCTGGCTCTGCATCCCTCCTCTATGCACTGTCCCGGGATCTCCAGAGTTTTTCATAAGATGTTTCACAAGGACATAGAAGATGTTTAAGGACTCCAAGAGAATGAGGAGAGCAATAATTGAATACCTATTACAGAAAGTGGTCAGCCATAATAAACTAATCATATGATCTATATGTATTATCAGAATTCAAAACCACCATTAACTTCAGTAATTTCAGGCAGAGAGTTCATCTGTCATAGGATTCATTTTGATAGATGTTGAGCATATGATCCTGGTCTATATTTATCATTATTTGAACCTTATCAAATTCACCATTAGGATTTGTTCCTGATTTGAAACTTTTGCCATTCAAAAGATTTATTTTTATTGGCATGGCAACAATCCCCCACTTGAAACCCATTGTTAACATTATGTAAATCAATATAATTATTAAACCATAATTTATCTTAGCTGGACCCTCTCATTATCTTCTCACTCCTCAAAACGGTTTCAGAGCAAAGCCACACCTCTGCAACATTGGCCATTTAGAGGTGGCTCTTATGCAGTTACTGTGCAGGTCTTTGGTCCATCATCAAGTTTCACACACATACACATACCAGGACTAAACAGGCCTGCACTATCATCCAACAGTTTGATTTATTTCAGCAAATACAAGAGTGTCCTTATATAGGAAGCTCCAGAGGAGAGGAGAGGCACAGCTCCAGGAGGGTGCAGGATTTTGGAAAATGTGATAACAGCCAAAGATATGCCTGGGATGTATACGCACTTAAATAGACAGGTTTATTGTGAGAATAATGAGTTATGTTGTGGGGCTCTTTCTGATGTTTTTACACACAGGTTGCCTTATGAGGAAGAACTTTTCAGTATACATGACGGCTCCCTCTGTTTTATGGATGTCCTGGATAATTTTGCTTTTATTCACATTGCAATAAAGAACACAAAACTGTTAGTCTTGGTCTTTACCTCATAGCACTTGTGCTATGACTAAATCTTAATGACTGTCCCAAGCCTGAAACAGTTGGTAAGGTTGGTAGAGGACTCCCAGTATGGCTTATGCCAACCATTTAGGCTACAAATAAATCATTACACAATAGATCATGATGTGCAAAGAAATTGTGTCTCTGATTTTGCCAAACGTAAAATTAAATTTATGTCAGAAGCCAATTAATGAATCACAAATCAGCAAGACTCAACGACTCACGTTTTCTCAAATAACAATGCAAATTACGATTCCACTCATATCATAAGGTAGGCAACATTTTTTTGGCCTGCTTTGCCACTGTTATTCAAATTATTCAAATACATTTCTACCAAATACCAATTATATTTTTAAATTAGTATTTTTTATACTACTGCAGTGCATCTTATCACCCCTTTCTCCATCACGCTGATGTCAGGTCCAACCTGCTGTGGTCCGTACTGCGCATGTCCGCTGCCTCAGTGGATGCTTCTGTAGGACCTGCGCTCCACACCACGCGGCTCCACCTCTTTCTATCAGCGGGGCGCACTTTAAATACTACGTCTCTGAATGAGACGAGGGTCATTTGGACTGTTACAGTTGGAGTACCTCGTCACAGCCTCTCCTCTCAAAACATCGACCTAAATTCATTACCCCAGATCGGATTTCCTGTCATTATGTAAGTACAGTGTGTTTCTACTTTTATAGCAAATGCTAATTGCATGGTTTGTTATATTCAGCAAAAACAACTTAACAGTAGTATCTGAACTTGAAAACTGTGGTAACATTTTTTTATTTTTTTATTTATTCAGAACTAAATACTTTGATCGTTGTTAGAACTACTACAAAATGCATATGAAAGTTGGAAGTGATAAGTTCAAAGTAAATGTCATTGTATTGACCACTAAGTTTCCTGTTTCCCAAATAAGGTCATGCAAGACTGTTCTGTGCACTAAGATACAACTAGTAGTCGGTTTGTTGCTCTTATTGTATAGCTTTTTCAGCACACTCAGATCTGAGTGCCAAACGTTTGGTTAATTAATTATTTACTGAAGTTTTTCTCTTTTTTTTTCATTGAAACCTTCAAAAAGTTAAGCATGTCAAAAAAGTAATTACAATGAACTTATAATGATTAAGTGCTGCCCTATTAATCATAACTGGACAAAGAAATATTGACCTCACTTGTGCAGACGTGTGTATATTAAAGAGCCCACCCAAGACTGTTCTACGAATCTTGTGGTCATTGCATCTTATTGTCCAAATTTGAACTTGTCACTATTCATCATAATAAAAAGCTATTGAAATTACATTGCTCTGTGGGTTATTAGCACGATTATAAGAGGAAGTATGTTAGTGAAGCAGCCTGCAGAGGAAATGAGCTAAAATCATTCACAGGACCTGCATGGCAACCGCAAATAGAAAGGTCATTTCGTCTCATGAGAAAATGGGTTTATTATTACTTGGAATATGCTTATTGTTTCAGATGGGGACTCTGACTGTTTGTCCTGTATTGGAAAGTGAGGTTATGTGCAAGTCACTGTTAAAGATGTGAACTTGTTTTACTGTATTATTGAGCTCATAGTATCTTTTATAAGTAGCACCTGTAAAGTTGATTCAGCCATAAGAAAAAACGTGTCTCATGGACTTTCTAATCTCTGTTTATATTGTCTATAACGTTTGCTGCTTTGATTTGGTTTGCATGATCCTGTCAGCTCCACTCAGCAGCTCCGCAGACAGAACCATTACAGATGTGTTGACACAACTCTCAGGAAGAGGAGGGAGCAGTGATAATATTAAGATAAAGAGCTAGGCAAAATTTAAAGGGTTAGCAGCAGTGTGGATGTGATCAGCCATTAACTCTCTGGGTCTTAACCTTTTCAGAAACACCACCTCCAAAAATATTTTATTTCAGTATTTAATAGATGTGAAGTAGGTCACAATAACAAATTTTGAAGCATGATATATTGCTACAGAGAAATACTCCGATAAACAATAATATTGAAACTACTTTATATCACTATCAGCTGACTAATGTAGGTCTAAGCCTGGATTGAATCAGAACCAAACCAAGATTAAACCAGGACTGAATCAGTTGTGAAGTGGGGATAGGAAATATAAATCTATCTAAAAATATATCTATATACTTAATAAACTACAAATAACAATAATTAGTTTTCCCCTTGTAGTACCAATGAAAGTAATAGCCTTTGATTTAAAACACGCTACATTTCTTCAGCATCCAGAGCTTTTATCTTTTAACTTCTTTTAAACTCAATATGTCATGAGTCCTTGAATGTCTCAGCTTTATAGATCCCTTGGGTACATTCATAGACTTTCTCAAGATTAATTTTTCCCATAGTTCTGACTTCCCACTCAGTTTGAAGGTTGAAAGCAGCAGCAGTTACAGCCTGAAGTTTGGAGTAATTGTTTGAAACCCATGTGCCGAGCAATTATCCCTCATCTTTTCAATGGTAAATCCAAGATGGCAGATTATTACTGTATGACTCAAGAGTCTATTGCAGTCACTGGGCTTGAGTGGAGCAGGTCCCATTTCTGTATGGAGTGTTCTTATTCGTCTGATCTTTCAAACACTATATTTAAAAGAAATATCAAATAAGAAATCCATCACATTTTAATCTAATCAAGATCCAGTTGTTTTATATCAGGATGAATAGCTTGTGTATAGAGTGTATAAAATTTGGACATCAATACAAGTAATAAAACACTGCAGTGTAGTTTGATTGCAGTTGAAAAGGAGAACTGGTGATGATTTTTATGAGGTTGAGTACTTGCCAATTAGATTAATTTGAACTTTTTTTAAAATGTTAATCTCATCCCCTATCTACCTAGATCTAGTATGAACATCCCCCCAGTGTTGTTTATGATCCACACATTACCTAACACTAACTCAAACAAAACATCTGTACATAACAGAAAAATAATGCTAAATCCAGGTTACAACTTTTATAAACCTAATTATCATACCACCCAGTTTGTGATTCATACACATAGATGCATTTAACAGTATCCCACGTAAACTACAGTGTGCAGGCTGCAGCAAAGCCCCCCTCGGCCTCTGTGCTTTGCTGTTATCATTTTGAAGTAAACGGCAGAGCAGTCAGAGACATACTATTCCCTATAAGGCCTTTGTTTGGGACTGGACTTGCCGTGCTGTTTAGGTCCGATGAAAAGAGCACTGCTACAGAGAAGGAGCCCATATATGGTCATCACAGCATGAGACTCTTAGAGGGAGAGACAGGGAGGGGAGAGGCAGACATAGAAAAAAAAGATGTTGTCAATTACTGTATTACATAATGATAAAATTACTATAGACTATGTTGTCAGCATTAGTGGACAGATCAAAGATAGCAATATAGATGGTTTATTATTATTGAATGGGGAAAAAAATGATTCACATCCTTAATTTTTGCATCTAAATCAAGGGGAGTTTATGTGTATCTTGTGGAGTGTGTGAAAATGAAGTTTGAGGGTGGAGGCCTGTGAGAAGGAGCGTGAAATCCCCAACGGATCAAATAAGTTAACTCTTCAAGGTAGAACCAAAACCATATCTAAGGGGCTATGTTTTTCTAGTGCTTCTTTGACCATTTAATCCCATTCCAAATAACATTAGGCTAATGCTAGTATTTTGTCATTGTCACCTCCTGTATTATTAACACAAAAATACACCTGTATGCTTTGGAGAGCCTGCATTAATCTACTTTACTGCTTTTGATGGAAATATTTAATGCATAAAAACTGGATTCTCTAGTTCAGGGTCAAGGATAAATGCTTTCTCCATTTAAGTTAGTATGTCTTGTAAAGAAAAATGGTGGATATTTACAAGGATCGAGATCAGAGATATCATGATCTGAAATTTTCCATCCATCCATCCATTTTCTTCCGCTTATCCGGGACCGGGTCGCGGGGGCAACAGTCTAAGCAGGGACTCCCAGACTTCCTTCACCCCGGACACTTCCTCCAACTCCTCCGGGGGGACCCCAAGGCGTTCCCAGGCCAGCCGGGAGACATAGTCCCTCCAGCGTGTCCTGGGTCTTCCCCGGGGCCTCCTCCCGGTGGGACATGCCTGAAACACCTCCCGAGGGGAATTTTGTGAGAAGAAACATCACAAATGATGTTCTATTCACAATTGATATTAACAACAGTGAAATGAACTGAATACTCTATTATGTAACAAGCATTCTAAATGATAATGTTACGGCCTGATAAAAAAAAACAACAACCTACATTTAAGTTTACCTATTACTATAGATGACTGTGAAAGAACTTAATTTTGCATCTGAAAGTTTCTGTTACTTTTATAAAAAATCAACTGAATATCAACTATTCTTGACATCTCTAAGGTAATCAGGTATCACATAAACAAATGTAGAATCACTGAAACGTTCAGTATGTTCAATTGTAGAATATGGTTTTCATTATTCTGTCCCTTTTGCAGCTGGCCCTCCATCCAAACCCAACATGTCCAAGACGGCCCCAGCCGAGGACGAGAAGTTCCTCTATGTGGACAAAGACATGTTGAACAACCCCATGGCGCAGGCAGACTGGGCGGCCAAGAAGCTGGTGTGGGTGCCATCGGAGAAGCACGGTTTCGAGGCAGCGAGCGTCAAAGAGGAGCGCGGTGACGAGGTGCTGGTGGAGCTGGCCGATAATGGCAAAAAGATGACAGTGAATAAGGACGACATACAGAAGATGAACCCGCCCAAGTTCAGCAAAGTGGAGGACATGGCAGAACTCACCTGTCTGAACGAGGCCTCAGTGCTGCACAACCTCAGGGAGCGCTACTTCTCTGGACTCATCTATGTGAGTACAAACTATAGTACAAATATTATTACCCTAATATGACAATATATATGTTTATGCATAAGTAACACTGAGAATCGCCTATGTAAATACCATCTAATGTTTAAGATGCACCAATCCAGCTTTTTCATTACATTGATTTTATACTATTGATGCTTTACTCTACTGTCAAATAAAGCTTACAGGACAAGTCTTTTTAAGGTGCACAACTTAACTCTGGACTTAAACTTATCTGTCTTCATGTAGGCAAGCAGTTGTAACACCAGGCCAAGTTACAGGTCAGATCTGTGGAGAGGCAACGCCACTCATAGTAAAATGCATGCTTTTCTGAGCAATACAAACACGTGTAATTGAATAAATGCAAAATAAACATGTTTATTGACATATTGTGGAGAGCAATGATATCTAGATGCAGACGATCAGGTGGACTCTCCATTAGAAAGGTTACTTATACATTTTAAATTTGTACATATTACATTAATTCATTAGGGACTATCCTAAACTGTATCCTTAGTCTTACTACTATTTATTTGTAACTGATATATGTATTTGCAATAATAATACCACATACTAATTAGGATTATTTGTACATATATTTGCATATTTTTTTCAAGTGTGAAGTCATTTCCTCATGTAATGAAAACATATTATATTACTGTCAGGTTAAAAATAAGAGTAGAGTACAGTTTGGAAGTGGTCCCTGAATGTTCTCATCTCTGGCCAGGTGTTTTGCAGCAGCCTGTCGAAATAATAAGAAAATAGAGTGAGTAATGCATAGTAATAAGAGCATAGCTGCTGCATTATTCACTGTGTCACACTTAAAACAATATATCAATATTCACTTACATATTTCAGCTCTTTCTATTTTACTTTATTCCAGTTGGGAAGGTAGAGGTCAGAAGTAAATCATTCAGAGTCTAACTTGTGAATGTCATGATCAGCTAATGGGGATAAAATATAATAAAAATGTTAAATTGAGCCGTTCTGTCTCCCATGTTTTGGTAAATTTTGAAATCTCTCTCTTTCAGACATACTCTGGTCTGTTCTGTGTTGTGGTGAACCCTTACAAAATGCTGCCCATTTACTCAGAGAAGATCATTGACATGTACAAAGGGAAGAAACGTCATGAAGTGCCCCCTCACATCTACTCCATCACTGACAACGCCTACAGGAACATGATGCAAGGTACTCTGCCACACCAACACCCAAATCATTGTAACTGCATTTATAATAGCACTATGTTTCTACTTGAGGGTCTGCCACCGGATTATCTCCCTGGAGCCAATCCTGTTATCCTGTTATCCTGTTATTCCCTGAAATGTTCCTCAGTAGGCTCATTAAACTTACCTGTTTCCATGGAGACAAACAGGTGACACTACAAGGCAATACAAACATCTGCATCTAAACAAATACGAAATATATACATTCAATGCCCTTTTTCTCCTGTTAAACTTTTTCACAGAGGTTAGTGGTAATAAGATTTTTTTCACATCCAAGTTCACCCTAAGAAAATATTTTGTTTTCTTAGTACTACCAGATTAAAATCAGGTTTATAATGATACTAATTTGCCAGACTTTGTCCTTACATTAAATTATTTTCTGGGAAACCCCTCCTCAGTGCTGCGTTTTCAGAGCAGCTTATTTCCCATCCTGTGCAGTGTCTCCTCTGTGTCCAGGGGTCGTGCCCACCCGGCCCCCTGCTGACGTGATGATGTGCTCCCAGAGGAGGCCACATCTGGATGGAGAGATGGGCGGAGGGCAGTCAAACATTTCCTGTCTCCAAATGCTTCAGTATACACTATGCAAGCTCAGTCAAAGAGTCTTCAGAGCTTTAGTGACAGTAGAATGGACAGAAGAAATAACAGAAACAGTTGAATAGAGTTGAAAGGTGGACTCAAAGTACTAGGGGATGTGAAATTAATCATATTTAAATCAAGGATCAAGAAATAAGCTGTGTTAATGCAAACGTACAAATGACTCAAGTGAAAGCGAAACTTCGAACTAGTAGTAAAAATATTCAGCTTAATTTAGAAAGTTTTTTTTCTTATTCATGATTATCAAACTATTCTTGCACTCACAGTCACAGTACATTTATATAGCCCAAAAAACCTTGTCATGTCTTCAGCTTTTTTCTCTGGTAAACACTCTGGTTCTTAAACATTCTTTTAACCCACTGCACTGGAGGGCATTCCCTTACATAACAATTACATCAGTCTGAAACACTATATCTATTACTGTTGAGGATAGCCAGGATGTTGCGTGTCAATATACGCACTTTAAACCCAACATAAGCCCTACAAATGTAACTGTATGTTTCTCTGTGTGTACGTTTAAGCTTTAAGCAAAACACACACAGAATTGTTTTGTTTACTATTTCTTCCATAAACCATAAACATGATGGAGACAGGCTGTGTGTATGTTTAGACAAGCTTCACTTAAGGTTCAGATTGAGAAAGGATACAGCTGTGATTTCATAATGATTAGTCTTAGTTTGTGAATATGCATGGTTGACCCCAGACTATACCTGATTTTTGATTAAATGTGTTATTTTGCAATGTGGTTGGATTTTGTTTGTGTGTTTGTTTCAAGTAGATAGCAGCACAGGTATGCACATACCAACTTGGACAATTTGACAGTTTCATCAGACTTTTTATGCTTGGTGGGTCCTGAGGCAGCTCAGTGGATTAGTTTGGAAATCTGTGTACAAATACATGATAAAATGTACTGTATTGTAAGTATTGTTTTTACTGTTACCAAAACCAACTTAGCGCACTGTTGTTTGTAATATACTTATAGTTAATAGTGTGACAGGTGTTGGTACAAGATGTTCAGTGGAAGAGATGAACAACATCAATTAGAGTCTAACATTCTTCCTGTTGTTTTGGGTTAAGTCCAGCTGTTTAGAAAAAAAAATAAAACCAGGCAAGTCCCAGAGTAATTTGTTTTCACATTTTCATATTTCATAGTGGAGCCATTTGCACTTTTGGGATTATGATATTGTAAATGCGTTTGAGTAATTCTGTCTGTAACAATGTTGTTTTTTGGATAATAACAACTGTTTACCCCACATTCACATGGTTCTCTGCTGCCTCAATTAGGAATTACAGAGAAGAAAGGAGTCTGTTTCTCCATGTGAAATTACATAAATAACAAAATTGTTAGATTGCAATAAAATGAGGATTTATTGGATTTAACCACTAATTTATCTGCAAAGCCACTGGGGTCTTCTTGCAACTGTAAAAAATAAGATAGCCTTGACATTTTATGATGTTTAAATTCAGTGATTATTAAACAGTCCTTCTATGCTGCTTTATATACAGTTATAAGGAAAATGAATAGAAAAAATCTCAAAATGTACTGTATGTATTGTCATTATGTTAAAGCTTTTTACACAGTCTAACCTTCCAAAGGCAGAGAAAAAAACTGCCACTCTTGAGTTCCCACACTGGATTATCTGAGCAGTACAGGTCTGGGGGTAATGTGATAGATTTTAATTAAACTTTGAACAATGTTATCTTTGTGGCCCCTCTTACTCAATGAAGGGGACTATTGAATTTAAGGATATATTTAACTAAATGGCCTTACAGGGACTCCGACGGGGTACTTAGTCACTACTAGAGGCATTTAAATCAGATTTTAAAGCATCGGCGGATGGACATGTTTCTTAGACAGCAAAACAACTTCATATGAGTCCAAATTAAACTTTAAAGGGACACCGTGTAACTTTTCTGGTGGAGGGTCCTCCACTTGCTTGTCTCAGAGGAGATGTTATTGCTTTGCCTTGAATGTTCCATAGTAGGACATTCAACTTATTCATCTTTCATTTATTCAATTACAGGTGTATTTATTGCCCCCAAATAGCTGGTAAAACATGGCTTTTTAACATGGCTGTAACTTGGCCTGGAGGTGTCACATACTCCATGGAGACTGTTAAGTTCAGTGTAGGCTAGGATATGTAATTTGTTATTTATGTTTTTATAAATATTAACACATTTTAATGTCGTTTACAGATCGTGAAGACCAGTCCATCCTTTGCACGTAAGTAATGGGGATTTCCTGTCTTTTTTTCATAGTGTAATCAAGCCTTTCAAGTCTTAATGTGCGAGTTATATAACATTTTGTAAACACTTAACCATTAGCCAGTTTGTAATACTAATATAAGATCAGAACTATAATTGATAAGAACAACACTTTGAACAGATGGTAAAGGAAGTTTTACATTGACCTTACTGTATTTTAGCATTAATCAAAAGATAACTTGGCCATGATCCCAGTGGACTGAGGCCTTGGGCCCTCTCTGACCCGGGTCAGGAAGTTGGATCTGCATCCTGATGTGAGAAGCAGATAAACTTCCTAAATGTTTGCACTCCATGTTGTTTGTTTATTTACTTTGAACAGATTATTGAGAACTATGATTCAGACATCAAGCATCTAGGGAGCGATGTCTCTGTGTTGACTCTTTATTGAGAGACAGTGGCAGTGTGGGTTGAATACTTGCTCATTAACTAGGAGGTAATTGATTCAAACCTTGCTCAGAGCATATGGATCTTAAGTCTCTGAACAAGACAGCTAACGCAAGATTGGACACTCCATTCATATCCCGAATAAAGTCATACACGAAAGAAAAGGCACTGACTCTTTCAGCATTCCTATTTGCATATTAAGATTCAGTTTAAGATTTATAGCAGCCAATGCAAATACTAATTATCATGCAATAATAATGTTTTGTGTGTGATGCCATTCTATCTGTAACTTACAAAAGTAGGAAGGAAGTAGCATTAGGAAATGTGTAGTGGCCCTTGATATGCCCATGTTTCGGAAAGATTAACTGTGCTCCTGCTAGGACTAGGCCAAATGTTTTGATCATTTTAAGCCCGTACACTCAATGTTAGTTTTTCCTCAATGGAAAAAGTTCACATTAGTCAAATTCTGCACCAGCAGTAGTTTGACAAATTATAGGAGTAATTTTAGTCATGAAAAAATTATTGTTTAATTTTGGGTGAGAGTTGAAATTTGGTCTGAGCTTCAGCTGGAGCCTTATAAGGTAGAAATGTTTGAGCAGAACATGGAATGTCATGTATGAGCTACTGTGTGTTTATGAGGGAGGGAGAGGGGCTGTTGCCGTCTGCTCAAAGATGTTTGTCTTCTTTACACCATTTTAGGGCTGATATGGTAAACTGACATGGGAATTGACCTATATTCTCAAGTAAAATGTTTGGCTGGGTCCTGGATGCACTTGAGCACTGCATTAGCATTACCCAGTTGGCAGTGTGTTTTGTTGTGTAAATGCAACTTGTTATTGTTATTATTGTTGCCTGGATGGAAAAATATTCAATAATACAAGTCATGCAATTTCTTTTCATGTCCATGTTTGCCAAGCCTTATAGATAATATACCTAATATAATTTTATCGATGACATGGTGTTAAGTTGGTAGAAAAAGTTTCATAGGTAGTCATCATCAACATTTTCAGTGCCCCATTTATAATGCTTTCTTTCTCAGTGGAGAGTCTGGTGCTGGTAAAACTGAAAACACCAAGAAAGTGATCCAGTATCTGGCTGTGGTGGCATCTTCACACAAAGGCAAGAAGGACAGCAGTACGGTAAGCTTCTGAAACACATTATCAAACACTTTCCTCGCTCTTACGAAGGAGGTGATCAATATATGCAGCAGAAAAGTGCCCTAAAGTTTAACGCTGTATATCGCCATTTCCTCCAAATAGCAACAATCAGGATCACAGTTTGCTTACGTGAGTAAAGGCCTGGCGTGTGTTGTGTGGTGCTTACGTGTGTCTCTCTCTAGGTTCAAAAAGTGCATGAAGATAGTAGTTTTTACACATATACGGTTAACTGGAGCTCCATAGAAAATAGTCCTCTTGATATCTGACACCACTGTAGTTTTGATTTCGACTGCATGCTTGTTATCAAACACATTACGGAGCGAGAGGGCCTCAGTTAGGTCTGGCCTAGTCCTGAACTTTTGTTTTCCTGACACACTTCCACTGCCAGTCGAGGCGGGATGGGGAGCAGGGGGAGCAGGAGGGAGCCTCTTTGACAGTGAAAGTGTTCATCACAGATCAATGCACAGTGTGAGCATGAAACAACTCCTTTCTGAAAAATCAAACATCACTGACCTCATCTGTTCCTCTTTACTTAACTTAATATCTATATAGACTATATTTGAACCTCTCGTGTTTAATGGACGTTACTATGCTGTAAAGTGGACAACTAAATATATTTTTCTTAGGACAGGAATGAATCATTCTCAAAACATTCCTCCCTTAGTTTTAAGCTGAAGTTATTTCTGGTCATTTCACAAACATTCATTTTAAGTATGGAGTTCAGGAATTCTAGAGCATGATGTTATAATTTTGGATGGAGGGCAGGGACCTATGTATCTTTATGGGTAATTCAAACTTTTTTCCAAACTTTACCTTAATTTTGTTGTTAGAGATTGGGTCCACACATATGCCTTGTGATGGCTTAAAATTCTTTCAAATGAAAACAACTGTATGATTATGAAAAATAGCATATTAAAAACGAATAACTTTTTTTGTTTGTTTCCTGTGGGTAGGCCCAGTAATTATAGAGATATTAACCTTAAATTAGGCCCAAACAATTAAAAGCCAAATTCCAACAAGAAATTCTGAACCCCAGCTGAGTTTTAAACTATGAGCAGATGTTGTGGTGTGATGTAAACCCAGCCTATTGCCTCCAGATTTAATTGATAAAATAGTAATTTGTCAATTTATTGTGCTCACAGAGGTGCTGAAATATTATCATATTGCATACCTCTTTTTGTTACGTGTATGTTACTCGTGTAATGTAAGTGCAGTTTCAAAATAGTCATTGACATGTCTTAAGAAATAACTCAACTTTTTTCTCTTTTCACGTTTTCCATGTATTCTAGTCATAATTTCCTTTTTCAGCCAAGACAACTCTTCACTCTGCTTTGCCAACTCTGATCTGCCGTCATCTGCTGGTCTGTACCTGTCTGTCTATCTCTCTCTTCTTGAAAGAAAACATGATGGAAACCATATTGTTATCCATGTTGCTTTAGCTTCATCACACGTAGCCTTCGTTGAGGTAGAGGAGATTTGAGATGTTGCGATGTCCTGTACCTGACCCTGACTGCTTTGATAGATTAGCTCAACTCAGAGTGAAGGAGTAGCGCACCAATGTAACTACAGTATGCTTAACCTGGTTTTGATGGTGATAATATAATATACAGTCAAAGGTCTTATAGTATAAGATAAATGAAAAACAAAACAGGTATGATGGGTCTTTACCTTATGCAACTTTAATCTTGCAAAGGTTCAAGCTCTACTGATTTAACCCAAACATCTGAATATTTCCATTATGATCATGCTTGCTCACTGTTGCCACTAGGGGGAGCTGGAGAAACAGCTTCTGCAGGCTAACCCTATTCTTGAAGCCTTTGGAAATGCAAAGACCATCAAAAACGACAACTCTTCAAGATTCGTAAGTTTTGTGTTGTAATACTGAAGACAAAAAAATGTGATTAGCAAATATTTCTTAACATGCTTTTGTTTTTTTGTTGGCAGGGTAAATTCATTCGTATTAACTTTGATGTGACTGGCTACATTGTTGGAGCTAATATAGAGACCTGTATCCTTTGTGAATTTTTGTGTGATCAAAATCTGAAAATTTACCTTTTGTTGAGTAACATTTTTGTTTTAAGTTAGCTGGACAAATTAGATTTTTTCTTTTAGCATTTTCTTTAACTCCTTGAATGCCTGCAGACCTGCTGGAAAAGTCTCGTTGTATCAGACAGGCAAAAACTGAGAGAGCTTTCCATATCTTTTACTACATGATCGCTGGTGTTAAGGATAAACACAGGGGTAAGACTTAAATGAATTGCTTTTAGATTCAGTAATGTGTCTCATCACTTGCTGAGATGGAGCCGGTATTCATTGTGCTGACTATATGGAATTTTTATCATAAATGTCAAAAAGGGAAAACCTTTTTAGATTTCACCATACTCATCGTATCATATTTAATAATTTTCTTCTGTGACTTTGTATGTTGTATTTTTAGAGGAGCTTCTTCTGGAGCCGTTTAGTAACTACCGGTTCCTGAGTGCTGGACATGTGCAGATCCCTGGACAGCAGGATGACGAGATGTACGAAGAGACAATGGAGGCCATGGAGATCATGGGCTTCACAGACGAGGAGAGACTTGGTAACACGCACTACACACAAGTTTAATTTGATAAATAAACCCTTTTGTGACCATAAGGTCAGTCTTTAGTCATTCACTCACCAATCAAAAATGTTATAATTTACTGTAGTTTCAATTGCAACCGTTAAAGGTTACACAATGTACCTTTAACATAATACTTTTGCTAAAGTCTTAAATATAATATTTGTGAAATGTATCATTTTACTTCCTGGTTATACACGGACAGTTGCACAGTTAGCACGTGGCTATGACTGCATTTATTGAACAAAATATATCGGTCTTCTTTCAAATGTTAATGTTCCTTTATGAACAGAAAACATTTTAAAAAATCACAATAAAGATATTTCTTCATAATTGCTCAGCCCCACCATTTACCTTTTATTTCATGTATCCTTAGCCTTTGTATTTCTTTTTTCCAGACATCTTGAAGGTGTGCTCCACAGTCATGCAGCTGGGAAACATTAAATTCAATAAAGAGAGGAACCAGGAGCAGGCCACAATGCCAGACAACACAGGTAAAATAGAGATAGATACTATCATAAATTAATTTGATTGAAAGCTTATGACAAGTTTAACCTTACTTTGTTTCTATAGCGGCCCAAAAGGTGTGTCACTTACAGGGAATTAACGTGACCGACTTCACTAGAGCGATTCTCACTCCTCGCATCAAAGTGGGACGAGAGGTGGTGCAGAAGGCCCAGACCAAAGAGCAGGTAACACCACTGCCCCTCACAGTGAACTAATATACAAGCTTTAAGCTTTACATTATTTTTAAAATATATGGTCCTGGGCCTAAAATGCACTTTATTGAGAACTACTTGAACCATATTACTGCTGTAAAATAAATTTAAGTAGCCCCAGAGTTGTAAGAAGGCTAGAATTTTGTTATTTGTACAATACATCTCTCCTCAGTATTGCAATAAATACCATTCTATGAGATTAATAAACTAATAATCCCATAAATAATAAGTTTCATAATGTACAACTCTATCTGATTGTAGACACTCCCTTTTACTCGCTGTTTCTGTGCTGTCTTCTCTTTCAGGCTGACTTTGCTATTGAGGCCTTGGCTAAAGCAATCTACGAGCGTCTTTTCCGGTGGATCCTGTCCAGAGTCAACAAGGCCCTGGATAAAACCAAACGTCAGGGAGCCTCCTTCCTGGGCATCCTGGATATTGCAGGATTTGAGATCTTTGAGGTACTGACGCATAAATAGTACATTATTCTTTCTTTACCATTTTAAATGTTGGAATAAAATGCTAATCTACAAAGAGTTCAAAAAGGTGACATAACTTAATGTCATATTCTTATTTTAATTTAGTAGTTTATTTATTTTTGTTTGAATTCTTTACATAAGAAGTTGGGCTTCTGTTTATTGGCACTTATTATTCAGATTTGTATTGTTTTCTGTTCTTGCATGACTACTGCCTAAGATTTTGTCCCTGCTTGTTATAATTGTTGCATTTTTTGTTTCAGGACAACTCATTTGAGCAGCTCTGCATCAACTACACCAATGAGAAGCTGCAGCAGCTTTTCAATCACACCATGTTTATTCTGGAGCAGGAGGAGTACCAGCGTGAGGGTATCGAGTGGAACTTCATCGACTTTGGCCTGGACCTCCAGCCCTGCATTGAGCTCATTGAGAGACCAGTGAGGAAATAAGCTTCTGTTGCCAATGTTGACAAAAAATAATAATATATTTTTTTTAGAAGTTGCAATGCCATTCTGTGAAACAATTCAGACAGTCAATCCATGTATTAGTTCAGATGATGGTAGACCATCCGCCAGAAAGGTTTTAACTTTTTTCAATCTATTGTTTTATCTATTGTGAAGACAAAAAGGCCTTTAAATGTCTTGGTTGAAATTCATGTATTGCACCAATAGATCATAAAATGAAACACAACAGTGTGGAAATATACCCCACAAGTTTGTTACAGTATTATGTTGTTGACAGTGGTCTCTGCATAGCATAAATGCGGTATAAAAGTGATTAATTGTTTTGATTTTGTGCAGAACAACCCTCCTGGCATCTTGGCCCTGTTGGATGAGGAGTGCTGGTTCCCCAAAGCAACGGATGTGTCCTTTGTGGAGAAGCTCATAAAAACACAAGAAAACCATATCAAATTTTCCAAACCCAAACAGCTCAAGGACAAGACAGAGTTCTCATTGTTTCATTATGCTGGCAGAGTAAGTATTAATGTACGCAAACAAATGATACATATAATATTTACTTTTTTTTATACTCAATTTATGTTTGTAGGTGGACTATAACGCTACGGCCTGGCTGACTAAAAACATGGACCCCTTGAATGACAATGTGACAGCTCTTCTCAGCAACTCCTCCAGCCAATTTGTTCAGGAACTATGGAAAGACAGTAAGATTTTAAATCAGCACTTAAATATGCACATCCATAGCTCCAGTTATTAATAAGTTGATACAATTGTTGATTTGCATTGTGAATTTCAGCCGATAGAGTGGTTGGTCTGGACACAATTGCCAAGATGACTGACAGTTCGATGCCCAGCGCCTCAAAGACAAAAAAGGGCATGTTTCGAACTGTTGGGCAGCTCTACAAAGAGTCTCTGGCTAAACTCATGACCACTCTGCACAACACACAACCAAACTTTGTCCGATGCATCATCCCCAACCACGAGAAGAGGGTAAAACAAGAAAACTCTAAACAAATCACTGAGATGTGAGAAAGGAATATTTTTATATCTAAATGGTTGTGTTTGGTTCAGGCAGGGAAGTTGGATGCCCACCTCGTCTTGGAGCAACTCAGGTGTAATGGTGTTTTGGAGGGGATCAGAATTTGCCGACAAGGATTTCCAAATCGAATTGTGTTCCAGGAATTCCGTCAGAGGTTAGTTGAACTGTATGGACTTTTGAAGTTTGTCTTTGTTTTTATATTAACATAATACTTGTGCAACTTTTAGATATGAGATTCTAGCTGCAAATGCCATTCCCAAGGGATTTATGGATGGGAAACAAGCTTGCTGCCTTATGGTAAATTATAATGATATTATATAAATATATCATGTATTTATTATAAAATAAATACTTATAATAGCTACACTTTAATTAGCCATAAACAGATGTAATTCACAATGAACAAATATTTGAACCATTCCTAGTAAACTGTTTGTTCATTATGAATTAAGTCTTTCCATGCTTTATTAGGGTTAATTAAGGTGTAGTTCTTATACAGTGGTACCAATAAATACAGATGTTTTATTTACTATTGTTTGTATTGTCTGTGTGTAGATCAAGCACCTGGACTTGGATCCAAACCTGTACCGAATCGGACAGAGTAAGATCTTCTTCAGGACCGGAGTGTTGGCGCAGCTGGAGGAGGAGAGGGACCTGAAGATTACTGTCATCATTATTGCATTCCAAGCCCAGGCCAGAGGCTTCCTAGCCAGAAAGTAAGACACCCATTAGCCTATATATTTTATTGCTTACGATCCTACAGCATCTTAGCAAAGGTGCAGTATAAGTAGTTTGTGGAGTTTATGTTTATGGATAGTGTTTTCTTTCTTTATTTTTTATCTGTTAAATGTTACCTAGATAATGTGCTGTGTTGGACAAGGGTTATTCCTACTTGTGGGTCAATAGAGTTCATCTTGAAGTTGTCAGGAGAGCTAGAGGAAGATCAGTATGTTAATATAAATAAACAATATTTGCATTTTACTTGAATCAGTTTTATGTGTATTGTGAAGGGCTTTTGCAAAGAGACAGCAGCAGCTCACAGCCATGAAGGTAATTCAGAGGAACTGCGCCGCCTACCTCAAACTCAGGAACTGGCAGTGGTGGAGGCTCTTCACAAAGGTCTGACCAACAATTATTATCTAAATTCAATACTTTATAATACAGACATATGTTCATTCATTGGTATTTCAGTTATTAATATTTTGTGCTTGTATTTGACTCACAGGTTAAGCCTCTACTGCAAGTGACCAGGCAGGAAGAAGAGATGAGCCTGAAAGAAGAGGAGCTGCAGAAAGCCAAAGAAGTTGCAACAAAGTTTGAATCTGAGCTTAAAGAAATATCACTGAAACACACAGCGGTAAGAAATAGAAAATGTAAGTACTGTTTTTGTTCACTGATTATTAAGGGTGGCTTCTAAAATATTAATGTTTACATTGGGTGGGAAGGTAGGTGGTCGTGCTGATTTTTTAATGTATCTAAATATTTGGTAGCACTCTACACTATAATTAGACTTATAATAACCAAATAGTTCATAAAGAATGATTCAAGCATAGTAACTAATTAATTAAGGCATCAGGAGTGATGTTTAAAGTATTAATTAAACAGTTATTAAGCTCAAATCATTCTTAATAAGCAATTTGTTCATTATGAATTAAGTCTTTCTTCATGCTTTATTACAGCTAATTAAGGTATAGTTATTATTACATGTTACCAAATATTTTATTGCTTAATTTTCTGTATCTCATTTGTTAACGCTTGATTCTGGACAGGGAGTTTTTTCTAAATATTTTTCTAAATATCATAATGATATGATTTTAGGTCCTGGAGGAGAGGAATGCCTTACAGGAGCAACTGCAGGCAGAGACAGAGCTGTACGCTGAGGCAGAGGAGATGAGGGTCCGTTTGGCTGCAAAGAAACAGGAACTAGAGGAGATCTTGCATGAGATGGAGGCACGACTCGATGAAGAGGAGGAGCGCGCCCAATCACTGCTTGTGGAGAAGAAGAAGATGCAGCAACAAATGCAGGTCAATATGATCAAAATGTAATGATGATTACCAATAAATAAATAATAATTCAACGCTGCACAATATTTTGCAGCTAATAGAAATGCATTTTTACATTTGATTAGAATTTATTTACTGCAAGAACGGCCTCCCTGATCTGAACCCGAGTGGTGTCCTGTTATTGGACTTCTGTGCTGGCCACGGTTTGTCCATAACGAACATCATGTTCAAGCACAAGGGTGTCCATCATTACATGTGGCACCAGGACACTCTAGGCCGGAGGTCAATGATCGACTTTGTTGTCATGTCATCTGACCTCTGGCTGCGTGTCTTGGACACTCGGGTGAAGAAAGGGGCAGAGCTGTCAACCGATCACCACCTGGTTGTAGTTGGGTTAGCTCACCCTATCTCCGGGGCCGGGTTGCGGGGGTAGCAGTTTAAGCAGGGACTCCCAGACTTCTTTCACCCTGGACAAGCGGAAGAAAATGGATGGATGAATTATATATAGCTCAACCCTATAGCCAGCACAGTTATGACATTGTCAAACTATATAATACCTGCATTTTCTTGATTCATTCAAAAAAATTGGGGAAAAAAGCTATCTTATGCTCTACCACTTTACCCATTTTCCCAAAATTGGTGCTATGATAAAGAAATAAGAACTGTCAGTGGCCATAATGTTATATGCGATTAATGTACAGTAAGATTTATTTTTAGGAATTAGAGGAGCATTTAGAAGAGGAAGAAGATGCACGGCAAAAGCTACAATTGGAAAAGGTGACCTGTGAGGGAAAAATAAAAAAGCTTGAGGACGACGTCTTAGTAATGGAGGATCAGAACAACAAACTGCTGAAGGTAAGTGCCAATGTAATGCTGTAAACTCAATCTGACACTTCAAAATTGTATAATCTCACTGTTGGATATTGATATTTTAGGAGAGAAAGTTAATGGAAGAAAGGATTGCAGATTTCAGCGCAAACTTGGCAGAGGAGGAAGAAAAATCAAAGAACCTCACGAAACTCAAAAACAAGCATGAGTCTATGATCTCTGAACTGGAAGGTAAAGTCATAGCTATGTTAAAAGATAAAGCCAGTAAACAGTTAGAAATAGTTGATAGTAGAATAGGATAATAGTAGATCACATTAGATTTGTATTGTTTAGATCACATAGTGACAAGTGCTGTTGTATGTTTTCAGTTCGCTTGAAGAAGGAGGAGAAGAGTCGTCAGGAGTTGGACAAGGCCAAGAGGAAGTTGGAGGCAGAGTCTAATGACATGCAGGAACAGATAGCAGATCTACAGGCTCAAATCGCGGACCTCAAAGCACAACTCGCCAAAAAGGAGGAGGAGCTACAAAACGCCTTGGCCAGGTATAGATCACATGCTGGGTGATAATGTTATGAATTACAGACATGCCAATTAGATTTGTAATATCTGTGGTGGTGATATACTGTATCTTGATATATATGCCCTGCATGATACTACCAGAGTGTGTAGAGTCTGCTGTTTCATATCATTTTATATCAACTCCTGTACGCCACAGTTTGAATGAATATAGAATCATCATATTGCACATTTTTTGCTGAGGTCAAAAGACTAAAGCATTATTTTTATTTGCACTTTACACTTATTCAGGTGTGATCCCAATTTGGTCATTAAACATATTTTTAATGTGTTTTTTATGTGCTGATCTTAAACCAGGCTAGAAGATGAGACAGCCCAGAAGAACAATGCACTGAAGAAGATCCGTGAGTTAGAGGGACACATCTCAGATCTTCAGGAGGATCTGGACTCAGAGAGAGCCGCGAGGAACAAGGCCGAGAAGATCAAGAGAGATCTGGGGGAGGAGCTAGAGGCCCTGAAGTCTGAGCTGGAGGACACACTGGACACCACCGCTACACAGCAAGAGCTCAGGTCAGTAAAAACCAGCATGAGGGAAAAATAAATGAGCTGTTTATTCAGTACTTTAATGAGATGCATGGGATAATGTACTGTAATGTAATGTATCTATGATTAACAGCAATCTCTAAACCTCAAACTCATAACAACAATATAGCACTTCAAGAAAGCAGTTTTAAAGAATTCATATTTTAAAGCTTTGTTTTAAATACTTTCGTGTAGAGTTAAAGTAATAAATGATCTTCTTTATCTTATTTTGGGATTCTATAATTAATTTTTGACTAACTTATTTGCTGTTTCTTTGAAATGTTTACAATTTACATTATACAGTATGAATTATGTTTCAGTTTTGAGTTTTGAACTTATGAAACAAATATTCCAAAAAGTTGTAATATTTAAATGTGTATACTGTTTTTCCACATTTTGGTATCGTATCCAGTAAATAACTTACATTATGTTCAATATTTGTGGTCAGAGCTAAGCGTGAGCAAGAGGTTACTCTGCTGAAGAGAGCCATAGAGGAGGAGAACCGGACCCATGAGGCCCAGGTCCATGAGATGAGACAGAAGCACACACAGGCTGTGGAGGAGCTGACGGACCAGCTGGAGCAGGCCAAACGAGTGAGAACTACTATCAGGAAACATCACTGTGTTTATAGTTAAGAATACCAGCAGGGATGATAATGTAACATATTTAAAGACTAGAGGCAGGGCTTCGTTTTAGCATATATGGTGAATTTTGACTATTTACATTTGGGTTTTAGTGGCAGTACAGGAGGAACAACAATGCTATAGTCATATAAAATGCTGAATGAGGAAACAAAGCAAGCATTTTTACACAATGTCTACTCAATGCAATTCACAGTACACAACCTAACATCTACCCAGCTATAAGACAATGGTAAACGCCTTGTAAGGTGTCTAAATACATTGGTATGAAAGAAATGTATATATAAACTGTAAATTGAAGGAGTTTTATAGATACGTGATGCAAATATGTTATGTCTCTTTGTTTAGGTCAAGTCAAACCTGGAGAAGGCTAAGCAGGCTTTGGAAAAGGAGACTTCGGAGTTGACGATGGAGGTGCGCTCGTTGTCCCAGGCCAAACAAGATGGAGAGAACAAAAGGAAGAAGCTTGAAAACCAAGTGGCAGATTTGCAGTCACGCTTCAGTGAAAGCGAGAAACAGAAAGCAGAGCTTTCGGACAGATGTGCAAAAACAACGGTAAATAAGACCGTATCTCTTAATTAACATGTGATTATGCAATATATAAGTGGTATTATCTTGCTTTTGTTATGTTTTAGGCTGAACTGGAGAGTGTGACCAACCTATTGAATGAAGCCGAAGGCAAGAACATTAAACTGAGCAAAGATGTCACCAGTCTCTCCTCTCAACTCCAAGACACACAGGTACCGACAGCGGATTTCCTTAGAATTTGAAACAGTCCTATTTTTTTTTTTTTTTTTCCCATTTACTCTATCTGCATTTCACCCTTATACTGAAATCACCCAAACTATATCTTTCTCTACATCCACAGCTCAAAATCTTTGCTGATGTTTGTACTTTGTAACAATAACATCTACCATACTTTCAACGCTGCTACTTTTACGCCTCATATTTTTTTCCATATCTCTGTCTCTATATCCTCGGTGTAGTTAGTATTGATTTGTGTTGTATGACTGTTATAGGAGCTTCTAGCTGAAGAGACACGACAGAAGCTTCAGTTGTCAACAAAGTTACGACAGTCGGAGGATGACAAGAACAGTTTACAGGAGCAGCTCGAAGAGGAGATGGAGGCAAAGAGGAATGTGGAGAGACACGTGTCCACACTCAACATCCAGGTGTGTCATCTACATGAAATAATAATCTACATAAACTATACTGCCAAAAGTATTCACTCACCCATCCAAATAATGGAAATCAGGTGTTCCAGTCACTTCCATGGCCACAGGTTTATAAAATCAAGCACCTGAGTCTACAGACTGTTTCTACAAACATTTGTGAAAGAATGGGTCGCTCTCAGGAGCTCAGTGAATTCCAGCGTGGTACTGTGATAGGATGCCACCTGTGCAACAAGTCTAGTTGTGAAATTTCCTCGCTCCTAAATATTCCAAAGTGAAAGCGATTGGGAACGACAGCATCCACGTAAACTGACGGGGTCAGCAGATGCTGAGGCGCATAGTGCGCAGGTCACCAACTTTCTGCAGAGTCATTTGCTACAGACCTCCAAACTTCATGTGGCCTTCAGATTAGCTCAAGAACAGTGCGTAGAGAGCTTTATGGAATGGGTTTCCATGGCTGAGCAGCTGCATCCAAGCCATACATCACCATCTGGCAATCTGATGCACGAGTCTGGGTTTGGTGGTTGCCAGGAGAACGGTACTTGTCTGACTTCATTGTGCCTAGTGTAAAGTTTGGTGGAGGAGGGATTACATTGTGGGGTTGTTTTTCAGGAGCTGGGCTTGGCCCCTTAGTTCCAGTCTAAGGAACTCTGAATACTTCAGCATACCAAGAGATTTTGGACAATTTGTGGGAACAGTTTGGAGATGGCCCCTTCCTCTTCAACATGACTGTACACCAGTGAACAAAGCAAGGTCCATAAAGACATGGATGAGAGAGTTTGGTGTGGATGAACTTGACTGGCCTGCACAGAGTCCTGACCTCAGCCCGACAGAACAGCTTTGAGATGAATTAGAGCGGAGACTGAGAGCCAGGCCTTCAGTGTGTGACCTCACAAATGCCCTTCACACTTCTAAACCTTGTGCCAGCCTTCCAAGAAGAGTCGAAGCTGTTAAAGCTGCAAAGGGTGGACCGACGTCATATTAATGGATTAAGAATGGGATGTCACTCAAGTTCATATGCGAGTTAAGGCAGGGGAGCGAATACTTTTGGCAATAGCTTTTGGTACAAGCTTATGATGAGGAAAAAACATTAAAACATGGTTAAGACATGAATTACAAATCTTTCCTTAATAAAAGTACAGGACATTTTGACATTTTTAACAGCTTTTAATTAACAATTTTTACAATGTAAAAGAAAATCAATGCAGTGTCAGCCCTCACTTGTGTCTGTTAAATAATATTGCATGAAAAAATACTAATTCAATAAACGTTATTTGTGTAGTTATCAGATTCAAAGAAGAAGCTTGAGGAAATGTCCAGTAACATTGAGCTCCTGGAGGAGGGAAAAAAGCGCCTGCAGAGGGACCTGGAGTCAGCCAACACTCAGTTTGAAGAGAAAGCCTCAGCATATGACAAACTGGAAAAGACCAAAAACAGACTGCAGCAGGAGCTGGAGGACACCCTCATGGACTTGGACAACCAGAGACAGATTGTGTCCAACCTTGAAAAGAAGCAGAAGAAATTTGATCAGGTGAGATGAAATTATCAAGTTTGTCTATTGTTAGTAACATTCAAGTCAAAATTTCAGATAAATAGCACAATTTTTTTTAACAAAATCTGTAAATGTTGAAAGTCCGTTCCTGATAGGATTGGGTTTACAAACTCTTTTTCGAGTCGTGAGCTCTAGAATAATGTTAATATGTTAATACATGAATTTCACCAAATTACTTTCACTTTCAGATGCTTGCTGAAGAAAAAAGCATCTCCAGTAAATTTGCAGAGGAGAGAGACCGTGCAGAGGCAGAAGCCCGAGAGAAGGAGACCAAAGCCCTGTCTCTGGCCCGGGCTCTGGAGGAGGCCCAGGACTCCCGCGAGGAGCTGGAGAGAGTCAACAAAGCCCTGAGGATTGAGATGGAGGATCTGATCAGCTCAAAGGATGACGTGGGCAAGAGTGTAAGAGCTTAATTTAAAATTTGTTCTCTCTTAGGCACTTGTTTGTTATATGCTTTTTAAATAGCTTTGAAATGAAAAATGTACAATTCTTAGTTGCTGTGGCCTAATTGATACATTTTTTGACAGTCTTGGCATATTCATCAATATTGTCTTTACTTTGCATTTACATTCCTTTATAATTTTGTGTGCTTTTGTTTCAAATTGTAAATCCTCTGTTTTGTTCTTTTAATGTTGTTGTTGCACATTTTCCAGTCATGGGGACTTTATTTTGTATAAAGAGGTGCTTTAATATGTGAATATTTCTGACAAAATATAACTCAGTCTAAAAACTCCAATGACCATGAATATACCTCAAGATTTGTAGATAGTCGCCATCTTCTCCTGACAGGTTGCCCTATGTCATTGAGGGATTGGCCAAAAACAGAGGACAAATATAACCTTTTAAAGTACTGCGATTCTAACCTTAATGTTTTTCTATTTCTTCTTCTGTCCTAGGTACATGAGCTGGAGAAGTCTAAGCGTGGTCTGGAGGCTCAGGTGGAGGAGATGAAGACTCAGTTGGAGGAGTTGGAGGATGAGCTGCAGGCGGCGGAGGACGCTAAGCTCAGGCTGGAGGTGAACATGCAAGCGCTCAAAGCCCAGTTCGAGAGGGACCTCCAGGGACGCGACGAGATGGGAGAGGAGAAGAAGAGACAGCTGGTCAAACAGGTGACACCACACAAGTACAAAACAATACTAAGAGACCATTGCAAAACCAAGTTAAGTGTGGTATTTATTTATTTTTTATTTCACTACTACTATGCCATACAAATTTTTACAAACGGTTGCCGTTTTGAACCCTGCTTGGCCCAGTGTATACTGTCATTGTGTCCTTGGGCACACTTCACTCACTTCGTTTATATGCATGTGTCTTGTATAGTATGTCCATTTAGTAAACGTGTACTGTCCACACTAAATAAAAAATAATAGTGAATTTTTTTTTTTGTCATTTTGAATCTTGTTCCAACAGAAAGATGTATACATGTACTGTAAATGTGGATTGAAACTGACTGACTATTTTTATTTATTTATTTTTTTAATCTATAAAACAAAATTTGCAGTTATTTGCAGTTTTTGTGTATTTGTACGATAAACTATAACATTTTCAGCAGTGTAACGGGCTGTGATGTATTTAATAACTGCAGGTGCGCGAGCTGGAGACGGAGCTGGAGGATGAGCGTAAACAAAGAGCGAGTGCAGCTGCCGCCAAAAAGAAGCTTGAAACTGACATGAAGGATCTGGAAGGTCAGATTGAGACCGCCAACAAGGGACGAGAAGAGGCCATTAAGCAGCTCCGCAAGCTCCAGGTGAGGAAGGGGGAGAGGTGTGTAAGCATGTGACTAAACAAAGATATTTAAATGATGTGTACTGGTGTGTGGGCTTTAGGCTCAGATGAAAGACTATCAGAGAGAGCTGGAGGATGCCCGTGCCGCTCGGGAGGAGGTTCTGGCCACAGCCAAAGAGAGTGAGAAAAAGGCCAAGAGTCTGGAGGCTGAGCTCATGCAACTGCAGGAGGTAAGTCCTCAAAAAAAAAATAAACAAATGATCTAAAATTTTAATTAAAAACACAATTATAACTCATTACTGTATTATTTCATCTTAGGAACTGGCTGCAGCTGAGAGAGCTCGTAAACAAGCAGAGGCAGAAAGAGATGAGTTGTCTGATGAATTGGCAAGCAATACCTCTGGAAAGTGAGTTGAACTACGGTCATGCTGTTTTGTGTAAAAAAAAGAGAAATAGGGTTTGTTTTAGTTTTTTGGTTTACTCTTACCAGGTCGGCCTTGACAGATGAGAAGCGACGACTTGAGGCCAAGATTGCTCAGCTGGAGGAGGAGTTGGAGGAGGAGCAGGGCAACATGGAAATCCTCAATGACAGGCTGCGCAAGAGTGCACAACAGGTAAAATAATAGATGAGTGAAAAGCTAAATCAGTCTGATTGTAGTGATTGTACCGTAATTTAATAACTGTGCTACTGTGTTCCTAGGTGGATCAGCTGAACAACGAGCTGCAGACGGAGCGTACCACCTCACAGAAGAATGAGAGCGCTCGACAGCTGCTGGAGCGACAGAACAAGGAGCTAAAGGCCAAATTGCAGGAGATGGAGAACCAAGTCAAGTCCAAGTTCAAGTCCTCCATCACTGCTCTGGAGGCTAAAGTGGCTCAGCTGGAAGAGCAGCTCGAGCAGGAGAACAGGTGAGGAGTCAGAGCAATATAGGTCTATTTAAGTCTGAATATATTTCAGACATGCTCATCTCATTTTGACACTGTGTCTTTGATTAGGGATAAGCAGGCCAATGCAAAGAGCATTCGTCAGAAGGACAAGAAGATGAAGGACCTGATGATGCAGGTGGAAGATGAGAGGAAACAGGCAGAGCAGTACAAAGACCAGGTAATTAAAATTATGTTTTGTGTTCTTCATCTCATGGTGTCTTAGACCAACGCTCTTGTTTCTGCTCCCGTGATGAGGCTGAAAAGGCAAATGCGCGTATGAAGCAGCTGAAGCGTCAGCTTGAGGAGTCAGAGGAGGAGTCTCAGCGTGCTACGGCTGCACGCAGGAAACTGCAGCGAGAGCTGGATGAGGCCACTGAGGCCAATGATGCCATGAGCCGTGAGGTCAATACGCTCAAGAGCAAACTCAGGTGAGAGTCACTGTGATGCTACTGTTACCACACAATAAAGATAATCAGATTAGAATAGAGAAGTCAACATCAGAACAGTGCATACAACTACTAGGCCCAGTTGGAAAACAAAAAGGACAAAGTTACAGTGATAATAAAATAAACTGTTATTGCCTAAATGTCCACATAGAAAACATTCATGTCCGTGTCTATTACAGAGGCAACCCTGAACCCAAGGAGTAACAGCAGGTACCACTGTAGCCCAGAGCTGCTCATCACTGTTTCCCATTTCTATCACAGTCTACCTGAGACAAAAATGGCTCAAACTCGTTAAACATTGCTCTAATTCACAGCTGGGGCCATCTTTTTCTCAGTGCTTGGTTTAACTGCCCTAAACCAAACTCATTGTCCTGAAACAGGACTCAAATGAGTTACAAAGATAACCAGCGTGCTTAACTCATAACCAAGGCACATTTTCTACTGAATTCCTTCTTCTAGAATAAACCACGAGTGGTTTTCAGAAAACAAACATGTCACATGCTCTCTGCACTCACAGTCTATTATTTTTGTCTGTGTTTGTTTTTGTGTGTTTTTGTGTGTGTCTTTGTGGTGTTGTAGGCGTGGAAACGAGCCCTCCTTTGGCAGCACTCCTCGTCGGATCGGAGGTGGGCGGAGGGTGATCGAGGATGCCTCAGAGGAGGAGGGCGACTCCCAGGGCGACTACAATGGAAAGTCCACAGAATAATGGACTTGATACCAATCACATAAGATTCAATGCCTGAAATATCATCTTGCCCCATTTACAATTTTTTTTTTTTTTTACCTTTTACAGTTGTGTATGGAGCACCCTTTCATGGCACAAACTAAAATACTTGATATCAACTAAACAGCTGATATCAAGTATTTTAGTTTTTTTATAAGGTCCCGCAGAAGTGTGATTTATGGTTCAACATTATTTTCACTGTTGCAGTTCACTGAATCATTGAATACTTTGTAATCATGCAAGGTTTTGTACACCAATAGGTGCCTCTAATTATCACGCTACTGTTAATAATGGAGCCTCAAATTTGCACAATAAGTCACTGTTTCCTTCAAAAAGACACATTATGTAAATTTGATGTATCTTTGATCATCCTATTGCCTGTTACTGCTGTTACTGATCCAAAGCTGTACTGTAGTGGACCAACCTCCAGTCAGTGCTGCTGTCTGTAGCCATGGACATATTTAGCCTCTTTAGTCACCTTTAGGTAATATTTGCACCTTTGATGATGAGTAAAATATTTTAAGCCAAGACAAGGTTTGGGGATTCCCTAAAATGATAAGCCAAGTCACACAGAGACACTTAATGTTCACAATTTGTATTGCTCATTATTGCCCCTTCTCCATTAGATTTACTGTAAAGAATTTCATACGCACCCCAAACCAGACATTTTATATAATCAAATGATGTTTACATGACACTTTATTAACTGTTGAAGCACCTGCACTGAAAATAAAGAAAGAATATAACTTTGACAAAGTTTTTAATATTTGTCTTTATTTCACTATTTGAATTATTTCAATCTAAAGAAAAATGCTAGTAGGTCTTAGGCACATAGTTAGATATAGAGCAGTTGCATAGGTGCTTTAAAAAGCACCCAGTACACAGTGGTCAGAGATTACAATTACAGTAAGCTCATTTTCATTTAAGAAAATTCTAACAGCAAGAAGCAGAAACTTGCAATCATTAAGTCCAACACAGGCTACCTTACATAGGTAGCAAACAGTTCCAGGAAAGATATGTAGCGTTCATTTGAATGGCAGTAATAAAGCCACTCGCATTTCACTGAAAAAAGTCACATTACATAGTCTACATTTTCATTTTCTCTCCCTAAAACAATAGTCTGAGAAGTAAACAAAAGGCTGTGCTTATCAGTGAAATCAATTATTGCTTGGTCAGTTGGACAAATCGGTCAATACACATTCAGTACTGTACATGTGCTGATCTAAACAGAGTAAAACGAAAAATAAAAGACAATGACAGCAATATTACTTGCATCTTTCTATTAACATATTTGTTTTGAGGCAAATGTTAGGCAGAAGCAAGAACAAAACCAAAACCTCAAATGGCTGGAATGAGTTAAATTTTATGCATTTTGGTTAGATTTTAATGAGTAAGTAAATTCAAGTCAAGTTACAAGACAAAGTAATTTATTTCATTCTCACAATCCCACCATCCTAAACCTGAGGCAGTGAGTGATGTATTTTAATAAATGGGAGGAGGAAAAACTCATTTTCACCTAACCTCTCGCTTTACACCAAATCCAAAGTTTTGTCATCTGAAAGGCCACTAGCACATGACATGGTCATTAGAATTCCAAAAAACATTCCCATGTTTTGGCGGTTCAGTGCTAAAAATAAACTTTGGTTTGGTTTCAATACAGACGGGAGTTTTGAGTTGAACTATGAAAAAAGCATTTCATCACATCACATCGTTCCAACATAGTTCGAAAACCTAATCTCACAGCTATTTAGGGTCTCTACTGCTCCACATGGTAGAGCATTTAACCGGACCTAATTTTTGGATGCAACTCACCATAAAGCCAAACCAAATGGGCTGCAGTTCTGTTACTTTATGTGTGATATGAGCTTCAGGCAGTAGTAGTCCATGCACTGATTATGTGGAGCAGATCAATCCTATGGGACACATAGTGTCAAGAGAAATAAGTCAATCTAATCACTGCATATTTTTATAGAGCAGATCAGAAGATCAAGGGGTCAGTTTCTTGCAGAGGCAGGCGTCTGTCTCATAGCAAGATCTTCACACACCCCTGTGGCGACTGGGCACCTTGGGAGAGGCCTCGTGGAGGAACTGGCCCAAACTCTAACTGCTTCACTACACTAAAAAGAAAACCACTATCAAGTTTTTAATCAAAATAAAAATCATAAGAAGCTAATCCACATGAAACACAGCACTTACCTGTCATACTGTGGTGGTGGGCTGCTTACTTGGATTTCAGAGCCTCCTAAACCAGCTGGACTGGCAGGAGCAGCGAGGAGAGCTGGTCGGCTAATGGACGTGTCATACACAAAGTCTCGACAAGATGCCAACTTGGACTCCAAGTTCTGATGAAGTATATCAAAGAGACTGAACATACAATATATTTTGCAATTTTTTTTTTGTTCAACACAATTAGCTTTCTTACCCCAACTTTTCTCAGAAGTTCTCCAACAATATTAAGGGCAGATATCCGAGCAGATGTTGTCAATGGTGTGCCTGTTAGCCCATCACCTTCAAAAGAGACAACATGGCACTTTTATTTTACCAATCCATATAAAGAATATAGTTCAAGTACAATTTTAAATGAATTCTTTTCTATAGCAAGAATTACGATTACAAGGCATCTTGCATTCTGATGACATAATGACAGGTGACAGCAGTAGCAGCTAATAATAATAATAGGTGAAGATCAGACAGGCTAAGGCCAACTTCAGGAGGAAGATGGAACAGCAGCTGCAGCAGCAGAATGTCAGGGAGGTGTGGAGAAGTATGAAGAGTGTCTCTGGCTTCAGCCCTCCGCCCGTCCAGACAAAGGGAGACCAACAGTGGGTGAACGATCTGAATTCTCACTTCCTGAGGTTTGATCAATCACCCACTCCTCCCCCCGCACCGCTGCATGGGCTCACCCTGTCTCCTGCACAAAGGCCCAGACTGCCACCACTTCACACCTCTGCCTCAGCCCCCCAGCCCCCGAATCCACATCAACAACTCAGCCAGACCTCCAGCACACACCCCTGCTCTTTGTCTGTCACAACAGCCCAGGTTAGGAGAGAACTGAGCCGGATAAGGAGTAGGAAGGCTGCTGGACCAGACGGGATCAGCCCCAGGCTCCTTAAGTCCTGTGCAGATGAGCTGTGTGGAGTTATGGAGCATGTCTTCAACCTGAGCCTGAAGCTGAAGGTGGTGCCACAGCTCTGGAAGACCTCCTGTGTGGTACCTGTGCCCAAGACACCGCACGCCAAGGACCTCAACAGCTTCAGGCCAGTGGCTCTCACGTCTCATCTGATGAAGACTCTGGAGAGGCTCGTCCTGGGTCACCTCCGCTCTACGGTGAGCTCAGCGATGGACCCGCTGCAGTTCGCGTATCGGCCTGGCATCGGAGTGGAGGACGCCATCATCTCTCTGATGCACCGCTCACTGTCCCATCTGGAGAGGCCCGGCAGCACTGTGAGAATCTTGTTCTTTGACTTCTCCAGTGCTTTCAACACCATCCAGCCGCTGCTCCTGAGGGACAAGCTGAAGTGGGCAGGAGTGGACTGTGACCTGGCTGAGTGGATCCTGGACTACCTCACAAACCGGCCCCAGTTTGTGAGAGCCCAGGACTGTGTGTCTGACCTCATGACCTGCAGTGTGGGGGCGCCCCAGGGCACTGTCCTCGCGCCCTTCCTCTTCACCCTCTACACTGCAGACTTCAGACACAACACGGACAGCTGCGTCCTGCAGAAGTTCTCCGATGACTCCGCCATCATCGGCCTCATCACGGATGATGACGACGCGGAGTACAGAGGACTAACACAGGACTTTGTGGACTGGTGTCACCGGAACCATCTTCTCATCAACGCGGGGAAGACCAAGGAGATGGTGGTGGACTTCCGCAGACGCCACTCTACTGCCCCCTCACCAGTGAACATCCAGGGAAGAGACATTGAGAGAGTGGACTCTTACAAGTACCTGGGTGTGCATCTGAACAATAAACTGGACTGGACTCATAACACAGATGCACTGTACAGGAAGGGCCAGAGTCGGCTCTATCTCCTGAGGAGACTGCGGTCCTTTGGAGTGAGAGGGCCACTCCTGAGGACCTTCTATGACTCTGTGGTGGCATCAGCCATCCTGTACGGTGTGGTCTGCTGGAGCAGCAGCGTCACAGAGAGGGAGAAGAAGAAACTGGACAAGATCATCAAGAAGTCCAGCTCAGTCCTGGGCTGTCCTCTGGACTCGGTGCAGCAGGTGGGGGACAAGAGGGTCCTGGCTAAACTCATGTCTATGCTGGACCATGAGGGTCACCCCCTGCAGGACGCCCTGTCTGCTCTGGAGAGCAGCATCAGTGACAGACTGATTCACCCTCGCTGTGTAAAGGAGAGATTTCGCAGGTCTTTCCTTCCTGCTGCTGTCAGACTGTACAATGATCAATGCTAGTCATGTGTCATCTCCATAGCAACCATGTGTAATCTCCATAGTAATAATAACAATGTGCAACATTATTTAAAGTCACTTTACCTGCTATTATTTATTTACCCACCACTGTCCATCACTGCACTGTACACAATCATCTCAGAATCAAAGACACTTATTGTGCAATGTTCCTGTGCCTTTTAGCTTAGCTTACAGTGTTGTGTTTTTTTTTTTTTTTTTTTTTTTTTTTTTTTAGTTGATTGTAAATACTTATTATTATTATTTATCTTGATTTTGATGCATGCTCTTATTTTCCTACTGTTTCTGTAACTTGCGTTGTGACACTGCAATTTCCCCATTGTGGGACAAATAAAGGATTATCTTATCTTATCTTATCTTATCTTACTCACCTCTACGGATACTTGAGGCAGGGGGCGTGCCAAATGAGCTAATCAGTTTAGCTGGTGTAGCAGGGAGGGAAGGATTAATAGCAGATGGACACTGCAGGTCTCGCTCACTGTCTCTGCCTAAGCTGCTTGATGGTCGTCTCTCTACCTGCCGTACAGCCAACTCTTGACGAAGATCTGTGATAGGAAAATAATATAGTGTGTTTTTGACTTTAAATTAAATTACATCATGCAAATCTGAAAATGTGTACCTCGAGCTTCATCCTTAAGTCTCTGAACAGACTCCAGGAGGTTTTCCTTCTCATCAAGCTCACTTTCAAGGAAGGCATTTCGCTCAATTACTTGGTTCATCCTCTGCTCAAAGTCCTCCAGTGACATAATAGTTGCCCTGTGATAAAAAAACAGTAAAGTTATTTTCTTCTTGTGAAACAGATTTTTCTCATTAACCAACCTTTTAGTCCTTTCTAGGTCATCATTGGACTGCTCTAGCTCCCTGATGTATTTCTGCAGGTGATCTCTCATAGCTTTAGTTTCTAGCAGCTCCTCCTCCAGCATAGAAATGTGCCTTGAAGCTTCTGAGTGCTGAGTCTCAAATTTCTCCTGTTAAAAACACATTCTTTTGATAGCAAATGTTGGCTGGTGTGATACTGAAGGGTGGATAAATTATATTAACTTTTTTGTACAGAACAGCCTTTAAGCAATGTGAAATTTTGCAAAATTTCTTCAATCACTTCAGTATAATTAATTTCCCTTTCCAGTGGTTATCTTAAACTATCAATCCATGAGTCTACAGAAAACAAAAGAAAACAATATCACTTGTGGCAGTAACATGCTGGTGTGAGACTCAATAGAGGCCTTTATAGGATGTCATATTTAAAAACATCTGTTACAACTACTAGAGCAGTGTAGCACATGGCAGTGAAGGGCGGGATCTAGTTTAGTTATGAGGAGTGGTACCTTCACGTTTTCCAGCTCCATGCGTAGTCTGTTGTTGTCCAAGAGAAGATCTTTGTTTCGCCCTTCACACTGCTTCAGCTCTGACTCCAGCTCAGCCTCATAGTCACGACTCATCTGCTGAAACTCCTGCAGTTCCTCTTGCACCTCGTCCGCCCTAAACACAAACACAAACTATGAAACTATGCTAGATACGCTTAGAATGTAAAACAAACGAGGTTTTCTTCTACCTTTGTTGATGTTTCTCTGCCCGCTCCTTCCAGAAGCACAGCTCATCTTCCATTGATGTAAACTTGCGCGTTGGCTCTACCATCTTTACAGATCTGACTGGAATTTTAGCACAACACAAAACATTTCAAAGAATGTTTCAAATCCATTCAAATCCATGTTAGCAAAGCGAATCCACTAACGTTGGCCATTTTATAAGATTGTACAACACATCATGTAATCGTGTACATTTTACAGATCTTTAATCGCAGACTAGATTAAATGCACATCAAAAATAACATACGTCAAAGGGCAAATGGCTGCATTGTTTTGTTTCATATAACTTTAGCTAACCATTAGCTAGCTCTTTAGCTATTTCAAACCAGCGTCCACGGAGTTTCTGTTACTCTTGCTCTAATTGAAAGTGAATAAAATAACAAAAGCTAAGAACCCACCTGCATAAAATAGATGTTTTAAAACCTACTTAGAATAAAACATTCACGAGCCTAATCTTGCTCGGTGCAGTTTAGTGGAGGAGTTCCCATCCAAATACAAACGGAGCAGTGGAGCTCGCCTGTGATTGGTCCATCAGAATGACGATTATCCCGGATTATCCAATCACGTCACACTGACAGGGCGCGCTTAACCAATCAGCGTCTCCCGACCATAGACCGTACATCACGTGCTGTTTTATGCAGGAGTTATAGCCTCCTGTTGGTCACTGTATGTCAACATGTTTCTATTTCTAAACGGTTACAAGCAGATATCCTGTGCAATTCAGTCAAAACAATTGTACACATATATTTTATTTGCCTTTATTAGTAGGAATAGCCCAAATGTGCAAATAATATGAGGTAGTTGAAAGTAACTGAACACTGATAATATTACACTGAAGAAGCAGCTTGGATGAGCTGCAAAACGTATTCAACCAAATAAACTTCCAGTTGACAAATTGAATTTCTCCTTTTGCCATTGACAATATTAGCATGATTTTTTTTTTTCATTGCTGTATTGCTTTACATAAATGAATATTTGTTATTGTTATAAAATGCAATAAATGGCAGTGTGACAAAAATTGCAAAATGTTACATTAAAAGATACCTAGTTTGGACCATTTACTCAGTTATTGAGATAGCATACTAACATGCAAAACTGTCCCAGACAAGTTAATTAAAGCTGTGTTAGTATTCCTGAGATAATATTAGTATAAACCATTAAATTGAACACTATGCTTTTTGCTTTTAAGCATCTGCACATGAGAAAACATACAAAAATCATTTTAGTAAAAAAAAACAAAAACATTTAGATAACAAAAAATAGTATATTAGTTTACAGTCTAACAACCTTTCAGTCAAACACAATCAAATCAAGGGGACTTCATTATTCTTGTTTCAGCATACCAGAGTCAGGGATGGACTGGCAATGTGTGCATTCTGGAAAAGTCACCCCCTCTCAGGCCGTTTTTTGGTCCCAGTCCGCCCCTGACCAGAGTTGTCTGCAAAAATAAATGTATTAATAAAAATCAGATGTTATAATTTGTACTATATACTATTTTAGATACTTCAAAGTTTAAAGTGATACTTTATCTGTACTTACTTTTAATTTTCTTCAACTTTTTTATTGTCTTTCACTTCATTCTTGAGCACACATGCCCCCTTCTGACTGTCAACCACATCCGTTTTCACTTGGCCCAGAGTTTGCAACAGGCACATGGTGTCAAATCCTTCATCACTCGATTTTTGTAACAACTCCAGTACCTGTAATAACATGCGTTGTTTTAAAGAGAAAGAGTACACACATAATAGTATAAAACACAACGACTGTAGAATATCATTATAGTTTGACTGTCAGACTAGTTACACAGATTTTGACAATTTTTACAAGATGCTCTGACCCAGTTGCCTGTCCATCTCAATTTTAGACCCATGTCAAACTGACTCAAATATTCAATGTAGGTTACTTATTTTTCTTTGTCTGCTTCAAATACATGCACTTTAAGGTCTAAATGTTCATCTTCTGATATACTGGAATTATTGTAACGTAAATCTAAAAATATTTTGTCAGTGCAGCCAACATGTATAATATTTTGAAATATGTTGATAATTGTGCATTTTGAAGAACAAAAATATGTGAGTCTACACTCATTAATATTGCAATATTTCTACTGTGATGTACTGTGAAAGAATATTTAAACTGTATTACATCTCTATTGTAAGGTATGTGCCATTGCTGAAAGTGAATAGTTGAATCAGAACTGTATTTCAATGAAACCCACCTGTAGGCACTTGAATGACTTCAGCTGGCTCAGATTCTCCTGCAGAAACAGTAAATAGATGCTCAGATCATTGTAAACTGGGGTAACCACTCCTAAAGAGCCAAACCCAGGGAGCATATCGTAAGGCTGGAGGAAGCCCGAACTCTGCCGTGCTGGTCCGATGGCAGCATATATCACCAGAGGAGCCAGGAGGATGTAGACCACCAGGTTGATGTAGCTGAGTAGCCTGAACACACCCACTGCCACAAGCTTGCACTGCACCGCTGAGGGTACAGAGCTGTCGTTTTGAAGTAAGCCTTTTCTCAAATCACAAGGAAACTCATCTGTGAAGGAGGCCAGCTGGATGTAGTAACCGAGGTATATGCAGGCTAACAGCAGAATTAGCAGGGTGAGACCACGGCAGGCCAAGTATCTGACCACAAGGCAGCGAGAAAAGCGCTTGGTCTTGAGATAATGCTCCACTAATGGGTATTTGAAGCAGCCTTCTGTCAGGTTCAAGGCACTGTGGTAGAAAACATACATATAAAAGTAGGGATTAGGGTGTTTCTGGAACATCAAATAACATGGCAAATAACATCACACATATAGGCTTACTTAAGCACAGTCATATGAGATTGATGATTTATGATATGTATTACACATACAATATAGTCAATTAGACAAGCTTAACACTTGAATTAATTAATAACAATGGTAAATTGTGAATAGATAACACTAATGACTTGCAAAAAAACTGAATTTCAGGCCTAAAGCTTTTCATATTTTAGGATTTGTAGAGTCAAATTTAGTCCCAGTTTACTCAAAATTTTGATGTGGTGAAAAGGTATAAATGGAATATTTTGTATATTAAATCTACATGCACATTTGTCTAATGTGTATGGATACAAACATAAAAATATGATATAGATTACACAAATCACATACATACAAACAAAAATCGTATGTGTTAGCAGTTTTATCTTTGCACGCAAATTGATTAAACATGTCTACACCCTACCTTTGAGAGTCATCAGTTCCCTCCTTGCCATCTAAAGAAGAGAGATTCTTGGCTAAACGAATTGAGCGATTATAAAAACGGTCCAGCTCCTCCATGATGAAACTGAGGTCTGAGGAAAGGTGTGGTGCAGCCGTGAACCTCCAAAACAGAGCGGGGATGTACATGAGGACGGCAACTAAGAGCAGGATGTATGGAAAAAACTAAAAAGAATATAAGAAAACAATGAATTATTATTACCATTCAGTTGTATTACAATAATGTGTTTTTAATTATTTCACATGCAGTGATGGCAGTACCTTATGTAACCATAGTGGAGTGCTCTCAGATTGCTGCTGTACTGCTGCCCAACAAAATGAGTCAACATAATATGCTTGTCTCCAGGAGAAGTTTGTTGGAGCAAAGCAACTGATCTGTGTACCTGGAAGACACAATATAAACTAATACATTGATACTATCTTACAAAATTCTACATTCCAGTGTAGAAGTTTGTAAGTTTTTTTTAGACAATTTAGTTATGGTGTTTTTCCTCCTCTCTCCTCTATACAAGCGACTCAACCAGACATAAATAATTCAATCATGATTCATGTGATCATTGTTTTTGTGAGTTTTTGGCAGTAACAATATGGAGACTTACAAATAGAAAATAACAAGTCATATGACCATGGACACTGCACATACCAACCCTGCTCCACTGCAACAGCATGACCTAGTTTGTACATAAAGAAATAGTCAATAGTCTGTAGCAGTTATTTCTGATCCATGGAGAGTTTGAACTGACAGAGTTGCACTTTCCCGTATGAACTTTTTTTTTAATTAGATGTATTGTATTTTGGCTCAAAGTTAGTTTGATCAGAAGTTGTTTTTAATGCGGTTGTTATATACATGTCATACTGTCACTTATTTTCCATCATACAGTGTTACAAGTGGTTCTCCTCAGAGAGCTAAATTACACTTTGATAACAACAGACAGGGTAGCTGTAGTTTTAAGAGGATTACAGATTAAACAACGAACCTATGCCCATATGTCACCATTTACTTTCAACAAAAGCTTTTGTGTTTATGTGAATCTGGTATCATCTTTATCAACATCAGCAGCAGTGTCTGTCTGGGTGTGATGCAGAGAAGGGTGGAGTCGCACATCAACTTAGGATGTCCTCAGTATCCACTATATCCTGTTTTGACCATCGCATTTTGTAGTATGAATGAAAACATAAATATTTCTGTTGACATCATCCAAAAATAAATTGTAAACTCAACTCACCCACGGACACCTCTTGAGCAAAGGCGAGAGAGATGAGAAATAAAGGTAGCCCCACGGAAAGAAATGTGACTATTTTGTCCACAGCGAGCTCCAGGCGCACACCTTTGTATTTGTTACTCTGTCCCTCTGTTGGATCCTTCAATAAGAAATCGCTAAAGACATATTCGGTGGCTACGTGCGCGATCGCCATGCCAAATATGAACAAAAGCCGGCTTTTTCTGTAAATTGAATAAAGGGTTGACTTGCCGCGTGTGGTTCAATTCACCATCTTGCAACTAGCCTATATTTATAGTGATAATTAAATAGAAAGCCTTCGACCGCCAAGACTAGCAGAGTAGAAATCATTCGCCACTGACAAAGAGCATGATAGTAACCCTGCTCCTGTCCCGTCAGGGGGGCGCAGTCTCCCTATCTACCACTAGGGGGCGCCATTAAGCTAAACCACGACATATTTTAGAGGTATTTTGCTATCATACTTCCATGTATTTTACATACACACATTTTCCAAACCCCCATTTTTTTTCAAAATGTGTGTAAAATTGGGGGTTTGCACTTTTTTTTTTTCTCAAACCATAGGACAATAGTTAGCTTTCATTTCGTTTTTGTATACTCCTCTACATTTATAATAAAGTTAAATTAAATAGGTTAATTGAATCTGGATATTTAAAGATTATGGTGTTGTGGATGATTTATTACATTATTAGTAATTGCAACAGACAGGTGCTGTCGGACGTTCCAGGCGCAATATATTTTCGACAGCTGCAACTCATTTGCGGCAGTGTGTAGGTTACAAAAAGATTCGTGTTTCTGGGGAGACAAACAGAGGGATACGGGCCAGAGGGGAAATGTAACGACACCAGGTAGAAAAATATTTCACAGTTTTAGATTATTGTCACTTTAATTTTACAGTCAGATATCTTACTTCGACTATCTGCAAACCAGTGTAGCATAATTGTTGATGATGCCTTAGGTTAGCTTCGAGCTTGTAATAAAACTACGGCGAGGGAAACGTATGTAATTGAAGTATCAAACGTTAGCGACTATTGCTCATCAAAATTAACATTTGTCAGATGTAAATTGTATTCCGTTTGTGCCTAGCTACTTGATGCGAAAGACATCAGTAATCTTGTAATGTCAATTGGCTAACAGACATCAAACAACAAGTAACTGACCCAAACTGAGGAGTCGATTGGGCCACCATGTAAAACTCTTGTTTACTGATCCACTGTATGTGGTGTGCTTTTGTATTTTTAATGAAGACATGAGAGAGAAGAGGACCGAATTTGAGGAGAAGGGCCGTTTTGGGATGAATGATGGAAGGACTGGGAAAAGAGGGATCCATATGCAGCTCTAGACCCTACCCATGGCTAGGCCCGACCAAAACAGAAGCCTCAACTTTGCTGTGGAAACTTAAAGACTGCTTTTCCTACAATGTAACACCATCTACCAATACTGATAAAGAAGTGAGTGGGAACCTCAAGGATTCAGCTTCTCTCAGTTTGAGATTTTATAAATATTCATGTTTTCCTGTTTCAAGATGTACTGAGTTACTAAATACAGGGACTATATCTTCAGTAAAAATGCACCTGGACATGATCAGATCATTTGTCTGGGCCGAAAAGTGTTTAACTTTTAGAGTGTAAGGATTTTAGTTTCTGATGTAAGCATCTAAGAGCACCATAAATCTGAAATGTAAAGTCTGAAGGATTTATTGAGCCTTACATAGGTAAAGTAACAGCACAGCTAGTCAAAAGAGAACAGCGTAGCTACAGGCTCTCCAGAAAGGACAGGGGGAGAGGCCTGAGACAGGCTCTCCAGAAAGGACAGGGGGAGAGGCCTGAGACAGGCTCTCCAGAAAGGACAGGGGGAAAGGCCTGGGACAGGGGGAAAGGCCTGAGACAGGGGGAAAGGCCTGAGACAGGCTCTCCAGAAAGGACGGGGGAGAGCCCTGAGACAGGCTCTCCAGAAAGGACGGGGAGAGCCCTGAGATGTATGTGTTAACAGTTTTTATAGTGTGTGTAAATGTATGTATGAGAGAGGATTCTCTTCTGGTCAGCATAGCGTTATCTTCGTGAGCCCCCACGCAACAGCAGGGCTGCAGGGGCTCACAGTCCTGCCCGTATGTGCTCTATGTGCCTGCATTTTACCCCATCCCTGACCCAGAGAAATAGTGTGATCCAGATGTCTGCATCTCTCTGGTATTCACGCGTTAGTAACAGCAGCATTAATGCATCGAGATACACGTTTAAAGTAGTGCACATTGCTAAATGTGAATACATTATAAGAGGCAAAACATTGGTGATGTGAACACGGACATCATTGCTTACGATAAGCATTTATCTGTTGTTATAGCAGGCGTTTTTCTGACCAGTTTAGTTCATTTTCATACCTGACAGTTTTGACTCCGTCTTCCTCAGAGTGGTCATGTAATGGTACCATGACATGAGGAAGACTGAGAGTGAGCAGTCATCGGAAAACCAAATGAACCTCAATGGACTATTTGAACATATTATTTTTACAAAATATATTTTTTAATTCTTTCATTACATTGTGGAATGATGATTATAAAAGTCATGGCTGTATTATCTTTTTCAGAGAAGTTACATGGAGCACAGAAAGCCTGTGCTGGACCTAAAAGATGTCCCTCCTCCTCCTGCTCCTCTACATCACAATACCTCTCCCCAGCCTCCCCAGCGCTTCTCTCTCGCCCCTCTCCCCATTCCTCCACCTTGCTTGCCTCCACCTCCTTCGATTCCTCAGCAGCCAGCCCCACCACCGCTGTCCCAGCAGCAACGGGGGTCTAGCCCCAAAGTAAGCACTTGCTCCTATTGTGAATACTGTGGCACAGGGCGCTATAACACTATGAGTGGTGGAGCTGGTATTAGCAATAGCAGTAGCATCGAGGGTCCCCTCTCCTTTTACATGGCTTCAAGCCCTTTGGGAGTACACAGCCCTAACAGTAAAGTTTACAGCTCTGGGCCTTATTCTATGCCATCATCTGTTCAGTATAAACTAAATTTAAGCAGTGGAAGCCATGATGAATCTTTAGCTACGTGGAGCACTCATAGTTACACATCCCAGCTACCTTCTTCTGTTGCTACCTCACAGCCTGTATCATCACATCCATATGCACCTGGCTATTCAGAACTGCTCCACTCCTACGCATCGCTACCGCTGTCCTGCAGCCAATCAAACCAGTTTTGCTCTTCAGCTCCTCCAGTCTCCTCTCTTCCCTCTACATGTGCACCTTTGCATGGCTCCTGCTTGCCTTCTTCTGGCTTCTACCCCTGTGGTGTAGAGTGCAGCCCTTTGACTAGAAGAGCCCAAAGAAGCACAACACTGGGTGAACATACCACCACCACTATATCCACTACCACCACCTCATCACACTTTTGCTCTATACCTATGCACCTAAATGTAGAACGCACGGTTGGTGTGAAGGGGGCACAGCACTGCCAAGAGTGCTTGCTGAAGGTTGGTACATTTTCATATAGATTTAGTTGTAGCTTACAATGGTATTTGTGAATATTGTGTGCAATAATGGGGCTTGCAGTGTAGATTGTACTAACTGTTTATTGGTATGTTACAAGTTCACAATGGTCATTGCTTATTGCACTCAGCAATACATAGCATGGCTTGTGTATTATTCATTTTCATGATTTTTGCTTCTTTGTTAGACTGCAACGCATGTAGTGCCTGAATCAGACAAAGGGTGGCCCAGTGTTCCTCTTCCCCAGACCACTCCCATCCCCATTTGTAATGGCTGTAGTACATCTGCAGAAACGGGACAGAAATATGGTCAGTGGTGTTATTTGGATTTACTGGGTAACTATGGGGGCATAAGTTCCTTATCTATCTTATTTTTATCTTTCAGGTTCTCCAGAAAGTGGTGGTCCTGAAAATATCCCTCCTGTTGGGGTATTCTGGGATATCGAAAACTGCAGCGTTCCCACTGGACGCTCTGCAGCTGCTGTGGTCGAGCGAATACGCAGCCGCTTTTTCCAGGGTCACCGTGAGGCGGAGTTCATCTGTGTGTGTGATATCAGTAAAGAGAGTAAATCTGTTATCCAAGAGCTCAATAACTGCCAGGTACAACATGATGCATGTTTCACCCAGATAACTCCTGACCTCACCATTTTATGTGCTTGGGTTAACAATTACATTTTCCAGGTCACAGTTGCCCATATTAATGCCACAGCCAAAAATGCTGCTGATGACAAGCTTCGTCAAAGTCTGCGACGCTTTGCTGAGACCCACACCGCACCTGCTACAGTTGTACTGGTATCCTGTGAGTAGCTTGTAGACTAATATGTTGATAAACACTGACAATTTGCTGATGTTTGGTTGTTTTACTAGCTGATGTGAACTTTGCCAGTGAGCTGAGTGACCTGCGCCATCGCCATGGTTTCCAGGTGATCCTTGTCCATAATCATGCCTCACCCGCTCTTCTGCAGCACGCCAACTGCCACATGGCCTTTCAGGAGCTCACTGCCGATTTACCACCTCGAATGGTCAATGAAAAGGTATGCAGTAGTGTATTTCTTTAATGTAATAAAAGGTTTTGCACCAGATTGATGCAGATGGTATGTTATTGGTTGTTTGATGCTGTAGTGAAAGTGCTGCTGCTGTTATTGTCTGATTGAAAATCATACAAACCAGACAGAGTTTTCCTTCCTTCAGCCCACTTTCAGCCTCCTCTATGTGCACAACCTTCCCATCGCCCGTGACAAGAGTCAACTTAATGCTGTGAAACTGAGGCTACGCCGGTTGTCTGCTAACTGTGGTGGCAAGGTGCTGGGTGTGTCCCATGGTACAGCAGTCCTGCGTTTTGGCAGTCCTGCTGCTGCTGCACGTGCATCTAAACGAATGGAGAATGAAGATGTGTTTGGCCGTCGCATCAGCGTGTCCTTCTCACCTTGGCCTGGTCAGCCCAAACCAGATCACAATTTTCAGGCTTGCCTCCATCAAGTTCTTCAGGCTCTGCCTCAGCCCCTCCCAATCCACAACCCAGCGTTTGCCCCACACTTTTCCTCCTCAACTTTTCTATCCCTGGATAAAACCAGGTCACCCAGGAGGCCACGCGTCCGAGCCGCCCGCCCGGGGCCTGAACTGCCCTGCAGCCCCAGGAGAGGGTGCAGTGGGCCTCCACATGGTGCTTCATTCACAGCTCTTCAGGTCAGGACACCCGCCAGTGCCTGCTTCCCCTTCAGCTTCATTCTTATCTAGGCTGCAGTTTTAGTCAGAGAACTCTCTTTTATGCCAAAGTCTTACTAAATGCTGCTTTAACTAACTACTTGTAGCTCTATTGCTTGCCCTCTGCTTGTGCTTGCATGTAGCTTCAGTAGTCGCTACATTGTCTCATTTTTCTGTGTGTCTTTTGTTATGTTTAGATCACTGTGTAAATTAACATTCATGCTTTTGTGTTCTGTTTGTTCATGTGTGCCATGTTTCCATGTACATTATTGAGGAAACCTGTATGTGGGTAGTTTTGAGAGTGTGAGTAAACCTTAAACTGGACTGTAGAACCTTACAAAGAGCTGTTGCATGGGCCATTATTTCTGATAACCATACCTAGCACTTCACAAAACAAAACAAATTAATGCATTTTTACAGTGCTCATTGATTCATATATTCATATATTCATATATTCTGGCTTAGGAGGTGAGCTGTGTAGATGGTAAGCCCGTCTTTCCGGACAAAAGCCTGCGTGCCACGTCCTCCTCACCTCGTCGCAATGAGGCCGGAACCCTGAATCAAGTTCCCAAGTCTGCCCTTGCTGGAGAATCTATGTACAGAAGGAGGTATGGATGAGAATGATTTGTTGTACAGGATGTGTTCAATAACTTTTACCAAAAATATATACTCTTCAGAAAAGATGGTTCAAGCCCTCGAAGCACAAATGAGTTCCCAATTGAAAGGGAGAGGACCATGGGGGAGTTTCAGATCAGCACGCCCTCAGCTTTCAGCAAACTGAACCTGCAGCGGAGCTTCAGTCCCCTTGTGCTTTCACAGGGGTCATGGTCTTCAAGGTGAATGCTCATTAAGTTCAGTATTAAAGATAAAGTAAACTGTTCCTTTTTTACCCACTGTATCTTTTTATAAAAGGAGCGCGTCTCCCTGCTTCTCAAGCCGCTCTTCGCCCTTGCTTGCGCCTTCTCGTAGTCCATGTCCTGAAACTTCTCCTGAGCCTTTCTCTGATGGAGCTGAGGTCCAAGCAGCCAACCTAGACTATAGGATGTCCCGCAAGGATCTCCAGCAGACTCTTCAGGACACATTCTCTAGATATGGACAGGTTTGTGTCTGTTACATTACTGTGTGTCCATAGATTATATAATGTCCTAATTGAATCCATGCCTCTCGCTTTCAATACCAGGTCAAGTCAGTGGAGCTGAGCCCTCACACAGACTATCAGCTAAAAGCCACAGTGCAAATGGTATCTTTACAGGATGCCATCAGTGCAATTAGTGGTCTGCACCGCTATAAAATTGGAGGCAAACGTATTCAAGTGTCTTTGGTCACTGGAGGTGGCAACAAGTCTCTGGCCATGCTCAGGTGAAAGTACTGATGGTAACTCATTAATTAAATAAATGCTTCTTTAGGAAAATGTAATTTTCTATTTTTATATGCAGCAGTGAGATTATAAGTATTCTCCAGGATGCACCTGCTAACTGCCTTCCACTTTTCAAATTCACTGAAATCTATGAGAAAAAGTAAAGTGTCTTCTCACTATAGAGCCATTTTTCTTCTGGTTTGAGTGTTTGTTATGTAATTTAAAATATTTTCTCCTCAGATACTCCAAAAAGCTCATGATTGGAGATCTGTATAGACTGCCTGAAGTGGTTTCTGTGCGTGAACAGGGAGGGTCACGGCTCGTTTGCCTTTTACACAGCAGCCAGATCCGTCAGAGCCCACTGGGGTCCTCTCAGTCTCAGGAGGCATTGTCCTCGGCGAGTGGCAGTCCCGTTGTGTTTGAAGAGCTGGAGTATCATGAGCCCATCTGCAGACAACACTATGCACAGCAAGACTTCAGGTTAGTCTCGGATTATTATCAAAATATAGAATACATTCTGTAAATTAACTTTTGGGGTTTGTGAATTTTTAGTGAGGCTGATTTTGATCCTGATGCCTACAAAATGCCATTTGCGGTGTTGTCTGTGAGCACTTTAACCTCTGATGTCCACACTTTGTTGCATTCTCACGAGGGTACCCTTCCACTGCTCAGGTAAAAGGAATGGCAATTTTTTAAAACTACCTCCTGACCACTTCCACTTAACTTAAACTTTCAAATGTAATTGATCAAACACAGTGCAAAATATATAGGCCTATGCTTGCAAAACACAATTGTAAGGATGATTAAAATAAAAGTGTTGGTGGAGGAAGTGGTTTTGTAACGGGCCAATGTCTCTTTACATTTTGTGTTACAAGGTCAAGCTGAAATCATAATCGTTCTGTATTTTTAGTTTTCCAGATTGCTATGCTGCTAAATTTGGCCACCTGCAGTTGGGAAATGAGACACTAGAGGGGGGTGTTCCTTTGGAGCATCTCATAACCTGTGTTCCCAGTATCACAATAGTCACAGCTCAGAATGGCTTCAAAATCATTAAGTGGATTCACAATAAACCACCGGCACCCAACAGTGGTATAAACTGTACATAACTGGTTAACATCAAAATGCTATGCTGTTTTTAATCTGCCATCTTTGCAGAGCCGTGGATACAGCGCTGCAAGAGTCCAGTGGGTAATCCTCAGCTCATTCAGTTCAGTCGTGAGATAACTGACCTTTTAAAGAGCCAGGCATCCTGCATTATGCCCATCAGCAAGTTCATCCCCTCATACCACCATCACTTCGCCAAACAATGTCGCGTCTCAGACTATGGTTACTCCAAACTGTTGGAGCTGCTTGAGGCAGTACCACATGTGCTTCAGGTATATTTATATTTCTTAATGAATATATTAAACATGAGGTGAAGGTTTTTTTTTTGTTTTTTTTTTACACTATGTTTGTAAATGTTTGTTTAGATTTTGGGCATGGGAACAAAGAGGCTGCTGACTTTAACACATCGCGCTCAAGTGAAACGCTTCACCCAGGATCTACTGAAACTGCTCAAATTTCAAGCCAGCAAACAAGTGGCAATCAAGGACTTCATGCAAGCATACCACTGGTCCGACCTGTCAATATTGTAACTTTCTTTACTTAAATTTTCTAAATGGATTTGTAACATGTACCTCATGCTCTCCTAGGTGCTTCTCCAGGGACTGGCAGGTCATTGACTATGGTGTATGTGACTTGATGGACCTCCTAAATGAAATTCCCGACACAACCATCACTATTACACACCAGGACCCAGACATTGTCATCTCTGTTCCCAAAAGAGGTACCATGACCTACAGGCACCAGTGATAAAAAATATTATACTTTTCATTTCATCACTGCACTTTTTTGTTAGAGCGTACTTCTGAAGAAATGGACCGCACCAAGCAGTTTGGGAAGGAGGTGGTAGATCTGCTCCGTCATCAGCCTCACTGCAGGATGCTCTTCAGTAAATTCATTCCCACATACCACCATCATTTTGGACGTCAGTGTAAGCTCAGCTACTATGGCTTTACAAAACTCATGGAGCTCTTCGAAGCAATTCCTGACATACTCATGGTCAGTCATATTTATACACTTGGTGTATATTTTTTTATAATGTCCAAAGCAAATAAGATGTTGATTTCATAAGAATGTTTATTACTATTGGCTTGATTTGATCTGGTCTTTTGTTGTTCAGGTGCTAGAATGTGGGGAGGAGAAAGTGCTAACTCTGACAGAAGTGGAGCGGATCAAGGCTCTGGCTGCACAGCTTGTCAAACTGCTCCGAGCCCAAAAGAACTCCAGTCTCCCTGTGAGCCAACTGCTGATGGAGTACAGCAAAACCTTTGGTTATGGGCTCCGTCTGCAGGACTATGATGCTAGCTCCCTCCCTGCTCTGCTCGCGAAGCTCTGCCATGTTGTCAAGGTAATGACCAATAACTGTTTAAGTTACAGTGTTGCCGCGGTTTTGTTTTAAACCTGTGCCTTATTTCCAGGTGGTGGATGGGCGTGAGGCTCGTGAGGTGCAGCTGATCAACAGGAAGTCCCTGCGTTCACTCACCTCTCAGATCCTGGCTCTGCTCATGTCCCAGGAAGAGGAACAGGTGTCCAGGGGTCTGAGGGTGGATGAAGTTGGCAGTCTGTACACGAGTGTGTATGCAGCGCCTCTCAACCCATGTGAATACGGGTTCCTCTCACTTAGTGAGCTCCTTAAGAGCCTGCCTTATCTCGTCGAGGTCAGTATCTCAGCTTTTCATTATACTTGAGTCACTAGACAATAGGTTTATCTGATTTTGTGCCATAACAGTTGTACAATGAAGAATGTGAGGACAGCAGCTTGAGTCAAGAGAGAGTGAGACTCACCAGGCTTTACCAGTTTGCACGCGATGTTCGTGCTCTGCTCCAAACCTACCATTACAACCAGATCTTCCTGACGGAGTTTCCTGGGGCTTATCACAAATTTACAGGCCGCAGCCTTGAGCCACGTTCATTTGGATACAGTAACATTGATGAGCTGCTCAGTGCCATCCCACAGGTAGAACTGATTTCATAAAGGAAAGTTAAGGTAAAGTATCACAGAAATAAAGATTTCTTTCACTGTTGTCAGGTGGTCTGGATCAAAGGGCACAGTCACAAGAGGATTATCGTTTTAAAAAATGATATGAAGGGTAATGGTAACATGCCATCAATTTATTTTGTGAAAAAAGAAAGTGCAATATGAACTGATATCTTTATGTGCAGCAAGAATAAGTACATCAGTCCCCAACAGCCCACAGCCCAGTGACAACACGGAAAGTCCAAGGGAGAGTCCTGTCAGCAGTGTGATTTCAGACTCTCACAGTTCAGGTACTGTAGCCTAAAGGGTACTCCAGACTTTGAGCAGTAGGTGGCCGGTGAAAGGATTGACACAAGCATGTTATAGGATGTTAGGACTTTTGCTGGAGATGTCTGCGCGTAATGTCATGGTTTGAATGTCTGAGGAACTTGATGGTGTTAAATCCAATAATTTAACACCAACAAGTTTGGATTTTTTGATCCAGCGGTAAGAGAATAGGCATTGGCAGTTTATTTAAATTACAATAAACATTTGTGTTTTAAATTCTTTTAAGTTTACTGTGAAATCTCTCAAGTCTTGACAATTTCACAGGTGGTGCTGAGCTGTTGTCTTCGGTCTCTCCACTGGATCTCCTGTGCGGACCTGTACCATCTTGCCTCCCCTCCCCTCAGCTACACCCTGACCCTGTTCTTCAGTTGGACTTGATTCATTTTGAGGAAAAAACACCCACAACCGGTAGCACCTGTAATTTGTATTACATGATGTATAAATAAATACATTGACTAATTACTGTCTTTCACCTGTTTGTGTTTCAGAGACTTCTGAGCGGACATCTGATCCACCTGAGCCAGAGGACACACAGAACACACAGAACACACAGAACACACAGAACACACAGAACACACAGAACACACAGAACACACAGAACACACAGAACACACAGAACACACAGAACACACAGAACACACAGAACACTGTCCCACCACAGCAGCCTCTCTCAAAGGGAGTCAGCAGCCCCCGGAGAGTGTCCCGCAGCAGGTTCAAGCTTGCAGCCAATTTCACCTTCACCACAGGGCTTTGAGTCCTACTGGCAAATCTACACTCATTAAAACTGCCAACACACATAACTCTGATAGACGAGTTGGCTGTATTAAATACCATAAACAAGTGCCCTAAGAATATTGGAAATGTGCTCTGTTTACCCTCCATTCTTATTTGGTTCCTCTTGGACTCAGAGTTCCTTGATTTTCGCTCCATATGCGTTTTCTTTTTGCAGATTTTCTGCAAGTGTTCAATTTGCTGCAGCCTTTTAATAATGTTTTAATGCAAAATGTGTCAAAACACATGTTAAAGAACAAAACAGTCTAAGAATAAGTTAGTTGTCACTGCAATGATCAATGCGTTAGTTGGTCTTTTAGAGCGAAGAATGGTTTCCAACATTATCAGTTTAAAGTGATAGACATTTTCTATTTAAATATGTTTAACATATTATGTCTGACAAAACTAAGTTGAAACAATCTGTTCTGTTTATCATTTCCTTTGAGAGGTGAACATAGAACTGTCAGTGGGACCAGGGAAAAGGCACCAAGTGAAAAGTTTCAGTATTTTGGGGGGGCTAACATTTTGTGATCGTGTTGAGGTTTACTTTTCTCTTACATTCTGGTCTTTTGTCTTTGTCAAAAGCCTCAAGATATTTTGTCTATTACTGGAGTAAGGATAATTTGTGGAAGACTTTGGCCTCAGTACTTAGTGTATCTCCAAGAGCTAACCGATGGTGCCAAATACTCATGACTTCTGTTTTATTACTGGTACAAAAACTCATGAGTTACAGTGATTGGAAGCATTTTAAATCTAGTGCTGTGAACATTTAGACCTTGACCCAAAGGTGTCTCATTTGCTACGTGTGTCTGCTCATGTTACTGAAGTCTGTTTTTGGTCTTCAGCTGTAGCCAACAGAAACTTGTTTTAACTGTAGTTTGGGGCTAACACTGGACTAGGTGGTGTGAAATATGCTGAGTGCATAACAGAGCTTATGCATAGTGTTGGCCCACACACTTGATGTTTTTCAGTCCAGGAGATGGCACTCTTATGGCTGCTTTTGTCAGTTCAAGGTTTGAGTGAACCTTGCCACTGGGAGACACATCTTTTAGATGGTATGTCGATGGCAGCAGAGGGCACTCCTGGTCCAGTTTTTATTTAATAAAAAGGTGAGTGGGTTTTTGGAGGAGTGCAGTGGGGAGGTAGGCTGGTTGTATGGGTGGGTGTCTATGACTATTGTGTCCACAGTGTACCCACTGTGGTGCGCTGGAATCTGCCTGGCTTTTACAATGGCTTGTATCTGCCACGGTGCTAAAGGAGATGCCATGTACCTCCCTGTCCCTCACTTCTTTAAGATTTGACCTAAGCATTAGTTTCTGTTGGTCATAATGTAACCCTGTTGGCTGTTGATATTGAGCAGAACCCCGATACCACCAAAGTTGGCACAAGTTTGATTTTTAGATGAAAACGGGACAAAGTCCATTGAGCCAGATTCTGTATAGACCTTTGTTCCCTGAGTTTCCTTTTGTAAGACCTGGTTGTAATTTGGCGTTTCAGTGATGGCCAAAAGTGTAATATTTTTAAATGGTCTGCTTTGGTATACTTCACCTGGACTGCTTTACTGACAGTCTGGAAACCTCTTTAATAAATTAACTTGGAGCAGCTAGGTCTTATGTAGATTGAGAATTAATGATTGATAAAAATATTAAAATTACTCATTTAGTGAAACAAGTTTGAAAGAAACTGTGACAACTAACTTAATTTGATTCTTCCTCTGGGTACATCAGTGAGAAACTGCTTTGGTTAAATATGCATTCTGCATATTCTATAAAATGTCTTATTTTAGATGGTTAAGTCTCAACTTGCTTTGCTGTAAGTTTGATCACATTATGTTTACTATTTTAAACATTTCACAAATCTGCACACTCTGCTATTTTATGGTTTAGTGCTACAAATGTGAATTTACTTAGTCATCTGTCCCAGATGTTTACTGTCTGCCTTTTTGTTAAGTATTACTGATGTCCAAACCTTCCCAACCATCCCAAACAGTTGCTGTAATAGTTGAACATTGTTAAAGGGGACCAAGAGGAGTAATTTTAATAAACATTGCAAGCATTAACTGTCTGTTTTACTTGTTTTTACAACATCATGTAGCTCCTTCTTGAAAGATGCTCTTTATTTAAACATGTATGTACAGGTATTTCAGCTTATTCTCTGCATATAGTTAAACAATCACACTTGAAGTCACTACCATCACAGAAAGCTACTTCATTAGAAGAAAGTGACAGCAACACCTGCCTCCACATGAACTACTGGTCCTTGATACACTCAAACACGTACGTACACTGAAGGCTTTTACAAGAGGTGCATTCATTTCCCAATAGTTGATCATTAAAAATGCAGAACAAATATAATGCATTGTGGATTACTCATTGTATACATCAATGTGTATGCAAATACTGAAGGCATGGCGATATATATTTTTACATCGCACGTAACTGTTGCATCATATGCAACAGAGAAACAAATGATATAGGCCAAATAGTAACACTTAAGAAATGTGACATCAAAATCTCATATAGTCCATGACTTCTCTTGGATATGTTGGAGTTTGAGAACTTTTTAATTAAACTTTTTAATCTCATGGATAGTGAATAGTAGATATGCCTCAAAGACAACATTTTGTTAATTTAAGGTTAATTTAAGGAAATTGGTCAAATTAAGATTGTGCTTGTATAATTGTATGGTAGTTAATGGGCATCTAAACATTTACATGATCTCACAAACTAAGGATGTTTTGTACCACACATGCAGTATTATCAAAACTATGTGTGGTTGAATTGAGCATAGATACTGGAGGTCTCTGGTAGTATAGAGGGCTGCAGTTGCCTTGTGTCCAGTTACATGATGGCACACTGGGTCGCTCCGCAGCAGTCCTTGATAATGGCCACTCCGGATTTTGTGATGGACGGTTTATTGGGAGGAGGTTCTGGGATGAATCTCTTGGGCTTTGGGGGATCCTCTGATAAAAAAGAGCAAAAAGGTGGGCACCTACGAGCTACTTTAAGTGTAATATATTTTTAAGTTAAGTTCACATACTCTGTGCTGCTTTGAGTTTGTTCTCCAGCGGCATCAGCTTCAGTCTGAGAAAGTCGGCCATCTCTTTGTCCTCCTCTCGCTCCCTGAAGAGTCAAGATCCAAGTTCAGCTGTGAGTATTTGCACTTGTAGTAAAATGCATAAGACACAGTGTGACAAAATATGTATAGCATGTTTAGATTTTGAAGTGTGAATACTGGAATTTGGTTTTTGCTAAGACACTTACAAAGATCTAGAAAGGTAGCCACACTGGCTACCAAACAAGCACTTGCCATCAAATATAAGTGAAATGCTAACTGAATAAACCCACAACTAAACCAGGACTAGGACCTAACGAGTGTTAACATACCCTCAGTAAGGTTTAGACAAGACTTGGCACATTTAACATACCAACCTATAGAGCAAATTAACCATGACAACTATTGGAGGCAGTGGATCCTGTTGCTTAGAAACACAGACTTCTCTTTAGCCTGCATCTTCCTCATTTATCACCTTTATCATGTGGTTTATCTGTGAGTCACACACTGTATGTTAGCTTATCGGGAGCGGATGGGTACAAAGCAGGTCTCATCTGTCCCACACCCTCGCCCCCTGCTTCCATCACAGATACAAACCCACTTTGTACTCTAATGAGGGTCCCTTCTGCTGTTTTCTTACCCACATATCTGATATCTATGTGTTGTTTTTTTTTATCTGTACCTTAGTCTCTCCACCTCCGCATCGTCCACCAGGAAGTCCCTCTTCTGAACCAGTTTATGGATCTTCAGGATCAGCTCCTCTTCCCGCTGCCGATGCTTCTTGGTTTTCTCTTTGTCTGCAGGAAATGAGGTAAAGAAGAAATGTAAACAGATGAAAGATTAAATGATCAAATAAAAAATTTACCATAATATTTTTTCTTGTTTATAGCTGAGATTTGTATTACTTAATTTCTATATTTTTATTTTATATACATTTATATAATTATGCCTTATTTGACACCAGTCTCCTTACTATTTTTGCTAATTATTTAGAATTATTATTACCATTTATATTTTTCTCTTTGTTATTATAATATATTATGATGTGTGAGCTACTGTGTAATTTCCCTTGTGGACCAATAAAGTTTGTCTAAATAAAAATAATGGTTAAAAATCTGAACCAAGCCTCAAAAAACACTTGTCTTGGTTCAGTCCTGGTTTGGCCCATCTTTAGTGCTGATGTGGACGTAGGTTGATGATCTTCTATGTGATGCTTGTGTACAGACATTTGTCAGCAATAACTGTTCATTATTATTGGTTGGCAAAATGTGGATGCTACTGAACTGAACTGTACATGCATCAAGTAAAATATCCTAGCCCAGGTACATTTTTCTCTGTTTTCAAGAGCTGTTTTGATAATTCACTGAAAAGCTGCAGGTGTATCATAGCACAGTATAAGAGTTCAGCAAGGGACATACGCTTGAGTTAAATTAAGTGTTTTTGCTGCAGGCTTTGGCTAATGTGACAGAAACATTTATATTTCAGTAATTCTTCATCTTGAATTCTCCTTTAAATCCTGCCTCATGTATAATTCATACCATCTAAGCCCCTGACTTCATTATGTGTATACTTTAAAGCTCTTTTTATTTCATTGCACAAAGATCTTAGTATCAAAAATAAAAATTTAATTAAATTAATAAATTAAATCCCAACTTTGTACTGTTTATGTATGTCTGTATTCAGGGAGCTGAAGTATTTCTGCTAAGTCAGCTTTTTTCCTCCTACAGAAATAAGTGGAGCAGTGCAGTTCTACCCCCAGGGGCCCAGGGTAATCTAACCAGAAGGGTGTCCCACGTAAATCTCAATGTCAGAGGAGGTGGGAAGGTCCTATTGTAAGGTTGTGTGCATTTTAATATTAACTCTTACAGATCCAAAAGAATGAGTGTGAATATAGAACTATAAAATCTGATTATTCGTACCAATATGCAAAATCCTGTCATTTTTATTATATTTATTTAATAACACCTTTAATAACACCTGAAGGGTAGGCGGCATGCTATTAAGACAGAGTGTGATTCTTGACAGTTAATTTAAAATGTAATTGAAATAGATGCTTATTACTCCTAATCATAATTATTCTTCCTATTGCAGTTACTAGTTATAGAAACATGTAGTCATAGTCTCTAATAAAAGTATTAAGGCATTTCTATTTCAGTTTTAGAAGGTTTACAATAAACAAAACAAAACAAAACAAAAAAACAATCTTTTGGGGGGAAAAAAAAGCATTTGTCTTTAACCAGTGTGGGTTTTTCCGTGATATATTTTAGTCATTAAATTTGTGTCATTTCATGTGATGTATAGTGTATATTTTATCTGGATCATGTCTCCATTCTGTGCCACTAAAAACTCCTGATTATTGTTGGCATGACACTAAAATAAGTTATATATTACAATGAAATGTTTCTGTTCGAAGTTCAGAGTACATATCCAGGAACAGCTGACATGTCCTTGCCTGCAACTGCCGCCGTCCCTGTACAGTACAAACATGTACGTACAGTGACAGGGGCAGGTGACTGTGTGTTACTATGTGAACAATGTAATTTGTATGACAAAATGACAACAGCCACATGAGCATACAGCACTGTGATAGCACACTGTAAAAAAATGCTCCTTATTAAAAACAAAATTAAATTTTTCATGTTATGTGGATGTTAAATGTTAAAAGGATGCTAAAAAGGAACCAAGAATCCATTTCTAAATCTAATAATTGTTCTGGACCCATTCAGTATTTAAAGCTAACAGCATTTTTCACAGCCACCTACAACTTCCAGCCAATACAGTCATGCAGAGAACTATTGCACACATAAATCAAGATATAAGCAAGACTTTGGATCAGTGGTGCGTGTGGTTTAGAGCAACAGCCTGTATGAATCTGTACTAAAGCAGCATTTTATAGGACTCCAGTGAGATAGACGCAGACAGATGCCAAATATCTATTTTTAGTCCTGCCTGAGCCATGGGCCAGTTTTGAAGGACATCTCTCTTTCTCTTTACTTATTACTTCCTAAAAGTGTGCACCTGTTATGTATGTACATGTAGTGCTTACCTGGTACTGCCACTATCTGCCTCAGCTCCTGCTTCAAACTCATGATGTCTTTGCAAAGCTGAATGTCGTCCATCCTGGAAACACAAACAGAAACGACAAAGGCATCAACTGCATTAAAGAACAGAAAATGCTATTAGCACATGCCAGTTCTGATCTGCAGTGATTTTGATTTTGAAGTTTTTTGAAGATTTTTTGACACATAATGCATTGGTCACACAAAGAAAACACCATTGCAGTACAAGAATTATTAGTTTGTATATTGTTTATTGTCTGTTTGTTTCATTGCACAACTTCAATTGGAAAATTTAACTGGGCACTGAAAAGCAACCTAGCTTTTGTTGTAAAATAAATAAATAAATAAATAAATAAATAATATATTATAGTATATTAAATATATATTTTTTTAAATGCACTCATTTGTTATAGGACCAAATGCAGCTCATTTGTTATTGGAGCTGCTGTAAGTAAGTGATATGAGAAAACAGTCAGACCATGTCAAAACCATTAGAAAAAAGTTTAAAAAAGAATAAGTCTGTGAAAGGAACTTAGCTGTTATTTTAAAAGCACATAGAGGAAGTACACTAAAGAAAGATTATGAATAAATGCATTATAAAGACATTTTTTTTAGTTAGCATAAATAATTTAGATAGAGAACAAAGATATTTAAAGTAAACATTTCCCTGAGTGTCTTTACTCCTTCTGTCAATTTCTTTTTATATACACTCATAAGATTGTTTTTCTCCTGTCAATATTAATTCTGTATTTGCAAAACATCTCGTATCCACTGACATTTCAATGAAATCATATCACAACCACCACATTCGCTTGCAGTGGAACTAAATGACAAATATATTGAGGCCAAAATAACCCAGGCAGACCTAACAATCAATGCATATGAGTTTATTCTTAAGAGATTAATCAATACTTCATTTAATCTGTCTTGGTGATATATGAAGGTTCAGAGGTTATGCTGTGGCCTGACCATGAGCCCCCCTTTGCCTCGAGTGCAGAAAAACACACACACACACACACACACACACACACACACACACACACACACACACACACACACACACGCACACACACACACACACACACACACACACACACTGTAAATCAATCTGTCACACTCGCACCGATCTCCCAAAGCCCTGACATGTGACCTCCTGCTCCATTACACTGTTCATCTCCTCTTCCCCTTTTCTCCTCTCTCCTCTCTTTTGCTTCACTACCCTCTCCTCCTCTCCCCTCTCCCTAGTCTCTCTCCCTTTACTCTCTCCTCTCTCATCCCCCCTCACTCCCCCTTTCTCCCTCTCTCTCTTTTCTCCTTCCTTTCCCACATCTCTTTCTACACCTCTTTCTCTCTCCTTTCTCCCTCTCTCCTTTCTTGCCCCCTCTTGTTTCTTTCCCGCATCACCCTATTCTACCCCACTTTTCTTCTTTTTGCTCCCCTCTCTCCTCCCCCTTACTCCCTCTCACTCTCTCTCTTTTCTTTCTCCTCCTTCCTTCTTTCTCCTGTCTTTCTCTCTCCCTTCTTGCCCCCCTCTTGTCTCTCTTCCCCTCTCCTCTACCCCATCCTTTCTCATTCCTCCCTCTTACCCCCTCTCCTCTTCCATCACCCATCTCTTTCTCCTCATCTCTTCCCTCTTTCACTCATATCCTTTCTCCATCTCACTTCTCTCTTCTGTCTCCTCCCTCTCCACTCCTCTATCTATCCCATCCTTTCCTTCTTCTCCCCTCTTTTCCCTACACTTTTCTCCCTGTCTCCCCTCCTCTCTACGCTCTCTCCCTCTTCCAACGACCATCTCTTTCTGCTCCTCTTTTTTTCACTCTCATCCTTTCACCATCTTTTCCTTCTCTTATTTCTTTTCTGTCCTCCTCCCTGTCTCCCCTCCTTTCTCTCCCCATTCTCCCCTACTCTCCTCTACCTCCATCCTCCTCTCTCTCCCCTCTTTCCTGTTCCTCTGCAGAGAAGTGACAGTGAGCACAGATTTAATTCAGCCAGTGATGGATCAGGCCTGATGACTCATGCACAGCCTCCTCCCTCTGTGACCCCTCCTCCCTCTGTGACCCCTCCTCCCTCTGTGACCCCTCCTCCCTCTGTTACCCCCTCCTCCCGCTGTGACCCCCTCCTCCCGCTGTTACCCCCTCCTCCCTCTGTTACCCCCTCCTCCCGCTGTGACCCCTCCTCCCGCTGTTACCCCCTCCTCCCTCTGTGACCCCCTCCTCACCACTTCACACTCCCGATGTGTGACATTGGGGCAACAACACACTCCTGACGTGAGCCTGTGAACATTTCCAGCAAGTATATTTGTGCTGTTAATACAGTTCATCTCAGCATCTGAATCAGCATCACAGACATCTCTACCTATGCTACACAAAACTAGAATGTTTTGTAGAGTTTTTTGTTTTTGTTTTTTTTCAATACCAGGCCCAACCATGGCCAACTATTTGCTGATTGTGTGAAAGATGGACTGGTGTGAGCAGAGTTGTGTTTTAGTTTTAGTTTTTCCTCAAGTGAAGCAAAAAGAGAGAGTCACTGTCTGTGTTCATGTACTATGTTAGCCGTTTAAAGTTTGAGAAAAGGTTGAGATTGTTTCAGCCCCAAAATCATTTGCTTTACCAGATAAAACTGCGAGACATCCAGCACCTGCGATCCTGAGGGAGACTTTGGAAGGAACCTGGTCATATAAATGTGGCAACATCCCTTTTTATATTCAATCTACATTTTGTCTAAACCTGAATTTCACAGTGGCCAATATAACACGTGTATTTCCCAAGAATAAATACTTAAACGCAAATGTACAACTTCTGAACGATATTCCACTGAATGCCTGTGGCCTTTACCACAGTTTGACTGATTTTCACTGATGTAAAACATGCAGTAAGTAATTTCATTTTTTGCTTCTAAAATCTAACTGCCAATATCTGACAGGGACATTTCACCGTCATTGCTGCACCAGGGTGTAAACAAGTTCAGCTGAGCGGTGACTCACTGTTTCTATTTATAACTTTTGAATAATCTGTAAAAAGTGACATTTCATGGAAAGTTGCCAGTGCTTATCATCAAATGTGTCATAGCAGAAAACTCTTTGACAGTGATCTCCGCCTTTAGACCACACCAATAATTAGATCTAATTACCCTGATTAGAGCGATATGGAGTGGACTTACATGAAGCGCAGTTCAGACTCCCTGCGCACCAAGACCTCCCTCAGGCGCTGGATACGTGCCATCTCCACTTCGATTTCCTCTGGAGACATTGTGCTCTCGGCCATGGACACATCTGAGTGGCCTGCGCAGAGAAGACATAGGCCATGCTTAAAGACATTGAAGACATACAGTAGCTCATGCAGAATATGATGACCACTGACAGGCAAAGGATGTAATGACTAATGTGGCCAAACAGCTGGGCTCTTTGTGAAACTGAGACTCTGTAGTTTTGGTCTCTGCTGTCTGATCTACTCTCATTAGAAGTGAGTTATGCACAGAGGAAAATCTGGTTTTAAATGCCACCTACATTATTTTTGCTAAATATAACATTAGGTATAGTTGGTGTCAAGAGGGATTGTCTGATTGACATTAGATTGAACATTTCTTGGGTTTTGACAGTTCCCATGTCAAAGCTGAAGCACATATCATTAAAAATGAAATTTAGGAACTTGTAATTAGGCAAAAAAAAAAGTCCAGGCAGAATTCCTATTAAAGTAAAGTTAAAATGAGGGAATTATGGCTTTTCCCAGGAGCTTCACAGTTCCATTTCATCAGATGACGGACAAAAATAAAAAAAAAAGGAAGAAAATTTCAGATCTTGTAATCACCATCATTGCATTTGTTGGTGGTATATTTTTTGTGATATTTTATTTATTTATTAGTAGGATAGCCCCTTGAGATGTGTCATCTCGTTTGCGAGGGGGTCCTAAAAAGAAAACATATATATATATATATAAGGCATGTTTAGATTTTTGAAGCTTATGTTCCAGAAGATTGAAATTTGAGGAAGGATTTGAGTGACTGGTACAGAGCCTTGCCAAAGGTGCAGCTATGAATATATATTATCAACACTGCAAAACATAATAGAGATAATTTATATTTTTGTATAGTTTGTCTGGTCCCCAATAGGTAAAAAAAAATCAATACTCAAATGGGACACTAATTTGAAGTATAAATACTGACAAAAACAGACTTATATTAGAACTACAAGGTTTCTACAATCTTTTATAACAGCTGGTGTAACTGTGCAGTGGTTTGAAGTTTGAAGACACTGCTGCTGTTCAGGCACATGTTTTGCCATGTGAGTTTTCCTCTCAGTATCACAGACTCTGTCATGGCAGAGGAGCCGCTCATTTTAGCCCAATTAAAGCAACATGAACATTTAACAGAAATTCAACTCACTGATCCTACAGAATGAGTAAATGATTAAACAGACACAGACTGACTGCATCTGCTCTCAAAAGTAAAAACCACAGCCACTGCAGAGAACAGAGGGAAGGTCTAATTGCTGTGGGCACAACCTCCACAAATGCTGCAAGGGCCAAAAACATTCATCAAATTCATGCTGCTGAGGAAAGAGCAAAAAGTAATAAAAACTGCATGTACAGTGTAAATAGGAAAAACAAGACCATAACACTAAATTAGACCACTGGCAGAAATACGTTTTATTTGACTGTTATATTCAAACATGCCAAAATGTATATTTGTAAAAATGTTTATTTGCCATTTGGTTATTTTATATATCTTTATCACCCTTCCTTTAGATGTTGTCCTGGTCAAAAAAAATCTGTAAAACTGTAAAAACAGACAACACTTGGCAACCATATAGCTTAGATAGAACATGCAATTAGCAATATATGACATTTGTGTCATTTAGGTGTCAAATGTCACTGCCCTCATCCAAATCACAGACTTCATGCTCTTTACTACATTAATTATTTACAATGTACAGAAATGCACCATCTAGACAAAAGGGTGATCTCGTATAGCTAATTGACAATCTTGCCTTTATTCAAGATGCATAAACACCTGCACAGACTGGAGCACCTGACAACAATAAACAAAGCCCCTTGTAGTCAATTTGAGCACAGCCTTTCTGCAGTGTCTGGTAATATTAGAGGAGTATTGGTGGATTTGCAGTAACTTCAGCTGCAGTAGACCTTTACATATGAGGACAGCTGACTCACCACAGCAGACTGGAGCTGCGCAGGGGGCCCATTTGTTTATAACCATCTCATATTGAATCATCGCCCAAAGAGGTGAGCTAACCGTAAACAGTGACAAAACAAGAGTTGTACTTTTTCCAAGCAGCCCCCAGTGACATCAATCAGGGTAAACTGCATTAAATCTCAATGGGGCAGTAATAGTGGCAAAGAGCCATCTTAGTGATGTCTGCACAGCTCACTCCTCATGTGTCTAAATTATTTTAAGTGTAAATCGCTTAAACACTTTTCTAATGAAAAGCTCAGCATCCACCTGGGAGTCGACACACTGCCCCTTAAATCATCCACGATTGTAAACCAGTCTTCTCATTGTCATTCCTAATAAATTTCATTATAATTAAATGTCCAAGAACATTGCAGTGGTGCCGCGATAGGGCTTGACGACTGGAGACGTCAGCATCTGTATGACAACCAATGCAGTTGGAGTGACATGCTGCAGTTACCCTCAGTAAACATGGAAAAGCCCCGCTCCACGCACCTCCAGGCAATAAAAGGAATGATATGTGGGGGAAATTGTATTGCTTCTGTTTGTTCTTTTATGTAGGCTTGTGTTTTGGGTGCTCACAAATATCTTTCTTTCATGGAAATTTCTTCACACCCCCTTCCACTTTGACATGCTTTCAAAAGGTGCAGTTGTTTTGACTTCTGCACAGGCATTTTCAAACCACCTGAAAACAAGTTATAGATTTTTTTTTTAAACAATGACAGCCTATTACACTTCCATAGCTTCTTTAGTTTCATTGGTGAGTTATTTTTAGAGCAGAAAAATGGGAGATTTCTTGACATAAATATTTCTTAGTTATGCTGGAACACTTCACTGTGAACAAAAAGTTCACTGTTCTTCTGTAATGTCTCTGTAATGTGCAGTCAGCTACACTCAAATGCAAATGTTTATAAAATTAATTTAAGGGCAAAACATTAACAACATAGAGGTTGAGCTCTTATGTTACAAGTTTGGATTGAATCTGTGTTTATCATTTAACTGTCTGTACTATTTGTATTGATGTCATCATCATTCTGCATTATTCTGTGTCTCATTCATTGGAAAAAAAAAAAAAAAAAAAAATCCCTGACGCTATAGATTGAATATATGTGCACTGATCATAGGCCCTATAGCTCCAAGGAACAGCGCCACTCCAGGGCTTTGTGATCCCAGAGCTGCGTGAGTCACCGCTGCTCTTGCGCTTTCTAAAACCTGCCGACGCTACGGAACAGGCTTCCTTCGTGACGCTCACCTTTGTCGGTGGTCCACGCCGTTTCCGACACGGCTCCGTAGCTCCTCAGTGCGCGCTCGGTGTCTGAAATGGATTTCTTCAGCTCCATACCGGTGTCTCTAAATGTATTCCCCTGTCTCGGTAGGTGTGTTTTACTGTTCCAGCGTTGCTTCAGGAAAAGTTCCGTTTCACCCAGTGACGAGGCTTCGGCGACCCGCGACGCTCTGCATCTTTATCCGAGCTTTGAAGTCTCTGGACGTGGTGTGGATGAAGAGGATTCAGGGAGCATGCGCAGTAAGAACACAGATGTGAGGGACTGGGAGTCACCCACTGACACGGACATGACGTGAGGAAACACAAAAAACACCACAGCAACAGAGCAGTAGTTTACACTCCAGAACAGAAAACACTCATGTTATGTGGTAATACAGGAAGTGCTCCACTGTGTTTTTAAACTCCATACACCTTCACTAGAATCATTTGGATGATTTACAGATCTGGAATTGCCAATCTCCACTGAACAAAAATAAAAGGTAGCTGTTAACTTGAAAACTACAGCTCTATGACATCACAAGGTGGAACATAGCATTTTGACCTTTGGAGATAGGCGGACTAATAATGCAGGATTACTCAAACATGTGTGAATGAAACAAAACATAACTCCAGGTATGTTTTTGAGGAGGTAACAGCATTATAACATGGCTAAAAGCTCACAAGAGACAGTTTAGTGCAGGGGTGTCACACTCATTTTAGCTCAGGGGCCACATGGAGGAAAATCTATTCCCAAGTGGGCCTCACCGGTAAAATCATGGTAAATAACTTATAAACAACAGCTTTAGATTGTTTTCTTTGTTTTAATACGGTCCAAATTAGTACGAGCACAACATCACTATTAATCATAAAACACTTAAATTTATTTGAAAATTCTAAGGAAAAGTAACACACAAACACACAATGCCTCAGTGATTCACAGAAGTATATCACCGAACTATATCAGGGTGTCTCATGCAGCACTTTACGTGTGGTTGCAGTGGCTGTTTGGCTCCTGATACCTGGCATCTTTTAGCTTTAACCAGCGCATCAATATCAGGCGTCATATCCTGAGTGATCGCCAACTTCAGGATGTGATTGAAGTGTTTGCGCGTGAGCCTTGAGCGCAGCTTTGTTTCATTTATGCTCATTACAGAGAAAAGTTGCTCACAAAGATACGTTTATTAAAAAATTGCAGCTCCTTTTTATACTCTACAGGGCCGTACATTTGACACCCCTGGTTTAGTGTAATTTACAGGACCTTTAACTTCATGTTGAATCTCAAAAGAAATACTTTGGTTTAGGCTATAGACTGTATAGACCTAATTAAATTTCTAACCAGAAAACTTCAAGAAGCCATCCCATCCATCTTCTCCCGCTTAATCCGGCTGGGTCGCGGGGGTAGCGAGCTGCCCATTACTCTGTGCACCAGACCCAGACCCCTATGAACCCCTCTGCAGGTGGTGAGCCCACAGGAGGGAGGAATTCCTTGACGGTCCTTGATCGTATACTGTTCATAGGGGTGTTGCATGTTTTTGGTTGATGGGGGGAAACCGGAGTACCCGGAGGAAACCCATCCAGACACGGGGAGGAAACATGCAAACTCCACACAGAAAGGCCCGGGCGACCCGGGGATCGAACCTGTAACCTTCTTGCTGTGAGGCATGAGTGTTGCCACTCAGCCACCGTGCCGCCTCTTTTTCAAGAAGCCTTTAGAGTAAAAACGTTCAGAAATAATTTGTTCTTTAAATTTCAGAGATGACTAATGGCCTACACATCCTGGGATGAAAACAAAACACACATAATACCCAAGTACAGCCTTGTAAATTTTAAATGTGAAACTGAAACTGTAAAGCATTTCTTAAACAAAAAAAACCTTCACATATCCACACAATTATAGCATTTACATTTATAGTTTTATTTACACAAATAACTTAATTAAAACATTTTAACCATTTCACCAAATATGTGTATGTATTTTCAACTGGATTAACAAGATCAAGATTAACCAGCATAGCATTGCACTACTAATACATTTAACATATCTTATAAATATTCTTATTTATGATTTCAATGATAAAACAAATATTCACACTCCATATATTATCAATTATATAAACACAATCCACTTTCCTATTTGCGTATATATTATATCAAATATGATTTTCACTATTTAATTTATATACAAAATATAATGTATTATTGACCATGTGCGTGATTGTATGCTGTAAACAAACAGATCCACTCATCTTCACCAGTGTTTAGGCACAGTTTAAGGAAAGCACCTTTTCATTTAGAGTAGGAAGTCATTAGCTGCCACTCTACATTTGTTACCACTAGTTTTGTACCATATAAAATAAATATGAGTCATAATTGTTTAATCTCTAGACAACATTAAACCCTTGGACTTTCACTTTGTTCTGACCATAGACTTTGTACTTTGACCTGTTGAAGTCCAGTCACGTTGCCACACAGGAATGACTCTGGACTATGTTTTCTGATTTCTGATATAAGCAATCCTGCATCAACTGTATGGTATTTTCTTCAATGGAATTAAGAAAAATATGAAAATGTTGAACCTGAGCATTTATATTAGTAAAATGGTCCATTGCACATCACTATATTTATCCAACCACAGTGCAAAATCTGAGTAGAGTAGATATCCTGGCTGCCTGCCCCCTTCTCAAATGCAGGCCTGTAGAATGTAATGCAGCCTGAAACCCAGCAGCAAGTTTGATATGGTCAACTTTCTATGATCTCATAGCAGCATGTGTTGTAAGTTTTTTCTTTGACACAGAGCAAAAAGCAAAACAAACAAAAATGCACCAAGAATAACCACAAAGTACAGATCCAGTTAGTATTACAATAATTGCTTCTTGCAAGTCAGTCAGTTTATAGGTGTCAAGTATTTTAGATGTTGAACTGATCCTTTGGAAGCACCTTCACTTATTTAGCCCAAGTCACTTCTTATGCAGCATGTGTCTGTAAGTTGTTGACAGTCATTCTTCTGTAGCTTTAGTTGGTTGTTTTTCCTCTTCAGAAGCACTGACCTTGTTAGTAGATTCATCTTGGTCCTGGCTTGTTTTATCTTTGGTGGGGAACATCCGTGAAATAGCTGCAGCTAGAGTGCCATCTCCACTTTGCCGCGAGAAACACAAGAAAGTCGCCCAAACAAATGCACAACAGCCGGTAAACACTGTCCGCACATACAAGGGCACCAAGGCAAAGTTCAGGAACTGGAAAAAAATATTTTAAGAATGAAACTTACATACGGGTGAAATCTTCCAATGATTTAAGCAATAATGATGTGTGTAGAATCCCTCAGTCGTCCAGGTAGAATCCATGGCAAATGGACAAAAGTTTATTTGCAGCTGTGAAACGTATTTGACCAAAAAACCTTTTGTCCAGTTGACAAATTGAATTTCTCCTTTTGCCAATAATGATGTGGTAACTACTAAGCTATGACCCCACATAAAGCCCATAATGTAAGCTATGTTGCAACTTACCTGCACAAAAGGCCAGTACATTAGTCCTGTCTGAAAGATAAACACTGTTTAGACTTGACCTAAGGTTATTAACTTATTACACTGTATTATATGCACTTGCCTTGTATGTATTTACAAATTTTTCTCTCCAATCCTGTGTTATGTCTTCTTTACCCTCTAGAAAACTCATACCTGCAATAAATGGGAAATTCAGAGATTAGAAATAATGAATTCAACCAATTAAACAATAACTAGCCTACATTGTTCGATTAGTTTCAACCATCTAATTTGTTAAAGGCATGAGACACTCCTGAATGGTTCTGATACTTGAAGTAATTTTAAGAATACAGCCTAAACTGCCAATAAATTCAATAGCCTATACTGCATTTCACTGTCTCAAAGTATGTTATGGTGTTATCCTTTAAATGCGTTTCATGTGACATTTGATCTGCAACAGTCAATGTGAAAGGGCCCCACGTGCGCTCTGTGTAGATATGCTCACGTTACAGATTGACCCGTGTACGAGTGCGCTATTAACTGCCCCAAAACATATTTCAATCCACGGATCAGCTGTCCCACACTGACCCGTGTAGAAGACGCTGGTGGCGAGTGGCGCTGCTGTGGTCTGGTCCAGGGCTAGTTTACGCAGCACCATCCCGGCGGAGTTTCCGGGGAACGTGCGCTCCAAAAACCGCATCCAGAAGAAGCTGAAGTTGCCATGGAAACTGAAGGCTACTATGGCGACGTTCCGCGTTTGGGTCCAGTTGATTTTGTCGCTCCGAGAAAGGCACTGGTGCATGAAGTCTCCCCCGGCGTACAGGCAGCCATACAAGGTGACATTTGTGACCCATGGGAAACGCCGGATAGTCTTAAACATCATCTTAAACACCACGGTGATAAAAACAACAACCTCTCAACACGTCTAGCTCCTGTTATTCCCGTCCAATTCGATCATAACGTAATGTATCCGCTGAAACGTCCCATAAATATACGCAGACTGTGGCCTAGTCTTTGCTGTACGCCTACCGGAGCGAATGATCTCGTATGAAGTGCATCGCTTCAGTGTATGGACATTGCGATGGCGGAGAGTCTATTAAAAAGTACTCTGTACTCTTGACCGGTTACTCTACTGTCCCCATGGTTGATGGTGCACCGCTATGCCTCTACAGTGAAAGACTTGGTGGGCGGGGCTACACGAATACAGTAAAACTAAACCCTTTCTAGCAGCTTCTGACCTTTCAGCAGAACTGAGCATGTTGTTTTAAGCGTGTCCAGTGGCCCTAAAAACACACTGACTCACTCTTGGGACATCACTATGGTTAGATCGTGTAATTATTAACTCTGTAAAACTTTAACACAGAGTAAATTATTGTAAACAATATCAGGATTCCATATTACTGGAAGGCACTATAACACGTGCCTTTTTCTGCAAGTTGTGCACACAAGATCATTTGTTCATCTTTTCAAGCACTTTTAAGTTATTCTTTGACAACAACATTTATTTACATACATGATCATATTCTCACATATTAGATTGGGGTTTCTCCCCTGGGCCAGCCAGAAAGTAGAAAAGAAAACATAGGAATACACATAGTGTTTATCAGCTATAGGCCTTGACATAAGTGGGCATCGCATTGTACTTGAAAAGCACATTGTTGTTACCAGTATGTGTAATAACATGCAACATCTCTATTTGGTAGAAGTCTCACTAAAATTCCATAAGACACATTGGAAACATTGAACAAATACAGCAGGCAATGCAGTTCCCATGCACCATGAGCTGAGAGGCAACAGAGGCTTCATGTTAAGGTATTTGATGAAACAGAATACTGTACATCTATGGCTGGACTGTCCTTTCCCATTCTCCTTGTTCTGTCCTGTGATAGAGCTGTGGTTGTCCTGATGGAAAGAGGCTCTCTGAATTTGGATGATCCAAAATGAACTGGATGGTTGACTTCATGTGCTGGACAAAGTGAGGTGGTTCAGCCTTGGGAGAGGTTGACAGGTACTGCGTACAAATAAAAATGTATTTATTGCATTATAGTATTTATATATGTACACAAACAATATCCAATTCCAACATCAACCATACATTTAAAATTGTGGCATCTTTTTGTGCTAACCAGAAACCAATTTCCAAATTCGGAGACCACTTGCAAGGGCCAATTTTGACTAATCCCTGGCTTGAATCATATATTTCTGCCATCTGCAACATAACCAAAATGTGTAATACAGCTTTACCCTTGTAATACCATTGTAAAAATACTATATAAGCATCTAGCATGCAGTTTCTCTACCTGTCCTCCAGTGAATGTTCGTGCTGAGCGTAGTTCCTCTGCAGGTCCTTTACAGGTAAATATAGAGGGGAACACATCACCTGTTTTTACATTCACGCCTGTGAAAAATCAATGACGACATGATGAGCCCAGCCTTTCTTTGTGACACTGCGGCTGGGTCTTACCTATTCCATACACTGCAGGTCTATGAATCCCATTAACAACAGTGTCGTTCATTTCTGCAAAACACTTTTGTCAGTGATCATGGATATTTAATAAATATTTAACATTTGCTATGGTTACCCGTTATGCAACATGTCTCAAGATGAACATTTTCTTTTTGTTTATGAAATGCAGCTGTAAATATAAAGCCCAGGTGATTATAATAGTATTGCTTGTAATTTAAGGTAACATTTAACCTTACCCAAAATGTTAAGGCTTAAATTATCAGATGTCTTGGAGTCATCATTGAATCCCCCAACTAGATGAAGCTCTAGTCTAGACATGGCACAGTAATAATGCACTTAAATCACTATAAATACAACCAGTAAACTGGAAATTGAAGACTACCATACCTGCCGTCTTTGCAGTGGTGACTGAGTGACATCACAGTTTTAATAATAAGTTGAACTTCTACCCAAGTACTGGAGCCATCCATGTGAGCAACACAAGCTGCTCCACTTCCTAAGAGAATGTAAAGAAAATTTAAAACATTTTAAAGTTATAATACATACTGTTCAAACATATATACATACTATTAACCTGTGTGTCGGAGAGCAACTAAATGACAGGTGGTTGCATCATCTGATCCAATGACAGAAACATATTCTGTATGAGGAAAAGAGAACAATATTTAGAATAACTGAAACATCATCTTGTCCTGGGGCTTGTTCTTGTTTTGAGGGTTTTTTTTGTTTTTTTTTGTTTTTTAGATGTTTGTGTGTTTTGTTTTACTTACGGTCTGTTGGAGTTGTTGCAGCACATTCTCTTTGCTGAACATATAAGAAACATTTTGGGTCCACATCCACAAGTGGCTTGGAACGAAACTGTCTTGCATTTTCCTTGAGAACAAATTGACATAATAACTCTACAGGTAAACAAATGGTATCTTACAATGCTATCAAGGAAGCGCTCAGATAAACAGATAGCTAATTACTGATTAAATATGTCACAAATTGCATAAGGCTTTCCTTTAAAAACAGTAATTCCCTTCAGATAATCTTATTTACGAGAGATGGCTCTAACCATTATTTATGAAGACCCAGGTGGTCTGTATTACTTTGTCTGTCTTAATTACATTATATTTGGGAGACAGTTAAAGTATATGCAGTATATGTATACAAGTATATTAGACAAACCTGTAAATGCGGATATCTCTCATACAGGTCTCCTGTCGAGCGTATGCGGTCAAGCCCTTTATTCTGAATCAACAAAGGCATGACCTTACATCAAGTCCACTTCAGACTGTTACTGTACTGTCTGTAAGGCTTTTAGAAAACCTTATCAACTAATCTATGGAATATAATATGTTCATTTAACTCTAAAACAGTGCACAGTACATGAACAGAACTAACCTAAGGCTTGCTCTTCCAGGAAAGCTGACTTCTTTCCTTCTTATGAAAGCCTTGTTTTTGCTACAACGCCCCGTTGCGGCGAGGAAAAGCGAGAGCGCGTCCGTGTTATTCACTATTGTAGTTAGTAAATATTTGTGCGTAGTGACGCTAGAACGGGACGTGTTTACGCTACATTCCGTGTGACGGTCCGTTGTATAAAAAAAAAAAAAAAAATAGGGCAGGCCGATGGGTGAGATTACGACGCTCGTCGCTTTTTGTTGCGTGATAAATGCCGTATTTGCAAACGAGCAGGTTTATTTTCGATAATTCCCATTATAAATTGCGAAGTAACCTATTTAGAATTTGATTTGTATGTCAGTGCACACGTTACATACGCATTGAATTAACGTAAGGAAAGAGGCGAACGCACTCCGACCAAAGCTAACGCTGCAAAATGCGAGGTGGCTCTTATGGAGACCGAGACAGGGACAGGGACCGAGACCGTGGTCGAGACAGGTAAATATCCCGGTATTATGCATCCAAAATATAAAAGACCATAAGTTTACCGTTTTTTTTTTTTTAATACACTTTGATTCGCAAATAATGGTGACAATCCAGCTGCTAGCTGTATTGTTTTTCTTCATCCATGGGTAGGCCTTAACGTGCATGACAACTGTTATTATATCAACGCTAGGTCATCATGCAGTGTGCTCTTAACTTGGGTTATTTATTTTTTATTGTATGTATGGGTATTGATTGTTATTCATATATATGTGTGTGTGTGTGTGTGTGTGTGTGTGTGTGTATATATAAATAATGTTAGCTCATATTATAATGTTAGCTGTATAAAGTTTAGGCATAATCACGTGACAGGATTGTTTACGAGAGGAAACATTACCTAAATATTATTGAGAATAATGACAATAACAAGCATCATTTTTATTCATGCTTTTACATTTAAATAAGCTTTTTCCCATTTTCTAACATTGTAATTATTTCTACACAGACCACGGTTTGGGGCACCAAGTGGTCGAAGCAGTGGCCCTCCACCTATGAAGTTTGGAAATCCAGGGGAGCGCCTTCGTAAAAAGAGATGGAACTTGGATGAACTACCCAAGTTTGAAAAGAACTTTTACACTGAACACCAAGAAGTACAGCGAATGACTCAGGCATGTTTTTCCTCTTTATTCTTTGAACTATTATATATGTGATTTTAATCTTTTTCTTTTGCTATCAAATACAGTATGATGTTGAAGAGTTTCGCCGAAAGAAGGAGATCACACTTCGGGGCTCTGGATGTCCACGGCCTGTGACAGCTTTTCACCAGGCCCAGTTTCCCCGTGAGTAATCCACACACGTACATGAGGCCCTTGCATTACTGAAAAACACATTAATTAATTCATATAGGTGATTAGTTTAGTGTTCGTGTGTAGTATGTATTACTCAAATATATTTCTCTTAATTTGTAGAGTATGTGATGGATACATTGATGCAGCAGAACTTCAAAGAGCCCACAGCCATCCAGGCTCAGGGTTTCCCTGTGGCTTTGAGTGGCAGAGACATGGTGGGCATTGCTCAGACTGGTTCTGGAAAGACACTGTCCGTAAGTACATAAGTCAAATTTTAAGAACCATTGAATAGTGAAGTGCATAATATAATAATGTTCTAACATATTCTTTTTGATGTATTTTAAGTATCTTCTCCCTGCTATTGTCCACATCAATCACCAGCCATACTTGGAAAGGGGTGATGGTCCAATTGTAAGTTCAAATGGAATAAGTGGTAAAATCTGTCTTTTTGGGATGATTCACTTTATGGACCTTTTTTTCAGTGTTTGGTGCTTGCACCTACCAGAGAGCTGGCCCAGCAAGTCCAACAGGTTGCATATGACTATGGAAAGTCTTCACGGATCAAAAGCACTTGTGTCTATGGTGGAGCACCCAAAGGACCACAGATTCGAGACCTTGAGAGAGGTAGGTATTTTGCACACTTAGATTGTCAATAAAAGTATATGAGGGATTACATAGAATTATGTTTAATGTGCATGTATTTACATATTTATATCATAAATATTTCTTCTTTAGGTGTGGAAATTTGCATTGCCACCCCTGGTCGTCTCATAGATTTTTTGGAGGCAGGAAAGACTAACCTACGTCGATGTACATACTTAGTGCTGGACGAGGCCGACCGCATGCTTGACATGGGCTTTGAGCCTCAAATTCGCAAAATAGTGGAGCAGATCAGGGTATGTAACATTTATTCACCAGCTTGTGACTTGCGCTATATAATACCGTGGTATTTAAAGTGTGTATTGTGGTTCGCAGCCTGACCGACAGACCTTGATGTGGAGTGCGACCTGGCCAAAGGAAGTTCGACAGCTTGCTGAAGATTTTCTCAGAGATTACATCCAAATCAACGTTGGTGCACTGGAGCTGAGTGCCAATCACAATATCTTGCAAATAGTGGATGTTTGCATGGAAAACGAAAAGGACAACAAGTAAGAAGAACATGCTGTATAACAGATGCTTGGAATCTCATGTGGTATTAACAATTCCTTTGTACTCACTTTACTTAAATTTTAGACTTATTCAACTTATGGAGGAGATTATGGCTGAAAAGGAGAACAAAACCATTATTTTTGTAGAGACCAAGAAGCGTTGTGATGATCTAACCCGGAGGATGAGGCGAGATGGGTGAGCATCATGGCAACAATATCCTAGCCAGTTACTGAGAAATGAAGAAAGAATGATTTTAACTAATTATTTGATTACAGTTGGCCTGCTATGTGTATCCACGGAGATAAGAGCCAACCAGAAAGAGACTGGGTGCTCACAGGTACAGAAAAAAGCAGTTTTGTAAGAATCCTTCCATATTTATGTAACTTTATATATGCTTATTGTTTACTTTACTATTTGTAATTTCACAGAATTCAGAAGTGGCAAAGCCCCCATTCTGATTGCCACCGATGTGGCTTCACGTGGTCTGGGTATGTCTTTATGCACAAAATTACGTGCAAATCAAAATTGATCTTATCTGATATCTTATAGCAATTATATTACTGATAATAGTATTTGTGTAATTAATATATACTAGATCTTAAATGCTAATGTAAACAATTGTCAGCTACTTAATAATAGTTTTATACATGATTGAGTTTGGTAAGTATAATGGACAAAACATCTGAAGACGACTCAGTCCTGCCCGACTCCAAATGTATTTTTAAAATGTGGATAATGATCTTAGTATCTGCTGCAAGAAAGTAATGCAGAGTTTGTGACAGTGCCCAAGGACCTTATGGTTCACTGGATTTCTAGTCTGTTTCTTGTTACTGCAGTTCAAACCTCCTTCACCTGGGGCTCTCTGGCACGCTGCCCAAAGGAGGGGTGTATGGGGCAGAAGCTCCTGTGCACCTTTTCTTGTCTCCATGTTATAGATACAAACTTCCTAATGATACCTTTGCTCCAGTTACACATTTACTTGTATATGATTTACTTGGCGTATTTTCAGTTTTTGTTTTCAATGTCAGTTTTAGGCAACTTTAATCTGAGAAGGGGGGCAGGTAAATTGTTCATGGCTTGACACAAAAAATTTGACATATTTTCTTTTTTCCCCTCTTCTCCTCTCAGGGTTTGGCAGCTCACTGCAGCTGTAACTCTCTGAGCTGCTTTCTGCCCCCTCAGTCATGCTAAAGTAGAGGCTTGGCTAGTTTTAGGGGAGAGTTTAAAGCCCCTCTTCTGTACTTCTTGGGTAACTCAGAGCCCCCCCTGCCCAGTACCCTCAAAGTTTGTAAATCCAGCGAGCCTTCCTTGGGAGAAGCCTGAGGGTCCTGTATGTCTGCCCACCGGCCCGTCCCAAAAGCAGACAGACAGGAGAGCGCGTTATAGAGGGCTCGTCTGGATCCAGTCCTGGTCCAGGGTCTGAGGCGGATCCCGCAATGCGACGAGAGCAACAGAACCTGCCCGTGTTCTGCTCCCGTCAGTCTCCTGCCGCCTCAGCCCCACCTATCAACCAGGACTGATCAGGGGGGACTGGCTACCTTTGTAAAAACAACATGAAGGGGGTAAGTACCGCAACACCCCTTTTCTCTTATCTCCTCTACAACCTCAGCGTACATGCAGCTACTTCCATCACGCCTGTATATTAGTCCAATTTCATCACAGCACATTGTGTTACTGAAGAAGGTAGTGATGAAATGTGAAATGGAGGTGGAGGAGACTTGAGGAGACTGGTTACGCAGTGCTGTCAGAGCCCCACACCTCTGTAATGAGAAACAGACATTCTGATCAGCTGTCACGTTTGCGAGTGAATCAGATGAGCCTAAACTAGACTAAGACTTATGTCATACTGCAATTCAATAAGCAGGCAAAACTTGGTCTTTTAATCCATATGGAATCTACATTACCTTAATGTCATATCATTGGCTTGGAGACTGTTTGAAATGTGATGATCTTTACAGGTAAGTTAGCTCAGTAGGATTCATCATTTTATTTAATTCATTTCCAGGTTTGTGTTACAATATCAAGTATTTATTATGAATGCAAATTTACGTGTGGTTTTAACATCCCAATTTTCTCCTAAAAAAAACAAATGTAACAGATGTAGAGGATGTCAAGTTCGTGATCAACTATGACTATCCCAGCTCCTCTGAGGACTACGTTCACCGTATAGGACGTACAGCCCGCAGCACCAACAAAGGCACTGCCTACACGTTCTTCACTCCAGGAAACCTGCGCCAGGCCCGAGACCTGGTCCGAGTCCTGGAGGAAGCCCGGCAAGCCATCAACCCCAAACTGCTACAGCTCCTGGACTCAGGGCGGGGAGGAGGGGGAGGCGGTAAGGCATACCACCATAATACACTGCTTTCCAAATTATTATGCAAATGATATTTTTCTGATTTTGTCAAATTGTCGATATAAATGACAGTCATCATCATTTTAAAGTCATCAAGCTTTAGAATACAATTCAAATGTTGTTGAACAAACCTCCCAATGATAACAGTATTTTTTTTTTTTTCAAAAATAAAAACTTAGAATGCACTGTTCTAAATTATTATGCACAACAGAGTTTCAAACCATGTTATTGTTGTAAAGAACTGAAAATGGTCATTTGTTTATTTCTTAATTAGAAGCATTAGCATATTACTGAAATCAAAAGCTATTTCAATCAAAACATCTTAACAGGTCAAGTTACATTTTAACATAGGACCCCTTATTTGATAGGAGCTTCGCAATTCATGCATCCATTGAACTTGTGAGTTTGTGGAGAGTTTCTGCTTGAATTTCTTTACAGGATGTCAGAATAGCCTCCCAGAGCTGCTGTTTGGATGTGAACTGCCTCTGCCCTCATAGATCTTTCACTTGAGGAGCTCCAAAGGTTTTCAGTAGGGTTGAGGTCAGGGGAGGATGGAGGCCACACCATAAGTTTCTCTTCTTTTATGCCCTTAACAGCCGATGATGCAGAGGTATTCCTTGCAGCATGAGATGGAGCATTGTCATCCATGAAGATGATTTTGTTACGGAAAGCACGGTTCTTCTTTTTGTACCATGGAAGAAAGTGGTCTGTCAAAAACTCCACATACTTTACAGAGGTCATTTTCACACACTCACTCCCCATGATTCTGGCTCAAAACATGACTCCTCCACCTCCTTGCTGACGTCGCAGCCTTGGACATGGTGGCCGTCCACCAACCATCCACCACTCCATCCATCTGGACCATACAGGGTTGCACGGCACTCATCAGTGAACAAGACTGTTTGAAAATGAGTCTTCATGTATTTCTGGGCCCACTGGAGCCGTTTCTGCTTGTGAGCTTTGTTTAAGGGTGGCCGAATAGAAGGTTTATGCATAACTGCAAGCCTCTGGAGGATCCTACACCTTGATGTTCATGGGACTCCAGAGGCACCAGCAGCTTCAAATATCTGTTTGCTGCTTTGTAATGGCATTTTAGCAGTTGCTCTCTTAATCCGATGTATTTGTCTGGCAGAAACCTTCCTCATTGTGTCTTTATCTGCACAAATTTGTGTGTGCTCTGAATCAGCTACAAATCTCTTAATAGTACGATGATCACCCTTAAGTTTTCATGAAATATCTAAGGTTTTCATACCTTGTCCAAGGTATTCAACTATTTCATGCTTTTCGGCACTAGAGAGAGATCCTTTTTCTTTCCCATATTGCTTGAAAATGGTGCTCTGCTTAATAATGTGGAACGTCCTTAAGTCGTTTTTCCTTTAATTGGACTAATTGGCACAGGTGTGTGAGATTGATTTCAGTGACCCAATGAGCCAGAGACACAAAACCATCCATGAGTTTCACTTGAAAACAAAAAATTTTACCTTTATGACACTTAAACTCAATTTGCATAATAATTTGGAACGCGGTGTAGTGCATGTACTGGTGACATGTTTTTTGACCATGAATGCTTCTGTTACAGGTGGACGCATGCGCTTCCGTGGCAACAATTCTAACAACCCCAACCTCATGTATCAAGAGGAAACTGAGCGCCGCATGCGCACAGGTGGAGCCGGCAAAGATGGGCGCAGCAGCTTCAACCGTGACAGCCGCAATAACCGCGATGGGGACCGCTCCAACTCTTCTTCCTCCTTCAGAGATCGAGACCGTAGAAACAGCTTCAACAACTCAGACCAATACAACAACTACAACAGTGGCGGGGGCAGCTACAACTCCCGTAGTGGCCCACCAGGGGGGGGCGGTGGTCCAGACCAGCCCAATCAACCCCAGGGTCAATACAGCCAGCCACCCCCACCTCCACCCACTGGAGCTCCACAGCCTCTCATGGCTCAGCAGTTCCCCCCACCTCAGCCTCCCCTTATGGGCTTCATGGGCCAACCTCCATACCCCTTCAATGCCCCCCCTCCACCCCCTCCAGGACCCCCACCTCCTCGAAAGTAACTCATTTTTGTTTTGTGTTTACAGTGTATCTTTACTTGTATGCCCAACTATTTTGTATTATGTAGTAAGGGCTTATATATTTGTAGTCATCATTTCTACTCATTTCTTCATCCACACTGCCTACCTGTGTGTATGACAGCCTTGGTTGTCAAATTTTCTGTGAAACATTGTACTATATAAAGTTGTAGACCTCCTCAGAGAAGTGTATCACAGGTGTGCTGCAGAAATCTGTTCTGATCAATATTCTTAACATTCCAGTGTTGCTCGTCCTTTTCCTTTTAGAGTCAGATTTACACCTGATTACCTGGGGGAAAAAAGGGCAGTAACTTTACATAGAAATTTTATTTAAAAAAATGCTTGTACTAACCTGTACTGGCCCAATTCTTTTTACAAATCAAACTCTCTGCTTCAGTCTCCCTTATGCTTTACAATTAGATGCATTTGCCACGCATGCCTTTCCAGTTTAATGAAGCTGTTACCTGACTTACTTACATGCTACTTGTAATACTAATAGTTTCTTTTTGTAGTTTTCTTTCCGCAATAAATTGTGTTAAATGGAGCTACGTCTTGTCATTAAAAACATTTGATCACATTTATATTACTTAATAGTCCTAGCAATATTATTTTGCCTACACAGGCACTTAAATATACATCTGTGGACCATTTGAAGGCCATATTCTCAAAGCAAAGTACACTCTATGAAACTGATAATTTTTTGACTGCTTACCCAAAGTGGTTGAAATGGTATGCTGTTGCAAATTCTGCATGAAAAGTTATTGGTTACTCTCATAGCAAAGCATCTCAATCTCTGACCTCTTTATTTCTTCATCAGGGGTGTCAAAATCTCAAAACATTAACATTAAACTATGCATGTATACAGTATGTACAGTTTCAGGCACATGTGGTAGAATCAAAAACTTCTTTGGGTCAGTAGATAATAGGCAGCAAAGGAAAGTCAACATTGTACTTCACATGTTGGAAACTGAACATGCAAAAAAGAAAAAATAGGACAATTACAAATCAAAATCCTGACCATACACATTTTAGAAAAAAATGCAGTAATTAAAAACATTGTAATATAATTAAGGAGTATGATATCCCTTTACCACTGTCACACATGGTCCCTCAGGGATCCAGTCCAAACAAGTGACACAAAATACTAAACTAAATGGTCAATAAAATTGTAGTTTTTCAAAATATCAGTAACACCAGTCATACATATGTAACCCCAGAACTTTGCATCTTTATATTGTGTTAGTGAAAAGATTTTTTAGAGAATAATTTCACCAATTTATTATCCATTTATAATGTAATTGTAAATACATTACATGCTTTAAATTTGTTTATTAAAAGCATGGCTCTTTTTGATTGAGAAAATATTAACTACAATTTGGGTATTTTTTAAAAAGCAGCCGGTAAATTCACATAAAATGGGGAACAGTTTTTCTTCATCAACATAAAACAAGCCATTGCACATGATTTCCCCATGTCTCCTTGATTAACCTAACTTAACTGAAAGGAGAATCAATGAAGGAAGGCACAAAGTAAGAACAAGACCAGCAATGGATTCCACAATTTTTTTTTTTTTAAATTAATAAAGAATCTCTTCTTAAAGTTTCTTGTGGCCTCTTTGTCTCAAAGGTTGCCCCACGTGTTTGGAGGAGGGAACTGGTCGACATCTCCGGATACGTCATAAAAGTTTTCATTTAAGTTAAATGTGAGTTTGTACCGCAGTCGCACTTTCTCCTGAAAAACAAATGTATAGGTCAACAGTGATATCCAAAAGGGTTTTCTTACACTACACTTTCGGTGTAGAAACTGTCTGACTTTAATTTGGTTTTCTTTTCAAGTTAAGTACATTATTTCAATTGTGGCTATTTCTTGTGTTCTAATTCAAATACAAATACATACAAATACAATCCTGTAAAATTGGAATAATTTAAAATGTACCTTTTGAGGATTTGCTAACAGCAGAATCTGTGTAATGGCAGCTGGAGGGAGAATGGGGTTGAAGGCTGGAAGTTCAGTTGCAGTTGGTGGTTGTAGCTTGACCTTCATAATCTAAACCACAAATAAACAGATTTCAACTAATTTGTTTATTTAAGGATCCTCATTAGTCTCTGCAATTGCACAGACTACTCTTCCTGGGGTCCACTCTCATAATACAATATATATAACTAATATAGCTGTATATACAACTTTTTCCAAATATTGTTTTTCTATGCTCTGTTATGAAACACATATGTACTTCCCACTGGCTTTTCTTTTTTTTTTTTTTTTAAACCAGCCCACAGCTAAAAACAAAACAAAACAATGCATTATGGACCAGGACAGTACCATCCTTCCTGTTGTAGACAACATTTTGAAGACTCTGAGGACTTTTTACCATTCAGAAGATATTTTATGTTGTTTTCAATGTTAATAGTTATCATTGTATTGTATACATGTTCTGTCTTTTTTTTGACAAATAATGCATGAAAATTCAGACACTATATTTGTCATGTCTTACCTTGGGTACAGCTGCCTGGAAGCGGATATTGGTGATAGGAACAGGGGCTGATGACAACATGGAGATGATCACAACAAGCACATCTGGGCGAGAGGCCGGACAGTCGTGGGCAAAAGTAAACAACACTCGAAGACTGTGTTTATCCATTACAGTAACAGGTAATAAGGTACCTGAAAACAAGAAATGCAAATACTCAAATACTCAAAAATAGATTAGAAAAACTAAAACTTTAGTAAGGTAAGGTTTAATTACTGGGTCTGACTGATTCCAGAGGGACTGTGACATCAGCTAAGGAAATACTTTGTTGGGGGTCAATCACAGGCATGGACACAGGTGCTGAAGTAGTGTCCAAAAGTGCAAATGTAGAGGAGGCAGGATCAGGTGTGGAGTTTGCCATACTCTGTAAGTCTCTCAATGAGACCTTACTGTGGGTCTGAATTGTATCCCTGTTTAAAAGATAAAGAATAAAATGACTCAATACTTCTCTAGCCTTTACGACAAAAATGTTCAGGCATAAATATATGAAAATCAGACAGTGTTTTTAACCTGCACAATCTGTCTATACACAACTAGCTGCCCTGCCATATATAAAACTTTTCTTTATAATCGAAACATTAACTCCTTCAGTCATTTGAATAAATTTGCTTTTCTACTCCTAAATATTCCAATGTGTTAAAACCAGATTATTGCCATTATTCACTACAATTGTCAGTAGTCTTAATGCTATATCAGATTATATATAATTAAATATTATAAATATTTTATGTTGTTTTGTACCATTTGACCTGCTGATTCTGAGGCGGCAAGGACTGCTGCAACAGAGTCTTCCCCAGTATGTCCAAGTCATCCAAAGCTTTGGCCGGTGCACAACTGCCCTCTACTGGTGACGCTTGTACTTTCTGGACAGCAGATGGGAGCAACGCCGCAGCTGGGATAGGAGTGGAGTTTTCTGGACTACTGTGAAACTAAAAACAAGGATACATTTGCTTAGGTTTAACTCACTTACAAACTAGAGGGAGGTACAGGATTATACTAAAGCCTACCTGAAAAGTTGTGTTGGAATTGTCTGTTACATTCAGTCCTAAAACAAGACAAACAAAGCATACTTTATGCGGCATAAAATTACAAAGACTGTTTAAATATAAAATAATAATAAGTCAATCTAGTAACTATTGCAAATATGAACCAAATCTGAATCTATAAGTGCATTTTATAGGAAAAAGAAGAAGAAATAATTTAAATGCAAATTCAAAGTGAGCCTATACATTTTATTAACATTAAGTGGTAATGGGGTTTGTAAATAAATGGTTATAATGTTTTTATGTGCTGTGTTGCAGGTTTTAGAAATGGTTTTGCACAATGGTATTTTTTTTCTTGTGGTATACATAGGTGCGCCCTTTTGAAGTCTGAATTCATCACTGCAGGAGGGATACCCCAGGCAGCCAGAACAGCATCTAATAGTTCAAACATGTGCTTACGCTGCTAACCAAACTTTAATTACATATAAAACATGAGGTCAGTAATCCACCCTGAGCTTTTACAAGTAAGATAATTTGCTGTTAATGAGTTGTTGTTACCCAGTGACATGAGTTCATCATCCAAAAGGCTGATGCCCATATTCTTGGTCAGGGTCTCCAGACTGGAAGGGTCTGTGCTGGTCGGTGCCAAGTCAGCCAATGGATTTATTCCTGCCAAATCTAAAAGTGCTGAGTTGCTGTTGACTGACATTGATAAGGCCAACGATTACAAAGATTTAAATGAAATATGTATACTGTGACTTTGTATTGAGCAGCTGAAATTACCTTCTTGTGATTGCGTTACATCATCTTTGTTAATCACTTCACCTTTTACCAGCTGCCTGTACATGTTTATAACTTGGGTCAACCTGTCATTGGCCTCCAATATGTCACCTAAAACAGAAAAGACAAATGCCTTAAACCAAATTAACAATTACCATCACTATACCTTGATTTTTGATGGCTCTATCTATACACAGACATATTCCAGTTTAAAGGTGCACTGCTTAACATCTGGTGGCTGCTTGCCAGATGTTGCCCCACAGTAATGTATTAAAAAAGGAACATGGATTCTTAAGCAAGGTCACCTCTCCAGATCCAACCTATAACTTGGTCTTCTACTGGAACTAACAGTTTAATGCCTCATTGAGAACATTCTAGACAAAGCAATAACATCTCCATGGAGGCAATGGTGGCCAACCCTCCACCAGTATGTTACATAATGCACATTTAAGAAAATGTGCTTATGTCATTAATCATTTCATGTGTCAGTGTTTAATAAGTACCCAAGAGCAGATTACGTAAGTACAGATACCTAGAGCATCATCACTATCTTCTGTATCACTGGCTAATCGGAAGAGCGTTGGCCTCATTTTCTCACAGCGCTGGTAAAGTTCCTAGAAAACGAAAAATTATACAGATACTTTCATACCTTATTTTCTCTTCAGTGTCTGTGTGCAAAGCGTGGTTTAATTTGCTGAGCAGTGCAGACCTTAATGAGTTCCTGGTTGCTCTGAGAACTGCTCTCCTTGCTGTAGCCTTCCAGCAGCTGGCTCAGCAGGCTCACACTCTCGTTCACCTCCTGGATGGCATTAACTCGCTTTGATACCTTTTCCACGCGCTTCTGATCCTGATTAAACACAGGAAAATGCTTATGACACATTTACCACCGAAAATGTTTTCTGTATTAGTGTTTTTTGTTTTTTTTGGGGACGGTTGGTGAAAATTAGAAGTGGTCTAGAGGTGTTTATACATTTCTTTGTGATTATAAATGTAGCCATGTATGCATTCAGCTATTTAATTTAAGAAGAAGTCACATCTTATATGGTTCAATCTATACCAAAACAATAAGATAAGACCAAAGCTGAAATAGAAAGCTAAATTAAGTTGGCCACACTATGGGTAAGCTATAGTTATCAACTTAGCTTACCCATACATTATTGGCATATTTTTCATAAATGCCAATAATTATGACAATTATGAAATCACCATGTTTTATTTTGACATTACAACACCCTTAGCATTATTCTGGACCACACCCACCTCTTGGACCATTTCCTTAATGAGTTTGTTTGCTGCTCTTAAATCATCAGGGTGTGTGCTCTTCAGTAACCGAGACAGCGCCTACAAAAATAGGATAAAACATGGGTAGAAAAGAGGAAGAGGTTTTAGTAAATTGTTCACTTAAAAGTATTTTCCCAGGACAAAGTACAAATATGGAAATAAAAAATGTCCAATTTATCTTGTAAAGCATTGTTTCTTTTGAGTTTCAAATACAGAAGTAGTGTTTTATTTTGTATATACAACAAAATCTATTTCAATAAAGACTTCTAACAGTCCAAAGATTTGGCTTGGTTCTACCTTTGACTTCTCTTCATCATCAAAAATGTCACTTTTGGCTCTAGGTGGAGGTGGTGGGAGGGGCTTGTCATCAGGAAGTGCTGGATCCTGCTTGACAATACCTGGAAGAGAACAGGAACACATTTAACCTTAGCATGAATACAAAAACTCCAGGTCTATATGTGATTTAAACGTTTGAGGTTACTACAAGTAAGAGTTGCCGTCTGCATAAAAGGCTTGTGAGGATTCAAGTATTCAACTACACTACAGACAGACTGTTCAATCATGCACACTTCTTCCTCATGTATCACTGCAATAAGAAGCACTGACGCAAATAGACAAAACATAAAAAAAAATTCCATGAACCTAATGCATGAATACATGTAACATTAAAATACATAAAACAATAATTTAACATATGGGCTCACCCTGCTTTTTCAGCATGTGATAGGCTTCTGAAATTTTGGCCTCATCTGGGAGCGTTAATGTCCAGCTGTACATGATTTCAATAACCTTCTTTTTCACTGGTTCTGGTGCCCTGGAGCCCAAATACTGCAGAAAAAAGAAAACTTATCTACCATATAATATATAATTTAGATTATTCACAATTACCTTGGGTGATACGACTTTGATGAGCTCATTGAGGAATCTAAACTTTCCCACTTCAGAGTGAAATTTCTTCCCACAATTCTTCATGCAGGTCTCAAGCACCTGAAATTACAGGTAAATAGTGGTGACAGAGTCTAAATAACAGCGGTTACCTGAGCTACTTATTTATCATAAGTGGAGTGCCTTACTGTGAGTGCTTGCATAGCCTCCCATTCCTGAGGAGATTGGATTTTGTGAGCCAGAAGTCTTGTTGCAAGCTGGGGTCTAAGGGGAGATAGAATATAATTTGATTCATTACAAATGGTTATCGTATAGTTGTGTGCATTCCAAAAACAGGGCCTACCCTTCAGGTTCATTGTTGAGCTGCTCACAAAATTCTGTGATACAGTTCCAGTCTGTCTCTTTATTTTGGGGGCTAGTAGCTGCGTCTGCATGAAATAACATTACACATTACACACACTTACAACTAATTGCCTGGTTTTAATATTGGCTTTACACAGTGTTTGGCAATACTGAACATTTCTTTTTCAATTTCTACTAACCAAAGTTACTCTTAAAGGCTGTATGTCTCCACCCAAAGTCAAGTGGTGTGTGTCTGTTCCTGGTTGTGAAAAATACCTGTCTGTGAAGGTGGCCGAGCATTTTCATAACCAGCCCTGACTTTTACGTTGAGAATAATATTATGCCCATTGACACTTGCACTGCATAGGGGTTTAATAGAAGAATTCAAAGCAAAATCACGGAGTTCTGAATGTGAGACTGCTGCACTTTTTGATGAGAATGACTTGGCTGTCTCGACACAAATATGTTGCAATTGTGAGCTCTAACAAAGTGTCCTCCTAAAGCGGCAATGAAACACGATTAATCCCGGTGTAATGTGAAAATGTTTCGCTAAAGCCTAGCACTTAAACAAGCATTCAATGCTGTGTATGGTATGTTGACTTACTGATGCGAGACTGCAGGCTAGCCTCATCTAGAGGCGGCGCCGCCATCTTGGCCAAATACTAAACAGTGCCAAATCGCGCGAGACTTTCAATTCCAGTTGCGTTTTTTTTTTTTTTTTTTTTTTTTACTTTTTCGTCACATTCTAGAATAAAATGTGAACCAATACTTTTCACAATAGACATTTTAATAAACTAAAACGGAATTTTAATATCGTTAAACGGGGATTTTCGCGATTTTCGCGTACATAAAATCAATGTGCCATCAACGTTATATCGGTTTATTCAGAGTACGCACGTTAGCGCCATCCTCCGTTCAGTGAATGAAATACAACGTGACTTTGAGGAGGATTGGCTGCAGGGCGCTGTGGCTTCTGGGGCAGTATTAGAAGACGTGATGCTCAGCAACTAAGAACATTTGTTATTTCTTCTGCTCAAATAGGCTTAGACTGGGACATTTGTGTGCAGTCGGATGCTGTTGCCACTGGTGTGCTGCTGTGATTTGCAAAAACTGTTCACTGAAATTACTGGGCACTGAGTGCCTCTTGTTTTGTTCTTTCTCTAAACAAGGAGGAAGGAGTCGTCTCCACCTCTCTACAGCAAACTAGGCTTGTTTCTACGAAGGATTTTATTCTCTTGGTGATGCTCTGGGTGAAGAAGAGCCAGCTGTAAACTTTAACCCAGCGAGAAAGAAGCGGTGTGCTGTAGATACATTGAGTCCTGTCTCGAAGTAGCAGCTGCTGAGTTGTCTACTGAAGTTTGTTGGCAGCTTTTTTATCGACAGTTCATTATCAGCCACGTTAACGCCGTGCGTATGGACAAAGGTCTGTGTGATCTGCAGAGATAAAGTGCAGGTATAGCCTCGTACAGTGAAAACACAGAAGATGAAATTGAAGACGCAGCTAACACGGCTAACCATGCTAGTTTTACGTGACTCAGTCAGTGTAAATGAATATAACGCAGCGGGTGTTGTCTACTCCCTGAATCGGTGCTGATGATTCGCGTCTGCCTTTAGAGAAAGGACTTCACACCGTCCTCTGTCGCATTTGGACTATAACTTTGACCCGGGGCTTGGATATTATGATTTTATGACAAAAATGGGGTCTCTGAAGGCGCTCCAAGAGTGGTGTCGGATACAGTGTGAAGATTACCCTGATGTTGTCGTTAAGGACATGTCCACGTCCTTTCGGGACGGCTTGGCTTTCTGTGCTCTCATACACCGATACAGGCCAGATCTGATGTAAGTACTGCCTGTGATAACAGCTGATATACAGACATACAGTGAGTGACAGTATCTAATAACATACTGGTGAATAAACTGTAAACGGTTTATGCCAAGAAAGACCTCAGCTTTACAACATACAAAACGAGACTATAGGTTATAGGCTAAAGCAAACATGAATTATTCTTCAGTTGTATTTTGGTTTGTGTGTTATCCAGTTATGTTAGTCGTTATAGTCGTTTTTTTAATTATATAAACTAATGTAGGTCTATCACAAAACATACAGATTAGGTATAATTTTCAGCTGCCAAATCTAACTCTCTCTCTGTGGACTATATAATGTTATATGTTAAAAATTGTCATAATTGCCCACTTCTATGAGTATGTAGTAGCTGTAGGCCAATATGCTGTTACTAACCCAGTTTGACATGTTATGCCCTGTCTATAACAACACACCCCTGTAATCATCAGACAGCTCAGACTATCACAAAAACACAACCACACAAGCATATTTCACCGCATACCAGGATTAAATAGTTTATGTTGTGAATAGGCAAATCAGTGTATGTAATTTTGTGTGTATGCTATATGACCAGGAATGCAAAGTCAGAAATTGTTAAAAGTACAACTGAAACTAGCAACACAAAAGGTGAAGTGACCCATAGTCAACTCCCGTGCTCAAAATGTAGCCTAGATTTGCTTCACTTGTGCTGTAGAACTGTTCCAAGACCATAAGGTGAACAGTTACTAACATAACTTCAATGTGTCTTCCCTGTTTTATACTTAATACAATTTGTGCTTAGTGGATCCTTAAAAACATGTTGCAAATAACAATCAAACAAATCAACAAACTAACTATGATCCAAGCAGACAGCATGTCAGTGTAATCTGTGACTGGGACCTCAGGCTGTCAGAATGGTTTTAGCTCCTGTATGAGGCCACTGTACTGTAATAGCACTCAAGCCAATATATTTTCATCACAGTACATTAAGCCATGCAGAGTCAATATAACTGTAAATGTCTCTGTCTAAACTGCTCATCGAAGACCATTTGTCAGTGATTTAAAATAGTCAGAATGGCTTGGTTAACATATGGGATATTGCATAATGTACATTTATCCTGTACTAGTATTTTCACTAATCCTTCTATTAAATAAATCAGTTTTAAACCAAATCCGTCCATTGCTGCAAATGTGATCTGGTGAAGAATTGTGTGTATCTGTGTAAATAAATAGTCAAATAAGAAGTCTCTCCCAAAAATGTTTAATTTCAAGGTTAACAAACCAGGTATTCATCTAAAAAACAAATAGAATTGCTTAAATTGCAACCACATTTATTCTGAACATTTATCTATATAATAATTTGACTCTAAATGTTCAATAGCCTAGCAACAGTATTAACATTGCAATAGCTTTGTCAAATGGTATACAGTTACTGTTAGGTTACATTTTGATCATATAGATTTAAAATAGCCTTAGCTCATGTGCACTCGCTTTTAGCTGCCCCCATTCCCAAAATAATCTGGAGACTTGAGTTTGCTCAGCACTACACACTATCTTTCATCTATGTCACCTGGTACTGTATGTTCAACCAGATTCACTTTGGGTCATCAAAAGTTCAGATATTTTCTTACAATTTTCTTCATGCTAAAGTGGACACAGTGGAGCAGATATTCTTTGACATGACCTTGATATCAAAGCTTCTGGTATGAGTTTGCAGACCATGAGAACGAGATTAAGGGAACAGGGGAGGCTTTGTCCTCACCAACACCGAACTCATTCACTGTTTTTTCCTCCTTGAGAGCTCCACATGGTTGCCGCTGACTCCCACAGATGGGGCAGGGCCCTTTTGATTTTCATAAGTTATGTTATTATTTTATACCTTGCACTTACAGCATGGTATAAAACATATCTATCTCCATTGGAACAAGCAGCCAACACCACCAGTCAAAGTTACAGGTCAGTTCTGTGGAGAAGTGGCCCTACTTAGTTTAAGAATAATACAGTGAGAGTAGCATGCACTACAATTTCTAGGGAGACAAGCAGATGATGGACCCCCTACCAGAAAAGTTATAAAGGATGTTGTTAATATTATTTCATACAAGCAAACATACAATTTATGGATGTAGACATAAATAAAGTCTAAACCAAGGCTTGAACAAAAGTCTTTTCAGCCTGCACAAAATGTACTTGGGGGAGAAAAAAAAACTTACTCCGTGTAGCAATCAGAATCTGTAAATTGATTTTATTTCAAGCTTATGACTGAAAATGTGACTTCTACCTTTAGTTTACGATATTTACAGATTTATTGCAGAAAGGACATGAATGTGTCCAAATAGTTTCACACTTCTTACCAAAACCCTCATCCAAACATCGACTCAGGACTTTCCACTTTTACAGCAGGATGTTTACGGCTGGAGCTGGAGCCAGGTTCCTCACTGCGGGCTGTTTGTCAGAGCACCGCCTTGTAATTATGAGTCGATCACTACTGTTGGCACCAGTAGCTTCTTTATTATTGTTCTGCCTCTACAGTCCCTGACAAAAGTCTTGTCGCTTATCCATTTTGTAGAAACAAAAGCTTATAACCTGACTTTAAATTAATCGATTGGTTTTAGAAATGTCTCATATGAAAGCTAAAACCCTCCCAAATTATGCTCAATATACTAAAATAAATTTGCTTCACTGAAGAAAGATTGATCATTTAATGAACACAGAAAGGTCAGATTTTGGCAAGACAAAAGTCTTGTCGCCTTGTCATATGATGCACCCAATCCTAGATTACAGCCTCACCTGTGATCAGTTACTGATCAATCAATTAGTGGGTGTGTATAAAAAGAACCCCAGCACACCAGACCTTCACATCAACTGCAACTTGACCTCTGACAACATGCCTAAGATCCACCCTGAGACCAAAGCGTTAATTATCAAGAGGCTGAAGACCAGATCCACTGCTGAGGTGGCTGACACCTTCAATGTGTCTCAGCGTCAAGTACAAAGAATAAGAAAAAGATCTGAAAAGACTGGAGATGTTTTTGACAAGCCCAGGTCCGGCAGACCCCACAAGACAACTGCTCGGGAGGACCGTTTGTTGATTCGAAAATCCAAGGCCAGCCCCTTTTCCACTGCAGCAGAGCTCCACCAGGCCTGGTCACCTCAAGTCCCTGTGTCAACCAGAACAGTTTGTAGAATTCTGTCTCGAAATGGCCTCCATGGTCGAATCAGTGCACAGAAACCAGCACTAAACAAAAGGCAATTAAAAAACCGTGTGGCATTTGCCAAGGCCCACAGCCTGCTAAAAGGATGGACACTGGAAAAGTGGCAGAAGGTGGATTTCTCAGATGAATCCTCGGTTGAATTACATCACAGCCGCCGCAAATATTGCAGGAGACCTACTGGAGCCCGCATGGATCCAAGATTCACCCAGAAAACAGTTAAGTTTGGTGGCGGAAAAATCATGGTCTGGGGTTACATTCAGTATGGGGTGTGCGAGACATTTGCAGGGTGGAAGGCAATATCAATAGCCTAAAATTTCAAGAAGTATTAGCTACCTCTTATATTCCCAACCATAAAAGGGGTCAAATTTTGCAGCAGGATGGTGCTCCATCGCATACTTCTATCTCTACATCAAAGTTCCTCAAGGCGAAGAAGATCAAGGCGCTCCAGGACTGGCCAGCCCAGTCACCAGACATGAACATCATTGAGCATGTCTGGGGTAGAATGAAAGAGGAAGCATGGAAGGCAAAACCAAAGAATCTTGATGAACTCTGGGAGGCATGTAAGACTGCTTTCTTTGCTATTCCTGATGACTTCATCAACAAATTGTATGAATCATTGTCGAACCGCATGGATGCAGTCCTTCAAGCTCATGGAAGTCATACAAGATATTAAATATGGATCTCACAGCACCACTACTTAATTCACTGATGTTATGCAACATATTTTTGTATTTGAAGTAAATTATTTGTTCAATTTTCTGTAGGCGACAAGACTTTTGTCTTGCCAAAATCTGACCTTTCTGTGTTCATTAAATGATCAATCTTTCTTCAGTGAAGCAAATTTATTTTAGTATATTGAGCATAATTTGGGAGGGTTTTAGCTTTCATATGAGACATTTCTAAAACCAATCGATTAATTTAAAGTCAGGTTATAAGCTTTTGTTTCTACAAAATGGATAAGCGACAAGACTTTTGTCAGGGACTGTATTTATGTGTGGTCAGGGATTACACAGATCACCCACACATCATTATCTTGTTTGGACATTACAACATTTTCTTCTGCAACACTGAAAGACAATTTTTAGAATTTGGGTGATTCATAAGACACATGTAAATAAGTCAGACTTCAAAAATAGATTAGGTTATGTTGTTACTCTTCCTAAAGTCAGTTATCTTTTTTTTCTTTACAGAGACTTTTCTTCTTTGTCCAAAGAAAACGTCTATGAGAACAACCGACTGGTGAGTCATTAGCAAGTGTTGATCAGAGCTTTACAAATGTGGGGTTCAAGCATGGTTGAGTGGAGCCCCAATATTCAATACAGACTAGTGTTGATTGAACCATGTAACCATTGCATTAAAAAAGGACAAACAAGCAATACTTATCAATATTAATAGATAATAAACATAATATTTTGGGGGATTATCTTCCATAGCAGGATGCAGTAATGATGAAGGTTCACTGTGTTACCTAATGTTTATGAAGCTTTTCCGAAGGCTTTCCCGAAGGCTTACATAATCATAGATGAGGAAGGAAGACAATTTACAGTCTTTTAAAAAACTGTTTTTTGACTAAAATGTTTAATGAACATTTGATGCTCAAAACTGCTGAACTTGTGGGGCTCATGAGTAGAAACAGAATTACTGACTTCTTGAGGGAAGCAGCTGGACATGGAAAAATGGGAGTGTCCCTTGTTTCAGCCTGAGCTATGCATTTGTTGGAAATCCATGTTTCTCTGTCACCTAATTGGACTCCCAGTGACCAGTGAAATGGGTAAAATGTACTGTATATGCTGAATAAAATACTATGCTATTCTTTATTGTAAGATGATGACAGTAAAAGATAATACAATGGGGCAAAATAGTTCACCAGTATTGGGATTTCTTTGCATTTTCTTTTTTTACTAATTTTTTACTTTTTTACTACTTTAATGTCAATTTTGCTGAAGTGCACATATAACTGTGAAGTGCCTGTATGGAGTTTTTTTTTTTTTTTTTTTTTTTGCTTTTTGTAACTATGTGGAGCTGAGTTGGTTTGCTTTGCTGTGTAGCACATAAATGTGAAATCAGTCTGTGTAATTCAAACTGCAGAGAAGGAAACTGGACATTTACCTGCGAATCCAGGTGCTTTTCTGTAATATCAGGGTTTACTTGTGCAAAGTACACATCACAAAAACACAACCACACAAGCATATTTCACCACATACCAGGATTAAACAGTTTATGTTGTGAATAGGCAAATCAGTGTATGTAATTTTGTGTGTATGCTATATGACCAGGAATGCAAAGTCAGAAATTGATAAAAGTACAAGTGAAACTAGCAACACAAAAGGTGAAGTGACCCATAGTCAACTCCTGTGCTCAAAATGTAGCCTAGATTTGCTTCATTTGTGCTGTAGAACTGTTCCAAGACCATGTGAATCCCACATTGCATCATACTGTTATGTAACATCAGGTGCTTTATCTTCCCTGAAATTTTTCATTAAACTAATGGTTATTCAAGGACAAACTATATTTAAGAAACCGGTCCCCGATATTTTGAAAGCACTGGGCTATTTCCTTATGCACATTATCTGTGTGATGCAGGATTTTCTTGCATTCTCTACTGTGATTATCTAAACTACCTGTCATTTGTGTTGACTGCAGGCCTTTGAAGTGGCTGAGACACAGTTGGGAATCCCGGCGCTGTTGGACCCAGAGGACATGGTGTCTATGAAAGTACCAGACCGACTCAGCGTCATCACCTACGTCTCTCAGTATTACAACTTTTTCAACAACAAATCCCATGGTACGCAAAATTATTCAAGCAAGTACAGGTGAAACACAGTGAGCAGAACTAAATATAATTTTTACCTAATTAAATGTCTTTGTAAGTCCATGTAATGGTTAAGTAATGTATTTAACTCGCTGCTGTCACTATGCAGGGCACCAGCCTAGCAATATGGTGTACACGACCTGAGGAGAGTTCTCCTGGGAAACCCTGGCTCTTTTTTTATATTTGGCCACATTTTATGCTTTTTTATGTGATTACACTGATTATTTCAATAAAGCTGCAGGGAGGAGCTCTATCACTGAAAGTTTCTTAGTTCTGCTTTAATTTGAAATGTATACTTTTGTTTCCCAATAGCAAATCCTCCCTGTATGAAGAGGCCGAGTCCTATTGGTCCTATTAGTGAACTCGCCCAGAAGAAACCGGCATTGCCTTTAGACGAGAATGAGGTTAGCATGAACTCCACTAATGGAAATTACTTTACATTGTGCAATTCCTGCTTTCTGACTGGTGTAAACAGATCTTCATTACATTTGCATGATTCTATTGCAGCTGCATGTCAACAAGCTGCATTTTTTTCCAAAGAATCTATTGTAATCTTGGCTGTAGTTGGAACATGTGTTTCAGGATAATCACTCTATCTGCATGAGCTATTGTGGGGGTATTAAGTCACTGAGCTCTGTGCAATACAAAGCCCATCCTGTCATTTGACTTAAACAATATCTGCACATGTGGCTACTAATGCCTACTTCCTTGTTTGGGCTTTGCATTGCACAGTGGGAGCAGAGCAGAGCACAAGAGGTAAAGTCTATAAAGATAGCATCTGTATCCTGTCTCTCTTCTCTATCCTCCATCGTCATGCTCCATATTTGGGCTTGTCCCCTTCCTCCTGGACTCCCCTGTTTCTCTCAGATGGAAAACTGTCCCACTCCATCCTCTCCGCCCTCACATCTGACCCCCCCTCCTCTCTTTGGTCCTGGGCCTAGGCAGTAGGAGGGGTGGGGGTGTTGAGGAGTTGAAAACCACTAAGTTAGGTTAGTTATTCTTTCAAATATTTTGTTTTAATACTAACAATATAACTTTTCTAATATTTTGTGATAAAGTTTACCTTTGCTAGTACTAACCATTTTTTTAAAACTAATCAATCAAATGTTTTTTTGTTGTTTGTTTTTTCTCACATAAACATTTGCTGTGACATACTAATCATTTGTTATTGATTTGAATTGATTTGGTTTGCTATAGAGGTAGCTAGCAAACATACTAATCAAACCATATCCTCAAATCCTGACCTCATGTCTGATCTCCCCATCCCACATTGCTTTCCATTTCCCCTCTCTCCTGTTGCCGCGCCCTTCTTCACTGGGACGTCTCTCTCAGGAGACAGGAGCAGAGGCCAAGCACAGCAGCCTGAGCAGCACCTGCTCTGTCTGTAACAAACATGTTCACCTGGTGCAAAGGTTTCTTGAGAACGGAAAGCTCTTCCATCGCAACTGCTTCAGGTGAGCTGCCTCATGCTTGTACATAGCAATTTTATACCTGCACCAAACTTCACATGAGAAAAAAAACTGAAGAGCTTACACTCATTTAATTTGGTAAAACTGGTCCATTAAAGGAGCAATATGTAAATTTGTGTTTACAATATGTAGATGTTGTTATTTGGCCTAGAATATTCCATAAAATGTCAGTCTAGGTTTTCTGGAGGTTATGTGTTATTTGCTTTGGTCTTTTAAAATAAAATAAAAAAACCCCAAACATTTAGTTAAATTTAGTTAAGACATTTAGAAATAGGAATATGTCCTCAATAAGCGGCCATAAATCGAGGACACTAACAAACGTTTTATTGTAATTTTGGATATGTAAACAGAACATCGATAATCAGTATTTTATTTTAACACTTTTGTGTGAAACAGTTACGTCATGCATGTTTCTAGACTATTTTTTAAATCATACACTACACCAAAACAATTATTATACAATTTCACCATGTACAACAGATGTGGCATAAATTATTACCTTCTGATCTACCAGGTGCACTGAATGCCACAGCACGTTACTTCCTGGATCCTACAAACTGGTGAGCAACTCTGGATCCTTGGTCTGCACGCATCACTTTGCACGCCATGGTTCGTCCAATCAAAATGGCCGACCAGATCTCAGTAAGAAACCAGAACTGAGCGTAAAACCTGTTATAGTCGAGTCTGCCAGGATTGGTCGCATTCCGATTTCTGTATCATCTAAAACGGAGGAAGATTTAAGTAGTGAAGAAAAGACAACCAGAGACACTGCAACCGTCACTCCTGTTATAGTTGTTGAAGAGAACTCTACAGAAAAGGGAACTGTAACTGACAATGAGGCAATCTCTCGACCTTCGACCCCTCCTAATCCATTTGATGACAGTGATGAAGAGGAGGAAGAGGATAATGCTGTAAAAGAGGAGCAGATTGAAACGCCAGCACAACACACAGTCAATGGAGATCTGCCCTCTGCTCCTGTCAGTCAGTCCGAATGTGTGAGTCGACCCGTACCTGCTCCGAGGAGGGTGTCTGATCCCACCCCACCTCCTCGACCCGCCCCCCGAGTCCGGCTTCCTCCCTCTGCAAGCCCTGCTACAGCGAGTATGCATTTGATCCCATTTCTATCAATTAATTTCAATAAAATATTTTTCTAAGAGCAATTTAACTTGTTACAGGTGAACCACAGAAACCACTTGTTCCACCAAAACCTCGAGAAAGATCACAGTCTCCAGGAAGGTACGTTTATTTATGTCACTGTACATCATTTCAGCATTTTTTGTCTTTTATTCAATTTATATACCCCCTCAAATATAGTGTAAATTCAAAACCAAATTGTTTTACAAGACGAAAACCTATCAAGAACTGAAATTATATTATTGAAAAATATCTGTATTTTGCGCAGTGTTTCAACTTTAAAGGGGAGTTCTTCATTTAGTGTTCACCATCCCATTTGTAACTTCATGGTGCTGTCATCCCAACTTGTGTGCCTTATGTCTGTAGTCTGTCTGGTGGTTCCCAAAAATCCAAAGACCCCCCATGGCTTGCCCTGGTCCAATCACACGAATCCAAGAAGAAGAAAGCCCCTCCCCCTCCTGTCCATGGACTGGCCACCCCCCCAAACTCGGGCTCTATGTCCTCTCTCAAAGGGGACGACTCCAGATCCAGCACTCCGCCTGTCCCTGCCAACCCGTTTGAAGATGATGAAGATGATGTGATCGAGGAAGAGGAGGAGACCGGTGATGAGAGCATTCCCTCCACAGTAGCAGCAACTCATCCCTGGTACAGCATCAGGCGGGCAGCAGACTCACCTGCAGCGGACACTTCCCCCAGCAGAGGGAGCTCATCTCGCTCTGAGAGCCCCGCCGCAGGAAAGAGCAAGAAACGACCAGCCCCCAGAGTCCCACCACCACCACCACCACCACCACCAATCTCCAACCAAGGTTTGGCCTGAGCAAACCCCCCCCCATCACCTAAATGTTTTACATGTTACATGTTACATGTTAAAATAAAAAATCTAGAAATATAGTAATACAAATATATCCCTCAGCTATACAAGAGGTAGCAAGGAGAAAACAATGCAAACATGAAATGATGAGCTCCGTATGGCTTTATATGGGACAGCTATTAATTTTGCCAACAAAACAACAAAGCAGTAGACCAAAATTAGCTATTCTCCTCTACCTACCTTAATTAAACCATAGAAGTTCAGATAATATTTTAAAGTAATATTTCCTTTCTTTCATCATCTTTCCCTCAGCCCTGTCCCCCTCTCAGCCCTCCTCCTGCTCTGCCTCTCCAGCCCTGAGCACAGAAAGTCTTTCGTCCGGCTCAGAACAGCGCTCGGCTGGAGGTGCCAGCAGCGATCAGGAACAGACCATCACCAAAAGCGCCTCAGAGCCCTCCATCTCCTCTCCAGACAACTCCACAGTGTCCTCTTCAAACAACTATCAGGCCTCACTCAGCCCCGGTCCACCCCATGTACCTTCATACACCAGCTCAGCACCAGCCACTCCTCAAGCAGGCCGCAGTTCAAACGTGTCTGTAGCACCAAGCCCGCTGGCCTCAAACCACAAGGTGAGCAAATTCAATCAAACCTATATATACTAGGCGGTATACATTTTTCCAAGAGATACCACTATATTTGATGTTCAGTATTTGTCTTACTGTTGTGACTAATAACCAATAATTGCATATGTCAATATTGAAATATGTAGCAAGGCCTATTGTCATTGCCATTGTACATTTTCTATATTTGTAATGATTGATGATGATGTACAGCACTTAAGATGCTGTTGTTGTACATTTGCTATATAAATTCTATTCCTGTGTCTAAAGTTTCCTTGCGGTGTATTGGGAAGTAAATACTGTTCATTCATTCTCAGACTTGGACAAACATTACTCACCCACAGCAGAAATTACCTGCACTCAGTAGCTCAAAATATACACTATTAAAACAATTTGTAGCAAGCTTTCATTATACAATTATATACTATATTATATACTATATTTATTGCTACTTATTTAGAATTTATTATTACCATTTATATTTTTTACTCTTTGTTATTATAATATTATATATGATGTGTTAGCTACTGTGTCCAAGTAATTTTCCTTGTGGATCAATAAAGTTTGTCTAAGTTATGGTGGCACGGTGGCTAGCACTCACGCTGGGCCTTTCTGTGAGGAGTTTGCATGTTTTCCCCGTGTCTGAGTGGGTTTCCTCCAGGCATTCCAGTTTCCCCATCAAACCAAAACATGCACCATAGGTCAAATCCTCCAGCTAAGGTAGTCCTGACCACGCTAGCAACAAGATCACGGAGATGGGGCCCAGGGCGCCCCATGTGCTACCCACTGCTCCTGAAAGGATGGGTGAAATGCAGAGGACAATTTCCCTACAGGGATAATAAAGTACTACAAAACAAATACAAAACAAAACAAAAACAAAGTAGGTCTAATACATAGTTGCTGTTTGTTGTGTGTGAGGCTATATAATGAGGCTAATTTGTGTTTAAACTTTATTCATTGAGTTAGTTAAATTTATTGCTCTATTTTTAGCGCATCTGTAAGGAGAACCCCTTTAACAGAAAGGCATCGCCGTCACCATCAAAATCCAAAGGGAAACCTCCAAAAGGCCCACGACCTGCTAGACCTCCAGCACCAGGCCACGGCTTTCCACTCATCAAACGCAAAGTAAGTAAGCCCTTTAGCTACAAAGTCCATGTATAGTAAATGTATCTTTGTCAGACTAAAAAGCATTGTGTACAGGTTCAGTCAGACCAGTACATCCCAACTGAAGACATCTATGGAGAGATGAGTCAACTGGAAATACAACTGGACGAGCTTGAACAGAGGGGTGTAGAGCTGGAGAAGAAGCTACGAGACAACCCCAATGGTATTTTATGTATTATGTTATGCGTGGGATGGGAAATTTTGTTACAGGAAATTTATATTGATTTTGTTCATATACTTCCTATTGTTTTACCTAATAACGTACTTTTGTGGCACTAAATCTAGATTTTTTTATGTAGGGCTGGGCGATAATTGAATTGAATCTCATTTGTGTGACAAGCTGTTATTTTGGTCATATTGTGATTTACTATTTCTCTATTTAATGCAGCTGTCTGCTAAAACACAGACACTTTTCCCCACCCCTCCAGTTGGCTAGTCTCTATAAGGCTCTGAGTGAGTGACAGCTGAAAGTGAAATTAATGCTTTGCCATATCGCCCTCCTGTATATAAATTAATTGTCAATGTCTGCAACATTTATTTATCACCCAATTATTGGATTATCTACATTGTACTGTTACCTTTTCAGATGAAGACGAGGAGCACTTGTTGGTGGATTGGTTCACCCTGATCCATGAGAAGCACCTTTTGGTTCGAAGGGAAGCAGAACTTGTTTACACGTAAGCACAAGCATCATACTGTCTATTTGATCAATACTAAATAAATATTCACATTTTGAATGTTACTATTTTGTGTGATTTAAGGGCCAAGCAGCAAAATCTGGAGGAGAGGCAAGCTGATGTAGAGTATGAGCTGAGGTGTCTGCTCAATAAACCAGGTACAGTGTACATTTGAGTGTTTAAAGGAGATGTATTATGCAAAGTACATTTTTAAAATCTTTTAACCATGCCCACAGCTCTATACTTGCAACATCATTATGTAGCTGTTTTGGCACAAATAAAATCGTTCCATTGGTCGTTACCATGAACTGTTGATAGGCGAGGCAGGGAGCATGGTCCAGGAGCCCTGCACCTTGTCGTGATTATGTTTACTATGACGCACTATAAAGAGTATCCAAAATATAAAATAATGATCTATAGGTGTTATGGATTATAACTATATAGCAACCAAAAGCATATTATGACCACATTTTGTGATTATAAATAGTAACTCCATGTCACTTTTTTGTGCAGAGAAAGACTGGACGGAGGAGGACAAGGCACGGGAGCAAGAGCTAATGGCTGAGCTCGTCACCATCATCGAACAACGAAACCAAATCGTCAACACCATGGACCAGGACAGACAGAGGTAAGGAGTACCCCCTCGAAAACCTGATGCTTCATCTCAGGGGTTTTATTCTCTTACTAAATAAATCTTCCTAGTTTCCTAGACTACTTTAACTGCAGCATAAATACTGCAGGGCTCAATGTTTATCATGTGTATCTTTTATGTGGCACATTGCCATTTGAGCTACAGATGGTCAAATAATTAAAGATGGTCTACCTTTTTCTGAAATGTAAAATGTCTCTTCCAGGGAAGAAGAGGAGGATAAACTTATGGAAGCCATGTTGAAGAAAAAAGGTAGCATTCCTCTCTTTTTTAAATATAAATTAATTAATAAACAGTATTGTAAGAATAGACCTCAAAGTAAAATTTGTTCTTGTCATGTTTTTGTTATTAGACTTTTCAAAGGAACCAGAATGTGACCAGCAAAAGAAAAAAGGAGCAAAGTTCAAACCCATAAAAGTGTTCAAAAGACTAAGCCACAAAGGAGAGCTAGGCAAGAGCCCCAGCCCACGCAAAGAGAAGAGCTGAAACAGACCAAAAACGGGCGAAACTCTTTGAGGAAAATGGTAACAGAAACTCTGTTAATCCTTTAACAACTCATAATGTTTAAAAAGACAACTTGATTTTATGCAGTGCTTCAAAAACATTTCCAGCAGGGTTTGTGTTGCTTTAAAAACATCTTGTCAAATGTCATAACAATTTGCACTGATATACTGTACTGATGTCTGCTTTACGTAACATAAATGGTTAACCATGTAATTTGTGACATGTGAAGTCAGTGAAAAGCATTTTTTATTACATTTTATTACATTCATGGGTTTCCTGATTTAAAGGATTTGGCATGGTAACGCTCCTCTTTTGCTGTAGCAATAACACAATAACTATATTATATCTTTTGAATGAGGGAAAGGTCCTCACAAAATCCTTCAAATCAGAAAGGAATCATTTGCCTGAAACCCATGAATAATTTAATACTATTTGGAGTTGTTCTCTTATGTTGTACATGCAAAACTCAGCTCATGGATTTCTGTAAACTGTTGGTCGGTTTTTTACTGTGGTACTTTTCAGGAATTATCTGCTTTAACATGCCTTTAGACAAATATCAAATAAGACTCATCAAGCTGCTACTATAGCTGCCATTGTTAGGCCTTACAGTTTTAATCTTTTATATGCATCGCATTACACCAATACTGTATATTTGTTCATTTACCATAACATTTTGGTCCATTAGTGTAGGAAAAAATATACCCTTTTAACATTTCATAATAATGATAAAGGCAGATACATATCGCAACAGGCATCTCAAAGAAAGCACCTCTTTAAAATAAATATGCAATCATTAATTCATATTTTTGACAATGCCTTTCATGTTATTTTGCCTTAAGAGTCGCTTGTAAAGTAAAGAAAGTGTTGTATGACTGGCCTTTATTTAAATGCTTTTATGGATTTTGCATTATTGTCCATAAATATCCATAAACATACTTAACCTCTATTCATTTGTCTGTGACTGTCTATGTCTCAAACAAAAGTCACCAATATTTGGTGCATTGCTACGTTTTGTTCCATACATAAATGAGTTACAGTGTTGGAGTATATGTTTTGAAATACATCTTGGTGCATTATTTTTTCAGTACAAATTGTGTTTTAAAGTTTATGGTTCAAAATCGCACAAAAAGACTCACACTAATCCACCTGCATATGACAATATATTTTAGGGCTATTTTTCTTTTTCATTGACCTTCCTCTCCGACGATTCTCCATCTGATGTTTGACTGCTGGACTTGTTAAGCAGCTCTAGTTCTCTGATTCTCTACAATGGGAAAAAGAATATTATCCAAAACCAGTAGTGATGCCAAATGGGCCGCTCTCATCTCATTTACCTGTGATATTTCAGTGTTGATTACATTGACATACTGTTGCTCTTGACCTAGAGACGCCATATCTTCAAGAAACTGACGCCTTTCTTCAATCTCCTCCAGGACTTTGAAGAAAATGAAAACCTGTTTAATGATGATGATAATAGCAATGGCAACACCTATTTGGGGTTTGAGTTTCCTGGTATAGGTGTTATTTTAAGGACTTTGTTTTGACAATTTAAAATATATTTTGTTTCTGAACTGTTAATTGCTATGGTAACGGTGGATATTCTTACTTTCATCAATGCGGTCCTTTTCTTCTGGGGTTTCTGAGTTTGGGGAATGTTGTGTTTTTGTAACTTTAGGTTCATCTTTTCCCATCTCCAGAATTTTTTGAAGGTGGCGTTTCTCCTTCTCAAGATCTCCTACAGAAAAATACAAGGTAGACAAGTGTTTATTTTTCACTGGAAAACAAAATAAACCATAAGCAATTGAAATAAAAGGTTAAGCAAACTATAATTAAAAAACACACAAAAAATTAACATTTTAAATTAAAATATATACTAGTACAATGTCACTGGGATAGAAAAGCCTGATTTCTAAACTCACGGGTTGGACCAGGTCTGAACTTGTCCCGGACGTAGCTGTCCCCCGCTTTACACTGGTCAGCACTGCGTTTTTGTGGTTTGTTCGGAAGTCGACGTGAAGTAGATTGGGTTGGTTTGGACTGAGTAGGAGAAGGGGGTGGATTTGAGGCCCCTATCAAGTGCAAAGGTGCTCCATCTGCAAGTCAAATAATGTCAATCATACACTTTTACTAGCACAATAAACCACAGTTAAAGTTGAAGATACTTTAAAGAAAAGCTATATATGTGCATTGTAGTAGGTCTATGAGTCTACACTGAAAATTCTATCTCTAAATAGGCTAGGTAATAAAGCCTACTTAAACCTACTTTCTTTTTATTTATGTAGGTCTATAAATGTTATTATTCACACTGAGGCATATATTGTTGCATAACATTGACTAAAATGTAGCCTAGTATATTAAAAAAAAAAAAGGTACTCACTTTTGAGGCATTCACGGATCTGTCTTTTCTGACCATTGGCAAAATATGACTCCTGCATCATCACTGCGAAAATTAAGAGAAAACTAATAATGAAATACCATAGTAAATCTATATAGCCATAAATACATACATTTATATTTTAAAACATAAATTATAATAGACATTAGACCCGTTGCATCTGTGCACACCAGTTCACTCACGTTGAAGCAGCTCCTGTGTCTTCTGACTGTACGTGTTGGGCCGTGCACAGTTCCATAGTCCCCCTGAGGCTTTCGGTTTGTCCATCTGTTTCATCAGCATAAATATTAAGCATATTATATTCAGCGTTTTAAACGATCACAATTTAAAAAAACATAATGAATGAAGATTTAGATATTTTCGGAAGGCTACCTTTCAGATCAGAACTCAAACTTTGCGTCCTGGATGCGCTTCCTGTAGCGGTTACCACGACAACTGCAGGATCAACAAACTGTTGGAGTCTCGTGGTTTTACGTTACGACAATAACGGCTTTGAGGTGTTTTTTATTTATTTATTTTTTTTTTTTCAGTCAACACCAAATGAATGCATTTTGTTGGTTTATATTTCAGTAAACACTTACAAATGCATGTCATATACGTTTCCGTAAAAATTGACGCAGAGAATAAATTTGGTCACGTGTCAATGCACACGCGCCCTATCCTGATCCTGTTATGCTTCTATATGTTTGAGTTTTTATACAGGCTACTATTTTTATCTAAATTGACCTTCCTTTTAGAACAGCTTAGGTTTTAGGACAAAGGCAGGTTAAGCCCTATCTTGTTTCCATTTGAATAGTAGGCTGCTGGTAATCAAATAGCCTACATATTGGCCTATCTTATGACAGATGTAGGCCTACACTCTTTTTACTGACGGGCTTTGATACCAAAATAAAAAAAAAAAACAATTAATTGGCCTACCTTCATCCATAAAATAGACAAATGCATATTCATTGGGTTTTCTAGGTCATATTATCTAACAATCTCATAGAATGTCAGCTCTCAAACAGACCTGCCATGGTGTTGTTTCTGTGAAGTGGAGGGCTGTTGTTGTGAGACCTGAGTGTCTGAAGATGTCGTCACTCGTAGGTTTGAGTGTTTATCAGTGGTGGACACCTGATTAGGGCCAGCAGCACTCTAAAGTTCATTATCACTAAAAGGGCAGCAGCCTGTCTCTGCCCCAGCATCTAGATAAACAAATATCATTGAGGAACAGGGATCTTCTGAGAAGTCAAAACCACAAGTCCCAACAGAGAAAATGGGACAGTCAAGTTGGACAACTATACGTTCTCAACAAACATTTTGAATAGGCCTAAGCTTTCCTATCATGTTATCTACAATTAAAATAGACTCAGATGTAGCCTTATTCCATCTTTTCTCTTTTGTTATTCCGTTTTTTATCAATGTGTTTAGACTGTGTTTATTCAAGAATTTAAACTAGTTACTTCAATAAACGTGTGTTAAAATTAGCAAATGATAGCCTATGAGTTTGATACCTTTTAAACCTCAAACTTTCAATAAAGTAGTAGTAGTAATTTATCTCAGTAATTTATGCATCAAGAAAACATGATCTTATGATTAAATACATCTACTACAACAAAGCCTAGTATTTATTTTTACTTATTATTTTTATTTTTCTTGACAAAACAAAAAGTTGTTTTAGTTTTTAGCACAGTTGATCTGAATACCACAGAGGAGGAAGTTGGTGAGCCTAATGATTGTAATAAGTGTATGAAACAACGTAGTAGTTAACGCTCCACCTCCTAACGGTCAAAACCTACGTGAAAAAGTGAGATTTGGGGTTGAAGTTGCAGCTGACAGAGATAGACAAGACAGCAGTGAGATATCAGTGGAGCTATGGAGCTTTAGGAAACTGTTGGTGCAGCCTCTGGACAGGACTGTAACTGGGGGAGAGGGCTTGGTGACGAGTTTTTATTGAATTTAGAAGTAATTTTTAAGATTTTTTTAAAGCAAGATTTTTAAAGTTCACAAAGTCAAATTTGTCTGTAATATTTGAGGTGCTTGATGGCTGTTACACAGGTTGTGCTCCCCTCCTTCAGCTCTTTCACGAACTTCACCCCCTCCACTGACAATATGAAGGTAAGGAAAATGTTTATGTTTAAGTACATAATGCTGTAGAGGAATATGTTTAAATTCCATAGCTTAATGTTTGGTACTGTATGTCTTCTGTTGATTGTTTTATGAAATGTTTACCTGAAATATTAACTTCCCAGTTTCACATAAACATCTCTTCATATGGATGTAAAGATGTTTATTTTTCACCATCAGGTTTTGGATGCAGAGGTGAGCTCTCTCCCCATGGACCCCCTCAGCAGCAGGATATTACCCCCAGACTCTGAGCAGCTCCCGGTTCAACACCTGACCCTTGAGGAGCTGGACAGTAACAGCCAGGAATCATGGGACATTGACCTCTTACTGTCAGACTGGGCCCTGAGCCCCTCACCGGAGCCCTATGTGAACACACAGCCTGAGCTTCCAGAGATCAGCATTAAGTCGTTCACTGAGACATGTTCCTTCAAGGACCAGCAGGGTGGGAGTCATGTGGCCGAACCACTCTCCACAGTCGAGAGCTCCACTGTTCAGTCTGAGCTGTACCATCCTGGATACTCTTACCCTCAGCCCGCACGGACACTTGCCATCCCAAACGTGGAGCAGTTTGGCTTTCCCCAGGCAAGCAGCATAGACAGGCATAGAGGCGCTCCTGGCAAAATCCTGTCCTGGGACTTCAGTCCATACTACGCCCCTCAGCAGGCCACTATGGTGGCCTACACAGACCACAGGTTCCTTCCTCCTCAAACTGTGCACCCTGACCCAAGACACTATAACTATGTGCCTCACTTCGGTCCCAGCAACAGTGTTTTCTGTGACTACAGTCCAACTGTTGGCCATGTGCCCCTGAACCAACCCGGGCTGATACTGGCCTCTCCCCTCCCCCCAGGGGCACTGGAGAGCAAACGCGGGCGCCGGACCCTGGGCAAGAAGAGGCCCGCCATCCACAGCTGTGAGTACCCAGGCTGCTCCAAGACCTACACCAAGAGCTCACACCTGAAGGCCCACCTCCGCACCCACACAGGTACAGCCCATCAGCAGATAAATAACAAATACAATAATAATAATAATAATAATAATAATAATAATAATAATAATAATAATAATAATAATAATAATAATAATAAGTGCATAAAAAATAATAATAGTGTTTGTGACCAGGTGAAAAGCCATACCATTGCTCCTGGGAGGGCTGCAGCTGGAAGTTTGCACGTTCAGATGAACTGACCCGTCACTATCGCAAACACACCGGTCAGAAGCCCTATGAGTGCCTGCTGTGTCAGAGGGCCTTCTCTCGCTCAGACCACTTGGCTCTGCACATGAAGAGACATGCATGAGATGAATACAGTTAATACAAATGAGAATAGCAATGCTAAAGATTCACTAATATTTGAAGGAAATGTTCACAAACCACTCATTTGAGAATTAGGCAGGTAGGTAATTAGGTACTTTATTCAGTGATACAGACCTGATATTGGGACCAAGCAGAGACACTGTAGACACTGGGCATTGAAACACTAAAATAACTCCAGCCTTTGTAACTTTACTTATTATTGTGTGGTAGGTTTTATTTAAAAAGTGCCTTGTATTGTCTTTGCAGGTTACTTTATTTTGTTATGTTTAAAAAGGTAGCAGCCTATTTATTGAGTTATGTTTTGTATCAGGATTATATTAATGTAGAGGATTTTCTATTCTAACAGTGTGTTTTTATGTTATTTTAAATAAAATATAGGAGCTGTAAATTGGTTTCCACTTGTCTACTTACACAGTGACGACCTCCTTACATCATACTGCTGTCTATTTGATTCCAAAGAATCACAAGATTATGGAAGAGCTTTCTGTGATGTGTGACTTTAGCCAATAGAGGGCAGTATGCCATAGCTACAGGCCTAGAACAGATAGGCCGTTTGCAGAGTGTGTGCAGTCAGAAAAAAAAGGGGCAGTAATCTGTAATGGTCCTATGAACAGTATACAATCATGGACCGTCAAGGAATTCCTCCCACCTGTGGGCTCACCACCTGCAGAGGGATTCATAGGGGTCTGGGTCTGGTGCACAGAGTAATGGGCAGCGTGCTGCCCCCGCGACCCAGCCGGATTAAGCGGGAGAAAATGGATGGATGGATGGCCTGTTTATTGTTATTTTTTTAAAGATTAAATTATATTTAATCTGCACGTCCAGGAAAATATTATTAATATTAAGACTAATAGCCTTAACATAATAATAATAATAATAATAATAATAATAATTATTATTATTATTATTATTATTATTATTATTATTATTATTATTATAACATTATTGAGTAGCCCACAAGCATTGAAATTAGGAATCTATTTTGACAATAAAACAGAAAAGTATGCGCAGTGAATCTGATAGGTATGCTGAGGACAGAAGTGTTTAGATTACTTAATCCAGTTTAAATTTCCATTGTAACAGGCTGAACAGGTTTTTAAAGTCTAATAATCCCTTTTGATCTAAATATATCCAAAGGTTAATTACTCTCTACAAAATTGATTATGCAGTCAAGTAACAATGTATTAGGCTTTGGCGATGAATAGGCTACTGTTTATTAATCTATAATTTAATGTTGCATTGTATTCACCTGCTGCTCAAGTCATTATATTTTTCACAGGTGTAATGAGCTGACATCATTTAGTTTATAAAACTTTAGGAGGCAAGAGTGCTACTTGGATGTGTAGAGGATGCAAAATTGTCCTTTTGGTGCTCTTCAGTATGTAATTACTATAACCATAGCATAAAGCACTATATAATTAATCCTCTTACCGGTATAGTCTTAAACCAAACCACACAACAGTGAAACTACCTCATAATTATAAAGTGATGCAACTGAGATATTTGAACTAATGTAAGAATACAGAATACACACCTTACTATGTCAACACATGTATAGTTTCCACCATTTGGGATGTAATAGGTAACCCAGTGCTATTGAGCTTCAGTTTCCAGTTATTCTCTGGAATTAATTGATAAATAACGTGTAAATAACGTGCACAAAGTGAAATGTTTGGGCTGAAATGTGCATGTCTGCCTAATAACTTACTGAGCATCTTTCCAGAGTGGTTCCAACACCAACTGGATGCCCATAGTGGGGTATATTCTCTTGCCACTTCTCAAAAGGAATATAAAATGTATATTAATCAAATTTATAGATATAGACAGACATCACCAAACCAAATCTTATCAAATTCAGGTTATATTAGATGTCAAATGAACAATTGTGTACACTAGCACAGTGAAAACAGGGAAGATAATAAAGTATGTCCACATTGTTATTGCATTTCATTATTGCAAACCACCCATTAACATTACTTAACTTCCTCAATCTTGTGCAATTTCTTGTCCATTAAGGCAACAAAACTAACTTCTTTTCCAAGAATGATAATATTAAGACCTTTCCTTTGTTTATACATGTAATTTCAGTGCACACAAGACTGACCTATATATATAGCCTATAAATGGATTTCTTCTGCATTATTAAGATGTGTTACTTGAGGACAGCAATACAGTTGTCATGTTATCTTTTCTCTCAAGGGCACAACTTTCAGTGAAGCAGTGTGCACAGTGTTATTGAGTACTATATGATTACACAGATATGGAGGTAGGTAACTGGATACATTTAATATAGTGGAAAAAAATAACTAAATGAGTGCATCAGTGGATGAAGACCGTGATCTATATAGATACAGTATTTAAAACACATCCAAAACCTGTTAACATTTTGGAGAGACACTCAAATATTTAACCAGCAAGATAAAATGATATGTGTTGTTAACTTAGCCCCAATGTACAGACAATGAATCATTTGTATCGGCTATCTATGAAAAAAAAACTGTCATTTTATATGATCTGCCTCTTGTCACCACTATTGTTACTAGTTAGTTCTCCAAAAACAATGCTTTAGGGCTGCACAATATATCGCAATCAATGTCACAATAACGTAATCATCAGTGTCATAAGAACAAACCAAATATACTGCAATAACACCAAAGTTGTCCATCTAACAGAAATGTACTGTTTTTAAAATGGAAAATAATAGGAGGCTGAGAGAAGGTGAGATTTTCTGATGTTTTTCCTGCTGTAGCCACTCCTCCAGTTTGGGGGTTACGTTACCACTTATTCCCCTCTCTCTCTCTCTCTCTCTCTCTCTCTCTCTCTCTCTCTCTCTCTCTCTCTCTCTCTCTCTCTCTCTCTATATATATATATATATATATATATATATATATATATATATATATATATATATATATATAAAATATATATATATATATATATATATATATATATATATATATATATATATATATATATATATATATATATATATATATATGTGTTGGAATGCTACTACTCCAGTAACCCTAGTCAGAGGGGTTACATGAACAGGATGTGGGAGAAATGGTTACTTCGAAACCCACAGTCCAAGCTAACGGCCAAACAACTAGTAGCTCAGTGTTCCAACATCCACAAACGGCAACTGCTATCACAACTAGAGATTGACGAGGTACAACACAAATGCTACGGCAAGGGGGAGCCAGGACGCCAGGTCAGAGGGGAGTTAACACCAACTCCCCAACCAGAGATTGGGTCCGAAGCCCCAATAAGTATCACACTGAACGAGGCAGCGACGGACCTGAAAGATAAGATCATGGCCCGAATGAACACAAGGCAACCCCGACGCCAGTTACAGAGGCTAAGTGAAGTACCATCTGAAAGTCTCCTAGAAGATGTGAATGCAGCACTGAGAGCGATCCCTACCACAAGCATCACTGAAACCAATGAGCTGATATACACTTCAGCAGCAGTGATCCTAGAGGTGCTGGGCTATAAGAGCAACCATGGGAGCCATGAGAGACAATACCCACCATGGAAAAGACGGTTAGAGGCCAAAATCAAGGAGGCGCGGAGAGAAGTGAGCCAATTGTCAGAGGCCAAGAAAGGTGCAATGAAAAAACAAGTACCCAGGAGGTACAGCCAGATGCCCATACCTGAAGCACTCGAAACTGCCAAGCAAAGGCTGCAAGCCTTAGCCAGCCGCCTAAAGAGGTACACGCGGGAAAATGAAGCCAGACGAATAAACCGCCTCTTCGCAACACAACCTGCGAAAGTGTACGCTCAATGGCAGGGGAATAACACCAGAGCAGACCCCCCAAGGCTGGAGACTGAAAGGTACTGGAAGGGCATATGGGAGAGGGAGGCATCACATAACACCGATGCACAGTGGCTGGTGGCTCTGAGGGAAGACCACAGCAACCTCCCTGAACAAGATCCAGTCACCATCACAGTGGCAGACATTCAGGAAAGAGTCTCAGGCATGAAAAACTGGACAGCACCTGGCCCTGACATGATCCATGCGTACTGGCTAAAGAAGCTCACTGCTCTCCACGAGCGCCTGGCAGCACAAATGAACCAGCTGCTAAGGGATGGGACTCACCCTGAATGGCTAACACAAGGGCGTACGATCCTGATCCTGAAGGATCCCTCAAAGGGTACAGTCCCATCCAACTATCGGCCAATAACCTGTCTCTCCACAACATGGAAGCTCATGTCAGGCATCATTGCGGCTAAGATAAGTGGGCACATGGATCAATACATGAGCACAGCACAGAAGGGCATTGGCAAAAACACCAGAGGAGCCAAACACCAACTCCTGGTTGACCGAACAGTCGCCCATGACTGCAGAACCCGTCAGACCAACCTGTGCACTGCCTGGATTGATTACAAGAAAGCCTATGACTCAATGCCACACACATGGATCACTGAGTGCTTGGAGTTGTACAATATCAGTCGGACTCTAAGGGCGTTCATTGCAAACTCAATGCGGTTGTGGAAGACCATCCTTGAAGCCAATGGCAAGCCAATTGCACAAGTGGCCATCAAATGTGGCATATACCAAGGAGATGCACTGTCCCCACTGCTGTTCTGCATAGGTCTGAAACCCCTCAGCCAAATCACTGACCGCACTGGCTATGGATACCGACTCAGAAACGGGGCCACCATCAGCCACCTCCTCTACGTGGATGACATCAAGCTGTACGCTAAGAGTGAGCAAGACATCGACTCACTGATCCACACCACCAGGATCTACAGCACAGACATTGGAATGTCATTCGGGCTCGAGAAATGTAGTAGGATGGTGACAAAGAGAGGGAAGGTAGTCCACACAGAGGGGGTCTCACTCCCAGAGGGAACAATAGCAGACATTGAGGACAGTTACAAGTACCTTGGTATCCCACAAGCAAATGGCAACCTTGAAGAGGCAACAAGGAAAGCGGCTACGGCCAAATACCTGCAACGAGTAAGGCAAGTCCTAAGAAGCCAGCTCAATGGCAAGAATAAGGCACAGGCAATAAACAGCTATGCCCTGCCAGTGATCAGATACCCAGCAGGAATCATAAGCTGGCCAAAGGAGGAGATACAGACCACAGACGTTAAGACACGAAAGCTCCTGACCATGCATGGAGGGTTCCATCCCAAATCCAGCACCCTGAGACTGTATGCGAGCCGGAAGGAAGGAGGCCGAGGACTAGTGAGTGTGGGAACCACTGTCCAGGATGAAACAGTCAAAATCCATAAGTACATCAAGGATAAGGCCCAAACAGATGATGTGCTCAGGGAATGCCTCAGACAGTGGAGGTCAGAGGAAGAGGTGCTGGAGGGACCATCATGGCAGGACAAGCCCCTACATGGGGCATACCACCGAAACATAACTGAAGTGGCTGATATCAAGAAATCCTACCAATGGCTGGAGAGGGCAGGTCTGAAGGACAGCACAGAGGCCCTCATCCTGGCTGCACAGGAGCAGGCCTTGAGCACCCGAGCAATAGAGGCCCAGATCTACCACACCAGACAAGACCCAAGGTGTAGGTTGTGCAAAGAGGCTCCTGAGACAGTCCAGCACATAACTGCAGGGTGTAAGATGCTGGCAGGGAAAGCATACATGGAGCGACACAACCAAGTGGCGGGCATAGTGTACAGAAACATCTGTGCAGAGTACGGGCTGGAGACCCCAAGGTCAAGGTGGGGAACTCCCCCAAAGGTTGTGGAGAATGAGCGTGCCAAGGTCCTGTGGGACTTCCAGATACAGACTGACAGAATGGTGATGGCGAACCAACCAGACATAGTTGTGGTGGATAAGCAACAGAACAAAGCCGTGGTGGTGGACATTGCAATACCAAGTGATGGTAATATCAGGAAAAAGGAACACGAGAAACTAGAGAAATACCAGGGGCTCAAGGAAGAGCTGGAGAAGGCCTGGAAGGTGAAGGCATCAGTGGTGCCCGTGGTGATCGGAGCACTCGGGGCTGTAACCCCCAAACTGGAGGAGTGGCTCAAGCAGATACCCGGAAAAACATCAGACACCTCAGTCCAGAAAAGTGCAGTACTAGGAACAGCAAAGATACTGCGCAGAACTCTCAAGCTCCCAGGCCTCTGGTAGAGGGCCCGAGCTGATGAGGGTGAGAGAGACCAACCACCGTGGAAGATGAGGAACACTTTTTTTTTTTTTTTATATTGCCAAAAGTATTCGCTCGTCCATCAGATTGCCAGAAGGAGAAGCGCGATTCGTCACTCCAGAGATCGCGTCTCCACTGCTCTAGAGTCCAGTGGCGGGATGCTTTACACCACTGCATCCCACACTTTGACTTGGATGCAGCTGCTCGGCCATTCCATGAAGCTCTCTACGCACTGTTCTTGAGGTAATCTGAAGGCCACATAAAGTTTCGAGGTCTGTAGCAATTGACTCTGCAGAAAACTGGCGACCTCTGCGCCTCAGCATCCACTGACCCCGCCCCGTCAGTTTATGTGGCCTACCACTTCATGGTTGAGTTGCTGTCATTCCCAGTCGCTTCCACTTTGTTATAATACCACTGACAGTTGACTGTGGAATATTTAGGAGCGTGGAAATTTCACAACTGGACTTGTTGCACAGGTGGCATCACAGTACCACGCTGGAATTCACTGAGCTCCTGAGAGTGACCCATTCTTTCACAAATGTTTGTAGAAACAGTCTGCAGGCCGAGGTGCTTGATTTTATAAACCTGTGGCCATGGAAGTGATTGGAACACCTGATTTCCATTATTTGGATGGGTGAGTGAAAACTTTTGGCAATATAGTGTATATATAACCCTTTGCCTTGTTGAAAAATATTAGAGTTATTTATATTTCTCTTTGCTACATAATTCCATATAATCTATGTGTAAGAATTTGTACGCAGTGTATTCACCCATATGCAAAGAGGCAGTTATGTAATCTGATCACTCAGGGCATGTGAGGACTGAGTGAAGCTATACCAGTTCAGTCGGGGTGAGCTCAAAATAAAAGAGCACATTGTTTTTTTTTGAGCGATCTGTAGAAGACAACACTTCCTCCTCTCGCTCCTCTCTATCACAGCTGCACAGACCACTTCATCCTGGGGTATGTTAAGAGCAGAGACCCTGGCCCAGTTGGCTGAGATTACAACATGTGGCTTAACAACTGCGGCTGAGGTGGTGGTGGTGAGTTTGTGAGCGAGATGTGATGCAACACCCAGAAATCAGTACAAAAAAACAGCTTTAAAGGTCATCGTGGAATGTTCTCAGAAAGTGTTTTCCCAACAGCAAACAGCCAAAGGATACAAATTTACTGAGCAGAGATTTTGTTTTAAATTTGTATTAGAAGGTAGCCTAAAATGCTGCGTTTAATTTGAAAGAAAATTTAGCACATGTAAACCAAGAAGTGAGACTCAATAAACCTTTCTGACTTTACATTTCAGATTCATGATTCTCTTTGACGCTTACATCAAAAACAAACATCCATACAAGTCTTTTCTCAAATATTAATTGCAGCCCTACTTTATAATGTGAATAACATTTGCACAAATTATAGTAACACATTCATAATCTCATGTCTTTTTATTGAGTTACCATAACAATTTTAGAATATTTTTTTACAACTGGATAAAGACAAGCTCCTGCCTATACAGACAGTTGGATGCCGATGAAAAAAGCAGGTCATCAGACTGGTTTTAAAATGTTCATAAACAAACTGTATAATTAAATATCAAGAAGCCTGTAATTTAAACAGGTGCTGTCTTGTAAGATCTTGCCTTATTTATGTTTTATGTTTATGCAACAGTATGTTCTTGTAATAATGCTTCATATAAGGACCATTTTAGTTCTTCAACATCAAAGGTGGCTTAAGATCAAAATAGACTTGTTTCTCAGTCCACCATTTATCACTGAACCTCGAAAAAGCTGTTGTATAATGTCCCTCCACCTTGCCTTTTAGAGATTACTGAAGAATTTGAGAATGACTCACATTTTTGAGTCAGAACAAAATAATATGCATATAAGAATAGTTGTCACATTAATAACAATGAAACTCATCTATCAACTCATTACATTTAAACTAAGATATGTTTAATTATATGGAAAATTTCACTATGAGTTTCTACCAAAGAACAAATTAACACTATAGGTTATACCTTGATTGACTGCATGTGTCATGTGTCTTTGTGGGTCAAATCAGGAGACATTAACCTCTAATGTCTCCTAAGAACTAATCCTGCCAATGTGCCCCTTTATGTGAGGTTGTGCAACAGAATAAACAGTGCTGTCAATGAAACCTGCAAGGTGAATAACAATCAAATTTAAATAGTTGCAACTATCAAATTCAGTGTGCAATGTGTAAATGTGCCCTTAGGGTCTTATAATTTACATGAATATTAGACTATTTGCAATATGTTCTAATGCCTTTTATTGTCATAAAAACAGGTAAACTTTAAGGTGCACTGCGTATTTTCTGGTAGAGAGTCCACTGCCTGCTTATCTCCATGGAAATGTTATTGCTTTGTCTAGAATGTTCCACCCATCTATCATGAGGGAGACAAGCAGGTTACAGCATTACAATACATTACAAGTCAGAACTGTGGAGGGTCGCCCCAATCCACAGAAGTAATTCATTTATTTTTGAGCAATAGAAACACCCGTGATGAATAAATGCTAGATGGATATGTTTAAAGTCATACCATGGAACATTCCAGACAAAGCAATAACATCTCCATGGAGACATGTAAGTAGCAGATCCTCCACCTGAAAAGTTGCGCAGTGACCCTTCAAGTTAAAACTAGGCTATAAATAAATACAAGCTATATGAAGGTTTACATATAAATAGCAACAGACGCATAGTTGCAGCCTACTAGTTGCCTATGGAGTAGTATACGCTACTACACCCTAAGGCCTAGTTGTCCTATTCCTAATTGTTCATTTATTAATAAGCAGACTATTTTAATTCGTCTTAAAATTCAATCTGTCATATAGTGCTATTTGTAAGGATTTTTTTTTTTTTTTTTTTTTCTTTTTTTAGGAATATACATACACAGGCACAAGCACAAGCCTATCATAACACACCCAGACCTATAGCAGCCTTATTTTTCTAAAACGCGGTTTGCGGCGGCAGAGTCAGAGGGGGGAGGAGAGCAGGGGGAGGAGAGACGGGAGGAGGAGGTGAGGGGAGGGGATAGGGGCGGCCGGACGGAAGGAGGGTCAGGCCGGGTGAGGATCCGACCCGGGCTGAACCTCCGCACGGGGAGTGCACTCAGCAGGAGGCAGGAACTCACACATCCACAGGACAAAAGCGGGAGCAAGACGTGGTATTACTGCTCTCCGGAGTTTTAGACAACAGAAATAGCGTAAGTGCACGTCTATATCTAAATCTTGTGTGAAAGACTGGCTTAAGATTGGATTTATTATTAAGATATTTGCTGTGGTATGTTTGAATGAATGCTTTGTTACGATTAAAGCATGCTTTGTGACGCTACCTTATACAAGTAACTGATGGCTACCTTAAATATTTAGTTGATTTACTAAATGTTAATTTTAGTTTTATGTCACCGTGTTGATTTTCAATGGCTGTATATTTTTCTTTCCCCAGCAGGTGGAGCCCTTACACCACTGTGAGATATGGCAGAGGGGCGCTTTCTGAAGGGCCAGTCTGGGCCCTCCCTGCTGAATGTGGGGGGACAGGAGCACACAGGCCTGAGTGAGGAGGCCCTGAGTATCCTGGGCTCCCCCAGTCGCATGGTGAGCACTCTACTGGGACACACTGTGGCTCTGACCCGGGCGGAGGTGGAGACCAGAGCCGGGAGCAGTTGCGATGAGGATGGGACCAGCAGTAACTCTGGGAGACGGAAGAGAGAGTTCATCCCAGACGAACAGAAAGACGATGGGTACTGGGACAAGCGGCGGAAGAACAATGAGGCCGCAAAAAGGTCCAGAGAGAAGCGCAGAACCAATGACATGGTGCTGGAGAGGCGTGTCCTGGGACTTCTGGAGGAGAACGCTCGGCTTAGGGCGGAGCTGTTGGCTTTAAAGTTTCGCTTCGGCCTCGTCAAAGACCCCTCTGAGGTGAGCATCCTGCCGCTGTCTGGATCTCTCAGCTCAAACCACTACAAACCCCAGAGTGCTCCTCACAGCGTCCAACCTGTCCAGAGCCCCCCGCTACATCAGGTGAGCACAAATGGAGCAAGGGGAGACTTACCAGGCCACAGTGTGTCTGAAGAGTCTCCCAACTCCAGAGTGTACTGTAGTGACCCCCCCACAGACAGGAGTGGGGTCTGGGGGCAGGTGGAGGTCTGCTCACTAGGAGTAGCTGAGGACAAGTATCTCAACAAACAGGATTCACCTGACAGCATAAAAAGCCTGCCACATAAGCTTAGGTTTAAAAGTCCCATCAGTGATGGGGTAGAGCTGCCCTCCTCAAGTGACACCAGACCCAGAGTGCCCCCTGTTGCCACAGTAGGTCCCAGCGTCCACATACACCCACAGCCGCAGACGGGGTGGGACAGAGGGGGGCAGAGTATGTGGGGTGGTCAGGAGGGGAGCTGTCAGTATTACACTTTCTCTCAGACAAACACAACAGAGGGTCCCGCAGAGGAGAGGGGTCTCCAGTCTCAGGTCAGCTCTCTCTCCCAGGAAGTGGCCCAACTGAAGAAACTCTTCTCCCAACAGCTGCTCACAAAGATTTCCTAAAATCTTAAACCAGGAAACAGTGCCAAAAGACTTCACAGCGCTTAAAAAGTCTAGATAGTATCAAATTATTTCTACTATAATGAAATAATTGAGACTTCATCCACATTTCTGTATATGTACATTTTGTGAATTTTGTTTTACATTAACAATTCAAATGTCAAACCAGAACTTATTTAGAAACATTATATTTTTGTTTTGATAATCATTGTTTACACTGTATATTTTTGACTAAACAGGTGAGTCAGAAACACTGTATTAATCTCTAGAACAAAACAGATGAATTGAAGTTCGGTTACATCAGTGGTACAAAGTTACTTCAGGGGGCAACCAATATAGATTACTCGCTCCCACTTTTGACCAGTCAACCAAATTACCCACTGTAATCTTTAAAAAAACAGGTGCTATATGTTTTTTATATATTCATAAACTGGACCAAGATGAGCATCCAGGAGAATATTAATTAAATAAAAAGTATTTAATCCAGGGGTGTACAAACTTCTTAATAAAGGTTCACATATGGAAACATACAAAGGAGAATGCCAACAGGCTTGTGAATGATAAGTGCGTTTAGCAGAGACCTGACAGTGGTACCGCAACTTTATTCAGGGTAAGAACCTTGTTACCTTAAGTTACGTTATGCAAACGAAATTTGATCTGCGCCTCACTTTGTACACTTTTCTATATGTTTGTTTCTTATGCAATATTGTTTATAAAAGATATGTGATAATGTATGTTTTTCCATTTAAATAATGTCCACTTGTCCTCATCAATTATGAAAATTAAACGGTAATCAAATTTGTATGTGCCATTTTTATTATTTGAACTGTATAATTTCATTGTATCATTGCACATTTTCTCATTTACTGCCAAAAGATGATTAATGTGTCCCACAGGTGTTACCAACTAATACAAACTAATCATTAGAATGATTGAAAGAACACTCTAAGTACATACACTTCATTCATGAACCCTCTTTAAAACAAATGATGCATAAAACATGAGATGGGGTTTGGATGAATGGTTACTGGTGGAGGTGAATTCAAAGTCTATATGAGTCATCGGTCACGTCAGCAAAGAGAAAGCTATTTTTAGCGACGATGCAGCTGCTTCTGAGACTGATTGGCCCTCTTTGGAGCAAAGGATACACTCCCAGAATTCATTATTAAAACCTGGAAAAGTGCTGAGGCAAAAAATGAGAGAAAGCTCCAGTAAATATGTAAATAGACACTCTATTAACTCTGGAGATGAATGACTTTGTTTTGATGCTCTTTTATTGACAATGTTCCAGCTGTAGTGTTGTTATATTAGTGTTTAAGTTCTTTTGCCCTCCTTTGTTTGAGGGTAAAGTGAAACTAATACAATAACATTAGCTAGAGTTAAAAACAAACAAACAAAAAAAAACAAAAAACACAAACACTTACAATTTATATTTTGTTGTCAAAATGGATATCAAGATATTTATCGATACTTAAATTAATATTTAACCAGTATATTAAACTGAACAGCTTTCAACATTGAAAAAAGCACACAAATAAGACAGAAACTTTCCTGAAAAAGTTTAAGAATGGTCTGGATCTATATTACAACTAGTGTAAGACGACAAGAAAATTAAAAAGAAAATATCTCGATTTTGCATTGAAAATGGCATTATATTCTGTGATTTTTAATCTGTTTCTAGTATAAAGCCCTTTCCTTAGTATCAAAATCAAGTTTTCAGTATCATTTTTCTGTCCTACAATTATTTGTAATACAGGCCTACAACGACCTTATTACATACTGACCACAATATACTTGTAACATTTTACTCTGTGAACACAGTATTATTCTAGATTCATCAAACTACCTGAGTAAATCTTCTATTCAATGACGAGTATACAGAATTCTTGTGATTTGCCGCTAGGCGGCGCCAAACATATTGTCTCTGGCTCTCATTGGGTCGTTCATTGATCCAACAGTGTGTTACTAGAGGTCCCATTTTCCATTGTGCTTTCTCTGGAGGCGCATGCTGTTCACAGTAAGCAACGCCATCATTTCACACTCCCTCCACTGAATGAAATATTGTGCTGCCAAACGTAACAGACACAGACGCTGCTGAAAGAACATTATTTAAAAACATTATAATACATTCAGATATGCAAATAGGAGGTCAAAGATGTTGCATGGGGCTTGTATGTAGGTAGAAGAACTGGTTATTCAAGCTCCATCAAAACAACACTGGTCTCTGTCCCAGTGGGGGAGGTTATTGTCAGTGATCAATGCAAAGAGCCATAATAACACTATACTACCCCCATTAACCATGAGCCAGGAGGAAGCTACGAGTTGCTAGGCAGGCACCGCCACACCACACAGTTGCCAAGGGAATTTCTACATGCAAAGGCAGCTGGGAGATCAATGTTGGGGGTTGGTGCGAACATGGCTACAAGGGAGTAGTATATTGGTTAGAAAACGGGGAGGAGCGAGACAAGTTCAAGGTCTGTGCATGGTTATGGTGGCTGTTCACATGTGGCTGAGCAGACAAAGCAGGGGGAGGGGAGGTGAAATGGGGGAGCTGTGGCTGGAGGTGCATCTGATACAAAACAGAGGGCTGACGTAACTGCACATGAAATATGGTGCTGATGAGGACAACAGGCTTTGGGTAATGGAAAAAAGCTACTGCAAGATGGAGATAGGTTTGGATTTCCTCTCATAAAATGTATGGGCTATGTGCAACCAGTCATAATTTCCTCTATTATTTTCATGCATTTTATTGTGTAAGATTTAAGGGGTATAATACTGCATGTGTTCAACAATACAGGCTTTTGTTCTTTATATTTCGATTCATATAGATTTATGATATATTTGCACATCAGCCAAATACAGCATAATGAACAATACCATAAATATGATATGTAGTATGATATAATTCTTAAGGTAATTTATCTAACAGGAATGTTTAATGGGGTGCCAGCCTCTTCAGCACTTAACTTGTACAAAATTTATATTATAGTTATATTATATTATTAGAGAATGCATTTACTTAGTATCCAGTGTACTTTTTGTGCCAGTGCAAAACCTTGATATATATTATTTATAGGTTGTGTCAGGATTAAGACCATCCATAATAAATCTGTTGCCAATTATGTAGTGTTAAGTACACAGTGATATGGGGTTAAGGCTAGTGTTGAATAGATAAAGCAGTAGCAATACTATAAGAATAAAGCAAGAGTCCAGTTTATATAAAAGATATTATGGTAGTCTATACTACTATTAAATATTTACATTGCTGGACTGGAGTGGACTGGCCAAAAGATGAACAGAATGCCTAATATTCTCTTGTAGTCAAAACAGCACCAGGGCAGACAAAGGGTTAAATTTGTGTGTGCTTTGAAAATCCTTTAATGGACTGTGCGTACATGAAAAACTATTGGTCAGGAGCCAACGGTCGATCACAGAAAGGAAAATATTAGAAATGGTCTGATGTGATTACTGTGTGGTAGAAGTATTCGTTTTAAATAATAAGTACAGGAGGAGTATTTTAATTCAATGAGTGCTACATTTTAAGCAGAGTGGAGGAAATGCAGCTATGGCAGTGTCACTGAGGTTAAGCTGGTTTCACAATGCAGTCACATAGAGCTAATGACAAAATGTGATTCTAATCTGGTGTAATATAAAAATCAAAAAAACATTTCTGCAATTTCCCCATTGTGGGACAAATAAAGGATTATCTTATCTTATCTTATCTATGTAAATTTGTTAATATTGCAATGTCTGTATGTGCTATATGCAGCAACAATAGTAATGTAATGTGGCGGTGCTTTTGACAATTTCCATTAAAAGCAAAATGAAAACCAGTAATACATTCTCCAAAGATGTGGTTATTTAGGTTTAGAGTTTGTCTTTGTCACCTTTTCATATTCATCTGGTTTTAATATTAAAGGCATTTGTGCTCAAGATAGTTAGTGAAGTTATCAGGATTTAGTTCATTGCTAAATTTTATTTTGATAAACTGAAACTGTCCAAAATTGAATGTTGTACAGTAAAGGCATTATATCTAAAAGGAAGATCTATTGTTTCCACTGTTTCTTGCGCTGAAGAACATCAAACCTGGACAAGAAGTAAATATATAAAATCTCTTCTGACATATCCCCCCCTTTAATACAAAAAAATACATTTATGTAATGTATATGTTAAGCTTATCAGCCTACATTTTCAATCTCTTGATTTGATTATTTTGAAAGTGGAGCCAACAGGTAAGCATAAATGCATTGTATTGCATGTATAAACTGTTTTTCATGATCAGTTTGCCTAATATTATGCATCCCCTCCAGTTATACAAAAACACAATATAACTGACTTCTTTTTTTCTCACAGTTTACTCACATTGTATTTTAGACGAGCATTGCATAGACTATAACATTCCCAGGCTAAAACTGTTGTAATAAATAATGTACACTTTTAGACTACGAAGTTATTTAGCTACTGACACAATAGCCCTCATTCTGATGATAACAATACAAAGCAACTTCCATGTGGGATATGTTTATATAGACTGTCCACCAGGCACAACCCCAGCATGGAGCGCGCGGCGTGCGTAAACTCATTCATACCGGTTATAAAGTTAACCACTCCCGTCAAACTGCACTCGCACTCGGGATGAGACCATATAACACGGTAAAGAGCCGCACACCTCACCCCAGCAGCGCCGGAGAGAGATTGAGGACAAAAACGTGACTAGGCAGCCTAAGAGCTGTTATGCAACCGCTGACCTACTAACACATATTTCTCGAAAGGGAGCCGCAGAAACTGGAGCAAAGTGTCCGGTGGCGCACACAACACGTTGAGCAGATCCCGAGACAAGAGTCTGAAGCAGCATCCTGCCCCTCCACTGACTCAACCACAGCTCACCCGAAGACATCGGCCAGAAGCGGACAACACAACTTTTGGAGACGCTTTTTCGTGGAGAAGTTTTTTTTTTCCTTTTTGCTCAGAGCGGAGAGGCAAACGAGGAAACGCGCGGAGCCAGACTGCTTTTGTGTCGTGGTGGAAGCGTGTGGATGTTTCTCCTCCTCCCGGACATGGAAAGGTATGTTTTGACTGAAAAGGCGATGGCTTTTGTAAATTCTACTTATATGTTTGTGCTAGTTTATTTAATTATTGTGTAAATGTATGTCCGTGTAGACTGTATAAGAGTCCGTATCGTGGTTAGGACATGATGCTCCCGGTCGGGTATTGTTCACATGGCGGCTGCCGGCTCATACGCAGCCCATTCGTGACTTTGAGGCGTTTATAGCTATTTTGGGTGGCACTAAACGTAACTATTTGTCCCAATGAGGTACTATTTTTGTCATAGCTGCGTATAAGGACAATTTGTACTAACTAATACGCATAACTAAAGCCGGCAAAACGTGGTAATGCGTAACCCATATTATGCACTCAATGTCAAGGCGAGGTAATTTCCCTCATGGTGGTGTTTTCCAGGGAATGGGGGCAGCTGCTGTCTGGGTTTACTGCAGTGTATTGTATAGAAGAGATACCACACGTGTCTTGATACAATTTGTACTCCCGTGCTATTTTAGTGACTGAGATTTTCAATAATCTCCCTCTTTTGGGCGCCATGGGGACAACAAATAGTCTCTATTTTCAGAGATGCTCTATAGCTGTACAACGTTGTAGTTTATTTATAGTATTTTCGCAATTTATTCAGTGCCTAGCCTGTATTTATCCAAGATGACCGATATTAGACAAATGTTTTAATCTTTTTTGGTGTGCTTAAGCAGTAAAACATATTGACTTAACAATGGTAAATAGGCTATGTAGCAATTATTGGATACAAATAATGATATTGTTATTCGCAGTTCATAATATGCTTTGATATTTAACAATTATGTGTCCTTTCACGCACACACGCCTAAAATAAATCTCAAAATGCCTAGTTTCCATGCAGAGTGACTCACTAGATGAGTCTATGGTGTGTTAACCAAAGAGCTGCGCGTGTTGCTTTGAGCCAGTCTGAGGCTATGACATAACCCGCGCGCAGCAGGGAGAAGCCATAAACAGCAGCCCTCTCCTGGGACATTTTGTAATTGATTCCCGCTCACACCGTCTTCAAATTGTCTGTCTGGCATTGAATAGGCTATTTCTAAACCAGTTAATAATTTACTTAACTATCAATACTCTTTAAATGTGAGCTATTTTTAACTTGTTCTAGACTCCCACAACATATTTTAAGTAATCCAAGCAGAAGTTGACTAGTAATAACTCATAACAGTAATTTTCATTTTCAAGCAACATCTTTGTGAGATGTTTGTATATTGTGAAATAACATGTCCAGGATGTGATGCAATAGCTGGAAACCCTGGTCTGCTAAAACAGACTAAAGTTTCTGGAAAACTCTTGTCCAGCTACAAGCAACTGGTCCCATTTTACAGCTACGCAGCCCGAATCAAATATAGGTCAAACTTGTATGTGGGTGAGAGCACATGAGGTATACAGGCCAAAGCATTTCATACTGACTTAACATTGTCTATGCATCAGTAACAACATATTTTGACTTTAGTGACATCTACTTCGTCTAAGTACTACTAATATTGCTAAAACATCAACCATTTTAAGTTTCAAATTTGGGACACTATGTAGGTCGTAACTGTAAGTGCAGGAAGGACTGTAGTTATGGTTTGCTATTTACCTTAGCATGAAATCAGACTGGTATACAATATCTTAGGTAGGGCATCTGAACCCAGGTTACATCAGACTTTGCTTTAAAACCGTAAAGCAACACGTAGATTATATTGTCAGTTGGAGAGATGGAGAAATATGGATAATAGTTAATAAGACTTAAAAAAAACACATGTTTACGATGACATAGTTCAGACAACTGCGATTCATTTAGGTAAATTATTTGAACCATGAATTGGTGCACGCAATCATTAGGCTGACCTGGTATGTCTGAATTCCTATTTGTGTTATGACATAAGCCGTAGGGGGAAAATGGAGTCTCCTAACATACTGGAGGCCCCTCCACGTGTGTGGTGTTGAGTCACTTAAAAAGATGGAGGAGGGGAGGAAGTCGAGGATGCCATGCGTTACACTCACTCACTGCACAGGGGGCAAAGGGCAAACATTCCTCCCCAAACATTGGCGGCAGTTGTTTGGGAACTGCCATTACAGCTCAGCTGAAGTTTAAAGAAGTCCACCCAAAATCTAGCTCCAGGCATAATGGTTGAGGCTGTTGGATTGTAGCTGGACAATATGAGTAAAATAAGTTATGACATATTTGAAGGACATTAAAACCACAAAATCTTATGTAAGTAAAGAGAGGGACCATGATCAGAAAGAAATTTGATTATTTCACTTGCCATTTTAATAATCTTATATAACTCAGTGTTCATGTTACCACAGCCAGTGATGATGATAAGAAGATATAATATGTGGTCATCTAAATCAAATGAAGTAAAGGTATCAGAAATTTGCCAATATCAAAACACAAAGATTCAATCAAAACAAAAACTGAAAAATTAAAAACTGAAAAATTAAAATCATTATAAAAATAAATAAATAAAATGACTTGTACTATTTTAAGTGTATCATTGAAAGCTCTAATATCAAATTTGGCCTCATAAAATTTATATTTAATAGAAAGAATTTTGTGACCTATTTCGCAGTCCTTTTGTTGCACAATAATTGATCTCTGTTGCCATGTTTTATTCGGCGCTCTGAGTGTGGAGGAGCAGATTACATCCACTAACCTGTAGCTTGTGCCGCTATGTAATACACATATGTTACACAAGCCGAGCGTTGATACAAGGGATTCAGATCACGTATGTTACGAGGTCCAGCGGCAGCTCCTCCCCATGCAGTACACTCCACATAGACTGGGCTGTTATGTGGAATCTGGCTGCAGATAGGGGTGTGTGCGTTGACGTCAATGCCGTCACCCTATCTCTCTCCTTTCTCTCCATTTCAGGCACATTGTTATGCACTGTTTTTTTTTTGTTGTTTTTGTTTTCTGTGGAGCACATAGGAGTTAATGTTGTATGCAAACCACCAGTCTGTAGTATAATCTCCCCATACAGCTGCTGTGTTGGTTTTCCCAGTTGTTCTGCCGACTGTCTGTAAAATTCCTTTCGTTGTCCCTAAAACAAATTATTTCCGTCACTGGTCCCCTCCGATTCCTCCCGCTTCAACCTCGTTCTCTCGCTCTATTTTTAGCATGTACTCCTGTGCTCTCTCTCCCTCCGTGGCCCCCCTCCCCTACAGTCCCACTGACCTATTTTATGGCGCTCCGTCAAAGGCAGAGGGAGTGTTTACTGCTGAGCGTCGTTTCTAGGTCAGTGGGACAGTGCAGACGTATGCGCCCCTTTCTTCCACATTGCTTTTGTTTGGGGCCATATAGTGGAATTTTAGATAATATCACATAAGAGCCTTTACGCTGTATGAACATTATGGGAAACGGGAATAAAGTTTTCCTGTAATTAAATGTTTCATTTCAACATTTTAATAATAATAAAGTAGCATGGATGAAGCTGCACATACTTTTAATCCTTTGTAATAATAATTTAAAAAAATACATCAAGTGATAAACCTACTTATTGCATGCATTAGACCAGTCAATCCAAAATGCATTCACTGTCCTACTGACCTTTTGCTCTTGTCTAGTTCAGACACATTTAAAAAGTTTACATTTTTTCTTCATAGATCCACCTCAAATTGCAGGATATTCTGAAGGATAGTTACTTTACATCTGCATATAGGCCTACACTTAGCATTCAGACTTGTGTTGATCTTTGCCCTTTGCATGTCCAAACTTTGCATGTCCAAACAATCAAAACAGGAAATTAATAAATGTGTCATGTCATTGTTATGAAGCAAAACTGACATGTGCTTGGTGACCTAGATTAAACCTCTGGCTGTGCGTTCTTATTTTTTATTTTTGACTCTAGAGCTCCTCTGGCCTTTGTGTTAATTACGAATGCATTTATCAACTGTCTTATGCAGCTGACAATGAGAAAACATGGTTAAAACAAGAGAATGGTCAGAGTTGTTACATAATGACATCAACATCCGATCGTCTCACTTCAGTATTGTTTGGGCAAAGAGGCAAGCTGTGCACAAACTGTGATATGCTGCAATGTATCAGCAGCTTGAGAAACTGAGACACCCCAGTTCTTCCACAGATAGTCTAACATAACAAATCCTCTAAGGCAGTTACAGCGGGGCTGAGGGAGGCACCGTTTACAACTAAATAAAACATTTTATGGCACAGTTGAAATGAAAAGGTTTTGTAAACAACTGGTTATTGATCCATGCTGTAAATGACTTATACAATACAGAAAAATCAATACAGCAATACAGAAAAATTTCTAGATATAATTAAAACAGTGTATTATATTGATAACTATGTTTTGCTCGAGTAGAGTAACTGTAATGTCTGAATAAATGTTTTTCTTTGGGTATGCACTTAACACACTTAACCACCTAAGGAATTTATATTGTAAACATGCATACAGAAATGAATCATATACATTAACTTCACAACTGTGTACAGGAGATTATGAAACAAAATCTGAATATTACAAAATCTTACGTAAAATGTGTTGTGTATCTGTGTATCAGCCTGTGTCTTGTTAGTAAAAGCCAGCGATATCAGCCTCTTACACAACACCTCTGCAGCAGTCTCTTTAGTTACAACCTCACCCCATTCCTGCTACTATTCACTATTACTCAATACAAGTTCCAAAAAAACAAGAGAACTGATATGCAACAAGCAAAAGGTTATGTCATAGATTTGTGAACTGCATACAGATAAACACTGATTTTAGACACATCTTTACATGAGTCAGTATTAGAATGTCTCGTTGTAATTTGACCTTAATACAATTTTAATAAATGTCACAATGAGCTGTGCTACATTGAATCTAACCATGTGTTCCTCTCTCTCCCTTCCCTCATTGTCTCCATAACATAGTTAGTGGTGAGCAGCACACAGCGGCAGTGAAGTCATCTGGGAGTGCTGAAGAAGACAGACTGACCTACATCCTTTGTGCAAAGAGAGGCAGTCTCCCGACCGGAGCCATCACCCTCTAAAGATTGGGAGAGGAGCTGATAAACTCAAAATCACCTCAACACCTAGGAGCCTCCTCTGAACTACCGTTGCAAATACTGGCTTAGTCTCAACTAAAATAACACTCTAGCTCCTTTTTTCATCAAGTTCAGCCCAAAACTACGTCAATGTACAAGGTTATTCTGGAGTTCCACCTCTTTTTAATCTTTTTGGCTAATTTGGACACTTGAGTGTAAGAACATTACAACAGAAATCAATGAGGCTCTCCTTCCGTGGAGCACAAATACCTCATCAAGAAGTTTTTGCTGATCCTGCGACATAGGTTAAACTCAAAGTCAAACCAAGTATTCGGCATATATAGTTTTCCTCTTACCCCTCCCCCTTTGCCCCCCAGAGTCTCTCTGGCCTGGCCACAAGATCATGGAGAGTCTCAGTCTGCACCTCTCTGCCACCAGCAACAAGAACACCATGGAAGTGGACTCGTACTCCTACAGCGACAATCTGCCCTCCCCAAACCCAGACTCCTCAGGACGACGCCCCTCCAAAGGCTCCAACAAGCCCACCATGACCTCGCGCCGCAAAAGGGAGTTCATCTCTGATGAAAAGAAAGATGCTTCATACTGGGAGAAACGACGCAAGAACAACGAGGCAGCCAAGCGCTCAAGGGAGAAGCGGCGCATGAATGACATGGTGCTGGAGAACAGAGTGATCGCTCTGAACGAGGAGAATGTGAGGCTCAAGACGGAGCTGCTGCAGCTCAAACTGCGCTTTGGCCTCATCACCGCTGCGTCCTACATGGAGAAGAGCCAGCAGATATCCAGCGGGGCAGCTGCCGCCAACAGTAGCAATGGGAATAGCGCCACCGGGACCCCAAACAGTAACGCCTACCTCTCTAGCAGCGGCTACTCCAGTGCGTCCCAGGTCATGATGAACTCAGACTCATCTGAAACGGAGCAGTCCATCCGCGGGGACTGTCACGGCTCCTTTCAAAAGTACTCCCCTCGAGGCTCTGTATCTGACATGTCTGATGGATCGTCCCGAGACAGCCCAGAGCCCATGGGCTACAGCATCAAGAAGGAGCCCCCCATGGACCTGGCTCGGCTGGAGAACATCCCAAATGGGATTCCCAATGGCACCTACAGCACCGTCGTCCCCACCCACCAGAGTGCAGTCCTGGCTGAAAGCCAGCAGTGTCACATGGAGAGGTCCAGCCCGGCCCCCTCAGCGCCCCCCGCCCAAAGGAGTGTAATCTTATACCGCTCCAGCAGTGGCTGTTACCCTCTGGAACAGCCCGAGGAGCAGGGCACACAGCCACACGGATCCAAGTACAGCGACTGCTCTGTGACCATCACAGAGGTGGCAGAGAAACTGGAGAGGACCAAAACCATGGACTCCCCTCAGTACGAATACAGCAATGGGCATGCGGACGCAGAGGAGCTACAGAGCTACAGCGGTCAACTGCAGTGCGAGAAGCATTACAGTTACCAGGGGTCAGAAAATGGTCTTCAGTCAAACCCCTTCGCCCCTGACCTCATCCACAACACTGAGGAGGGACAGTCCTCCTACCCACAGCACAACGCCTACCTCACCTCCCTGGACGAGGAGCCCCCTGTGCTCACGTATGAGGGCGGTCCCAGGTCGGATGGGTTCTTCCAGGAGAACTCCTCGGGTAAAGACACGTCGTCCAGTGACGGCGACCCACGCAGCTCTGACAAAGAGGGCTCCACAGATGATGAGTCCCCCTCCTCTTCCTCCTCAGACATCAGTAGCTACCACCAGAAGTCCACCATCATCAGCTCACACACAGAGTGCCCGGCCGAGGTCAAAGGCACCGCGTTGCCCCACAAATTGCGCCTCAAATACAGAGCTCTGTCTAACGGAGGGGTGCAGGAACCTACCCCTCTGTCCATGTCCCCTTCACCCACTCTGCCCCAGCACCCCTACCTGGCCCTGCCTGGGAACCCCCCGAGCCACACAATGGGGGACAGCAAAGACGAGAACCAGACTGAGTATCCCGAAGAGGTCAAAACTCAGACGAGTGAGCGTCCGGAGGCCAAGAAAGAGGGAGGGAAAAAGGGTCTGGGAGGCAGTCGCGGCGGACGCAGTAAGAAGCGAGAGTGAAGACAACTGGGATAAGTTTGTATTTGATAACAGACAGTTCAAACACAGAAGGAGCCAGTGTTCTGTGGTCTACGCAATGTGATAAAGTCATGTTTTGTCAAAGGGTTGAATGGGGCACAGCAGCACTCACACAGGTGTGGGACCCTTATCCGACCCTTTCACAAAAACAACACTTAACCCTGGGATTTCAATTTCAGTCTTCACTGTGTCACTTCTTTCCTGTCTTTCCTACCTCCCAAAACTATGATCACACAAAAGAGACGATGTTCTCTTGAGTCAGACATGTACAGATTATTCACTATTAACTGCCTTTAAGGCTCTAGCCAGCACTTACACATCTACTGTGGCATTATAGGAACATTCCTTCAACCAAAGAAATGCATCCGTTTAGTAACACACTTTTGACGAGTTACATTGCTCCTTCTCATTCGCACACAAGCCCCTTCACTTCTGAAGCACTTAGATTGTATAATACTGTGACATATGAATTTGCATAAACAGTTATATATTTTAAGAAGAAAAACATGGCAAAAACAACAAAAACAGAATTGTGTAATGCAGTCATAGACTTAAAGTGGTTAGTTTGTTCTTAGTGATACATCTTGTACAGTCCTTTGTCTAAAATGCCTCAAAGATTTTCTTTTTACTGAAACTGAAAGAAGAGCCACAACTTCGAAAAACAGTGTATGAGGTGTTTTCCAACAGTCCTAGGTGATCAGATGATCAGAGCTTAAAAAGTCAAGGCCAGTTTTTCATATCAGTCAAGGCTATGCAGATGACAGATGTTGGCTAGACCTGACAAGCACAAGGTAAGCCTTGTTTAGCTCCATAAATCAGACACAAAGGTTGTCTGTCTAATAAATGAAATGCTCTTTAGTCACTACCAGCAAAGCTGCTCTCTTCATGCGGTGCCTCTTATTGTTTGTCCCTTGTCCCACAGTGATCCCAAAAGCCCCACACATGCACTGAGTTTAGCTCCTGTAGCTGCAGTATCAGTCTGTACACTTCCTGGTGCCTGCCTCTGGCCACATGTAAAAATGTAAAGTTGTCTATCTCTTGTATACTACTGTCATTATTTTAATATTATTTTATTAATATTGTTATTTTCTATTATAAGTGATTATTATTATTTTGGCTATTACTGTGTGTTTGTCATCATGTTGTCATTTTGATCGATGCTCTTCCTTGTGCCGTGTATTTACCCTATGCCCCAGTTACCATTTGTACTGTGTTACTGTATAACCTATGCTGTTTGAAGAAAGACGAAACAAAATGGAAAAAAGAGAATAAGTAAGCCTTGTCCAGAAGTGATTATGTAATGCGATACTTCACGTGGATATGCAAATGGTTACAAAAACTCATTTTGTATTGTGAATGACTCAAAATGGGAAAAATAAAAAAATAAAAAATGTTGAATTTACTTTGAGTGTGAAGTTGTTTTATTATATTAATTCAAGTCATAAAATTCTTTGATTGGGATCCAGAACACACACTTCTTAAAAATAATAAAAAATAAATGAAAACAATATCACAGGGGGCTGAAAAACATTGTGGATTTAACTGAGGTGAGATCAATTTGATTTTATTTGAAAATGATAGGAAACCAATTATCCCCTTCATTTCATATGCGTCACTGAAAAAAAATAAATAAATCTGATTATACGATCATGTTTGGTTCTGGCCTGAGACACGACGGAGGGAGTGGGGACCAGACTGATATCCATCTGTATAAAAAATACAGGGAGAGATCATTCTGGATTTGCCAGGCAATAGATTTGTATTATGTTGCAAAGAAAAATTACACTCATTCATCATAATTGAATAGTACATTATGCTACTTAATATTTACAATATAAATGTGATAATTATGTTTAAAGTTATACATCACTAATAGTCTTATTAGGATGTAGTCCAGTGTATAAATACTTCAGCCAGTGCTTGACATTTTTAAGAACTTATAAATCTAAGGATGGCTCATTTACAATGATCATTTATAAATATATTGTTGCAAATAAATTATAATAAAAATCAAAGATCAATGTCAAAAATAAAAAATAAAAGCTCAACAAAAAGTTAAATTGACCCAAATGCCAAGTTTACATGAGCATTATATAATAAAGCTTTTTATGGGAGGTCAAGCAGTCACCATCACTGAACACAAAAAGCATATTTAGTGGTTTACAATAATAAACTAATTCTGCTGCAAATTTGTTTAAATAATTTAAATAACAACTAAGCATTCTATTTGTAATTCCAATTTAAAAATGGCAGAAATGCTTTGATCAAATAACCAAATTTATAACATGCCATAACAGATTACACAAGAGTGCTGCTGTGAGACTGCAGCCTCTTAATGGAGCAATGGCTGATGGGAACAACAACACGTTTGATTGGGCAGAGCAGTGCCACTGGAGAGGCTTACATAAGAACTGAAGGGAGGGCAGTGGACTATCTCCTACAGAGGTGTCGCAATTTCAGGGCAACACCCAAATTTGAAACTCATGATAACCACAGCTACATTAACCTGAATTAATGTATTAAAGTTTTAAAGACTTGACTAATATATTGATCGATATAATAATTATCAATAGAGGAAAGAGGCACTAAGTAAGAAACTGAAAGAAAGAACTGCCCTTCAAGCACTGTGGCTGTAACAAGGTGACATTCTTGTGAAAACCGCATTGCATTGTATGGCGCATTCCCCCCTCCCCTCTCTATACATTTCTTGTTCTCTCTCTTTTTCTCTTTCTTTCTCTGCCCCTCTCTCCCTCATTCACCCCTGTTGCCCCCTCCCCATGCACCCGCCCCCCCAAGCCCAGCCCATCTTTGAGTAGTAAAAGCTGCTTTGTGTTGCGCAGAGGCTTGCGAAAACAAGACAGGAGAGTAAAAAGTAGGTCACAGAGGAGGGAGAGATGGGAGGATGGAGAGAAAAAGGGGTTGTTATTGAGTGAGTGGAGAGGGTTACATCACATGCCTTTACAGCAGGAAAAAAAAAATGCGGCTAAATTCTGCGCCTGGGGTGACTGGGTTAGTAGTGCATGCAGACATGGTCGGATCAGTCTTACACATATTTAAGAGTTTAGGATTATCCATTGCCAAAAGACACATAACTGACTTCGTTTAGCATTGTTAGGTATGTTATTATGTATCACAGACGTTCTTAATCAAAGACTTACCAAATTTAATCCTTGTTACGTTTGCATTCCTTGT